>OX596267.1:1973367-3345867 GCA_951394255.1 Polyploca ridens
GTGGAGTGACAAGGACAAGTCTTGAGATGTTAATCTACCATAAATATCGAAGTGGAATTTTTTGTGGAAATATTTTTCGCTACCAGCTTAAAAACCTATGATGTCCCCTCGCTAAGTTCATAGAATTATGTTATTTACTTAGGAAACTTATGTATCTATAATCTTATTACATACTTGGAGTGACAAGGATAAGTCTTGAGATGTTAATCTACCATCAAAATCAAAGTAGAAAATTTTTCGATATTTTTTTTGCTGCCGGCTCAAAAACCTATGATGTCCCCTCGCTAAGTTCATAGAATGCAGTTATTTACTAAGGTAACTTATGTATCTATAACCTAAATACATATTTGGAGTGACAAGGACAAGTCTTGAGGGGATTATCTACCATCAATATCAAAGTGGAATTTTTTTAAATATATTTTTCGCTGCCGGCTCAATAACCTATGATGTCCCCTCGCTAAGTTCATAGAATGCAGTTATTTACTAAGGTAACTTATGTATCTATAATCTAAATACATATGTGGAGTGACAAGGACAAGTCTTGAGATGTTAATCTACCATAAATATCAAAGTGAATTTTTTTTTGGATATATTTTTCGCTACCAGCTCAAAAACCTATGATGTCCCCTCGCTAAGTTCATAGAATGATGTTATTAACTTTGTTTACTTATGTATCTATAATCTAAATATATATTTGGAGTGACAAGGACAAGTCTTGAGACGTTAATCTACCATAAATGTCAAAGTGGAATTTTTTATGGATATATTTTTCGCTGCCGGCTCAAAAACCTATGATGTCCCAACGCTAAGTTCATAGAATGCAGTTATTTACTTAGGTAACTTATGTATCTATAATCTAAATACATATTTGGAGTGACAAGGACAAGTCTTGAGGGGATTATCTACCATCAATATCAAAGTGGAATTTTTTGTAGATATATTTTTCGCTGCCGGCTCAATAACCTATGATGTCCCCTCGCTAAGTTCATAGAATGCAGTTATTTACTAAGGTAACTTATGTATCTATAATCCAAATACATATTTGGAGTGACAAGGACAAGTCTTGAGATGTTAATCTACCATAAATATCAATGTGGAATTTTTTATGGATATATTTTACGCTGCCAGCTCAAAACCCTATGATGTCCCCTCGCTAAGTTCATAGAATGTGGTTATTTACATAGTTAACTTTTGTATCTATAATCTAAACACATATTTGGAGTGACAAGGACAAGTCTTGAGGGGATTATCTACCATCAATATCAAAGTGGAATTTTTGTAGATATATTTTTCGCTGCCGGCTCAATAACCTATGTTGTCCCCTCGCTAAGTTCATAGAATGCAGTTATTTACTAAGGTAACTTATGTATCTATAATCTAAATTCATATTTGGAGTGACAAGGACAAGTTTTGAGATGTTAATCTACCATAAATATCGAAGTGGAATTTTTTATGAATATATTTTTCGCTGCCAGCTCAAAAACCTATGATATCCCCTCGCTAAGTTCATAGAATGATGTTATTTACTTAGGTAACTTATGTATCTATAATCTAAATTCATATTTAGAGTGACAAGGACAAGTCTTGAGGGGATAATCTACCATCAATATCAAAGTGGAATTTTTTGTCAATATATTTTTCTCTGCCGGCTCAAAAACCTATGATATCCCCTCGCTAAGTTCATAGAATGCTGTTATTTAGTTAGATAACTTATGTATCTATAATCTAAATACATACTTGGAGTGACATGGACAAGTCTTGAGGGGATTATCTACCATCAATATCAAAGTGGAATTTTTTGTAGATATATTTTTAGCTGCCGGCTCAAAAACCTATGATGTCCCCTCGCTAAGTTCATAGAATGCAGTTATTTACTTAGGTTACTTATGTATTTATAATCTAAATATATATTTGGAGTGACAAGGACAAGTCTTGAGACGTTAATCTACCATAAATGTCAAAGTGGAATTTTTTATGGATATATTTTTCGCTGCCGGCTCAAAAACCTATGATGTCCCCACGCTAAGTTCATAGAATGCAGTTATTTACTTAGGTAACTTATATATCTATAATCTAAATACATATTTGGAGTGACAAGGACAAGTCTTGAGGGGATTATCTACCATCAATATCAAAGTGGAATTTTTTGTAGATATATTTTTCGCTGCCGGCTCAATAACCTATGATGTCCCCTCGCTAAGTTCATAGAATGCAGTTATTTACTAAGGTAACTTATGTATCTATAATCCTAATTCATATTTGGAGTGACAAGGACAAGTTTTGAGATGTTAATCTACCATAAATATCGAAGTGGAATTTTTTATGAATATTTTTTTCGCTGCCAGCTCAAAAACCTATGATATCCCCTCGCTAAGTTCATAGAATGATGTTATTTACTTAGGTAACTTATGTATCTATAATCTAAATACATATTAAGAGTGACAAGGACAAGTCTTGAGGGGATAATCTACCATCAATATCAATGTGGAATTTTTTGTCAATATATTTTTCTCTGCCGGCTCAAAAACCTATGATATCCCCTCGCTAAGTTCATAGAATGCTGTTATTTACTTAGGTAACTTATGTATCTATAATCTAAATACATATTTGGAGTGACAAGGACAAGTCTTGAGGGGATTATCTACCATCAATGTCAAAGTGGAATTTTTTGTGGATATATTTTTCGCTGCCGGCTCAAAAACCTATGATGTCCCCACGCTAAGTTCATAGAATGCAGTTATTTACTTAGGTAACTTATGTATCTATAATCTAAATACATACTTGGAGTGACAAGGACAAGTCTTGAGATGTTAATCTACGATCAATATCAAAGTAGAGATCTTTTCGTTATTTTTTTGGCCGCCGGCTCAAAAACCTATGATGTCCCCTCGCTAAGTTCATAGAATGATGTTATTTACTTAGAAAACTTATGTATCTATTATATAAATACATATTTGGAGTGACAAGGACAAGTCTTGAGATGTTAATCTACCATAAATGTCAAAGTGGAATTTTTTGTGGATATATTTTTTGCTGCCGGCTGAAAAACCTATGATATCCCCTTGCTAAGTTCATAGAATGCTGTTATTTACTTAGTTAACTTATGTATCTATAATCTAAATACATATTTGGAGTGACAAGGACAAGTTTTGGGATGTTAATCTACCATAAATATCAAAGTGGAATTTTTTGTCGTTATTATTTTCGCCGGTGGTTAAAAAACCTATGATATCCCCTCGCTAAGTTCATAGAATGATGTTATTTACTTAGGTAACTTATGTATCTATAATCTTAATACATATTTGGAGTGACAAGGACAAGTCTTGAGGGGATAATCTACCATCAATATCAATGTGGAATTTTTTGTCAATATATTTTTCTCTGCCGGCTCAAAAACCTATGATATCCCCTCGCTAAGTTCATAGAATGCTGTTATTTACTTAGGTAACTTATGTATCTATAATCTAAATACATATTTGGAGTGACAAGGCAAGTCTTGAGGGGATTATCTACCATCAATGTCAAAGTGGAATTTTTTGTGGATATATTTTTCGCTGCCGGCTCAAAAACCTATGATCTCCCCACGCTAAGTTCATAGAATGCAGTTATTTACTTAGGTAACTTATGTATCTATAATCTGAATACATACTTGGAGTGACAAGGACAAGTCTTGAGATGTTAATCTACCATAAATATCAATGTGGAATTTTTTATGGATATATTTTACGCTGCCAGCTCAAAAACCTATGATGTCCCCTCGCTAAGTTCATAGAATGTGGTTATTTACATAGTTAACTTTTGTATCTATAATCTAAACACATATTTGGAGTGACAAGGACAAGTCTTGAGGGGATTATCTACCATCAATATCAAAGTGGAATTTTTGTAGATATATTTTTCGCTGCCGGCTCAATAACCTATGATGTCCCCTCGCTAAGTTCATAGAATGCAGTTATTTACTAAGGTAACTTATGTATCTATAATCCAAATACATATTTGGAGTGACAAGGACAAGTCTTGAGATGTTAATCTACCATAAATATCAATGTGGAATTTTTTATGGATATATTTTTTGTCAATATATTTTTCTCTGCCGGCTCAAAAACCTATGATATCCCCTCGCTAAGTTCATAGAATGCTGTTATTTAGTTAGATAACTTATGTATCTATAATCTAAATACATACTTGGAGTGACAAGGACAAGTCTTGAGGGGATTATCTACCATCAATATCAAAGTGGAATTTTTTGTGGATATATTTTTCGCTGCCGGCTCAAAAACCTATGATGTCCCCACGCTAAGTTCATAGAATGCAGTTATTTACTTAGGTAACTTATGTATCTATAATCTAAATACATACTTGGAGTGACAAGGACAAGTCTTGAGATGTTAATCTACGATCAATATCAAAGTAGAGATCTTTTCGTTATTTTTTTGGCCGCCGGCTCAAAAACCTATGATGTCCCCTCGCTAAGTTCATAGAATGATGTTATTTACTTAGAAAACTTATGTATCTATTATCTAAATACATATTTGGAGTGACAAGGACAAGTCTTGAGATGTTAATCTACCATAAATGTCAAAGTGGAATTTTTTGTGGATATATTTTTTGCTGCCGGCTGAAAAACCTATGATATCCCCTTGCTAAGTTCATAGAATGCTGTTATTTACTTAGTTAACTTATGTATCTATAATCTAAATACATATTTGGAGTGACAAGGACAAGTTTTGGGATGTTAATCTACCATAAATATCAAAGTGGAATTTTTTGTCGTTATTATTTTCGCCGGTGGTTAAAAAACCTATGTATCCCCTCGCTAAGTTCATAGAATGATGTTATTTACTTAGGTAACTTATGTATCTATAATCTAAATACATATTTGGAGTGTCAAGGACAAGTCTTGAGATGTTAATCTACCATAAATATCAATGTGGAATTTTTTATGGATATATTTTTCGCTGTCAGCTCAAAAACCTATGATGTCCCCTCGCTAAGTTCATAGAATGTTGTTATTTACTTAGGTTACTTATGTATTTATAATCTAAATACATATTTAGAGTGACAAGGACAAGTCTTGAGGGGATTATCTACCATCAATATCAAAGTGGAATTTTTTTAAATATATTTTTCTCTGCCGGCTCAATAACCTATGATGTCCCCTCGCTAAGTTCATAGAATGCAGTTATTTACTAAGGTAACTTATGTATCTATAATCCAAATACATATTTGGAGTGACAAGGACAAGTCTTGAGATGTTAATCTACCATAAATATCAATGTGGAATTTTTTATGGATATATTTTTCGCTGCCAGCTCAAAAACCTATGATGTCCCCTCGCTAAGTTCATAGAATGTTGTTATTTACTTAGTTTACTTATGTATCTATAATCTAAATACATATTTAGAGTGACAAGGACAAGTCTTGAGGGGATTATCTACCATCAATATCAAAGTGGAATTTTTTGTAAATATATATTTCTCTGCCGGCTCAAAAACCTATCATATCCCCTCGCTATGTTCATAGAATGTGGTTATTTACTTAGTTAACTTATGTATCTATAATCTAAATACATATTTGGAGTGACAAGGACAAGTCTTGAGATGTTAATCTACGATCAATATCAAAGTAGAGATCTTTTCGTTATTTTTTTGGCCGCCGGCTCAAAAACCTATGATGTCCCCTCGCTAAGTTCATAGAATGATGTTATTTACTTAGAAAACTTATGTATCTATTATCTAAATACATATTTGGAGTGACAAGGACAAGTCTTGAGATTTTAATCTACCATAAATGTCAAAGTGGAATTTTTTGTGGATATATTTTTCGCTGCCGGCTCAAAAACCTATGATATCCCCTTGCTAAGCTCATAGAATGCTGTTATTTACTTAGTTAACTTATGAATCTATAATCTAAATACATATTTGGAGTGACAAGGACAAGTTTTGGGATGTTAATCTACCATAAATATCAAAGTGGAATTTTTTGTCGTTATTATTTTCGCCGGTGGTTAAAAAACCTATGTATCCCCTCGCTAAGTTCATAGAATGATGTTATTTACTTAGGTAACTTATGTATCTATAATCTAAATACATATTTGGAGTGACAAGGACAAGTCTTGAGATGTAAATCTACCATAAATATCAATGTGGAATTTTTTATGGATATATTTTTCGCTGTCAGCTCAAAAACCTATGATGTCCCCTCGCTAAGTTCATAGAATGTTGTTATTTACTTAGGTTACTTATGTATTTATAATCTAAATACATATTTAGAGTGACAAGGACAAGTCTTGAGGGGATTATCTACCATCAATATCAAAGTGGAATTTTTTTAAATATATTTTTCGCTGCCGGCTCAATAACCTATGATGTCCCCTCGCTAAGTTCATAGAATGCAGTTATTTACTAAGGTAACTTATGTATCTATAATCCAAATACATATTTGGAGTGACAAGGACAAGTCTTGAGATGTTAATCTACCATAAATATCAATGTGGAATTTTTTATGGATATATTTTACGCTGCCAGCTCAAAAACCTATGATGTCCCCTCGCTAAGTTCATAGAATGTTGTTATTTACTTAGTTTACTTATGTATCTATAATCTAAATACATATTTAGAGTGACAAGGACAAGTCTTGATGGGATTATCTACCATCAATATCAAAGTGGAATTTTTTGTAAATATATTTTTCTCTGCCGGCTCAAAAACCTATCATATCCCCTCGCTAAGTTCATAGAATGTGGTTATTTACTTAGTTAACTTATGTATCTATAATCTAAATATATATTTGGAGTGACAAGGACAAGTCTTGAGATGTTAATCTACTATCAATATCAAAGTGGAATTTTTTGATATATATTTTTTGCAGCCAGCTCAAAAACATATGCTATCCCCTCGGTAAGTTCATAGAAAGCTGTTATGTACTTACTTAACTTATGTATCTATAATCTAAATACATATTTGGAGTGACATGGACAAGTCTTGAGATGTTAATCTACCATCAAAATCAATTGAAAGATTTTTGTCGATATTATTTTTGCCGGTGGCTATAAAACCTATGTATCCCCTCGGTAAATACATAGAAGGTTATTATTTACTTAGTATACTTATATATCTTTTAAATAAATACATTTCTAGAGTGACACCATGCCATTTTTGATATCTTATACTCTTTCTTAAGAAACGAAAACTTATGATTTTTACGTACGTTTGTTTTTGTTCGATTTATAGCTCTGAAACTTTCATGGGATCATAAAATCTTAATTCAGTACGAAGGTTTTATGTGATTTTTTGTGATTAATTAAATTTTCTTTCTTTTGAACTCTTAAAACCGATTAAATTACAAAATACTTTGTGTTTTTGCTAATTCTGAATTCATGTCTATTTAGAATATTTTAACGCCTGTTAGGCCTTTTTTCAATTGTTTTTATCATTTTCTTATATTTTCAATAATTTTCCAGTGTAAATACGGTAAATAAAGCAATTTTCTGGGTTCTTCCTAATTTGGTCGGATTATATTGGCTGCTAACTTTTGGCTGCTAACTTCACGCCGGTATTTTTTTGGATATTCCATCCAGGCGTAGTTGAAACCGCGGGCGGAAAGCTAGTCTATATATAAACGAGTAGGAAGTAAGGTCTAATATGTTGTGCTCCGATTATGACCGTTCTCATTAAATTATGATGCTATTTAACTTCTGTCATTAGAAAATGGTCGTTATGGTGCTCGGGAAATGTTTACTCGGATAACTGTGGCACAAAGCATACATATGCTAATGACTTCATATATCAACATAATAGTATACTTTCACCTGCGTTCTCGGGATAAAATCTAATGGATTTTTTCACCACGCTAAAAATCTTTGATATTTGCTATTTTGGTTCCAATCTGGATGGATGGATGGATTGATGGATGGATGGATGGATGGATGGATGGATGGATGGATGGATGGATGGATGGATGGATGGATGGATGGATGGATGGATGGATGGATGGATGGCTGGCTCGATGGATGGATGGATGGATGGATGGTAGGCCGTGGGGATCTGATATACCTAATAGCTCAGAGTATATAAATACTACGTACCTAATAGTATTTTGAGAATCAAAAAATCCTCAGTATATTTTAATATCAAAACATTATTTTTCAAGCTTTTAGTGTTCCGGACCCTATTACTAAGCCTCCTCTGTCCGTCCGTCCATCTGTCTGTCAGTGGGCTTTATCTCATGAACCGAAATAGATAGACAGTTGAAATTTTCTCAGAATGTGTCTCATACAAGTAACGTGTTTACGGAACCACTCGCACTTGGCCAATTTTTTAATTTGTTTGTTTACTTATATTATTTCAACGTATGGTCACCCTACATCCCTCAAACACAGGCATTTCCTACGATGAACTTACGAAAGCTTTCTCTCGTAACTTCTTTGAACACAAAAGTGCCTTAACTTCCATTTTTAATTCGGTAGTGACAGACATGTTTATGCGTCGATGAGTATTATTTTTATTTTCTTGAATAATATTTTGAAATTCGGCAGATGGAAGTTTAGTGATCCCAGACTATAAATCATTTACAATTTCAGGAAGGTTGCCAATATGTTGACGACCTTGGTATGTTCTTGACCATGAGATTAAATGATCCATTAAGTTACTGTCTTTTAGGGTTCCGAACCAATATGGTAAAAAGGAACCCTTATGCTGCCACTCCGTCCGTATGTCCGTCTGTCACAGTGCTATATTTCAGCAACTCTGATGCTATTGATTTGAAATTTGGAATAATTATCTGGCCAAGCCACATATTTTGACTAAGGTGTAGAGTTTGTGAAGTTAGGGCTTGTAGAGTAAGTGCATGTAGAGTTATAAGCTTGGCTCTACATGAGATCTGATAACTTTTTGACAGTGCGAGCCCTATGTCTTGGCAAAATTATACATAAAAATGTTTTTGGTGGGTAAATATTATTGGTCTACATATACAGGGCGTTGTTTTGGTCGGCGACAAGCGACTCAGGAGCGGTAGTACAATATATATATTCCCCAAAAATGGACTTAATTCCATTAAATACTGTAAATATGTTGAGAAATACCTTATTCAATTTGAAATAAAATTACCGCAAAGTATGGTTACTAGGCACGTGCACAGCCTAGAGCTAGGCACAAGCCGCCATCGCCCCACCCCTTTACTCCCTCGTACTCCCGTTGAGTATTATGTCTACATTTTAGCTTATTACATGATTTTCAAAATTTTAATTTTTTTATTTTTATTATTAAAAAAAAATAAAGTATTTTTTTTATATTTTTTTTAGCACCAGTATCATTTGTATTATCAACCCTGAGTCGCTCGTCGCTGACCAAAACAACGACCTGTATAGCAAATAAAAAAATTTGAGGAACATTTTTATTTTCTTTAAAAATAAAAAAATAAAATCTGAAATCATTACAATAGACAGACATTGATGTAAATATTACAGGAAAAATAGAACGATGTTCCTAACTAGCACAGTTTATGCGAAACCATCAAAATTCCTTCAAAAATAAATTTTGTGACGCGGTCCGGTTTTTTTCTACAATGAGGGCCAAAACCAAGAAATAATACGCCTAATAAAAAAGTAATTTAAAAAAAATTCAATCCCCTGTAACTTCTAAAATAAGAGAATATATGATATACATTACCATGCAAACGTCCACCGAAAATTGGTTTGAACGAGATCTAGTAAGTAGTTTTTTTAATACGTCATAAATCGTAAACCGCAATTTACCTTTCACTCAATATTTTTGGCGTTTTTTTTTCATAGCAAAGTTGAGTTAGTTAATATTATACGAAACCCTCCGTGTGCGAGTCCGACTCGCACTTGGCCGGTTTTTATTTTTTACTAACTTCTATCTGTATCTCATCAGCTTTTCCTGAGTTATGTAATGTTCTTCCGAGATAAATAGTATTTTTTTAATCGACTTAAAAAAAAGGAGATTATTGTTTTATTTCATGCATATCACGATCCATCATTTTGCCAAGTTGCGATTATTTGAATAACAAAATTCCATATAAAAAATACAAACATAAACTTTTTCAAGAAGGATGTGAAGAAAGGAACGACTACGCATGAGTTATACCTGTGGAGTTACAAGTATCAATAGGCTACGGTAACCGCTTACCATCAGGGGACCCGTATGCTTCTTTGCCACCTAAATATAAAACTACAATGTATTCCACATAGATATCACAGTGACACACACATGAATCCCTCCACTCTATTATTATATACGCAAAAAGGTAACATAGCAACTGAACGAAAAACCACGCGTATATTTGATGAAATACCCGAAGTAAACAACATACAGGGTGTTCTACAAAAACAAAGGGCACGAATAATATGATAAAGAAAGAATGAGCATGTGTCGGCGGGAGATAAGTTTGTATCACCGATGTAGGGATACACAGATGATGCCATGTCATCTCGGTACGGTTGGAGCATTCGATTTTTAAGTAACCAACAGAATAAGTATTATGTTTAACACTACTACCTTATATTTCACATAGTTATGATAGTGACACATACAGGAATTCTGATTAGCCGTTCTTAATCGATCGGCAAAGTTAAGCTACCATGCACCGTCGTGGTCGGTACCTGGATGGGACCGCCTATTTCAAATCGAGCGTTTCCGTGCTTCGGAAGGCCCGTAAAGACGTTGATCCCGGTTATCACTTAATTGTGATAGTCGTTAAGCTAGTTGGATGCCTCCTAAGCGGCTTGAAAAATTCCAACAGTAGGTTGACCACTATATAGCCTACCACCACTGATCCGCAGTGGGCACGCGTGTTGCCCATTCCCTTTCACCCTCATTTGTGAAAGGAGGCCTGTGCTCAGCAGTGGGACATTATAGGCTGATGATGATGATGATGATGATGACATACAGGAATCCCTTCACGTTTTTATTAAATACAAAGTACGATGTTACTCAAAAATAAACTGCAACTAAACGAAAAACTAAACTAATAAGCTAGTTACACTAACTGTCCTCCACAGTTTCACCCACGTTCCCGGGATAAAAGCAGCCTATAATATTCCATAGAGTGATTGGGGTACAGGGCAAAGTAGAGGGCACCAGAGCACGTGGGAGATCATCCGTGCCATGGACCGAGCAAATTAAGGCCGCAATAGGCGGTATCATCAACGACTGCACCAGAAGGGCAGCAATTAGGGACGAATGGCGGCGTGTCGTGAAGCGCGCCCCAAATCACACTTCAAGACGACCACGACCACTCTGTCAAGAGTGAAACGCATGAGAAGATAATACTTGGGGATAATGTTGCTTTCTACAGTGAAAAAACAACGGGAGTGCCGGCGGCGAGTTTCACATAGTCTTTTTATACAAGGGAAAGCCAGTTCAAGATATTATATGAATAAGATTTTTTTATTAACTTAAAATGGGAACAAAAATGGTACCTACTTTCCAGCTAGCTAGAGAATATTATAAGAATTTGAACATAATCCCAAAATAAATACAGTCTAATTTGCAACTACTCTCCCTCTGTCTTACGAATTTTCGATACTCATAAACGCTATTTAACTAAATCTACTGAATAAATGGTCAAATAAATAACGTCAGCTTGCTGTTATTGTCAAACAATTTGACGTTATTTAGGTGACCACTTAATCAGCTTATTAGTTAAATAACGTTTTATGAGTAAAGGGGCCAGAGTATAGCCCGTAAACAAACAAAAAAGCTATCATCGCTTTAAAATATATAATTTTATTTTTATAGCCCTTTGCGGGTACAAAGTACCCAAGCGCGTTGCAAACTTACGATGTAAATGAAAGTCGCATATTTTAAACTAGTTTAAAATTCACTCGCTATAACAAGAGTACACGACAGCCACCGTCATAACTTTGTACCCTCCTATTTTAAGTTTTCTTCTGGAGGCGTAACTTTTTCATTTGTTTCGAGTTAGCTCAAATGGAAAATATACCAGAAAATGGTGGAAAAAACACACGTAGTTTCAATATTTCTTATCTAATATTTATGAGCAGCAGAAGTTATATTGGTATCTGGAATATTTTGACAAAGCTCTTTGGGAGGTAGATTCGAATATAGAGAAACCTTTTCCACAGGTTGTAGATAAGAGAGTTTTTAGTACTGCTACTCCTGCCCATCTCTCTTCAAACCACGATCAAGAAGAGTGTGGAATTCTTAATCATGTTTTTGTTTTCATTAAATATAACAATAGAGTGAAACTTTTTATTATAATGTTATATGTTGCAGTCTCCTCCTTTCAAAAAGAACAGAATGAGACATGAAAATATCGGCCATCTGTGAGACAAAGTATAAAGCTTTAAGTAAATTAAAACAGATATACACTAACATGGTAGAGTACTTAGCTACGTAGGTATAATCTCAAGTCGATATTCTGTCGCTAGGCGGTTCTGTTGCTAACCTCCCACATTGTGTTTCGATAGATGTACCCATAGCTATTGTTCCTAAGCTAAGAGTAGAAGAAATTTACCTAACTGAGATTATAATGGGCGAGTGAAAGAAATCTAAGAAAAAACATGTATATCTTCGGTATTATCATCTGTTTGATAAAATTAAGGCCCGCCAAGTGAGAGTCTGAGTCTGACTCGCGCACTGATTGAACGTATATTGTTTGATTTGGCCATAACTGTTGTAAAAATCTGGACACCTTTTTGTGAAGGAATTTTGATGATTACGTAAAACTTTGCTAATTAGTAGAGGTGTGTAACTCAGCTCTGAACCAGCTCAATGAATCAGATAACGCGGGTTTGAGCTGTTGAGCTACAGCTCAACATCAAAATGACTAGCTCACGGCTCAATCCAACTCCTATTGTATCTGCGACTTCCTCCATAGATTATTCTTGTGATTCTAATCTACGAATTATTATTTCGTTCTAAAACATAATAAATAATAAATTTAATTCAATAAACATATATAGATAATATAAAAAGACAAATAATTCCAACTCTGAAGTATGAAAAGAGCCGCTCGGCAGAATCGCGGCAGCTCAGTCGGCTCGATTTGACGTTCGGTACGCAGTGAGCGGGCGCGCGTATCGTGGACTATAGGTACAAATTGAGCTGATCTGCGAGCTGAGTCATTGAACCAGCTCACACACCTGAGCCGTGAGCTGTGATGCAGCTCGCTTATTTTTGATGAGTTACACACCTCTACTAATTAGAAACATCGTTCTATTTTTCATGTAATACTTACATCTATCAACTGTATTTATTTCATAGTATTTGATATGCAATGTGTGTCTACTTAATTCATAATGGTTGTTCGGGCCAAACTTTCATGGGGATGGGTTTCTATGTTTTAAATCATAGACCACCTTAAAAGGAAAAAATCGATTTATTTTCTAACATTACTTAATTCACCATGCCGTACGTCATCCGCAAATACATTTATTTTTACTGACAAAATTATAAATAACTATTATTAGGGCAGCGATTTGGGACAAGTTTTCTATTTGTAATTTTTAATTTTAGTTAACTTTTAATTTAGATTTAAGGTTTCATTGTTCATATATATAGTTTCTTGTTTTCTACCAATAAAGAGTTCAGTTAATAATAACTATTAAAATTACTATTAAGCTAACTATTAAGTTGCGGGTTCCCACGCGCGACGCATGTCAAGACACGAGCCTACGAGAGGGTAAGTCTTTGATTTAATTTATGGCAACCCATCCAAATGCGGGATCCTGGTCTGAACCAGTATCCACAGTGAAAGGTCATGATTATAATATAGTTTCTAAGTTGGCATTCACCCTTCAATCAAAAATCAAAAATCAAAAAGTCATTTATTCAGTTTAGGCCTTAGTAAGGCACTTATGAACGTTATGTACATACAGTTGAATTTACCACCGGTTCGGAATACACTTAAACTGAGAAGACTCCGGCAAGAAACTCAGCAAGGGTTTTTTTTGTGGAAGATCTTTTAATTTAATATTACAGCTTTTTTCCCAAATACTTATACAATATATACATTATTATTTTATGCTTATTCGTACAATTGTCACTTAGCCAGGGGGATGCAAGTGCAGAGAGAAGCTACTACAACCATATATTCTTGTCATCCACGTAATGAGCCACCTTATAGTAGGCTTTGTCAATTAACCTCTGCTTTATGAAATCTTTGAATTTATCATAAGACATTTTAGTTACTTCGAGTGGGATTTTGTTATAGAATCGAACGCAATTTCCGAGAAAAGACTTATTAGCTCTAGATAACCTGAATCTAGGTGTCACAATTTTATCTTTATTTCTTGTATTGAAGTTATGGCGGCTACTATTAATTTCAAATAAATTTAAGTTTTTACGGACAAACATAATATATATCTATCTATTATAAATGATATAATGGTTTTTGCTATTGAATTAAGAGGCTACCAACCAAAACTGCCAACTCAGTATGTTTTTACACCACTTATAACTCATTGGAACATTATTGTAATGGCAGACTTGAGCCCCTGGCTGCCTCTAAAATGTGGGTAAAACTTTGGTACGAAAGCTATAACTATGACTCTCCGCAAATTGTAAACAACTTCCGATATTACCCACTAAAGTGGCAACACCTTTCAAAAATGTCGTTACGGAGATAATAGCCCATTGAAAGTTGGCCTCATACAGATTCAGGTCAAAGTTAGATGTGCCCCAATTCCGGTTTATTTATGCTCATATATTTTTTTTGTTTGTTTTTCTAAGAAAGCCCTATAAAGAAGAAACTTGATTTCGGTGGAATTTAATTATTTTTTGTAGGTTTTCGAATTTATTTGATTACTAGCTAGTAAGTAAGTAAGTCTCCCGCGGTTTTACCCGTGTTCCCAGGATAAAAAGCCTATGTCCTTCTCCATACCATAGGCTATCTGCATGTCATATTTCATGATGATCCGTTGAGTAGTTGAGGCGTGAAGGCGTAATAAACAAACAAACAAATAAACAATCTCACTTTTTCATTTATAATAGATAGATTATGTGATTACTTTAAATAAATCAATGATATGCTGTCTATTGACGGCATTCATTGCTATGCGGACGACAGTACAGGGGACGCTTATTACACGGGCCGTGCAAATATCCCTCGTTCCGCGGTGGAGGAAAGCCGCGAACGGCTGACGTCTGAAAGAGAGTCCGAGAGTACACTAACTTGTGTCTCCGATTGGGGCCGACTAAACCTAGTCCATTTCAACCCCACCAAGACTCAAGGCTGCACGTTCACCGCTAAGAAAACCCCATGGTCTGTGGCTCCACAATTCCAGAACACCTCCTTGAACATCAGTCTAAGCATCGGGATCCTTGGCGTCGACATTTCTAGCGACGTTTTGTTCCATACTCACTTGGAAGACAAGGTTAAGCTGGTATCCAAAATGCTCGGAGTGCTCAACAGAGCGAGGCAGTACTTCACATCGGGGCAAAGGCTACAACTTTATAAGTCGCAAGTCCGGCCTCATATGGAGTACTGCTGTCATCTATGGGCGGGAGCACCTGGATACCAGCTTGGGCCTTTAGACTCGGTTCAGAGTCGGGCCATCAGAATTGTTGACGATCCCGAGCTCACAAGCGGCTAAGAGCCCCTCAGTCTGAGGAGAGACTTTGCCTCCTTATGTGTGTTCTACCGCTTGTACAACGGAGAGTAAAGAATTGTTCGACTTGATGCCCACGGCTTCCTTCCACCATCGCAACTCTCGCCATCGACAGGGAGTCCATCCTCAGAGTACAGCATGGGGTTCTTCAAAAAGGGTGTGAAGAGATTTCTGCAGAGTCGGCAACGCGCGAGTGATACCCCTGGTGTTGCAAGTGTCCATAGGCTACGGTAACCGCTTACCATCAGGCGGGCCGCATGCTTGTTTGCCACATTAGTGGTATAAAAAAAAACAAACAATCTCACATAAATTTTCTCCAATATCTTTCTTCATATCAGAAATTTCTTCGTCGACAGAATATAACATCAATAAACTCAAGACTAATGTAAAAGGAATTTAATTACTAAAGTATAACAGTTTAAAATCAATCGTGCAGAGTTTAATTAGAAGTTGGACGCGTGTTTATTTTGTACCATGTCGAACTATCCGATACTAGGTCGGTAAACACATTAATCAAACGTGTTTGATATACTCATCGATTCGAGTGGAACTACTAATAATTGGTATTACATTTTCTAGTACTTAAAGTAAACATTGCTTGTAAACATGATCCCACCAAAAACATTCTGTAAAAAACTAGCCAAGTCTGGATCGAGCAGCTTGTTTATCTCTAAAAAGTAATGAAATCTAGACAAAGTCGTGCCAAGTCTAAGGTTCCTTACTGTGATTTCTTTATTATTATAGTTAATGTTGTGTGACTTGGCCGTTGAACATTCTTTATACGTTAGTGGGTACAAGTACAGATTGGTGCAATGGTGTCATGGAGCACTTGGTTTTGTACCCTTGTGTACCCTTCAACGGCCAAGTCACACAACATTAACTATAATAATAAAGAAATCGCAGTAAGGAACCTTAGACTTGCACGACTTTGTCTAGATTTCATTACTTTTTAGAGATAAACAAGCAGCTCCATCGAGACTTGGCTAGTTTTTTACAGAATGTTTTTGGTGGGATTTCACTTCTTTTTGTAGAAAATGAAGCGGCCCACCATGTTGAATATTTTTTGTAAAGGCGCTATGTCGATCTCTAATAGTTTGGTTGGGCTCTTGTGTTTTCTAATCAGGGTCACAAAAAAATTATAAATTTTAAGATTGAAATGTGTCATTTTGTGTCTTGAATACTGAGACGAAGGGTTCAAATCCTATGAAGAACTTGAACTTTTGGAAATGGACCCCCTACTCAATCGGTGCTGGAGTACCTCAAGGCTCAGTACTATCCCCTTTGCTCTTCTGACTGTACACGAGCGCCATCGCAATGGCAAAATTCATCTCGTCCTGATTGCGGACCATACCACCTACTGGAGTTTCCCGTCAAGAACCCTTGAGAGCAAGTTGCCTAGGCGTTGTAAAGATCGGCCAGCATATTGGCATTCCCTCTGCTATTGCTAATGTCCAAGAGCAACGGTAGCCACTTATCAACAACTTGTTTCTTTTTTTAGTTTGTTCATGACCATGGATACAAAGTCCTTCAGTCGCATACATTTTATTTATAATATCATATAGTCCGCACATTAACTTTCACATAGTCCGCATGATCAGTCACCGTCCAGTCATGTTTTAGTAAAATGGTGGTCATTGTACTAAAATTTTCATGGACTTTTTGAGACAACTTGTAAAGTCACGATACACATAATTCATTTCATTTCACTTCACTGGTGCACATGGATTGATCTTTATTGGATAAAATACCACCGATAATGTGCAATAAAACTCAAAATACACGAATTTATGAAAATAAAAATGAAAATGCAACGTCACTCTGCAAGTTTCTGCCAAAAACCCTTTCAACAACTGGATTGCTTGTTAGATTGCCAGGCTTCTCACTTAAAAATACACAATTCCAAAATATTGAATGCGTAAACAACAAATAGTAAAAAAATAATTGAAGTAAAAACTTTTGACGAGGCTTCGATAAATTGAAGAAATCTAGACTCTAGATCTAACATATGGATTTATCATAGCAATTTAAAGTTTCTGCTTGAAGTGCAGGTGGTGAAACTAGTAGAGCAAGAAGTTTGATAGCAAGTTGCAATTCAAACTCTCCATCTTAAATGACGTACGCTGAAACCGTGTCTTTGACAAATTGCCTGAACCACAAGTTTGCGGTTGGTTGGTGAGCTATGACAGGATCTTAACTTGGAGGTACACTAAGCTTATGTTTTGATGCGCGAATGAAAATAGTTTAAACAATTTTATAATAAGTATTGATGATATGCGATCCCATCAATAACTGCACCAGAAGGGCAGCAGTTAGGGAAGAATGGCGGCGTATTGTGAAGCGCGCCACAAATGATACGTCATGACGACCCAGACCACTCTGTCAAGAGTGAAACGCATAAGAAGAAGGTCCCATGGTCTCGACCGCAAAAGGCATAAAAATATAATTTGGTTTAATCAAAACGCATTTTTTGAATTTTCCGCACTGGCCGCAGCTGCCCCTGCAGCTTTACAACTAGCCGGTAAGTGAGATAAATGATAAATCTTAATAATATAATTAATCTTTTGGCAGCAACATTTATCTGTAGCCACTTGTATATAATCGCTCGCTAGGAGTATAATCTCACTTAGTAGTAGGTCGTGTCACTCGATTTTTTTTCTTCCTCATCAGTTATCGACTTAACCTTATATATGACCTACCCATTGGTACTTCAGTTTACTCAGATATGCGCGTTAGTTAGTAAAATAAAATATCGTAATAATTAGTGCACAGTGCCAAAAACTCTCACCAGGAGAATCGATAACTAGGTAAGAGTCCACTTATTGGCTAAAGAACAATTATGATGACTAAACTAACTAAAAAACATAAAAATATTTTTTTATATAGTAAATACGGTACAAAAATTCTATAAAAAATATATAATGTAGACTAATATTTTGTCTAACGAACAGTTTTTATTTCGTTAAGGTGAATGCTCACGATTACAAAAAGCTATATTCCCGTTAGATGGTGTTAGTATCGCAAAGCTATGTTATTTCTTTTTTTATGTAAAATTGAAGCATCCTTGGTGCGTAATTTAGTGATTGGCGAGCAATATGTATTTATGAAGTATTTATGAAGCATTAATTTTACTTCCACGGCAATTAGTTACAAAGAATTCCTCCAGAAAAATATCTGTCAAGTTATTCCTTGTATATATACACGCACACATTGTAATTTTTTGTTTTGTTTCGACCGTTAGATGGCGTTAAAATAAGTATTGAGTTGTTTTATATGCCGTTAGGTGGCGTTTAAATAATTACGCGTGTGTGCTAAAATTGGTGAAGTATTTTTTCATGAATTATGCGTAAATTGTGTTTTATATATTCATTAGGTTTGGTATATTTTATATTATTTTTTCAATAAATATAAAACATGTTTACTATTAAAATTTTGTACATTGTACATGTACTTATTTGATTTCCTAATGATGTTTTTCCTTCACCATTATCCAAAGGTGAATTTGTACGTAAATTCAAATCTCACAAAGTACAGGCCGATGATATGTTTTCGTTCTTGATCGTAAGGAAACCAACACGAAAAAGTCAAATTGAAAAGCATTAGAAGTACACCAAACCACATTGTCCTGCTTGACGTTATGATAGACTATGGCCCCAATCCCCCTTGTTATTAGGGGAGGCTCTACACCGGTACGTTTATGAGATGTCAATATTGATTATTATGTAGTTATAATAAAAATAGATTCTCTGTATATTTCTTTATTAATGTATGACGTAAGTAAATGTGGTATGGTATATAAACACTCAAAAAATTCACATCTAAATTGTGATTTCGGTAGAATCTAAAAAGCATTTTGCTGATAAACTCCTCCGAGGCAGGTACGCATTTATTCTCCATCATGCGTCATGACTGTGACCGTTGTGCGTTAAATCCTTGGTCCTGAAATAGGTATATTTATAAATGTTATTTATATAGGTATATAAATTAGTTGCTGTTCGTAAGTCTCGACAAAACTCAAAAACAGCTTGACCGATTTGAATAATTCTTTTTGTGTTTTGTTCGCTGTGATACAGGAGTGGTTTAAAAAATGATAAAAATAAAAAAAAATTGTGTTACGAAGTTCACCTAGTTCAAGAGGTTCTTCTAGTAAGAAGGGTGAACTAGTTGAAAATAAATACCTACTGTTACAAAAAAAAGCTATTGCATTTTGGTTATGCATAATTAATTGCCCCTGGACCTGAAATAAAATGCGTAATTGTTATGACAAAGAATATGTAATTTATAATATCAGAAAATGAGTACAGAAGTATTCTCGACTTATTAAAACCAAACAATATCCTTGTTCCTAAATAATTAGGAAACAAATTTTTTTCAAATTTCAAACCTCCACCTTACAAAATGAACTTTACTTTGGTGAAGGAAAACATCGTGAGGAAACCATAGCAGGTGGTAGGGTACTTTTTAGTACTCATCTGATTGGCTACCACCCTCAAGTTGAAAATCTGTCGCCAAGCGCCTATCGGTGTGTTCCGTCGGATGTAATTTTTTTCATGTGGTGTAACAATAAAGTGTTATCTATCTATCTCTATACTATTAGCATTGAACAGGCTTTGAGATAATCCCTAATTTCCTTCATTTCCATCCCTTTCCTAACTCCTAAACACGCAGGGTTTAAATTTCGCGCCTAAAACCCACAAACTACAACCAATGTACGGTGTCGCCCTCTCACGGCGAATGATATACGTGTTTGAGTGAAAAGAACACTGTGCAGCAGACATATTGAATTTAAAACGAACCGAAGCGGCCGCTATCTGGACAATTTTAAAAATACTAACAATCAAGAAAAATAACAGTGTTGTGGTGGAACGTGAGACCTTGTAAGTGCCTATTCAGTTTCCTTTATCTCCATCTTTTAGCCTGGTAAATTCTTGGGTTGACCAGCCAGACAAAACTATGTACAAAAAAAAACTTTTACTTTATTAGTTCAAAACATAAAGTTGGTCCATTACGAGCGCGAATACCTATGGAAAAACAGTATTTTGTTAATCTCAGGTTCAATTTCGATCGAAAACTCTGAGAAATAAGCAAAATTACGCATTTTATTGTAAAACTAGGTATAACCTTACAAAATTGTGTTGGTTATACGTACAGTGATACTATACGGATTCACAAGTCATTACAATTTAGTAGCATTACATCTTCATTACATTTTGTTCGAGTCTTCATATAAGATTGGAACCTACCTCCAAAATATTTTATAAATTTTATAGAATTCGTAACAATATTTTATGGTATTTATGTTACATTTACATTATAAAACTTATATATGTAAGTAGGTACTTACACACTCCACCTCAAATCTACACCTAAATTGATTTCATTTACCTTCATACACCAAAGTAGGCTATCTAACATTATTTTATTTTTAGCTTCGAACTAAACATGGAAGCAAGTAAACTTAAAATACTTCAATCACAACGCGAATATGTATTCCGAGCTATGCAAATCCTTTACGACTTATCTAACGAAATAGTTCAAGATCGTTCAAAGGTATCGGCGTTCAAGTCGAGATACACTCGAGTTCATTCAATTCGCGAAGAATTTGTTTCGTTGTGTAATGAAATACAAACTTTAGAGTTAGCAATCAAACCCGATGTACAAATTAACCAAAATTCTATGGTTTCATTTGACGAATTGTATTATGCGGTGATCGCAGCGGGTAGCACGTTGCCGATATACGAGAAGAGCTTCAACGTCACCGGATCGCCAGCGGACGGCTCGGCCGCGGGCGCGGGCGGCGCGTCGCCG
Organism: Polyploca ridens; assembly: GCA_951394255.1. Lineage (NCBI taxonomy): Eukaryota > Metazoa > Arthropoda > Insecta > Lepidoptera > Drepanidae > Polyploca > Polyploca ridens. The sequence continues at coordinate 1,994,765 of OX596267.1, forward strand.
GCGCGAGTCGACTCCGATCTCACGCATTCCGGGAATTCCAAAGTCAATGCGCGTTTACCTAAATTTGATCTACCTAAATTTGATAGCAACATCGAAAACTGGCAAACGTTTTATAATACGTTTGTTCACTTAATTCATGAGAATAATTCTATATCACAAATAGAAAAATACCATTACCTTGTGTCGTGTTTACGCGGACCCGCCTTATCGATTGTAAAAGGGATTCCAATGACAGCCAATAATTATGAAGTTGTTTTCGACGCCTTAATCGAACGTTACCAAAACAAACGTATCTTAGCTTTGACATATTTAGATAAATTCTTAAGTTATCCAGCAGTTAAATCGGGTAATTTTCAAGAATTGCAAGTATTAACAAACGTGTTTTATGAATCATATCATGCGCTCCAATCTTTAAATATCAAAAACTTTGGTGATTTTATTTTATTTCATTTAGCCTCTCGTACCCTCGATTCAGATACCCGCAAACGGTTCGAATCTCAAAACAGTTCAGAAATACCTTCATTTAGTGAACTATTAAAGTTTCTTCAAGACTACGTAAAGATCTTAGAAACTAGCGAACTATCTTTGAGTTCTACCAATTCTACCCGTACCATTGAACGAAAACAATTGCCAGCGAGTAATCGGCAGAATAGCAGCGGATCAAAACGCTCATCTTATCTTACTAAATCTCAACCTACGACATCATTCACTTGTTCTTGTTGTAATGAAGCGCACTCAATCTATAGGTGCCCTACTTTTCAATCTTTAGACTCTGGTGCTAGACTCACTTTAATTGAAAACAAAAAAATGTGCACCAACTGTTTACGTACTAATCATGTCGTAGATAAATGCTTTTCTAAAGTATTTTGTACTTTATGCGGATTACGTCATCACACCTTACTACATACTGAGCAAACGCAACCCAGCTCTAGCGCTGCCACTCAAGCGAGCACCGGTGCTCATGTCGGAAGCAGTAGCGGTATAGTACTACTAGGTACGTGTCAGCTGCGCGTGTGCAACCCTGTCGCCGGCACACAGCGCACCGTGCGCGCATTGGTTGACAGCGGCGCGCAGGATTGTTTTATCACTACGGCTTGCGCCAAGGCTCTCGGTTTAAATCTCCGCCGATGTAATCTTACAGTCGCTGGCTTAGGACAAAACACAGTATTTCAAGTTAGGGGTGTGACGGAATGCGTTTTGAAACCACTCGATAGTAACGATCCGCAGTTTAACATTAAGCCGATCGTGTTAGATCATATAACAGCTCAACTGCCTAGCAGTATTGTACCGTCAGTCGTTCGTGAATATTGCAAGCATTTAATATTAGCCGATCGCGATTACGATATTCCCGCGGAAGTCGACATATTAATAGGGGCAGAACTATTCCACGAAATATATGATGGTCAACGTATCAAACTGGGGCCCGGCCTACCGGCCGCTCTGCATAGCATTTTCGGTTGGATACTTACCGGTGCTGTCGATTCTGATTTATCGTTACCTCCTATTACAACGTCTTCTCTATTAGTCACTACATGCAGTCTCGATGAACAAGTTAGGCAGTTCTGGGAAGTCGAGGAACCACCGCACGTACCTATTACTGTACCCGAGGATGATATCTGTGAACATTCATATACTAGTTTAACTTATAGAGAATCTAATGGTCGCTACGTCGTACCACTCCTCTTAAAGGATCGCGACTGCCCGTTAGGTGATTCATATAATAGTTCTTTGTCGCGTCTAACTCATCTCGAAAAAAAGCTTAGCCGCCAAAGTCAACTTAAAACTGATTATATTAAATTCATGCGCGAGTACGAAAGTTTGGATCACATGTATCCTGTACCTAATGCGTCCTTACAAACGGACAAGCGTTACCTTATCCCGCATCATTGCGTCCTTCGCCCTGAGAGCACAACTACCAAGCTGCGAGTAGTGTTCGACGCAAGCTGCAAAACCACAAACGGTTTATCTTTAAACGACATTGTATTTACTGGACCTAAGCTACAAGTTGACATCATAGACATTATCACTGGCTTCAGACTACATACGGTAGTATTCACGTGTGACATATCAAAAATGTACCGAGGAATTTTGGTTAGGCCTGAGGATCGCAGCTATCAGCACGTGCTGTGGCGAGAATCTCCTTGTGACCCAGTCAATGAGTACGAACTCGCGACTGTCACCTACGGAGTTAGCAGTTCCCCTTATCTCGCAATCCGTACTCTCCATCAGCTAGCTAGTGATCACGGCGCTGAGTATCCACTCGCCGCTGAGGCTCTTCGTCATGAAACTTTTGTCGATGACGTCACTACCGGGGCACCCTCATTAGAGCAAGCTATCGAACTAAAAACTCAACTTGTCAATCTATTAGGATGTGCTCAACTTGAACTTCGCAAATGGAGCAGTAATTCCAAATCTTTTCTTAACACCTTACCAGTAGATCATTGTCAAATTCCAAAGCCTTTCTCAGAAGAAAGCAACAAGTCTACGCTTAAAATCTTAGGAGTCCAATATGACCCCGTAGGTGATAACTTTACCTATTCACAATCTCCGATTGAGGATGGCAATGTAACAAAGCGTTCTATTTTATCCAACGTGGCGAGAATCTTTGATCCACTTGGGTGGCTCACACCATTCATTCTCAAAGCAAAATTGCTCCTTCAAGATATATGGCGTCTCAATCTTTCTTGGGATGAACCTGTGCCCAGAGACATATGTCATGATTGGAAAAATTTCATCTCAGACCTTTACAACTTGAAACTTATCGAAATTCCACGTCGAGTCATACCATGTCAGTCAAAACAATTCCAACTTATTGGATTTTGTGATGGATCCACAAAAGCATATGGATGCTGTGTCTATCTCCGCGTGGTTACTCATGGTGAAGTTCAAATCCACCTTCTTATCGCTAAGTCTAAGGTAGCACCTTTAAAAGTTCTTACCGTTAACCGTTTGGAACTTTGCAGTGCAGTATTGCTCTCCAAAGTGGTTAATCGTATCCACGCCTTACTTAGTAAAAAACTTAATCTAAATCAAACAATGTTATTCTCCGACAGCTCGACTGTTTTGTCATGGTTGAGCACGGAACCACACAAACTTAAAACTTTTGTAGCACACCGCGTAGTGCAAATTAACGATTCTATCGTTCCAACTGTGTGGCGACATGTTTCCACTCATGACAACCCAGCCGACATCTGTAGTCGCGGTTTGTCGTGTTTACAGTTGGCTACTTGTGAAAATTGGTGGTCAGGTCCTAAGTGGCTAACTAGCGAGTCAACTAACTGGCCTGTGTCAGTAGTTGAAAAGCATGACAACGTCGAAGAGCTTAAGTCATCGTCACACTTGTGTCATGCTGGTGTAGTGACACAAGATGCTGACGTGCTTGACAACCTCCTGGAACGTTCCTCCACTCTTTTACGTGTAAAAAGAGTAGTAGCTTGGATTTATCGTTTCATTAATAACGCTAAAGTTACACGTTCCGAGCGTAACCTTTCATCTTTTCTAACCTCCACGGAACACGATCAATCTTTAGAATATTTGGTTAAACATATTCAGCGTCAACATTTTGAGGAAGTCATACTCCATCTTAAATCTAATAATCATAAACTACTTCCAAAACATTTATTGAAGCTTTCTCCATTCATTGATTCTCGCGAAGTCTTGCGAGTGGGGGGGCGACTCAAACACACAGACTTACCCGAACGCGTCAAACATCCATACCTCTTGCCAAAATTATCTCGTTTGAGTACTCTTATGGTAGATCACTATCATGCAACTTACCTTCATTGTGGGCCCCGCCTACTGCAATCTTTAATTCAACGTCGATTTTGGATACTTGGCATTCGAAATCTTATCAGATCCCGATTATCTAAATGTGTAATTTGTTTTAAAGTAAAACCTAAGTCTCTTCAGCCTGTCATGGGCGATCTTCCACCTTCCCGATTGAAATCAGATCACTGCTTTCAAACAGTTGGAATCGACTTCGGAGGTCCATTCATGATTAAAGAGAATAAGCGACGTAACGCTAGAACTTATAAGGGATATTTGTGCCTCATAGTATGCCATGCAATTAAAGCCGTTCATCTTGAGTTGGTCACCGAATTGACCACCGAAGCCTTTATAGCAGCTTTAGACCGTTTTGTATCTAGGAGAGGCCTTTGTAAATTCATAGTTACTGACGGAGGTACCAATTTTGTAGGCGCCAAGCGCTATCTGTCTGAAGTTTCTGAAATGCTTAGCAAAGAAAGCGATCATATTTCTAATCAACTATCATTTCGCGGTATAACTTGGAAGATTAATCCACCATCGGGACCTCACTTCGGAGGTATATTTGAAAGTGGTATAAAATCAACCAAATATCATTTAAAACGGATTATCGGATCCCAAATTCTTACATTTGAAGAGTTTTATACTATTTTGACGAAGGTGGAAGCCATGTTGAATTCTAGACCCCTGGTAGAACTCTCGTCCGATCCCGATGAAGTTGACGCTCTGACCGCAGGCCATTTTCTGATAGGCCGACCTTTGGTATCGTTGCCGGAACCAGTATATTCCGAAAATGAAACTCTACGATCTCGATGGCAACTGTTACAGAGACTATCTCAAAGTTTCTGGCGAACTTGGCAAAGAGATTATTTGCATACGTTGCAACAACGAATGAAATGGTTTAAAAGCGATAACCGTCAACCAAAACTGAACGATCTTGTTACTATTTACGAACCTAACTTACCAGCTAACGAATGGCGACTAGGTCGCGTAGTACAGCTTCATCCAGGTAGAGACAATATCATTCGTGTTGTGACGGTTAAGACTTCAAAAGGTTTACTTGTGAGACCTGCTATCAAAATCTGTCCACTTCCGATAGATTAAATTAACATTACATTCCTAATTCAAATCTTTATCTTATATTTAACATAGCCTTTATTCAACACAATTATTATTATAATCAATACACTTAAGTAACTATAAAATGACTATATGAATCCGCATAGTAGTAGTCTCTATCTTCTTATTGATCTTTTGAAATACTCGGTTTATTTCAAGTGGGGGGATATGAACAGGCTTTGAGATAATCCCTAATTTCCTTCATTTCCATCCCTTTCCTAACTCCTAAACACGCAGGGTTTAAATTTCGCGCCTAAAACCCACAAACTACAACCAATGTACGGTGTCGCCCTCTCACGGCGAATGATATACGTGTTTGAGTGAAAAGAACACTGTGCAGCAGACATATTGAATTTAAAACGAACCGAAGCGGCCGCTATCTGGACAATTTTAAAAATACTAACAATCAAGAAAAATAACAGTGTTGTGGTGGAACGTGAGACCTTGTAAGTGCCTATTCAGTTTCCTTTATCTCCATCTTTTAGCCTGGTAAATTCTTGGGTTGACCAGCCAGACAAAACTATGTACAAAAAAAAACTTTTACTTTATTAGTTCAAAACAAGCATCAATGCATATATCTATTACATACCTGTTTAAAGGTACACTCGGCTAAACATCAAGCTAATGTAATGTATCCAAATAAGAGAAAATAATTTGTAAAAAATATTTGCCGTAGGAAACACATGGGAAACACATAAATTTCGTTGCGTAGGAACCATGGTGTAGGAACGTGACACGTCTAAAAAGATGTGTCAACGTTAGGCAAATTAGGATTTACGATCTCGATTCGATTTAATCAAAAAAGAGGTTTTATAGGTCGATCTTCAATCTTTTGAATCGATGTTTTACAGTTTATAAGATGAATACTTAGGTTTATATTGAAGATTTTTCGAAAATACATAAAGACATACGAAAGCATTTTTGCCCAAGCTGAAACAGAAACGATTCGATCGCGGAGCTCGTTCGGTAAAAAAAAATACATGTACTTACCGACTTACATGTATTTTCCATAATTGTTGATAACCGATTATCACTTTTTTTTTCACTAGCTGTCCCCCGCGGTTTCTCCCGCATTCCTGGGATAAATCAAAATAAACTCAAAAAGTTATTTACTTATCCAGTTTAGGCCCAGGTAAGGCACTTATGCACGTCAAGTATAAGTACATACAATTAAATCTACCACCACCGGTTCAGAATACACTTAATAAAAAGTAGCCTGTAAAACTCGGGGATAATGTAGCTTCCTATTAGTGTAAGATTTTTCCAATCAGATGGATAGTGATTACCTAGCGATTCAGAGATTAGCCCGTTTAAATAAACAAAAAAAAACATACGCTTTATTATATTAGTATCGAAGTATAGATTCGATCTACTTGTATATCCCAATAAAAAAATCGTACGGTCGATTTTAACATCGTCAGCTGTCTTTATTCGAGGAATTTTGTATTTTGATAGTCTTTCTCTACAGAATCTGCAAACGTGAATTTAATTCCTCAAGTAAAATTCTTATATCGGACGATGGAAAAATCGGCCCTAAAGTCGATTGATACCACCTAATATTTTAATCGATTCAAAACATCGTTTATTTTTTGTACAGTAGGTACCTACCTACTAGGTATTTGCAAAAACATCACGTTCGGAATCTTACTAATTACATTATTACTTATTAGCTCGACTAGATAAATATTGAAATATATCAGTAGGTACCTAACTTTATTATTTACCATGATAGAATAAAATAAGTAGGTATGTATAATACATAGTATATTACATATTGACTTTTTACGTATTATTATTTATGAATAATCTAAGCAATCGATCTTTTTCAATAGTATTGGTTTTTGAACGCATCCCTTGAACCGTCCTCGAACGAACGGTGAAGTTTCGTACCTATATTATATAGTAGTTAGTTAGTATAGGAATTATATATAGGTTTTATAACTATATCATACAAATTAAAACATGTTTGTTTGTAAAAAAAAAAACGTAAATTGTTTAAATTGTTTTTTTTTCGGATAGCATTATTAATTACTTTAAAAGTAAATATTAGGTCGGTCATAGTTAACGTTGGAATGTTTTTGGTATTCGTATATTGACATATTTTAACTTTCTTTTTGATATAATTTATGCAGCATAAACTAACGTAGGTAGATACATTCGATATATACCTATATTCAATAAACATAAAACCTATACGTGATAAAACTTATTGGTATTCATAAAATTCATGCAGGCAAAGCTGGGCGCAAAAGCTAATTTCAAATTCAACTTCAAAATTATTGAAATCATCTCTACGAAAGAAGCGCGCAACGATGATTGGCAACATCGCGTTTCCTTTACAACAAACTACCCTAGTCGGAACGGCAACGCCCCGTTTCGGCTATGCTAAGATTTGACCAATATTATTCAAAGCATAGATTTCTATAGAGTCAAATTACTGAAAGCGCCATCTATTTCACGACTTGTAGTTTTTAATTCGAACCCCGGCTCCTTTTTGACATCTTAGTTCTTAGTTACCTTGCTAATAACCATATTGCCTGCCTAGATTGCGCTACAAAATTTACTCACACGTATACAAAATTTGCAATTTTTTAAACCAGTTTTATTGTAATTCCGTTGGATATTTTTGTTTGAAATTAAAATTAGCCACACCGGTAACTAGTATGAAGTCGAAAGAATAGCTCAAATAAAAACAATACGATGTGTGTATTGAAATCTCAGCTAGTTAAATATGTATGGAAAGGGCAATCAGAGCAACCACCTTAATCCAGCTACAATAGTTTTCGAAAAAATCAATTTTGAAAAATACCCACTCTAGCGCCTATTTTGTCAATTATCTCCAGAACGCTGCGAGATAATAAACTGAATCTGAATCAATAGTAGTTTTATATCTTGCTAATGTTAGCTTAGCACACAAGTTATTTCCAAAATACCTCTCTGGGGCCGTTTGCCCTACCTTATCCTGCTAGACCTTTAATCATTTTAAATGATATAAGTATTTTATTTCCATTGCTCTCAGAACGGTATATTGCACCAACTTTATAATGATCCATGGAAGATATTTTTACGAGAATAAATACAAGAATAAAAAGAATCCTTGTGCAAATAGCAACCCAGTCCGCAAAGTTTTGCAAGAAAAATATTGTACGCAAGTTTTAAAGAGGCGTCGATTTTATCAGGTTTCAGTGCCCAGGGGCCGAAGTCAAAATGTTATTTAGTAAGGCATTAAAATGCAGCCAGTGGAGTGCAGTGACGATACCATATTGTGGGTAGATACAAGAGTTACATATACTAGAAGACCCGATCGAATAGCAAAATATATACCCTACCCTACCCTACTCTATCTAAACCATCCAAAAATGATCCGCCATTTATTGAATTCATTTGTTACGAAAAAATGTGATAAATGAAGAACCGCTCGACCGACTTTGTGCAAACTTCACATAAACCATCTACTAAATAGTCCGAACAAAGCCTAAAGGATAGGAGGACTTTGGATAGGTGAGCCCGTTCTTGAGTTATAAAATTACAACGAAAAGTGGCATTGATTTTTATATATTTAGATTTTACTGTCTATCATTGCGAAGCCCAATATTATCAATTTATTATTGGAAGATTTTGCAATTTATTCATTTCTCCTCATCATCATCATTATTTTCAGTCTAGTCTAGACACCTATTTCTAGATAGGTCTTCTATCTAGAAATAGGTGTCTAGACTATACTTCTTCAATCTCCATGTACCAAATATCGTCGGCATCCCAAATCTGGGGGCACGGAAGTGCCCCCCGCCAAGACAGCCAAGCGAAGCGAAAGGGCACTACCTACCTTTTCTCGAAGCACTTCGTCGTTTTTTTGAACCCTCATAACTTGGATTTGGATTATACCAGATAAACAAAATTCTCAGGATATGATGCCAATAGTGAACTAATTAAGCATATTAAGTTTCAATGACATAGCTCTTATACTTTAGATTTTATTGATATCTAAAAAACCCAGATTTCGTCACTGACTCACTGATGATCATCAAAACTCATAGGGTACTTCCTGAAGTCCTAGAAAGCTGAAATTTGGTATGTAAGCTTGTATTAGTACACAAACAACAAAAAAATTATAAAACTTGGAAATTTAAAAAAAAAAGCAACTTACAAAAAGAAGTGAAATCCCACCAAAAACATTTTTATGTAAAATGTTGGCCCCAAGACATATAGTCAAAAAGTTATCAGATCTCATGTAGAGCCAAGCTTATAACTCTACATGCACTTACTCTACAAGCCCTAACTTCACAAACTCTACACACCGTAGTCAAAATATGTGGCTTGGCCGTTTTTCACCTTACTCCCATGTGACAGTAGCGAAACGGCCAAGCCACATATTTTGACTACGGTGTGTAGAGTTTGTGAAGTTAGGGCTTGTAGAGTAAGTGCATGTAGAGTTATAAGCTTGGCTCTACATGAGATCTGATAACTTTTTGACTATATGTCTTGGCGGCAACATTTTACATAAAAATGTTTTTGGTGGGATTATGCTTATCTATATATTAATGTTTCCTACATTTGGTGAATTATGTAGTTTTCAAATGAGGCTTGATAATCATAAATCAATGGTCGGTTCCAGTTAAAACTTTAACTTCACGCGACCTGCACTGAACATCTCGGTACAAGTTTGTGAATTCAAAAGTACACTAGTGCGGTTTGCACTCTCTCTGCTCTAGTAAACGACCAGCATGTGAATTAAATATATTGAAGAAATTTATTGAATCAGTTGGAGAATCCGTAATTTCGTGCTTTATATAAACATCATCAATCCCACCAAAAACATTTTTATGTAAAATGTTGCCGCCAAGACATATAGTTCGTACTGTAAAAAAGTTATCAGATCTCATGTAGAGCCAAGCTTATAACTCTACATGCATTTACTCTACAAGCATTCATTACTTTTTTGTTATTCAATAGTTCTTGTAGTATTGAAACGGCCAAGCCACATATTTTGACTACGGTGTGTAGAGTTTGTCAAGTTAGGGCTTGTAGAGTAAATGCATGTAGATTTATAAGCTTGGCTCTACATGAGATCTGATAACTTTTTTACAGTACGAACTATATATCTTGGCGGCAACATTTTACATAAAAATGTTTTTGGTGGGATTTCACTTCTTTTTGTAAGTAGCTTATGTTATTTTTTTTTTGAAATTTCCAAGTTTTATAATTTTTTTGTTGTTTGTGTACTAATACAAGCTTACATACCAAAGGACAATGGGCAAAAATGTATGGAGTTTGGTCTAGGTCGCGGCCACTTATGAAATGTGATTTTTTGTATCCTTCTTAAACCCACAAACAAACCCTATTATGAACAGGAATTCGTAAAGTATTTGAATAAAAAGTTATAAGACTTTAAAAACAATTATATTCCATAATTTCTCAATACAAAATAAGGGTTGTTTTTACCAGATCGCTTTGATTTCCATCAAGCAATAGCGATCCACTTCACAACCGCGTAGCTGTTTACCTGCTGCGCCCATACTCAACCCCCACGCAGCCCCCCCCCCCAATATTATTTAAACTATTCTTCGCTAGTTGACTGTCGAATTACTTCGCATCAACTTAATTTTGTGCTCTCGCTGTTTGGATCTTGTTCTCTACTCAGTGACGACTCGGCCTGCTAAGCAGACTTTGAATAGTGTTTTGTGAGTCGGACGGTGAATTGATTTGGATTAACGAATTGGCGCGCTTAACGGACTTTGTTAAAGGATTGTGATTGCGAAAGTAATGGATCCTTTTAAAACGTGCCACGTTTTGACTCGAAACAGGAGGCGTTTAGACATCCCTTTTCTGATGGGCAATATGCCGTTGAAATACTGGTCGAAATTCATCTTGAGGCGATGATAGCTCAGTGGTAGTGACGTCGGATACCGAGACGAAGGTCCCGGGATTGAATCCTACAATGAGCTTGAGTTTTCGGTGAAGGAAAACATCGTGAAGAAATCATAGCACGGTGGTACTTTGTAGTACGCACCTCGCTGGCTACCGTTTGACCGCTTAGTTATTGAAAATAATATGAATAGACACCGAGAAAGCTCTATATCAATTACTGCAGATAATCTATCTCTCATTGATTCCATAGTGGGAAGAAAATCATTTAGTTATTTCAGGGGCACAGCATCAAAGAGCTTTTCAATTACTTGCACCATTTTTGGATGAGGTAATTGTTAACAAGAGGTCAATCGATGAATCCAACTCGGCTGGGCAGCGTTCGGGATGCTACGGCATACCTTCACGTCTAAAATACCTCAGAGTCTGAAGACAAAGGTCTTCAATCGGTGCGTGTTACCAGTGATGACATACGGGACAGAGACGTGATCTTTCACTGCTGGCCGCATAAATAAGCTCAGAGTCACTCAGCGACCTATGGAACGAGCTATGCTCGGAATTTCTCTACGTGAAAGGGTCCGAAATGAAGAATTCGTAGAAGAACGAAAACGACGGACATAGCTCGTAGAGTTAGTAAGCTGAAGTGGTAATGGGCAGGCCACATAGCTCGAAGAGCCGATAACCGATGGGGAAGATAGGTTCTCGAGTGGCGACCACGTAATGGAAAGCGCCGAGCGGGACCACCAGGTGGACCGACGAACAGGTCAGAGTCGCTGGGCACCGCTGGATGCAAGCGGCTCAGAACCGTTCGAAGTGGAAATCAATAGGGGAGGCCTATGTTCGAGCAGTGGACATCCATGGGCAGATATGATAATGAATTGTTAACGAATTGAATGTTTTTTTTTAAGTAAACCCATGCCATATAATCATTTTCTATTAAAATTCAAAATCATTTATTCAAATAGACCTTCGTAGGCACTTATGAAAAGTCTAACTCTAATACCGGTTCGGAAGGTTGCATTTGCTGAGAAGAGCCGGCAATAAACTCAGCAATTACTCTATTCCAAACAAGCTTATATTCATTAGGTATATAATAATTACATTCTAATCGCACTGACAACAACCAGTATATAAATAGCAAACTTAAGCAAACCAGCCCCCACAAGCATCACCTGTTCACATTTATGACGCGTATGGCAGCTACCGCTTTGATTAAGGGTATCAACCTCTGTTAAGCACTCTGAAGTTAGAAATACAGGTATTTCAAAGGCAGAAACATTACTCTACAGGTATCTATCTATACAAATAGTAATAATAAAGCAGACGAGTTATTTTGTTTGTATAAACGAGTTAATCTCTGGAACTACCAGTCGGATTCGAAAAAATCTTTCACTAATGGGGAACTACATTATCCAAGAGTATTATAGGGTAATTTTTATCGCAGAAACGCGGGAGAAACCGCGGGAGATAGCTAGTAATTAATAACACTATTATCATTATATACCGTTAAAACAGTAATTAAAAGTTTAACTAGCTCTTAAACTAAATGAGTTACAGGTTTGGTACTTAAATATGTTTTGTTCGTTATAATAAAACCAATCGATTGACAATGGTTTCGGCAGTGGCCGCACCCTAGACCAAATCGCCCATTCTCCTTTCAGTTTTCTAGGACTTCAGGAAGTACCCTATGAGTTTTGATGATCATCAGTGAGTCAGTGATGAAATCGGGGTTTTTTAGATATCAATAAAATCTAAAGTATAAGAGCTATGTTATTGAAACTTAATATGTTTAATACGTTCGCTATTCACATCATGTTCCGAGAATTTTGTTTATCTGGTATAATCCAAACACAAGTTATGAGGCTTCAAAAAAACGACGAAGCGCTTCGAGAAAAGGTAGGTAGTGCCCTTTCGCTTCGCTTGGCTGTCTTGGCGGGGGGCACTCCCGTGCCCCCAGATAACCTGTTCACTTATAGACATAATACCCAAAAGAGCCTCATATCCATATCTTCAAATTAAGATATATCAATATTTTAGGCTTTTCGGTACGCGGACCGAACAAAGAGTGGACCGAAAGTACTAAATACTCGCACCGTATGCTTTTATTCCACCGGCAAAAAAAAAGCAAAACCAAAATCTTCCTTAGAGGTGCTTATAAAAAGTCTGACTCTAACACCGGTTCGAATGGTTGCACTTGCTGAGAAGAGCCGGCAATAAACTCAGCAATTACTCTTTTCAAACAGTCATAAATAATGTTTTCATTCAAAGCTCCAACGAGTAGGAAGCAAAAGTAACAAAAGAGTTTCTCACCAAAATTGTTTAACTTCACTTGAAAGATTTGAAGGTTCTTACCGACAAAACTTTCCATTTCTTGGCTCAGTTTTGAGTGGTACCTTAAGTTGCAGATCATCCACAGAGAACTTTTGAGCTGGGTTTATTTTGAGGAATGCAAACGACCGAGTTTTGTGACATATTTTGAGCGGCGAAGTTTGACTTCGTTGAAATGTCTGGTCTAATTCAGAAGATAGTTGAATGGGACAAATTGTTTCGATGACAGTCTTTTAACAGCAAGAATTTGACTATACCTGGGGCATATTTAGTCCACAGATATCTCAAACCAATGATATTGCCTTTGCATTAATAAAGGACATCATTTAATTAGGCATTAATGAGGGAAAATAGCCAAGTGGTTATATTCCCATGCAATCATTATATTCTTCATCTTCTTCCCGGATTTTAGCAGCATTATTTTAACTGTCTGGTAATACCAGATATGATCGATGCGTCTTCATATTTCGATCAAAGCTTTCACGTAAAGTTAAATATAGTCTGGTCCAAGCCTTTTAAAATATAGCACTTTACCCAAAGAGATTTTGAGCGGTAAATTCTATGTGAAAATTTTATTCGAAACTAGAACGCAGTGGCAGGTCAAAGTAAGTAAGAAACATTTATTAACAGCACAATACAAGTAAATACAAAGAAGCAAGAAACAAACTGTAAGAATAAAAACTAGGTAAAAATTATATGTAAAACACAAAAATAAAAACAGACAAAATATAAAAAAAAAAAAAAACAGTTCGTTTCTCGCATCGTAATCAAAGGTACAATGTATAATACTAGAATAATAGAAGATAATCTAGTAGTAAAAACGAATACTGAGTGAGATAGAATCATTAACATTTGCAATTTGCAAACACAACGAAAACGTAAACCTTAACTATGTTACAGCAGCAATTAATTTGTCATCTAATTTCCATTTAACAGATCTTCTAACTTCAAATATCCAAAGCAAATCGAATATTTAAGCAGATCTCCGACAATTGCTCCGGACCACATCATCCATCTGGAATTCTCTCGAGGACTTCAAACCAACTTAGTACCGCTGACAAGTTCCCAACTATTTCCCACTTTGCCCACAATTTGCGACATTACCCGAGTGACTGGGCGCTTAATTGTTACTATCTGAAGTTTGGTAAAGCACTGTGTGAACTTAACATCTTAATTAGGATAGTAAGATGTATGAGGAAATATCTAAAGTTATATGGACAGAGTTCTAAGTCCTTTAAAGCAAAGACGATAATATTTTTGCTAGAAGCTTGAATGTTTTGGAATATTACCCTCAGTAGCTTTGCAACCACTTTTAAGGAATTACAGGAAAATCTGTGAACGATATAGAGTAGGAAATGCTAGGCGTAAGGAACATATTAATATTGCTTAAATGTATGTATTCATCTTTGTAACTAAATCGTCATCATTATCAGCCTATAATGTCCCAGGGCTGAGCACAGGCCTCCTTTTACAAATTTGGGTGAAAGGGAATGGGCATACTCCAACACGCGTGCCCACTGCGGATCTGTGGAGGTAGGTTAGTCGTCAATCAACTGTTGGAGTTTTGAAGCTGCCTAGTATGCTTCCAACCAGCTTAACTACCATCACAATCAAGTGATAACCGGGACCAACGGCTTTACGTGCTTTCCGAAGCACGGAAACGCTCGATTTGAAATACCTCTAGGCCGTTATCCATTCAGGTACCGACCACGACAGTGTTTGCTTAACTTTTCCAATCGATTAAGAATGGCTAATAATGCTACACCACAAGCACTTCAGTAACTAAATCACGTTTGTGAAAACTTGTACGGGTTTGGATAATGTCATAGATATTCGTAATACAGTCCTACAAAAGATAGTACTAGTTCTGTTACAAATCACTATAAACTAATTCTAACCACGTCACATCTCTTGCTTACGAACATTTAAACAGGATAGTTTACATTTAAAGCTGTCAAATAGTCTATGAAAATTAGTCGGAGAAATAGTCGTGACCAATAAAGATGGCGACTAAATTTACGCCGAAAACATTGGACTAATTTGATAGACGAAATTTCTTATACCCTTTTCTTACGTTTTATGTTAGAAAGAGATACAGTAATACGAAATAAGTTCAGTCTATAAACAAACCGAATCAACATTATGTTTCTCTAAAACCAGGGAGCAAATTTTGGCTTAATTTCAATTCTAATATAATACGATTCTTTTAGAATGTGAATACCGTAGAAGGTGGTACCAACATATGACGTCTAAACTAAACGAGGCGTGATTTACAGCGCTCGCTATTAAAGTCGACGCCTCAAAGTCTGGGCTAAAATTATAGTGGTGACAATGATTTATATACTTTCGCATTCACCTACAGTCGGCTGACGAAACATCATTAGTTATAATACTCTTATGAAAATAGAAGGTTATCATACAGCTTTTAATGGCGTTTTGGCACTAACGTAAATGTGGGTATTTTGAAAGAAAGAATCCATATATCAACGTAGAGAAATAAATGTTATAGAGAGTTTTAAATGTCTTACGAATATAATAAATGCGACGGGTGTTTGTTACCTCGTAATGCGTTAACGGTACAACCAATTGTGAATTTTGGCTAGCGATTAGATCGTAGCTTGGACTTACATATAGGTTACTTTTTATCCTGGGAAAAAATTAAATCTCTCGGAAACGCGGGTGAAACCGCGATATGAAAACTAGTGTGTGTATCACAGATATAGATATACCGTTTCTGTGGTGTGTATGTACATGAAACTAGATTACCGCCCGCGCTTTCAAATTAAATTCTAGCAAAGATTATAAGCATTTAGCAAAGGATATATTTTGTAGTGTGCGCAGGAATTATGGAATCTTATTCCACCGTCGCCATTTTTACACCGAACCAGAAGACATCGGGCATTTTTCACCCGTACGTTGTTGTCATACCGAAAATACGGACACAGCGTTTTGCATCCTCATTTATAATGTAGACAGCAAGGGAGTGGAACTTGCTTCCGGCGTCTGTTTCCTGACTCTTACAATCTAGGAACTTTCAAGGTCAGAGTTAATAGGTTTCTTCTGGGTAAGCGTGCCTACCAAAAGCCCATTTAATTAAAAAAAATTACAATAAATAAGATTTTATCAAATACTCCTTTTCATGTCATTCAAAATGGAAAAAAACAAACTTGAAGCATCGAAACCATCAAGCATCAAATAAAAATATAATATCATAAGAGAGGGCTCTTTGTAACAGATTACAATGCGAAATTTTCGGTCTAACGAACTAACAACGTTTTCTCCTTAGTAAAGCGAACTCCCGGGGTAAGAATGGGTGATTTGTCAGTTGGGGACATCAATAAAGTCCGTGCCGTGTTCAAACCCGGACGGTTTTCAGGTGGGAAGCACTTTTAAATTTACCTTTCAAGATTTATTGCAGGTAATTTTTAAATTTAAAGGATTTTTTTACGTGCTAGAAAATACTTTTAAAAAAAAGCTAGAAATCGAATGGAGCGTTGATAACTTTAATTATATTGATATAGTGATAAAATGATTCAATCTGCCTGTGATTGATTTCACGCGTGGTTGAAGTGATCACATTAATAATATTTGATAACAATATTATTTAGGTATGTACCTATCGATCACAATTTATTAACATCTTCTATTATACAAGCTTTTATTTAACTTGCAATGTATGTATGTTTGTTCGGGTGGAATCTTGCAGGTCGAATTTCACCCACTTCCAGTGGTCAGATTGACTTGATATTTGGTATACATTAGTATATTGGATGACAATGCAAGTACAGTCAACAAAAAGCACAGTCACTCAAAAAAGCTTCTATAAATATGGAAATTTTTAACAAAGAACTTATATGAACTTCACTGTACTATATTACTACATTATGTATTGATATATTATTAGCATTAGTTTATGTATCAAAATCCTTATATTCGTATTTATTTATTGATCTTCATTAGTTTATTTTATTCTGCTGTACTATTCGTCTATGATCAAAGTCAAAGTCAAAGTCAAAGCCATTTATTTAATTTAGGCCCCAGAAGGGCACTTATGAAGGTCACATTTACTGAAGTTACCACCAGTTCGGAACTCGGCCTTCAATGATCAAATGAAAATCAGTACTGATTTTCAGGAATACATGCTGAGCTGGCTCCTTTTCACAGCACACTATCCGACGTTACCGCGAGAAATGTTTTTTTATTTAATCACCTACCTTTCACTTTTTGTTTTGTTTAATGTACCTGTAGCGACATCTAACAGCCATCTAACAGTTACACTGAGATAGTTCATACACAAAAAGGTAGATGGCGTGGCGCCACAATATCCTGCATCGTGCTTACGAAGTTTTCTCGGCGATCTGCATATATACAACTGTCCGACATGTACAGTTGGAGCGCGGTCCCCAGGCATGATGACCCAGCCTGGCGGAAGATCTTCCCTTTTAAATGTAGGTGTTATCCACCTTGCACCTCCAATATACCTACATATGTATAAACCTAGTTATTAGTCTTATTTTACATTTGTTGTCGTTTTGTTTTCTGTTCATTATCTATTTGTATTCCTGCAGTTAAATAAAACCTGTTCTTTCCTTCTTTGTTGTGTGAATTAGTCAATAAAAAATTTGCTTGTGCAAGTACTGATTTTACTCTTATAAACGTAGGAAATATGGAGCTTTTGTATAAGACGATGCTCAATCCAGATTAAAATTGGTTTGTACGTTAGGTATTACTATTTATTTAAATAATTTATTAACTCTATACGGTTTTGTACGAAAACAGAACATCAATGAAAATTTTAAATAAAATAAAAATATTTTATTAGTTTCTTTTGCATAAATTCCATCCTAAATTCTAAGATTATTTCCCAGTGCTCTCTTAGGTTCCATAAAATAATTTCTGTTATCTTTACCTTTGAAAATCATGAGATATAAAATTTTATATGTGAAATGGAAATCCATAAAATATAATGCAACTTCCATATTTTATGAGGCCTAAGGAAAATGTATTACGAGATCTTTATAAGAGCCAAATATACTGTTTAGAGGTTAGGGATTTACGAGTTCCCAAACTAATAATATTATGTAAGCAACTTCCGACGTATGGTAGTTGGTCAAACGTTTTTATGGGACGATTTTGAGGGTATTTTATGCTTTTTTAGGGTACTGTTTGATGAAATTTGTTTATATATGCAGGTTATTTTCGTAAATGATTGCCACTTGGGAGAAAGAATGAGGGAAAGGGCAAAAGAAGATTACCATTTAGGAGAAAATATTGAATAATCAATTCATAGTATATCAGAAATAAACTAAACTAAGAAGATACCGTCGTGGTCGGTACCTGGATGGGTGACCGCCTGGTGGTATTTCAAATCGAGCGTTTCCGTGTTTCGGAAGGCACGTGAAGCCGTTGGTCCCGGTTATCACTTAATTGTAATAGTCGTTAAGCTAGTTGGAGGCCTTCTAGGCGGCTTGAAAATTCCAACAGTAGGTTGGCCTACCTCCACCGATCCGCAGTGGGCACGCGTGGTGGAGTATTGCCCATTCCCTTTCACCCTGATTTGTGAAAGTAGGCCTGTGCTCAGCAGACATTATAGGCTGATGATGAAGAAGATAGCAGATTTGATTTTGACCTATTAACTGAGAAGCAGAAATTAAACCCTGTGAAATCCGCAAATAGGTCTAATTCCCCGAGATAGTTAAGAGGAACTAAGTTGAGAACATACAAGAGCTGTATATGAGACTTAGATTAATTAAGTGCCAACTGTACTGCGGGTTGAGGATTAGCTGCTTTTGGCAATTACATTTCATAATCTTCGTTTGGGTTATAGGTACTTTTGTCATTGGCAGTTATTACCAAGTCAATATTATCTCTAGAGGGATTGCTATTGCTTCTCTTATTTATTTATTTTATTTATTTGATCAAAAGGAACGATCTACAGCATTTCAAATTATATTAGCACTAGCGACCCGCCCCGGCTTCGCACGGGTGCAATGTCGTAATGAGGTGTGGATAGATTTTCCTGCCCTGCCCTGCCCTACCCAAACCTAACCTACCCTAACCTGCCCTTTTTTTCCGTGTGGAAATCCTTATGGATACCCGGGTACTCCGGGGGGAGCGGCCGGGTTATGTCAGACTCCTACTGACTAAAACCCCACGGCGTTCCTAGTCTGTCAAGCCGTCTCGGAGGATATTTTTTACAAACACTGTTCTAATACTTACATTTTTAAACTCGTGATATCTTTCGAATGGAATGTCCGAATTGAATAATTTAAGGTATTGAAGCAGTCTTGAATATGAAGTAATTTATTTTGATAAGGATTAATACCAAGATACAAATAAAGAGCTTTTTCTAGCGGCGGCATTTGAATTAATTTTTAAAATAAAAGAACTTTTATTGTGGCATAACTATAATAGTTAGATATATACTGTCGCGACACTTTTTGTAAATAATGATGTGTTCTACAAAGTCGTAGTACATTATTTTATTCTATCATCAATAGTTTTCGCAGCGCACGCGATGAAATGAATATTTTAGGTAATTGTTTTACACCTTGGGTTACATTATTGGAGTTTTAGTAAGGATCCCTAATTGTTTTGAAAATATAATATAGCCTATGTTACCCAGGGATAGTGTAGCTTCCCAACAGTGAAAGAATTTTTCAAATCGGTTCAGTAGCTTCGGAGCCTATTCAATGCAAACAAACAAACAAACAATCAAATCTTTCCTCTTTATAATATTAGTTTAGATAACATTTTATGTTGTTAATTTGCCAATTACAGAGTTCCATTATCATCCTTAAAATTTACGGTTTACAGAACAAAAATAACAAAGTAAAAAGTTTAAATTAAAAATAATTTTTTTTTAGGAAAACAAAATTCTGTACAAAAATAATGAAACAGGAATAGTGTTTGTGTTTGGGTGTAGGTGAGAGGGTGTTTGTGTGTAGGTGTGTGTGTGCTTGTATTGATGAGTGCATTATTATATGAGAAACTGACAAACTGAATTATAACAAAATACAATAAGCCTTCTCATCAATTCTTTAAATTTCAAGCAACATTTCTACGGAATCTCTAAACCTTTTTCTACGACAAAAAAACTTGTATTATACAACTGTAGCATTTGGCCGGGCCGTTTTATTACTTTTGAATGGCTAAGGGATCGGAGGGCGCGTTTTTCCCCAGAATCATGCTGCTTTGTGTAAATATGGGAAAGATTGTCCCTTTGCTGACTCACCCCTTTTAACAATCTATGACATTGGAAGCCCTTTGCCTACTAATTTGCAAGTTGGAGGAGAATATTTATATTTTTTCCTATTCTAAATTTTGTATTGTGACATGCTATTTTTAACGTAGCTATCATGGGTTACTAAAATTTTGTCACGTATCTTTGTGGATTAAATTCAGAGGACCAATCTTCAGAGTAAAATGATATTGTTGTCAATCTGGAGTAAAAATTTGTAGGTACCTAAAATTATATAAATGTATCGTTATGTGTGTTCTACCGCTTGTACAACGGAGAGTGTTCTAAGGAATTATTCGACTTGATGCCCACGGTTACCTTTTACCATCGCAACTCTCGCCATCGACGGGGAGTCCATCCACATACATTGAAACCAGAATTGTTTCGAACTGTATGGGCTAAAAGGAGTTTTCTTCCGCGGACGCTCGGACTGTGGAATGAGCTCCCCGCCGTGGTTTTCCCAATGGAGTACAGAATGGGGTTCTTCAAAAAGGGTGTGAAGGGGTTTCTTCAGGGCCGGCAACGCGCGAGTGATACCCCTGGTGTTGCAAGCGTCCATAGGCTACGACGGTAAATGCTTACCATCAGGCGGGCCATATGCTTGTATGCCACCTAAGTGGTATAAAAAAAATACATTTGATTGAACACTCTCCTGGTTCTTCTTAACCGCACTTTACCATTCTGCTGAAATATCAAAAATTATGAACGGTGCTAAAACAGCAGTTTGCTTTTCTTTTGATATCGGTTCCAAAATAATCCCAGTCTTATCTAAATTCGTTTACATAATTTCTAATCTAATGCAAATTTCGTTTGCCACAACAAGTTTTTTGTTTATATCAGACCCAAAAACATTATGTTTACCGCCAATAGCGATAACAAACACAAACGCCATGGGTACCCTATTATTTTGCAATTACCGTCCTCTCACAAATATTAATGGATACTAAACATTAACACATACCTACTATAGCAGGCTTAAAAAATACCGTATACGGTTTGTCTCCATATTTTTTGAAAATATTATAGACACTTTAGTTTTACAAATTAACTAAGTAGTCAATTCACTAGTCATCTAATATTTATGACTAGTGATTGATTGATCCATTATAAAACTCTATTACTAGCACTTATCGATGTGTGCCATTTAAGAACAAGTTCACTTTTAGGCTCTGAAAACCGATAATAAACTCTCTTATCATCAGGAGATTTTGCTTTTGAGACGGCTATCATTTGATCACCGACTCACCGTAATGGTGACGTTGTAAAGGTGTTAGATCAAGGACACTGGTTCACGGCAGATTTCTGTTTATAAAAATATCTCAGGCTAAAATCTAGAACATTTAGGCTACCTAAATATTTTCACAGAAAGATTAGATGTAACAAATTTTGTTATTCTAGCATTTCTCGACTTAAAACAAAACAGAGATCTATTAATAGTACTTCAGAACAATTAGTGGCAAATTTGTGCTCATACCATTGCAATTGTTGCCTTGATTATTTCCAAGAGCCTAAAATAATTAGTTACAACCCTTTGTCCAATCTGGGTAACAGGATTCTGGCTGGAGCACACTGACCTGGTTATCTTTAGATGCGGAACCACTATTGTTATTAAAACTTTTGTTGATATTAACCATTTGTGAACCTAAATCATGAATCTCAAAATGGACCTAATAGATATTGCATGAGGCTTGTCATTTGGTAGGAGCATTAAAGGAGCGACGATTTAGCGCCTATATCCAGAAAAAACTGTATCAGTTACCCAAATATCATCCAATAACCCATATTTAGATCCCAATGTTGTAACAATTGTAAAACGCTTTTTTTAACCTGTTTTTTTAATCGTGTCCGCACTAACACCACACTAACACAGCCGTTGCACTATTCTTAACTCTGTAAATAGTGGCAATTCATTCAGTTGTTGTGGAGAATGCTCCTAGAGTTTAGGACGTCCCCTTTGACATTTCCCTGTAGTGGTCGATGAACTAGTACCGCATTGCGGGGTCCTATTCCGTGGCTTGTGGTTTGAACAGTTCTCGTCACTCGCTCTTGTGTTGAGGTGTTGGTTTTGTTATATAGGTGTTTTATTCTGTAATATATTATTTGAATTAAGATTTGGTACTGTGTTAGTAGATAAATCACTTTAATATATTATGCCTTTAATTGGTCAATTTTCTTCATAATTATTTAACAATTTTCTTTATGAAGTTGCTGCTAGATTTTCTATAATAAACTTCGAGCTTAGTCCGACTTATCATCTCATCTTAAAACAAAATCTTTATTCTTTAACTCAGGTAGATTTAATCACGGGGCATACTTATATCAGTCTCTAACCGGGTTAAAATTACAACTCCTTAAAAATGAATAGCTAACGTAACAATCTTAAAGGGGAACGGGTACGATCATTCAAACTTTGCCAATTTCTGAGCCGAAAGGAAGGTCTGTGACACACGGGCCGCTCTTAAAATATGAATTTTTTACCCAAGTTTCTTGGTAAATTTATGTTTATAGTAGCTTAGGTTACGCGTCATAGTTTTATCCGCTCTTTGGAGGTACTAATTTAATTTTTATATGTTGTTAGAGAAGTTACGATAAGCAAAAGATGATTCTAAAAAGAATTTCAAAAATTCATTTTTTTAGTGGCAACAATCTACAACACACATTAGACATGTGACAGCAATAAGTGATATGTAACAAAAATTTAATTTAATTTAATTCAAAAATAACTTTCAAGCTCGTGTGAGCCAGCTCATAGCTTCAAGCAATGCGAGAATAATGTCACGTTTTATAACAGGGCGAAGAGAAAAAATGATAACCGTTCCAACTCCAAATGGAGTTTCAGAACTGTCTGTTATATGCCCTTATTTTAAACTGCCTCCGTACTCCGCTCAATAGCGTCATAAAATCCTTTTGAGAGTACTGAGTTCTTTTTAATTCTGGAAATATGTTTGCTCGTAAATTTTAGATTCTGTGTCGTTGAAGCTAAAAAGTTGGTTATGTTTGTAATCTATTGCTTTGAATTTGATGACAAATTTTCAACTCAGCCAGGCGAATGCTAGTATCCTAACATTTTGCTATTGTTTCTTCACGATAGTTTCTATTTAGCGCAAGTTTGAAGCCTATTGTAGGAATTCAAACCCTCGCCAATGTCCAACTTACCAACTAAACTAAGTTTTCAATAGATTTATAGTCGTCGGGTATTATCGATCAATTACGTTTATATTATTAACGTTAAAGTCTGTAACATTCATAGACTTAGGATTTCGCTTTACAATAAACTTTCTTAAAAGTAGTACTAGGTATTTTCTCCCTTCACTCGCGTGAATGTTTTTTACAATACTTTTATTTAGTTTCACCTGTCCTGGTTGTCTGTAATGGAATTTTGCATGTCAAATTTGACCCACTTTTCAGTTTCCGATTGAGCTGAAATTTTGCACGAATATGCAAATCTCATGACAATGTAATATTATGAAAACGTGGAGCTGATCTGAAGGTGGCTATAGGAACTTCGTAATAAAAACACATAACCCCATCGAGTTTGGGCTCGCTTGTATTACAAGGTTTTTCAAAAAAAGCTTGTTTTTATTTTTTTTGATGGGGTTATGTGGTTTTATTACGGAGTTCCTATACAAGTTCTTTGTTAAAAAAATCATTTTTAATTACAGTCACTCAAAAAAAGCTTGTATTAATACAAGATTTTTTTTTAGCTTTTTTTTAGTCACATCATCAACGTTCATGGTGATATTGAAGTAAAACTACAAAGTAAAACAAGTTCTTTGTTAAAAATTTTTTTTTAATTACAGTCACTCAAAAAAAAAAGCTTGTATTAATACAAGCTTTTTTTGTTTTGTAGTTTTACTTCAATCTCACCATGAAAGTTGATGATGTGGCCGAAGGTGGTAAGCACATAAAGCCTATGAGGAGGGCGATGGCTGCCACACGCGTCATACTTGTGAACAAGTGCTGCTTGTGGGGGCTGGTCTGCTATTTATTTACTTATTAAATTAATGATTCAGTCTAATTTGTAGTTTTGCCGCCGCGCCGGGGCACGCAATTATTGTCAGTGCGATTAGAATGTAAATATTATATGTAATGAATCTAAGTTTGTTGAAAAGATTGCTGAGTTTATTGCCGGCTCTTCTCAGCAAATGCAACCTTCCGAACCGGTATTAGAGTATTAGAGTCAGACTTTTCATAAGTGCCTGCGAAGGTCTTTTTGAATAAATGATTTTGAATTTGAGGTGGTAAGGTAAGCATATAATCCTGGTAGAGAACAAGTTTTTCAGAGCAGCTCCAAGACCATACCACCATGCTCAAACTATGGCGTAAAATGTTCTTCTTGTAGCACCCAATTTTTTAAGTATTTCAAAAATCTCATCCAAATCAGTTATATGGTCATCAAATAAGTGCTCTAATGGACGTAGAGTAAGAGATACATTGGTTATACATGTATCTATATAGCTATCTAGGTTGTAGTTGATATAGATGACTATTTCTCTAGCTTGGAGTTTTAATCTCGCAAATTCGTCGGTTTCAGCTTAGGTTTGTTTGTATGGAGTAAGCCATGAGATATGATTATATTACTTTCCAGCTAAATAAACTAACATGCAGTGCCACTAATAGAGAAAGATGGAGGCAAAAGCCGCAGCAAACTCATCAAACGATCCATAACCAATACTTCACCAGGAGTGTACGACTGAGAAGAAGAAGAAATAAACTAGACGGAACATATATTAGTAAGTCAAACAATTCTTGTACATAAGACCTATTTCACTTAAAATATTTTGACCTTGTCTTTTCGTCAAAAAATATTAAATGAAAGCCTAGCTTTATAGCCTAAGCTGCAGGGGCAGCTGCGGCCAGTGCGGAAAATTCAAAATTCAAAAAATACACATCGATTGGACCCAATTATATTTTTGTGCCTTTTGCGGTCGAGACCATGGGACCGTGGGGGTCCGAAGCTCGCCGTTTTGCTCGCACCTTGTCATCAAAATTGATCGAGACCTCCGGAGACCAGCGGGCGGGGAACTTTTTCCGCCAACGCGTCAGCTTGGCTATCCAAAGAGGAAACGCTGCCAGCCTTCTGGGAACCCTGCCGTTAATCGGAAGCAGCGGCAGGCTTGAGGAAATTTTCTATATATAGATTGTATTTTGTACATATTTGTTGTAAATATCGATAAAGCTAGCTTTATTATACTTCGTGAGAAAAAATATAGTAAAATATTTACTGCCATAGCTATCTGCTAATCATTTTCGAGTCACCGTTCAATTACATTTAGCATTAAAATAAGAATCAAAAATCTAACAAAGACCATAAATACTCTTCTTCCTGATACTTTAGACAATCAACTTTTATCAAGAGATAACCTTGCATAATTACGATTCAAGATTCTTTGTTTTTCTCTGTAAAATTTGGAGAGGATGTACATCTTCACATTCGCTCCCCCTCACACGATTGCACCATACAGAGCTTCAAGCCCGGGGGCCGGTCCCCACATAACAATCGCTGCTATTTGACATTAACGAGCGAACTTCACCCATTAGACGAGATTACTTCACGAGTTAAAATACTTACTCCGTACTAAAGGATTCTGGTGGTTCCTAAAAACGTTGAGAAATTAAATTGAATTCTGCTGGTTTTGGTTGTCTTTCAGAATAGAATATCTAGTCTTTATGTTTAGAGACGTGGGAACAGATTTTTATACGATGTGTTTAAGTTTAATGAACTCTTACCCTGAAGATTTAGTTGAAAAAGTGGTGAGTATTGAAAATAAAAATGTCGTAATTGGATTTCTTCATTTTACTTCGTATAGGCTTGTGTTTGACCACAATCTCAACATGGTAAGTGATGATGTGGTCGAAGGTGGTAAGCACACAAAGCCTAGAAGGAACTGGCTGTCAGAACACACCGATAGGTGCATGGAAACAGATTTTCAAAAAAAAAAAGTTAGTCTAAAATAAAAATTATACCGATTGGATGCATCAGTTTTTTGAATGATATATAAACCAAGAGGGGCATTAAATTAATGTTGGAAGGTAAAATAATTCAAGTAAATGAATTATATTTTATTGTCATTTCTCTGATTTCATGGAGGTTCGTGTCAAAAAGGTTTTCATACCTAGTACAAATATATCTGATTGTCTGTAAGTAGGTAGGTATATGTATCACTTTATCGTTACACCTTATTTGAGTAATAATATAGGTACTCGTATATAAATTATAATGAGACTGTAACAATGGGTAGTCTAATTGATTTCTATTCAACCTTGTAATAATCCAAGTACCGAGTAAACAGAATCCCACCAAAAACATTTTTATGTAAAATGTTGCCGCCAAGACATATAGCTTGCACTGTCAAAACGTTATCAGATCTCATGTAGAGCCAAGCTTATAACTCTACTTGCCCTTACTCTACAAGCCCTAACTTCACAAACTCTACACACCGTAGTCAAAATATGTGGCTGGGCCGTTTCGCTACTGTCACATGGGAGTAAGGTGAAAAATGAATTCACTGTTACTTTTTTGTTAAAGAATAGTTCTTGTAGTAGTGAAACGGCCAAGCCACATATTTTGACTACGGTGTGTAGAGTTTGTGAAGTTAGGGCTTGTAGAGTAAGGGCAAGTAGAGTTATAAGCTTGGCTCTACATGAGATCTGATAACGTTTTGACAGTGCAAGCTATATGTCTTGGCGGCAACATTTTACATAAAAATGTTTTTGGTGGGATTTCACTTCTTTTTGTAAGTTACGATTGTTTTTTTTTTTTTTTGAAATTTCCAAGTTTTATAATTTTTTTGTTGATTGTGTACTAATACAAGCTTACATACCAAATTTCAGCTTTCTAGGACTTCCGGAAGTACCCTATGAGTTTTGATGATCATCAGTGAGTCAGTGACGAAATCGGGGTTTTTTAGGTATCAATAAAATCTAAAGTATAAGAGCTATGTTATTGAAATTTAATATGTTTAATAAGTTCACTATTGACATCATGTCCCGAAAATTTTGTTTATCTGGTATAATCCAAACCCAAGTTATGAGGGTTCAAAAAAACGACGAAGCGCTTCGAGAAAAGGTAGGTAGTGCCCTTTCGCTTCGCTTGGCTGTCTTGGCGGGGGGCACTCCCGTGCCCCCAGATATCAATTTTCTAGTTTCCACAGTACAATCTCTGCTAAGCTTGGAAATTGGCCGAGTGAGGATGTCTCGGGATATTTTCATATATTTCTTTATTATTTTTCAATCATGTTTTAATTACAGTACTGGAGAGTCATTTCTGTCAATACAATTTTCACTAAAACTCTGATTGTATTCTGCGAGTGGTCCTGTACGATGAAACATCAATCACTTCTATTTGCTTATAACTAACTTTTGTATTGTATATTTTCCAATATTTGGTAGGTTCATAAATCAATCGTAGGGTGATGACGGATCCAATATTTGCGTTCGACAAAAAAATTACTGTAAATCTGGCTGCTAGATTTGTTTTTCTGGCTATTTCAATGTTAGTTGTAGATTACGTTTTTTTGGAACAATTTAAATTTATATTTTTTATCTAAACACAATTTCTTCTTGCCTATGATTATTAAGAAATATGCCATCATCATCTCACTGCTCTGTTCCCATTTATTCATGGTTCGTGTATTTATGTATGCTTCTTCCAATAGGCCATTCTACATTAGTAATTTCATAATTTACTCCTTTCTCATTCATATCTTTCAATCTCTTTTTTGGCCTTCCTCTTCCTGTAAATCTACTTTCATATTCTTACATAATGAATGTGTATTACTGAAGATTCAATTTAACACAACACAGTCCTCTTCCAAAATCTATAAGGTAATACTTTTCCTATATACTTTAATCATTTTTATATTTCCTACCAAGCTCTAAGCAAAAAAAGAAACAAAGTACTATGCGACAGATGAAATTGTAATGAAAGTTCACACTCGAGAGCAAAGCTCAGAGGACAATCACGAAGCGAACTTTTATCGGCTAGCCGTACATTTCCTGAATTTAATATTTGATCTCAATAAAATATAAAATTCGCAACGCGACTCAATTTCGTTACGGAATTTTCAATATGACTGTATTACCGAATGCGAGGGCAAATTACCTGATATTGTTTTGTGATTCATCTCTTGGTCCCGTAGAGTATTAGATCAAGAATTTCTTTATATTATTTTGCTGAAAGTAATGTATGGCAGTAAATTAGTAAAAGTAATCATAGGTATGTATATTTTAATATTGAAATTAACATTTATTTTCATTTAAAAATAAATCATTTTTGGAATTTTCAAATATTATGTCCAATTAGGGAAAGGTCGGTGAAATTCGAAACTTTACCGAAATCCGAAAATCATTTCTATTCTTTCTAGGGTATTCAAGAAATATTGCCTCTTCTCAATTCTCAGTCACTTATCATTTAATCAATCGCTTGGCTCACGGTTAAAAATATAACAATGACATCAATTGTTATAATAGGACGCGCGTCACTCGCGAGAACCAAGCTAAGTTCATTTTTGTTCCGCGAAACACGCTATCTCCGTCTCATGCCACGCGAAGATTAGAAATAAGTTTGTTTCATCTGATATTCCATATTTTTCTGGCTTTGTACGCACTCTTAAGTAGATGATGTAATAATTAGCACCTTTAGACTCGGTTCAGCGATGTGCCATCAGAATTGTTGACGATCCCGAGCTCACAAACCGTTTAGAGCTCCTCAATCTGAGGAAAGACTTTGCCTCGTTATGTTTGTTCTACCGCTTGTATAACGAAGAGTATTCTATGGAATTATTCGAGTTGATGCCCACGGCTACCTTCCACCATAGCAACTCTCGCCATTGACGGGACGTCCTTGTTGTTGCAAGCGTCCATAGGCTACGGTAACTGCTCACCATCAGGCGGGCCGTATGCTTGTTTGCCACCAAAGAGGTATAAAAAAAATACGTGTCAGAAAACGTAGAAGTTCCACTCCTTTGTTGTTTAAAAAGGCCATAAAAAAATCTTCAAAATTTTTGATGAACTTTAAAAACAGTCTTTCAAATGCTAACCATTCAAGTTACAAAACTTATAGACAAGAAACCTGGCTTAGCAAAACATATATTATATAAGATAGAACAGTATGTAAAGTAGAAACTAACATATGCGAAGTTTAGAACTCGAGACAAGGGTTGTGCGAAAAGAAGTTTTCATAACTTGGGATCTTACATGAGATGTACCATATGCGGTAACTAGATAACTACCGCCAAAAGCGCCATGTTTTGTTAGAAGATATGTCAAAATGAAAGCGTGTCTGTGCACCAAATTAATTAACAATAAAAAGTAATTTAAAAAAATTAAATCGAATTTGACCAAGGTTTTGAGATGTTTTTCCTTTGACACCACACACGTAAGTCGCATCAATAAGCCAGGCCGTCACATATATTTGTCCATATCTTGAAAACTACTGAACCGATTTCGATGAAACTTGCACTGTTCCCTAAGTTGAAGTAAATGTAAACCAATAAATAAAGAATGGTTACAATCCGATTAATATCTTCGGAGATATACGTGGACAAACATAAATACATACCTATGAAATTTGGTTTGGAAGCCCTAATAGATCATCATATGTGAATATATTGCACTTCCAATAATATAACATACATACGTGTCGAATTGATAATCTCCTTTTTTTTGAAGTCGATTAAAAATCCCTAGAATTATGAAAAGTCGAGTTAATAATTAAAGTTTAAGTATAAATTGGTAGAAAATATCAACCCAGCGCACGAGTCGAGTAAACCGCGCTCATAACAGGGTGTTTAAAACTATGTCATGAGTCATAATTAATAATATTTGTTTTTTTTTTATTATACAAATGATCAAAAAAAATTTTTTTAGAATGTTTAGTACCTTTTCGTGGGGTAGATTAAGTAAGCTGCGTTTCTAAGATGAATAAAAAGTGACGGTGTATAGTGTGCCTGTTGGAGTAGAAACTCCCACTCCCTTGGAGGCCCAAATGCGCGAGAATTTTTAAAGAGCTATCGAAGCTCATCTTTTTGACTGTTGACCAGAGGACTAGTTTATACAACGGACAAGATTACATTGAAAACCAAACCAGGTTATATCTGGAAAAACGCCGACACCCAAGTGCCGAGTTAGTATGTCAAAAGATGGACAGATTTTTTGGAAAACACTATATATATTTTTTTCATACCACTAAGGTGGCAAACAAGCTTACGGCCCGCCTGATGGTAAGTGGTTACCGTAGCCTATGGACGCTTGCAACACCAGGCGTATTACTCGCGCGTTGCTGACCCTGACTACTGCCGACCTTGTTATAGCGGCAATAAAGTCAAAGTCGTCAAAGCCATTTATTCAATTTAGGCCCTAGTAGGGCACTTATGAGGGCAGTTCGTAAGTCGGCCTTCAACTGAGAAATACATATTTTCTGAAAATTTCAGCTGTCTTCCTATTACCGTACAGATGGACAGACAGACAGACGGATGGACAGCGGAATCTTGTTATAAGGTCCCGTTTTACCCTTTGGGTACGGAACCCTAATAAAAAATTACTGAAAGCTGACAAGCAGACAGACAGTCAATCTAATAGTAAGTGGTTCCCATCACCTATGGATTGCCATACCAGAAGATTGTGAATATGTTGCCAACCATTAAGAAAAATTACACAATTACTGCATTCCATATCCTTTACAACATTGATATAACATTATCGAGAGCAAAGTTTCAAAAGACCGTTAGTTTATGGAGCCACCAACTTTTATAACACGTATTTTATGTTTAACCATCGCACGTGAGCGGAACTTGGGTTTAACTTAACTGGAACTTGAAGCTAAGCACTCATCTACTGAGTTTTGTAAGAATTTATAACTTTACTTCTTACAGTTTATGTTGGAATTGGTACTTGTGGGCAGTCGAGGTGGTAGTCCTGAGCTCATAGAAGCAGGCCCAAGAAGGATGATGAGTATTTTTTGTCACGAGTGACTCATCGTGCGAGAGATGCTAGATGAGGAATCATACTTCTCCTGGAACGGCATATCATAGCATCAGTGGAGGGGTCTCTGGTACGTGTTCTATGTTCGACTGTATGTATATTTTTTTTTGTATGTTCACCGATTACTCCAAAACGGCTTATGCGATTCAGATCGTTTAAACTGTAATCCCACCAAAAACATTTTCATGTAAAATGTTGCCGCCAAGACATATGGCTCGTACTGTCAAAAAGTTATCAGATCTCATGTAGAGCCAAGCTTATAACTACATGCACTTACTATATAAGCCCTAACTTCACAACCTCTACACACCGTAGTCAAAATTTGTGGCTTGGCCGTTTCGCTACCGTCACATGGGAGTAAGGTGAAAAATGTATTCACTGTTCATTGCTTTTTTGTTATTCAATAGTTCTTGTAGTATTGAAACGGCCAAGCCACAAATTTTGACTACGGTGTGTAGAGGTTGTGAAGTTAGGGCTTATATAGTAAGTGCATGTAGTTATAAGCTTGGCTCTACATGAGATCTGATCACTTTTTGACAGTACGAGCCATATGTCTTGGCGGCAACATTTTACATGAAAATGTTTTTGGTGGGATTTCACTTCTTTTTTTTTTTGTTTGAAATTTCCAAGTTTTATAATTTTTTTGTTGTTTGTGTACTAATACAAGCTTAAATACCAAATTTCAGCTTTCTAGGACTTCAGGAAGTACCCTATGAGTTTTGATGATCATCAGTGAGTCAGTGACGAAATCGGGGTTTTTTAGATATCAATAAAATCTAAAGTATAAGAGCTATGTTATTGAAACTTAATATGCTTAATAAGTTCACTATTGACATCATGTTCCGAGAATTTTGTTTATCTGGTATAATCCAAATCCAAGTTATGAGGGTTCAAAAAAACGACGAAGCGCTTTGAGAAAAGGTAGGTAGTGCCCTTTCGCTTCGCTTGGCTGTCTTGGCGGGGGGCACTCCCGTGCCCCCAGATTTTTCAAAGTAGATCTCGAGGTAGTCCCATATAAATTTTATCGTGATCTGACCATAGAAATTGAAGATATGATGGATTTCCTCAACGGAAAACAGCAGGAAATCAGCATCCCGGTCAGTGACAAAATCTTGAGAAGTATTGAAAACGCATCATATGAAACTCAAAATTGTAAATTAAAAACATTTTAACAAAAAAATTAAACCGCCTTCAATACTGTTTTGAAGTCAGCGAAATATTTTGCTTTAGACACGTAATACTCTTTTGCTGACTTCAAAACTAAGACCAAGAAACTAAGAGTTATTTCATACTTTTTAGTGTACCTTGAAGGCGGTTTATTTTTTTTTTTGTTAAAATGTTTTTAATATTGTAAATTACACCCATCAAAAACATTCTGTAAAAAACTAGCCAAGTCTCGATGGAGCTGCTTGTTTATCTCTAGAAAGTAATGAAATCTGGACAAAGTCGTGCCAAGTCTAAGGTTGCTTATTACGATTTCTTTATTATTATAGTTAATGATGTGTGACTTGGCCGTTGAAGGGTACACAAGGGTAGAAAACCAGGTGCTCCATGACACCATTGCATTAATCTGTACTTGTACCCACTAACGTATAAAGAATGTTCAACGGCCAAGTCACACAACATTAATAGTTAGCTAGTTTTTTACAGAATGTTTTTGGTGGGATTTTACTTCTTTTTGTAGAAAATTTAGCGGCCCACCAAGTTGAATATTTTTTGTAAAGGCGGTATGTCGATCTCTAATAGTTTGGTTGGGCTCATGTGTTTTCTAATCAGGGTCACCAGGTACTCCAGATCTTCGATTATCCTAGTTTTTATAGTTTTCCCTTTATGTGGCCATTAAACTCTAACTCTGTACCAAATTTCAGCTCTCTGAGTTTATGGGAAGTACTAGTTCTATTCTGATGATCATGAGTGAGTGAGTGAGTGTCATAAATGCGAAACTTTGCTTTCGCTTAACT
This sequence comes from Polyploca ridens, assembly GCA_951394255.1. Classification (NCBI taxonomy): domain Eukaryota; kingdom Metazoa; phylum Arthropoda; class Insecta; order Lepidoptera; family Drepanidae; genus Polyploca; species Polyploca ridens. The sequence continues at coordinate 2,028,023 of OX596267.1, forward strand.
TCGGAACTAAATGACCTACAGACTTGAAATTTTGGATTTTAAGTATGTGATTATAGCTTACTGGATGACGAAATTTCTGCGGTCTGGTCTTATCCAGAGGTTCTCAAATTGGGGCCTGAAAATGCGGCGAAATGTTTCTGAAGGATGGTACGGCAGTGTTTGCTTCACGCTCGACTTGGCGGGGGCACTGCGGTGCCCCCCAATGTCATCTTGAATTTGTCTCGTGAATGAAATGCAATTTGAATTTGAACTGAGAACCCTATCCTCTCTACGGCGCAAATGGTAACCACTGTGGTGTTTTAGCAGGGTATGAAAGCGGTATAAATTGATCGTTCCCCTAGGGGGAATAGTCGGGTATCATTAGGAATTCCCCATGATACAAGAAGAAAGAGAAGGCATACACTTCTATATTATTAGATCCAAGTGAAAATTCACCACTGCTGGAAAATATGTAATCCTGTGTTGATTTAGCAACCATAGTATAGTCCCACAAACTTATCTGACCTGGTGAGAGAGTCGCTGTTATCGCATTGGGTTGAGCAAACAACCAATGAACGTAGTGTTTATATTCTCTTTGACCAATGGCGAATAACTTTTCAAAATGGCGTCGTTATTTCCTCTATTGACCACCAGGCCAGATAAGTTTGTGCGACTATACATCCTCTGTAATTCGAAGGCAAAACCTAACCCATTTGAAATTAAAGTAAAAACTATTAAATACTTATATTCTGTTACAAATCATACTAAAACTTCTCGTATATTTTTCATACCCTTGAAAAAGATATAAAATATTGAAGGCTGTAAAATCACTTTGAAAATAAGCAATTACTCAATGACAGGGAAACTTTTTAGAGAAGAAAATTATATTTTTGTAAGAAGAGATAGTGATGCGTTTGTAAACAGCACCAATGCCAATGTTAAACATTAAAAAAAATATGAATAGCTTAATAAGTAAACAGAACAAACTCCAACAATACTCAGTAATTAGCAAAAACGTCTCAAGGCTTTCCGACGTTTGAATAGAAAATTTAATTACAACGCAAAATAAGCTTCGTATAATTACGCTAATTTACTCAATAATCATTTTAAAACTTTCTCCCACATATTCAAGTTTTAATGTATTACCGTTGGTAATTAATGTGGCAGCCACAGTCTCCAGTTGATAATTACATTATAAAATCACGTATTGAGCTTGAAATGTGTCTACCGACTAGGTAACAGCTGTATGAGTACACAGATGTGTGAAGGGAGTTGGTGCAAGGCATAAACGTTAGTAAAGTTACGTTTTTTTCATACAAGCATACGGCCCGCCTGATGGTAAGCGGTTACCGTAGCCTATAGACTACAGCGTTGCTGATCTTTTCTTCCCGCCCTTTTTGAAAATGGTTCGGAAGTGGATACTACATAAAAAATGTCGATATAGGAGTCTTTAGTCATTTTAGCCCACTCGCGAATGGCCCGCGGGCTATAACGCCTATTCTATTTTCGAAAATTTTAAGGTAATATCCTTTGACTAATGATATATCCAGACGGAGCTACGAAGCTGTTTACGCGTCGATAAAATAAGCCCCTAACTGTTAGGGGCTTAATCATTTTCCCGTCTTCAGTGTCAGTCGAGACGTCACTGGGACACAACCAAATTCACCAAAATTGTATTGTTTCAAAATGTCGTTTTGTGTGATAAAAGTGTATAAAAACTACATGGGTCGATCTAGACCAACGAAAAAACTCACCTATCATCGGTAAGTAACAATATTTCCTATTAGTTTCTGCAATATAAGCCATTGAAATGTTTCGAAAATAAATATTTTGAGTAAGCGCCATTTTTTATGTGTTGCCTGTGCTGCCAGTTTATGAACTCAAAACTCCCATGGTAATATCAGTCAATAGTTAAATACGAGTATGTAGATACTGATATAAATCAAAAGCGACGGTGGACAAGTCGAATTTTTGAGTGGAAAGTCGAATGTTTTTTTTTTAATACTAATGACGATTATGTCATGTAAGATAAGTAGTCGCTTCAGTAATGAAAAAATCAAAATGGGTATTAATTTAAGATTTTCCTCGAGCTAATTACGAATATCATTTTGAATTTCAAGATGGCGGACCTATTTTTTTTAAGTTGACGTGTTTGTCATTTTCGGTTTTTCCATCATAGTCAGTGATGTATATAACCATGGATGCGGTCACCGGAACATTTTGTAAAATACTTCTTCATACAAGTAAACTGTACAGCCATCTGTTTAAAATCATTTGAACTACGTAGTGCACGTACATCGTACGCCTATGCAACGCATAGGCGTACGATGTAAACTTGTATATGTGCGTACCATGCACATTTTGTTTATTACATTTTTATTTAAGTCGGATATTACTAAATTAAAAAAATAAGGTTATTCGACACGCGTGTATGTAATATTATTGGAATTGCAAAATATTCACAATTTAAAATAGTGTCCGCCATATTGAACTATTTAGTTATTGGTCCGATTACTCTCAAAATTGATATTTGGGAGACTCTTGGACCATATAACATGAATCTTTGCTCAAAATTGAAAAAAAGTGGCCGCCATTTTGAACTATTTAGTTATTGGTCCGATTGCTCTCAAAATTGATATTTGAGAGGCCTTTGGAACATAAACCATGAATCTTATCTCGAAATTCAAAAAAGTGGCCGCCATGTTGAACTATTTAGTTACTGGTCCGATTGCTCTCAAAATTGATATTTGGGAGACTCTTGGACCAAATAACATGAATCTTTGCTCAAAATTCAAAAAAGTGGCCGCCATATTGAACTATTTTGTTATTGGTCCGATTGCTCTCAAAATTGAGATTTGAGAGACCCTTGGACCATATAACATAAATTTTTACTCAAAATTGAAAAAAATGGTCGCCATATTGAACTATTTAGTTACTGATCCGATTGCTCTCAAAATTGATATTTGAGAGACCCTTGGACCATATAACGAGAACCTATGCTAAAAATTAAAAAATGTGGCCGCCATTTTGAACTATTTATTTATTGGTCCGATTGCTTTCAAAATTCATATTTGAGAGAGCAATCAGACCAGTAATGAAATAGTTCAGTAGGGCGGTCGCTTTTTTCAATTTTGAGCAAAAAAATATGTTACATGGTCCAAGGGTCTCTCAAATATCAATTTTGAGTGCAATCGGACCAGTAACTAAATAGTTCAATACGACGGCCACTTTTTTCAATTTTGAGTAAAAATGTATGTTATATGGTCCAAGGTTCTCTCAAATATCAATTTTGAGAGCAATCGGACCAATAACTAAATAGTTCAATATGGCGGATACTATTTTAAATTGTGAATATGTTGCAATTCCAATAATATTACATACACGCGTGTCGAATAACCTTTTTTTAATTTTGTAATAACTGACTTAAATAATAAGACTTTTTTTACAGAATACCAATTGATCCAATTTTAAGAAGCCAATGGATAGATATCATTCGGAGAAGCCGTAGTGAAGATCTCTGGACCTAGCCAAAAAAAATGTTTGACTTGATTTAACTCGATTTGCTTGTTTTGACTCAATTTCACTTGATTTCACCCGGTTTGACTGGATTTGCTTGATTTGACTTGGTTTGACTCGGATTAACTCGATTTGACTCGGGTTGACTCAATTTGACTGGATTTGACTTATTGACTCGATTTCACTCGGTTTGACTCGATTTGACTCGATTTGACTGGATTTGACTAGATTTGCTTGATTTGACTTGGTTTGACTCGATTTGACTCGGTTTGACCCTGTTTGACTCGATTGGACTCGGTTTGACTCGATTTGACTTGATTTGACTCGATTTGACTCGATGTGACTTGATTTGACTTAATGGCGATGATAGCTCAGTGGTAGTGACGTCGGATACCGAGATGAAGGTCCCGGGTTCGAATCCTACAATGAGCTTGAGCTTTCGGTGAAGGAAAACATCGTGAGGAAACCATAGCACGGTGGTAGGGTACTTTGTAGTACCCGCCTGGCTGGCTACCACCCTCAAGTTGAAAATCTGTCGCCAAGCACCTTTCGGTGTGTTCCGATAGCTGCACTTGAGAGCCAGTTCCTTCTAGGCTTTGTGTGCTTACCACCTTCGGCCGCATCATCACTTACCATGGTGAGATTGCAGTCAAACACAGGCCTATAAACAGTAAAAAAAAAAAAAAAAAAATTGACTTGATTTGCTTGATTTGACTTGATTTGAAACGTCAACGCAAATAATTACTGTTCGTTGACATCAAAGTAAAAATAATAAGTATTAATTTATATCGGCGCCATTAATCTTATTCTTATTATCATGTATTATCCCGATTCCACTTTTATTTTCGGAGTTTAAAAAGATATCGACACCGTAATATATTTTTCCCCATTTTCTTGGATTTTTTTCAAGAACTGGTAACTGGTATAAACGTCACTATGACAAGCAGAATGACGTAACGCGAGGATAAGATGTAGCAAAGTTGGCCACTTTTTAAAAGTCATGTAGTATGGGGATACTCTTTCTAGACATATATATTTTCTAAGGTAATATCATCTGACTATGTAATTAGGTTATATTTTGAATTATGTCGTCATCATCATATCAGCATACGGATATCCAATGATGAACATAGACCTCTCCCATTGATTTCCACTTCAAACTTTTTTGGGCTGCTTGCATCCAGCGGCGCCCAGCGACTCTGACCAGCAGGGGTATTTTAAAACGCTCGGATTCGATATCGGAAACGGATTCAAAAACTACCGAGTCGATATACCGCAATTGCTTTTTTAATTTCGGAATTCGAATATTTTTGATGTTTCTTCACGGCAATATCAATTCGATTCATTGAAAAGTTTTCAGAAATTAAAATAGCAATTGCTGAAATTCGCCTCGGAAATTTCTTAATCCGCTTCCGATATCGAATCCGACGTTTTAAAATAGCCCTACAGGTCATCGGTCCACCTGGTGGGAGGTCGTCACGCTCGGCGCTTTCCAGTACGTGGTCGCCATTCGAGAACCTATCATCCCCATCGGTTAAATTATTTAACAGGGTGAATTATTTACCAGCAGTTGCATCTCTTCCTTTTGAGTTTTGTGTGTTTATCTCCTTTGATCTTCGGTACTTACTATGGTGACATTGTATCAAAATAATCTTATCCAAGTAAAAAAAAAACTTTGTATTACTTCGAATGTACTTTATTTTATACAGTGAAGTCAGTAAACAAGCGTATGGCCTGCCTAATGGTAAATGGTTACCATAGCCATATAGACGCTTGCAACAAACGAGGCATAACTCACGCGTTATCGACTCTTTCCCCTCCCCAATAAGCTCTGGCGACCTTACTCACGAGCATCGAGGAACAATCCCTAGAGTAGTAATACCGTGCAATCCGATTCCGCAACTAGTCAGTGATTTGTCACTGAATTATATCTGCTCATGAGCGCCCTTGTACAGTATCGACCAAAACCTCGATCCGCGCGTACGTATCAAACATATACTTTTTGTCAATATTTCACAATGTCTTGCTGTTCAATTAAGTGGTGTGGGAATAACAGTCGAAATTCTAGTTATAAAACAAACGGAATCACTTTTCATCGGTTAGTAACAATTTATTACATGAATTTACTTATTTTTCATCACAGCTCAAGATATACTGGACGCACGCGTTGACGTCATTTATCTCCATCTCACTTTCACCCGTTATATTTCTATGTTCATCCTTTTCTTTCGATGATCGCGCCTGCCCGCTAGTGTTGGGCTTGGATAAGAAAATCATTATCGATATTAGCAAACTTATTTTGTTCGGAGAGAAAAATGTTTCAGTTTACAATATTGTATTAATACTGGAATACATAACAGCGAAGATAAAAGGATTTGCAATATTTTTAACGCGGATGTATTTATTATTAGAATATAAAATAAATATGTCTGTGGTACTGTAAGTTCCTAACTTTATTATTATCACGTACTAGGTATCTTCATACTCTTTTATGTCATACTGGTAACACTGACATAGGTACCTAATTTCAAAAAATTGGTTACACAGTCAATGACGTTGAAGTTAAAAATAAATTACACTTGTATTGTGACTTTATATACTTTGTTTCATTACTACTATTATTATCTTCTTAAATAGCCCCTGAAATCATATAGGTAGTAAACATTTTTTTTACCTAAGTAAGTATAACTAAATTAATATAATGTAATATTAAATAATATATATATACCGGGTGATTTTGAATTTCTTAGCTATTTTTTTTCCCTGGGATCAGAATCACTAATAGAAAAAAAAATTATGAAAAAAAAGAACCTTTTTTTTTCATAATTTTGTCGTAAGAATATCCTAAATACTCCACATTGCTGGATAACGTTAACAAGTAGTTGACCTTGAACTTCAGCTGGTAGACGTCACCAGAACATTGAAATATGCTGCGGAAATACGTGAATACTTTCGTAACGCGCACTAGGTGGAAATTGTGTTTAATACCTACTAAAATTTCACCATATTATTTTTCTATTTTCCATTTACAAAATTAAGTAATACCAGGAATAAACTCTTCATAATGTTGTTTACATTTCGAGTATTTTGATTAATAAAAACTGTCATCTGTCATTCATTCATTAAAATCTTCTAAAATAAATTCTATTTTTCATTTTCACTAAGGAGGAAACTTATCTTTCAATCATTATTAACAATACATTAGGCAGCCCGTACACATCATACAATCGCCGGCCGACTTTATGTCGGAAAGAGAAGAAAACTTGATGTCAGCTTTGTAAGCAGAAAACAGGATAGCTTTTTAAAACGTTTGACTTGGTTAATAACCCTTAAACGAACCAATCCTAGAAATAAACTCTAAAATTGCCTATTTCGCTAAAAAGGTCTGATGACAGTCGGTGGATCCAATTTTATAAGAGAATTAATTCTTTCGATTTGAGACATTCAAATGTTCTTCTCATTTGAATTCTTTACTACCAAAGCACTCGTCTTACAAAGCCGCTCTAAAGGCCTCAAATCGGAGTAACAATTGTACTACCGATTGTCTATTGTGTCCTTATACGAAACCTCTCCTCCTTTCTCTTTTAATTTCATACAAAGAATCAAGAAAAAGCATTGCAGCGCGTGCATCTGTTACGGTGTATTTAGGTGTACGTTCAGCTTAATACTTCATGTCAACCTATTTGAAATAATTTATGATTATGAAAAAAAAATTGAGTTGCGCACGCAGGTATTCTCTGGTTACAGGTTGCTAGGGCAACATTTTAGAAGATCAACAGTCGTTTCTGGGTGATACAAAATATTTTTAAATTTAATTGAATAATTATGGAACTCTCTGGAGTACACTATCAGTTTAATCAATGGAGGGCTTCTGCCTCACACACGATGCCGCGGGGCGCGGGCGCCCGCCACTCCACACAACTGTGCGCTCTGTGGTTGCAGATCAGTGGAAGTGTGTTATTTAAAACCAGATAATAAGTTGTCAATAAACTGCAATATTCAGTTCAATGTGATTTTAAATTAGCCTTAAGTTGGCCCTAAAGTTTTAAAGTGTTACAACGATGCAGTTAGAATTATGATAAAATGAGAATGTTTGTAATTGAGTTAATAAAAAAGTGAGTTACTGTATTTTTGTGGCTTCATTTTATAAATTATAAATAAGGGTAAGAATACCTAGAGTTATGTATAGGATATTTAATTTGGATGATGTTCGTGTTTACGCATACATAGGCAGTATCTAACATTCTCGGTTGTTGACAGCTATGTGACATGCGCATTGGCGCGCGGTAAGACCAACGATTTCGGTAATTTGAGAAAACTTTGGATCGTCATAACTTTATTTTTTTCTTTAAAAATTATATATAAAAATAAAACATGTATTTTTTATTTTTTATTAATGAGTGGACTCCTTTAAAATAGCTAAGTAATTCAAAATCACCCTGTATATATATATAATTATAATATAATTATATTTATAATTTTAAGTAAATTAGTAGATATATATAAGGTGTAACGGAAAGGGTATATACATCCGAAGGGGGTGAAGACTACATAAGGTACAGACTCTCTATAAAAATTTTCAGCTCAAAATACATAACTAAAAAATTCAAACCAATTTTTTTAATTCAAGTTTTTTGAATTAAAATCATAACCAACATGTCACCGGTCAATGAGGGTCATTGTCGTTTTGCGTCCCTTACTAATATTAATATAAATTTTTATCTTCCGCGATCTGTGCACCTCGTACCAAAAAAGTGGATTACTGTAATGTATATACAGTTTCCGTTACACCCTGTATATATATATATATATATATACAGGTCGTTGTTTTGGTCAGCGACGAGCGACTCAGGGTCGATAATACAAATGATACTGATGCTAAATAAAATATAAAAAAAATACTTTATTTGTTTTTAATAATAAAAATAAAAAAATATATATTTTGAAAATCATGTAATAAGCTAAAGTGTAGACATAATACTCAACGGGAGTATGAGGGAGTAAAGGGGTGGGGCGATGGCGGCTTGCGCCTAGCTCTAGACTGTGCGCGTGCCTAGTAACCATACTTTGCGGTAATTTTATTTCAAATTGAATAAGGTATTTCTCAACATATTTACAGTATTTAATGGAATTAAGTCCATTTTTGGGGAATATATATTTTGTACTACCGCTCCTGGGTCGCTTGTCGCCGACCAAAACAACACCCGGTATATATCTACTAATTTACTTAAAATTTTATTATACGAACATGATAAATATTTAGACAGATGCCAGTTGTAGCTCTTTCTGGAGTACTTTAATTTCATAGGACTGTTCTTACCGATGGCTTAACAGTAAAACACGCTTATAGGTACTCTTCAAAGCAAGCAGGAGGTTTACTTTATTCACTATTTACTCACAATATTCTAAGAGATGTTCACTATGTAAGTTCTCGTGAAGGAATGAATCTTAGCTCTTCTCTGTTTTTTTTTTTTGAACTGACAGAAGTGACAATTCAATGAATCTTTACACCTTTACGCGGACAATGCGGCGAGCAAGCTCTCAACCGGTGAATCGTATCGCCAAGGCGCCTTACTTTTATACTACGTGTTAATATTGCTATCCTGCTCTAACATAATATACCTATAATAATCCAGTATGTTCGGAAATATTCATGAAAAACAAACGAACTTAATCAAGAACCTTCCTGAACTAGGTTCGAGATCTTTCGATAGGTATACTATGTCTTTCTGAAATATTCGGGATTATTCTCGAACCTTCCACAGTGTTCTAGAACAGATTTCGGGAAGGTTCCTGAAAGTTCTATCGATACCAATTACTTTAATAGAACTTTCCACAGTTTTCCAGAACCTTCCAGAATGTTCTATAAAGTTCTATTTAAAATTAACTTGTTTTGTGCAGTTTATACCTATTGTTTACAGAATCTGACTACTATATTTTGTATACCTAACTTACAATGAATATTAAAAACTATAACAATAAAGAACATATTAGGTAAAAAGGTAGATATTGTTTTCGTCGTGAACACCAGTATTGATTTATCACTCCCAAAAATCCGCGCATTCCAATTTTTATCAAAATAGAGCCATTATTGAGAATGATTACATCATACTGCTGAATTCATACCAAAATATACTATGCAAACAATTATTATAAACAAACTTGCTAGTTACGATAACGTAGAAATATTTGTAAAAAACCATGACAAACGACTGATATTAGAATACTCCTACATTTATATTAGTGCAACAAGTATCGATATCGATACAATTTTCACCCTCATCTCTAAATCTTAGTGTGTCCTTGAATGAGCCAATCACAGCGCACTGCCGGTGGTGGGGAATTGGCGGAATAGATTTCAAGCAAAATGTACGTGATTGCGCTTCTATGGGTTAATTGTTCCATGCTCACGAGCAAGAATACAACATAAAGTTATTTGGCTGAGGTGCTTTGCACGAACTTCTACAAACTACTTTATAGTAAAATCTATTAGGGAACAAGCTTTGATAGCTCCTCAATTTAAAAGCATAATGTTAGATAATGGCCCTGATTCTGTTGTTTACAACTTAACTAATTTAAGTCTCACTATGTCTCATTCTTACAAAGAACATAAGAAAAGGATGTAAGAAATTTAGTCCTGTCAAATTAGTCCAATGCTTGTTTTCAATATAAATTTAATCACCATCTATCGCGGTTACGTCTAAATACCCGCAAATGAAGACGGCAAAGACTAATTTGACAGCTTTAAATGTTCTATCGTTTTTCAATAATGTAAGAAAGAGATGTGATGTGACTAAAATTAGTTTAGTGCGATTTACAATAGAATCGGCACCAATGTAACTATAAATAATGCAGATTGTTATTTGAACTTCGATGCAGGATCTAATGGCACTCTATTCATTTGAGTGTGAACTTCTTTATGTATGTCACGCCACAAAGCGTAAACCAAATAAGTTATATCTTCCGTTCCGCTTGCACCTATAGTTTGAACCATTAAACAGAGCGAAAGACGAGAGAGATAAGCCTACTTCCCTTTCCCCTTCCGACGAGTAGAAACCTTGATGGGTTGATATGTTCGAGTGACGTGATTTGGCTGAATCATCTTTAGAGCTAGAAGCAGTGTCACTTACCGAAAGCATTATTTACTGAAATAGCAGAGTAAAAAATATAGGGTTGCACTCCAGGAGTGCCGGCAGAAGTGAAAACTTGAATATTAACGTTGTGCTTGAAACGAGACATTTTTCACATAGTGTTTTTATACAAGGGAAAGCTAGATCAAGATACATGTACATATAATACTTTTGAATAAGATTTTTTTATTAACTAAAAATGGGAACAAAAATGGTACCTACCTTCCGGCTGTCTGGAGAATATTATAAGAATTTGAACATAACCCCAGTATAAATACAGTCTAATTTGCAATTACTCTCCTTCCGTCTTACGAATTTTCAATCAGGGTCACGTGACATCTGACGCGAGTTTAACCTTTTTTACCCATCCCAAAAAGTGCACAACGCCGCTAAAGAAGATTTCACTTAATAAAATAATACTTTCATACTAATCTCGTTCCTTTAGGATAACTGTGTTTAGGTACAAGTTACCTAGAAATGCTGGTTTTTCACATAATTTTCTTTAGGACATGAGTCCAAAAATAGATCAAGTTTTGCCACTGGTAATAGCATTAGGCCCCAATCTTTGTTCCCAGTTTCGTGCCTTAGCTAGAATTAAACTGGTATTCCTATTATAGCTTAAAAATTATCGCTTTAAAGTTCCTATTGTTCTTTAGATTTCAGTGGGTTAATATGTAACTTGCAGTAATTTTAAATCATTCTAGAATTGAAACCGATTCAATATAGCGGTTTTCTGATACTGCAAATGCAAACTCTTTATTGGAAATAATCATTTTTGAATTTGGAATATTACATGGAACAATTAACCTATAGAAGCGCAATGACGTTCATTGTGGTTGAAATAAATTCCGCCAATTTCCCACCGCCGACAATGCGCGCTGATTGGTTAAGACAAGGACGCATGCACTCTGATTGGCCAAGTCAAAAACACACGACGCAGCGAGTGGTCCTTACTGTTCAAATTCAGTGACAAATCACTGACTAGTTGTGGAATTATATTGTTCAGTATTACTACTCTATAGGGACATTTCCTCGATGGAATATTACTACCGATTTGGATAGGGTTTTCGGTAAAAGATTTGATTTATTTTGGCAATGTTTGCTAGATAAGTTTTATGGTGCTAACTTGCCAGAGTTCTCTCTATCTAACTATCGTAACTTATGCGTAGTTACTTCCAAAATTGCACCTTTCGCCATCAACGGGCAGCGGGCATTGGAACCAAATTCTCTCTGTACAATTTCAAAGGAGCTTGCTATCGCTAATGCTCAGGTTGTGGAATGACTTCCACGCCATGGTTTTCCAAAGGGACTACAACATAGAATTCTTCAAGAAGGGGGTGAAGAGATTTTTGCAGCCTCGACTCTCGCCATACACGGGGAGTCCATCCTCACACACTAAAACCAGAATTGTTTCGAACTGTGCTGGCTCAAAGGAGTTTTCTTCCGCGGACGCTCAGACTGTAGAATGAGCTCCCCGCCGTGGTTTTCCCTCAACAGCATGGAGTTCGTCAAGAAGGGTGTGAAGAGGTTTCTTCAGGGTAGGCAACGCGCGAGTGATACCCCTGGTGTTGCAAGCGTCCATAGGCTACGGTAACCGCTTAACATCAGGTAGGCCGTATGCTTGATAGCCACTTAGTGGTATAAAAAAAAATTATACGCTACGGTTACCATCAGGCAAGCCGTATGCTTGTTTAAAGCCTTGACTTACTTGAATGATGATCCTGCGTCCCCTAAATGGGGTAAAGTGCGTCCACAGAAACTCTCCATCCCGATCGGTCTTGAGCTTCGCGCTTGATCGCTTTCCAAGACTTACCGATCTTCTTCGCTTCGTCAAGCACCGTGCGTCGCCAGGTTTGTTTGGGACGGCCATACTTTCACTTCCTCTGGGGACTCCAGTCCATTGCCTGCTTGGGTATATGGTCGGGGTCCCTTCGGAGACTGGGGTCAATCTAGTTCCATTTGTGACGCTTGATCTGTGGGTCAATCGGGGGTTTTTGGCAGCGTTTTCAGAGACCTATGTTCGAGATTTTCTCGGGCCAGTGGATAACGACAATTTAAAGCCTTAGAAGTATAAATAAAATAAATAAATAATTAATAAATATCCTGGGAAATTCCTTATACACGCTCATCTGATCCCAAACTAAGCAGAGCTTGTACTATGGAAACCAGATAACTGATATAATACATATACTACTTTTTGTTTGTAAATACATACTTAATATACATAATTGCACCCAGACTCAGGACATACAGACATATTCAGGCACACAAATGCATGTCCTGTGTGGGAATCGAACCCACGACCTGCGGCGCGATAGGTGGCCAACTGGCCAGTCAAAAGTCACAATCAAAAGATTTTTAAAGTTATATTGATTTTGGTTTTGTAAAAGTTGGTAATACAATAAATATATCTACTACGAATAAAATTCTATTAATCTTCTAGTATTATATTATTAAAGAACAATGGAACAATAATTCGATACACACAACCCTAATGATTTTCTTTATTTGCTCACGCACTCCTAATATCTCTTAAACGTATTTGAAGTGGGTCTTTTATCTACTTTTCCAATTGGATTTGTTTGAAGTACAAAACGATTTTTTTAGGGTTAGCTGGTTGTTGTTAAGTCCACAAAATATTTAGAAAAAAGTTTATGTTAAAAAAAAACATATTTAAAATAAGCTTTTTATAGTAAAAAATAAATAAATAAAATAATATTATAGTACTCATCAAGACGAATCAAACGAGCCCAAACTTAGGGTTACGTGGTTTTATTACGGAGTTCCTATGGCCAGCTTCCAGCTCCATCATCAGATCAGCTCCACGTCATCATAATATTGCATTGTCACGTTATTTGCATATTCGTGCAAAATTTCAGCTTAATCGGAAACCGGAAAGTGTGTCAAATTTAACTTGCAAAATTCCATTACAAACAACGGGACAGGTGAAACTAAATAAAAGCTTGTAAGTAACTAGCCAAGTAGGTACATTTTTTTTTAAATTAGATGGCAATAATAATACCAAGTTGATTGTGGCGCTCTGCAACTCAACTATGCTATGAAATAATAAGTAGGCGTTATAAAATATCCATTGTTTTTAAATAGTCATACAAAATTTTAAAAAGCCGGCCAAGTTCGAGTCTGAGTCTGACTCGCTCACAGAGGGTTCCGACCTTCGACGCATCGAAGAAAAATCCCTTTTAATTAAAAATAGAACTTTATATAACTCGACATTGGCAAAAATAATTCCTAATTACATCGCAATACTTTGTTTGTATTATTGACATTTTGATTTTAGGATGGAGGAGACGTAGTAATTGTTTTATTCGTTTATTACTTTCTGATATGTTAAATAAAATATGACAATATAAAAGTGAAACATTTAATCCAAATCTAGCTTAAGTTAAAAGTTAACGTTTTAAATCCGGTAAGGTAATTCCCAAACTTAATCCTAAAGGCAGCAATATCGATGCTCTCCGAAAGACTCAAGAAGATTTACAGAACAATAAAATGTCTAGATACTCCAATCGTTCCGTGATAAAAATAGAGGCACCTACAACTAGTGTAGGATTTCCGGGATAAGTAGGGTTATAAAGTATTTTTATTGATACAAACAACGTTGCACTTAAGGATGATTTTCTATCCGAGTAATTTACCGCAGTAGTTTCATATCTTTAAATTGATAATGATTTTTCTAACACCAAAATCTTTTTAAATAGGGAAAGTAAAGGATAGTCTTCTAAGACCATATTTGCGTGGCTCAAGATAGATTACGCTTTCTGACCCCTATTTCCCCCCTGTATTCAAATACACAAGTATTCTACCGTTTAAGGAAAGGGGACAAAGAGCCAGCCAGGACGCATGTTTGGGGGTTGACGCACCAAATACTTTCGAGTCTTAACTTTTTTTCTTTTGTGGCATCCAAACAAACATTATAACTCCCAATGTAACCCCATGAAAATTAATGAAAGGTGAAAGTCTTACGGCAGTTAAACGAGAAATGTAAATTGTTGATGTCCAATGAAAGAAAAAAACTTATTTTTGAACCTTCAAGTTTCCTGGAACCTGGTTCAAAGCAAAGAAACGTGACCACCAACAATCACACATCAATAATGTTAAAATACCCATGGTTTCACCCACGTTTCCATGTTGAAAAGTACCCTAAAAGTAGTAACTTCCCACTAGTGATTTTTTCAGAATCGGGTCAGTAGTTCCAATGATTACTTCCTACATCAAAAGTTAAAATATTTATCTCTTTATAATATAAGTAAGTATATAATATCAAATAAAATAACAGACAAACATATCATAAATATACCAAATGTATTCTACAAATTCTTCTTCATCCACCCAATTTAAAATGAATTTCTTGATACATTTTTTTCTTCCTTTCAAAGAAGTCTACAATTTTACGATTACCTGTTATTTAATTACGCACTCAAGATTTATGTATTTAGGCAAGGTTAACCCTTATTCCACCCACCTTAGGGAATTATTTCGAATAAATGAATTAATTCCGGCAACAAACCTAACTGAAGCTTTGATGTATTTCCCAAGAGTTTGGACAAATTTATTTCGCTTAGGTAAATCGGAGCCTTTGAAAAATTCAGAGGTTTACAACAACGATACACATAACTTGTAAAGAAATATTGGTTTTAAGAAAGGATTGTATTGTTTTTAGTAAGAAAAATATATACAAGTTGGTAAACCCAGTAGCTTTGATCTCATAAATCTTTAAGGCCTAAATTGAATGAACGGCTAAGATTTTGATCACAAGAGTAAGAAAGATTGATTGCTTCAAAAACAGCGAGGTTAAGGATTTTGATTTACTCTTTTCGGCTTTAAAATGAAAATTAAAAAAAAATATTAACACTCATCATAATATAGAAGAATCCAGTATAGAGAGTCTGCCCAGTTCTCACAGAAGATATTGAAACTCCAAACTTATTGAGTCAGCCAAAACTTTGAACACCACTAAATAAAACAAAGAACATTAGGTCCCACAACATTTAATTACAACAAAAATGTACAAATTCCTCGCAAGGTTCCCAGAAGGCTGACAGCGTTTCATCTTTGGATAGCCAAGCTGATGCGTTGGCGGAAAAAGCTCCCCGCCCGCTGGAGGAGGCCTCGATCAATGTTTAATAACAAAGTGTATGATAGATTTAAAGGATTTATTTTAAATCCCAACCCCTCACTGCTCACCAAGGAGGCGATTCATAAGCTTATTAAATCTTCCAATTTTAGAAACTTAAATCAAAGGCACTACCAAGTTCAGATAATAAATTCAAATCCCTTACAACCAGGATATCCATCCCACGCCAATCCGGTCCAAAACACAGATTTAACCAGCTCCAAATAAAAACCGGAGATTTCCCGCGGGGTCAATTAAACGGGACATTTTGGTCGTCCTGTTTGTCCCGCAAGGGGCATTTCCAACAGATTTCTAATTGCTCTTTAAGGATTTTTGTATCTTGTATAATAGTTTAGGATTATTAGGACTGTGTTACGATCGTGGAACAACAATGGTTGGGTAATGTCTTTATTAGCATTTTCTTTTTAATTTTAACTTCGTTGTTTTTAATTTTTCAACACACTCGTTCGTAAAGTGACATTTATTGCACCGTTTTTAGTATCTTAATGCAGCTTATACGCACTAGTGCTTTTTACTTTAAATTACCGCACAGTTTTATGATAGGTATAATATACTCCCGATATCTCACTGCAAATTATATGTGAGAGGACCAAGCATTCTTAATTTAAACGGTTAAAATAGTTTGACAGCTCAACGCTGGAAAAAAAACTTGCGCGCCATATTTGTTAACGTTCTCATTGTGTGGTTGATTATTATCAAAAAATCTACTTAAAAAATACAAGTCTGTCATTTTCCTCGCAAGTGTGTTGAAAAACGTCGTATGACACGCGTGTGCATTGATCATTACACTCTCGGCTTCCTTATCCTTATAACTTAATACCGCCTCGTCTGTAATGACCAACTTTGCACACATGTATCACAATGTACTATTATTTAATTTCTTGTTACTCAGTATATTGATTATGCCATTGTTATCTACATTAGGTATATTTATATTATTTACTTATACTACTGAAGGTAACTCATTATCGTCTCTATATGAAATTATGGTATTTTACAGTATTATAGTAAGTAGGTTATTTTTGGTAGCAGATATTAGATGTTCAATAATATCATTACCCACTTACAGTAATAACTACCTAGATAGCAATATATCTGAACATAATGTTAGGTCAAGCCAATCTAATTAGCTATCCAATCTGACCACTCAAGTGCTGTGTAGATATTAATCTATTTACAGATGAACAAATAGGTTATATTACAGAGCTGATTGAACTGATTTCATTTGAATGTGCAAATCTTCAAATCTTAGTTCACCTATTACGGTTATTGAGATACAGCCTACTGACCATAGAGTAAGGATATTAATAGAGCGATAGCGTTAAAAACAGTCGTAGATATATCGTACACTAGTGATTTACTGTCAGAAAAAAAAATCTATAATGATTTCCTTGTTGTTTCTAATTCTAGGTAAAAGTATCGATAAAAACCCGGTCACACGTGAATCACACTCGCGCAGCGAGGGTTCCTTATAAACTTGTAGGTATGTAAGTTCATTACGGGAATCGAGTCTAGAAAATTTGTTCCCTTTTGTCCGATTGTTTTTTTTTTGCGATGGAACTACAAATTTATGATTTTCGGATTTATTCCTTTACTTGGCATTGCTTCTTGCCAAATTTCATGATTTTAGGTAAGCGGAAAGAAGAAGAGGAAAAAGATTTATTCGGGGCAACACACAACATTACATTAATGACTGTAGGTACAAAACATAAAAATAAAAAAT
Source organism: Polyploca ridens (assembly GCA_951394255.1). Classification (NCBI taxonomy): domain Eukaryota; kingdom Metazoa; phylum Arthropoda; class Insecta; order Lepidoptera; family Drepanidae; genus Polyploca; species Polyploca ridens. Next base: position 2,045,526 of record OX596267.1, read on the forward strand.
ATAACAAACAATTAAAAACTACACAAAAAGCACCCTATTAGATTTTATTTTGATTCCCCAATATGCGGTATCTTTTGATTGATTGACTTAGAAGTTTGATTTTTTTCACTGCTCCGAGGTATTGCAAGCCTGAGTATTTGATATTAACTTCAGCTTGATACCTCCACGTGTTCCTGAGAAAAAGGGTCCTGACAAGCGGATAGACAGACGAACATCATAGTGATCCTATAAGGGTTCAGACGGACAGTCAACAAAGTGATAATTAATATTAATATTTAGTCGTTCTAACTATGAATACGCAGTTCATTTCAAGGTATCGCACATTGCACATACCCGTGCTTACGGCACATTAGTACAGTTGCTCTATTAATATTCTATATCTATACCACAGACAGATAGACGGATGCATGAACAGCGGAGGCTTAGTAATAGGGTCCCGTTAGGCATTGGCACCCTTTATATACGGAACCCTAAAAACGCCGTAGGGATTCTGCAGCATAAAACTTGCAGCGAAATAAAAGATCTCTGTTACCGAAATATCTGATTAAATTATCGATAACATAAAACTACCTGAAACTTAAAAACTTATCCCCCTATCTCATTTCCATACAACTTTTAATACCCTTCTCAAACTAGATAGCTGGTAAACTATATTTAATAGGGTCACCATAAAATTAAAGTTATTTAAATTTTTAATTTTTCTCAATGCTTTAAAATTGCTATGCCAAATAGGTATATCTGGAAATTATTATGTTTACTACTTTTTGTGTCAGAAATAAGTGTTAAATCGCATGTAAAAACTATTTTAAAATATATTTAGAAGAAATACAATTTTTAACATCAAAATATTCATAAAAGGTGGAGGTTTTCCATTTGACTGTAAATTTTTCTACGTTTGTCTTTTTTAAATTCTTTTTTGTTTGTTAGGATGACCTAGCATGAACTTCAGAAGTGGTCTCATTTAAATTTTACCAACATTGTTTTAGAGCTTTTTAAAAAATCAACAACAATAAATATCAATTTTATAATTTTTTGTGTTCAAGATTGGACATATAGAAGTTGTATCTCTCACAAAAATAACTCAAAGAGCACACAAAGCCCAGAATAATTCTAAACTCTCTTTTACACATCCTTCACCGAAAACCAAAGCTTTATTAGCGAGTTCAATAAACTCCGTAAGTAAAATTTAATAACTCATAAGTGACAACCCTGGAACAAGGGCTTAAGGCACGGACTCGCGGTCTTAAGCCGGCATTACGAAGACCAAACTTACGGAGCTTATGCCGACACACGATAAGACGCGAGAGGGAAAAAGAGGGAATTAAAAACTTTCCCCAAGATTGGTCCGCAGATCTTTGGTGTGACTTTTGCTTGTTTATACGGTTGGGGCACACTGGCTAACATTATTTTTAGCTATTATGGTGGTCCGAAAAGAGTTTAGGAAAATCGAAAAAGACTTTCTAAAAAGAAAACAACGGGTTGCACTCCGGGAGTGCCGGCAGAAGTGAAAACTTGAATATTAACGTTGTGCATTTTTGAAACTAGAAAAGTTTCACATAGTGTTTTTATACAAGGGAAAGCTAGTTCAAGATACATGTACATATAATACTTGTGAATAAGATTTTTTTATTTACTTAAAATGGGACCTTCAAGCTACCTAGAGAATATTATAAGAATTTGAACATAACCCCAGTATAAATGCAGTCTAATTTGCAACTACTCTCCCTCCGTCTTACGAATTTTCGAACAGTGTTACGTGACATCTGACGCGAGTTTAACATTTTTTACCCATCCCAAAAAGTGCACAACGCCGCTAAAGAAGTTTTCACTTCAAAAATTTAATAAATGATAACCACGGAATATAAGATATATTTCATTATTTGTATAATTGTAGTATCTACTTGTAGGTATGATATCGTAACTAATGAAAAATCATTTAATTCAAAACAATTATTTAAACTCTACTCGAGCAATTACTTGCGACTTCCATTTATGAATGATTGATTCATAATGAAAAACGTTGCAGGCTCTACAGTATCCAAAAATAGTACAAAATTGAACAAAAAAAAAAAGACGTGTGGCTCTCAGAGACTGCATTTATAATTATTTATTTATTTTATTTATGCAGTATTTTTTTCCTTTGTTTTTTTTTCTTTGATATTAATTCAAGTTACACTTTTCTTTTTTTTTTATACAACTAACTAAACTTTTTTTATACAGGCGAGTTGCTGAACTAAAGAGACAAGCGTGATATTTCAAAAAGTCATTAAAAGTTCTGCTATTCATCGATAGATGGCAAAACTAAGAAGTATCACCGCTGTGCCGGTCGGAGTGGGGGGTGTTAGGTTTTTTCGTTACGGAATTTCTGGATTCGGTCTCCACGCTCAAGGCCCGCGATAGAAGCTATGCAATAGCTTAAAATAAATCTGTACTTTGTGATCTAACAAACAATATAATATAACCCAGTACGCCCCTACCCTTAACATGCAGTAACTTTGTTCACATATTATCATGGAGATGTTTTTCTTCTGGTTCAGGTGCGACCTAGAAATGTTCCACTGTAATCCGTATGTATTACTCTAAGCTAGTTCTGTTATTTCGCCAGACTCAACGTTTAGCATAATAGCTTAGAGCATAGCGTTTATTCGCTCAAAGAGCAGCTTGACTGCCGAAGTACTTTACAGAATACCGCAGCCAAATAACGTTATGTTGTGTTCCTGCGCGTTAGTAAGGTCGCCAGAGCTCTTTGTCAAGCCATTTATTCAATATAGGCCCTAGAAGGGCACTTATGAAGGTCACATTTACTGAAGTTACCACCGGTTCGGAACTCGGCCTTCAACTGAGAAGAATCCGGCAAGAAACTCATTAATAAATAATACCCGGCCAAGTCCGAGTCTGACTCGTGCTCCGAGGGTTCCATCCGACCTTTCTTCGACATACTTTTCCTTGGACCGCAAAATTATGTTTGATTGGGAAGGAATGTTGATGATTTAATTACGAGGATGTGTACTTTGTAGGTTTCGCTGCTGCGCCGGGGCACGCAATTATTGTCAGTGCGATTAGAATGTACATATTATGTAGTGAATCTAAGCTTGTTTTGAAAAGAGTAATATGCTGAGTTCATTGCCGGCTCTTCTCAGCAAATGCAACCTTCCGAACCGGTGTTAGAGTCAGACTTTTCATACAATACACTTTTCAAACAATATTTTATTCTTTTGCAATAAGGTTGCAATGGGTAAGCAATATTTAAAACTATTCAAAATTTCAAATCATATGCATTTGAAAAAATACCACTGTGACAGACGGACAGACAGGTTGACGGAGTCACACGATAAAGGTTTCCTTTTGTACTTTTTAAGAACTGAATCCTAATAAACCGAGTGAGCAAAGCCCTCGGCTATTAATAAACTAATAACCTTGACACCTATTTAATAGAGCCTAATTTCTATCGAAGATAAACTCATGTCAAAATAGAAGTAAATAAATCAAGCCCTTCACAAAGCGTGGAGGCAAATAAAGGTAATGAGTTTACGAAAATCGAATTTCTATAACCACATTAAAATTCATCATTCATATTGCGTCTCGCTCTGGACGCACTTTCTAATTTTCCGTCTCTTTCTCTCACGACCTTGGTGAGAAACTGAACCGGTAATGGATTGGTGCAAGTTACAGACTTATGACTTAGTATTTGAATGAAGGCGTTTTCTTAACAAAATAATAGTTCATAGACGTATACTAGATGACGATTATTTAGGAATAATAGGAAAAAAAGCCAAACATAGTCAGATTGTCCATAAAATATTTAAAAAATGTTACCTTGCTGAGTTTCTCCGGATTCTTCTCTGTTCAGTCAGTAAATGTGATCTTCATAAGTGCCCTTCTGGGGCCTAAATTGAATAAATGGCCTTGACTTTGATGTACTACAAAATCTTAACATTATACAGTATCTACGATAAAAAAAAAGTAATTTTACGTGAAAATCATCAAACAAAAAAGATTATGCACATGGTCTGCCTAAAAAATAAGCTAGCTGCTACTGCCCTGCATGTTTTTTCTGATTTCCAGCGGGATATTTAGTTTTTCCCGGCATAAAAAAGGCCAGTTTTAATCCAAGGTAGGTACGATCCTATATAATATGTACTAAAAACTCAAATTTACGGATCCATGACGGCGAATTATGTAAAAAAAACCTCCACGCAAACTTTAAAATTATAATATGAAAGTTTGCGTGTGATGTTCACCAGCGCGCTATTTATATCTGTATTTTTATACGAAAGGAGATGCTGAGTGATTATGATTGGCAAATGCACACAGGTTCTCTATGTGACGTAGGCTGAATGCCTAATTTATTTATTTTTGATCATTTTTGTAGTCTTATCGAAACTAGCACATTATAGTATTTAGTCCTCACTTTATGCTGTATATGATGCAATTTTTGAATAAATTATATTTTACGTATACTTAAGAGCTTTTCAAAAATTCGACCCCTAAGGGGTAAAATAAGGCATCGCGCGTAAACTCGCGAGTCTTTCATAACTTGAACCAATCATGAAAGATAATGAATGTGGTCACGCCGACACAAGTGTATTACATACACTTGTTGTCTCTTCACAGTAAACCAAGCAAGTTTTCGGTCAAGTTTACTTGCCTTTGACGAGTGCCTGCCTAAGTGCCTACCCAAATGTATGTCTGAATAAACCTATTTCATTATACAAATACCTACAACAGGGGCCGTATCACAATTTCTTAATGAGATGTAGAGCAACTTGACTGGGAAAGTACCTCCACCTTACAGAATACCGCAGCCAAATAACGTTATGTTGTGTTCCTGCTCGTGAGTAAAGTTTCCGAAGCTTATTAGGGAGGGGGAAGGATCGGTAATACGTGAGTGATGCCTCGTGTGTTGCTAGCATCCATATAGCTACGGTGAACGCTTACCGTCAGTTTAAATCTATTTGGGTAAAGTTGAATCACCATAAAAGTTAGTATTTCATCGTAACCGAAATGTATCTCGTGATGTTATGTCAGTATAATTTTGTGCTCGTCCAAAGCAAGGCCAGATGATTTTCGTAATGTTACTATTTGCGCCATTCACTTAAGATTTTGATATATCGAGATTAGGCTGTAACATGATCTTGGCTTTCGAATATTTCTGGGTTTTTAGGTAGCCTTGCTATTTTATTGATATCTTTAAGATTTTATTGTTATCTGTAAGTATAATTTTATTAATATCTTTTTCTACTTAGATCAGAAATACACATACGGCCTGATGGTAAACAGTTACCGTAACCAATAGACGTTTGCAACACCAGGGCTATCACTAGCGCGTTGCTAACCCCGAAAAAAACACAAGATGCCGAGCTGATAGCGAAAGTCTCTGGTCTCTGCATACTACCAGTAGGAAAACAACACCACATTATAGTAATGTTGTTTGGCTGCGATCTTCTGTAAATAGAAGTACTTCCCCAGTCGGGTCGTTCTAAATGTTGAACGCAAGAACCCGTTACGCTCTACCTCTTTTACCTGTATATGTTATCCGAGTTTCTCGTCCCATCAATCAAAGTGCCATGTGCTAATACTTTGAACGTTGTTCGGGCTCCAAAATATTCAAGGACAGTTTGATTATGGTCTTACACGTGTTTATTGGTACGATAATTCGCAAAGCTTTCTCAGCTGCAAAGTCACCCACAAACTCTAATCTTTACTTACTTTTTTGTAAGAATAAAAATGTGCCAAGAACCTACCTATTTACAAAGCAAGATGGCTATAAACTGAATACGTCTTATTATCAGTTAATTCAAGTAAAGAAAACAGCTATAAGTACGGTCCTGGCATATATCTGGATGATCAAGGCCTTGTTTCTCTGCTGCGAATTCAAATAAGAGATTCTAAGTAAATAAAAACAAAATTAAAGGCCTTCAAAATTACGCTATTAAGCCACTAGCAAGATACTGTTGCGACGGTAATAAAAGCAAGTCGTGAATATGAGGAAAGTCTCATAAATTGCATTATTGAACAATCCTAATCCCTCTTACTCTATGCGACCCTAGCAACCTTACTTTTGGTGCGTCTATGCTACGCGAACCGAGCACGAGCTTAAAACTACATGCCCTAACTCTACAAGCCCTAACTTCACAAACTCTACACACCGTAGTCAAAATATGTGGCTTGGCGTAAGGTGAAAAATGTATTAAGTGTTAATTATTTTTCTGTAATACAATATTTCTTGTTGTAGCGAAACGGCCCAATTATCAATCAAATCGTTCGTAAAAGGAGTTCCAAACAAAAGTTTGTAAAATTGATAAAACTACAAGTTACGAAATCCATGTTTGCGATATTTGAATAAATTTATAATTTTGTGTAATAGATATTTGCGAAATGATGATTTGCTTACGTCTCGTTGATTATAATGAAGGTAATATGTTGGTTGAACATACGGAAGAGAATATTACATTAATATAGGTCATTGACTGATGCGAAAACTTGATTAAGTAAGTGAAGACACTACACTTTGTAGCATATTGCACTCGTGAAGGAGTGTGATTAAATATCACACTCATATAGTTAAAGTTTATATAGAGAACGAGAAAGAAAGTAAAATTTAACTAAAAAAATCAACGGGTTGCACTCTGGCTGAAGTGAAAACTTGAATATTAACGTTGTGCATTTTTGAAATGAGACATTTTTCACATAGTGTTTTTATATAAGGGAAAGCTAGTTCAAGATACATGTACATATAATACTTTTTAATAAGATTTTTTTTTATTTATTTATTTATTTATTACGAAATCAACAGCGATACATTAGTGAAAAATTACTTAAAAATGAATAAAATGCACGGCCAATAATAGATTTCCATTATAACATTAATAAAAGGTTGCTTCGATAGACACAATTAATTACAAAAAACAAACATTAAAATAAGCCTAAATTATGAGCTACAACAAATACTTTGTGAGTTTATCTAGTTTTTATTAACTTAAAATGAGAACAAACATGGCACCTACCTTCCAGCTAACTAGAGAATATTATAAGAATTTGAACATAACCCCATTATAAATACAGTCTAATTTGCAACTACTCTCCCTCCGTCTTACGAATTTTCGATCAGGGTCACGTGACATCTGACGCGAGTTTAACATTTTTTACCCATCCCAAAAAGTGCACAACGCCGCTAAAGAAGATTTCACTTCAAAAAAGTGAAAACCAAAATAAAAATACCAGACCACAAAACTATATGATACCACACAATACATACACAACAATTAATGAACTACGCTCGAATTTCATCTAAGGCGACCACTAGTTATAATAAATACGCCAACGATGTCAACCCAAATTAATGTTAGTAACAAAACCTTACGAAAATTCTTGTGACAGGTGTAAGAAAGAGACGGGCACAACTCGTCACGCTTGCACAGTTACTTGCGTATTGTAGCGGAATTGGCAATCTATATCGAGTAATTGATTCATTGTGAACGCCTAACCTATTTACTATAAACTTCTCCGGAAGTTGTCAGGGTTTGTATATTTCTAAAAAAGAGGTATAGCATAGCGCATCGCTCAAAAGAACAGTTCGACTGGGGAAGTACCTCCACCTTACAGAATACCGCAGCCAAATAACTTTATGTTGTGTTCCTGCGCGTGAGTAAGGTCGGCAGAGCTTGTTTGGGAGTCATTAACGTGTGAATGATGTGATGCTCCTTGTATTGCAAGCGTCAATAGGCTATGGTAACCGCTTGCCACCATGGCTATATGTTTGTTTGTTGACCATCAGGCTGTTTGCTGGCTGACTTAGTAGTATTAAAAAAGAGGAATCTGAATTTTTCTGCGTTTATACTTTTAGCAATTTATGGTGGTCTATTAATTTTACAGTGTCGATGGAAATTCAATTTGGTTTCAGTGATCTCCAGTTAAAAACGTCGTCAGCGGCTTCAAGCTGCTTTATTAGTTATTGCCAGTGTTATCTAGATCTTAATGTTATCATTCAATTGCACTGAAAGTCATCAAATAATTATGTAAGTTTTCTTATCTGACAATCTACCGTGACCGTTACGTACCTACTGGCGAAATATGAAGTAACATAGCCACTACAAACACGCATCTAATTGTAAACCTTCTTTTTGAGATGTTGGCTAAATGTATTCTATTTAATTTATCAATCAATCTCTTTTAAATTAATTTTCTTCACATAGATTGTACTTTCATATATTTATACTTTTTTTAAGTATCTTAAATAATTTATAATAATTAATTAAATAACCTGAGTAGCAGGTTAATTCTATCACGTTAATGCGTTCTTGTTCTCTTAAAAATCAGATAGTATCCTTGCTTGTACAATCTTTTATTAACTTTATGAATTTAAACACAGATAGTTCTTGAATTGCTTTGGAGCATACATTGCCTAACTTTGCTGAGTCTAGTTACAGGTACAGCAAGTTTGTCCTTATTTCTAGTGTTTAGTGTTTGTGTGTCTATAAGTGTCGCTGTTTTAGGAAAGTATTTTTAGTTATGTGAAAAAGTTATGTGTTTTTCCAAAATAGAATTGAGTTTTCCTTTATTTATGCTTTTAATTTTATTTCAAATCAAATTCTGGGACCTTAGTATAGCCCTCTTCTGCAGATAAAAAAATTGGCAATATTGGTTTTATCCTATTTTTATCCCTAATAGAGGAGAGGAGAGGAGATAGCTAGTTACTTTAAATTAATCTTTTCTCACACTAATCATTTTTCGTCCCAATGTTTCAAATATACCAAAGAATTCTTAGTGTTAACATTCATCATTTTATGTAAACAAGAAATTTTGCAATACAGTGCATAAAGCTTTAACGACTAAACAAACTAAAGAACTATTAAACAGGTTTAAGCATTTGTCTATACCCCTCTCTGTAGGCTTGGTTAGAGTTACGAAATCCCTAACTTGGGGCCAGCTAAGCGCCCAGTGGCAGTAGTGAGTTGATAGTCAACAATGTGGTGGTTATTTTTACTGTGTGTGCATTCTGTTTTGTGTTCAAATGTTACCGTGGTTCAAGGTGGGTTTTTGTTTGATCATCTTATTTTAGTTTTTGTTTTTCGTAGGATTTATTGTATTCTTATCCCTTATTTGGAATCGATTAGGTTAAATTAGAAACTTTTATCTGGTTACCCGCGTCGCCGCGAATGAAAGTTACCATGTGTTTATTCCAGGACCTGAAGTAAATAATATATCTATACTACATTCCAAATAATTAAAATCTCTTTTATATATTTTCGAGAAAAAATTTCCTAGTTTGCTTTTTGAAAAGTTTTCTACTTGCCAATGATAGTCCCGTCAAAACTTGTCAAGCTGTTTCGGGGATTACGCTGGACAAGAAGACAGCCAGATAAAAATAAGTTTGTTTGGGTTTTGGTGCCATGCAAATAACCATATGAGCTTAAGAAACTTCTAAAAGCCTTTATTTCGAAAGCACAAACACTTTTTTTTATTTGTATTGTTGACTTGGTAAACTTCAAAATAAATTTCATTTTGTCGTGAATCATATCAGACCAATTTATTCCGATTTTTACCAAAATTTCTTGAAAATATTTAGGAGAATCGTTATGAAAACAAGTAAATATATTAGATGAATTCATTTTACTTTTAATAAGCCATTATTCTAGCCAAAAATATATTTAAGACAATGATTTTTCAATTATTTAATTTTTATTTAATGGGAAATATTTTCCAAACTTTTTTACCAGGTAAGGCTTACATTGTCCATGACAATCTCAGTTGCAAATGATAACGAGCTCGTGTGGTATACTTGCTGCTAGAAAGGAACTAGGCTTCCAAATCAGTAAACTTAATGTTAAACTCCCTAACTTTTAATCCGACTTTGACGACCAATTACCAATTTTGTAAGAAAAAAGTGTTGTAAACTTTACTTGCGTGTTGCATTGTATGTAGGTACATCATACCGCAATAATGTATACTATTTATCTTTACTACCGTAATCATTTTTAGGGTTCCGTCCAAATGAGACCCTATTCATAAGTCTCCACTGTCCGTCCATCCGTCTATCCGTATGTCCGTCAGCGGGCTGTATTTCATGAACTGAAATAGGTAGTCAGTTGAAATTCACACAGAATGTGAATTTATATTGCCACTATAATAACAAATAATAATAATTAAACATACAAGCAACGATTGTTTACCTACTTGATTGTTCCCAATTTTATACAATTTATCACGCTTTGTTCTTGCTGATTTTCAATACTTCTATCAGCCTTAAATCGTAGCTAAAATATTTCGCTAGTATATTTTCGTATTTTAATTTAACTTATCATAAAATAATAAAAGACCAAAACAATTGCTACGTCTCCACCATCATAAAATCAAAATGTCAATCAAATAAAATGTCAATAATAAAAAGTATTGTTGCCATGTAATTAGGAATTATGTTTGCCAGTGTCGAGTTATATCATAAGTTATATTACTAATCTTGTCGAAGGAAGGTCGGTACGCTCGGTGAGCGAGTCAGCATAAGACTCGCACTTGACCGGTTTTTTTTATTAGTAATTTGAAATTACACTTATATAGGTCACTACATTATTGTTTATGCTGAATTGTGTTATAGTTGCTTTAGAATTTTACCTTTACGTCAATAATATAAAATGTTCACTTATAATTCAACTGTTATGCTTTAGGCGCCGATCCCAAGAGTTCTAGAGTTCTGCGTTCCAAGTTCTGCATTCCGCGTTGACTGTAAGCTATGTGGGGCCTTTGAAAGTAAAAAAGTGTATGTGTGATCAGTAGCGAATATTGCAGAACTCTAGAACTCTAGACTGCTTGCTGTGTGCACAATAGTCAACACGGAATGCAGAACTCGGAATTCGGAACTCTAGAACTCTCTCTGCGGGATCGGCGCCTTAAAGGATGACAGTGGTGCCGATTCTGTTGTAAATCGCACTAAACTAATTTTAGTCACATCTCATCTCTTTCTTACGAACATGATTGAAAAAGGATAGAAAATATTTTAAGTTGTCAAATTAATCTTTGCCGTCTTATTTTGCGCTTATTTAGGCGTAACCACGATAGATGGCGACTAAATTTATATTGAAAACAAGCATTGGACTAATTTGACAGGACTACATTTCTTACATCCTTTTTTTATGTTCTTTGTTAGAAAGGGACATAGTGAGATTAAAATTAGTTTAGTTGTGAACAACAGAATCAGGGCCAGTGACATCAATATTAACAAATTTTATAATGGGACAATCTGTAAAATCGTAAAATAACATCAAAAAACGTAGATGTTTCGTTTCTTTCTTAAATAAAATTCTGTTCGCAGTTTCCGCTCAAATAATTCAGCATACCAATGTAAGTTGCGCCAAGTTGACCAATCCACTTGACCAATCTACTCAACTAATGCAATCAGGAGTAGCATTCACATTTCCGCCGTTTCCATACGAATGATGTAAGCGTTTTGTAACAACTGCATCCAGGAAAACCTGTTTGGTAGCTTTAGATTATCTACTATACTATATTTCAAATAACATGAGTTCGGTGACACATGGTATTTTATTAAATTTCTCAATGGTTAATGTTCATTTCGATATAATAAAGGAATACTATGATAGAGCTAGGTTTCACGAAATATTGTGAATATTATTTCAGAGTAATCAAATGGAATTTTAAGGCGATGATAGCTCAGTGGTTGTGACGTCGGATACCGAGACGAAGGTCCCGGGTTCGAATCCTACAATGAGCTTGAGCTTTCGGTGAAGGAAAACATCGTGAGGAAACCATAGCACGGTGGTAGGGTACTTTGTAGTACCCGCCTGGCTGGCTACCACCCTCAATTTGAAAATCTGTCGCCAAGCACCTTTCAGTGTGTTCCGACAGCTGCACTTGAGAGCCAGTTCCTTCTAGGCTTTGTGTGCTTACCACCTTCGGCCGCATCATCACTTACCATGGTGAGATTGCGGTCAAACACAGGCCTATAAACAGTAAAAAAAAAAAAAAAACACTAGATATTGGTAAAAAACCCTTGACCTTGACGACTCATCCTATGTGAAATAGAGTATAGTGCATTTATTTCTACTTGTTTTTGCCCTGCAGTTTTACCCGCGTAATCTATGGGATAAAAAGTATATTAAATCATTGTCTTTTTTTTATCATTAACTAGCTTTATAGCCCGCGACTTCGTCCGCGTAGATTATTTCTTTTTTCTAGATAAACAATATAGAGCTTTGTTCATGGCTATTGTCCGCCACTACGTGTGATATTGTCAAAAGTTCAGGTAGATTAAGAGCTCATATGCGAGGATGCCACATAAAACTGAAACAGTCCTGCCGCAAATCAACTCTAGCAAATGTCAGAGTTTTTCCCTGTGACAACAAACCTTAATTAGGAACTGTTATCTTTTAAATTCAAACGGAAGGTGATTTGGGATCAATGGTATACACGGCAAGTAGACTGTTTCTCCTTTGGCAGAACCAGTACATATTTTGGCCTCAATAACATTGCGGCGGAGAGCTGTTACTTGTAGTCTAGTTCCACAGCACAATTTTGGAGGCCTTATCTCTCTTTCCCTCATGTCTGAGGATCGTGGTCAACATCGGATTTGCTTCTAGAGCGAATGATCTGCTTCCACTGGTTTCTGTCTTCTGGTTTCTGTAAAACTTGGAGGACGATGAGTCTTTTACTTGATCGGACCATCTTGTTGGTGAAACGACCACGTATCAGATTTCCAAACTTTCATCGCCTTTGCGCACCATGTGGCCGAAATACGAAAAAATACGTTGGTGGCATATGGTGGACAATCGTGTTTCAATTTTAAGCTGCGATAGGATTGATGCATTGTTGCGTTTAGCGGTCCAAGGTATTTCCAATATCCGTCTCCAGCACCACATCTCGAATGCATCAATCCTCTTTCTTTCTCGGGCCAGTATAGTCCACGCTTCCACTCCATACATGAAAATGAGGAATACCGATGCTCGTATTAACCGGATCTTTGTTTTAATACCGATTCCTCTCTTTTTCCTGATGTTGTTTAGGCGAGTAATTTCAATACGCCAATACCATAAGCCGAAATAATAAATTTTGAAATTTTCACTCCGAAAATAAATAACTTCATATACTAAATTTAATCCCCCTTTTCACTCCTTAAGTGTTCAAATTCCAACAACACCGATATTCGTTGCGTTAGTTTATAACCATAAGCTTAAATAATAAATTTAGTGTACTTCCATACACAAATTCATCCCCCTTTTTACCCTTTCGGGATCGGAATTATCAAAAACGTTGAGGCACATATAAATTTATTTTCAATTGTCAACCTAAACACAAAATTTGAAGGTCCTAACTTCGAAACTGATGGACTTTCATATAAACTTGCATCCCCTATTTTACCCCCTTAAGGATGGAATATCCAAAAATCCTTAGTGGTTGTGGTGGGTTTTTGCGTACAAATATCAATATGGAAAACGAGGAGCCTCCTAGGATAAAGGTAAGGACTTACCAGGAACTCCTATGGCAATCCACTGCACACAGCAACTATCACCACTATCTCACATCAAATCACAAGTCAATGAGTTTCACTGAGTTCAATTTACAAATCAACGCCTCCCGGTCGGCAGCGGTTTTCGTACTGTTTATTTATAAATCACAAAGTTTGATGTTTCCCGTTCGGTAGCGGATCTCGTACTGCCTTTTTGCGGCGTTGCGGGGCGCGCGTCTTACGTTTTGTGATGCGTCGCCGAAGTATGTAGAATATTCCCGAAGCTCTTGTCTCGCTTACACATATGAGGTGGGAAAAGGAGAGGAATCGGGAAGTAGAGGCTCGTCATTGATACTCAATATGAGTAGGTTTTACTATAGATATTATTATAGGTATTTTGGCCTAAACATCCTCCGCCGCCTTGAGAATACGTAGTGTTCTCAAAAGAAAGAAAAAATAATTAATTATAAGAACTAATTACAGATTATAATAATTACTAAAATACTGAATATAAGATGCGGTATGATTAATTTTTATTGTGAGGGTAATGGACATAACTTGACAATGGGTCTTTTGAATGATCCATTTGAAGTTTTTACTAAAGCGACGCGGATATTTCCATCCTTGCCAGGATAAACTTGTGATATTATGCCCAACGGCCAACGTAAAGGGGGAATATCATCTTGGTGTATAAGAACCACAGTACCAATCTTAATGTTATCTTTATCAATGAGCCATTTCTGTCTAACTTGAAGATTATGTAAATATTCTATACGCCATCTTTTCCAATAGCTACACACCATCTGATCTAATAATTGTTTCCGACAACGTAAAGATATGGTTTCCTCGGACACATTCTGAAGCGGCAATGAAGTCAATGGTGAAGCCATTATAAAGTGAGCGGGAGTAAGAGGCTCCGGGTAGGGATCCTCAGATAAAATGCAAAGCGGTCTAGAATTTAAGACTGTTTCAATTTGGGTAAGAACAGTGAGGAGCTCTTCATATGTGAGGAGCTGCGAACCGATAACACGGTATAAATGAGTTTTAATCGATTTTATATTAGATTCCCACAATCCTCCGAAATGTGGGGCGCGGGGTGGAATCATTTTCCATTCAATGCGGTACTGATCGGTAAGTAGTTCTTGTAATTGAGCTTTAGCTCCGACAAAGTTAGTTCCGTTATCGGAGTAAAGAAAAGAAACAGGTCCTCGACGGGAAATGAATCGCTTAAAAGCGGAAATAAAAGTATCTGATGACACATCAGTTGCCAATTCGATGTGTACAGCTTTGGTTACTAAGCATATAAACAAACAAATATATGCCTTTTGGCTCTTTTGACCTCTGCGTCTACATAATGTTACTTTAATGGGTCCAGCATAGTCAACGCCCGTATGCACAAACGCTTTGGTCTCCTGAACGCGGCAAGAGGGTAAATCAGCCATTTTTGGGCTGAGAAATGAAGGGGAATTTTTAAAACAAAAGTTACATGAATGTACTCTGTGTCTAATGACACTTCTAGCGGACAGTATCCAATATTTCTGGCGCAACAGTGAGCTCAGAAGATTGGCACCAGTATGGCAATGAGCACGGTGAAAATAGTCTATAATAAGATGAGTAACGTGGTCATGTTTAGGTAAAAGAGCGGGATGCTGAGCTTCATACGGAAGATTTGCATTTGAAAGTCTACCTCCAATTCTAATAATTTTATCTTGATCTATAAAGAGGTCAAGTTTTTTAAGAGGGGAAGATAATTTAACTTTTTGAATATTATTAAATAAATTTTGAAAATGAACTTGTTGTACAGAGCGTATTAAATATACTTCAGCTTTATTTAGCTCAGAAGCTGTGATGCGGCTGTGACCTTGATCACGAGAAATTATGCGAGAAAATCTAAGTATGTATACTATTATGCGTAATATTTTATTCCATGATGAGTATTTCAGAGCAAGCTCGTAAATTAAATTAGGCTCAACAGAAGCGGACGCGGTACAAGTAACAAGCGTTTTACTATTAAATTCAGGTAGGTCCTCACAGCATTCGGGACTAAATGGAGTGATAGGCCATTCTGAAACTGGATCTTTTAACCATTTCGGGCCGTGCCACCATAAGTGATGTGACACTAGCTGCTCAGGTAAAATACCTCTAGAGAGACAGTCGCTAGGATTTTCTATACCACTAACGGTACGGTACGGTAGAAATGTTTTGGGTCAAGATTTTCTTGACATTTAGCAATGCGGTTACTAACGAAAACATTCCATCTATGTGGAGATGAATGTATCCATGACAGAGTAATTTTAGAATCGGAGAATGCGAATATATTATCAATAGCGGTTCGAGCACTATAAGTCTCATTATAACTAGCGCGTAGCTTGGTACGCTCCAAAGCAAGTAAACGGCGGTGAGCAACGGAACGGGAATCACCTAACACGTCAGGATCCTCACGAAAAGGTAACGCGGTGCAATATCTGCCTGCGGAGTCCCGTGAGAAGTTACGAGAGAACAGCTGTTCACACTCCTTTTCGGCCGAGCTCATAAATTTTTGCGCGGGAATTTCTTCGAGCTCCCAAAACTTAAGTAGGGAATCATCTAAAGAAATAGTAAGGTCATTGGGACCAGAAATGAAAAAAGTCGCGGTATTAAAATAAGTGGATGCATTTTTATTAATATTAGAGTTAGCGGGAACGTCACCCATAAGAATATAACCGAACACGGTTTCAAGGGCAGAAGGAGCGGGAGGTGCAATAATTTTTTGACCTAACAATAAAAATGGGAACAATTGTGCCCCGAGAACTACTTCGACCTCTCCGGGGATGTGCCACAGAGGGTCAGCGAGCGGTAAGTTACCTAAATGTTGCACTATAGAAGTCTCAACATATTCAGTCGGTAACCTGTCAGTAATGCAATCAACGACAAGAGCGGTAATATTATAAAAATATTTTTTATTTTTCGCGGTTATTTTAAATTGAACGTAGCCGTGAATAGGACGCGAAGTGGATCCTACACCCTTTATAAAAGAATTGCTAAGCGGTATCACATTTAAATCCAGTTGTTCACAACAGGCAGCCGCAATCATGTTGTTCTGAGACGCGTCATCCATCAAACATCTAACCGAAACATATTCACTGCCCCTACTAGACGCACAAACCTGAGCGGCTGATAAAAGTACAGTAGTATGGGAAGGATTCAATTCATTAAAAGAATCGCGTTCGTTATCATTATTCTTATCAACTCGCGCTCGGGTGCATAGCGACACCGGTTGAGGAGCGTCCGTAGCGTTAGAAGGAGACGCGGTCAGATGCGCGGGCGAGGCTGCGCACGGGAGCGGTCGCGGCGCGGCGCGGGCGGCGGCGGACGGCTGCGCGCAAAGCTGCGCGATGCGGTTATCGCTGTTATCAAGACGCGTCGAGTGAGAGGGACGCGTGTCAGAAACTATTTGTTGCGATTGCGAATTGCTATCCAAATGCAAAAGAGAATGATGGTGTTTATTACAAGTTTTACAACTATACGACGACTTACACTGAGAAGCAGTATGCGTAAGGCTGAGGCAGTTTACACAGCCTCTTTTAGATTTAATAAAATCTAAACGATCTTTAGTATTAAGTGCTTTAAAAGAGGAACAATAAAAAATCTGATAGTGATCAGATTTATTACAAAATAAGCAAGTGCTTTTATTATTATTATCGCGTGCAAGGAAAGCATGGTGGACTGTATGTGAATTACGCGGTTGAGAACGAGAAGCGGGCGGATTATTAAGGTTGCTACCGACTGGGGCGGTTCGCGCGGAGCCAGCAATTGGCGTAGAAGTGCGGTCTAATATTTTTACTTGCGATTTAATAAAATCAACAAAATCCTTATAAGAAGGAATTTCTTTATTCCTCATAAACATTTCAAAGGAATTAGCGGTTGCGGGATCTAACTTCTTTAAAGCTAAAGAAAGTAAGATAAAATCTTTCATATCTTCAATACCTAACTGTTCCAAAGCAGATACAGAAGCGTGGAAAGTTTCAATGAACGTATTTAAAGACGCGGAATTATTTAATGCGGGTTTAATATTGAATAAATTAGACATGTAGTGTGAGCCTAATGCTCTTTTATCTTGATATTTTTGAACTAAGCTGTCCCAAATAGAATTATAATTATCACCGGACGGTATAATACCTGCCGTGATTTTTAAAGCATTTCCTGTTAATTTACCTACAAGATATTGTACTCTTTGAGAATTCGAAAGATCAGGATTTGAATGTATATTAGATTTAAAAGATTCAAAGAAGACGGGCCAATTTTCTATTTTTCCATCAAATGACGGAATTTGAATTGGTGGTAGTTTGATACGACCTTTATATTGGGACGGAATAGTATTCTGCGCGGACACATTCGACGTAATATTTGTCTTACTGACGATAAGAGAACGAACCCTTTCTATTCGGGTGTACACTGTATCAAATGAAATCATTTTTTTATAATCAATCTTATATTCTGGATCAAGTTGCATATTTAACGCGTTAATTGTATCTAAATTGGCACTAAATTCATGACGAATTGTACTAATAATTTCAGTGTCCGCCATGAATGTCTCTGAGGAACGAAGGTCTGCACTCGCGGACGTGGAAATATTCTTAGAAGAATCATATAAGAACGATAATTGTTCAAAAATAGCTTCATTTTTAGCTTCCAATATTTTAATTTTAGTTTCAATAGCTTCCATTGTGAAAGATTGCGTAATAATAAATTGCAAAATTACCTAATTAAAGTAAAATGACGTAGGTAAGTAGGTAGGTATATCCAACAGTTTAGGCACCTACCTATATAGGTATGAAAGTTTATTTCAAGTCGACAGACAAGGCTCATAGAATGCAATTATATGCGTAGTAATAGTACAAATAGTAAGTACGTATTGCGGTTATTAGTACACCATATGATTTCGTATAATAAGATACGAATCGGTACCTATAAAATCTAAGTCCTAAAAATATGGAGGAGCGGCGGCGGTATTGAATACCTAACTACTTTTTATCACGATTGGCGTGGTAAAAATGGCGGGAGTACGAAATATCGTATTTATATAGTCTAAAACCTATTTATGAGGTATAAGACTTGCGTATTATGAGGTATATACCTATTTAGAGGCATAAAACCTATAGAAAGCGGGAAATTATACGTGATTTGATATGAAATTAAATTACTGTAATGGCTGACTCAAAATGAATCCGCTCGAAGGCGTACCAGAAAAAATGGTGGGTTTTTGCGTACAAATATCAATATGGAAAACGAGGAGCCTCCTAGGATAAAGGTAAGGACTTACCAGGAACTCCTATGGCAATCCACTGCACACAGCAACTATCACCACTATCTCACATCAAATCACAAGTCAATGAGTTTCACTGAGTTCAATTTACAAATCAACGCCTCCCGGTCGGCAGCGGTTTTCGTACTGTTTATTTATAAATCACAAAGTTTGATGTTTCCCGTTCGGTAGCGGATCTCGTACTGCCTTTTTGCGGCGTTGCGGGGCGCGCGTCTTACGTTTTGTGATGCGTCGCCGAAGTATGTAGAATATTCCCGAAGCTCTTGTCTCGCTTACACATATGAGGTGGGAAAAGGAGAGGAATCGGGAAGTAGAGGCTCGTCATTGATACTCAATATGAGTAGGTTTTACTATAGATATTATTATAGGTATTTTGGCCTAAACAGGTTGCCTACACTGTGTAATAATATATTAAGTGACGTTTACTTTGAAACTGAATGACTTACATACATTCCATACCTTTTCACCCTGTCGGGGGTGGAATTGTCAAAAAAGCTGAAACATGTATAAATTTATTTTCAATCGTTAGCCTAAATACAAAATTTGAAGATCCTAACTTCAAAACTGACGAACTTTCATACAAACTTTCATCCCCTATTTTACCCCCCTAGGAGTGGAATATCCAAAAATCCTTCCTTACTGAATACCTACACTGTATAATATTAAATTTAGTGAAGTTTACTTTGAAATTGAAGGACTTGCATACACAACTTCATCCCCCTTTTCCTCCCTTCGGTGGTGGAATAATCACAAACGCTGAGATAACTATACATTAATTTTCAATCGTCAGCCTAAATACAAAATTTGAAGATCCTAACTTCAAAACTGACGGACTTGCATACAAACTTTCATCCCTTATTTTACCCTGTTAGGAGTAGAGTTTCCAAAAATCCTTCCTTAGTGGATGCCTACACCATATAATAATACATTTAGTGAAGTTTACTTTGAAATTGAAGGACTTGCATACACAACTTCATCCCCCTTTTCCTCCCTTCGGTGGTGGAATTATTACAAACGCTGAGATAACTATATATTAATTTTCAATCGTCAGCCTAAACACAAAATTTGAAGATCCTAACTTCAAAACTGACGGACTTGCATACAAACTGTCATCCCCTATTTTACCCTCTTAGGGGTGGAATTTCCAAAAATCCTTCCTTAGTGGATGCCTCCACTGTATAAGGTATCTTTGTGCAAAATTTCAAATCTCTAGGTCCAGCGGTTTGGGCTGTGGGCTGATATATCAACAATCAGTTTATCATTTTATATATTAAGATTTTATAGTTCCGATGAGGCGTCAAGAGTTATCAAAGATACAAACGAACTCACTTTCATAGTTATCATAAACTTGCTGTCCCCCGCGGTTTCACCCGCGTTATCGGGATTAAAAGTAGCCTATAATAATCTTGGATAATATAGCTTCGTACTGTTGAAAGAACTTTTCAAATCCGACTGGTAATTCCTGAAATTAGAAACGGCCAAGCCACATATTTTGACTACAGTGTGTAGAGTTTGTGAAGTTAGGGCTAGTAGAGTTATAAGCTTGACTCTACATGAGGTCTGATAACTTTTTGACAGTGCGATGTCCCGCCTTGGCAACATTTTACATGAACATGTTTTTGGTGTGATACGTCGATACGTTTGTCCGAATGTACCTTTGCCATTGGGAAAAACTCTTGTTCGTGAGTTCGAAGTAACGTTAGTGCGAAAGTATGATTGTGTTCAAACATTTCAAATGAGTTTTGTAAATAACTGAAGTTTAAATAACTTATCACTTTGGTGATAATTTGTCCATTATTCAAATTTCTGTTTAACAAATAAAGCTTTTTTGTAATAACCTTCATCATTGTACCATCGTATTGACCGAGCGAGCGAAGAGTCTCCGTTTCAGCTTGGACCAAAATGCTTTCGGATGTCCAGATGTCCGATTGTCCGGCTGTACTCCTGTACAGGTCGCATTACTCAACCGAATCTCGTGAAATTTTGTGAGCTGGTTCGATAATTAGTATATGGAATCTTATGAAGCTGGACATTTTACAAATTTTAATAAATATGCCTACTAGTATTAAAAAACCAGCCAAGTGCGAGTCGGACTCGCAAACGGATGATTCAGTACAATAAATATGTTATTGTTGTATATGTTGCGCCCCCTTAAATTTTTCATATTATTTCATTTTTATTATTTGTTATTATAGCGGCAATAGAAATACACATGCCCTGAAAATTTCAGCTGTCTACCTATTACCGTTTATGAGATATAGCCTGGTGACAGACTGACAGATAGACAGCGGAGTCTTAGTAATAGGGTCCCAGTTTGTACCCTTCGGGTACGGAAGGGTTTCGTACCCGAAAACCGACCAAGTGCGAGTCTGATGACTCGCGCACCGAGGGTTCCTTCCGACCTTCTTTGGACACATATTTATTAGTTTGGGCCATAACTGTTTTAAATAACACCATCCTAAAAAAAACTATTGATCGCCGGGAATATATTGTATCCCGGAAAGCAGGTAAAACTTGTTTACAAGAGTTAGTAGGTAAACCATAATTATGGACCGATATTTATGTAGCAAAGTGGTAAAATTACGATATGCAGGAAATGGTGTGAAGATATTGCGTGTTAAGTCTGTTTTTATGAAAGCGTAGGATTCAAGGAATTGCTACATACCACTCAGGTGGTCAACGGTGGTAAAGCGGTTACCGTAGCCTATAGACCCTTGGATACCAGGAGTATCTTCCACGGGTTGTCGACGCTGTAAAAATATCTTTACACCCTTCTTTATCTGACGGGCCAGTTGGCGCAGTTGGTTAAGGTTCGCCTTACACGCCGCAGGTCGTGGGTTCGATTCCCACACAGGACATGCATTTGTGTGCATGAACATGTCTGTATGTCCTGAGTCTGGGTGTAATTATGTATATTAAGTATGTATTTACAAACAAAAAGTAGTATATGTATTATATCAGTTATCTGGTTTCCATATTACAAGCTCTGCTTAGTTTGGGATCAGATGACCGTGTGTGAGGAATGTCCCAGGATATTTATTTATTTATTTATCTAGGCCTGTGTTTGACCACAATCTCGCCATGGTAAGTGATGATGTGGCCGAAGGTGGTGCACACACAAAGCCTAGAAGGAACTGGCTCTCAAGTGCAGCTGTCGGAACACACTGATAGGTGCCTGGCGACAGATTTTCATCTTGAGGGTAGCCAGCCAGATGGGTACTACAAATACCCTATGGTTTCATCACAATGTTTTCCTTCACCGAAAACTCAAGATCATTGTAGGATTCGAACCTGGGACCTTCGTTTCGGTATCCGACGTCACCAGCACTGAGCTATTATCGCCATAAAGAACTCCATGCTGTATTCCATTACCTTTAGCACCCTTTAGGTTACCGCCTGTCTAAATACACTGAAAAAAAGGATCTACAAAACTAGTTATGTAATTTGACGTTTTGTTGTCGGGAAACTAACTTTAGTTACATTTAATCAAATAATTTAGTAACGAACCAAAACTAGTTTTGTTACTGGTAAGTTTAGTTCGCAAGTCACTCTGTTTAGGTTATTGGTCGTAAAATTTTGTTACTGTTAAATAAAATTTTGTAGTCACTTGTAGTCAATTTTTTTAAGTGTATCTATTCTAAACATGCATGTGTGTAAATGTTATGCAAACTATGGAACTACCACGTCAGAAAATTATAAAACTAAAGTTTGTCTTTTTGAAATTCTGTTATATTTATTTATGTCATGTGATTATCAAACGACTCAAGGAGGTCATCCATTGAGTCATTTGGTGACCCGCTTGAGGTCTAAATATTATAGAATTTAGTGGGAGCCAAGATCAATGAAGTTTATTACCTTATCTTCACGCTGTAGCTTTGGTTGATGTGAATGAATCATTTACTCATCTAAAAATAAGTTCTTTATTAAAATTGAATTTATTATAGAAGCTTTTTTTGAGTGACTGTACTTTTTGTTGACTGTACTTGCATTGTCATCGAATATACTAATGTTTTTTTTTTTTTTTTTTATACAACTAAGTCGGTAAACAAGCATACGGCCCGCCTGATGGTAAGCGGTTACCGTAGCCATATGGACGCTTGCAACACACGAAGCATCGCTCACGCGTTACCGACCTTTCCCCCCTCCCCTGTGAGCCCTGGTGACCTTACTCACGCGCAGGAACACAACTTTACAGAACATAAAGTTATTTGGCTGCGGTATTCTGTAAGGTGGAGGTACTTCCCTGTCGAGCTGCTCTTTGAGCGAATATTACGCTATGCTCTACCTCTCTCAAACCAAATATCAAGTCAATCCGACCACTGGAAATGGGTGAAATTCGAATTGAAAGATTCCACCCGAACAAACATAGATACATGCATTGCAAGTTAAATAAAAGCTTGTAAAATCTTACCCTGATTTTTATAATTAAGCACAAAAATGCTCTTCCTGGATGGAATAGTGAATGGCGTGGCTGCCAAAAAAAGCCTATACTGGCCCGTAAAACTAAACGTTATATTTTTGTCCTCAGATGAACCACCTGAGTCAATACTGGACTACCATTCGATGCCGGCTCTATCAGAGCTGGATGATTTCGATCTATGTCTGAGGAAACCAGACGCTGTCTACTGCATAGTAGACATGGTGCTGATGGAAGATGATACACCTCTTTATCAGTTTATTAAGGTAGGTCTCTATGACTCATAAGATCGGTAGAAACTTTAAGAATCTATTCATCTCTATGAGTGTTCTAAAGATACTCCAAGAATATGCCACGGCCATATCTCAGTTAATAATAATGTTTATATGGCGACAATAGCCCTAATTACAGCGTATGTCTGCTAAAAAGTGTCACTTTAGGCAATATTCTCAGTGTAAGGCGCCGATCCCACAGATAAGAGTTCTAGACTTCTGCGTTTCGAGTTCTGCATTCCGCGTTGACTGTAAGCTATGTGGGGCCTTTGAAAGTTAAAAAAAGTGTATGATATGCGATCAGTAGCGAATATTGCAGAACTCTAGAACTCTAGACTGCTTGCTGTGTGCACAATAGTCAACACGGAATGCAGAACTCGGAACTCAGAACTCTAGAACTCTCTCTGTGGGATCGGCGCCTAAAAGTTAGTTAACTTAGTCAAATTGTAGAGAAAATGGGTGAAGCATTGGTTTTGATTTCGGTTACTTAGAACATTCGTTCATTAAAAGTGTACCAACATAAATAAACTTCAGTTCATATTAAAAAAACCTAAAATATTCAAAATCTTGGCAATAAAAAATCTTATAAAACAACCTGAATCTCGCATTAAATAAAATAATAAGAATAAAAAGGTAGCTCATTCATTAGATCATAATTAAAATGATATTTAACGATGTAAATTAAATCTTATAGAAATACAGTATTTTAACTGTAAAATCACTTAAAACAGCGAAATCGGCAAAATTACATATATGGCCTCCTAGAGCTCATCGGGGAGGAGGAAAGTTCGATAACGCGTGAGTTATGCCCCGGGTGTTGTAGCACCTATAGGGCTGATGTAACCATTTACAGTAGTACCCAACTGATAAGGCGCGTCGTGAATCTTCGTTCGCACAGAAAAGAAAGTATGGCCTCGAAGATTAACGAAAGAATGCTTAAAACTTACAATCAACCTTAGATCACTACTATATGGTTCATAATACACTGTTAGTTAGTTGCCGTCTCACTCGGAAGTCACGCCCCTCCGCAAGGCGCGCGTTAACATGGCAGCAGCTGCCGACCAATAGCGTTTCCTGCGCTTTGAAAATGTACCTTCTGCGCAGGTACATCGGTAAGCCATATCAGTTGGGTACTACTGTACACATTTACAACTATAACTTGATACTATATAGCAGTTTATTCTTCCAACAGAACTTCTCTTCACTATCATACAAGAACTACATGCATTCGAAGTTGCATCGTGGAGTATGTGGCTCCCAGCATTGCGGGTTGAACCTCACTCACGCCAACGCAACTGAGTCAACTGCCATGGCTCTGAAGGATTGCTTCAATGCTACTATTCATCAGGGATATGGATTGCAGGTTAGCATTTGATAAGTTATTTGTTAAAAAGAAATACAAGCTTTTTTTGAGTGACTGTAATTTTTGTTGACTGTACTTGCATTGTCATCCAATACACTAATGTATACCAAATATCAAGTCAATCCGACCACTGGAAGGGGGTGAAAATCGACTTGCAAGATTCCACCCGAACAAACATACATACATACATTGCATGTTAAATAAAAGCTTGTAATAAAAGTGGAATCTTTAAATATTTTTTAGAGTTCAAGTTTTGATGTACGAAGTATCCAGAAGCATTGATCCGATATTGAAAAATCTTTCAGTAATAGGAAGCAACATTATCCTCGTGTGATATATAATACTTTTCAAGCTAGAGACACGAGTAAAACCGCGGGATACCTAGTGTTAAAATAAGGTGTAAATGTTAGCAATTTACTTCAGTACTCAGTCTGAGTCGAGAAGCATTTCGATTGTGAAATACTTAGAAATAATAAATGTGACTGCTTATTTACACATATACAATATTCATAAGCATATATTATGAAACTTTCATGCTAAAAATTAGGTACATGTATTTCTAGTGGACTGTAAATGTCAATCGAATTTGCATATAGCATAATGCAGTTGCATATAGCATACTAGTTGTCCCCCGCGGTTTTACCCGCGTTTTCGGGATAAAAGTAGCCTATGTCCTTTTTCATACCGTAGGCTTTTTTACCTTTTTCATCTGCATGCCAAATTTCATGATGATCCATTGAGTAGTTGAGGCGTGAAGGCGTAACAAACAAACTCACTTTCGCATTTATAACATTAGGATGATAAATAAATAATGAGCAATTAAAACTATTTCAAGAAACATAAAGGTTAATTGACTTTCTGCAGAACGAGGAATACTAATCATTATGTCGTCAACTCTTGTATCATATTCATATTATCATAATCTTAATATATGCAGGCGAACCGAACCGTCGGTAAACTCGTTAGCTTTAATTTTTTAGGACCTAGAATCTATACTGAATAATTACTCTACTTATTGTTCTACGAATTGTTCAACCTAATTAATAATAATTTAAGGCGATGATAGCTCAGTGGTAGTGACGTCGGATACCGAGACGAAGGTGTCCCGGGTTCGAATCCTACAATGGGCTTGAGCTTTCGGTGACGGAAAACATCGTGAGGAAACCATAGCACGGTGGTAGGGTACTTTGTAGTACCCGCCTGGCTGGCTACCACCCTCAAGTTGAAAATCTGTCGCCAAGCACCTTTCGATGTGTTCCGATAGCTGCACTTGAGAGCCAGTTCCTTTCTAGGCTTTGTGTGCTTACCACCTTCGGCCGCATCATCACTTACCATGGTGAGATTGCGGTCAAACACAGGCCTATAAACAGTAAAAAAAAAAAAAAAAAAAAACCTTATTCCTCCATCCCCATTTTTACACCGTACCACAAGACGCCGGGAAAATAGGGCAAGAGAGTGGAACTTGCTTCCGGCGTCTGTGTTTCCTGACTCATATAACCTTGGGACTTTCAAGGCCAGAGTGAATAGGTTCCTTCTGGGTAAGCGTGTTCCATCGTAGGCTTCGTCTTCGTCCCTTATGGGCGGTCAGTGGCCAAACGGAAGCCCATTTAATTTAAAGAAAAAAAAAACTAAATTCTCGATCAAAAATACCAAATTGGTTCAAAATTATCGTTTTTATAATCAGGTGGAATCTTTAGCAGTTCGCTACTGTAAAACACAAGATGACTATATACCACCTGACGCCCTGGATTACACCATAGGAGCTATACTTATATTGCTGCTGCTAATCAACTTCGGATGTTCTGCTTATTACTTCTTATGGCCTACTGAGAAAGGAGAAGGTACGTTACATCTTTGAGTTTCTTGGCGGAGTCTTCTCAGTTTAAGTGTATTTCGAACCGGTGGTAAATTCAACCATACGTTCATAAGTGCCTAACTAGGACCTAAACTGAATAAATGACTTTTTGATTTTGATTTGATTTCTTACGTCTTTTACTAAAAACTACCTGCCCACGCTAGAAATAATATTAATTAAGATATTAATGAAAGTCGAGGTAAACTTAATAATATCTCTTGAGTTGATGATGAAATTGCTTCTATAGTAGCATTCAATGTTATAGAGATCTAGCAATGAGTCTCACATAATTTGCGTGAGCATAATTAACCAGGTTCAGCTATAAAATTGTAAGGATATGGTAAAAGTTTCATTGTTTTTCACAGATAACAAATTCATGTTGGCTTTCTGTGTTCAGAAGAATTGGAAAGCTTTGAAACATGGAGGCAGTGCTGAAGGAGGGCTTTTCAAATGCTTCCAGGCGTTGAGGTGAGAGATAAATCTATCGATTCATATTCATTTTAGCTTTAAAGATTACCAGGATAGTGTTCTCATTAATGTGCTGAAAGATTTTTAGCACTGTTGTAATTTTTAATCCTGATGCTCTTAATATTTATTTTCTACTATTTCATTCGTCTGATTTTATCACCAGTTAAATTTTACCACATTTAGCGCTCTATAAAATCTTTGGTTGATCATCATATCGACGGTCCCTACGTATATACGGACATGTAAAAAACCATGGTTTACAGGAGAGCGAAATAAAGATTCAAATCAATCTAGAAATAATACTATGTAATAATGTAATATTTTTGTTGTTGAAATGTTATACCGAGTTTAGAAAGTTTATAATGATATTATGTACTTTCCAAATTTCTCGGATTTTCTTTGAAAAACTGACAGATGACTGCTTTTACATCGCCTTGAAAATAAATCTTTAACAGTCAAGTCTTACATATCTGTTTATACGTAGAAGATAACATAACACAAATTTATGAAGGAATTAAAAAAAATATGGCATTATATTACCTTAAAAATTACCTTAAAATTCATTAGTCATATCTGTGAATGTATAAAATACACTGATGTAGACATATCTGTTTGTACATGGTCATTACAAACTGACTTATGACGATTACTTTGCAATTAAAAAAAATACATGTTGGTGAGAACTAAAATAACGGAGAGGGTTGAGGGAGATATTTGTTAATTAATTCAAAATTCAAATTCAAAAAGCATTTATTCAATTTAGGCCCTGATAAGGCACTTATGAACGTTAACAAATGGCTTTACACCGGTTCCAAATACAACTTGAACTGAGAAGACTCCGGCAAGATTAAAAAGGATTTTCAATTAAATTATTAATTTTAATATTCAATCAACATTTTTTTATATTTTTATAAGACTCAATAAATTAAGAACTTAAAAATATAAAATCACAGCGTCATTGAAGATTAAACTAGAAAATATCAGCTTTACTCATAAACGCTATTTAACTAATCCTACTGATTTAATGGTCAAATAAATAACGCCACCTTTCTGACATTGACAAACAATTTGACCTTATTAGAGTGGCAGATTAGTTAAATAACGTTTCATGAGTAAGGGGGTAAGTGTTAATTCTAGCCAGATCAATTATTTAAAAAACCGGAAGAGTCGGACTCGCTCACGGAGGGTTCTTTACAATAATAATAATATTAACTAACTCAACTTTGCTATGAAATTATTTATTATTAGTTATTTATTATAGACGGATGGACAGTGGAGGCCTAACTCCTGCTATCCATCCGTCCGTCTGTCTGTCCGTTAACAAGATGGTTGCCCAGCGCATTAAGCTTGTCCTGTACGGGAAACATTATTTAAACACATATTTGGTGACCTCCTAGTGGTATTTCAACTCAAGCGTCTTCCGAGTTTTGGGAAGGCACGTAAAATCGTTGGTCCCGGCTATCACTTAATTGTGATTATCAGTACATTAAGGGCTAATGATGATGATGATGATATCGAAAGGTGGATAGCGGGCGTCTTAGCTCAATTTCGTGGCCTCCTCATTCTCCGTACCAAAATAGATTTCTTTTACTGGGGATGCATACAAGAAAAAGTGTGCTGCTAAAAACCAATATAAAATCTAGGTAAACTGCGCTATAAAATTATGGTTCTCGCTTTATGGCATAAAAAGTTTCAAGTATTGTACTGTTTTAAAATTGTGAATAAATGGGTCTTCTTTAGAAACTACTTGCCGGGATTAGTGTAGTACTTTTTTAAACTATGATGTGTCAAAGTTCGCTGGTATATTTTTTCTAAAACATGACTATCAAATATCATTTTTGACTAAATTGACAATGTTAGTTGTTAGATTTGTGACTACGAATTGATAGCATGGTTATTTAGGAAGACGTTAATAATAAAAACCACTGCAAAATTGGGAAATTTGTAATCACAGTCCCCAATATGGTCCAGGGTGTCGATTTTTAACTCTACTACAACTACAAATAGTTTAATGATAAAAGAGTTGAAAAACAATCCATGTCGAGACATGGATTGTTTTTCTTTTGATTACCATGCCGGTATAGACTACTCTTTCGCCCACTTGACTTAAGTATTGGGACATGATAATGTTGCTTTTGTAGGTGAAATATTTTTTTATAAATTATGTACCTAGTTTATCCATTAAACACATACATACAATCAATATCTTTCTCTTTATAACATTACTGTAGATAAACGTAAATGAAAACGAAGTGGTAAATAAATTTTGTAATGAAACATATAAACAAACTAAGTTAGAAAAATTTTCACACTTTTTATGTATTAACTAATACTTTAAAATATACATTTCGGAATTATTACTTGATACTTCCCCATAAATCCATACTTAAATTTGACATGGCCGCATTCACACCGTGTGGCGCGCATTTTAAGACACAGTACAAAACGACAAGTCTGATATGTCCGCATCTACGACACAAATTCTTCGATTTTAACATAGTTGTTCTCTTATACGTTTTTAATTTCCAGTAAACTACTTTATATTTTACTAAATATTTTATATGGGTAGTTGCGTATCGATTGTCTGAAACCAATTATGCAATAAAAAAAATGCATTTTTTGACATGTCTGTTTATACGTAGGGACCGTCGATATCATCATTTTCATTATCTATATCTTTAGATATATAGGATGTACATAGATTTATCGATTATTAATTAATAAACTGTATTTTCTCTTATCGTAGATTCTACACCATGGTAATGATACTTGGTCTCCACTCCATGATCTTCATCGGTTACGGATACACTGCCAATCCGGAGTTCATTGAAAATGTAAGTGATTGATTTCATATCTCCTCTTCCTTCTCTTTTTCACAAATGTAGAAATTAGTTACATTATATTGAATGTATTGAAGCAAAGTTTTCATATTTTAATATTTAATATTTCTTTTTAGCTTCTTATTTTGTCAATTGTTCAACAATTAATATAAAGAAATAAACATCCCACCAAAAACATTTTCATGTAAAATGTTGCCAAGATGAAACCATATGGCTCGCACTGTCAAAAAGTTATCAGATCTCATGTAGAGCCAAGCTCTACACACCGTAACTCTACAAGACCTAACTTCACAAACTCTACACCGTCTCGATATCGTCACATGGGCGTAAGTTGAAAAATGATTCACTGTTAATTCTTTTCTCTAGTACAATAGTTCTTGTAGTAGCGAAACGGCCAAGCCACATATTTTGACTACGGTGTGTAGAGTTTGTGAACTGGTTCCTGACAAATGCAACCCCAAATATAACTTTTCAATTGACTAAATAGTTATTGTGCAAAAGCATATATGCATGATATTAAAATTTAATTTATGTATTTAAAATGTTAACGCACACAGATTTGCGTCACTGTCTTGCGAAATGATTTGAGCATTAACGAGTCAGTCGTAGAATCGTGGTATTTGCACGTTAATTCTATTATGTGTTGGCTAAGACTTGACATAGTTATCATAGAGAAATGTAATCTACATTGAGGGTCCGGACTCTACTATGTTACTAAAAATCTCCACAGTACGATTCAGGCAGACGATCCTACTACTACAGTAGTACCCAATTAATATGGCTTACCGATGTACCTGCGCAGAAGATACATTTTCAAAGCGCGGGAAACGCTAGTGGTCGGCAGCTGCCGCCATGTTAGCGCGAGCCGTGCGGAGGGGCGTGACTTGCGAGTGAGACGGAACTAACAGCTGCAGTGTATTATGAACCTTATAGTAGTGATCTAAGGTTTGATTGTAAGTTTTAAGCATTCTTTCGTTAATCTTCGGGGCCATACTTTCTTTTCTGTGCGAACGAAGATTCACGACGCGCCATATAAGTTGGGTAATACTGTACTACCATTAGAATGTGGAATGAGTACCCATTACAGTTTAAAAAGAGGGCGTAAAAAGAGCTCTTCAAGGTCGGCAATATATCAATGCTACTAACATAGTAAATGTCCATGTAGCGGTGACCACTTACCTTCAAGTGGACAGTCTACATGTTTGTCAAACTATTGACATAAAAAAAACGCATGTAAAGGACACAAAAGTAAGGTCATCAATCTATTCCAATATTTATACAAGAATTTATTTTTAAGATTTGAAATAAAACTTTTTTGCACATGTTTAAGCCAAAATGAGCATAATATACCTAAAATTATGACCATCGCAAAGTTCCCAGAAGACTGCCAGAGTTTCTTTTTTGATTGGCCTTGCCGGAAAAAAACTCCCCACCCAGTCTCCCAAAACGTCGTTTAGTTTGCCTAAGTTCTGTTTTAAATATGTGAATCAATATTACTCGAAACAAAGTAATACTTTATATGAAGCAATAAAGGCATTAAAATAATTCGATATTTTATGATAATTTAGTGAAGCATTTGGAAATTAATTTGTACAATAATGCTTTTAATGTGCATTAATTAGTTCTGACACCTATTCCGGTACTAATACTATAAAATCATTTACATTTATAATGTTCTGGTAATGAGCTCATTAATTTCATGTTAAGTTTTATTTATTTGTACCGGGTAAACTAAAAAAGGAATAATTTTTGGTTATAGCTTTCGCAATAATTCTTGTAATCTATACATATAAAATGCTTTGTCCTGAATGACTGATGGATCAACGCATAGCCTAAACAGCTGATCGTAAAGACCTGAAACTTGGAGGGTCGAGTCCGACCAATCAAAGCTCTAGTTGAGTGGTTTTCCTTCTAAAAATACCGGCCTTGTAATTGCCAGAATAATGTAACGTAATTTGCACTCGATAAAAGTTTGAATTTCGTACTTTTTTCGATCGAGTGATCAATTTCGATTGGGTGAAAGTTGGCTCCCAGGCAGTCAAGTTAGGAGACATCGTTTTACTGAATATTATTTGGACTTTTCGGCGGAAACTTGCAGAGTGACGTTACGTTTTCGTTTTTATTTTTATAAATTCGTGTATTTTGAGTTTTATTGCACATTATCGGTGGTATTTATCCAATAAAGATCAATCCATGTGCACCAGTGAAGTGAAATGAAATGAATTATGTGTATCGTGACTTCAAGTTGTCTCAAAAAGTCCGTGAAGAGTTTTAGTACAATGACCACCACTGACTGGTGACTGACTGAGGACTATATGTGAAAGTGTTTATAGTGACTGGAAATTATAATATAACTGGACACTGGCAGGAATAAGTCCTAATTTGGTTTTAAGTAGAAGTATATTATCCTGGAACAAAATATATTGTCCTATTTAACCCACGACATGCAGCGTGATAGGTAGATGTTGTACAACGCCAAATGGCCCATGAGATAGACTTAAAAATAAATAGCAGTCATAAATTACTATCACATTTTATAAATTCGCAATTTACACTAACATCTTGCGTTAGCGCTAGCACTTTACTTGATGGTTCTTAACTAAGAAATGTGTGTTGCTTAACTAAGCTTAAGTTGGAATGCGGATTAAGTTTTCTTGTTAGCTAAACGTATTACTTACCTGCAAGACGCGTGTTATTTACATTGTAGGGAAATGTTATAAAAGCTAGCTGTGCTATCTATTTAATTAACTCTTAGCTCTACTACTGAATCGGGCTGTTTTCATTCTTGGCTAGTTGTAAAGTTGTAATAGAATTATTATTTCTGTATTAAGATTTAATTTTGATTTTTATTTTTAATGTTCTTTGTTAAAAAAAATAATCTACAAGCTATTTTTTGAGTGACTGTACTTGCATTGTCATCCAATATACTAATGTATACTAAATATCAAATATACTGAAAATATACTGAAGCGCTCGTGGTTTAGCATGATTAGCCGTTCTTAATCGATCGGCAAAGTTAAGCTACCACCGTCGTGGTCGGTACCTGGATGGGTGACCGCCTAGTGGCATTTCAAATCGAGCGTTTTCCGTGCTTCGGAAGGCACGTAAAGCCGTTGGTCTCAGTTATCACTTAATTGTGATAGTCGTTAAGCTAGTTGGATGCCTCCTAGGCGGTTTGAAAAATTCCAACAATAGGTTGACCACTAGCCTACCTCCACCGATCCGCAGTGGGCATGCGTGGTGGAGTATTGCCCATTCCCTTTCACCCACATTTGTGAAAGGAGGCCTGTGCTCAGCAGTGGGACATTATAGGCTGATGATGATGATGATACTAAATATCAAGTCAATCCGACCACTGGAAGTGGGTGAAATTCGACCTGCATGATTCCACCCGAACAAACATGGCATACATTGTTAAATAAAAGCTTGTAAAACTGGTCTAGTTTCGGACCATTTGATATTGATAAATTGTAAAACCGATTTTAAGGCGTTGATAGCTCAGTAATAGTGACGTCAGATTCCGAGGCGAAGGTCCCGGATTCGAATCCTACAATAAGCTTGAGCTTTCCGTGAAGGACAACATCTTAAGGAAACCATAGCATGGTGGTAGCCGTCCCATAGCTTTGTATTACCCACCTGTCTGGCTATCACCCTCAAGTTGAAAATCTATCGTCAAGCACCTATCGGTGTGTTCCGACAGCTGCACTTGAGAGCCAGTTCCTTCTAGGCTTTGTGTGCTTACCATACGTTCCGTCACATCATAATTTATTATGGTGAGCTTGTGGTCAAATACAGGCCTATCTATACCCAGTAAAACAAAATATTCAAGCAAAAAATATGCTCCAAATTTTTAATATTTTGTACTACCTTTGAATACGTGGTTTGGTTTTACTTTGGATGGATTATTAGATGAACAAAATCACATCATGATAGCCTCACAAACACTCACCTGAATACTAGCTTTTATTCCACGTAGCTTCCATTCACAAGATATTTGTAATGCAAACAAAAGTTTCGTAAAAACTACTAAATCAAACATAATTGCATACACATCGTCATGAGCGACCGTGACCTAGAATATACATACGTCAATGGCCTCACGTAAGCGCGCTGCGTCGATTTGCCCCTCCATGCTTCTCAAAAGTTTTTAAACTGTGATTAGCTGAATAAAGTTGTTTGCATACAATTATTATTATATCGATCGAAGAATAAACCGATAGATAGATCAGTAGACAGATCGATAGACAGATCGATAGACAGATTGATAGACAGATCGATAGATAGATCGATAGAAAAATTTATAGATAGATCGATAGACAGATCGATAGACAGATCGATAGACAGATCGATAGACAGATCGATAGACAGATCGATATACCGTAAGTGATATAGATGACTTGTATGTAGAGGCCGGTGTAAGTATAAGTTAAGGAAAACATTTAAACAAAAATGTCCGTTAGGATCTGGGGGCACGGAAGTGCCCCCCGCCAAGACAGTCAAGCGAAGCGAAAGGGCACTACCTATCTTTTCTCGAAGCGCTTCGTCGTTTTTTTGAACCCTCATAACTTGGGTTTGGATTACACCAGATAAACAAAATTCTCAGGACATAATTTCAATAGTAAACTTATTAAACATATTAAGTTTCAATAACATAGCTCTTATACTTTAGATTTTATTGATATCTAAAAAACCCCGATTTCGTCACTGACTCACTGATGATCATCAAAACTCATAGGGTACTTCCTGAAGTCCTAGAAACCTGAAATTTGGTATGTAAGCTTGTATTAGTACACAAACAACAAAAAAATTATAAAACTTGGAAATTTCAAACAAAAAAAAAACATTGGTAACTTACAAAAAGAAGTGAAATCCCACCAAAAACATTTTTATGTAAAATGTTGCCGCCAAGACATATGGCTCGTACTGTAAAAAGTTATCAGATCTCATGTAGAGCCAAGCTTATAACTCTACATCCACTTACTCTACAAGCTCTAACTTCACAAACTCTACACACCGTAGTCAAAATATGTGGCTTGGCCGTTTCAATACTACAAGAACTATTGAATAACAAAAAAATTATGAACAGTGAATACATTTTTCATCTTACTCCCATGTGACGGTAGAGAAACGGCCAAGCCACATATTTTGACTACGGTGTGTAGAGTTTGTGAAGTTAGAGCTTGTAGAGTAAGTGGATGTAGAGTTATAAGCTTGGCTCTACATGAGATCTGATAACTTTTTACAGTACGAGCCATATGTCTTGGCGGCAACATTTTACATAAAAATGTTTTTGGTGGGATGTTTATAACTCGAAAACCACAAAACGGATTCACTCACGCATTCGCATTACGCGTGTACGGCGAGATACTGAGAGCCAATATATTGCGTCCACGAGTAAAAAAATACGCGCGTATTTTCAGCTGCAGGTCCACCAGAGATGTGTAGCGATATTAGATGTTTTTTAGCTGACCAACAGGATCGCCTGAATCTTATTGACGGGTTGAAACACTTCTCTAGCTACACATCTCTGGTGGAAAGACACCCTTTGGCTCATAAGCCGAGATTATTATTGGCTAACAGACATGCCAACTCGATACGGCCTAAGATATGAAGTACCTAGTAACATTTGCCCAGGGCGTATCGAAATTGGGTAGCCTTCAAACATTCCACCATCAAAACATAAAAACAAAGTTTTGTGCAACAACGTTCACCTCTAATAGTTCTGTAGTTAATCCGAGGCTAATGGCTTATTGCACATTATGATGGCCTACATTGTTATGGTATTTATACACGATATTACACACATAAAAAACTAATTACCGCCCGCATGCTTATGTGCTAGTATAAAAAATACACACAAACTGAGACGACTTCGGCCAGAAACTCAGCAAGGCTTTTTTTTTTGTGGAAGATCTTTTCATATTACAGCTTTTGTTCCAAATACTTATACAATACCCTAGCCTGCGGTGCTACCCTACCCTATCTAAACCATCCAGGGCGTCCCCCCAAACGCATACAAAAAAAAACAGTAACAGTACGCTTGTGTTTGTCACTGAATTCCTCCTAAACGGCTGGACCGATTTAAATGAATGATTTTTTTTTTGTATGCGTTTGAGTGGCGCCTTAGATGGTTTAGATTCGCAAATCAGCCCGGCAGATGGCGCTGCAGTCGGTATCTAGGTTATGTTATATTAGGAGGAATACACGTGCAGTAGAATTTTAAATATAAAGATACATTATTATGCTTATTCATACAATTGTCACTTAGCCAGGGGGGATGCAAATGCAGAGATAGCTACTACAACCATATATTCTTGTCTTCCACGTAAGAAGCCACCTTATAGTAGGCTTTGTCAATTAATCTATACTTTATAAAATTTACTAGCAGCGAATCCCGGCGTTGCTCGGGTTAAAATACATCGCATATTTAGTGGTATAAAAAATATATAAGGATACATTTTTAACAGATACACAGACTACGGAGGACATATTCTTGCTAACAAAAAACTGTGTCTATGGAGTCGGCCACCTCTCACGCACACTTTAGTTGGCTATTCCGCGGGAAATGAGACTCTGTCGCCGTTTACACAGAGTCGATTACTCGCGCTCAACTAATGTGTGAATGTGTGCGTGCCGGCTTGTACATACAGCGTGGTGGCCGACTCGAGTGACACAGTTTTTTATTAGCGAGAATATATCCGACTTTTTTTTATATCTGTGAACAGATATTATAGATTTCTATTTTCGATTTCGATTTGGTTCTTTTAGTTAGATTAATAATAACACTCATATACATTTTGGAACTTTCCAGATCAATCCAAAAAAATTTAGAACTTTCTCTAACATTTTAAATTGCACTCATTTTAGAACTTTCTCGAACATTCTAAATCGATCATAATAAATTTCACTCATTTTGGAACTTCCTAGATCATTCTAGAAATATTTAGAACTTTCTCGAACATTCTAAATCGATCATAATCAATTGCACTCATTTTGGAATTTTCCCGATCTTTCGGAAAATTTCTAGAACTTTCTCGATAATTCTAAATCGATCATAATAAATTGCACTCATTTTGGAACATTCCAGATTATTCGGGAAATTTCTAGAACGTTCTCGAACATTCTAACTCGATTCGATAAAACTGTTATTAGTTTTGGACATTTTGGAACTTTCTAGATGAAGACAGAAATTTGTAAAACTTTCTCAAAACATGCTATATCGATTATAATAGTTTGCATTCACTCTAGAATTTTCTAGATTATTCCAGATATTTGTTGAACTTTCTAGAACACTCCAGATCGATTATAACCGTTTTACACATATTGGAACTTTCCATTCCAGAAATTTTGAGATCTTTTCAGAAGTCCTCATGCGTTAGAAAAGGACAGCAATATATGTTTTAACATTTTCGCCACCCACAACCACCCCCTTCCACCCACCGCGACCAAACTCCCTTACTACCACCTGGAGACTAAGGGGTATTTACCACCCCAACGGGAAGTTGATTGGTGTTGGTGGTGATAGAGAAAACTGCGTATTTACGTACCCACAAAAGCATTTTATATATATTATTAGATTATACCTAAGACATTTCAGTTACTTCGAGTGGGATTGTATTATAGAAACGAACGCAATTTCCGAGAAAAGACTTATTAGCTTTAGATAACCTGAATCTAGGTGTCACAATTATATCTTTATTTCTTGTATTGAAGTTAACATATCTGTAAATTTATACCAAAATTATAGTCTCTAAAGGTACGTCTACACTACGCGAACCGAGCACGAGCCGAGAACACGTGGAGCACGAATTCGCGTAGTGTAGACCTGCGAGCCTCGAACGAGAGTGCGGTTCGCGCTCGATTGCGTTCCAGCAACTGTCAGTTTTTGACGAACACAAGGATTCGCATCGCGCTCGTTATAAGCTCGTTTTACCGTATGAGGCATGAGTCGTGAGCACAGATAGGCAGTAGTGGGGGCAAGCTCGCGCATGTACACTTTTGGCCAAATCACAGTAGCCAAATGACACGCGAGAATCCAATAGACGACGAGCATCGACTGACGAACCAATCGTGTGCAGCTCGGCGCTCCCCCCCTGCTTCATTCCGCCAAACAGACCGAAAAATTAACTACTGCGCAGGTGTCAATTTGTGCTCAAGCCTCGTGCCTCTTACTGTACCTGTGGTTGTACGTCCAAATTTGACATCGCGAACGATGAACGAAGAGTGGCTCGGCTCGTGTTCGGTTCGCGTAGCATAGACGCACCATAACAAGTTATTTGAGATATGTCTTGCTCATGATCAACAAAACATAACCCACAGATTGTAGAACATATTCAACTATATAAACAAACATTTGTAAAGTAAACCAACCTCAATCGATACATTGGAACATTGCCAATATTTGTATTTGCTTTATTTATTAGTTTGGATAACTCCGCAGATATATCTTTGTTATTGAATATGTTAACTGTAGTTCAGTATTCACAACTCTCCCTTTACTACGAGGGTGGAAAACAAGCACCACGGCCCGCCTCATGGTAAGCGGTTATCACAGCCTGACGCTCGACTACACCAAGATCACTTTTAGTGATAAGGCCGCCCATTGTGACACTTTCTCTATTATTAAAAGTTTTTCTTTTGTATTTTTTCAATCATGTGGTGTGACAATAAAGTATTATCCATCTTTATATATAAAATTCTACTGCATGTATGTCACTGACTTCCTCCTAAACGGCTGGACCGATTTGAATAAATTTTGCAGCGCCATCTGTCGGGCTGTTTTGTGAATCTAA
Organism: Polyploca ridens; assembly: GCA_951394255.1. Classification (NCBI taxonomy): domain Eukaryota; kingdom Metazoa; phylum Arthropoda; class Insecta; order Lepidoptera; family Drepanidae; genus Polyploca; species Polyploca ridens. The sequence goes on from OX596267.1 coordinate 2,084,297, forward strand.
ACCATCCAGGGTGCCACCCAAACGCATATAAAAAAATTCATTCAAATCGGTTCAGCCGTTAAGGAGGAGTTCAGTGACAAACACAAGTACAGTTGATTTTTTTTTGTATGCGTTTGGGTGACGCTGTGGATGGTTTAGATAGGGTAGGGTAGGATAGCACCGCAGGGTAGGGTAGCACCATGCGAACGTAGTTGCGCCTGGCAGCTAGTTTATCTATAAGTATTTATCAGGTGTTGCCAACCCTGCAACATCCCAAGACTCTTTTAACACTCAAAATGGGTTTAAAAGGTGCCGAGGAATCGCTCGTGATGTAGCATGATTAGCCGTCCGTAGTTGATTTGAAGCAAATACTCTGTGATAGACAGACACACGAGTGATCCTAAAGGGTTCCTTTTTTCCTTTTAAGGCCCGTAACCAAAATACCATTTGCAATCATGTGGTGACAGTAAAGTATAGTATCTATCTACCACGAAGAATTTAATTTACTTTAATGTACCTATATACCTATACTAGCTGCCCGACGCGACTTCGTTCGCGCGGTGCTACCCTACCCTGCAGTGCCCTACCCTATCTAAACCATCCAGAGCGTCACCCAAACGCATACAAAAAAATTCAACTGTACTTGTGTTTGTCACTGAACTCCTCCTAAACGAGTGGACCGATTTGAATGAATTTTTTTATATGCGTTTGGGTGGCGCCCTGGATGGTTTAGATTCACAAATCAGACTGGCAGATGGTATTGCAGTTGATAATATTACCTAGATACCGACTGCATTGCCATCTGCCGGACTGATTTGTGAATCTTAACCATCTAGGGCGCCACCCAAACGCATACAAAAAAAAACAGTCCACTCGTTTAGGAGGAATTCAGTGACATACACATGTGCAGTAGAATTTTATATATAAAGATCTAGTTTATTTGCCTTCCATAAGTTATCAGAAACATTAGGACTACCACAGCACCGAAAGCAATCTAGTACTAGCACAAACGAGCACTTAGCTCCATCCACCTTCCACTAGCAAACCTTATGGTTCGTTAAACAAAACGTCTGTGGTTTGAATAACTTTGTACACTCGCGTTCCATAGACAGTTTAACTACCAATTAAGTTAATGAATGTTGTATTCATTTGAAAATTAGCTCCCCTATGTGTCTATTCCATATACAGGGCGAATTTTTATTTCTAGCCAGTGTGGGCAACTTCTGAACTACAGGTCTTAGAGAAAAACGCTGAAAGGAACCCCGTTTTGAAGAAAATTAAAATGCCATTAAAATTTATTTTAAAAAATTCGTATTTTCGAAGATATTGAATTTTTTCAAAAAAAATATTTTTTTCGATATTCTGCTTCTTCGTCACAATATGAACAAAATTATGTAAGACAATCTTGCTCTCAAGTTGCTAGAAGTTATCCAAAATATTATTTTATATTTTCCTTGACCATGGTTTTAAGCTGCGTAAAGTTTGACGAGGTGTAGCAGATCTCGCAGGGACCTAACTATGTTTTTCCATAAAGAATTGGCTCTTAGCATTCGGACAAAAAATTTGAGGTCAATTTTGATAACTTCTAGCAACTTCAGACCAAGATTGTCATACATAATTTTGTTCGTATTGTGAAGTAAAAGCAGAAAAAGAAAAAAAAAATTTTGAAAAAAATTAAAAACACATTTTTTTTTAATTGCATTTTTATTTTCTTCAAAATTTAGCTCGGGGTTCCCTTCAGCGTTTTTCTCTAAGACCTGTAGTTCAGAAGTTGCCCTCACTGGCTAGAAAAAAAAATTCACCTGTATAATTGCCTATCCTGAATTACGGCACTAAGATGTGTCGGAAATTTAATGGATGATTTTAATGTTTTTCTAACATCTTCATATATTATTAGTAGTTTACATATCGTTTTCCCGGGATACGTTAATCGAGGATATAGCCTATCTGTGTGCCAAATTTCATCCAAATCCGTTTAGTCGTTTTTGCGTGAAAAAGTAACAAACATTCATCCTCACAAAATTTCGCGTTTATAAAAGCAAGATATCTATTTACTAGCTGTCTCGCGCGGTTTCACCCGCGTTTCCGTACTAAAAAGTAGCCTATAATACTAGGAGATAATGTAGCTTCCTATTAGTGAAAAAAAAAATCGAATCCGTCTCGTAGTTCCAGAGATTAGCCCGTTTAAACAAACAAACAAAAAACTCTTCCGCTTTATTATAGTAGTATATAGATTACCACAGTTTCAAATAGTTATGGTATTACAATTAACGGCCAAGCCACATATTTTGACTAAGGTGCAGAGTTTGTTAAGTTAGGACTTGTAGAGTTGGGGCGTGTAAAGTTATAAGCTTGGTTCTACATGAGATATGATAACTTTATAACAATGCGAGCCATATGGTCCGTCTTGGCAACATTTTACATGAAAATGTTTTTGGTGTGATGAATTTTTCAGAATAGCACAATGTGTTGTTTTATTCAAAATTCGACCGTTATTCAATATTTTTAGTTTCATTTTAGCTTTCTGATTTCTTTCTCCTTATAAATTTTACTATTCGAGATGTCTCTCCTCCGTGCGCGCCATATGCTTAAAAAGGAGAACATGGTTTTCTCTTCACGTATATGTGCTATCGAAGGTTTAGGCGATGATAGCTCAGTGGTAGTGACGTTGGATACCGAGACGAAGGTCCAGGGTACGAATCCTACAATACCTTGAGCTTTAGCATAGCACGGTGGTAGAGTACTTTGTACCCATCTGGCTAATGACCCTTAAGTTCAAAATCTGTCGCGAACTATCGGTGTGTTCCGACAGCTGCACTTGAGAGCTAATTCCTTCTAGGCTTTATGTGCTTACCACCTTAGGCCACATCATCACACAGTGAATTAAAAAAAATACTAAATCATCATGCGCTCATCAATGAGCTCTGGTGACCTCACACGCAGGAGCCCTCTGTAAAGTGGACTTCCAAGTCAAGCTGCTCTTTTAGCTAATAAACGCTTCTCTACCTCTCTACGTTTCCTACAATTATGTTATCTTGTTTCAGTCATACAACGATTTCTTCAAAGCACTTCTCTTCAACGCCCGCATCATCGTCCAGATATTCTTCGTGATGGGAGGTTTTCTGATGGCCTACAAGATGCTGGTGTATGCGGAATCCCATCCCTTTACCTTCAAGACAATTCCAATGGCTCTCGTCAATCGATGGTTCAGGTTTGTTTTGTACCTTTTTTATGATGCTACCCTTGGTAGCAGGAGAGGGAAACTGAAAAAAAAAAAAAAACGAAAATTAAAATGTTTTTCTCAACTTTTCTTTTCCAATATATTTGCGTCAGCAATATTTAAAACTATTCCAAATTTCAAATCAATAGGTTTCGTGGTTGCTGAAATATAGCGCTATGACAGACAGACAGACAGACGGACGGACGGAGTAGCATTATAAGGGTCTGTTAGCACAGATCGGCTCGGAGATTTTTATCGCGATTAAAATAGAGATTTAGAGCCATTGAAATAAGGTTTATTTTTACATTTCACTTCTTTTGTTATCGCGTTAGGTGGGCTCTCCAGCATTTAATTAAAACAAGGTTGAATTCAAACTCTCCAAATAATAATACAAATCTTGGTCTTTATGCAATACATGTTTTTCTATAATTGTTCATTACCTTACGGTAAAATGATGTATAAGAGTTAATAACTATAAAAATCTTAATGTGTAAATCTTGTTCAGTTAATTTACGAGTAATAACGATAAAGCCATTTATTTCATATAATAGGAGATATTAACATAAGTGGTGAATAATAAAAGACGTAGTTTTTCCTACAAATATACAGTACAGTAGTACCCAACTGATATGGCTTACCGATGTACCTGCGCAGAAGATACATTTTAAAAACGCGGGAAACGCTATTGGTTAGCTGCCGCCATGTTAGCGCAAGCCGTGCGGAGGGCTCTTACACCCGAGTGAGACGGAACTAACAGCTGCACTGTATTATGAACCTTATATTAGTGATCTAAGGTTGATTGTAAGTTTTAAGCTTTCTTTCGTTAATCTTCGGGGCCACTTTCTTTTCTGTGCGAACGAAGATTCACGACGCGCCATATCAGTTGGGTACTACTGTACCTGGATGACCGAGCTTTGCTCGTTTTTTTTTTGGTAAATCATAATAGTTTTTCTCACAAAAGAAGGAACTAGAAAAAATAGGGAAATAAATTATCATCTGGACTCGAACCGGGGTTTTCTGGAATCGGGACCGCTCGATTTCCTACCTGAGCTATTAGAACCTTGTAGATGGTGGCGAAATTTACCTTAGTATGCTAATGATATTGTAGCAGTTTTTCATTACCTGAAAACACGGAAAAAACGACGTTTTCTAAATAAGAAACCTAGCTAGATCGATTTATTGCCCCCGAAACCCCCTGCTTACTAAATTTCATGAAAATTGTTGGAGCCGTTTCCGAGATTCAGATTATATATATATACAAACATACAAGAATTGCTCGTTTAAAGATATTAGATTCGCAATTCTGAACGGCACAAAAAGTAGATTTTTTATGGATTCCTAAAACAATAAATTCATCATTAAAGTTAATAAAAAAAATGTTCCTATTAAGCGGTATTAAACTGTTCAATTGTTTATTGGATTTATGGAGGTGCAAGGTGGATGACAACTCCATTTAAAAGGGAAGATCTTCCGTCAGGCTGGGTCATCATGCCTGGGGCACAGATTAAAGACGTAAACTGGGGACTGCAATGTTGGACGCTAGTATATATTGAGATCACTGAGAAAACTTCGAAAGCGCGATGCAGCATGCTGTGGGGCCATCTATCTTTCTGTGTGTGAACTATCTCTCAGTGTAACTGATAGATGGCCGATAGATGTCGCTACACATTCATTATTACTATGCATTGTCATTCAAACTGAACGTGTACACAAAATTTCATCTCAATCAGTTGAGAATAACTGTTTTACAATTCAGTTGCAAGATTCGACCCATACTAACAAAGCAAATTTATATAAAATATATTAATTTGTTGTTGGATAGAGTTACTTCAAAACTCATTCAAATTACAGTATAATTTACGATCAAAACTTTTTGGAGCGAGGATTAAATCCTAGAATTTTCTTTTTTTTATTTCGTCCGGTATTTTGATGTGTATCTATACTAACATTGAATTTAGACCGGAAATGTTCATTTCGCTCATTTAGACATATCTAGTTGCGTTGCGGTTCGTCAATCGGTTTCGCAAAGAACTGAGGATGTTTCCTAACTTTGCTTACCTACATTACATAAAAGTGAGGGTCAAAATTTTATGCTGTAATATTAACAGCTCCATCAAAGAAAGAAATAAATGTAACACATAATTAATAGAATATAAAATATATATACTTATACTAGTAGACCCCCGCGGTTTCACCCGCGAACGTTTTGAATTTATTTGCGCGGAACACTAATGATTTTTCAAAAATTAAAGTAGTTTAGTTACTCTTTATAAGATCAACTATGTACCGGAATAGACAGACAAAAATGTTTAGGCGCCGATCCCACAGAAAGACTTCTAGAGTTCCGCGTTCCGAGTTCTGCATTCGGTGTTGACTATTGTGCACACAGCAAGCAGTCTAGAGTTCTAGAGTCCTGCAATATTCGCTACTGATCACACATCATACACTTTTTTTACTTTCAAAGGCGCCACATAGCTTACAATCAACGCGGAATGCAGAACTCGGAACTCGGAACTCTAGAACTCTTTTCAGTGGGATCGGCGCCTTAAAAACTCAATCCGATTTCATTTAAATTAAAGTTGGAACTCACATAAAAGCTTGGTGCAATGCGTACATAGAGAATTGTAGGTAGATAGGCTGTCAGCGTATAGCGAAGAAGATAGCGATAGTTCGACATAATTCTAACTAATATTATAAATGCGAAAGTAACTCTGTCTATCTGTCTGTTACGCTTTCCCGCTTAAACCGCTGAACCGATAAAGCCTATGGTATGGAAAAGGACATACCATAGGACCAAACAATGCCTTTGAGAATATATACAAAGCAGCGTTGCCAGTTTTTTTTCGGTCAAAGCGGTATTTTGTAACTGCTTGAGTAAAAAAAGCGGGATTCTATCGCCCAGTGGCGTAACAATAGGGTGGCAGGGCTGGCAAAATGCCACGGGCCCCCGACCCAAGAGGGCCCCCGCACCAGGGGCCGCGAGCTCAAAAATATTTTTATACATTGTACCTGAGTTACAGACCTCACGATGTTGTTCCTTCACCGAAAAGCTAGCAAATAGATGATGAATGCATTGAGATATTATGTTCTATGGATGTGAAGTCTCCAATACGCATTGGGCTAGCGTGGGGACTACAGACCATTCCCTCTCGCGCGGTTCTCCTTAAACACCACTGTGGTGGTTAAGACGCGTCACGGGAAAGCTGTTGCCATTTCTGTGCAGTGGTGTCTTTATAATTTCCCACTTCTACGTCCAACGATGATTTCACTGTCGAGTAATCCTCGAAAAGCGGGAATGAACCTGTGACGCGCGGGACATTCAATTTTGGGCTAAAAATCGGGACATCTGGCAACGCAGTCACAAATAACATACAATTAGGGGGTTTCATAGTTTCACTGCTCCCATCAACAAATGTCATATATACACAAACTTTTTTGGTCTCAACGACACTGAGGTCAAACAATAAAAATCTATACGCGAGATAGGAACAAAAAAAATACGCTTAGTCCTGCTCACACATACACGTTTTGACATATGCGTATCTTGGCCTGTCTACCTGTAATTCTCCGTCTATGGTGCAATGCAATACTCTTTTTAAAATTGGAATGTCAAATATCAAAGAATATTTAAATCAAAAGCACTAAGGAGTATTGATATCAAATTCGATGCAAATCACCCCTAAAATAACTTTCTACCCCTTTTTAACCCCGTTAGGCGATGAGTTTCAATAAAATATGAAACACGTCTTCCATCAATTCTGTTAAAGAATGTTTATGCAAAATTTGAAGTAGATCGGACCAAGGAATCACGTTGTCCCATACAAACTTCACCCCAGTTTTTCACCCCCTTTGGGGTAGAATTTCGGAAAATCCTTTCTTATCGGATGCCTACGTCATACAAAGAACACACCCTCCAAGTTTCAGGTCTCTACGATCAGCGGTTTAGGCTGTGCGTTGATTGTCAGTCAGTCATTCAGGACAAAGCATTTTATATGTATAGATTAATGAAGGGGCGCTGTACCTATATGTGTGTGCGGGTGTGTTGTTCTCCTCTTGACTGACTCTTCTTCGAACTCGTCTTCCAAGGGTGAGAAGAGAGAGTCGGAAATAGTATAAAACAACTCGCTGTAATAACTTCTTTTCTATTCCAGATTGATGCCAGCAGTACTTGTAGTGATGGGTCTGGCAATGACCTGGGTACCTCACTTAGGTTCAGGTCCCATGTGGGATGCAGTCGTGAAGAGGGAGCGAGACATCTGCAGGAGTAACTGGTGGCAGCTGGTGATTTTGATGCCGAATCTGTTCCCCTTCGAAAATCTATGTTTACCACAGGCTTGGTAAGTAGCATTATAAAGCTGATATATAAATTCATCTTCGAGTAAAGAGATTTTTGCAGGGTCACGTAACCGCTTACCATCAAGCGATAAGGTGTGCATATGCTCATTTGCATACCTTAGTATTAAAAAAACGACTTCAATTTTCAGAAATGAATAAGTATGTCATTTTAATTTCACCCTCAGTGAAGATCAGTGAATGAATAATCAAATTGATTCACTCATTCGATTTAAAATAATATTCACGTATTTTCGTGTGTGTTCTAAATTGGCTTATAAATAAATCTACATTTGATAGAATTACTTACATCGCGCACAATATACCTAGTTATCTTTTAATAATGATGGATTATTTAGATTTTGAACGCCTACGAAATAATTTAAAAGCCAAAAGTGTGCTATAGAAAGTTCGGTCACAGTTTTTATGCTTGCTCTGTTTTCAGTGTTGTCACCTTAAGTATTATTTCTTTATATGATATTCGCCCAATTTAATCATCAGACCCTAGAACCAGAGTCTTTGTCAAGACGAATCAAACGAGCCCAAACTCGATGGAGTTGCGTCGTTGTACAACAGAGTTATAATAGACATATTAAAAAATCGTTGATTCAATTTAGGCCCTAATAAGGCACTTACGACAGACACAGGAACAGGTGAAACTAAATAAAGAGATTAGAAACAATTATTAAAAAGTAATTTTAACCCATAGACCAAAGTACAAAGAACAAACTAAAGTAAGTAAGTAGTGAAGTAAGTACAAAGAAATCTGGATGGACCGTTGCCTTATACAAAATGAAGCACCTCAAGCCTCGGGCCGTCTTGTAAATACAAGCCATAATGATATAATGAAAGAGTATGCCGATCGGTTGTCATTCGTCATTGAGACGTTGACAGTGACAATGAGGCTCAGCAGTATAACAATAGACACTATGCTAAAATGTAATTCTGATACGATACTATTGCAATTCCATTATCATTGAGCCGATGTGCGCAGTCTACTAATTCATAATGGTCTCATAATGAACGAAAAGAATTTTAGTACAAAAACTGTCAAAACTGACAACTAAAAGATCATTGTGGCAGATTGTAGTTTCAGTGGAAAATCATCGGAAAGCTATTATGGCGCCATTATGTCGCTATTGTGTTAGTAGACTACCAAAATTTTAAAATGTGTCAATTTTGACACCAATTTTTTAGGAACAAGTGACGTCACGAGCCCCCACTCCCGAACTTAGTCGCGCTTTATCTTCGTCAATTGTTAATGATTTGGTAAAGCAAAAAATACGTGTCCAATATTTTTTGATAATCTAACTGACGGACTAATTAGAATTATTATATTTTTACCCAGGCAACATCCCTATTGTAATAGCAGACTTCGGCCCCAGCACATTCGTAAGAAATATAGTGTTTCACTTTAATTTAAGGCGAATGCTCCGTCCAGATTTTTTTGTTTGTCTATGTTTTACACATAGCCATACCATGTGTAAATAAGTTTGTATGTTGAGAGACGTAATTTTGCAATATTATTACGTAAAGAGTCATATCAATCAAAGATTCAATGAATTCCGATTTTTTTTGTACGTCTTCATAAATCATACAATGATGTAGTTTGTATGAAATCAGCCCAAATATTTACATTTATTAGGAGATTCGTCCTTCATAGATGACTGGGTCGTCGTATTATAAATCATGACATAATTGGTAATAAATTGTAACGAACACATGTCTACGATGTTGTAAAATATCAAGATACTGAATAAACGTAATAAAAAAACCTAATTTTAAATCGTATTTCCATAATAAACGAATCAATAACTAATTTATCAAAAATAAATCGCCTTATTTACATGTCGAGATGGTTGAAAGCAAGCATGTAAAACCTAGGTTATAAGATAGCCGTGTCTCTTTTAGTTATATGATGTTAGAAAGCAACGAATATATCTTAACACGAGTTTTATTTTACTTCACTTTGTTTTAACCTTCTGTGGATAACTAGAAATTTAAGTAAAAATTCAAAAAATACGCATCGACTCGACCAAATTATATTTTTATGCCTTTTGCGGTCGAGACCATGGGACCATGGGGGTCCGAAGCTTGCCATTTTGCTCGCACTTTGTCATCAAAATTGATCGAAACCTCCGAAGACCAGCGGGCGGGGAACTTTTTCCGCCAACGCATCAGCTTGGCTATCCAAAGAGGAAACGCTGCCAGCCTTCTGGGAACCTTGCCATTAATCGGATGCAGCGGCAAATTGAGGAAATTTTCTATATATAGATTGTATTTTCTACATATTTAAAAGTAATAAATAATTGTGAAGTTCAAGTAATCTCATGTAGATCCACACCATTTTTTTTTCCTCCATTGCTATATTTTAGCAACATTTCAATCTGGTAAACCACAACTACGGATTTATTTAATTAGTCACTTTGTCTGCGTAATACAAACATTTAATTTGTCATAGCCAGATATTTTGCAACTTTAGTTCCCATTTTGTGAGTTTTCGCAATGTTGTCTTATTTATTCTACAAACATTATGAGGACATTTAAATAAACCTTGGTTTGGTGGCACATCATTATCTCATTGAGTAATACTGGCAAAAGAGAGGCATCTAGATATTTTAGATCTTTATGAGATTGTTGACGTTGTGCGCAATATACTTGTGAAACATGTTAATATAATGGACTACATAGTGCACATATATTCTAACACAGCAGAACTAGATTACTTTCATTTATACGGGGTGGATACGAAAATAAATGAAACCACGTAAAATACTCATAAAAACTATTACTATGGGACCAACTTCGAAATCGCAAAAAAAAAAATTTTTTGCCGAGGAGACATGTACAGTCGCGGTCTAAAAATGTTTACCACCTTGCGGTCTATAATCGCTTGCACATTTCTGTTTCATAAGGTTGACCGGAAATAAAATGACTTTTGATAGGCGTGAATTGTAATTAACATGAAAAATAATTCAAAGAGGTGTTATACCTAGTAAGAATTGAGTTCTCTTGATATAGCACCAAATATAGTTCGCAATAAAAAACTGCCCTTTGCTGCAGGAATAAACTTGCCATTACTTTATTACCTTTGTATTTTCATTGAGATTTTTATTTAATTACAAACGCTCAACAAATGTCGCAATATAATTTAAAAAAATATTATAGGAATCTCTCTGCGGGATCGGCGCCTTATTAGATGAGTTTACATAATCAAAAAGTCATTGACAGCCTTTTTGCAATGTTCGATACTTAAAAACATTTCACAATTTAAAAATGTAATATGTTTGTTGATATGACTTATTAGGCCTTATTGCGCGCGGTATGAGATGGAATCGAGTTTGAAAAGTGATAAACATTTTCAGTCCCCGACTGTACCTTTTGTACTATTTTGTGTAGTCGTATCCACCCCGTATATTATTTTACCACATATTAAAATAGAACCTACGTGATAAATTAAATGTCAGAAATATACAAAGTAGTGTGTTGAACACCATATAATACTGTTTTCAAGATAATTTTACTCCATGAAAGTAACTTGTGTGGTTTTGGAGATGTTAAGATTTCTTTAGATACTTTGCCAGTAGCTTTTTAGGGTTCCGTAGCCAAATGGCAAAAAACGGAACCCGTATGGATTCGTCATGTCTGTCCGTATGTCACAGCCACTGTTTTCCGAATATATACGAACTATACTGTTGAGTCTTGGTAAGTAGATGTATTCTGTGAACCGCATTAAGATTTTCACACAAAAATAGTAAAAAAACAATAAATGTTGGAGGTCCCCATACTTAGAACTGAAACTCATTTTTTTTTTTCAAAAATGAAATTGAGATTCCTAATATTTTTTTTTTCTAAACTGAATAGTTTGCGCGAGAGACACTTCCAAAGTGGTAAAACGTGTCCCCCCCCCCCTGTAACTTCTAAAATAAGAGAACGATAAAACTAAAAAAAAAATATGATGTACATTACCATGCAAACTTCCAGCAAAAATTGGTTTGAACAAGATCTAGTAAGTCATTAATACGTCATAAATCGTAAACTGCAATTTACCTTTCATTCAATATTTTGGCGTTTTTTTTTCATAGCAAAGTTAGTTAATATTACACGGAACCCTCCGTGTGCGAGTCGGACTCGCACGTGGCCGGTTTTTTTATATTACTCGTCAGTGTAGTTATCAGTTACATGACCTGTCGATAACGTTTTAAATTGTCAAGGGAAGAAATGGCAAGATTAAAAAACCGAACTTAGTCAGATCTTGTTATTTTAAATTACCTTTGCTTAACATTTCGCTTTCAAAGGTGTTATAAAAGATAACTAAAGAATTCACATGGGAAATGTGCATATGATTCTCTGGAGACACGTTTCTTTACATTTTGTTTATTTTAGCTTTATTTTCAACCTAACCTTCCCAAAGAAACTGAAAACAGTTGCAACGAGTTGCATTCTATTTACGCATGATTGCAGTTGCACGAAACCTTGCGATTGCGCAGAGGTTGGCAACCGTTTGCGTCAGTGGTTCCGCTCCTTCGTAATTGTTTACGCATCTCTAATTTCTATAAGTGGAATTGTTTCCTTTTCCTTACAAACTATGAATTTTGTGGGCTTGTTCTTTGTGCTATTTTTTGTTTTAAGAGAAGATTGTATCAAAATGTAGTTTATTAATCTCAGAATTCTCAATAAATCTAAATGTTAGATGATTATCATCATAAACCTATATGTATTATCCTGTATTATCTTTATGATACCGTATTTAGACTTAACAATGATTTCTAAATCATCAAAATGAGCATTTAGAAGGAGATAAAGAGAAAAGAATTAAAGTTAAAGTTTAGTTTTAACAAATCATTATGTCCGGTAGCGGCCATAATGCAAAATCTTGCAATACAGTTATATTTTTATTTCTAGGTACCTCGGTACGGACACTCAACTCTTCCTAATCACCCTGGTTGTACTTCTCATTATCTGGCGCTGGCCCAAGAGCGGAATCCCAGTCCTCACTATCGTGATGATCATCAGCCTTGTCATTCCGTTCGTGCAGAGCTACTTGATGAACCTATTACCTATTAGAGTCAGCATATTCCCAGAGTAAGTCGTCAATATTTACTATCTTTTGGAGATAAGTTTGTGTTGAGACAATTTTAATTTTATTAACTTTGTACTTATTTAGTATTTTTATTAACAATTCAAGATTTATTCATTCGACAACAACCTATTTTCCTACATGCCCCAATTTCAAACATCATTAATTTGAATTATATTTCCAGATCAATAAGAGATATATTCGGTTACAACGACACTTTCTACCACGCCTACGTATCGGCTCAGGGCAATTGGGCTGGTTATCATCTTGGGGTACTCACTGCTTACTTCTATCATAAGGCGCAGGCTAAGAAATGGGACTTAAGGAATTCATTGGTAAGATAATAATCTAGATACGTACTGTATGCATAAATAAAACTTCTTAAGTTAATCTCAATATTTTGTAATTGTTGTCTATAATATGATCTTTACACGGGGCGTCAAACCGTTATTTCATCTTCTTTCAATAAAATTTCCTAGCTTTACATTTTATGTAACTTTCCCTCCGTATGGCATAGCCATGGGACATAAACTCACAAGGACATATTTTTTACCAGTCTATATTATATTTATTACATTCTTGATGACTTTTACTACTATTTTTACGTAGTATATTATTTACTCTGTGCTACTATCTAGGTCATAAACGTTCCAATATCTTCTATACAATCAGCAGTTAAACATTACCTTTCTCTTTCAGTTAATGCAACTCCTCTTCATAACATCGATCCCCATAGCACTGGGCACGGTGCTTATGGGTTGGGACCTCCACCACCGTGAAGCCTCTGCCTTCGAGGCTGCCGTCTTCAACGCTCTTAACCAGAACTTCTTTGCTCTAGCTATTTGCGTCTTCATCATTGGATACTTCTACAGATGCAACAGTAAGTGAACTATGTGCTTCAGAAATTAGACTAGAAAATGTCAAACTCGTAGAATACGAGATGGTAGAACTCGAAATTACTTTTGGAACTCCTGCTTTTTTTTCGTTGACTTCAATGTCAAAAAACAAAATGATTAGAAATGAATATAAAACAAGATAGTCAGAGTACCTACACTATTATTTTTAACCGACTTCAAAAAACGAGGTGTTTCTCAATTCGGTTGTATGTTTTTTTTTTTATGTTTGTTACCTCATACCTCCGTCATTTATTAACCGATTTGGATTTTTTTTTTGTTTGGAAGGGTACACTTTCCGTTTGATTTCATTGTCATCGGGTGAGGATTTGATTACTTCTTAGTGTACTTTGAAGTCGGTTTAAGTTTTTGTAAAACATATTTCAATTATATGTATTGTATTGCAAAACTATTTTAAATCTGGTTTTATTGTATTGTTAAAAGTCAATTTATAGAACCTAGCACCCGTAGATTCCCGGGAATAAAAATAGCCTTTAGAACTTTCAGAATAGGGCTAGTAGTAAGATATTCAGAGATTACTTCCAAAACCCAAACATGACCTCTTTATAATATGAGTATAGATAACTTTGCAGCCCAGACATTACAGTGTCATATTTAATCACTATTTTCATATCTGTTTCAGAAATATATGTCGGCTCTGTTGAATGGGGTCCATTACAGCCGTTAGGCAGATTATCATACTGTGCTATGTTGCTGCATGCTACTATACTCAGGACTTACGGCGGTCAGATGAGAAGATCTTTCTATGCTACTGATTATACTGCTGTGAGTACTGTTACTGATAGTAACATTCCCGAGACTGATTTAGACGATCAAAGCAAAATTATTGTTTGTAATTTTAGTCATTCTCAATATGATGATGATGTAGTCGAAGGTGTTAAGCTATCCTAGAAAGGATCTGGCTCTCAAATGCCACTGCCAAAGTATATCGGTAGTGTAGGACTTTCAAATATATTGGAGGTAAAACTTAGCCTGTCTGGCGATAACTTCAAAGTACCTGCACTGTGCTATACGATCTTTGCCACGATCTTTGCCATCACTAACAATGAGCTGTATAATTATCTGAGGCTAAAATAACTAATGATGAAGCCGCATCTTTTAAACATCCTCTAAAAACAAAATGTTTATTGCTGCAGCTTTTGGAATTCATCTATGGTTGTGCCACCCAGCCAATGATCTTCAGAGAACCGTTATACCGATTTCTTTTATTGAAAGCTCAAGTTTATTATTAGATTCATATCCCTCTCTATCATCCAAGCTATCAGCAGTAAAAACTATGACTTTGTTTCCTATAGGTCCATTTATGACTAGTAAACGTATTTTCTTTCTTTCCTTCCTTTTTCAAATACAACTAACCATTGATTCCTTTTCAGATAATGCTCTACGCCGGCATAGTAACTTCAACATTCCTGTTTTCTCTACCTCTATACCTCTTCGTTGAGGCACCAGCGTGTCAACTGCAGAAACTGCTTCTAGGGCCGAAGAGAAGGCCTGTTAAAGACACGGAAGACGCCAACGCTAATCACGTTAAACCTGGAATTTCAACAGTTTCTGTGTCCACTGTTTCTACACATATTTAAGTCACATACTGAAACGCCACTCACACTTAATTTGACAATGTGATATTGGGACTTCTCAGGTATTTAAGACACTCCACAATTATTAGGTGGCGTATTTGGCTTATATGTCTCTTTAGATGCATTTTTTTTTCTTGAATTTCAAAGTCGTCCGTTATTTGACTTTAATTTAATGTGGCATTTGATACAAATGCAAAAGTGGTGCCCCCTATACTGAATCTTGTATTTACTATCTTTGTATAAATATCGATTATCGGCCTTACTCATAAACGCTATTTAACTAAATCTACTGAATAAATGGTCAAATAAATAACGTCACCTTGCTGTCATTGTCAAACAATTTGACGTTATTTAGGTGACCACTTAATCAGCTTATTAGTTAAATAACGTTTTATGAGTAAGGGGGTATATTTTTAAGGTCCGCATTACGACGTTTTTGACGTCAATCAAAACTTAAATCCCGTTTTGAGTCAAGACTGACACAATAGTATTTGGAACCTGCACCCATGACAGGTTTATTTTCAATTAAAACTGTATTCTTGAGACTTGACTTAAGTTTTGATTCTTGTTCTTTACAGGATTAAGTGCTAGGTTTAAAATAAAAATACTCAGTATTGTTTTTGACGGTATGCATAGTTCGGATATTATGATCATAATGGTCTAATGTCTGCTTGAAGAATTCTTGTCTATTTATGATAATTCCTTCTTCAAAATTAATCATGTGATTAAATCTAGCTTTTACTGCTTGCGGGAGAATAGTTTCTTAATTATATTATCTTGCAAAGCTAAGATTAAGTTGAACTTTGTATAACTATGATTCGACTATATACAAATATTTAATCTTTAACCCCCTTATTCATAATCGCTTTTTAACTAAATTAGTGTAATAGTGTGCCCCGTCTCACTCTTTCGATCATCAAATGTCACCTGTCAGATAAAGACTTCGGAATTTGAGCTAATCAACGTTTGATAACTTTATTATGAATAAGGGGGTTAGTATACAAGATTAACTCCAAGTTTCCAAAAGCCTGATGCGTACTAACTGTCTCTTTCTATATTCGATCTATCCTTGGTTTTTCGATTGAGGATTGATATTTTGACAATATTTATATGAAATGAAATGTCATATATCAATCCACAATCAGAAAATCAACGACAGATAGAGTCGAATATAAATCGAAAGTAAGACAACAGCAGTTTTCAATTTCAGATTAATTTTCATTTGGCTTTCAGAAATTGGCAGTCAGGCTTTCAATTTATAAATATAAATAATTTTGTACATTATAATTTAGAATAAGTTTGTACATACATTGATAAAAATTTAAAAACACTTTCTTTACTTTTGTTTTATTTATACCAGGTAGACTGATGCCAAAGTCAAAGCCATTTATTCAATTTAGGTCCTAGTAGGACACTTATGTAGGTCAAAGCTAGTGAAGTTACTACCGGTTCGGAATTCAATCTTGAAATGAAAAAAATACTCGGTAAGAATCATTGGAAGCCGCGACAATGAAAACCACGGAGACACTTATCAGAAGGTATTTCATGAATAAAATTAATGTCGTTAAAATAAAATGATGCCAATGCTGCCTCCATCATTCATATCGAGTGCCTTTGACGCGTCAAAAGGTCCCAAACAGGCCCAAGCTGAAGGCTTGATATTTAGGTATATCAGCCCGTAATGTTCAACTACTGAAAACCGGCCTGCTCCTTTCACAAATAATGGTAAAAGGGGATAGGCAAATACTCCACGACTCATGACCGTGAATCGGTGCAGTTAGGCTAGTGGTCAATCTACTATTGGAGTTTTCAAGCCAACTAAGATGCCTCCAACTAGCTTAACGATGGGACCAAAAGCTTTACGTGCCTTCCGAAACCTTGATATAATACTTAAAAATATAATGTCGATAGATACCTATAGTTGATAGACAATCGAACGATTCCCGATACATAACTGATTAAGGTGCTATGTTCTGTGTTACTCATATTCTAGTCAATGTCATCGCTTTGTACACTAACAATAAAAAAGTTAATTAAAAAAATTAAATCGGCTTCAGAATACACTAAAAAGTATGAAATAATTCTAATCTGACACTGATTTGAAATCAGCGAAATATTTTCAATGGAATACGTCGTGCTCTTTCGTTGACTTCAAATCAGTGTTAGATTAGAGTTATTTCATACTTGTTAGTGTATTCTGAAGTCGATTTAATTTTTTTAAATTAATTTTTATTTTGTAATTTTTAGCTTTTCTTAAATGCAATAGAATTTGACCAAGTTTTTGAGATGTTTTTCCTTTGACACCACACCTGAAGCTCGTATCAATAAGCCAGGCCGTCACACATATTTGTCCATATCTTGAAAACTACTGAACCAATTTCGATGAACACACTGTTCCTTGACGTGAAGTAAATGTAAACCAATCAAAAAAGAATGGACATACATACAAACATACATACAAACACCTATGAAATTTTGTATAAATGTTTGGAAGCCCTAATAGATTATCATATGTGAATATATTGCAGTTCCAATAATATTACATACATACGTGTCGAATTGATAATCTCCTTTTTTTTTAAGATGATTAAAAATATGAATAATTGAAATCATTTTCGTTCGTGCAAGATTTTTCACATAATTTTAACTATGTCTGTTTGTATCTTTATTTTAAAACTAGTTTTCGCACTTCGGTTTCACCTGCGTTCTCGAGGGATCTAATGGATTCCCGTACTATTATGCACTATATGTTATTTCAGGTTATCTATCTATCTGCGTCCCAAATTTCATCACGATTGCTTGTATCGTTGAGACGACAAGAAAGAGGTAAAAAACTATATTAGTACAGGATAGAATAGGATACAAATCATGTGTTTTGCAAAGACTTATTATAGTACCTAAATCTAGTATCGAGATTGTCTTCAAATTCTATACGTCTTTAAAGTTGTGGCTCTGTGAGCTGTAGACCTCGCAAGTCTCGATGATTATTATGGAATTCCCTTATAAGCCAGTTTTTGAAAAAAAAAAAAATACCGACAGGTCAGAAAAACCACCGAATCTGAGGTTCTACTACGAAACATGAGTCAGTCAATAGAATAGCACAAACTTTACGTCTCGTCTTTACGTTTCGTTTGCTGCGGTTGATATTTAATTTTGACAACGATGATTAGACTATCCTGTATAAATTTTCGTAGGAGACCCCCGCACAAAATGTCAAGAATCGGTTGAGAAATGTGACCTGTAGAGGAGGACAGCTGGACATCCAGCGGACATCTGGAACAGACATAAGAAATAATTTTTGCCCAAGCTGAATCGGAGATGCTTCGCTCGCTCGGTCAATAACAAATTGAATATTCAGGCTACCAAAAACTAAGAGAATTTAACCCAGTGTTTTGTGTGAATTCAGACTATAAATAATAGAAATCCTGAAACAGATTTAAAACCACATACTCTTGCGGTAATCACACGAGCCTTACCGGGAAAACGTGAAAATTAATTAGTCATGGACAATATGGTAGTAGGAATAGAGAAACGTCCGCTCCCGACCGCATTTCAACCGTGCCAGCATTACCTCCTGAATTATCTCCTGAATAATGGGTTATCTATTATCAAAGGGATAATTGTCTTTTAAATACGTAGTTTTGGTGTGAATCAGTCAGAAAAAAAGGTTTAAGCCCGATGGTCCACTAGCTTTTGTAAATCAAAAAACGTCAGAATATAAAGAGGTGAATTTTGATACAAAAAAAACCCTGTGATGGGTTTTTGCGTAAAAATATTAATATGGAAAACGAGGAGCCTCCTAGGATAAAGGTAAGGACTTACCAGGAACTCCTATTGTAATCCAGCACAGTGATAAGCACTATTATTTCATATCAGTTCACAAATCACAAAGTTCAATGTGTCTCGGTCTGTAGCGTTTTTCGTACTAAATTTCGCGGGGTTGCGGGGCGCGCGCGTTTCGTTTCACTCGCACACACGCGTTTGGCGATGCGTCGCCGAAGTATGTCGAAGATTCCCGAAGCTCTTTTCTCGCTTTCACATATGATGTGGGAAAAGGAGAGGAATCGGGAAGTAGAGGCTCGTCATTGATACTCAATATGAGTAGGTTTTTACTATAAATATTATTATAGGTATTTTGGCCTAAACACCCTGTCGATAAAATTTAATTGCTATTAATTCCTCCTGTTATAGTTTTAGCACCTATATAATATAGTTTTCATAAAAATTTGAACCAAGTGCACTTTAGAAAAAGATGCTGTTCATTAGTTACATTTCAAAATTATGATTATTCATTGTATCATTATAATACATAGTATTTGGACACTAATAAGAACTTAAAACTAGTTGGCTAGCAAATATAACTTTGTGAGTAGAAAATAAAGTAGAAGGTACAATTTATAATCTCTGAAATCGTTCGTTGTCGACATCCCGGATATTCGTTTTGCTTCTTCATGTATCATGTGAACAGCAAAGGAATACGCTTACAGCGTCTGTTTCCTGACACCTATAAATTGGATTCCACTGAGGCTAGAGTTAATAGGTATGTTCTGAGAAAAACGTCAACAGCTTCGACAACGCTCTCCTTAAAGTGGGCCTGGAGCAAGCTTATTTTAATTAAAAAAAGAAACCCCCCAAAAACTTTACCCAATTAGGTAGGCACTTACATTTCAAACAAAATACAACTGGCCGATGAGAATTATGGACAAAATGAAAAATGAAAACAGATTTACTTTTACAAATATTAACGACTTATTTAATTTTCCTTTACATGTTTCGCCAACCACCCTGTGAATTTGGCAATATCTGTAAATATAACATACTGGTGAGGATCACAAATTGCTGCATCTCTTCTGGAGACACTCAAGGAAACTATGCCACGTATATGCCAGCTGCCAGTGGCATTGGCAGATGCGTCGCCTGTCGTGTCTGGCACGAAGACTATGAAGCTACCGCCACTGTCACCGTTGCAGGCTGATGTACCTGAAATTTCGAAAAGTCTTAATAGTTATCATGAGAACTTTCCCCTTTTTTCTTTACCCAAGGGATTACAGCGTGGGATTCTTCAAGACTTCTGCAGGGTTGTCAACGCCCGATGAACCTCTAATGTTGCAAGCATCAATAGGCTACGGTAACCGTTTACCATCAGGTGAGCCGGATGCTTATTTGATACCTTCTGCTTTTATATTCAGGAGCTGTACCCTTGTCGGTATAGCATTCTCCACAACACTCTATCGTTAACAATATTTTGCACCTCCATATACGACTTACCTTCTCTCTTATCTTATCTTTCCTTCTTTTGATAAATTCGTAATGTTGGGTCATTTCAGATTTACAAACATTTTTCCCCTACTATTTTCTACCTTAGTAGTATTAAAAAATTACCATTATTCCATCCAGCGCAGAATTTCTGCTTGGTCAGTAGATTGGAGAAGAATACAGGATTGCTTTTGAGACATGTAGATTCTGATACTTTGGGCATGGTTGCTTGCTGTAGTGTTGAGGATAGTTTATCTGTCTGGTCAAAACCCCAGCCTACAACCTGAAAAAATATTATAATGTAATGCTAATAATGTTCTCGGAAGTTTTTTTTTTTTTTTATATGATCCAAGATAATTTGTTTATCAACTTAATAAAATCCTCTAACTACATTTTAAAAAGCTAACAAGTAACAAGATGGATGATAATATCTCTCTTAGTCTAGTTATTATTTGTCTCTTTTGAGAAATTTATGCTTTTTAAATTACGCCGAGATTAAAGTGTATCCGAAATCATAACTTTAATTTTCCTAGGATTTTTATAATCCACTTATTTCAAAATTCAATTCAAAATTCAAAATCATTTATTCAAATAGACCTTCGCAGGCACTTATGAAAAGTCTGACTCTAATACTCTAATACCGGTTCGGAAGGTTGCATTTGCTGAGAAGAGCCGGCAATAAACTCAGCAATTACTCTTTTCAAAACAAGCTTAGATTCATTACATAATATTTACATTCTAATCGCACTGACAACAATTGCGTGCCCCGGCGCGGCCGCAAAACTACAAAGTAGACTGAATCTATATTTAATAAGTAAATAAATAAATGGCAAACTTAAGCAGACCAACCCCCACAAGCAGCACCTGTTCACAAGTATGACGCGTGTGGCAGCCATCGCCCTCCTCGCCATATTGGAGGGAAGTGAGCGACCCGTCACACGACGCCGCCGCAAGCAAAGGCCTTAAAGTGAGCATGACTTACTTAAGTCTGGCTTAGAAATAAAAAATAAACTAAAGGGAAACTACTAAACACGCAATTTGTTATCACTGTGACTATTGACAAGTTTATACTAAATATCATTTAGGTATATGTATAGAAAATATAACAATTAAGGAGACAGACATAATCTATTGAAGAATTTACAAATAAATGAAAAACATTAAATTGAATTGATTACTATAAGTAATAATCTGTAAATTAAACAAAAAATAAAAAAAAGATAACTTATAATAATAATAGCATACTTAGAATTAAAATGGACCTTGAACTAGCTGCTAAGTGAAGCAGGTGCAGAGAGAAGCTACTTCCATACATCCTTGTCGTCAATATAATGAGACACTTTATAATAGGCCCTACTCAACAACCGCTTTTTGATATGTTCCTTAAATTTAAAAAAGGACATACTGGTCACGCTATGAGGAATTTTATTGTAAAATTGGATACAATTCCCAAGAAAGGACTTATTTACTTTAGCTAATCTAAATCTAGGCACAGTTATTTTGTCTTTGTTTCTAGTGTTTCTATCGTGATAATCACTATTGACTGGAAACAAATTAATGTTTTTACGAACATACATAATATTTTCAAAAATGTACTGAGAGGGCAAAGTTAATATATTAATTTCCGGAAATACCTTTCGCAGAGATTCGCGAGACCCCAAACAGTAGATGGCGCGAATTGCTCTTTTTTGCAATACAAAAATTGATTCCAAGTCTGCGGCAGAACCCCACAGCAAAATACCGTAAGACATAAGGCTATGAAAATATGCAAAATAAATTAATCTGGCTGTATTAATGTCCGTCAGTTGCCTTATTTTGCTGACTGCAAAAGCAGCGGAGCTCAGTTTACCACCTAAGGCTTCCAGGTGAGCACCCCACTGCAATCTACAGTCTATGGTCAGACCAAGAAAAACAGTCTTATCTACTACATTAAGTTTAGTACCGTCCACAATAACATTGGTATCAACTTTTGGTACGTTTGGTAATGAAAATCTTATACATTTAGTTTTTTTAGAATTTAGCATTAGATTGTTGGCAGCAAACCATTGAGACACAGTTTCCAGAGCGTGGTTAACTTTTAAAAGGTCTTTGTCTTTTCTATCTACTTTAAATATCAGAGACGTATCATCTGCAAACAAAACGACATCTGATAGTTCTTTCACCATGTAAGGTAGGTCATTTATATAAACTAGAAACAGAAATGGGCCTAAAATCGAGCCTTGAGGTACGCCTAATTTGACTAAGGAGCCCGATGACACACTACCATTGATTCCTACTTTTTGTTGGCGCCCTGAAAGATAGGAAACCACAAGATCGAGGGCCACTCCGCGAATTCCATATAACTTAAGTTTAAGAGCTAGCGTTTGGTGATCTACGCAATCAAATGCCTTGGAGAGATCACAAAAGATACCAATAGCATCGTGTGAGCACTCCCAGGCCTGAAAAATATGCTTAATAAGTTTAGCTCCCGCATCCGTAGTGGACTTACCTCTTGTAAAACCGAACTGATCATCATGGAGTATCTTGTGGTTATTAAAATGCCTTAACATTTGGTTTAGCACAATCTTTTCAAAAATCTTGCTTAATGCAGGAAGTACTGAAACAGGTCTATAATCTGAGGGATTGTTTTTACATCCCGATTTAAAGATTGGAACAATTTTGCTGTATTTCATTAAGTCAGGAAAGTTGCCCTGTTCGAGACATTGGTTAAAAATTAGGGCTAAAATAGGGGCAATATTGAAAATAATTGACTGTATAACCTTAACTGACAAACCCCATAAGTCTTCTGTATTTTTCATATTTGACAATTGACATATTTGACATATTTGACATATTTGACAAGTAAAAATTGACTTACGGTTCCAAACACCTGTCCTGGTGGAAGTTTTTTATAAGCATTAATATTCCAAATGCAAGCAGGCTGTACATAATCACTGTAAACAGCCTCAGATCTTAGTTTAAGTAATGCTATATCGTTGTTCAATTTTCTGTATTCGAAGCTCTCGTGAACTATTATTTGGTGAACCTGCAAATTCAATATTATTGTTAACTATTTTAATATAAATAAAGTTTCTTAACTCTGCCATATAACTTTACGCCAAATCAAATACTCCTCCGTGTGCGCATTATGCTTAAAAATGGCTTCAAAGTTTTCACTTTTTGTATTTATATAGGGTGTCTGGTAATTAGTAAACGATACTTAGACACATGATTTTACTCATGATAACAAACAACTTACCCAAAGAAATGTATGAATAGTAATGTTTTTCATTGTTTTTTTTTTCCTTTTAGACCTTAGTATTAAGTACACAAACCTCTCTTTCCTGTATCTCAGCATCGCCTCCTATCAAGTTATATTTTCCTAGTACAACGCTCAGTATCTCAGGTAGCACTGGTACGCCCCTAATAGAAGCACAATGCGCCGCTGAAAGTTTATTAATTTCGTACTTATTACGTAACATTATAGGTGCATATTACCTTGCTAAACTTAATTATGAAGTGATTCTGAGAACTTCTGTTATGTTCTCGTATAGCTTAGTTACATTTTGCGTGTTTATTTGAATTCAATAATAATGGTACCTATGCTATTATATGTTAAAAAGTATATAGTATGCATGCACATTAGGTTAAATATTTTGCTGTGTTCGTTTGAATACCATTTTTTGGTTTTTTTAAGGACAAGAATATGTCAGTCTCAGTTTAACAACCATTAGGAAAATTAGGTAAGGGTTGAGGAACCTATTATTTTTCCGGGATAAAAAGTATCTTATATGTTATTCCAGGTTATGATTTAACCGTGCGCCAAATTTCATCGCGATTATTTGTGCCGTCTAGGCGTCAAGAAGTAACAAACAAACCCACTTTCACATTTATTATATTAACTAGCTGTCGCGCGCCATTTCACCCGCATTACCGGGATAAAATATATCCTATGTTTTTCTCCATACCATAGGCTATCTGCATGCCAAATTTTATTGCGATCGGTATATTAGTTTTCGAGTGATGCTTGACAACAGACAAACATACAGAAAAACAGAAAAAAAATACTTTTTCAAAAAATATTTTATGTACTGATTTGGTTTCCTTACGATTTTATTACATGTAGTATATATAAGATAATTAAATTAAAACATAATATAGTGAGATGGGACTTTTTCTAACTGCTGAGCTACACCGAGATCAGAATAGAAGCGATTAGCACAAAAGGGCGTGTATCATCCTCATTTATTCCTATTGTTTCTGCGTCCTTTTCTATTCTCTTCTAATCAGAATTGTCCATCTCGATTATCATCGACCTTATTGAAGATAAATAATCACCTGTCAAAACCATAGTTTTAGATATAAGCGTCCCTCCACATATATATTTTATTATAGCTCCTTCTAATCTGTATACAGCAGTATGCCACGGCCAATCCCCAGCTTTCGTCGGTTGTCCATTCACTACCAACGCAGTGTAATCTATTTGCCTTCTTCCACATGTTGTATCGGGTACTGTTAGGCTTGTCTGTGCTGTGTTTTGATAGCCTTCTATTAAGTTATCCATATAACCCTGGAAAAACAAGAAGTATTTCATGAGTCTATAGATTTTGCTTGCTTTAATTGACTTCAAAACAAGGGCTGTTCCGATCTCCTAGGTAGGTATTGCTCATATCCACAGGCGGTTCTTATCTTCAGTCATGTATTTTGTTTGAGAATTATTCATTAAGAAATCAAAATTAAGTTCTTTTTTCTTCGTCTTATGCTTGGATTATCTGTCAAAATATTATTATAGTAAGCATAACCTTTTGGAGCCGAAAGATGAAACATGTCGATTTGTGATCAATATATATTTGCTGTTCCCACGACTTCTAAAAATAGCTATACATTTAAATGGAATTAAATATCAGGCTTTTGGGAACTGCATAAAATATGTTTCACAATTGCTGCTTGTTGTCCACTATTGAACGAAGTCGATAAGGTTTATGTGTATCTAATCAAAAGGATTACATTAAATGCCAATTTTAATGCGATTTATGATTTAGTATTATAAAATACACTGAGGGAATGTCACACCCGACACTCGTCGACAAGGCCATGCAACGCTGCCACGGACAGCGGACTTCTCACGTGATTGCTTAGTTAGCGATAGAGACAGCGCGTAGTGACAGGCGCTGAGGACTGGTAGACCGTCTGATAGCTCATCAGTCTTCTGATATAGAAATAGACAAAAGACAGATTTACTTACAGTATCAGGACGTTCACAATACTCTTGCGTATTGATGACTATACTCTGTACATAAGGAATGGTCCCAGTAGCTGGTCCCTTGACATCCACGTTCAGATATGATGCTTTTTTGAAGAACCTCAATGTGAACACACCGTCAGAATCTGTCCTTATTCTTGCTGAAGGTGGATCGGACTAGAAAATTTAAATAAATATTGGACGCAGTTCTTGAAAGCAACAAATAGGTACTTAATAGCACTTTGATATGTTGCTCATTTTATAATGAAAGGGTCATCATCATTTGTGAAAGGAAGCCCTTCCACAAATGATGATGACCCTGAGGGTGAAAGGGAATGGGCAATACTCCACCATGCGTGCCCACTGCGGAACGGTGGAGGTAGGCTAGTGGTCAACCTACTGTTGGAATTGTTCAGTCCGCCTAGGAGGCATCCAACTAGCTTAACGACCATCACAATTAAGTGATAACCGTGACCAACGGCTTTACGTGCCTTCCGAACCACGGAAACGCTCGATTAGAAATACCACTAGGCGGTCACCTATCCAGGTACCGACCCCGACGGTGGTAGCTACAATATACAATCAAGTCTACAAAATTTTAAGAGGGAGCGCCGAACTGCACACAATTGGTTCGTCAGTCGATGGTCGTCGTTATTGGACTCTTGCGTGTCATTTGGCTACTGTGATTTGGCCAAAAGTGTACATGCGTGAGCTTGCCTCCACTACTGCCTATCTGTGCTCACCACTTGTGCCTCATACTGTACCTTTTAATTTAGAACCCTAAAAAGTAACTAAAATTTGAAGAAGAAAGAAAGAAAGATGAAGATCACAAACGGGAAGCGTACCCTTTCAAATAAAAAAAGAATTTTCCAAATCGGTTCATAAATGAAGGAGTTATGAGGTAACAAACATAAAAAAAAAAAAAAAAAAAAAAAATACATTCGAATTGAGTACCTCCTCCTTTTTTTGAAGTCGGTTAAAAAGTGAAGCCACACAAGTATGCCGGGTATTAATATGTATAGCATGCCAATCGGTTTTCATTCCGCATTGAGACGTCGACAGGCACAATAAGGCTTAATATCACTTGTGCCTATACTGGTTTTACGCACACATACGTAAGAATCGTGCTTCATTTTCGTATAAGGACCAGATTCGTTGGTACGTCTATCTGCTTAAGGTCTAATGGCAAATTCAGAGCAAAGTCTAATATGAATAATGTAGTATGTGGCTTACCAACGTCAAAGTAGCTTCCGAATCAAACTTTAAAGTGACTTTAGACTGCGCTGGAAGATTCTCTTGAATATTAAGGATATACTGATTTTCCTCCCCTGGAGGTCTACCACTTTCATATGATATCGTTATATGGTCCTCACCTTTACATGGCCTAAAAAAAGCTAAAGGATTTCCAACTATGCCGAATGATTTGGTTTCTGCTAAATCCGGATCTATCACTATCACTACTAGGCATAAAGTCACTTGCCACAACATTTTCAGATTCTATTAATACACTTTTATTAGCATCACTTATGTTTTCCCTTTTATTATTATTTTCTTTTACTTATATCCTTCTTGATAAAGGACAGGTTAAAGCAAACACATGTAAAGACTGACTGCTATAAGACTTATTGAAAGCTTGTGTTTTCCTTATTGTGAATCACTTGTCTCATTCATTATTCTTATGATGAGAAGGACAGCAATATTGCTCGTCGTCGATAATAAGTTGTTTTCGTATCATTGGATTTATATATTGAAAATAAACAAGGAAAATATTGCTCATTTCATGTCTTTGCTCTTGTTATTACAGGTCCGTACAAAAAAGCAATTTTGTTTATCTTTATATTAAAATTCTACTGCACGTGTGTATGTCACTCAACTCCTCCTAAACGGCTGGACCGATTTGAATGATTTTTTTTGTATGCGTTTGGATGGCGCCCTGGATGGTTTAGATTTACAAATTAGCCCGGCAGATGGCGCTGCAGTCGGTATCTAGGTTATATTATCGACTGTAGCGCCATCTGCCGGGCTGATTCAGCCGTTTAGGAGGAGTTCAGTGACATACACACGTACAGTAGAATTAACTCCCTGGATGGTTTAGA
This sequence comes from Polyploca ridens, assembly GCA_951394255.1. Taxonomy (NCBI): domain Eukaryota; kingdom Metazoa; phylum Arthropoda; class Insecta; order Lepidoptera; family Drepanidae; genus Polyploca; species Polyploca ridens. The sequence continues at coordinate 2,111,972 of OX596267.1, forward strand.
TAGGGTAGGGTAGGGTAGGGTAGCACCACGCGAACGAAGTCGCACCGGGCAGCTAGTATATTAGAAGGAAGAAAGAAAGAAGAGTGAATTACTGATGTCATGCTGCTATGCCACAAAACCTGAATACGATAGAACTACCGTTTTAATAAGTATGTTCTAAAGAATTGTTCGACTTGATGCCCACGGCTACTTTCCATCGCAACTCTCGCCATCGACAGGGAGTTAATCCTCACACATTGAAACCGGAATTGTTTCGAACTGTGCAGGCTCAACGGAGCTTCCTTCCGCGGACGCTCAGACTGTGGAATGAGCTCCCTGCCGTGGTTTTCCTAATAGAGTACAGCATGGGGTTCTTCAAAAAGGGTGTGAAGAGGTTTCTGCAGGGTCGGCAACGCGCGAGTGATACCTCTGGTATTGCAAGTGTCCATAGGCTACGGTAACCGCTTACCATCAGGCAGGCCGTATGCTTGTTTGCCAACTAAGTGGTATAAAAAAGCCTGTCATTATAAAAAGAGATTATCATTATACTATAAGAAGAGTATCTTTTCACTAAAGATTAATTAAGTAGATTAATTGACCGAACGAGCGAAGCGTCTCCGTTTCAGCATAGACAAATATGCTTTCTTATGTCTTGCTGTTTTCCTATATGGGTCGCATTTCTCAACCGATTCTCTTGAAATTTTGTGAGCAGGTTCCGCCATTTTCAAAAAATACCAAAAACTGACTTGACACAAAAATACATATAATTATCGAGACTCGCGAGGTCTACGGCTCACAGAGCCACTAGATACAGCCTGAACATAAAACCAAATTGATACGTCCAAACACAGTCTACAGAATAATGCAGATGGAACGCGCAGAACAAGGGAGTGAGCCCCAAAAAGCAAATACAAATTGAAAAACACATACCTGGTTATTCGCTTTTCAGTTTGTATTTGCTTTGTTTAAACAAAGTTTATCAAAAAGGTAGACAGACAGATGCAACGGCAGACTTGAGGAAATTTAATTTTTGGCCGTCCGTGTCCCGTGTTCCGCACGCTCTATCTGCCTTTTGTTCTGTAATCTTAGCGTCCAAATATTTAATTTAAATGTAGGTATGAATTACTTTAGAGAACATTCAGTCCTCTCGTAGGTTTTAGGAAACTTCAAACAAACTTTCGTTAATTATATTTGTACAGATTTCAACGGCATAAATTATTCTATTTTAGGTACAGAATTATTAAAATGGAACAATGGAAGGAATGTTTTGAAAAGAGTTTTAGTACAAGGACGCGCGATTTGAGTGAGAATTATTATAAATTAATTGTTTAAAGCATAGACCATTCTATCCCCGCAATTTTACCCTCATTCCCGGGACAAATTATTTGTCACTCGTCGGCCCAACAACTATCTCCATGCAAAAAAACCGGTAAAGATTACTAATTAAAAAATCACACTTTCTGTGAAAATTTCAATTGCCTGTCTATTACGGTTCTTGAGATACAGCCCACTGACAGACAGACGGACGGACCGATGGACGGACGGATGGACCAAACGGACGGAAGGACAGCGGTACCCTTTGGGTACGGAATCCTACAAATCACGTCGATCCTTTGCTCCGTTACTCCGTAGCTACAAGAAAGAAGGACAAACCAACCAACAAACACACTTTTGCATAGGGATTTCTATAAGGTGCCATTAAATCAATTCTTATCAATAATAGATATTAATAGCAAACATTATGACCTTACACATGAGGACTTTGAACTTTCAGATTGCGCGTTGTTATTGCAAATATTTACTTTTTCTTTTTTATCATACAATAATGTCCGTAAATAACCGTACCAACTGGTGGCAAGCGGTTACCGTAGCCTATAGACGCTTGCAATACCCCAAGCATACCCTCCCGCCTCTACAATGAGCTCTGCCAAGCTTACTCACGCGCAAGAACATTTTGCTGCGGTATTTTATCCTTCCCTAGTATTACTGTTCTTTGTCTCTCTTGTCGATTACTTGCTGTGTCAAAATCAGAAAAATCTAGCATTCAACCCACGTTTCTCAGTGATCTAATCCTTACTACTATCCTACTAATTATAAATGCGAAAATTTGTGAGTATGTTTGCTACTCTTTCACGCAAAAGCTACTGAACGGATTTGGATGAAATTTGGCACACAGATAGAATATGTTCTGGATTAACACATAGGATACTCCTTATGCTGGGAAAGCAATATCTCGGGTAAAACCGCAGGGCGCCACTAGTTCTAAATATGGGAAAAAACCTTACTTTTATTCTAGAGTATGATTAGTCTATGTTCCAATACAAAGAAATGAGAAAAATACTTTTATCTTTATATATAATATAGTATGTACTGCCACGCCGTGGTAGTACATACTCGTCCGACTCGAAGTCGGGAAATGTGACCGAGTAGTCCAGTCCGCGCAAGGTCCGCGTGGGTCCGCGCGTAGGTACATACAACAGCGAGTATGATTAAAATAACAATCAAAAGCATCTAAAAATATTTTTTAGGTACAAAAAGCCACTTGTGTATTTTCCCGCCGTTCGGGAATTTACCCGTATTTTTCCTTTCTTTCCCGTATTTTTCTTTTCTTCCCATTTTTTTTTCTTTCCCTGCCCATCCCTATCTGGATGGTTTAGATAGGATAGGGTAGGGTAGGGTAGCACCGCAGGGTAGGGTAGCACCACGCGAACGAAGTCGCGCCGGGCAGCTAGTGTCATTATAATGATAGTCAAAGCTGTTTATGCTGCGTCTTTGTGCAATAACTCAACTCAAAGCAGCATTGTAACAACATAGAGTAATTATGAACTCGTAACACATTATGATGCAAACAAAATGCATTTTCACAGAGCGTATAATTTTATTTAACAATTAATTCCGTGTTTCCTTTGTTAATATTTACGCAACTCCAATTTTCTCTGTTTAAAATCTAGGATAACCGAACTTAATAATGCTTAGAATTTTAGAATACCTTAGTGTTAGGCAATTAACCCGTTGATTCTCGCGAGGGACGCGCGTCCTATTATAACAATTGATGTCATTGTTATATTTTTAACCGGTGTCCGCTTTAGCTGAAATTCATGTTTATGTAAATCGGATAACAATTCAATATTATATGGAGCTGATCTGGTGATATAGCCGGAAGGTGGCCATGGGAACTCGTAATAAAACGACACAACCTCATCGAGTTTGGGCTCGTTTGATTCGTCTTGACAAGGACTCTGGTTCTAGGGTCTGATGATAAAAACTAAATTTGTATAATATCAAAAATAATACATTATGATACATGTGTGCAAAGTTGGTTATTAACACTCGATGCGGTATAAGCGCGTGAGCCAGAGACAAACGCGATAAGAGAGCCGAGAGTGTAATAATCAACGCACACACGTGTCATACGACGTTGACTGAGAACGTTAATCCCACCAAAAACATTTTCTCTACCGTCACATGGGAGTAAGGTGAAACTTGTATTCACTGTTCATTACTTTTTTGTTATTCAATAGTTCTTGTAGTATTGAAACGGCCAAGCCACATATTTTGACTACGGTGTGTAGAGTTTTAGAAGTTAGGGCTTGTAGAGTAAGTGCATGTAGAGTTATAAGCTTGGCTCTACATGAGATCTGATAACTTTTTGACAGTACGAGCTATATGTCTTGGCGGCAACATTTTACATAAAAATGTTTTTGGTGGGATTTCACTTCTTTTTGTAAGTTGCTTATGTTTTTTTTTTGTTTGAAATTTCCAAGTTTTATAATTTTCTTGTTGTTTGTGTACTAATACAAGCTTACATACCAAATTTCAGCTTTCTAGGACTTCAGGAAGTACCCTCTGAGTTTTGATGATCATCAGTGAGTCAGTGACGAAATCGGGGATTTTTAGATATCAATAAAATCTAAAGTATAAGAGCTGTGTTATTGAAACTTAATATGTTTAATAAGTTTACTATTGACATCATGTCCTGAGAATTTTGTTTATCTGGTGTAATCCAAACCCAAGTTATGAGGGTTCAAAAAAACGACGAAGCGCTTCGAGAAAAGGTAGGTAGTGCCCTTTCGCTTCGCTTGGCTGTCTTGGCGGGGGGGCACTTCCGTGCCCCCAGATTATGGTGCGCAAGTTTTTTTTTGACAGCGGTGCGCTGTCTACCTGTTTTAGCCTTAGATGACGGTAGTAGAAAATTCTAAATCTATGGTTTACCCGTTTAAATTAAGAATGCTTCGCCTATACGCATATCACTTACAGTGAGATACAATAAACATAATCGGGACAATATCATAAAACACTAGTGCGATAATGTAATGTAAAAAGCACCAGTTCGTAATAAGCTGTCTTATGATAATAAAATCGGTGCAATAAGAGCCACTTTACGAGCAAGTGTGTTGAAAAAAACATCTATTCAATTAACGCCCGGATAAGAAACGTATGTACGTAGCAGTTGACTCTAACACCGGTTCGAAACATACATAAACTGAGAAGACTCCGGAAAGAAACTCAGCAAGACAACAAAATAACTTCCTCTAATCTTAAAATTAACATTCACATTTCACACTGATCCAAACTAACAAGCCACAATATAAACTAGATTAACTAACATCACATACATTTCCACCATTTTGTTAATTGTACTTACTGCATCTAAATCCCACACAATCTAGTTTGGTATATACTCTGCAATCGATTGATGGTTGAGATACACAGTCGATGTACCCCCCAAATCCACTCACGTCAATATGGGGCTTAGTGTGGCTATGGGTCACACCGACGTGTAATGTGACGTATTTTTTTTTAATCATTCTATTTATTAAAGCTATGCTTTTGTTGGTGTAGCTTCTTCCACTTAGTTCTATATATGCAAGATTCTGGCCCTTGGCCTTGCCTCGTTTCGCTATGGAATACTAATTTTAATCACATTATCACATCTCTTTCTTATAAAGATTATTGAAAAGGGATAAAAAAAATAAACCAGTCAAAAGAGTCTTTTTACCCGACTGACCCGGAAGGAGGGTTATGTTTTTCGAGTGTATGTATGTATGTTTGTATGTCTATTTCTTTGTGCCGCTCTGCAGCCTAAACGGCTTGATGGATTTAAGCATATGAGGTGTCGTTAGATTTGCCTTGACTGGGGGAGTGTCATAGGGTATATTATTTTTATATAGCGCCTAAGAATAAAAAAATAAGGGGGGTATTAAAAATAAAAGTTTCGTTATTATAACAATATGGGTATCAAATGAAAGCTTGTAAATAGACCATTCCATATATGTATATATTGTAATACTTTTATGCTACCATTTTGACGTAAACTGCAAAAAACCACGATTAATGCAAGGACAGTAGGTACTGAGCCGTTACCATACGTAAAACATAGATTTGCGATGGTTGTTAGCGTTCCTTTACCGTACCGCTCATTTACTTACTAATACTACAACTCTTTCTGTATAAAACTAAAAAATCTGAAATAAATTAAATTATTAAAAGAAACAAAAAACCCGACTGCGTAAAATATAAATTAACTGAAAAGAAAAAAACAAGCTCTTAAATCTATAAAATTTTGAATATAACTTGAATTTTATAAGGTATTGCATATTATAGGCTGATGATGATGATAATACTTCTTGTTGACTGTACTTCCATTGTCATCCAATATACTAATGTATACCAAATTTCAGCTCAATCGGACACTGGGAAGTGGGTCAAATTTAACTTGCAAGATTCGATTACAGACACCGGACAGGTGAAACTAAATAAAAGCTTGTAATAAAGTTATGAATGCTATGTACGGTGTAATAGACAGCTTTGTTGTACACGAACCGTCAATGTATCGTGTGACGTGGCGACACTTGCACTATGAATTAGGCAAATCCATTGTAAGTGACGTCCTTAATCGTGCTGTCAATATCTGGATATGTAACCATTCTGGCTGATACATGTACACAATAATCTACTCTGTACTTATGTGTTCAAGGCTTAGTTTTGGTTGTAGACTGTACAGTGTACGTATTGTTAGGGTTGGAAAGTTTTTAAATGAAACAGAGCTTTATTACTTTTATTAAAAAAGTGTCAAACAGTTTGATTTATTTTTTGATACAACTAAGATAATAAACAAGCATATGCCCCACCTGATGGTAAGCGGTTACCGTAGCTTAAAAACGCTTGCAATACCAGGTCTACATGGGGTGACTGGTAATTAGTAAACGATACTTAGACACATGATTGTACTCATGATAACTAACAACTCTCCCAAAGAAACAAATAGGGATAAATAACTAAATTAAATAAAAGCTGATAGTGTATAGAATTTTGTTAGGTACTAAAGATTAGGGGCTCATGTGCTAAGTAAAATTAAAAAAAAATCTTTATGAAAGTTATTTGTTGTCATGAGTACAATTATGTGTCTTAAGCCTAGCCTTATTTGAGGGCTTTATTTTTGCCTGAGATAGAAGGTTTAGATTGCTTCTACAGCATTACGTGGACAAGACAGAGATGCCATTCACCAAATATGTTATATATGCGTGCCCCAGAGGCTCATCCAAAACTTTTAATCCGTCAGAAATTTGTCGAAGGGCATAGAATATTTGACCCGTACTATTCAAAATTCAAAATCATTTATTCAAATAGACCTTCGCAGGCACTTATGAAAAGTCTGACTCTAATACCGGTTCGGAAGGTTGCATTTGCTGAGAAGAGCCGGCAATAAACTCAGCAATTACTCTTTTCAAAACAAGCTTAGATTCATTACATAATATTTACATTCTAATCGCACTGACAACAATTGCGACTATAAATACATACGTCCTACAAAAATTTGTCTCTATATTGAAACGCGGAAGAAAATTGTACTTGATAAGAAGAGAAAATAGGACAGGGTTAACGTCTGCGATCTGCTTTACTGTCGTCACATGCAGGCATTACCATAAATGTAAAACCCCTTTATTTATTTAAACCCTAACCTATATCCATCTAAAAATCTCTTTGCAAGTTGGCTTTGCTCCTACCATTTGTTATAATCACCTCAGATTTAGTTGAATGATAAAATCTGTTAGGCAAATCTTTGTTTTACGTAGATTGTCTTATCTTTACTAATGGTTGCTGTCAGAAGCGGAATCTCGCTCCTTTATTCTATAAACACGTTTTTACAATGGTTTTTGTGTGAAAGCAGTATTTTACATCAAGTTCTAATACAAATATCTAGCATTTCTATACCTTCTATCGAACAAAGGATACGGTAATAAGTTCGTTCAATAACAAATTGGATTTCCACGCTTCGTGTTTTCACAGACATACACACCCGTTTCACTAATAAATTTACACCGTATATTGCTCATAATAAAGATTAAAATAGCAATATGACAGGTGTGTCTTAAAAACAAAGAATCCCACGAACCTTTGATTTCGATTGAGCTTTATAAAATCGCCATCGAGGAAACTCACTTTTACCAAATAATAAAAATAACACTTTTATATCATCATCATCATCATATCAGCCCATGGATGTCCACTGCTAAACATAGGCCTCCCCCCATTGATTTCCCCTTCGAACGGTTCTGGGCCGCTTGCATCCAGCGGCGCCCAGCGACTCTGGCTAGGTCATCGGTCCACCTGGTGGGAGGTCGTCCCGCTTGGCGCTTTCCAGTACGTGGTTGCCACTCGAGAACCTTTCTTCCCCACCGGTTATCGGCTCTTCGAGCGATGTGGCCTGCCCATTGCTACTTCAGCTTACTAACTCTACGAGCTATATCCGTCGTTTTCGTTCTCCTACGAATGTCCTCATTACGCACCCTGTCATGTACATACTTTTATATACCTTGTAAGAAACATTAAAACAAATTCACAACATTCTCACTCAAAAATCGAAACCGACTTTTATTCGATTACCCTAAAACCCATAGTACCCCATAGCATGTTCGTTCATCCTGTGATAAAGTGTGGAACATAAAACTTTCCCATAACGACTGCTCTGTCAGGAGCAAGTACGCAATTTATTCTTTTTTTTTTTGTTGTTACGGGAAAGAGAAAAAAAATGGGCCGCGTTCTTTATCAAGACAGCAGGGGGAAGTAATTTTTGACGGCAGTACAACCCTAAGTGGATATGAAGGCAAAGGCTCTTCGATTGATGTAAATGTACAGTCGCGGTGTAAAAATATTTATAACTTTATGGTTCATAATTGCATGCACACATCTGTGTCACACCACAAGGTTGATATGCAATTTGATTGGACATATAGTAGATATATCATTACATTTATTTTTTTACCTCAAAAGGTAAAAGAAGGAACCCTTATAAGATCACTCTCTTGTCCGTCTGTCTGTCCGTATGTCACCATCAATTTTCTCAGGAACGGGTGGACCTAGCAAGTTGAAATTTATACCAGATACTGAAGTCTATAGTCCCTATTAGCTGTATGAAAATCAAGGTCCTAAGTCAACATGATAAAAAGATATAGGCAAATTTAGATTTTCGCGAAAACTTGTAAGTATTTAAAATTAACCTTAATTTTCAACTTTTTATATTTTTCGGAATTTTCCTTTTAACCAAAATTGACAATTCTAGGTCAACCGGAAGGAAGTACCTACTGAGGTTTTGGGTCGAAAACCTATATGGTAGTTTCCGTTGACCTAGAATCACGAAATTTGCCAAAAAGTAAGGTCTTACAGCACAAGTAAAGAGAAAATTCCGAAAAATAAAAATAAGTTAAAATTAATGTAAATATTGGTACGTTTCAATTTTGCGCCTACTATTTATTTCACAATCAATTTGAGTAAGGTTACATTATTATTATTGTAATTAGTGTGCGAGTCCGAATCGTACTTGGCCGGTTTTTACTGAAAAACACAAAGGTATAATTTCTAAAATGAAAATTCAGAAACCATAAAAATTTTGCTATATTCAATTTTTTGTAAAAGCTAACGCATGATATTTTCGGAGAATTTTTGAACAATCATTCATTAGTGTAGTTTTCTACTTCATCGAGTGAACTCTGGATCTCAAAGTGAACTGAACGAGGTACATTAATCTTTTGAGACGGGCTCCTGAAATTAGAGTTAGTCATAAAACGGATCAAGTGCGAACTCTTAGAAAATAATAATGGGTTCAGTGACAGTAATAATATTATGTTCTTTGCATTTTCAAAAATATGTTTTTCATACTATAAGGATACATTTTCAAATCATATACATAATAATAAATATTCAAAAGGGTTTAGAAGGTGTTTGGCATTCCTCTCGTCCACTGTTTTGTTTTTTATTTTTTTAAAACGGGGTCCTCTGATAACTTATATAATTCATCCGTAGACGCCATTTTATAATAAAATCAAAATGGCGAATAATACGAATGCCAGGCGCCATACTTAAATCTTCCAACCCCTACAATAATAATAATTTATTTTCAAAGAAAGGATACAAGTTCATACATAAAACTAAAAACATGCATAACTTAAAAACACTTGTTGTCTGAAAGACTTGCTGTCAAGAAATGTCCTAGGCATAGTAGGTTCAGATTTATTATAGAAGCGAGGCTTCCAATCTTTATGGAGACAAAAAGGAAAAAAAAGTGGCAATAAAGCACACGTCATTGATTGGCGTAGCCAGATCAAAGTCAAAGTCCAAAGTGTAATTTGATTTTACGTATTCTTCGCTTTCCTGCTATACCTCACTGTTTTTTTTTTAAATAATAATAAGTTTATTGAATTTCACGCATAATTATTTGAACAGAAATTTTAATCAATTGAGTAGAACAAAAGTATTTTTTAAAAATCCTGAATCCCTTTTACATAAACAAACTCGAGAATAAATGAAGTTTAAAATATTTAAAATATTTTATTTTAAACTTTATTAAGTAATAATACGAAACCCTAAAGTGAAGTTCATCGTTCGTCTGGCTGTCATAAACCATTAAACAAAGAATACGAGGCTATTTCCATTGAGTTATTACTTATACAGTCAATGCTTGACCGTTCTTGAAATTTCTCAGAAAATAACATTTGAGTAAATATTTCGATACAATGTGAATTTCAGGTAAATTTTGTATTTAGTATTTGTTAAGATCAATAAATTTATTGTAGTTAGTTATTTTTTAATTTTATTTTGTTCAGTACCATATTATTAGTATCATAAAAAGTTACTGAGATGTGTATAGTAAAATATAAACCCCCTTACTCATAAAACGTTATTTAACTAATAAGCTGATTAAGTGGTCACCTAAATAACGTCAAATTGTTTGACAATGACAGCAAGGTGACGTTATTTATTTGACCATGTATTCAGTAGATTTAGTTCGCATATCGTTAATCTATGATTTAGTTATACTGTTTTCAGGATTAGAAGATAACGGTGACAGTTCACATTTTCCGGTTCACTCATACTACTTGCGAGTAACTAATATAATATTTTACAAAAAAAAATATTTTAATTTCCATTTTATATCATTGCAAAAATACAATATATATCGCTATACATAACTAAGAAATAATTTCAGCACATTAATATAGCTTGATAATTTTAAAAATTAAGAAATAGGATATCCTTAAAATACTTGCTGCGTGAAACGGAACATTTACCTATAGTGATTGACTATGCTTGATCGTCAGGGAAATTCAAAAAAGTATCGATATATGTTATATTATTATTTTTGAATAGGTTTATCAATATCGAAATATTTTTAAACACCAAAAATTTCGATATATCGGTACGATATCAAAGAGAGAGAGAATATTCTTATATTACTAGGTAAATATCAATTAACAAACATAATTTATTATAAATCCTGTAATAATTATCTGAAATTAAGAACAACGATAATAGTACAGTATGATACATGTGTGCAAAGTTGGCAATTACACACGAGGCGGTATTAAGCAGTAAGACAGTAATAAGGAAATATAATTTGGAAAATAAAAACACTAAAATGAAAATCGATTAGACTTTCTTTATTAACTTTCTCGATACAACATAAAAATCGATTGGATATCGTTAAGGCGCATGACTATAATTGTCAAAAGTGAACTGTCACCGATATCTTCTAATCCTGAAAACAGATTAACCCATATATGCCCACGGGGTCGATAACGACCAAAAATTCCTTCATGACTTCTAATGCACACTGACCGCGACCTGTTGCATTAATTTAGATTATAGTACCATATTTTGAGAGTCTGAAGAACTTTTTTGAAACACAGTATAGGTTTATAGATAATCTATAATAATTAAATTGACAACTAGGATTCCAAATTCATAATTGTTTATATTTGAAAAAAAAATTGCGACCGAGTGCACATAACTGTAAGTATTTTTTTTGTATTTTGTTATTTTTATGAAAAGTATAATTTTTTTAGTAATTGAAATATGTATTTTAGAGATAAAGATACTTTTTTTGGTATATATTTTATATTTTTTGATTTGCAATCAATTGAATTATTGTGGGTCGATAACGACCCCGTGGGCATATATCATGCTTTACGTTCTAATTTTTTTTATTTTATGTTCCGGCTTTTACTGTATACTAATGAAATAGCTTACGCCCTGGAGGCATTTCAGCAGGCAGCTCCAGTTCCGCCGGTCACACACGACATAATCATCCTGTTTTACAGTCAACTGGTGGAATAGTTGAAACACAAACGATAACCGCTGAATGTGATGGACTTCTTCTTCCAAAGTACAGTCTACCAGGGCCCTCAATCAGCCTGCTGGCCCATCTAACGTCTCGAATACCAGATTCAGATCATGTAAAAGGGTAAAGCGAGACTTACTTCCCCAAAAAAACGAGCGGTCAGCTCTGCCTCCAAGAACTGTATTCTTATTGAGCTCCCCGCCGTGGTTTTCCCAATGGAGTAGGTACAGCATGGGGTTCTTCAAAAAGGGTAAAGAGGTTTTTTCAGGGTCGGCGACGAGCGAGTGATACCCCTGGTGTTGCAAGCGTCCATAGGCTACAGTAACTACTTACCATCAGGCGGGCCGTATGCTTGTTTGCCAACTTAGTTGTATAAAAAAAACTTACCAAAGAAAGTGAACCCATAGAAACAGATGTGCGCTGCGTAATAACAAAACGCTTCAAAAGTGCTGCAAATGTATTGTCAATTTGCATGAAAAATGCTTTCAAGTATTTAATTCTTAACTGATATTATGCTTTTTGTTTCTTGACTGTCTAATTTAATTACTTAATAGCTCCTATTTCATTGTTGAACCTAATAAGAAAGACTAATTTGCGTATAAACATTTTTATTTCGATGCACCTTACTCCATACTAGCGTATGACTATATGTGCCCATGGGGTCGTTATCGACCCACTGAAAAAAACCTACTTCCCGAACTGAAAACCACAAATTACTATTATAGCCCTTATTTATAATCATTTATTACCAACATAGTTGAAAATCGGAAAAATTCAACTTAAGGCGGCCCTCTGTGACCGGCGCAACTTCAACGCAAGCATAGTCTAAAAGCTTGTTGTTTCATCCACCGTAATGTTTGACTGCGAAAAAAGAGAGACAGCATCAGAGCCGTCGGTTATCAGTCGGTAAATTCCGCTGATCACTCGCGGCCGCTTCGCTAGGTCGTCATTCATGATTTCGCATTCATAAAACTTGTTCCAGGAGTATACTTCTTGTGAAAAAATCTTACAAGTTTGTGAAAAAAACGTTAGTTATTTAGAATCTCCAATACATTTGCAAGCCTGGTATCTAAATGTTTTCTTTACTTTTACAATTTATAGGTACATTAGATATGGCCAAAGTTCAGGCAAAAACGCTGTTTTTCGGAGGCTTTGACTGAATTTGTTTCACACTTTTTTTTAATTACGCCTAGATACAAGGCTAGATATAGTGCACAAGATACTTATTTGTTCAAAACATCTAACAAAAAATGTTTAACAACGACATGATAAGTACAGAGGTTTTGTATGAAAAGTATGACGAATTGAGTCCTCTTAAAAAAAGTTCTGGGCATATATGGGTTAAATAGCGTTTATGAGTAAGGCCGGAAATCTTTATATATAAAATTCTACTGTACGTGTGTATGTCACTGAACTCCTCCTAAACGGCTGGACTGATTTGAATGTTTTTTTGTATACGTTTGGGTGGCGCCCTGAATGGTTTAGATCAAATCAGCCCGGTAGATGGCGCTGCAGTCGATAATATAACCTAGATACTGACTGCAGTGTAGCGTAAGGTAGGGTAGGGTAGCACCAGGCGAACGAAGTTGCGCCGGGCAGCTAGTAGAAATATAAGTGCCTAATGTTGATTTTCCATATAAAAAGGTTAATATATTGAATATTTGACCTCAAAGATTTAAAAAAATTATAAAGATACTATATTTTACGATATTTTATTTTGATCAACATTTCAATATAGATGGGTCCACCGGACCCACCACTATAGAAGCGTTACTATTTTTCAACACTACAATCAAGGTTTAAGGCATTACCAAACGACCAAACCTAGGGAACAGAGGCAGACAGCGCTATACGTCAAAAAGAGAAAGGAGAACAGCTAGGCGTCAAATTCTCTTTTGAACGTATAGCGCTCTCTTCCCCTGTTCGGCGGATCGGCACCAGATTTGATAGTCTGGTAATTATATAAATTTTGGCTGGCATTAAAAACAACCAACCCTATCTTTCCTTCATCCTTCGACAATAACATAGCTACGTTCATTTTAGAAAAGAATTCTAGGTCTTTATAATAATATAATAATATAATAAATATCTTTATTTGTCACCACATACCAAAAATACAATGTTATTAAAATAAGGGTTACATTGCTATGGAGATCATTTTTGGATGTGGATCACTGGTGCCTGTGGTAGGTTATAAAAACCTGTGTTACAGGTCACCAGGTCTCCACCTCTCGGAGGTTGTTATTGAAAATCAATAGCAAAAACATAATACAAAATAGATTCATTACACAATATACTTAATCTTATTTCAACTGAACCAGTGAACCGATACACCCCAAAATGAACAAGATAAAAATTATAGACAGAAAAAATATTGTACCTACAAATAACCAAAATTTATTACAAACTTAAAACAGATTACTTTACACGGACAAAGATATTATTTAACGTTGGATTACATAGGGGGGACGATTCTGCTGGTGATACAGAGCATAATGATTATTGCATAATATGGTATACATTGAAAAAACGGCAAAAAAATAATAATCAAATATTGTGAGAACAAATAAGATGATTACTTAACATTAAATTTAAAGAAAATTAAATTAAATATCTACCTACATGCAATTGCACAGAAAAATAATAAAGTGTCTAAAAATATATGTCAAATTATATGGTTGAAACAAATAAAATGTGAAAAGGAGTAAAATACGGTAACAAACTACTCCAAAACCTCCAAAATTCTTTCTGTTGCCATGTACGATTGTGTGAGAAGCCATTTTAGGATAGTGAGTCTGAAGTTAAATTTATTTAGAGCATGCAGAGTTAATAATTTATGTAAGTGGTTATAAACGTAGGGACCGAGGAATACAAAGAATCTATGACTGAAGGAAGTGTTAACTGAAACAGACGTAGCTACAAGATGGTTGCGGCGGACAAATTCAAGGGAGTAGTTAGTTAGCGAGTGTTGTTTTAGAGCAGTATTTAGTATGAACAATTGCCTAACTGTGAGCACTTGGCACTCATAGAGCTTATCTGTAGGATACAGGCGTGGCTTGAAACAGCACACCTTTGGTACAGCTCTTTGAGCACGTTCAATCTGTATAAAATGGGTCTTTGCCGCTCCCCCCCAGGAAGTTATGCAATAAGTTAGGATAGATTGGCATAGTGCTTCATAAACCATTTTCATAACGTCTGCATTTGCTGATTGCCGTAGTTGCTTAAAGATGTAAATAAGCTTACGCACTCTATTTGATAGGTGTTCAATATACTCTTTAAAAGTAAGATTCGAATCAATTACTATGCCAAGATATTTGAAAGATGTGACTTTATCAATGTTGTAATAGTCATTATCAACGATAGTATTATTTTGGATGAGGGATTGCTTAGCAACTATTTGTAAAGTGCTAGCTGGAGCAGTCGTAGAATTGCGAATGGAAAAGTTTAGAAGTTTGGTTTTTTTTAAATTCAAAGTTAACAAATTGGAGTTTAACCAGTCCCTAACAATGTCAAACCCTTCCTGAGCCAAGCGATACGTTTCACTCCATGAATTTGACGAAAATACGAGTGCTGTATCGTCCGCATAAGAAAAGATCGTGCCATTATGGAGACTAAGGTTGCACAAGTCATTTAAATATACTAAAAACAGGCTGGGGCCAAGTATACTGCCCTGGGGCACGCCATAAGTGATTGGCAACACAGAACTTGTATGGGAACCAATCTTTACAAGTTGAGTTCTGTTCGCCAAATAGCTCTGAAAAAGGGACAACTGGGTTCCTCTTATTCCTAGAGACTCGAGTTTACTTATTAGGATGGGAATCGATACCGTGTCGAACGCCTTTGTAAGATCAAGGAACAGAGCAAGACATTTTTTATTTTCATCAACATTTCTAACTATATGGCCTACCAGACTATGAACAGCATCTTTACTTCAAAGCCAGTATTACCCGTACTTACTAATAAGTTTATGTACAATCCAAGTGGCTCCGCTTCAGTTTTATTGCAACTGTCACTTAAGTCTCCCATAACTTTAGCTCTGCCATCGTAAACTTAAATGCATTGCACGTTAGATTCTACAAAATCAGATTTAGTTAGTTCAATTTGTATAAACTTAATGGTTTGATGCAGCGTCTGTTACAGACGGCTATTAACTGTTAAAGTTAAATACTAATCTTTAATTTATACAGTTAGTAAGCCATTCACAACACGCTAGGAGAAATGGGATGTAAAATTCAGATGTGAAGACAATCTACACTGAACCTGTCTTCTGAGATGGAATTAGATTAATTAAAACAAGTCATGTAAAGAGAGTTTGTTGAGAAAGCGTTTATTCGCTCAAAGAGCAGCTCGAATGAGGAAGTACCTCCACCTTACAGAATACCGCAGCCAAATACGAGTAACTTAATGTTGTGTTCCTGCGCGTGAGTAAGGTCGCCAGAGCTCTTTGGGGAGGGGGAAGGTCGGTAGCGCGAGAGTGATGCCTCCGCGTGTTGCAAGCGTCTATATGGCGATGGCAACTAGGTAAGTCCAACCTCGACAAAGAGGTCAATCGAAGAATCCAAGTCGGCTGGGTATCGTACGGGAAGCTCAGGCACATCTTCACGTCCAAAGATGTTACCAGTGATGACATACGGAACAGAGACGTGGTCTTTTGCTGCTGGCCGAATAAATAAGCTCAGAGTCACTCAGCGAGCTATGGAATTAGGGAACGAGCTTTGTTCGGAATTTCTTTCCGTGAAAGGGTCCGAAACGAGGACATTCGTAAAAGAACAAAAATTACCGATATAGCTCGTAGAGTTAGCAAGCTGAAGTGGTAATGCCACATCGCTCGAAGAACCGATAGCCGATGGGGAAGAAAGGTTCTCGAGTGGCGGGCGACCATGTATGTACTGGAAAGCGCCGAGCGGGACGACCTCCCACCCCAGGTGGACCGACTGCCAGGTCAAAATTGCTGGGCGCCGCTGGATGCAAGCGGCGAATAGAAGTTAATGGGGGAGGCCTATGTTCAGCAGTGGACATCCCTAAGCTGATAATGATGATGTTGATGATATGGCTACGGTAACCGCTTACCATCAGACAGGCCGTATGCTTGTTACCCAAATTAGTAGTATAAAAAAACAGGATAAATATATCATTCAATTTATAAGGCATAAAAACATTCGATAAAATGGCGGTTTTCAATCAACAATCTTTTTAAATTTACGTTCAAAGAACATAAAAATGAATAGGCCCAATACTGGAATATCAAATAAGTCTTCTCACAAAACTAAAGTTTAAAGGCAAAGAAGCAAGAGGCAGGGGTATAATATTGAAATTAGGTGCCCCAGACGTTCCAATAGTTTTAAGACCAAGGCTTTATAAGCGGAGCGGTAGCGATAGCGTTTTTATGGCATTACTAGATTTTTGCCTCGTGGATTCACCCGTAATCCTATCATACCAAAAGTAAGTAAAGTAAGCTATAGTTTAATAATCTAATCTTCTCTAATCAATATCTACAAGCATATTGAATATTTGAGAATCACTTATCTTTTAACTAATAAATACTGTTTTCATCAATTAAAAAAATCCGGCCAAGTGCGAGTCAGACTCGCTCACGGAGGGTTCCGTACAATATTAATTAACTCAGCTTTTGCTATGAAAAAAAAACTGGAAAAAGACGTTTTGTGTTCTTGCCGGCCTCCGTTAATGTTTAACTTAATTCATTCAGAAATACATATTCTGTTTAAATTTCAACTTATACAGTCTACCTGTTACGGTTCATGAGATACAGCTCACTGACTGACATAGACAGACGGACGGACGGACGTACAGCGGAAGCTTATGAATAGGGTCCCATTTGGCATCCTTTGGGTACGGAACTCTTAAAAGCGTTACACAAAAAGTCAGGTCGCTCCCGTCTGGCAACACTCCCGTTTGGCAACTCTACATATGCATTGGTTATGTTTGTAGATATTACGTACCTGAGCACACGCTATAGTTGTTAGAGTACTTTTTACTATAACTAAATATAATATACTAGTTATAGTAAATAGTTCTAGTGTGCCGATTTATTCAATCATAAATTCAAATCCAAATTCAAAATCATTTATTCAAATAGACCTTGGCAGGCTCTAATACTCTAATACCGGTTCGGAAGGTTGCATTTGCTGAGATAGTTAGTGATAAGCGGTTACCGTAACCTTTTGAAGATGCTTTCAACATTCGAGGCATCACTCACAAGTTACCGAACCTTCCCCTCTCCCCAGTAAGCTTTGGCAACCTAACTCACGCGCAGGAACACAACATAAAGTTATTTGGCTGCGGTATTCCGAAAGGTACCTGTAATATCTCTTTGAGAATACACTCTAAAAATAATATATGTATAAATTACACGACATTTTATTTATGCCCTGATCGCTTAAATCACGACCGCAGCCTTATACTACTCAAAAGCGTATTTATTAGATTTTTTTCGACGAATACCTTCAGGAATATTCCATTTAATAGATTCAAAGGAAATAATTTGACTTCCGAACCTATTTACAGTTGCGATATTTAGGATATTAAACATTTCGGAATTTCTGACTATAGTCCGGTCAACACTATACAAGTGAAGTAATACAATTACTTACATACATATTATATACATATATAATTATAGGTGATACTAGGTGATAAGCCGTTCTTAATCAATCGGAAAAACGAAAGAACGATTTTGAAAGTGATTTATTGTGACTAGAACTTATAATATTATTGGAAAATGGCAAAACACAAGCCAACATATAAAAAAAAAGTATTATGTAGCTACCAAATTTTCACGATGTTCTCGTTAACCGAAAGTACAAACTCACTTATTAGTCTGTTAATGATGAAATCGTATAAACTAACAACACTAGTAAAAGATAATATAGGTATAAGCTGAAACCTTTCGGTTCCTGCTCGACCCATTAGCTTCATTATTAGGACTGAGAGCTGTTTCTTACTGGATGTAGCAAAAAAAATAAGATAACGACGTGATGATAGTTCAGGAGCCCAAGTCTGCTATTACAATTGTTTCCCAATGAACTATCAGTGGTATCAAAATTGTGACATTTTACAGTTTTGGTAGTACTAACATAATAGTTTTATAATGGCGTCATTATGGTACGTTTTGACTACGGTGTGTAGAGTTTGTGAAGTTAGGGCTTGTAGAGTAAGTGCATGTAGAGTTATAAGTTTAAATTTCAACTTATACAGTCTACCTGTTACGGTTCATGAGATACAGCTCACTGACTGACATAGACAGACGGACGGACGGACGTACAGCGGAAGCTTATGAATAGGGTCCCATTTGGCATCCTTTGGGTACGGAACTCTTAAAAGCGTTACACAAAAAGTCAGGTCGCTCCCGTCTGGCAACACTCCCGTTTGGCAACTCTACATATGCATTGGTTATGTTTGTAGATATTACGTACCTGAGCACACGCTATAGTTGTTAGAGTACTTTTTACTATAACTAAATATAATATACTAGTTATAGTAAATAGTTCTAGTGTGCCGATTTATTCAATCATAAATTCAAATCCAAATTCAAAATCATTTATTCAAATAGACCTTGGCAGGCTCTAATACTCTAATACCGGTTCGGAAGGTTGCATTTGCTGAGATAGTTAGTGATAAGCGGTTACCGTAACCTTTTGAAGATGCTTTCAACATTCGAGGCATCACTCACAAGTTACCGAACCTTCCCCTCTCCCCAGTAAGCTTTGGCAACCTAACTCACGCGCAGGAACACAACATAAAGTTATTTGGCTGCGGTATTCCGAAAGGTACCTGTAATATCTCTTTGAGAATACACTCTAAAAATAATATATGTATAAATTACACGACATTTTATTTATGCCCTGATCGCTTAAATCACGACCGCAGCCTTATACTACTCAAAAGCGTATTTATTAGATTTTTTTCGACGAATACCTTCAGGAATATTCCATTTAATAGATTCAAAGGAAATAATTTGACTTCCGAACCTATTTACAGTTGCGATATTTAGGATATTAAACATTTCGGAATTTCTGACTATAGTCCGGTCAACACTATACAAGTGAAGTAATACAATTACTTACATACATATTATATACATATATAATTATAGGTGATACTAGGTGATAAGCCGTTCTTAATCAATCGGAAAAACGAAAGAACGATTTTGAAAGTGATTTATTGTGACTAGAACTTATAATATTATTGGAAAATGGCAAAACACAAGCCAACATATTAAAAAAAAAAGTATTATGTAGCTACCAAATTTTCACGATGTACTCGTTAACCGAAAGTACAAACTCACTTATTAGTCTGTTAATGATGGAATCGTATAAACTAACAACACTAGTAAAAGATAATATAGGTATAAGCTGAAACCTTTCGGTTCCTGCTCGACCCATTAGCTTCATTATTAGGACTGAGAGCTGTTTCTTACTGGATGTAGCAAAAAAAATAAGATAACGACGTGATGATAGTTCAGCAGCCCAAGTCTGCTATTACAATTGTTTCCCAATGAACTATCAGTGGTATCAAAATTGTGACATTTTACAGTTTTGGTAGTACTAACATAATAGTTTTATAATGGCGTCATTATGGTACGTTTTGACTACGGTGTGTAGAGTTTGTGAAGTTAGGGCTTGTAGAGTAAGTGCATGTAGAGTTATAAGCTTGGCTCTACATGAGATCTGTAACTTTTTGACAGTGCGAGCCATGTCTTGACAACATTTTACATAAAAATGTTTTTGGTGGGATTATATTAGTATAATTATAGATAGTTCATTATGTGATTCGAAACTTTTATGAAAATCTAATTATTTCTTTCTAAATCTTATATGACCCTCGAACTAAGAACTGTTAGCGAATGAATGAGGTTACAAACAAATTAGCTGCTCCTGCTGGCAGCTTACATATGAGTACTAAATCAAATATGTTCGTTTGTGTCATTTTTTGAAGATTTTTTTGTACAAATGTCTAACTCTCATCTATCATCTAAAATAAAACTATTTATGATAATTATTCCGTCTTTGGATATTACTAATTGGTTATGGGCTAATAAAAATGTCCATATCGGACGGAGATCAAGCTCGACCAAGAGAATTATATGATAATATGAATCATGGTAGTAGCAACTTACCACCGTTCGAGAAATTGGAAGGTCAGTCAAACTATGCTACTTGGAAGTTTCAAATGGAATTATATTTAATCCACGATGGATTATGGCAATATGTGAGTAAAACTCCAGATATTACTGACCAAGCGGGCTTGATGCGCGATCAGAGGACACGCGCGAAGATAGGATTAATGGTCCAGAAACACTGCTTAGTACACTTGAGACAGGCTAAAAACGCAAAAGAAGCTTGGGAATCTTTAAAAAACACTTTCGAAGATGCTGGTGTCAATAATAGATGTCGCTTACTTGGCAAATTAGTCAGCCTGAAACTGGAACAATATAATAGCATCAGAGCATATGTGACAGAAATCATGTCAGTTGCACAAAATCTGAGAGACATCGGCAAGGAGGTCGATGACGAGATGCTGGCGGCACTCATGCTGCAAGGACTTACCAAAGAATACACAGCCTTGAGACTTACCATGGAGAACTCAAATGTTGCACTCACGTCTGACTATGTCAAAACGAAACTACTTGGTTTAGATGATTACAGAAATGTTACTACATCAGAGACTAATCAGCCGTCAACGGCACTTATTTCAAAACCTAAGAAAAATAAACAGAATAGTAACAGAGGAAATCAGAGAAATTCTCAGAAACAAGTCAGATGTTTTATATGCGATGGACCGCATAAGGCGTGGGACTGTCCTGATAATCCGAAGAAACACGGAACTTCAAGACGGCAGAGGCACTCCTCAATTGCGCATGCTACTGCTACAGGTGGAAAAGAACGAGACTGGATTGTAGACTCGGGAGCTTCTTTTCATATGACGAATCAAAAAGATTGGCTTCGTAATTACCACCAGCAGGAGCAAGTTGAGATTGTTTGTGCGAATGGGGGTAAGATTTATGCGAAAGGCAAAGGCGATGTGGTAAGTGATGATTCGAACTTTACAGTACGAGGAGTTATGTATGTTCCAGAATTGAGTACGAATTTACTTAGTGTGAGTACTATGGTGAATAGAGGTAAAGTAGTTATTTTTTCGAAGAATGGTTGCGAGATTTATGAGTCAGATGGATTTGTAGCTAAAGGGAATGTATTAGATGAACTGAGTGAAAGTAATGGTGTTTATAAACTGACACATACTAACCATTTACAAAAATTTACTAATGATTATTCATTTTTAGCTACTGATGATAATTTGTATCTTTGGCATCGTCGAACTGGACATTTGGGTCTGCGCAATATGAAACTTCTTCGTGACAAAATGGCTACAGGACTTGAGTTTAAGTCAAAGGTTGAGAAGCTAGAGTGCGTATCATGTCTTAGAGGTAAGCAGACAAGACAACCTTTTAAAAAGAGCGGATCCTCAAGAGCTAAGGATGTACTTGAGCTCGTACATTCTGACATATGCGGCCCAATGAGCGTTGCGTCTGTGAGTGGATGTAGATATTTCATGACACTGATAGATGATAAAACGAGAAAAACTTTCGTTTATTTTCTTAAAACGAAAGATGAAGCTCTGGAAATAATAAAAGAGTTTAAACGGTATGCAGAGAATCAGACCGGAAAAAGGTTAAAAATATTGCGGACTGATAATGGAGGAGAATATGTTAACAGAAAGATGAAAGCCTTTACCAAGCAACATGGAATTCTTCATCAGCTTACTGTTGAATATACTCCTGAGCAGAACGGAGTAGCTGAAAGAGCAAACCGCACTATCAACGAGAAAGCCTTAAGCATGTTGGAGGATGCTCGCCTTGACAAGCGGCTATGGGCTGAAGCAGTGAGAACTGCTGTTTACCTAAAAAATCGATCCCCAACTTTAGCCGTGAAGGATGTCACACCAGAAGAGGCTTGGTCAGGTAAGAAAACAGATTTAAAGTTTCTTCGAGTCTTTGGATGTCGTGCTTTTATGCACATCCCTAAACAAAAACGCCGTAAGTTTGATCCCAAGAGTAAAGAGCTTACGTTTATAGGTTATTGTGAGGACGCAAAAGCTTATAGACTATTAGATCAAGAAACGTGGCAGATATACAAAGCCAGAAATGTCGTATTCTTTGAGAATAAACAACCTCCACCAACTGATCAACAATTACTGCAGATACAAGGTAGTCCACAATCTCCAAGAGTAGAACACAAATCTTCTGAAGTTATTCCACTAACTGATAACTCTACATCGGAAGTTAATATGAATGAGAAAGACACAGAAGTTGAAACTAGCAGGATGCCGTTGCCTATTTCATCTACAGATATATTAGATGAAGTTGAGGATGTTCAACATCAATCATTCGAAGAAAGAGAGAATACTAGCCAAGACACAATAGAAAGAGAAAATGTAGTAGAAGAACAGCGAGAAGAGAGAAGGTATTCAGTTAGAGAAAGAAGACCTCCGGACTACTACATGTGTCAAGCTGCACATATTCTTGAAGAAGAGCCAACGGTAGACGAAGCACTTTCTAGTCCAAATAAGATAGAATGGCAGAAGGCAATCCAAGAAGAGCTAGAGGCCTTAAAGAAAAATAAAACTTGGGTGCTAGTGAAACCCGCACCCAACCAGAATCTTATTGATTCTAAGTGGATTCTTAGAATCAAAACAGAAGGGGGGAATAAGAAGAGGTTTAAGGCAAGGCTAGTTGCACGCGGATTTCGGCAACTAGAAGGTATTGACTATTTTGACACGTTCTCTCCAGTTGTGAGACATTCATCGCTACGGTTGCTATTAGCACTTGCCGTTGAAAACAATTACCAAATACATCAAATGGATGTGAAAACGGCCTTTCTGAACGGCAACTTGAATGAGACTGTTTATTTGAGACAGCCGAAAGGTTTTGAAGAACCAGGGAAGGAAACCTACGTGTGTCAACTAAAAAGATCCCTCTATGGCCTTAAGCAGTCCCCGAAGGTATGGAACGAGCGACTAGATATAGCACTGAAACAGCTTAACTTCAAACAGCTTGAAAACGAGCCATGCATCTACTGTAGGAGGAGTGAGCGAAGGCTCATAATTATTGCTGTATACGTTGATGACCTGTTAATCTTCTGGAAAAACAAAAACGAGTTGATTCAGATCAAGAAAGAACTGACTAATACTTTCGAGATGAGAGATCTCGGCAAAGCTGAATTATTTTTAGGCATGAGGCTCACACAATCAGCTACAGGAATTTACCTTGATCAGAAGGATTACATAGAGGTAATATTGAAGAAGTTCGAGATGGCCGACTGCAAACCGGTTGCCACCCCTCTTGTGCCTGGTCAACGCTTGGCCAAACCAACAGTTCCTAATTACGTACCATCTAGAAAAATTCCGTATCAAGAGTTGATAGGATCAATTATGTATCTGGCTGTTTGTACGCGCCCTGACATTGCGTATGCTGCTAGCTATCTAAGCCAGTTTAATACTTGCTATACAGAAGAACACTGGCAGGCAGCAAAGCGGGTACTGAGGTACTTAAAGGGCAGTATAGGACTGGGACTTCATTTTGAGAAAACAGGCTTGAATCTTAAAGCCTATGTTGATGCAGATCACGGAGGTGACATAACGGACCGGAAGTCATATTCTGGATTTCTGTTTACATTGGCATCAACACCAATTTCTTGGGAGAGCAAGAAACAAAGCGTAGTCGCATTATCGAGCGCAGAAGCAGAATATATAAGTTTATCTAATGTTGCTAGAGAAGCAGTATTCATAAAGAGATTAATGCTTGAATTGAGTGGTGTCCAGAGGCCAATAACTGTCTACTGTGACAGCCAATCAGCAATGGCGATTGCTAAAAACCTTACAGGTTATCATCATAAGCGCACTAAGCATATCGATTTGAGAATACACTTTGTTAAAGAGGTGGTTCAGAATGGTGTCATTACTTTGGAGTATTTAAATACAAGCAGTATGGTTGCTGACATTCTGACAAAGCCTTTACCACGAGAGAAACATATGTTTTGCATTAGAGGAATGAACATGTGTAAGGTGCTATACTCGTAGATGTGTTATGAGTATGTGTGTGTGTATGTTCGATGAGAGGATCGTGTAAAAGCTTGCATGGTTGTGCTAATTTGAGGAGGAGTGTTAGCGAATGAATGAGGTTACAAACAAATTAGCTGCTCCTGCTGGCAGCTTACATATGAGTACTAAATCAAATATGTTCGTTTGTGTCATTTTTTGAAGATTTTTTTGTACAAATGTCTAACTCTCATCTATCATCTAAAATAAAACTATTTATGATAATTATTCCGTCTTTGGATATTACTAATTAGAACGAGCGATATATAAGCTGCCCAAAGTTTTATAAATTGAATAACAACCCCATCCAGTAATTTGACATCCTTACCACACCCATAGTTAGCACTATCTCTCATTATTGTAGCCTATAATCAGCTCTTATCTCGCTAACGGCTGCCATCGGATCTCTTAATACGCTCTTAGTCTACTTTTAGCTACTTTTTCCTTTATGAAAAGTCTAGTAGGTAGTTTAGGTAGACTGTAATATCTGCTGTAGACAAAGTAGTATCGATGAGTGAGGTCATTTCACGAGCCAGTTGGTTACGCCACAGGTCATTGGTTCGATTCCCATGCGGGACACCAAGTGCATAAATGTGTATGTATGTTCTGTGTCTGATTGATATACATCCATATAACTATGGGCCAATTTTGCAATGGATATGCTGTTAATTTGAAATAAGAGCAGTTTTTGTTTAGAATCAGAGGAATCGCTTATCGGAAATTTATTAAGCGATTTAAAAATCGGCCTTAAGTAGAATATTATCGAAAAATATGTCAGTGCCCCCGCCAAGACGAGTCAAACGAAGTGCAAAAGCACTACCTACCTTTTCTCGAAGCGCTTCGTCGTTGTTTTGAACCCTCATAACTTAGGTTTGGATCATACCAGATAAACAAAATTCTATATGATGTCAATAGTGAACTTATTAAACACTAGCTGTCTCCAGCGGTTTCACCCGCGTTTCATACCATAGGCTATCTCTGCATGCCAAATTTGATGACGATCCTTTGAGATGTTTATCTAAAAAACCCCGATTTCGTTACTGACTCACTGATGATCATCAAAACTTCTAGGATACTTACTGAAGTCTTCTTCTTGTTGTAGCGTTTTATAAATACATATTTATAGAAAAAATACTCAATCACAGGGACAAGCTGTAACTTTTTTTTATATCACTAAGGTGGCAAACAAGCATACGGCCCGCCTGATGGTAAGCAGTTACCGTAGTCTATGGACACTTGCAACACCAGGGGTATCACTCGCGCGTTGCCGACCCTGAAGAAATCTCTTTATATCCTTAATGAAGAACCCCATGCATGCCAATCACGGCGGGGAGCTCATTCCACAGTCCGAGCGTCCGCGGAAGAAAACTCCTTTGAGCCCGCACATATTGAAACAATTCTGGTATCAACTCCGAGCATATAGATTTTAAACATTGTTTTTTAAGGTATTCTGTGGTTAACTACTGGGGAAGATTAATTAATTACCAGAATTTCACTGAGAACAATTGAGAAAACAAGAAATTTGCAAAAATGTGTTATGCTTTAAAAGTTATTTATCCATTCGTGAGAATTGTACCTATCACTCAACCGTGGACTCAAATCTGAACCCTTATTAAAACCTTTCCATATTCACCAGAAAATACATGTCTCTTACTCACTTCATGAAGTTTTATTATCTTTAGACGAGGTAAATTTACTGCTCCTAAACGACGAGAGAATAAAATGTAAACAGAAGTTTCTCAAAACAGATTACATTTTTAGATAACAGTTTACAGTTTTGGTAACTAGGTATATTTCCATCTCTTGAGGCATTGAATAGTAGAACAAATACATTGTATTATGGTACCCAAGTAGGAAAATTGTAGCAGACTGTTTCGAAGGTGGGAATATGAAACAAATATCATAAATAAATGTTTGTATAACTGTTCACCTCTCCTCTATTAACTCTTCTGTATTAGTCTTTGTATGTGAAAACTGTATTGCTTTTAGTATCTATTTCTTCTACTTGTTTTAGTTATTGTAAGCTGTTTGTTTTCCAAATAAAATATCAGGAAAAACATGGACTAGGAGAGTGCAAAATAGATCAGAGTAGAAAGTCTCTCAAATAATCATCATCATGATGTTAATTTCAAATCTCTAGTACCTACTGTTTACATAATTTTCATTTTATCTTGAAACGTACTATAAGCAGTTTACATTATGCCATCTGGTTGGCTATCCATCGGCCCGTAGTTGGCGGCCTCAGACCTTCTTCAACGCCTTAGATACAAGGAGCCAATGGTTTGGAAATCTTCGTAAAATTTGTCAACTCCACTGCTTTCGTTCAAGGAGTTGGGCTTTTTCACACTTCAAAAGATTTTGGATGTACGTTTGTCAAATGCGTTGATTTTTTTTTATCTACTGGTGGATCCCCATTGGTTGAAATTCAACCGTAATTAATTAATATTTTTTTTGAGTTTGAAAGCATAAATAAAGTTTTAAAGATTTTTGTTCGCAGCCTGGCATACCCATCAGGCGCCATTTTGAATTTATTTCAAAATGGCGGCGCAAGCTTAAACCTATATACATCGATTGGGGATACTCATATAAACAAAAAATAACTTGAGTGTCTTAGTCCTAAAACACCACATAGAGTTATTTGCAAAAAAATATCGATGTTTGACAACGTCAGGAACCATGAAAAATTACTCATGAAATGTTTGTACCCATGTCTGTGCTAGAATAGCTAGATTGATTTGCAAAAAAAAAAAAATGGTGGCCGAAAATTATGTCAAATCTCGCACTCCAATAGTGCAATATGCTTAAAAGTAGTACACATTTTCTCTTCACATATACTAGTGGCTCTGTAAGCAGTTTTCGTGAGTCACGATAATTAATATTTAATATTTTATATTTTCCATATAATTACCGAACCTGCTCACAAAATTTCACGTGTTTTTTTCTAGAAATGCGACCTGTAGGAGAATAGCCGGACATCTGGATATCAAGACGAAAGCATTATTATCCAAGCCGAAACGGAGACGCTTCGCTCGCTCGGTCAATAAACGACTATGCAGATTTTGATGAAACTTAACACATATATGAAGTAACATATGTTTAGCCTAAGCTATGATCCCTTGGGAACGCAGATGAAGCGTATTTTCTTATTTATATAGATATTTTAAACAATCTTTTATAAATATAAATTATTGTAAAAATCCATATATAAATATTCCCTCTAAATTATTTCACTTGAAATGGTATCAGAGCATTATATAATTAATTATATTCTTGGCGAGAAAGCTAATTAGGTTTTAGGTTTTTGCCGGAATGATTTATTTAAATTAGCAATAAGATATTCTCTTTGTTTAAATAAAATATTTTAGCTTGTCTGGAACATAACGGATGTACTGAGTTGGAAAAAGTTGGGCTGTTCTTGATTTATGAGTTGAATTCTGTATAGCCTTTCTCGAATAAAATGTTGTTGTTTAGGCTTTGACGGAGTCTGTCTGGTTTAAAATTATCCGATTATCTCGAAATATGGTGTAGGTTCCTATGAAAAAAATATTTACCAAAATGTTAATCTTAAGTGGTTACCCACTAAGTTATGATTTTGATTATTTTGGGCTCGCCGAGAGAAACTTGGACTTTTATCCCGAGAATGCGAGTGGTGCCACGGGGAATAGCTAGTTAGAAATAAAGGCAAGACTAAGAGCAATAAGAAACTTTGAAATTTTACATTCAAATTAACATAAGCACGTAAGAAAACACAATTTCCAAAATATAACTTTTCCAATTTTCCAAACAATTTAACAGATTGGAATGGACTTGATCATTAATTTTATTAACAACTTTGAAAGTATTCTGACATAGATTATGTTATTGAGAGTACAGAGTCACCAAGCAATATATTATCTTATTTTACTGCTAATGTTCTTTTTTTTCTGTGTATGTATATATAGGCATGTGTTGAAACGCAATTTCACCATTTTCAGCGTTGATGCGGCCGAAGGTGGTGCACACACAAAGCCTAGAAAGAACTGGCTCTTAAGTGCAGCTGTCGGAACACACCGATAGGTGCTTGGCGACAAATGAACTGGAGGGTGGTAGTCAGCCAGGAGGGTACTAAAAAGTGCTTAATCACCGAAACCTCAAGTTCAAATCTTACAATGAATATAAGATTTGAACCCAAGACCTTTGTGGGGACCCCGTTTAATTTTATTATATATATAATTTATTATATGTTATTATAGCGGAAATAGAAATACACATTTTGTGAACTGTCTACCTATAACGGTTCATGAAATACAGCCCGCTGACAGACAGACGAACGGATGGATAGACAGCGGAGGTTTAGAAACCTAAAAAGTTTTTTTTTTTTTTATACCACAGTGGCAAACAAGCATACGGCCCGCCTGATGGTAAGCGGTTACCGTAGCCTATGGACGCTTGCAACACCAGGGGTATCACTCGCGCGTTGCTGACCCTGAAGAAACCTCTTCACACCCTTCTTGAAGAACCCCATGCGTTTATTACCCATTATTGCGTGTAATACCAAAAAGGTTTTTACCTTCATAACTTTAAAATATTTTAATAATTAAAGGTGACACTTTATGAAAGCCCATCAATTCTAACAAGCCGTCACGAGGTCCCATCATATTTAATGTAAATTATACTGTCACTGGTAGCACAGGATAGTACATTCATATGAATTAGGGTCTGTACATAATGACATGTATGTTTGTAAATTTCTGGGTTTGAAAAACCAAAAATCTACTTCTCTCTCTCTGTGGTCGTTTCTTCATGGCTGAAGATCGTGGTCACCGGACGTCTTTGATAGAGCGTGGACGGCTTGCCTCCAGCGACTTCTATTGGAGGCCAACTGGATCACGTCGTAAAATTTCGCGCCTTTTCCCCGTAGTTCCGTCCATCGAGTAGGGGATCTTCCGCGTGATCTCCTGCCCTCGACGTTTCCAACAATTACCAACTTTTCCAGACTTTCATCACTGCGTCTCGCTATGTAGCCAAAGTAGGAGAGTATAGTAAAAATCTACTTACAGGTTCAGTAATGTTTGTAAGGTCAATTTTATATTTCCAATGTAGCAACGCCCCGCCTCATAGTAAGCAGTTACCGTAACCTATAGAAACTTGCATCACCAAGGGTATTCCTCGCGCGTTGCAGACTTCACAGCGTTCTTGGAAAGGAGTTGGGAGGAGTCACTGTGCCGGCAGCGGAATGGAGAAAGCCCAATGTCATTAGGTAGGTACTATAGTGGGTTAAAATAACCAATAAGACAAATAAGGTTAAAATAAACTTATTTGTCTTTTGTCCCGTTTTGACGCCGGATGTCAAAGAAAGACAAAAGTCAAATAAGGTTATAATAATATTGCTTTAAGAGCTTGTGGTTCGCCCTCTGGTCCTGTACACTGCAATCCAGCTCCTCATGGAGCTCTGGGCTCACTCACCCAAACTACTACTTTACTTACAACGAGTTCAAACTGGGCACCGGAATCCTAATGCTGGTTATCATCAAAAGATTTGGTTTGAAATCGCACGTCTACACTTGAGGTCTACTTGCGACAGCCAACAATTTATATACAGGTCGTTGTTTTGGTCAGCGACGAGCGACTCAGGGTCGATAATACAAATGATACTGGTGCTAAAAAAAATATAAAAAAAATACTTTATTTTTTTTAAATAATAAAAATAAGAAATTTAAAATTTTGAAAATCATGTAATAAGCTAAAGTGTAGACATAATACTCAACGGGAGTACGAGGGAGTAAAGGGGTGGGGCGATGGCGGCTTGCGCCTAGCTCTAGTCTGTGCACGTGCCTAGTAACCATACTTTGCAGTAATTTTATTTCAAATTGAATAAGGTATTTCTCAATACATTTACAGTATTTAATGGAATTAAGTCCATTTTTGGGAAATATATATTTAGTATTACCGCTCCTGGGTCGCTTGTCGCCGACCAAAACAACACCCTGTATGTATAACCCAGGTAGACGCAAGTGGGCCTAAAGAGATAAAGTTTGTAAGTCTGGATGTTGGGGGTAGGTAATCTACGAAAATATGAAGCTACATTATCCCCGAGTATTATAGACTTTTTATCCCAGATACAAGAATGAAACATTGGGGCACAGTTGGTTTTAAATAAAGATAGAACCCCCCTTTATGAGCAGCCCCTAACATAGTTAGCGAGCACGCTTGCTTTAATGACGTCACGTCCCGCTCGGACATTCAAAGAGCCAAACTTATGAACGGTGATCTCGCCCATTCTACTCCAATGAAATTTACTGCTGAGTTTATGTGAAAAATATCACCCTTAGAGGGTTTTATATAGATTGTGGGTTTTGGATCCGGGATTTTCAAGGGTTGCTACATAAGATGAGGCTGATATGCTCTTGCAGTGCCCTACACATCATCTAAAAAAAAAAAACCACTTCAAAATACACTAAAAATTATGAAATAACTCTAATCTGACACTAATTTGAAGTAGCGAAATATTTTCAATGGGTATTCCATTCTCGTGCTCTTTCGCTGACTTCAAATCAGTGTTAGATTAAAGTTATTAATCGACTTAAAAAAATGAAGATTATCAATTCGACACGTATGTATGTAATCTTATTGGAACTGCAATATATTGTATAATTTTAAAGAATAATACTTATTTTGTAAATAAAATCATATTTTAATAGACTAAAATGTCAGTCTACAAATAGTTAATCGTAAACAGGTCTTCACGATACAGGCATGGTGCCTAGTGTGAAGGCCATAGATATAACGGAAATTTTAATGATTCTCCCAGCGCTTTGCATGGTTTTAAGAGCAACATAATTTTGTTTGTTTTATTTTAATGTGTAAATGTGAACCGCTGAAAATAAATGTTTTTTGATTTTGATTTTGATTTTGATTCACATATGATAATCTATTAGGGCTTCCAAACATATATACAAAATTTCATAGGTGTATGTATGTAAGTATGTTTGTATGTATTAAACATTTAGATGCATTGATTGGTCCGTACTGTTTGAAATCAGTGCAAAATCACTTGCTAGTTGCGGAATTGGATTGCTATTACTACTCTAAAGTTATTTTACCTTGCTTACAGCCGACCAAGAGTCTGCAATACTCTATATAACCATACTATAGTTTCCCATATTTTTCTTCCATGAAAGCTAAATTTTATTCGAAATATAACATAGAACCAAACCTGTCGCTACTATAAAGCTGAGCTTCATAAACTAAGAAGTTTGCTTGTAAAAATGGAGGCCATTTTTCTATTCAAATCTGGATATTATCCATAACTACGTTGAAAGAGTAAATAACTCCCAACAAAACGCAACGTACAAATATAAATTCAATAGAACCTTCGAATAATTTATCCGAATTGCATTCGATACGAGCCGTTCTAAATTTGAATCCAACAGTCAGATGTACGGCAGACCGCGTTCAAAATATCTCGTTAGCACTGTATTGTACCGATGCCTAGTGTCCAATGGTTCACACATGCTTGTTTTGAGTTGAAGTACTGTATGTATCTGTCTGTACATGTTTACTCTGAGGTTTATTGAAGTGAAAACTTCTTTAGCGGCGTTGTGCACTTTTTGTGATGGGTAAAAAATGTTAAACTCGCGTCAGATGTCACGTGACCCTGATCGAAAATTCGTAAGACGGAGGGAGAGTAGTTGCAAATTAGACTGTATTTATACTGGGGTTATGTTCAAATTCTTATAAAATTCTCTAGCTAGCCGGAAGGTAGGTACCATTTTGGTCCCATTTTAAGTTGATAAAAAAATCTTATTCAAAAGTATTATATGTACATGTATCTTGAACTAGCTTTCTCTTATATAAAAACACTATGAAAAATGTCTAGTTTCAAAAATGCACAACGCCGACACTCCCGGAGTGCAAACCGTTGTTTTTTTTTTATCCGTAGTGTAGATTAAATTATTTTTTTTATGCTGTGATCTTTCGACAGTTTCCAAAATCAGTAATTTAAAATATCGTGTAGTATTATTATAAGACAAACTTTTTTATGGGTTGATATTATGATAGTTACGCCCATCAATGAACCTAAGTCCATTTCGTGGATAAACTTATTTTAAGTGACAATGTATGAATTTTTTCATCATTATTTTCAGGCACCTTTAACGCGCATAAGACTACAAAACGCGCTGTAAATATATTGCTATCATACTATGCCGTGTACGGCATGTATGCAAATATTCGTGAATTGAGCTTTGCGTTTATTCGACAAAATTGACGTAACGGGAATTCTATTGGTAAGTTTTCTAGGTCTGCACCGATCGGATAGTTAGAGGTGCGTATATCGATTCTTGTTAAAGTTCAAAACTAAGGCTCACTTGTAACCAACTTTCAGGCAACTAAAGAGACTTATAGGACTAAAATATAAGATTATTAGTTATAAACTTCAAATATAAAACTCAATCTTGGCATGATCAATCTTATGCCACTTAGCACAAATCAACGTTTTTGCAGCAATATAAAAAACCTAATAGTTAAAAAGCGATATATGGATATGTTGGGCAGTAGACCGAATTCGTGCGATTTTCCCTCTGTTAGCCATATTTCAGCCGCCACTGTGAGCACAATGAAACAGAACGGAGTTGTTGTTTGCGGACTTTCAAAATAGATTTTGAAACTATAAATCGCCCGATTTTTAAACGACTTCAAAAAAAAGGAGATTATCAAATCGACACGTATGTATGTCATATTATTGGAACTGCAATATATTCACATATGATAATCTATTAGGGCTTCCAAACAAATATACAAAATTTCATAGGTGTATGTATGTATGGATGTATGTTTGTCCACGAATATCTCCGAAGATATTAATCGGATTGTAACCATACTTTTTTATTGGGTTACATTTACTTCAATTTGGGGGAACAGTACAAGTTTCATCGAAATCGGTTCAGTAGTTTTTAGATATGGACACATGTGTGACGGCCTGGCTTATTGCTACGAGCTACGGGTGTGGTGTCAAAGGAAAAAGTCTCAATCCCTTGGTCAAAATATAGTGCATTTAAGAAAAAATAAAAATAACGAAATAAAAAAGTAATTTAAAAAAAATTAATCAACCTTCAGAATACACTAAAAAGTATGAAATAACTCTAATCTGACACTGATTTGAAGTCAGCGAAAAAGCACGACGTATTCCATTGAAAATATTTCCACCACTCATCATCAGCACTAACTTATCGACAGATTTTCAACATGAGGGTGGTATCCAGACAGTCGGGTAGTTCAGTTTCTTCACCATATTTTTCTTCAACGAAAACAAGCTTATCAGATCTGAACCTTGCCAACTTCTCGCCTATGATGTGCGAAAACACGTAAAAAGCATAAACAAATAGCAAAAGTATTCAACGGAAACTGTTTCCGATAAAACACCTTTA
The DNA here is from genome assembly GCA_951394255.1 of Polyploca ridens. Lineage (NCBI taxonomy): Eukaryota > Metazoa > Arthropoda > Insecta > Lepidoptera > Drepanidae > Polyploca > Polyploca ridens. Next base: position 2,146,088 of record OX596267.1, read on the forward strand.
TTTATACCAACAAAAACAAACCTGCATAAAACCGACCGTTATCGCTCCCATCATGAGATTGCTTTCCAATGACAACACTTGACCAGTTTAAGTTGACACTTCGTCTTGATACTTCGATCATTGCTAATTAGCAATCAGTTTCTGGACTTTTTATACGATATTAAAATAAATTTTAGCCAATCTGCTTGCATTTTCTAATACAAAACTCTTCAACCAGTTTACGCAGCTAACATGGGAAGTACCTTACAGAATACCGCAGCCAAATAACTTTATGTTGTGTTCCTGCGCGTGAGTAAGGTCGCCAGAGCTCATTGGGGAGGGGGGAAAGGTCGGAACGCGTGAGTGATGCCTCGTGTATTGCAAGCGATGCCATTATGACCCCATAATGACTCTATTGTATTAGTAGACTACCAAAACTGTAAAACGTCACAATTTTGACACCACTGAAAGTTCATTGGAACACAATTTGACGGGCCAGTTGGCGCAGTTGGTAAAGATTCACCTTATGCGCCGCAGGTCGTGGGTTCGATTCCCACACAGGACATGCATTTGTGTGCATGAACATGTCTGTATGTCCTGAGTCTGGGTGTAATTATGTATATTAAGTATGTATTTACAAACAAAAAGTAGTATATGTATTATATCAGTTATCTGGTTTCCATAGTACAAGCTCTGCTTAGTTTGGGATCAGATGACCGTGTGTGAGGAATGTCCCAGGATATTTAATTGTAATAGCAAACTTTTTTTGTATACCACTAAGTGGCAAACAAGCATACGGCCCGCCTGATGTTAAGCGGATACCGTAGCCTATGGACGCTTGCAACACCAGGGGTATCACTAGCGCGTTGCCCACCCTGCAGAAACCTCTTCACACCCTTTTTGAAGAACCCCATGTGCTGGACTCCATTGGGAAAACCACGGCGGGGAGCTCATTCCACAGTCCAAGCGTCCGCGGAAGAAAACTTCTTTTAGCCCGCACAGTTCGAAACAATTCTGGTTTCAGTGTGTTAGGATAGATTCCCCGTCGATGGCGAGAGTTGCGATGGTGGAAGGTAGCCGTGGGCATCAAGTCGAACAATTCCTTAGAACACTCTCCGTTGTACAAGTGGTAGAACACACATAAGGAGGCAAAGTCTCCTTAGACTGAGGGACTTGGGTCCCAGGAATTCAATTTTTTTTCTTCGCGTGTCCCATCTTTGTATCAACGGATTAAAACATTTTGCATGCCAAAAAGTACTAAGAATAATCAAAAACATCTTCTTATTCTTCCGTCTCTTCTACCACAAACCTAGTTTAAAATCCAGGTAATCGAAAGTTCAAGCAGTTCTGGTTTCCAAAGAATTTATTACCCAACAAAAGTCGTAAAGTGGAAGCAAAGGGGTGTAAAAACTGCGTGATAGTGGCTGACACCAGCAAGTTATGGCCTATTAACGTCTTGGGGTCAAACGCCTCTTCTAAATCTATATCAAAGTTTGATTACTTGCTCTGGATTACTTAACTTTTAAAGTCATAGTATATTCAACAATATTAATTCAAATGGGACCTAGTGTGATATTAATAAATTGAAAAACAAAAAACCCGACTGCGTAAAACATAAATTAACTGAAAAATAAGCTCTTAAATCTATAGAATTTTGAATATAACTTGAATTTTATAAGGTATTGCAATCGCTACTCGCGGTTTCGCTACTGTCACATGAGAGTAAGGTGAAAAATGTATTCACTGTTACTTTTTTGTTATACAATAGTTCTTGTAGTAGTGAAACGGCCAAGCCACATATTTTGACTACGATGTGTGGAGTTTGTGAAGTTAGGGCTTGTAGAATAAGGGCAAGTAGAGTTATAAGCTTGGCTCTACTGAAATCTGATAACTTTTTGGCGGCAACATTTTACATAAAAATGTTTTTGGTGGGATTTCACTTCTTTTTGTAAGTTAGGATTGTTTTTTTTTGCCTTTCGCCGCCTTGAGAATACGTAGTGTTCTCAAAAGAAAGAAAAAATAATTAATTATAAGAACTAATTACAGATTATAATAATTACTAAAGTACTGAATATAAGATGCGGTATGATTAATTTTTATTGTGAGGGTAATGGACATAACTTGACAATGGGTCTTTTGAATGATCCATTTGAAGTTTTTACTAAAGCGACGCGGATATTTCCATCCTTGCCAGGATAAACTTGTGATATTATGCCCAACGGCCAACGTAAAGGGGGAATATCATCTTGGTGTATAAGAACCACAGTACCAATCTTAATGTTATCTTTATCAAGGAGCCATTTCTGTCTAACTTGAAGAATATGTAAATATTCTATACGCCATCTTTTCCAATAGCTACACACCATCTGATCTAATAATTGTTTCCGCCAACGTAAAGATATGGTTTCCTCGGACACATTCTGAAGCGGCAATGAAGTCAATGGTGAAGCCATTATAAAGTGAGCGGGAGTAAGAGGCTCCGGGTAGGGATCCTCAGATAAAATGCAAAGCGGTCTAGAATTTAAGACTGTTTCAATTTGGGTAAGAACAGTGAGGAGCTCTTCATATGTGAGGAGCTGCGAACCGATAACACGGTATAAATGAGTTTTAATCGATTTTATATTAGATTCCCACAATCCTCCGAAATGTGGGGCGCGGGGTGGAATCATTTTCCATTCAATGCGGTACTGATCGGTAAGTAGTTCTTGTAATTGAGCTTTAGCTCCGACAAAGTTAGTTCCGTTATCGGAGTAAAGAAAAGAAACAGGTCCTCGACGGGAAATGAATCGCTTAAAAGCGGAAATAAAAGTATCTGATGACACATCAGTTGCCAATTCGATGTGTACAGCTTTGGTTACTAAGCATATAAACAAACAAATATATGCCTTTTGGCTCTTTTGACTTCTGCGTCTACATAATGTTACTTTAATGGGTCCAGCATAGTCAACGCCCGTATGCACAAACGCTTTGGTCTCCTGAACGCGGCAAGAGGGTAAATCAGCCATTTTTGGGCTGAGAAATGAAGGGGAATTTTTAAAACAAAAGTTACATGAATGTACTCTGTGTCTAATGACACTTCTAGCGGACAGTATCCAATATTTCTGGCGCAACAGTGAGCTCAGAAGATTGGCACCAGTATGGCAATGAGCACGGTGAAAATAGTCTATAATAAGATGAGTAACGTGGTCATGTTTAGGTAAAAGAGCGGGATGCTGAGCTTCATACGGAAGATTTGCATTTGAAAGTCTACCTCCAATTCTAATAATTTTATCTTGATCTATAAAGAGGTCAAGTTTTTTAAGCGGGGAAGATAATTTAACCTTTTGAATATTATTAAATAAATTTTGAAAATGAACTTGTTGTACAGAGCGTATTAAATATACTTCAGCTTTATTTAGCTCAGAAGCTGTGATGCGGCTGTGACTTTGATCACGAGAAATTATGCGAGAAAATCTAAGTATGTATACTATTATACGTAATATTTCACGCGAAGCTACTTCAGCAGCGCGAGGGAATAGGTTTTTCTCATCCGAGCATAACTGGCGCACAGTGCGCATGGCTAAAAACGGACTGGACTTAAGACCGAATGCAACTCGGTTAAATTGAAATACGCGGATCGGATCATTGGGATCAAAGCGGAATAATATTTTTTGATATTTTCTATGCTCATCAATAACAGCAATTTGTAGGTACATTTGTTTTATATCTGCTGTAATAGCAATGGGAAATAAGCGGAAGTTCAGTAATACAATAAACAAGTCAGATTGTAAATTGGGTCCCGTATGTAAAATATCGTTTAGTGATATGCCATTGTGACATTTAGCACTAGCATCGAGTACTATACGAACTTTTGTTGTTTCTTTGTCTTGCCGTACGACGGGATGGTGTGGTATGAAGTACCCTTTATCATAGTCGTCAGAATCGGAAGGCAATATTTCAGATAAGTATTTTTTATCTAAGTACTCCTGTATAACCTCATTATAACTAGCGCGTAGCTGTGGATCGCGTAGCTTGGTACGCTCCAAAGCAAGCAAACGGCGGTGAGCAACGGAACGGGAATCACCTAACACGTCAGGATCCTCACGAAAAGGTAACGCGGTGCAATATCTGCCTGCGGAGTCCCGTGAGAAGTTACGAGAGAACAGCTGTTCACACTCCTTTTCGGCCGAGCTCATAAATTTTTGCGCGGGAATTTCTTCGAGCTCCCAAAACTTAAGTAGGGAATCATCTAAAGAAATAGTAAGGTCATTGGGACCAGAAATGAAAAAAGTCGCGGTATTAAAATAAGTGGATGCATTTTTATTAATATTAGAGTTAGCGGGAACGTCACCCATAAGAATATAACCGAACACGGTTTCAAGGGCAGAAGGAGCGGGAGGTGCAATAATTTTTTGGCCTAATAATAAAAATGGGAACAATTGTGCCCCGAGAACTACTTCGACCTCTCCGGGGATGTGCCACAGAGGGTCAGCGAGCGGTAAGTTACCTAAATGTTGCACTATAGAAGTCTCAACATATTCAGTCGGTAACCTGTCAGTAATGCAATCAACGACAAGAGCGGTAATATTATAAAAATATTTTTTTTTTTTCGCGGTTATTTTAAGTTGAACGTAGCCGTGAATAGGACGCGAAGTGGATCCTACACCCTTTATAAAAGAATTGCTAAGCGGTATTATATTTAAATTTAGTTGTTTACAACAGGCAGTTGTAATTATGTTGTTTTGAGACGCGTTATCTATTAAACATCTAACTGAAATATATTTATTGTCCTTATTAGACGCATAAACTTGAGCGGTTGATAAAAGTACAGTAGTATGGGAAGGATTTAATTTATTAAAAGAATCGCGTTCGTTATCATTATTCTTATCAACTCGCGCTCGGGTGCATAGCGACACCGGTTGTGGAGCGTCCGTAGCGTTAGAAGGAGACGCGGTCGGATGCGCGGGCGAGGCTGCGCACGGGAGCGGTCGCGGCGCGGCGCGGGCGGCGGCGGACGGCTGCGCGCAAAGCTGCGCGATGCGGTTATCGCTATTATCAAGACGCGCCGAGTGAGAGGGACGCGAGTCAGAAACTATTTGTTGCGATTGTGAATTGCTATCCAAATGCAAAAGAGAATGATGGTGTTTATTACAAGTTTTACAACTATACGACGACTTACACTGAGAAGCAGTATGCGTAAGGCTGAGGCAGTTTACACAGCCTCTTTTAGATTTAACAAAATCTAAACGATCTTTAGTATTAAGTGCTTTAAAAGAGGAACAATAAAAAATCTGATAGTGATCAGATTTATTACAAAATAAGCAAGTGCTTTTATTATTATTATCACGTGCAAGGAAAGCATGGTGGACTGTGTTTGAATTACGCGGTTGAGACCGAGAAGCGGGCGGATTATTAAGGTTGCTACCGACTGGGGCGGTTCGCGCGGAGCCAGCAATTGGCGTAGAAGTGCGATCTAATATTTTTACTTGCGATTTAATAAAATCAACAAAATCCTTATAAGAAGGAATTTCTTTATTCCTCATAAACATTTCAAAGGAATTAGCGGTTGCGGGATCTAACTTCTTTAAAGCTAAAGAAAGTAAGATAAAATCTTTCATATCTTCAATACCCAACTGTTCCAAAGCAGATACAGAAGCGTGGAAAGTTTCAATGAACGTATTGAAAGACGCGGAATTATTTAATGCGGGTTTAATATTGAATAAATTAGACATGTAGTGTGAGCCTAATGCTCTTTTATCTTGATATTTTTGAACTAAGCTGTCCCAAATAGAATTATAATTATCACCGGACGGTATAATACCTGCCGTGATTTTTAAAGCATTTCCTGTTAATTTACCTACAAGATATTGTACTCTTTGAGAATTCGAAAGATCAGGATTTGAATGTATATTAGATTTAAAAGATTTAAAGAAGACGGGCCAATTTTCTATTTTTCCATCAAATGACGGAATTTGAATTGGTGGTAGTTTGATACGACCTTTATATTGGGACGGAATAGTATTCTGCGCAGACACATTCGACGTAGTATTTGTCTTACTGACGATAAGAGAACGAACCCTTTCTATTCGGGTGTACACTGTATCAAAGGAAATCATTTTTTTATAATCAATCTTATATTCTGGATCAAGTTGCATATTTAACGCGTTAATTGTATCTAAATTGGCACTAAATTCATGACGAATTGTACTAATAATTTCAGTGTCCGCCATGAATGTCTCTGAGGAACGAAGGTCTGCACTCGCGGACGTGGAAATATTCTTAGAAGAATCATATAAGAACGATAATTGTTCAAAAATAGCTTCATTTTTAGCTTCCAATATTTTAATTTTAGTTTCAATAGCTTCCATTGTGAAAGATTGCGTAATAATAAATTGCAAAATTACCTAATTAAAGTAAAATGTTGTAGGTAAGTAGGTATATCCAACAGTTTAGGCACCTACCTATAGGCATGAAAGTTTATTTCAAGTCGACAGACAAGGCTCATAGAATGCAATTATATGCGTAGTAATAGTACAAATAGTAAGTACGTATTGCGGTTATTAGTACACCATATGATTTCGTATAATAAGATACGAATCGGTACCTATAAAATCTAAGTCCTAAAAATATGGAGGAGCGGCGGCGGTATTGAATACCTAACTACTTTTTATCACGATTGGCGTGGTAAAAATGGCGGGAGTACGAAATATCGTATTTATATAGTCTAAAACCTATTTATGAGGTATAAGACTTGCGTATTATGAGGTATATACCTATTTAGAGGCATAAAACCTATAGAAAGCGGGAAATTATACGTGATTTGATATGAAATTAAATTACTGTAATGGCTGACTCAAAATGAATCCGCTCGAAGGCGTACCAGAAAAATGATGGGTTTTTGCGTTATGGAAAACGAGGAGCCTCCTAGGATAAAGGTAAGGACTTACCAGGAACTCCAGGAACTCCTATTGTAATCCAGCACCGAGAGAGAGATAAGCACTATTTTTCTTCATATCAATTCACCAATTACAAAGTTCACTGCTTCCCGGTCTGTAGCGTCTTTCGTACTGAATGTTGCGAGGCGCGCGCGTCTCGTTTCACTCGCACACACGCGTTTGGCGATGCGTCGCCGAAGTATGTAGAAGATTCCCGAAGCTCTTTTCTCGCTTTCACATATGATGTGGGAAAAGGAGAGGAATCGGGAAGTAGAGGCTCGTCATTGAAACTCAATATGAGTAGGTTTCTACTATAAATATTATTATAGGTATTTTGGCCTAAACAATACTCAAGTTTATTTTCTGGCAATATCATGCAAGTTGTATAGATAATTCCTTCTAAATATGATAAAATTCCAAATATTATATGTAATTATGTCCAACTATCGCTATCTTCTTCGCTATACGCTGACAGCCTATCTACCTACAATTCTCTATCTACGCATTGCACCAAGCTTTTATGTGAGTTCAACTTTTTTTTAATAAAATCGGATTGAGTTTTTAAAAAAAATTGTCTGTCTATTCCGGAACATAGTTAATGTTATAAGGAGTAACTTAGCTACTTTTATTTTTGAAAAATAATTAGAGTTCCGCGCAAAAAAAAACAAAACGTTCGCGGGTGAAACCGCGGGGGTCTGCTAGTATCAGTATAATGAACCAAACTTAGGTTAGGAATAGATGAGGAATAAGATTATTAATTACATTATAAATAAAATCATAACTTTCAGAATCATCAGATATAATTCTCATAATTCTGATGTGATTAAAACTAGAAACAACAGAATCTGCAACAATGAATGACAATATCATGAAGTCGGTAAATAAACGACCAAACCTTTGACCCGTTACAATTCAAACGATACCCTATGGGTTTGTGGCTTCACAGAATCGATTGAACAATTAAAGCTCTCTGGCGTATGCACAATACGGCTAAGGCTAGATTGGTAATCTAGTTATACCATGCGTTTCGATGGTCTAGTATACGAGAAATGATTTTACTCAGTTACTATAAGTCAGACAAATTGAGAGAGAAATTGAGTTCATCGAAATGATTTTTCAATCTTTTTAGGATACCGAATATTTACAACTCTCGCCATCGACGGGGAGTCCATCCTCACACATTGAAACCAGAATTGTTTCGTACTGTGCGGGCTCAAAGGAGTTTTCTTCCGCGGACGCTCAGACTGTGGAATGAGCTCCCCGCCATGGCTTTCCCAAAGGAGTACAGCATGGGGTTCTTCAAGAAGGGTGTGAAGAGGTTTCTTCAGGGTCGGCAACGCGCGAGTGATACCCCTGGTGTTGCAAGCGTATATAGGCTATGGTAACTGTTTACCATCAGGCGGGCCGTATGCTTGTTTGCCACCTTAGTGGTATAAAAACAAAACCACACACTAACTGGACAATCAGTTTATTTGCTTCATAGAATTCTATTATATGTCAGATATAATAGAATTAAAGGGCCTTTTAGTATTCACCTTCTAGAATTTTAACGACTAATTTCATGTGTTTTAATTTAATATGACAATTTTATGCATCTGTGAGACGTAATCTTGTGCGTTCTTGTCGCTGCTTCCAGTCCTCGAAGACCGGCAGGTCTGCTGCTTGCGGAGCATTGCGCGCTACGTCACGAATGCGATAAGGGTCACCACTCACAATAACAGCACGGCTACGCCTCGGAATTTACCTTGCCATGCAAGTGAGGCCTTTAAATCGTATCGAGTTGAGGCGGTGCCGGGCCGATGCTGGGATGGAGCGGTGCTGATATATTGAGCGATGACCCCAAGTCGCTCCTGCCATTTGATAGCCTCTATTGGATCGCCTCTACCGCTTCGCTGGACGATGCAGATCCAGTCATAGACCCTAGCAACCTTGACTACCAGAATTTCCAGCAGCGGAAAGTGAGCCAATACGTCTAGACAACAGACAAACGCTACATTCTCCGCATGTGATATTTGCGGTTCTGTGTGGGTCTGTATGCTACTTATCCCATTTATATCAAAACTAGCTATCTCCCTTGGTTTCACTCGCGTTTCCAGGATAAAAAGTAGCCAATAATACTCGGAGTTAAAGTAGCTTACTATAAGTGAAAGAATTTTTCGAATGGTACTTCCCAAGTTTGACCATACAAAAAAAACTATTCCGCTTTATTATAATTGAACAGATATACTTTTTGCAATTATGCTGACACAAAGTCTAATTTGTCGGGAAAGTTGCTGCCTCAAAACTGAACCAATCTACAACAACTTTACAATAAATCTATCAAAATATTTAACCCACATCAATACAGAAACATTGATGATGATCGCAAACCGTAAGCTGTGAACATTGTAAAACATTTAAGGTATATATTTTTCCCCGGACACTTCGCCTGTTTATTTTGCACAATAAAATCGTTTATGCGTACACTCGTATATAAAGTGCGGAAAATCCGTGGAAAGTTTTAAACTTTTTGCAAAATCCATTGGGAATGTGTGGATTTATTATTTTCGGATATGCAACTGGGGTATTGATGCTATAAATATTATACGTTATTTTAATTTCTCTGACTGTTGTTTTTTGAAGTGAAAACATCTTTAGCGGCGTTGTGCACTTTTTGGGATGGGTAAAAAATGATAATCCAAGAGCTACCTATACATAGATTCAAAAAGATAGTTAAACAGAAGTTATGCACGAAAGGGTACTATAAAGTTTCTGATTTTGTAGATGACAAGAATGCATTTGAATGAATTGTTCGCTTCGCAGGCTATTGTTATATATATTTTGTAATTGTAATACTTCTATTTACATATTTAAAAAAAAAACACTTGCTGAGTTTCTTGCCGGAGTCTTCTCAGTTCAAGTTGTATTTGGAACCGGTGTAGAGCCATTTGTTAACGTTCATAAGTGCCTTATCAGGGCCTAAATTGAATAAATGCTTTTTGAATTTGAATTTGAATTTAAACTCGCGTCAGATGTCACGTGACCCTGATCGAAAATTCGTAAGACGGAGGGAGAGTAATTGCAAATTAGACTGTATTTATACTGGGGTTATGTTTAAATTCTTATAATATTCTCTAGCTAGCCGGAAGTTTTTGTTCCCATTTCAAGTTAATAAAAAAATCTTATTCAAAATTATTATATGTACATGAACTAGCTTTCCCTTGTATAAAAACACTATGTGAAAAATATCTAGTTTCAAAAATGCACAACGTCACTTGCCGGCACTCCCGGAGTGCAATCCGTTGTTTTTTTTTTGTTTTCTATAACTGATCGACTACCAAACTCACACAGTGGCAAAATAAGTTATCAAAAAAAGCATGGGGTTTTGTTTTGGCCCACTGGTTCTTGACCTGCCCTTGAATGTTCCTTGTAAGACTCAGGACGCCGGTAGCCATTTCCATTCTTGTACTGAGCAAAAGAAGACTAGAAGAGCATAATTATAATAAAAGAAAAATTAAGTAACAAGAAATAATTTATAATGCATGTTAAATTGCCCTTGCCATAGTCGGGTAAAAAAGTGAAAAAGTACAAGCCTACAAACTACAAATAATAATAATAATAAATATCCTGGGACCCGGCAGATGGCGCTGCAGTCGGTATCTAGGTTATATTATCGACTGCAGCGTCATCTGCTGGGCTGATTTGTGAATCTAAACCATCCAGGGCGCCACCCAAACGCATACAAACAAAAATCATTCAAATCGGTCCAGCCGTTTAGGAGTTCAGTGACATACACACGTGCAGTAGAATATTATCAGATCAGACAGATCAAATATAGCCTTATGAATCTAATCCAAGAAACTTCTTGGATATAATAAAACAATAACCTTTATTTATTATAAATGATAGAATTAAAGCAGTTTAATTTAGGCGATTTCTTTCCTTTGAAATATTGTGTAAAGGTCAAGTAGCAATTGAAATAGATTAAACAGTTCTTAATTAATTAAAAATAACTCTTAACAAAACAAACAATTAAATACGACGTTGTGCTCCTTTCAACATTGAATTATACTTATGTACAGTTAGATACAATTTTATAGTGCTAAACATATAAAGTGTTTTATTTTAATCACTCTTAAGTAAATGAATGGAATGGAGAGAAGTACAATAGGTGTAAAAAGACAGGACCGAATAAAATTAAAAATATAAAAAGTAAAACAAATTTTAAGAATGCATACACAACCTACAAACAACTAAAATGGCGATGGACAGGACATATGATAAGAGAAAAGAAGGAAAAATGGACTAGAATAGTAACCGAATGGTACCCACGAGACAGTACTAGGAACAGAGGTAGACAGAATAAGAGGTGGGAGGATGAAATAGTAAAAATAGCTGGTTCTATATGGACTCGTACAGCAAAGGAAAGGACTAAGTGGAAATCTTTAGAGGAGGCCTTTGTCGGGAGACAAGCTGTGAAAGAGTAACGACCGTTTGCCGATATGTTATCCTTAAATGCTAAGAACCCCAACAATTTAATATTAAGGCATAGTTTTTAAATAAGTAATGTAAGATTCAGATTACAGCAATAAAGGCTTTTTATTTTATTTATTTTATTTTATTTAAGTAAATGAAGTCATCATCATGTTTGATTAAAATTATACGAAGGGAAACATACACCCTCCGCCATTATCGTCACCGGTCGTCGTCGTCTATAACATAATCGCGAAACAGTACTCTTGATAGTACATATTGCCCAATGGCCCCACTGGTCGCTGCGTGTGCGTATGATTCAAAGTATAGATAGTTGGCCGAGCGAGCGCAGCATTTCCATTTCAGCTTCCGGACATCTGGACATACGAAAGAATTTTGTCCAACACAGGTAGCATTTCTCAACCGATTCTCGCGAAATTTTGTGAGGAGGTTCATTAATTACATGGATTTTTTCTGTCGAGTCAATTATTACGACGAGTAAAAAACTGAATCCATGAAAAAATTTCCTCCCGAGGTCTTTTTTTTATACCACTAAGGTGGAACAAGCATACGGCCCGCCTGATGGTAAGCGGTTACCATAGCCTATGGATGCTTGCAACACCAGGGGTATCACTCGCGCATTGCCGACCCTGAAGAAACCTCTTCACACCCTTCTTGAAGAACCCCATGCTGTACTAAATTGGGAAAACAACGGCGGTCTGCAGCTCACAATGCCACTAGTTACATTAGATTTGCTTGTATGAATAGTTCAGGATTTGGCATTGGTCTTCAGCACCGAGAAATTTAGAACACAAAGCGTTTAAAAAAAAACTTTGACTGTATTACGACCAAATCATTAGACAATGATTTGATGAGGCAATTGTTTGATAAACAACCAAAAACCTAAACAAATACTCAAGTTTCGCCTCAGCATCAACACAAAAGCGCCCCACATTTTCACAGCTGACTGTACCTAAATGCTTAATTTGAGGCCACCCCTCTTTAAACCGTTACATTTGAACAAAATTAAATGGTCCGTACTACAATGCTCGCTCAACATCATTTAGGAGTTCTTTTGTGAACGCTGGCCAAGTAATGGATGCATTTTCTTTTGTTGTTTTAAGGGAAACAATTACAAAATGCTTTGTGTTTGTTGTCTTATTTAACATTTTATTTGTAGAAAAATTAAGATTTCTTGATTTTTTAAAAATTCGGTTGTAAGTAATTATCTTATTTAACAGACCGAGATCTCAGGGCCGCCAGACCTTCCTTATTTTCTGACGGACAAAATGTTTAGAATTGAGTAGTGTTAGTACATACGTACTTCAAACGTATAAATACCTACTAACTTGTCCCGTCGGCCAATTTTCAGGTAACAGGCATGAAAGGTATGTTATGTACATGTATGTATTTATGTTATGTATGTACGTACTTTAAATTATGACAGCGGATTTTTATAATAAGATACTCAGGGAACTATTTTAATACTTTTTGCAAGCAGCCAGACCAATCGTAGCAGCCAAACATCTTCTAAATACAATTAAAGTACGTACTTACACTACTCAATGTTAGACAGTGACTTTTTATTCGTCTTAGAAACAGGCCACTTAACGTACCCAATGAAAAGGTACAAAAAAACTTCATCACATTAGTATAATTTAAATAATAATTAACTTTTTAACATGACGTGTTCTATAGAAAATATTTCGCTGACTTCAAAACAGTGTCAGATAAGAGTTATTTTATACTTTTTAGTGTACTTTGAAGGCGATTTATTTTTTTGTTAAAAAGTTAATTATTTTTGAATTTTTAGTTTCATTATATACTGAATACATCTGCGTAACCCTTTCGAGTGTACAGGCCTGATGTTTTGTTGTGTGATTGCGTAAACAATGCATATTTATGCGATAGCAGCAATCGCGGCTGATTTACTGTCATTTTTTTTAAGTGTTCCGTTGTCTATCTCCGAAACTCATCATCAGATCTATATGAAATTTATATGGGACCATTTCGGAATATACCCCTTTCGAACAAAAAAAGAATTTTGCAAATCCGTCTATATATGACGGAGTTATGCCCGAACATACAAAAAAAAAAAAAAAAAATATAAACATCCGAATTGAGAACCTCCTCCTTTTCTTGAAGTCGGTTAAAAATTAGAATTCATTAGAATAATTCTAATGAAAAATCGAGTTACTAATTAAATTTTAAGTATAAAATGGTAGAAAATACTAACCCAGAGCATGACTAGAGTAGACTGCGCTCGTACCAGGGTGTTTAAAACTACGTCATGCGTCATAATTAATAATATTAGTATTTATTAATTTAGTATTTAGTTTTTTTTATGAATATTGCCTATTCATTGGGTACATTATGTGGGCTGCGTTTCTAAGACGAATTAAAAGTCACGGAGTATACATTTAAACCGTCAGAATATAAGTAATGTCTGGCGGCACTGAGATCTTCTACTATAATATTAAAATGTGAAATTTGGTATGGATGTGAGGATGTGAATTGTGAAGAAGTTTATTTGTGAATTGTTTCACGCAAAAACTATTGAATGAATTTGGATGAAATTTGGCACACAGATAGAGTGTATTCTGGATTAACTCATAGGATACTTTTGACCTCGGGAAAACAATATATCTATCTATATATATATTTTTTGGGCTGGCAACTCGCAGCATAGACATGTCAAAAATATTGTCTGAATTTTAAATAATAATTAATATAAATGTTTCTAATATAATCAAAGTTCAAAGCCAAAAATCATTAAAACTATACCTAAATTACCACCACAAGTGTTTGTGGCTAAATCAAAACAATATTTACAAGACAAAATCTCAACCAAAGTGGATTAATCAAATGTTAGGCCACTTTAATAAACATAAGATACTACATAGTCATCAGTTTGGTTTCACGAAGGGGAGATCTACTTCAGATGCGGCTGCAAAATTATTGAAACACATATATGAAGCTTGGGAAAATTCACAAGATGCAATAGGCATTTTTTGTGATCTATCCAAGGCCTTTGACTGCGTTGACCACCGTACTCTGCTCCTTAAGCTAAAATATTATGGTATTCGTGAGGCGGCTCATGATCTTGTTCTATCTTATTTAAGTAATCGCCAACAAAAGATAGGAATTTGTGATACAACATCGAAGGGATCTTTAGTTAAAATGGGGGTACCCCAGGGTTCAATACTAGGTCCATTTCTATTTCTAGTGTATATTAATGATTTACCATCTGTTGTAAACGGTCTCTCAGATATAGTCTTGTTCGCTGACGATACTTAATTTATTTTCAAAGTAGATAGAAAAGACAAAGAACTTATTAAAGTAAATGATACCATGTCAATAGTCTCAAAATGGTTTGCTGTAAATAATTTGTTATTAAATTCTAGGAAAACTAAATGTTTAAGATTCTCCCTTCCAAATGTAGTGCAAGTAGACAGTCAGGTATTAGTAGATGGCATCAGTTTGGAATTAGTTAGTAAAACAGTATTTTTGGGTATCACATTGGATAATAAATTGCAATGGGGTCCTCAGATAGAATCATTAGCTGGTAAATTAAGTTCTGCTGCATTTGCTGTTAGAAAAATCAAACAATTGACGAATGTCGAGACGGCCAAATTAGTTTATTTTGCATACTTCCATAGCTTTTTATCTTACGGCGTATTACTTTGGGGATCTGCAGCAGATATTGAGACTATTTTTATATTACAAAAAAGAGCAATTCGTGCAATTTATAGTATGGGTGCTCGTGAATCATTAAAGGAATTATTTAAGGAAATAAACGTTATGACCGTACCATCACTTTATATCTATGAAAATATAATGTACATACGTAAAAACAAAGAAATGTATAAAACAAAAATGGAGACTCATAATATCAATACAAGACAAAAAGAGAAATTAGTTGTTCCGTATTTTAGACTAGCTAAAGTTCGTAAGTCATTTCTTGGCAATAGTGTGCGCTGTTATAACAAAATACCACTTGCGGTGACCAAGATGACTGATTTTAAATTTAAATCACATATAAAAAAAGTTCTGAAAGAAAGAGCTTATTATAAAGTAGCCGATTATATTGAAGATAAAGATGTCTGGAAGTAGGTAGCTGCACTCTGCACAAGTGCACCTTGCTCATACTTATACAAAAGCCAGTAGGTCAATAATTGTGTGTTTTGTATTTTTAAGGTTATTATTTTTTATTTATTTTCTTGTTCTTTTTTCGTCTGTATCTATGCTTAGGTATATCTTTTTTATTTTTTATTATTTGGAAAAAAAAAGCCAAACATAGTCAGATTGTCCAAAAAATATATAAAAAATGTAACCTTGCTGAGTTTCTTGCCGGATTCTTCTCAGTTGAAGGCCGAGTTCCGAACCGGTGGTAACTTCAGTAAATTTGACCTTCATAAGTGCCCTTCTGGGGCCTAAATTGAATAAATGGCTTTGACTTTGACTTTGACTTTGATCGGGAATGTGGATGCAATATTATAAATGGATGTGAAGATGTGTATTACTCTTTCACGCAAAACTACTGGATGGATTTGGATGACATTTGGCACATAAATAAATTATACTTTGGAGTATAAAGAACACTTTATCCCGGAAAATCATACGATCCCTCGGGAACTTTACTATGAATAAAAAAAGAAACTGCACAGTAGCGATGGGCGATTGTTACATGCAAGGATGCGTATTATAAACAATCGACATCTTTTGATTGTACGCATCGTGCGGCACCGCGCGTGGCCTGAGCCGTACGCTGGCTGTCCGTCCGCCGAATGAATGAATCTATTCGCCTCCGCGCTTACTCGTCGATTGTTTATTCGTTAGAAGAATGTACAGTTTTACAATTGTCGATTCTTTCGATTACTTTTTTTGGAACAATCGCCCATCGCTACTGCACAGATCTATCTGTAGGAATACTACATAGCAAGACTACCTCGTCTCCTACATAATGTATGTACACATTTGAAATGGAGCCGTATCACGAACACTCCTGTCGGTTCACTTATTCTGTGCAAACACTTTCGAATAAGTGAATGGAAGAATTGAAAAACGGGATATGGTGTAAAAAATGTGATGAAGTGGTTAAGTATCAAAACCAGTAAAAGAAAGTCAGCACTCAGCAGAAGTCAGTAGGGTTTTTAGCAACGAATTATAATATGACGTCATAGTAAAAAAACGTAAGTCGGTAAAGAAACGTACGGCTTGCCTGATGGTAAGCGGTTACCGTAGCTCTATGCACGCTTGTAATGCCACAGGTGCTCCATCACAAGAGATGCTTACAATCCAGCATCATTGTTATTTGGCTACGGTATTCTGTGAGGTGGACGTACTTTCCTAGACGAGCTGCTTTTTGAGCTAATTACTATATCATCTAGCCAACCGCAGCAGCCGAATCACACCGACAGATACTACGTAGCTTATGTGGTAGCCATTAGACAAGTAGGTACCAAACAAAAAGGTACAGCCTTGCTATAGTTTTCAAAAGGAGCTAAAGGTCTACGCTAGGCGAGCCGAACACGAATTCGTGTAGCAAAGATGCCTAGGGAGCCGCGAAAGAGCATTCAGTTCGCGCTCGACTGTCGCCAATTGTAAGTTTTCAGTGCGCTCGTGGACAGTGATTGTTGTCACTCGCCGTGTCGCGCAGAATGGCTCAGCTCGGGCTCGGCTCGCCTAGCGTAGACCCACCTTTAAATGTACATACAAGCTCATTTTCGAGCTGCCGAATTTCGTCTCCGCACTCGAAGTCACTATCCATAAGCTCTCATAGTCTTGTTCTTTCTATCTTTCTTGTTTCTCACAGATAGAAGATTCTCGAAGATTTCAGTCATAATGAACTGGAAAATTTATATTATTACACTAGTTCCCCGAGGTAAAAATTGAGCTTTGTCAGCTTTACTTGAATAGGTCTTAGTAGCTTTTGTATTGCCGTAGACAAAAGCTTACTGGATATGTCTGATTACGTCATTAATGGTTGTAGGGTGCCTTGTAGAACCCGCCTAGCTGGATAACAATCTCAAGTTGAAAATTGGTCGCTGAACACATAGTGTGTTCCGACAGCTGCACTTGGGAGCCAGTTCCTTCTAGGCTTTGTGTGTGCACCACCTTCGGCCTTATACATACAGTGAAAAATAAAACAACCAGCACCCAGGGCCATCATTTTGTGTTTTGCCTTAGATATTTATACAGATACATTCAATTTAGGCCCTCGTAGGGCACTTATGAAGGTCAAAAGTTCGAAGTTACCACCAGTTCGGAAGTCGGCCTTCAGCTCAGAAGTAACGGCAAGTAACTCAGCAAGGGTACTATTCCTCAAGAAGTAACTAAGTGCGAAAACAAATAAAAATTTAAGACAGGTTTTCATAAATCTCTTCTGTTCTTCTAATCAAAGGCCTGAAAGGATCATCGCTCACTATGTCAGCACCGCTCCATCGCAGCAATGGCCCGGCACCGCCTAAACTCAATCCAACCACTAACTGCCAGCGCGCCGCCTGCGAAGTGGCAGCTTGATGGCGGCGCAGCGCCGGTGAAATTGGTGGCAAGATACCGCTTGCTGGCGTCACGCAGCAAGAGCTTGTAGCGGCTAGCGCACTTGGCGCGAGGCGTCGACAATTTTTTCTAGTCATTGTAAACAATACTTTAACGCTTACGATTTAAAGCCCTCACTTGCATGGCAAGGTAAATGCCGAGGCGTAGCCGTGCTGTAATAATGGGCGGTGACCCTAATCGTCAAGTATCATGTTACTAGATACTACGCTCTATAAACTCAATAGCCACGTCCATGTCCCTTCTAGTATGTAGATCGTATCTTATGTATCAATGTCTAAAGCTAGATCGAGGGAACAGTCTATGAACCACTTTACTAACGTTGGAGTAAAGCCTGAGTTGCACAAGGATGCCTTTATTGGATAAGCTAATAAATTAGTGGTCATGGCGAATGAAGTCATGACACTCCGTCCTGATTTTTTATATTGTGTTGAAACTATAAAAAATGAATATTTAAATTAAATTACCATTGATATTAATTTAGATGTAGACTAAATTCAGCATTGCTACAAACCTCTGTTTTTTTTTATTCCAATTTTTTTTTATAAATTCTATTACTACTAATACAAGTTCGCCAAACTGCACAAAAACTTTGTTGGCGAAAGAGGCGCTCGGGATACACACACATTTTTAACCGACTTCAAAAAAAGGAGCAGGTTCTCAATTCGAATGTTTTTTGTTTTTTGTTTTTTAATGTTTGTTACCTCATAACTCCGTCAGTTATTAACCGATTTGGAAAATTCTTTTTATATTGGAAAGGGTACACTTTCCGTTTGGTCCCATTGTCATCAGATCAGGATTTGATTACTTCTTAGTGTACTTTGAAGTCGGTTTAAGTTTTTTGTAAAACAGTCCAATTATATCTTTATAATATTATAATAATAGTACAAAAAAGCTATCTATATAATACAAAAAAAATACACAATAACAATATACTATTATAATAGTGAGAGCAAGATTTTTTTAAGCTTCTTCCGTAACGTTATAATACTAACATCTGTTTTTATTTCTCTCAAGAAGTCCATATTATAAATTACAGGCAATAAAATATTATTGTTGTTTTCAAATGCTGTCTAATAATGTTTGTTATTGATTTCTATTTTTAAAACGGTCAAAAAAAAAAAATGTGTTATAAAAATCTACACAAACATTCGCAACAATAATGGAGACTGGTAAAAGTAACACTCGTAATATCTTACTTTCGGAAAAACCTTTTTTCACGTAGTTTTTTTCCTTTGCTTTCAAAAGCAATATAACGAGGAAATCCCTTGCGGACAAAAATAAAAGCATTCGGAACCAAGTGTACCTGAGCCTTAATCCCTGAATGAATCCAGATTCAATAGTCTGCTGTAAGCTTGAACGACTGCTATATATCCCCTATATATTTTGTATGTATTTTTGTCACTTTACTAATATCCTAGTAAACAAAATCATGCTAAAAAGGAGGCAAATCTTCTGGATTCTAACTAGTAAACCAAGTACTAACATAAAAAAGAATTTAATGCATGTTTTTTTATGGTGACTATACTTTTTTTGTCTGTACTTGCATTTTCTACCAATATACTAATGTATACCAATTTTCAGCTCAGTCAGACACTGGGAAGTGTGTCGAATTCAATCAGTGGTCGGATTGACTTGATATTTGGTGTAAATTATCAGTAGTACATTGTATTGGAAGACAATGCAAGTACAGTCACCAAAAAAAGCTTGTATTAAAAATGAAATTTTTAACAAATACTTCTACAAGCTTTTATTTAGTTTCACCTGTCCCGTTGTCTGTAATGGAATTTTGCAAGTTTTTGACCCACTTTCCGATTTCCGATTGAGCTGAAATTTTGCACGAATATGCAAATCGCGTGACAATGCAATATTATGATGACGTGGAGCTGATCTGATGATGGAGCTGAAAGGTGGCCATAGGAACTTCGTAATAAAACCACATAGCCCCATCGAGTTTGGGGTCTTGATGAGTACAATAAATAGCTTGTTTTAAAAATTAAATTTTTAACAAAAACCTGTTTTTTAAAATTATTTATCTACATGTCTGTGATTACCGTAGTTATCCCAGAGGGGTCGGGGTGGGGGGGTGAGGAGATTATTGTACGGTCAGCAACGCGCGAATGATATCCACTGTATCAGGCGGCCCGTAGATTCTTTGCTACCGTATAGTTGTATAAAAGAAATATATTTTTCTCAAGTAGCATTCACTTAAAAAATAAGTGCTTTATAGTGTCCAAGATCCCAATAAAAAAAAAATGTTTAATTCTTTTCACAAATGCAAAAGTTTTGGAGCTTTCACGTATTTATCTAATTTCACAATTTTCGGGCAACTCTCCAAATTGTTAAGCGCATCTTTTAAACTCTGAAAGTAAATTAGACTTTTATATAGTTCTTTATTTGGGGGAGAAAAGCTTTTTTTAAGTTTTACCGTGGTTAATCTTACAATGTCATATTAAGACCAAATCTTAAGGCAGTACTTCGAATCAGGGCAAAGGCTGCAACTTTATAAGTCGCAAGTCCGGCCTCATATAAAGTACTGTTGTCATCTGCGGGCGGGGGCACCTGGATACCAGCTTGGGCCTTTAGACTCGGTTCAGCGACGTGCCGTTAGAATTGGCGATGATCCTGAGCTCACAAACGGTTTAGAGCCCCTCAGTCTGAGGAGAGACTTTGCCTCCTTATGTGTGCTCTACCGCTTGTACAACGGGGAATGTTCCAGGGAATTGTTCGACTTAATGCCCACGGCTACCTTCCACCATCGCAACTCTCGCCATCGACGGGGAGTTCATCCTCACACATTGAAACTAGAATTGTTTCGAAATGTGCGGGCTCAATGGAGTTTTCTTCCGCGGACGCTTAGACTGTGGAGCTAGGTCCCCGCCGTAGTTTTCCCAATGGAGTACAGCATGGGGTTCTTCAAGAAGGGTGTGAAGAGGTTTCTTCAGGGTCGGCAACGCGCGAGAAATATTGATGCAAGCGTCCATAAGCTACGGTAACCGCTTACCATCAGGCGGTCCATATGCTTGTTTGCCACCTGAGTGGTATAAAACAAAACTGGCTAACTCCTGACGAAGAAAATTATCTCGCATCTTAGTGGTACCATATTGGCAATGTCTTCTCTGTTCCTTTATGTCCATTTGCACTAGCTAGACAGAAGATATGACAGAGCTTTTCATGTAAATTTATCAATCTGATTTTTTTTGTAGTTTCCTAAGTTAGGCATTGATGCCGATTCTGTTGTAAATCGCACTAAACTAATTTTAGTCACATCACATCTCTTACAAACAATATTGAAGAAGGATAGAACATAAATAAATAAATAAACTAACTACTTTTTGGACTAATTTGACAGGACTAAATTTCTTTCATCCTTTTCTTATCTTTTTTGTTAGAAAGAGACATAGTGAGATTATAATTAGTTTAGTTGTAAACAACAGAATCAGGGCCATTGTTTACTAAAAATAAGCATTAGTATCGTATCTAGATATTTTTGTTTCCACAATTCGCTGCTCTTGGCGGCCCAGTTAGCCTTATGAAATGTCCACCTGGCATAGAGTGCACGAAGCGAGTATTTCAATAATACTTTCTTATTTAAACTAGGAACAAAGTAGGTATTGAAAAGTTTTTAATAAAACATAATGCCATTAGGCAACGTTACCGTATATAAACAAACTAGGGAAATTGTCGTTCTCTTTCCTCCATGCACTTTAAGTAGTATATTGCACTCGTGGAGACTCTAAACATTTTCTCAAGTTTGCTTTGCTCTAGAGTTGGGTCCTTTAAGAATATTAAATCATTCTTTTAATGTTATTGAAAATTCGCTTTCAGAAAGACGTTAGGAAGTTACGTATGGGGGACTGCATGATGATCAGAAGGATTGGTAAGTCATAGTATAGTGATGCGACGAAGATGACATGTATTTGGTATGGTCGGCATATTTTTCCATGTTTGTTTTCGGCCGAAGATTCGGTCCCAATGCAATGCTGATAAGTATTTGTATTGTGCGCAGGCCGAGCTCACACACGAAAGGTTCCGTAAAAGATAATGATTGTTAAAACTAAAGGGGGCCTTTAATTTTAAAATTTAATTTATTATTATTGACCGAGCGAGCGAAGCGTCGCCCTTTCAGCTTGGACAAAAATGCTTACTTATGTCTGTCCGGCTGTAATCCTCCACAGGTCTCATTTCTCAACTGATTCTCGTGAAATTTGGTAAGAAGGTTTAGTAATTATATAGAAATTTTCTGTCGAGTAAACTTTTTGGATTTTTTCAAAATGACGCGGCCTTAAAAAACTGAATGTCTGTCTGGTTGTTCTCCTCTATAGGACGCATTTCTTAACCAAGTTTTATGAGCAGGTTCCATAATTTACATTTGTTTTTGTCGATTCGGTGTAAAAATAACACCAAAAATCAATGTAAAAATGATATATAATTATCGAGACTCGCGAGGTCTATTGCTCACAGAGCCATTAGCGGCAATAGAAATACATATTCTGTGAAAATTTCAACAGTCTACTTATTACGGTTCATGAGATATAGCCCACTGACAGACAGACGGATGGACGGTCGGTTGAACAGTGGAGGCTTAGTAATAGGGTCCAATTAGCACCCTTTGGGTACTGAACCTAAAAAAGCTAGATAGTTGTTTATAAATTACTAGTAGTAACTATTTACAATGCTAATCGGAGCGCAAAATACTCAATCTATCATAAAAACAATAGTACCGCAATCTCAAAGCCAAGTGATAATTTGGCCAGAGGTAACCACACAAAGTCTGGATGTGAACTATCATGCAAATATCCTCAAACCTTCTTTACGTAAGTTAGTTTAAAACTCAGTATGTTTGTCATAATGTTTGTGGCAAAGATAAAAATCTTTGTCTTTCCAAAGTTGGTTGAAAACATTTGAAGGGCAGACAAAGTTGCAAGACAGTTTGCATAAAGTTTTCGTCGATCTGTCAATATTATCTGCGAAAAACTGCGAGTGGGGGACACTTGGAACTTTTTCTGGCATAGATAAGATAGCTTCAATTAAAATCTAATATTTTTACCTTGGATGCGGTACTTAAATAAGATAAATACGTACCATCATGTAAATGCCTAAACATAAGTTTTGACAACGAACGATCCTGAGTACAGACATAAATCTAAATAGATAACGCAAGTCCCTCCATACGTATTAAAACGAAGAGTGTCACTTTTTTTGTACCTACCACGCCACATGTCCAATACCTGGAAAATTTACTAAAATACTCTTCTCATTCAAACAGGGAAAATAGAAAAGAAAACATGAAAAATCTCCCAATATTTTCCTAACGCCCGACAGACATCTCTCCAGTTTTCACAAAATAAAACTTTGTGTTAAAATCGAGCTTTAAGTTTTCGAAGATTCACTTGTTTAAATTTCTGTATAAACATTTTAAGGTTTGAAACTTGTCTTCTGTTCTTGAATTGAATATTAATTTTTATTTTATCTCAATACTATTAGGTATTGTTTTTAGTGTTCCGTACCCTAAAGTTGCCAAGGGTCCCGCCTATTACTAAGCCTCCGCTGTCCGTCCGTCCGTCCGTCCATCCGTCCGTCCGTCCATCCGTCCGTCCGTCTGTATGTCAGTGGGCTGTATTCATGAATCGTAATAGGTAGACGGTTATTTTTTTTCACAGAATGTGTATTTCTATTGCCGCTATAACAACAATAAAAAAAAAAAAAAAAAAAAAATTGGACTGTTTTACAAAAACCTTAAACCGACTTCAAAGTACACTAAGAAGTAATCAAATCCTGATCTGATGATAATGGGACCAAACGGGAAGCGTACCCTTTCAAATGAAAAAAGAATTTTCCAAATCGGTTAATAAATGACGGAGTTATGAGGTAAAAAAAAAAAATAAAAAAAAAAAACATTCGAATTGAGAACCTCCTCCTTTTTTTGAAGTCGGTTAAAAATATGCTTTTTTAGATAATTGTAGTTCCAGAGATTTACCCGTTTGAACAAACAAACAAAAACCTTTCCGCTTTATTACTATGTATTTTACTTTGTAAAATAAAAACATATAGGTACTTTGGAAAAAGGCCTTTTTTTTCTTGCTGAGTTTCTTGCCTGTTCTTTTCAATTGGAGGCATACGAACTGGTGGTAACTTCAGAAGCTTTGATCCTTATAAGTGCCCTACTTAGGGTCTAAATTTAATAAATGGCTTTGACTTTGACTCTATATTAGTAAGAGATTAATCAATGTAGCGTTATTTATTTTATACGTTACCTAGATATAGCGTTTATAAAGTAATAGTACCTATAATAGGGTGGAGCGAAATTTTTTTTTTGGTTTTGCGTTTTCTAATAGTGAAAAATTGGTGCCATTTAGACTCAAATTAACCTATGCAAAATATTATTTGATTTGATTTAGAGTCTCCTGAATTTTTGAAAAAAGTTGTTTTGTAGACTTCATTTTGATGACATGTAAATGTATGAAATTTTAATAAATAGAACTAGTTTATTCCCAGAAATTATTGCAAATACAGTTTATTTTCGATAAAAAATAAAAATAATGCATAATATTATGTTTATAATTAAAATTATAAATAATTTATTTATGACGTTGGTTCAGCAAAAAGAATAGAAACTGCAATGACAGGGTTTCTATCAAGATAAGGAATTCTCAACATCATCTTATGGGAATCGGTTTTAATGGACTAATGTGAATACTGGCAAGTAAAGGGTGTTATAAGACTGCTTGAAAAAAGCCACTTTAGTGGATAATTTGTTTACTTCATCTACATAAACGAACTTCCTTTTAGACACAAGTTTCTTTATCTGACGCGGGTACTTCGGGGCCGAAGTCTTACACTGGATCATTGGTAAAAGCACTCGAAGGTTTGTGAACAATGTCCTGCGAAAAAAATCACCGCATTGAAGGACAATTGTTTCCAGAAATGGCTTAAGATTAGTACAGATCATCAGTTCTTGCACAAGATAGTCTCAGCGGTACTTTCAGGTGATTTCCCAAAAGATCTTGCAAACAAATCGCCAGGTAAAACGTCATATGCCCCACGTGCTAACCGAATACTACATTTGTATGTAAAAACAGAGACACCATCAGAAAACTTGTCAACTTTGGCTACATCTGTTGTAAAAGTTTACGCACCATCTTTGTTCGACATTAAAAATAAACCATCATGTAAAGATGCCAAGCGACACTTTTTTAACATGATTCAAACCTCCTGGTACCTGCCAGAGAATCTAAAAAAGGTTATTCGAACCTGTCATTCAATGCAATAGCTATTTTACACATCCCGAGAGCATTCTCCTTACAATGATAACTGATGACAGGAAGCACATTAGGACTGATAGCCCGGCACATATTAAAGGCACGCAGGGTGCCTCGACCTTCAACACCTAGAATGTTTATAAATTTCAATGCTTCAATATATATTGATTTAATAAATTGGCAGGAAATATTAAATGAACCACCGATTATAACAAACTTGTCTGACCAAGAAATTCAGTCCATTGTTGAATCAGGTGGTAAGGGTGGAGTGTTGTTTTTAACTCTTCCATGCCATACTCAAGCTGTTTAACGGGCTGTAAACGTGATGATGGAAGCTGCCACTTAAAAATGTACAAAAAAGTCACGATTAGGTGCAATAAAGGCCAGATTGCCATCACGGAACGTAATGCCAAAAATAGAGAAAAAAGAGATTTTCGAGCATATTCATTGTTTTTTTTTAAATAATAATATTATTTAAAAATGAAGTATTTTTGATTAAAGATGATTAATAAATATCTGAATTATATATTGTGTATCATTTATCACCCATTTACCATTAATTTCAGCCTAATAATTGGCCATAACTGAACTAGACTTTTTCCATTCAATAAAGAATTTTGAGGTCGATGCGGAGGCAGAAGATATTATTCAAATTGATTGAAAATTTATATTTATATTAACTTTAATATAAGGCACCAATCCCCCTCTATTACAAATCAAAATTAAAACAAAAATTTTTTTTCATACATCAGCGCTCCACCCTAACCTATAACCGCAACTTCATAAACCATTTTCAGGCTAAAACCACAGAATATATAATAGTACAACTAACACTCCAAAATCACTCAAAGCATTTAAGTTTAACTCGACAAAAGCTTAAGACTGCGTCGAGCAAAAAGTGAAAAAAGGGCAGTTACGGTTAAGTTGTTATTAACGAAAATTATTTGTTTATACAGTGAAAATCTACATAAATGTTACAATAGATAATGTATTTACAATGTTTGTGAGGCAAACATATGGAATATGGTATAGGTTTTTTAATGGACTCATATGAAGTTGAGCAAAAGTCTACAATAATGCGTGCTGGGATTCAAAAGATTTCGTATATTTTTCCTTAGAAATATTCTGTAGAAATGTAGTCAGTTAATTCTCTAATATGTAATCTTGCAGTTTTGCGACTGATATTTTCATTATATTGTCTAGAAGATTTATTATGATTTTATTCAAAATGCGCTCCGAATTCGCCATACATTTTTACTATGGGCGCGCGACGTTAAATATATACGTGAGATACGGCGCTCGAAAATTTAGTCGACCACGAGAGCTCAGAGAGAGACCACGTCTCTTTGCGGACCGACTGCTTAGGAACACTCGATCGCGATCTAACGTGTACGTACACTCTAAATCAAACAGCATAACGACATAACTTTAGTTTTTCGTTTTTTGAGGATAATATAATATTATTTTTATTACTTTTGTTTAATTTGCAATGTTAATCAGTTAGTTTGCTTAGGTCAAATCTTGCAAGCTGAATCTTTACTCAGAATTTTGAAAAAGTGTCCGCCATGTTGAACTTTTTAGGTACTGGTTCGATTGCTCTCAAAATCGATATTTGTGAGTCCTTGGGGTCACAAAACAAGAATCATTTCTCAAAATCTTGAAAAAGTGTCCGCCATGTTGAACTTTTTAGGTGCTGCTCCGATTGCTCTCAAAATCGATATTTGTTAGTCCTTGGGGTCACAAAACAAGAATCTATTCTCAAAATGTTGAAAAAATATCCGCCATGTTGAACTTTTTAAATACTGGTCCGATTGCTCTCAAAATCGATATTTGTGAGTCCTTTGGGTCACAAAACAAGAATCATTTCTCAAAATCTTGAAAAAGTGTCCGCCATGTTGAACTTTTTAGGTGCTGCTCCGATTGCTCTCAAAATCGATATTTGTTAGTCCTTGGGGTCACAAAACAAGAATCTTTTCTCAAAATGTTGAAAAAGTGTCCGCCATGTTGAACTTTTTAGGTGCTGCTCCGATTGCTCTCAAAATCGATATTTGTTAGTCCTTGGGGTCACAAAACAAGAATCTTTTCTCAAAATCTTGAAAAAGTGTCCGCCATGTTGAACTTTTTAGATACTGGTCCGATTGCTCTCAAAATCGATATTTGTGAGTCCTTGGGGTCACAAAACAAGAATCTATTCTCAAAATGATCAAAAAATATCATGTTGTTGGCGTATTTTTTCATAGTTCTAAAAAGTTCAACATGGCGGACATTTTTTCAACATTTTGAGAAAAGATTCTTGTTTTGTGACCCCAAGGACTAACAAATATCGATTTTGAGAGCAATCGGACCAGTATCTAAAAAGTTCAACATGGCGGTCACTTTTTCAAAATTCTGAGATAAGATTCTTGTTTTGTGACCCCAAGGACTCACAAATATCGATTTTGAGAGCAATCGGACCAGTATCTAAAAAGTTCAACATGGCGGACATTTTTTCAACATTTTGAGAAAAGATTCTTGTTTTGTGACCCCAAGGACTCACAAATATCGATTTTGAGAGCAATCGGACCAGTATCTAAAAAGTTCAACATGGCGGAAATTTTTTCAACATTTTGAGAAAAGATTCTTGTTTTGTGACCCCAAAGACTCACAAATATAAATTTTGAGAGCAATCGGACCAGTATCTAAAGAGTTAAACTAACTGCAACAAAACTTGATATTTATTAGGTATTTTAAACAAATATATTATTTTGATGACAATTGCGTTTACATAATATATGAATAGAATATGGATACATTAATTAGTATTCCATACTAGTAATTAGCTACACATAATACAATGTCCTCTCATTGTAACTGATGTCAATCAACACTAAATATTATTATTTTAAAATTTTAATTTACTTACTTATATCGTGCGGGTGCAAACGGCCAACCGAGCTGAGAGTACCGACTGTTGTGTGCGTGTCGACACACACAACGCTAACCCGCAGTAAAACACCTATTTGCCGCGCGCTGCCTTCGCACGACGCCCTCTTAAGTAGATGTAATGTTCAAACGTATAATGGAATACGTATTTCCAATGTTAGGAAACATAAAAGTGCATTACTGTGATCCGCAGCCAGGGAACCGACACCGTTTCCCTCGATCCAATTTGAATATTTCACTACTAAAGATTGTATAAACTCGTTCGTACCATTGAAAAGGAGAAATGCTACGCTAATATGGAGTACACCCAATTTTTTTAAAGCCCATTAAGGGCGGCTTTCCACCCGAGATGCGTGGCTAGGGATATGTTTCCCGCATATTGGATCGCTTCATTAGAGCTATACCGTGAAATTAAGTTCTTTGTTAAAAAAAAACATTTTTAATACAAGCTTTTTTGAGTGACTGTACTTGCACTGTCATCCAATACACTAATGTATACCAAATATCAAGTCAATCCGACCACTGGAAGTGGGTGAAATTCGACTTGCAAGATTCCACCCGAACAAACATACATACATACATTGCAAGTTAAATAAAAGCTTGTAATGAAGCGATCCTATTTGTCAGCTAAAACACATCCATCTCTGCTGGACATGCAGTCTTAGAGATGCCTCAGACTCTATTTTTATATGGAGAAATCCTCATGGATATCCGGGCACTCTGGGGCTACAGACTTCACTGACTAAAATCCTGTTTGTGTCTCTACCTGTCGCTGCTGGCTGGACATACAGGAGCGACCAAGCATTCCTCCGCGAACCCAGCAGCGACGGCCTACGTGTCCACCACCCTTGAGCTCATTTCAGGAGAAAGGTGGCACAAAACCTCTCTTATACAGCGTGTAAGGGACATCGCCGCACAAACGGATACCATGGGTCCAGGGCATGATTCTGGACCCCCCCCCATGTTGGAATTTTTCGTCGGTTTTTCCCAAATTTTTAAATTTTTTTTTGAGTTTTTTTTACTTTAGACTGTTCATAATCGTTATTCTTACCCAACCCAAAGAGATTTAAAATAAATAAGTTATTAATTCATTACTTTCACTAAAAGTAGCAATGTAAATAAAACTAGAAACGGTATCTTATGGCGATATTCCTGCAGTCAGCGACATGCTACGTAGGCAGAAAGTTATCGCGCGTTTAAATCGCGGTGTTCACAATACATTGCGCGCTCGAAAATGACAATTTCTATAACCGATCATTAGCGAGGTGAATGACTTTCACAATTTGATTAGGGCATTAGGTGTAGCCTTTTCGCGAAGTTTGCGTTACCATGCGAAATACACCCTGTATAAGGTGGCTGTGTATTTTACTTTGTAAAACAAAAACAAATAGGTACTTTGGAAAAAATAGCCAATATTATATGGTCCAAAATAAATATAAAAATAAATTTTACCTTGCTGAGTTTCATGCCTGTTCTTCACAGTTGAAAGCCGACTTCCGAACTGGAGGTAACCAGTAGCTTTGACCTTCATAAGTGCCCTACTAGGGTATAGGGTTGTGTCCTCCCAAGCATGACTCACTCGCAAAACGAATGCTTCAGATTCCTAACTCAAAAAAAAAACCGGCCAAGTGCGAGTCGTGAGTCTGACTAGTTCACCAAGGGTTCTGTCCGACCTTCCTTAGAGATTGACTTGAGCCATATCTGTTGAAAAAAAACTGAACCGCATGACTAACTTTGTTTGTAGGTAAACGAATTTTGATGATATCGAATAAACTGTGCTTGTTAGAAACTTCGTTCTATTTTTTTTTTTTTTTATACCACCAAGCGGCAAACGAGCATACGGCCCGCCTGATGTTAAGCGGTTACCGTAGCCTATGGACGCTTGCAACACCAGGGGTATCACTTGCGCGTTGCCGACCCTGCAGAAATCTCTTCACACCCTTTTCGAAGAACCCCATGCTGTACTCCATTGGGAAAACCACGGCGGGGAGCTCATGCCACAGTCCAAGCGTCCGCGGAAGAAAACTCCTTTTAGCCCGCACAGTTCGAAACAATTCTGGTTTCAGTGTGTGAGGATGGACTCCCCGTCGATGGCGAGAGTTGCGATGGTAATAATAATGATGGTATGATGATTTTCTTGTAATATTTACATGGATGTTTATCAGTCTATAGATTACGGTTATAGCTTACCATCACGCAAACGGGGTAGTATAAAAAACATCAATTTTCA
This sequence comes from Polyploca ridens, assembly GCA_951394255.1. NCBI lineage: Eukaryota > Metazoa > Arthropoda > Insecta > Lepidoptera > Drepanidae > Polyploca > Polyploca ridens. The sequence continues at coordinate 2,176,405 of OX596267.1, forward strand.
CTAAAGTCTCATTCCACAATCTCATTTTATCAGCGCAGCGCTCACATTCTCGTCCCGATACCCATTTATCGGCTGATGCGATATTTAAGTTAGATACCTTAATTACGTGTGAACCTATTTAGAAAAGTCTAGGCTATGTGCTTGATAGAATTTTCTTATAAAGCTGTTGTGAACACTATTAGAACGTGAGAAGTATTTTTGAAGTGAATACTTCATTAGCGGCGTTGTGCACTTTTTGTGATGGGTAAAAAATGTTAAACTCGCGTCAGATGTCACGTGACCCTGATCGAAAATTCGTAAGACGGAGGGAGAGTAGTTGCAAATTAGACTGTATTTATAGTGGGGTTATGGTAAAATTCTTATAATATTCTCTAGCTAGCCGGAAGGTAAGAGAGGTAGAGCATAGCGTTTATTCGCTCAAAGAGCAGCTCGACTGGGGAAGTACCTCCACATTACAGAATACCGCAGCCAAATAACTTTATGTTGTGTAAAGTTGTGTTCCTGCGCGGGAGTAAGGTCGCCAGAGCTCATAGGGGAGGGGGGAAAGGTCGGTAACGCGTGAGCGATGCTTCGTGTGTTGCAAGCGTCCATATGGCTACGGTAACCCCTTACCATCAGGCGGGCCGTATGCTTGTTTACCGACTTAGTCGTATAAAAAAAAAAAAAAAAAAAAAGTTGGGTACCATTTTTGTTCCCATTTTAAGAATCTTATTCAAAAGTATTATATGTACATGCATCTTGAAGCTTTCCCTTGTATATAAACACTATGTGAAAAATGTCTAGTTTCAAAAATGCTATTCAAGTTTTCACTTCTGCCGGCACTCCCGGAGTGCAACCCGTTATTTTTTGTCATTTCATATTTCATGCTATTATGTCATTGGATGGCTCTTGTTAATCTACAGTGGTATGAAGTCAACTTAATAAAAGGTACGTAAATAACAATGTAAACTCACTAGCTGGCTATAGCCTAGTTTTTATCCCGTTTAGATCTAAATAACTAGACAGAAGCTACAGGCAATTTAGTATGGACAATAAAAAAGAGTACCCCACAGAGCTAGTTTACAGTACCCGCGTAACTTTTATGTAGTTCGTTCACACTGGGTATTTTACACATTTTAAACTTTTTAGATTTTCCGATAGATATTTCTAATACTAGGGGAAACAGGGATAGTTGGGATAGGGCACATCCCACTTATCCACTCTACGTTACCTTTGTTCTTCTACGCAGGGTATATCATACATTTTTACGCAATAATTTTACAAAAGTCATCCGTCACAAGTCACAATCGTGCCAAAAAGACAAACATAGTGCGAAAAGAAGTACCTTCTTGTCAAAACGAACATATTAAATTGTGATGGGTTTATTATTATAATTATTATTATTGATTTTAAAAGGTAACTTGAAATCAGGTTTCCTCACGATATCAATATACAGAATAGAATAGAATAAATTTATTTGCCAAAACATGTGTTAAAATATGCAGATGTACATACATTCAGAGTTACAGACAGACATGTTTTACCGGGAAGCCGGTGTGCAAATTTTTCATTTTTTTTTTGATCGGTAGGTCGGGTTATTATTCATAAATTTTAATTGTATTAACATAAACAGTAGTCAAAGCTTTATTTGACATCATCGAAATAAGGCTAAAACATAAGCACAGAAAGCAAAAAGCTATAAAAATATTAATAACAAATAGTTACAATACCGCACTAAGCTAATAGATTTTTTATTAGAAAGAAATTAAACCATAAATTAAATAAAAAAGTAATTTAAAAAATTTTTATCGACTTCAACATACACTAAAAAGTATGAAATAACTCTAATCTGACACTGATTTGAAGTCAGCGAAAGAGCATGACGTATTCCATTGAAAATATTTCGCTGACTTCAAATCAGTGTCAGATTAGAGTTATTTCATACTTTTTAGTGTATGTTGAAGTGGATTTAATTTTATTAAATTACTTTTTTATTTCGTCATTTTTATTTAATTTAAGAAAAACTAAAAATTACGACCAGAATTTGACCAAGGTTTCGAGATGTTTTTCGTTTGAGACCACACCCGTAGGTCGTATCAATAAGCCAGGCCGTCACACATATTTGTCCATATCTTGAAAATGACTAAATCATTTTAGTTTTTCTTAAATGCACTAGAATTTGACCAAGGTTTTGAGATGTTTTTCCTTTAACATCACACCCGTAGCTCGTATCAATAAGCCAGGCCGTCACACATATTTGTCTATATCTTGAAAACTACTGAACCGATTTCGATGAAACTTGCACTGTTCCCTAAGTTGAAGTAAATGTAAACCAATAAAAAATAATGGTTACTATTTGATTAATATCTTCGGAGACTGGCGTCAGCTTGGCTATCCAAAGAGGAAACGCTGCCAGCCTTCTGGGAACCCTGCCGTTAATCCGTTAATCGGAAGCAGCAGCAGGCTTGAGGAAATTTTCTATATATAGATTGTATTTTGTACATATTTGTTGTAAATAAAGATATTATTCTTCAGAGATATGCGTTGACAAACATACATCATACATACAAACATACATACATACATACAAACACCTATGAAATTTTGTATATTTGTTTGGAAGCCCTAATAGATCATCATAATGTGAATATATTGCAGTTCCAATAATATTACATACATACGTGTCGAATTGATAATCTCCTTTTTTTTGAAGTCGATTAATAAAATTCATTAATTAACTGGTGGTAACTTCATTAATGTGGTGTGATGCCATAAAGGACTCCAACTCATAAGCTGTAGCAAACACCGTCAGCACTGATTTTCAGTGAAGACCCTTGTAAAGTCGAGATGCGTTCACGGGGTGCTCCTGGCATAAATAAAAGCTAGTTTAAACCCACACAGTCATCAATAGGTGTAAATTTACTCAGTATGTGTACCCCTTTACATAGCGCTGGGATAAAATGTAAAGAATGTAGTCTATTTAGTACTCAGTGAAATTTATAGTTCCAATGAAACGGCGTCTTACCTCAGCGTTGCCGGCTATTTTGTTGCTTCTTCGTCCGAGGATCAATTTGTTAGGTTCGGTAGTAATGGATAGCTTCAATTGTTGAAAATTGACAAAGTTTCTGATATTTTAAATTCTAGAAACTTTGACATATAGTTAAACTTTTTAATGTATGACAGTAGTCTTATATTTTATCAATGTTATAAGCAAATTTGTTATTTGTCTTAGCATGTTTATCGATATCATTTTAGTTGTAACAGTTTCTTCAATTTTACATTTCAGAAACTTAAAATTAATATTGCAGAAACTAATTATTTTGGAGAGTCTATAACATAAAATCAAAATATATCCAATTCTTACCTGTAATTTACTACTTCCAAGCTCCATTAGTATCCAGCATTATTACCTACAGATTTACACGCCCAATGAAACGAACCAATGCCTGAACCTTTACTGCTTAATGAAACTTGGCCACTCGCTGTAATATTACTTTGTTGTTTTATCTCAGATCGTTAATGTTTAGTTGCTTTGTACAAGTTTGAATTACAATACAATATATACAATAACAAGTTATCTATATGTCTTAGATGTATATCTAGTATTGATGTTATTTGGTAATGTTTTAAGGTGGTGGCTCAGTGGTAAAGGTCACTGGCCCAGATCCGTGGACTGTGGTGATGAATTTATAGATAGACTATTCAGTCTCATCATCATCATCATAATGTCCCACTGCTGAGTACAGGCCTCTTTTCACAAATGAGGGTGAAAGGGAATGGACAATACTCCACCGCGTATACCCACTGCGGATCGGTGGAGGTAGGCTAGTGGTCAACCTACTGTTGGAATTTTTCAAGCCGCCTAGGAGGCATCTAACTAGCTTAACGACTATCACAATTAAGTGATAACTGAGACCAACGGCTTTACGGAAATTCAGTCTATAATCTAAAAAAACCGCTTGCCATCAAGCTAACGTATGCTTTTTGCTCCCTTGTTGTATAAAAAAGAGCATCTGAAAGTGATATTATTAGCCAGTAGTAATAAATTACAGTTTAAAAAAACTAAAAAACACGCTTTAAAAAGCCCTGCACTAAAAACTGTTAAATAATTATAAAATTGAACCTGAAATTCTCTGTCTATCCCGTAAGAGCCTAAATGTAAGCAATTTTTGTAATTAAGTTCAATATTTGAATGAAAAGTGTGTGGCGCTTATAATTTAATTTCAGTTAACCTGTGAAATAAAATAATGCATGCTAATTATAAGTCCTTTAATTGAAATTTCATGCTGCGTTAAATACCACAATTTAAACACTGAATTGGGTTAATAGGTGTTTGTAATTTCGAAAATATTGACTACAAATTAATTGGTTAAGCTATACAAACATTAATGAACGCCATATTTGTATGAGCATCTGCCAAATTCATTGACTGGTTTTGTAAACGATTTCTGCTTTACAAAATATAAATCACATCACAATATTGTATAATAATAATAACATTTATTCATAACAAAAGAAGTGTACAAAAGTGCAGCTAATATGACATACCTATGTAGATATAAATATAAAGATATAAATATAAATGTATCATCATCAAATACTCGCACACGACCTCTCTGCAGGGGCACTAGTCTCCCCTAATAAGGACATAGAGCATGAAGTGCGAGGATTTCATATATTATTGAACTTGGCTCGGGTATTTTGAGAATTCAGACCTTTTGTGATATTACCTAGCTGAATAAAGAACGACATCCAAACTGGTAGTAACTTTAGTAGCTTTGACTTTCACCTTCCTGGGGCCCAATTCTCACTTCCCTCGAACTAGCCTTCGAATCGAACTTGCATTACGAGTTCTAGTTCTACCGTAAAATTTCGAGGGGCGGAGTCAATTTTTCGATTCCTGTATTCTCGGCACTAATCGAACTAACCTTCGAAATAAGTTCGAGTGTAAGGAGTAAATGTTGCCATTATGATGGATACAAATTGCACGATGCGTTTCGTTTCACTTGATAATTGCGTTTTGTTAACGTACGTGATAATGTTATATCTTAAATTAAAATTTAAAAGTTTTTAATGAATATAAAATACTAGCGACCCGCCCCGGCTTCGCACGGGTGCAATGTCGTAATGAGGTGTCGATAGATTTTCGCGCCGTAGGCCTTAGGGTAGGGTAAGGCAGGGCAGGGCAGGGTAGAGCCCTGCCCTGCCCTGCCTTACCCTACCCTACCCTGCCCTGCCCTGCCCTGCCCTGCCCTGCCCTGCCCTGCCCTGCCCTGCCCTGCCCTGCCCTGCCCTGCCCTGCCCTGCCCTGCCCTGCCCTGCCCTGCCCTGCCCTGCCCTGCCCTGCCCTGCCCTGCCCTGCCCTGCCCTGCCCTGCCCTGCCCTACCCTGCCCTGCCCTGCCCTGCCCTGCCCTGCCCTGCCCTGCCCTACCCAAACCTAACCTAACCTACCCTACCCTACCCTACCCTACCCTACCCTACCCTACCCTACCCTACCCTACCCTACCCTACCCTACCCTACCCTACCCTACCCTACCCTACCCTACCCTACCCTACCCTACCCTACCCTACCCTACCCTACCCTACCCTACCCTACCCTACCCTACCCTACCCTACCCTACCCTACCCTACCCTACCCTACCCTACCCTACCCTACCCTACCCTACCCTACCCTACCCTACCCTACCCTACCCTACCCTACCCTACCCTACCCTACCCTACCCTACCCTACCCTACCCTACCCTACCCTACCCTACCCTACCCTACCCTACCCTACTCTACCCTACCCTACGGGTATGAAAAAAAGTTTACGTCCTATTCTCAGACCTACTGAATATACACACAAAATCTCATAAGAATCGGTCAAGCCGTCTCGTAGGAGTTTTTTTACAAACACTGTACTAATACTTAAATTTTTAAACTCGTGATATCTTTCGATTGGAATGTCCGAATTGAATAATTCAAAAAGTTATACAAAGGTATTGAAGCATTCTTGAATATGAAGTAATTTATTTTGATAAGGATTCATACCAAGATACAAAAAAAGAGCTTTTTCTAGCGGCGGCATTTCAATGAAATTTTTAAAATAAAAAAACACTTATTGTGGAATAACTATAATAGTTAGACATATACTATCGCGACACTTTTTGTAAATAATGATGAGTTCTACAAAGTTGTAGTATATTATTTTATTCTATCATCAATAGTTTTCGCAGCGCACGCGATGAAATGAATATTTTAGGTAATTTTTTTACACCTTTGGTTACATTATTCGAGTTTTAGTAAGGATCCCTAATTTTTTTGAAAATATAATATAGCCTATGTCACCCGGGGATAGTGTAGCTTCCCAACAGTGAAAGAATTTTTCAAATCGGTTCAGTAGCTTCGGAGCCTATTCAATGCAAACAAACAAACAAACAAACAAACAAACAAACAAACAATCAAATCTTTCCTCTTTATATATTAGTTTAGATTTAAAACAACGTTTTACTCTTATTATATCCTAATATATCCGGAATTCATAAGTTTATAAATTTTATATAATAATAATAAATGAATATGACAAAATAATTTCTGTGCGTAACGGAAATTCTTAGGCTTATCTGTCATTACGTTTCCAAATGACAACCTAACTGTTTGACGTTTGATAGTTCGCATTCGAAATACGTTTCGAACGGTCCCGACCAGTCGAAGCAGTTCGAGCGCTAGCCCTCGAAAAATAAGAGAAAATGGCGGCTTCGAAATTGTTAGAATAGCCTAACTTGATTTTCACTCGAAAAAAGTACGAGTTCGAACTTTATTTGGAACGAGTGATGAATTCGAGTGAATGAGAATTGGCTCCCAGTGCCTAAACTTAATAGCATTTAGGAACTTGGAAGTTTAATTTATTTATTTAATTATGGTCAGCTAACAGCTGTTGAAAGCATGGAAAGGAGCTGTTTAAATATAAAACTGAGAGATAGAGTAAGAAACATAAAAATTCGGAAAATAACCAAGGTAAAGGATGCTCTACACTTCTCTCAAAGTCTCAAATGGAGATGGGCAGGCCATGTTGGGAGATACGGTGACAATAGATGGACAATTAACATCACAAAATGGAAAGGACCGCATGGTGTGAGAAGTAGAGGTCGCCCAAGCGCCCGGTGGCAAGACGAGATTATATCCGTTGCAGGAAGAGACTGGACGAACACTGCTAAGGATAGGGATAAATGGAATTCTTTGGGGGAGGCTTTTACCCTGAGAGGGTCCACGTTAGAAGGAGATGAAATTAAATGAGTTAATATTAAAAAAAAAAAAAAAAAAAAAAAAGCGGTGGAATCAAATAAAGCTCTATTATTATTATTATTATTATTATAACAGCTGTTATAATATGCCACATAAATATAAAATAATTTTAAGAACATAACCAATTACAGGTATTTAATTTATAACTGAGTAAGGTACGCAACTATAATGTACGTACTGTACGTACACAATAATATATTTGTATATAATGTTTTATGCTTATATATTTTACTTTGTAAAACAAAAACATATACTTTGGAAAAAAATTGCCAATACAGTCAGGCTGTCCAAAAAATATTTAAAAAATGTAGCCTTGCTGAGTTTCTTGCCTGATCTTATCAGTTGAAGGCCAACTTACTTACTGGTGGTAACTTCAATAGCTTTGACATTGACGAATCAAAATCAATATCTAAAAGTAATTTATTCAGTTTAGGCCCTAGTAAGGCACTTATGGACGTTAATAATTACTTAGATTTAGAGCATAAAATGTACAGTAAAAAGTTATTGTATAAACTCCAGAGTTTGAATTCCCTTTAAAAATAATAGACAAAAATAATGTCACAGAATAACCAAGTCTTCCGCAAAATAGATTTCACGGTAAATTAAATTCCTCAGTTTGGTGTTCGCCTTTGTTCAGCAGTCGATGACAACCTAGTATCAGGCTAGTTTAGACATTATTGGATGTTTGCCTTCCCACACGACCTCTTTACAGCTTCAATGCAACGTATATGTGCTTGTTTTCGTTCAAAACAAAGGATTATTGTCTTCCGATATATTGCAGTTTATTATAACGAGTGAAATTTTGAAATGGATTTCAGCACGAAATAATTTTATTGAATACATTTTCTTTGCAATGTATTTAAGTTTTAACTGTAGTCATTCAATAAACTGTTTATTTATGAGTATGAATAATCAATGTTTCCAAAAAAAAACACTGTTTCTGGAATTTTAAAATTCAGAAACCATATTAATATTTTTACAATCAAAACCAACCCAAATTGTAGCAAACAATTCTGTGTGACTTTTAATAAAAGCTACAAAGCGAACTTTGAAGCCGACATACTGTAGGTGAAGTCTAATAAAAACTGAAAATTTGATTATAAAGTTTCCATCGCCAAATGGAAAGAAAATCAAATAGAAAGCATTGCAATGCTAGAACTTTACGATACAAATATTGATTCCGTACAAAAATAAAATGTTTTATAGTTACAATCCAGATTTCCTGATACTTTCAAGACCATGCAGAAAGAAAAAGGGTGTGAAGAGATTTCTTCAGGGTCGGCAACGCGCGAGTGATACCCCTGGTGTTACAAGCGTCCATAGGCTATGGTAACCGCTTACCATCAGGCGGGACGTATGCTTGTTTGCCACTTAGTGGTATAAAAAAAATCTTCATGATGACTTATAACACAAACTAAGCCGAACTATGTATGTAGATACAAAACATGTAGTTACTTCTTAATTACCAATAATCGAATTAAATTTGATATGAAATATGAGTAAAACGTAATTCTAAAGCGCCAAATGTACTAGTGGGCAAATGGAGCAACATGTTGTGGAACATGTCCCTCAAAAACGACGTGGAAGGTTCCGCGACAACTTCTCGGAGCTGGAGGAAAACATATCCCGCGTCACGGGACATTTTGTCCCCTAGTGTATTGATACTTAAGAATGCGTATAAAGCAAAATAACAATCTTAGAATTGAAATTTACCCAAGTAAATAGTATTTAAATGAAAAAATATTTTTATATTAGTATTTTCATTATATACGCGAGGGTTCTATCTGAGCAAAAACATAATGGAATTAAATTTCCTCGATAGAAAAAAAACACAAAGCTACCTCTAATAATAATGAATTTTCGGTTTTATTCGTTCATGGTGTATCTAATTAAGACAAAAATTCGATAAATAATATCACTAACATATGACCTAGGGCTGCTAATAACGATTTTTTAAAATATTATATACTTTACGAGTTATTTAGATAGTTCCTTAGTTCATTTTTGTTCCGCGAAACCTTCTATCTCCATCTCATCTCCACGCGAAGATTAGACATAAGTTTGTTTCATCTGACATTGCCATATTTTTCTGGCTTGGTACGCACTCTTAAAGAATTTTATTTATATTCAAATGATAAGTTAGTCAGTCGGTATAAGATTAAATTAATATAATTAGTCATTAATAAAACGGTTTTACTGAACTATGTACTACAATGAACCCTAATAAGAGCAAAAAAGTTGTTTTTACGCGTCAACAGCTAATCTCGCTGTGAAATAGGAGTTTACGAGGGAAAATATTATTTTTCTCAGGAAGGCAATATCTTAGTACAGTCGTTAATCAATCTGAGATGTTTATTTGTCAAGAATAAAATGGATTTAGGGGTCATTTTTCATAAAATTTTGTTGAAAACTCAAACTGAATTGTTTAATAAAAAAAATAACAACTTTCATCAAGGAAATTTTATTACTGTTTTTCTTTTTCTTACTAATATTTAAGAATTAATTTATGTAGTAGGTATTTAATCATGTCTAAACAAATGTAGGATTTTTTTATTGTTTATAGGCCTGTGTTTGACCACAATCTCATCATGGTAGTGCCGAAGTTTTTATACACAAAGCCTAGAAGGAATCTAAATAGATAGATAAGATTCTTTATACGTTAGTGGGTACAAGTACAGATTGGTGCAATGGTGTCATGGAACACCTGGTTTTGTACCCTTGTGTTCCCTTCAACGGCCAAGTCACACAACATTAACTATAATAATAAAGAAATCGCAGTAAGGAACCATAGACTTGGCACGACTTTGTCTAGATTTCATTACTTTTTAGAGATAAACAAGACATTTCATCGAGACTTGGCTAGTTTTTTACAGAATGTTTTTGATGGGATTTCACTTCTTTTTGTAGAAAATGAAGCGGCCCACCAAGTTGAATATTTTTTGTAAAGGCGGTATGTCGATATCTCTAATAGTTTGGTTGGGCTCTTGTGTTTTCTAATCAGGGTCACCAGGTACTCCAGATCTTCGATTATCCTAGTTTTTATAGTTTTCCCTTTATGTGGTCATTAAACCCTAACACTGTACCAAATTTCAGCTCTCTGAGTTTATGGGAAGTACTAGTTCTATTTTGATGATCATAAGTGAGTGAGTGAGTGAGTGAGTGAGTTTCATAAATGTGAAACTTTGCTTTAGCTTAACTTTGGAACTAAATGACCTACAGACTTGAAATTTTGGATTTTAAGTATGTGATTATAGCTTACTGGATGACGAAAATTTCTGCGTTCGGGTCTTATCCAGAGGTTCTCAAATAGGGGCCTGAAAATGCGGCGAAATGATTCCAGTAAAGGATGGTACGGCAGTGTTTGCTTCGCGTCCGACTCGGCGGGGGCACTGCCGTGCCCCCCGATACATAGGTGTCGAATTGATAATCTCCTTTTTTTTAAGTCGATTAATTGAAGTCGATTAAAAATATTGGAATGACGTTATATTTTGATTCTTGGTGCTTGAGGAACAACTTGAGCCATTTAAAATATTTTTAGAACCCCGGGATAAAAATGCGAATTTCTATGGCATGCCGGCGAATCGCTTATATTAATAATGATAATTAATATGTTACTGGTAATGTAATCTCAACATTGGAAGTGATACAAAACCCTCTAAAATGTTTTATTTTGTTGTACAAATTAATGTATGAAGCTCGCCATGATTCTTTGGCATGCAGATAGCATGTGGTATAGAGAAGGACATAGGCTACTTTTATCCCGGGAACGCGGGTGAAGCCGCGGGGGACAGCTAGTTTAAAATAAAGTAAAGAAAAATACACAAGTTGTTTTAATTGAATGAATATTTCATTTTATTTACTTTAATATATGTTTTATTCTATCAATTTAAAACTAAAGAAATTTAGTTTGAAATGAACTTTTACGTGAAATCAGCTGGAACGAGAAGGTTTTTTAATAAAGCTGCCAACATCAGACACATTTTAAGTTTCATTTGTAAATTTTATATCTCAGTGAGACAGTTTAAAATAAAATTGCTACATCTTAATCGAGCCAATTTAATTATGAAGTCGCTCATGAATGGGTCGAAATACGACAATATTTTTTTATCACAAATGAACTAATGATATAACTTGACACTGGCAAAAATAAGTTCGAAAAAGAATTTGTTTTTCAAAACTAAGAAGAAGAACATTAACAATAGTAGATTATTAACCAAGGGGATAAAGCAGTGTCTTCTGTCGCGGGATCGCGAGCGTAACGAAGGACTCGAGGTTTACTCCCGAGCGTAGCGAGGGTGTTAAAAACTTAAATCACGAGCGAAGCGAGGGATTTAAGACGAGTCAGAACAGTCAGAACAGCTTTATCACCGAGGAAAATACTCTACTTTTCGTACCATTTGCGAAAAAAATTACATGAGACAATAATATGAGATAAGCATTTATTAAAAATAATGTCAATTAAAAGTAAAAGTTAACATTCGAAACATTGGTCCAATTATTGATTGAGAGAGTTACATTTTTGTTCGGTACATTTATTGTTGATGAGTTGATTTGCGTATTCCTTTTTCAAAGCCAAGACAGCCAAGCGAAGCGAAAGGGCACTACCTACCTTTTCTCGAAGCGCTTCGTCGTTTTTTTGAACCCTCATAACTTGGGTTGGGATTATACCAGATAAACAAAATTCTCAGGATATGATGTCAATAGTAAACTTATTAAACATATTAAGTTTCAATAACATAGCTCTTATACTTTAGATTTTATTGATATCTAAAAAACCCCGATTTCGTCACTGACTCACTGATGATCATCAAAACTCATAGGGTACTTCCTGAAGTCCTAGAAAGCTGAAATTTGGTATGTAAGCTTGTATTAGTACACAAACAACAAAAAAATTATAAAAAAAAACATAAGCAACTTACAAAAAGAAGTGAAATCACACCAAAAACATCTTTATGTAAAATGTTGCCGCCAAGACATATGGCTCGTACTGTCAAAAAGTTATCAGATCTCATGTAGAGCCAAGCTTATAACTCTACATGCACGTACTCTATAAGCCCTAACTTCACAAACTCTACACACCGTAGTCAAAATATGTGGCTTGGCCGTTTCACTACTACAAGAACTATTGAATAACAAAAAAAGTTATGAACAGTGAATACATTTTTCACCTTACTCCCATGTGACGGTAGCCTGACCTTAAATGACGAACGCGGTCGACGGACACACCGAAGACAAGCACTGAAACCGATCTAGGAACACATTCTCCATCTTCAGCACTAAAACCTCCACCAGTATCTAATAAAACCTATCAGGGCTCGAGTTAGTCACAAGAGTATCTGTTATCTATAAAAGACGAATGCCGATTTATATAAATAGCGGAGTTCCATGGGGGTCTGCGTTTTATGACGCCTGTACCGACTACCCTTGTGTTTTATGATCATTGTGTATCTGTCGAGACCCTTCATGTGTGGAACAAAGTGGGAACTTTATAATACTTTACTCCAGAGTTTTAAATTTACTACTTTTGGATTGGATTTAACCAACGTATTTAAGAGCTCTGTTGGGAATTGCGCCCAACACTAAATAAGAATGTATAAAAATTGTAATGTCATCTTGACAGACGTCAACTAGCAACGCCACACGCTCACTTTGTTTCTAACCGTGGTGCCGTATGCACGCAATTTTGTCGGTCTCTTTGCTTTGTATTTCTTGTGCCCTCAATAAAAGGAAGTTGTACCAGTACCTGCCTATCATTGGAATACAGTCCGCTACCAGACCCTTCTACATGGTCCTTCGAGCCGGATCGCAGTGCAATTTTTTCTCTAAGTTCAAAAACCTACTTAACGCGAAGTGGAAAGAATCACCCAAAGCATCATTAAGCTCTTTAAAAAAAGCAACGGGGGTTCCGACCACAGACATAAATCTAAATAGATACCGCAAGTCCCTCCATCCGTGTGAACCAAGCGTGTAATTTTGTATGTACCTACCATAATGTGACAAGATTGATTTAGTTAAGCTGGCATTAGATTTTAACGTGAAAATGAAGCTATCTTATTTGTCAGCTGAACACATCCCTCGCTACACATCTCCGGTGGACATGCAGCCTCATGAGAGTTCTCTGTGCGCGCAAAACAGTTTCAAAAGAAGAACATTCGGCCCCATTTTTACACAGATTTTGACACGCGAAGTACATACACTCGCGTCATCTATTTAGATGTATATCTGTGGTTCCGACCTCCCTTACACGTATAGTTTTTTGGCTTGAGCTATAACTGTTGAAAAAAACCGAACCGCATAACTTTGTGGGTAAAGGAAATTTGATGATTTCGAAAAACTATTCTAATAGAAATAGTTCTAGCAAATTAATTACTTCAGCTTTGCAAACTTCGGAGATAAGTAGGGGAGTGTTTTTATTAAGCGACTTTAAAAAAAGGAGGAGGTTCTCAATTCGGCTGGATTTTTTTAATGTTTGTTACCTCATTTCTACGTCATTTATTAAACGATTTAAAAAATTCTTTTTTTTTTAAAGGGTACACTCCCCGTTTGGTACTATTGTCATCAGATCAGGATTTGATTACTTCTTAGTGTACTTTGAAGTCGGTTTAAGTTTTTTGTAAAACAGTTCATTTATTTAATTTTTCATCATAAGTCAAAAACTATGCAACATAAAAGAAAGTAAAAACCTATTTTGCAAAGTACAATTAAAGCCCTTTCATATACCCCATTTCAACTTTTAACCTCACTTTGAATTTTCGGTCCCTAATTTCAATAGCATCAATGGATGCTGAAATATGCCGCTGTGACAGACGGACGTACGAAGCGGCTCACTCGCTGGTGGCACCAACTTGCGGTCACAGAAACAGCAGCCCTCGTTGAGTAACAAGCGTCAACAAAAACAAATCTATTCCAAACCATAAAATTTTTTTTTTTCAATCGCTTATACCTTGGGCCAACCCTATTTAGAGGGCACAGTTGACCTTCGTATAGTCCGACCAATAAAAAGGGTTTTATGTGAAAAGTTCTAGTGGCAAGTTTTCTTTTCTTGAATATTTGTAGCGGGCACAAGCAGTGGGCGGGTGGCGGGTCGTTACGTTCACTCGTGACCCTGTTTTGTCCCACGCTTGTTGCATAGTGGAGGTTGCGTTTTTGTGGAAGTAAACACGCTACATACACAAGTCGCTGCATTATAGACTGAAATTAGAAATCTATGAAAATATAATTCCAATCCCATCAAAAACATTCTGTAAAAAAGTCGTGCCAAGTCTAAGGTTCCTTACTGCGATTTCTTTATTATTATAGTTAATGTTGTGTGACTTTGTCTAGATTTCATTACTTTTTAGAGATAAACAAGCAGCTCCATCGAGACTTGGCTAGTTTTTTACAGAATGTTTTTGATGGGATTTCACTTCTTTTTATAGAAAATGAAGCGGCCCACCAAGTTGAATATTTTTTGTAAAGGCGGTGTGTCGATCTCTAATAGTTTGGTTGGGCTCTTGTGTTTTCTAATCAGGGTCACCAGGTACTCCAGATCTTCGATTATCCTAGTTTTTATAGTTTTCCCTTTGTGTGGTCATTAAACCCTAACTCTGTACCAAATATCAGCTCTCTGAGTTTATGGGAAGTACTAGTTATGGAGGTGCAAGGTGGATGACACCTCCATTGAAAAGGGAAGATCTTCCGCCAGGCTGGGTCATCGTGCCTGGGGACCGCGGTCCAACTGTACTTGTCGGACAGTTGTATATATGCAGATCGCCGAGAAATCTTTGCAAGCGCGATGCAGGATGTAGTGGGCATGTATGCGCGATGTATGCACGATACAGGATAATGTGGCGGCGCGCCATCTATCTATCGGCGTGTGAACTTCGTTATGTAGTGGTTCGCTACATCACTCCCTTCCTAGACCAGAGGTCGATCTATAGTTGCGTCATTGCGTTAAGCTTGCAAGTGCCAGTGCTGCTCGGAAGTCCGCGGTGAGTCGAGACTGAGCGGGGTTGCTGCGACGGGTTGAGCCATGGGAGTCCACGTGGTGCAGAGACTACCACGCCGGAGAGGGTGAGCCAGCCGAAGAGATCCGGACGTGTGCTGCGGTGGACTGTGCGGGCGATGAGTGCTGTCGCTGTGATGAGCCTTGCAGGACCAGGAAGCACGGTGAATCGGCTGCGTTGGAACTGATTAAGGCGAAGCTGGCTTGCTGTGTGACTGCTAGCCGGTGGGGAGTGATGAGCTTGGAAGCTGCTCAGAAGGATGCTACTGCATGTTCAGTGATTGGAAGGGTTGGAAATTATTCCCATTCCATCACGTCGGGGTCACCAATATGGAGGTGCAAGGTGGATGGCACCTCCATTGAAAAGGGAAGATCTTCCGCCAGGCTGGGTCATCGTGCCTGGGGACCGCGGTCCAACTGTACTTGTCGGACAGTTGTATATATGCAGATCGCCGAGAAATCTTTGCAAGCGCGATGCAGGATGTAGTGGGCATGTATGCGCGATGTATGCACGATACAGGATAATGTGGCGGCGCGCCATCTATCTATCGGCGTGTGAACTTCGTTATGTAGTGGTTCGCTACACTAGTTCTATTCTGATGATCATGAGTGAGAGAGTGAGTGAGTGATTGTCATAAATGTGAAACTTTGCTTTCGCTTAACTTCGGAACTAAATAACCTACAGACTTGAAATTTTGGATTTTAAGTATGTGATTATAGCTTACTGGATGACGAATATTTCTGCGTTCGGGTCTTATCCAGAGGTTCTCAAATAGGGGCCTGAAAATGCGGCGAAATGGTTCCAGTAAAGGATGGTACGGCAGTGTTTGCTTCGCGCTCAACTCGGCGGGGGCACTGCCGTGCCCCCCGATCCCACCAAAAACATTTTTATGTAAAATGTTGCCAAGACTCGCATTGTTAAAAAGTTATCAGATCTCATTTAGATCCAAGCTTATAACCTAACTTCACAAACTCTACACACCGTAGTCAAAATATGTGGCTTGGCCGTTTTCATAATTTATTGTTGTAGAAACATATGTCATTCGTTTTCTGTAGGCCACGCGGGCTAAGCCGCGAGCAGAAGCTGGTATTCCATATAATGTTAATTCTCTAGATTGTGACCATCGAATAAAAGATCCATAAATAAGGATACAATATTCTGGCTTTTCTGTCTTAGTTAAACAACAAATTTCAAGTTATATTTAGAAAACTATTGATTAATACTAAGGCGCAGATTAGCGATAAGACTAGAGTTCTGCGGTCAGAGTTCTACGTGCGTTCTCCTTGACCACCGCGGTCGCGTGCAATGAATAAAAGCACCGCATAGATTACAGTGAACGCGGAACGCAGAAATCTATAAACCACCTGTGGGATCTGCGCCTATGAAGGGTTGACAAGTTTAGATTCAGTCCCTCGCAAATTCTAGTGTGCTTTTATGATACTTTAATTTATATTTAATAGTTAAAAATAAAATACAGAAACTTTTGTCTTATAAAAATTGTAATTTCAAATAAATTATATGACATTTACTTCATGTAAGAAATACAAAACTGCACGCTTTATAAACACACAACCGCGCGTCGGTGTGCTAGGGCCGATAATAAACTATTGTGAGGACAAGTCACGTATTTTCAATGTTATTGAATATCTGAATTTGGGGGTAATAAAGACCTTTAACCGTTTAGTGTACATTTGTGCGGTTATTTGAGTTTGGATTTAGTATTATTTATCGTATAATGTTTAAATATCGGTTTCAGTTGAGTGAAACATTAGCTGGCCATTTTAATAGTAACCGAACCAGACTTTCGTCAGTATAAATTTTCAAAGGAACCGAAAAGCAGTGCTGAATTGACTTGCCACAGCAATTATAGGTAATAAGTGTGGGTCCTTTTTGCATCGGATCACAAAATAATGTTTGTATACTTATCTAGTTTTTTTTTCTTTTATGTTTTTTAATAGCCACCTAACGCATTTTTTTACTACTAATGATTTTATCAATTACCTAGCATTGAGTAGACGCTGACAATTCAAATTTCAAAATTATTCAAGTAGGCCTTCACAGGAACTTATGAATAGTCTAACTTTAATAAACTCAGCAATGATGCTGATTCTGTTGTTTACAACTAAACTAATTTAGTCTCACTATATCTCTTTCTAACAAATAATATAAGAAAAGGATGTAAGAAATTTAGTCCTGTCAAATTAGTCCAATGCTTGTTTTCAATATAAATTTAGTCTAAATACCCGCAAATGAAGACGGCAAAGACTAATTTGGCAGCTTTAAATATGTTCTATCCTTCTTCAATAATGTTTGTATGAAAGAGATGTGATGTGACTTACATTAGTTTAGTGCGATTCGAATCGGCACCATGACTCTTCAAAACAAGCATAGATTAATTACAGAATATTTACATTTTAATCGCACTGCGTGCCCTGGCGGCAAAACTTAGTACTATTATCTATTCTGTGGCAAAAGTACAAAGTAGACTGAATCGATATTTATTAAGTAAATAGCAAACTTCCACTTCAAGTAATACCAGAGGTATCTCTTCTTGAAAAGAGGGGTTGTGAGGAGGGACAAAGGCCATGTTATTCTAATACAGCCAGTATAGTCAGATTGTCCAAAAAATATAAAAAGTAAAACCTGGCTGAGTTTCTTGCCTGTTCTTCTCAGTTGAAGGCCGACTTACGGACTGGTGGTAACTTCAGTAGCTTTGACCTTCATAAGTGCCCTACTAGGGCCTATTTTGAAAAATGACTTTGACTTTGACATGTCTTCGACATGACTTTGACATATCTTTGACATAACTTTGACATGACTTAGTGATGGAGTAAAATGTGATTATATTTCAAAAGACAACTCAAAGATATTTCAGTACTTCTACAGACATAGTATCTACAGGATTTTCAATAACAACCATTTTCATTTGCAATTTAATAATTTTTATAACATCATTTTGGAAAATAAAAGAAGCTTTAAAAGCCATAAAGTACTCGACCGGCTGTCGGTAAATTTCATTTCAGTGCGTATTCACTTGTTTATTGCAACAATAAAACAGTATATTGCTTAAATTATACAGAGTTTTATAACGTTGTTTAACGATTGTAGGGAACTGATTACCTGAAATATTTCAGGATTCTTCTTGTAGTCAAGTAATTCAAAGTCATGTAAACTCGATGCAATAACGAAGAGTCTTCTTCATTTGGTCGGCTTATGACCGCCGGTGTGAAGCTAGCAGCTAAAGCACAGATTAAATATAAATCCCACCAAAAACATTTTCATGTAAAATGTTGCCAATACGAGACCATATGGCTTGCACTGTCAAAAAGTTATCAGATCTCATGTAGATCCAAGCTTATAACTCTACAAGCCCTAACTTCACAAACTCTACGCCTTAGTCAAAATATGTGGCTTGGCCGTTTCGCTACCGTCACATGGGCGTAAGGTGAAAAATGTATTCACTGTTCATTACTTTTCTGTAGTACAATAGTTCAAGAGTTCAAGTAGCGAAACGGTTTTAACTACGGTATGTAGAGCTTGTGAAGTTAGGGCTTGTAGAGTTAGGGCGTGTAGAGTTATAAGTAAAATACTGGACGGACAGCAACAATAAAATATTATCCCGTATTTAATGGGTACTGAAAGTGACTAACAACACTGGAATTGGCAGTTAAAGCTCATTTTAACGATTGCTTTTCAATTATATTGTTAATTTTCCATTTTACCTAGCAATTAACATTTTATATTTTCCTATCGTTTTATTTCTAATCTGTATATAAAGAAAATTTTTTTAGGTAACCGTTTTTAGGGTTCTGATCCAAAAAGGTAAAAATAACCTTATGGTGCCACTCTGTCCGTGTCCGTCCGTCTATCACAGCGGTATATTTCAGCAACCACTAACGCCCTTTCCTATGTGGCTTGCGCCCGGCGACAGGATATGCCACAAGTGGAATATCTGTCGCCAATCGAAAAACCTACCGATATTTTCAGGCGAGAAGGATTTTTCGCCCCGAAAACCCACATTGACACAAAAAATTTACCAGGAAAAATAATTTAATTAGCCAAATAATCCTAATCCTAACTAATATAAATGCGAATGTGAGTTTGTTTATTTGTTTGTTACGCTATCACGCCTTAAGAGGACTCAATTCGTCATACTTTTCATACAAAACCTCTGTACTTTTTATGGCGTTGTTAAACATTTTTCGTTAGATGTTTTGAACAAATTAGTATCTTGTGCACTATATCTAGCCATGTATCTAGGCGTAATTTAAAAAAAGTGTGAAACAAATTCAGTCAAAGCCTCCGAAAAACAGCGTTTTTGCCTGTACTTTGGCCATATCTAATGTACCTATAAATTGTAAAAGTAAAGAAAACATTTAGATACCAGGCTTGCAAATGTATTGGAGATTCTAAATAACTAACTTTTTTTTCACAAACTTGTAAGATTTTTTCACAAGAAGTATACTCCTGGAACAAGTTTTATGAATGCGAAATCATGAATGACGACCTAGCGAAGCGGGCGCGAGTGATCAGCGGAATTTACTGACTGATAATCGACGGCTCTGATGCTGTCTCTCTTTTGTCGCAGTCAAACAATACGTTGGATGAAACAACAAGCTTTTAGACTATGCTTGCGTCGAAGTTGCGCCGGCCACAGAGGGCCACCTTAACTACCCAAACGAAAATCATGAAATGGGGCATGCAGATAGCCTATGGTATGGAGAAGGACATAGGCTTTTATCCCGGGTTGAAACCACGCGGGACAGCCAGTATCAGAATAACACTTTTACCTTGACCGTTTAGTTACGTTACATTTATAGCGATCTTAATTGTTGAACAGTGCCATCTCACGCTGATTTCTTGAACTAACTAAACGAGGATTGAGAAGGCCTACCTAAACTACCTAAACCACCTTTACCTAAACTAGTTCAAGAACGATTTGTTTCTTTTATTTGCTAGATGGCGTTAGTAGACTATTATCTCGATATAAGCTTCTAACTGGTTCTGAAAGAGAGCGCTGTGATTGAGTTTTTTGTATATACCACTTATGTTTTTGTAGTGTTAATTAATAATTAACACTACAATTAACATCACCATCACCCAATACTTGACGAAACGATAGCAGGTTACTATACCATGTGTTTGCTTCGGAAACATCGATATTTACTCTCTAGCGACCACGGAGAAACAATTTGTATGCAATACTAAAATAATTCCAAAATTTTCCTTAAGGCGGTGCTCAACCCCTCTGGCAAAATATACACTGTAGTCGTTACCGAATATCAAATAAGAGTAAGACTTGCTGAGTTTCTTGCCGCAGTCTTCTCAGTTCAAGTTTTATTTGGAACCGGTGTAGAGCCATTTGTTAACGTTCATAAGTGCCTTATCAGGACCTAAATTGAATAAATGCTTTTTGAATTTGAAAATTAATAAAACGCTGGTAAACGTGTAATAGTCTTCGTAGTTTTTTTATTAATTTGAACTCACTTCTAATGTCTTCTTACTGAGCTATATGTAGTGCAGGCATCCGCAGCTTATGTAGATACCTAATATCTATCAGAAAAACTACTTTTCTACTCGATTTTACCATGGTGAGATTGCGCCAATTTGGTGTTTTAATATTGATCTTGCCGCCGCGCCGGGGCACGCAATTGTTGTCAGTGCGATTAGAATGTAAATATTATGTACTGAATCTAAGCTTGTTTTGAAAAGAGTAATTGCTGAATATATTGCCGGCTCTTCTCAGCAAATGCAACCTTCCGAACCGGTATTAGAGTACAGTAGTACCCAATTAATATGGCTTACCGATGTACCTGCGCAGAAGATACATTTTCAAAGTGCGGGAAACGCTATTGGTCGGCAGCTGCCGTCATGTTAGCGCGCGCCGTGTGGAGGGGCGTGACTTGCGAGTGAGACGGAACTAACAGCTGCAGTGTATTATGAACCTTATAGTAGTGATCTCAGGTTGATTGTAAGTTTTAAGCATTCTTTCGTTAATCTTCGGGGCCATACTTTCTTTTCTGTGCGAACGAAGATTTACGACGCGCCATATAAGTTGGGTAATACTGTATTAGAGTCAGAGTTTTCATAAGTGCCTGCGATGGTCTATTTGAATAAAAGTTTTTTTTTTATTTTGATCAATAGACCAATGATCGAAAATAATGAAAGAGATACCTACAATCTATAAATTGATTTCAATGAAGAATATTTACTAAAACTCCTCCCACCCTACTTCCCAACTTCCATAAAACGGATCCATCACGATCCCCTTGTTATAGATTACCTTACCGTTACTCAAACAGTAAAGTATAGCACAAACTATCCAAATTGGCCGAAAGCCGAGCCTCTTTTTAGGGTCCTACTAAGAAGTCGTGCGTACCGCGCTTGAGATAACGACGAAACCAATATGGGCGCCGTAATGAGCCTCTGAATGCCTTATGTAGAATATATTGTCGGGATATAGGTGGTATGGAGCTGTGTTGTTATGTTTTTTTTTGTTTTATTTAGTATACAAACTTCCTGGTTATCAGCAACCAAAGTAGAACATCACAATAAAGCACCAAAAAAATAAATAAACAATGCAATATACACCAGAATACAGCAGCGAAATCACTTATGTGTTTCTGCGCATGAGTAAGATCGCCAGAGCTCACCGGGGAGGGAGCACCGGTCGGTAAGGCGGTTATCACACTGCCACGCACCACGTAGGCATATGTCTCTTAACGTTGCTTGTAAGTATCTCCGTTTGTATAGAAAAGACGCACATTCCAACACGCTAAAAATGCATCTACGCACGTTCATACAGTTCACGCACCTACATGCGTCTCGCCCCGTACCTCCGCGCGTAGGTGCGCGGCGAGACGCAAGGTATGGCACACTGAGTCTCATAGTGCTGTGCGTATATTTGTATGGAATGAGTCAGAGCCGCCGTGAATCCACAGAACGCAACTACGCGCGTGAGTGCGTAAAAAACCCGCACGATGATGCAGATCTGCACTCCCGCAAGTACGCGCGTAGGTGCGGGGCAGTGTGATAATCGCCTTACGCGTGAGTTGCGTCCATAATGTTACATCCATAAGCGTACGTAGGCTACGTACGCTTATGGCCTAGGCTTTGGGTAAATTGGTAACATATTATTATGTGGTATGGCTAATGACTATAAGCAATGCACTTACCCACTGCCTGCTTTTTATAGTTTTTAAATAAAAAAAGAAAAAATATTATTTTACTTACATAGTCTGAAGAAGTTGTTCTTCAGACTTGAAAACTTTAGTTTTAAGAGAATTCAAATTAAAAATTCAAATAAAAAAATATCATTAATAGCAATAAAATAACGTAATGTTGTATTCCTGCGCGTGAGTAAGGTCGCCAGAGCTCACGAGGGAGGGAGGAAGGGTCGGTAACGCGTGAGTGATACCTTGTATTCCAAGCGTCCTTAAGATTGCGCTTACCACCAGATGGATCGTACGCTTGTTTGCCGACGTAGTTCTCAAAAAAGTATCTAAACTAATTTAACTGGTCATGAAAACAGGTTTTAAAAACTAAACAACACCGTTAGCCACTCCACAGTTTTTCACATGCAGTTGACAGAGGGCGGGGTCATTCACCCCTGATATCGGTGAATGCAGCCTTAACAGTTAAGCCCTCGTCCCTCCATAAGTAATCTGTACATCTTAATTCAACTGTTTAATGCAAGCAAAGTTTTTTAGTAATACAAAGCCTCCATATAAAATCAAAGTAACGATTGTTCCAAAACGGCAGGTAATGTATGAATCTTTCTTCTGGTTTTATAGGTATATGATCCTAGTTTTAATGTTGGTCCAAATACACTCACAGGCATAGAATTTTCCTGCAAAATAGGTGTTTTCTGCAAAGATTTCCTCATCTTTAATGATTTAAGGCACTGTATTCGGTGTAATTTAAAACAGAATGATAATTTTACTTATTTTCGAAGTTCCCCAAGCCTAAAATCTGAGATAATTACAGCAGATTGTCATTTATGTATTTACATAAATGATTAATTAATATTTATTACAGGAAAAATATAAAGATGTTTTAAGTACAATTTTTCGAAATAATCAAATTCCTTCACAAACAGTAATGCGTTATGCGGTCCGGTTTTTTTACAATTATGGCCCAAACCAAGAAATTATACGTCTAGGACGGTGAAAAAGGAAAAACTAGCTGCCCCCCCGTGACTTCGTTTGCGTGGTGTCTTACCCTACCAACTTCCGTTTTTTCCACAAGAACTTTTTACAAAGTATTAGAAAACTTTTCTCTGCTCGGAGATTCTCTGAAGGATAAGATCCGTAACGAGGTTATCCGACAGAGAACCAAGGTCATCGACATAGCTCATAGAATTAGCAAGCTGAAGTGGCAGTGGGCTGGTCACATATGCCGAAGAACCGATAACCGGTGGGGAAAACGTGTTCTTGAGTGGAGACCGCGCCTCGGCAAACGTAGTGTAGGGCGCCCTCCAGCGAGATGGAGTGACGATCTGCGAAAGGCTGCTGGTAGGAAGTGGATGCGTCGAGCCGAAGATAGGGTGAAATGGCGCGCATTGGGTGAGGCCTATGTCCAGCAGTGGACTGCTGTAGGCTGATGATGATGATGATGATGATGAGAAAACTTTTAAAAACTTTTAAAAAAATATAGGTGAATCGGTAAGTCGTTCTTAAGTTATGGCGTGACCAAAGAAAATTGGGATTCGTTTTCATATATAGAGATATAGACTAGCTGCCGGCGCGACTTCCCAGATATCACTGAAGATTACTGGTTACAATGTGACACGTGGTGGGTATTGTCAGGCCTCCGACATTTCATACAAGCGAAATTTAATAGCCGGAGCACCTGCCTATGTGTGTATGTGTGAGGCGTACTGCTACGTTGCGGGTGACGATAATAAAATTACAAGCTTTTATTTAACTTGCAATGTATGTATGTTTGTTCGGGTGGAATCTTGCAGGTCGAATTTCACCCACTTCCAGTGGTCGGATTGACTTGATATTTGGTATATCTATAAATATAAAATTCAAAGTCCTGACTGACTGACTGACTGATTGACTGATATATCAACGCACAGCCTAAACCGCTGGTCCTAGAGACATGAAATTTGGAGAGTATATTCTTTGTGAAGAGTAGGTATCCACTAAGAAAGGATTTTCCGAAATTCCACCCCTAAGGGGGTAAAATAGGGGATGAAAGTTTGTATGAAAGTCCGTCAGTTTCGATGTTAGGATCTTAAAATTTTGTGTTAAGGCTGAAGATTAAAAATTAATTGATACGTGTCTCAGCGTTTTTAATAATTCCACCCTCGAAGGGATGAAAAGCAGGATGAAGTTGTGTATGGGAACTCACTGATTGATATATCAATGCACAGCTTAAACCGTTGGTCTTAGAGACATGAAATTTGGAGGGTGTGTTCTTTGTGAAGTGTACGTATCAAATATGAAAGGGTTTTTCGAAATTCCACCCCTAAGAGGGTGAAACGGGGGCTGAATTTTCTGAGAAACATATTATTGCACACGTGAGTTTTTGGTTTTTTCATACGTTTTAATTTAATTGAATAAAGGACATGCTTTATTTACAACAAATATGTACAAAATACAATCTATATATAGAAAATTTCCTCAAGCCTGCCGCTGCTTCCGATTAACGGCAGGGTTCCCAGAAGGCTGGCAGCGTTTCCTCTTTGGATAGCCAAGCTGACGCGTTGGCGGAAAAAGCTCCCCGCCCGCTGGTCTCCGGAGGTCTCGATCAATTTTGATGACAAGGTGCGAGCAAAACGGCGAGCTTCGGACCCCCACGGTCCCATGGTCTCGACCGCAAAAGGCACAAAAATATAGTTGGGTCCAATCGATGCGTATTTTTTGAATTTTGAATTTTCCGCACTGGCCGCAGCTGCCCCTGCAGCTTTACAAGTCGCCGGTAAGTGAGATGGCGCGAGTGTATCGACACATGTGGCATCCCACACCAGCGACTTGCCGACACTCCAAGGGATCAAAGACATACCATCCGGTCTCTTGCCATCGCCCCGCGCAATACCGACTGGTTCCAGTACGGAAGGCACGTTAGCGACAACAAGAGCCCTGCGGATAATGTCGTTAATAGCCGAGTGCCGTGATATTCGACCAGCACTTAGAGAGCACGAAAGCCCATGGTGGCCGAGCTCGTTGACGAGATCTCCGCAGCGGCAGCGATGAGGTTGATTGGTCCTGCAACCAAGACGAAGACAAATACACAGACTTAATGTTATACGGTCTAACATTGTTCCAGTATTTGTTGATGGAATAGCTTGTAGCCAGTGACCTGAGTCACTCTGAGAGACAGCTAACAAGCGCGCGCGGTCTGTATCTATAGAAAAGTTAGAAAATAAATTTTGCCAGGTTTTTTCACAAAGAGGCTTGTCCCACGCTCTCTGAGAGTGACTCAAGGTCGGAATATTTGTGCCTGGACAAGCTGCCTGCCAGGCGTCTCTAGCATCGGACAGGTAAGAAACCTCAACAGATCCAATAGAAGGGTCCAAAACAGAACTGACGAGGTTGCCCACACTGTATACCGAGGATAGAAACGCCGGTACTGATATGCTTGAAATTTTCCGCACTCCTAGGCCACCATAACACACGGGTAGGGTGGCCTGAGACCACACTTTGTTTTCATAAAAACTGCAATTTAGAATTTTGGAAAGTGACGTTTTGATCATATTATCCAAAGTATCTAATATGTGATCAAATTTAAATAAGTGCGTACTGCGGAGCAAATAGGTAAACTTTGGCACGAAAAGGCAGAGTCGAACAATAAAAAATGCATAGTGAGCATTAATTTCATAAAGTCTATTTGAAGAGTCATTAAAATTTTGAATCTTTTTCTCAAAGAAACTAGGAATGGATTCGTCTAAGACTGGGGCTCCAAGAAGATGAAGCGACTCCTTTGACAGTAACTTAATATTGGGAGCCAAAACATTAAAATTTTGAATTAATTCTGGTTTTTCAGATTCTGGGAAAGAATCTAAAATAAGGAGCTCACATTTGGAGCTATTGAATTCTAGGCCAATCTTTTTAAAATTTTCTGTCAATGTTTTAAAATCACTGAGAACGGAAGCCGCATCACCCCCCAGCGTACCGTCGTCTAGATACCATACATTAAATTTTGATTGTAACCCGGAAATAATTGGATGGATGGCCAAACTGAAGATAGCTGGACCGAGAGGGTCGCCCTGTTGACAACCCATGGCGGAAATAAGTGGGTGTTCTCTGAAAAAAAGTTTTGATGGATGCCCATAGCATTGCCAAAGGTAAGGACATATGTCAGGGCAGATATCCCGAATTTGGGTCAATAAAGCACCCCTATCGACAGAGTTAAATGCATTTTTTATGTCAACTTTAAGCAGCACTTCACCTCCGTTATTTAAAAGAAAGGTCCGAGCCGCATGAACAGCTGCCTCACAACCTCCCTTTGAGCCAAAACCGAGTTGAATGGGCTGAAATATTTCCGTAAGTTTCGGGAGAATGTGACGACAACAAATTTTGGAGGCCATACGACGGATAGTATTACCCACAGCGATGGGTCTTACTCCGCCATCTTTTTTGGATAGCGCGCAAAGGTTGGCCCCATAAATGATCTCAGTGAATGGGCTTGGCACCTTTCCTGCCAACATTAAATTTATAAGAGAGGTTAATTTTGATAATAATTTGGTACCAGCGTCTCCGGCGGCACCACAGACAAGATCTTTGTAATGCTGTGGTGTAAAACCGTCGAGGCCGCCAGCAGAACCAGGTTTAAAAGACATAATGACACTCAAAAGATCTTGGGCGTTACAATTTAGACAATTTTGGTCTAAAGATGGGGGATCCGGGAGGTTTATATTTGAAAGCGGAGATGGATGTTTTGATTCTAAAGCAGACAGGGTTTCAGGTGTGTCTGCAGCGACAACATCACTCGAAAATAGCAGATGTGCTGCCCCCTTGAAATCGCCATCGTTCGCTTTAGTTTCGATTTTCCTGATAGTGTTTGCCTGATTATATTTTTTTTGAATTTTGGGAAAATTTGGAATAATATTATCAGTTGAGTCTAATATTGAGCAGTTATTTTTAATTTGTTGTGTGAGAGAAATCTCATTTTTCTGGCGACTAGGGACATGCAGCACTCTGTACGAAAAAGTAAGCAGGTCTTCCCAAGCACTTAATGAATTTATACTGAGAATTTTGTCTATACATACACTTAAAGCTGAAGCCACGCAGATACGTGCTCCGCGTGGGATTCGCTTTAATACCGGGACATTATTCTTTAGCGAACAAATTAGTTGCGAAAACGGGAGGTCAGTAGAAGAAGAATTTGGAGCCGAAATATATACGTCCGAATTGGTGGAGCCGGTTTGATGGATAAGGTTTGGAATAGGTTTGTGTACCTTTCCGACATGAATTTTTAACCCACGGTTGCCACGAAAATATCGAGGTTCCGGACACTGCTCACATTTTAATAAATTTTCTCGCGATGTGTCACTTGCCTGGCTACAAGGTTGTGGGTCCGAACTGGTACCAGGGCCAATACGTACGCCCAAAGGGAGCATATAGGTATTACACAAACACAAAAACTAAACAATCCTACGATCTTCGGACGGATGATGAAGACTGCCCAGAGCCGAGCAGGAAGGGATGCTGCGCTGGAGGCGGCAGATCACCTCCCGGCTGGATATGGGCAGCGCACGCCGACCGCAGATCTGAAACAAAACGAATTATATTAATATTAAATTATTAAAATTATGATTCTGAAAAAATTTTGATACGTCAAGATTGACGCTGTCAGTTCGAATCTAATACGTAATACGTTTTTAATTTGTAAATAAAAAAAAAGTTTGAAATAAAAGCTAATAATAGTAATCATCAGAATATAAAATTCCAAGTCCTGACTGACTGACTGATATATCAAAGCACAGCCTAAACCGCTGGTCCTAGAGACATGACATTTGGAGGATGTATTCTTTGTAAAGAGTAGGAATCCACTAAGAAAGAATTTTTTGAAATTCCACCCTTAAAATAAGGGATGAAAGTTTGATGAATGTAATTGACAGGACGGAATGGAATTGATTGGACGAATGTATTTTTTTTTTTATGTTTTTTACCTCATAACTCCGTCATTTATTAACCGATTTGGAAAATTCTTTTTTTATTTGAAAGGGTACACTTCCCGTTTGGTCCCATTGTCATCAGATCAGGATTTGATTACTTCTTAGTGTACTTTGAAGTCGTTTAAGTTTTTTGTAAAACAGTCCAATTATTTTTGTAAACAACAAAGTAATAAATTTCTGCAATTCTAATATCTAACCAAAATGGCGGGATACGACGTGAATTCGATTAACCTCTACGTTTTTTTTTCTGATGGTATCCTTATGAATTTCAAAAAAAGCACATTTTCATATAGGCGCGTTTCAGCCTGCATGAAAATGTGCTTTTTTGAAATTCATAAGGATACCACGGAGAATGTGGCTGTTTGATGAGTAAGGATTGGACCAGAAAAGCAAAAAAAAAGAGTTGCATAATGAAATTCAGTACAACATTATACACTGTTTTGGATGATATAATGGTTATCATGACACCGGATGTTTTAATGCTGGCAATAAGCAAACTGTTTCAGGCACTTTAGTAGAGGATTTATAGCTTGGGTGTAGATAAAAGGCTTTTATATAATTTGAACTGTTTTACAAAAAACCGACTTCAAATTGCACTAAAAAGTAATTAAAACCTGACCTGATGACAATGGGACCAAACGGGAAGTGTACACTTCCAAACAAAAATAAGAATTTTCCAAATCGGTTAATAAATGACGGAGTTATGAGGTAACAAACATTTTAAAAAAACCGAATTGAGAACCTCCTTCTTTTTTTGAAGTCGGTTAAAATACGTAATTGGTACTGTAAGCGGATTAAAATGAGTCCAGACATCATCAATCTACTGTTAGTCACTGAGAAGATACTTTATCTACCTTCCGTCTCCATCATCAGTTCAGCTCGCGGTCACCATAATATTGTATTGTCATCGGAATTTGACAGGCGCTTCGTTGTAAACAATATAAATTATTTATTATCCACTTCTGGCTGTCTCCTATTTAGGTCTTTTCACACACGCTTCGAGTACTCTCATCCCAGAGATTAGTTTAGTTTTACGGAGAACTTCGTCATTATTTCTTTGTTTGGGATAATGTTAGTGTGTATATTCAATTGAGAGGGAGTGACAGCGCTTATAATGTGTTTTTAAAGAAAAATATGTAATTTTTTTCCTGTAGGCCACGCGGGCGAAGCCGCGGGCAGAAGCTAGTTTAGTATATTGGATGACATTGTAAGTACAGTCAACAAAAAGTACAGTCACTAAAAAAAAGCTTGTATAAAAATGAAATTCTTAACAAAGAACTTATTTGGCGTTTTACTTTACTTTTACATTATCATATTTGGGGCAAAAATTATAATCTAACAGCTCGTATTTGAAAATCTGCGACAGCAAAACCCTGGTCGATCCATTTCCGTACTAGGAACAGAATCGCCTATTCAAAAATACTTCTCAAACGTCGTTTCGTATGCCAGTACTGGTCCCATCAGAGCGCCTCGTTTCTCATGGCGGATTGCCAGCAAATTGACTTCAGCACTTCCTTATTGTAGCCAATATTTCGTTAACAACACTCCACTTTGCAGCGAACACTACCAAGTGATATCAATACGTGTTTCGTATGGATTATTTCTGAGGGGAATAACAGAGCTACGTTTAATCGCAAATACAGTGAGATGGGCTATTTGAACCGGTAGCTTGAAGAGTCTGGCTACTAAATGCGAAGATATGGAAAAGAATATTTTTTTTTAATATTAACTACGCTGCTACTAACTCGTCCATAAAGGACAATGACGAAGCCTAAGCACGAGTACGTTTCATCATCATCATCATCAGCCTATAATGTCACACTGCTGAGCACAGGCCTCCTTCACACAAATGAGGGTGATAGAGCATGGGCAAATACTCCACCAATGTCCACTGCGGATTGGTGTAGGTAAGCTAGTGGTCAACCTACTGTTGGAGTTTTCAGGCCGCCTCCAACTAGCTTAACGACTATCACAATTAAGTGAGACCCGGGACCAACAGCTTAAAGTGCCTTCTGAAGCACGGAAATACTCGAGTTGAAATACCACTAAGCGGTCACCCATCCAATACCGGCCTCACCGTTAACTTAGCGTAATTTTGCTGATCGATTATGATTGATTAATTTTGGTATACCACGAATACGTTTGGTCAAAAGAAACCTATCATCCCTCCTTCAAAATTCCTTGACTGTAAGAGCCAGGAAACCCAGACGCCGATGCTAGTTGTAGCGACATCTATCAGCTATCTATCAGTAACACTGAGATAGTTCAACACGGAAAGATAGATGGCGTGACGCTACATTATCCTGCATCGCGCCTACAAAGCCACTACATCCTGCATCGCGCTTAAGAAGTTTTCTCGAGAATCTGCATATATACAAGTGTCCGACATGTACAGTTGGACCTCGGTCTCCAGGCACGATGACCCAGCCTGGCGGAAGATCTTCCCTTTTAAATGGATGTGTCATCCACCTTGCACCTCCATAGTGGTGTACCATGGCAGCTGATGGTGTAGAAGATGACAATACAAACCCTAAAAGGGGTTAAGTGCATCTGTCTTGACGCACCAGTAATACCATCGTTCTTTTTCAAGGAAAAAGAACGAGAACTACCTCAAATATTATTGTAAATCTTCGGTATAAAATCGTCCGTATGTGTCCAGCCTAAGAGACCGTACGGTACATGCATCAGGCTCGTTATCGAACGCATTATTGTTATTTTTACTCGACCCCGACCATACGCGGGAAAGTCGTGTGTTTGGCATTATACATAACTTCATAACACGATAATGCCCATAATGTATTACGTATCGTGTGCAGACAGTTGCTACTTAGAGGAGAATCCGTTAGCCTGGTCTTCTGATTTGCGACTCAATACCTTTCGTGGATACATCTAATGATGATTTTAAAATAAGTTATTTGTTAAAAATGACATTTTTAATACAAGCTTTTTTTGAGTGACTGTACTTTTTGTTGACTGCACTTGCATTGTCATCCATTATACTAATGTATACCAAATATCAAGTCAATCCGACCACTGGAAGTGGGTGAAATTCGACTTGCAAGATCCATCCGAACAAACATACATGCATACATTGCAAGTTAAATAAAGGTTGTAAAAACATTTTATTTTAGCCATGTTTAGCCTGTAGACCACATTTTTTTATGTTATGGCATGGCATGGCTACGGTTTCCCCACGATATTTTCTTTCTCCGAAAGCTCAATGTCAAGTCAGTTATCTTGTTGGTTGGTCGGTTTGGTTGGTCAGTTAATGTATTGTTTATTACTATGTAGTTGGGATGACTACGTGGTCGTTCACCAACTAGATGGTCCGATCAAGTAAAAGACTCATCATCCTCCAAATTTTACACGGTCGTAAGAGACGTGTTGGACAGAAACCGATGGAGGCAGATCATCCGCTCTAGAAGTAAACCCGATGCTGACCACGATCCTCAGACATGAGGGAACGACTATGGAGAGAATGTTCGCCCAGTGATTGAAATTGGACTGTAATTCATTATATTAATAATTAAGATTTATCTTCACGTACTTTATAGATTATAATTCCAAAAGTTATTCAGGATAAGGAAGGAATAGGTGCGTGATCTAAAAGGAATTCACGATTAGCATTAAAGCCCGTATTTTCATGGCACAGGAAGGCGAACTGGCGAGTCCCCATTCCCCATAGTTTTATCATTGTTTTGTATCAAAACTTCACGGTACGGCTCAAACTTACCATTATTAACTTTGTAAAGTTACACTGCTGTAAGTTTGGGCCCTCATATTTATTTTTATTTTTATCAAAAAAGGTTTTAAATGTTTCCCTAATGTGTATTGGTAAACGACAGATTCTATAATGTTACTTCCGAACGATGTTTTCCACTAGGAACCGCTTGTTCATTTAAACGTTGGGAGGAGGGCTTATGTTTTAAAATCGATAATTGAAAAAAAAAAGAATTCTTCTTGATAAAATAACACTACAGTTTGTTTTAACCTCAGCTGTTTGGATTGTGTTCTTCTTTTATTTTTATTTGCTAAAACCTCTGTACCTCGGACCTCTCAAATTCCTTTCAAACCTTGTGGAAAAGTTTAGAAATGTCCAGTCAAATTTACAGTCCAATGCTCCTACGAAATTCTACAAATAGTCTTAGCAACGATATGCATAAAGACCAATAAATACCTTTTAATCCCTCGGGTACAAGTTCGCGGTTTACGCAGCAGTGATTTACTGCACCCAACTTGGCTACACTTTACAGAACTTTACGTATGATACGGAATATTTTAAGTATAGTACGCAGAAAGGCTTTACCAGGTAAATATTGTGCATTACCATTTATCCGTAGTGTTTTTATTGCTTGCACACCAACTATTCCTGCTTCTATTTACTTATCATGCTATTATCCATCTGACATTTTCTTAAATTCACCATCAATTATCTTCTGCATCTATAAAGCTAGGAGTTTTTTTATTTATAAATGAAGAAACTCCAACAAAGATACATATTTAAGTATGTATTTACAAACAAAAAGTAGTATATGTATTATATCAGTTATCTGGTTTCCATAGTACAAACTCTGCTTAGTTTGGGATCAAATGACCGTGTGTGAGGAATGTCCCAGGATATTTATTTATTTATTTATATTGTAGTATTGATAATAATACACATGGCTTAAACTCCATAGCATCTTCAGTTATTGAAGATCACAAACTTTCCTAAAAAGCAAATGCTTTAAAAATAATATTTTTCTCGATTGCCACCTCAAGGTAAACAACTAAATCTTGCTGATTAATGTAAAGCCCAAGATTCATAATACGAGTATCATGATTCAAAATTCTAAAAAATTAAAAATTCAAAATCATTTATTCAAATAAACCTTCGCAGGCACTTATAAAAAGTCTGACTCTAATACTATACCGGTTCGGAAGGTTGCGTTTGCTGAGAAGAGCCGGCAATAAATTCAGCAATTACTCTTTTCAAAACAAGCCTATAATTTGAATTGGCATACTAACACCTTATTTGTTTAGAAATAATCCATATTCTGTGACATACAATCCAACAAATAACACCCAACAGGAAAAACATCATTAGCACGAATGAACTTTAACTTTTACGTACGGAACCCTTACTTTGTAAGATTTACATCGAAGGGATTTTATGTTTCCATGAAATTGTACAAAAACAAAAAAAAGACAAAATCGAATTCCAGAAGAAACGTTTCGTAAAGCTCTGTTTATATGTTGGTATTTTAATTGAATTTAATCTTATGGAACTTGTAGGTGATTCACATCCGCATAGATTGGTTGCAAAATTTAAAATATTTTCTTCATTTTGCTTCTTCTCTTTATTACAAGCTTTATAAACTTGCAATGTATGTATGTTCGGGTCAAATCTTGCAAGTCAAATTTCACCCACTTCCAGTGGTCGGATTGACTTGATATTTGGTATACATTAGTATATTGGAAGACAATGCAAGTACAGTCAACAAAAAGTACAGTAACGACAAAAAGCTTGTATTAAAAATGTTTTTTTTTTACTAAAACTTATTTTTATGTATATTTAGTCCTTTATATGTCAATGCTGCTATTGCTTCTCAAATATTCTCAACTGCCTTAGGATATATGGATTTTGAAGTGTAATGTATATCTTTTCTTGATTGGTCCAGGTTTTTCTTCATATCTGTAGTATGATTTATGTATATATCTACAATTATAATAATACGTGAGGTATTACACAAAAATCAATCCCTAATGGGAGAAGTTTTTCATGGTATGAAATAAGAACGTGCGCTTCATTTGTACAGATTGGGGCGTCATGTAAAAATGAAGGGATGTAGATTTTTCGAAGGCCAACCTAAAATGAGCACACCGTCATATATCCCAAGCCTAACATTTCTGTATCCCGTTCGTCAAGATTCTCAAGACCCAACTGGCCCTAATATTTCGCAACACCTCCGCAAAAAATCCTCGAAAAGGTACTAATTTGTTTTTGTTGCAAGAGAATTATAGGTCTCAGCATTTTTGCTTCATACGGATGTATCCTTCTATTGTTGTGTAACAAAAGAATTCTTTTGGTGCTTCCTTTTGGATGTTTTGAAGTGAATTTATCATTGGATGGAAGCGATTTGTCTTTAGGATGAATGGTTTCTATTTTAGTTTGAAACTTTTCTATTCATTTTTGGGTTTATTGGTTTTGGTCTACAGTTGATACTGGTTTGACGGACCAGTTGGCGCAGTTGGTTAAGACGTGGCGTCTTAACCTATAGCGCCGCAGGTCGTGGGTTCGATTCCCACACAGGACATGCATTTGTGTGCATGAACATGTCTGTATGTCCTGAGTCTGGGTGTAATTATGTATAATAAGTATGTATTTACAAACAAAAAGTAGTATATGTATTATATCAGTTATCTGGTTTCCATAGTACAAGCTTTGCTTAGTTTGGGATCAGATGACCGTGTGTGAGGAATGTCCCAGGATATTTATTTATTTTATTTATTTATTTAGTTTTATATTTTTTGAAGGGAAAACTTCTATAGCGGCGTTGTGCACTTTTTGGGATGGGTAGAAAATGTTAAGCTCGCGTCAGATGTCACGTGACCCTGATCGAAAATTCGTAAGACGGAGGGAGAGTAGTTGCAAATTAGACTGTATTTATACTGGGGTTATGTTCAAATTCTTATAATAATCTCTAGCTAGCCGGTAGGTAGGTACCATTTTTGTTCCCATTTTAAGTTAAGAAAAAAAATTTTATTCTTAAATATTATACAGGTGAATATTTTTTCTAGCCAGTGAGGGCAACTTCTGAACTACAGGTCTTAGAGAAAAACGCTGAAGGCTGATGCTAAGAGCCAATTCTTTATGGCTAAACATAGTGAGGTCCCTGCGAAATCTACTCCACCTCGTCAAACTTCACGCAGCATAAAACCATGGTCAAGGAAAATATAAAATAATATTTTGGATAACTTCTAGCAACTAGAGAGCAAGATTGTCTTACATAATTTTGTTCATATTGTGATGAAGAAGCAGAATTACGAAAAAAAATTTTTTTTTTAAATTCAATATCTTCGAAAATACTAATTTTTTTAAATAAATTTTAATCGCATTTTAATTTTCTTCAAAATTCAGCTCGGGGTTCCTTTCAGCGTTTTTCTCTAAGACCTGTAGTTCAGAAGTTGCCCACACAGGCTAGAAATAAAAATTCGCCCTGTATATCTGTGATATGTACATGTATCTTGAAACTAGCTTTCCCTTGTATAAAAACACTATGTGAAAAATGTCTAGTTTCAAAAAAAGTTTTCATTTCTGCCGTTACTCCCGGAGTGCAACCCGTTATTTTTTTTTATTGATGTCTGTAGGCTGTCGAGCAGGCAAGAAGTCTACCGTAAGTGGTAAGGTGGGTAGTCAGTGGATCCTGTCACTTATCAATATTTTCCCGGT
This sequence comes from Polyploca ridens, assembly GCA_951394255.1. Taxonomy (NCBI): domain Eukaryota; kingdom Metazoa; phylum Arthropoda; class Insecta; order Lepidoptera; family Drepanidae; genus Polyploca; species Polyploca ridens. The sequence goes on from OX596267.1 coordinate 2,212,212, forward strand.
CTTTACAAAGCCTAGGATGGTAACGAGTCTTTAGTGCCACTGGTAAAATAAAGCAATGGATGTTGACAGTAGGTGTGTACTACAAAGTACCCTGCTACGGTTTGTTTCGCCATCAAAAGCTCAAATGTAGGTTTCGCGAGCCCTAGACCTTCATCACAACATTCGACTGTCACTACCTCTGAGTTATCACCGCTGTATAATCTAAAAGACGTAGATCTGTATCAGGTTAAAGTATCCTAAATCTTAACATCTTAAAATTTGCTACAGACAAAAAATTCAGCGTGATTGATGTACAAATAAACAGTCTATCATTAATTTAATATTTTTTTGCAATAAACAAACTCCTCGAGTTTTGATTATTTATCTAATCTAATTAATTTTAAGTGAAACTTCATAATCATCTCATTTGAGTCTTAAATTCTTTACTGCAATCAGTTTAGAATATCCAATATTTTTATTACTTACGGCATTAGTGGCAATTTTATCATCGAAAATATTACGTCTGATCTCATCTTTGATTGGCATTCTACTAAAAGTTTGGTTCAAATTTAAAAATTCAAAGCAAATGAAACAACGTTTAGGGTATTCTAGGAAATGATGCCTCATTTACTTGGTAGTCAAACATTATTAAAACTTTACAACTTGATTAGATACAGTGCTACTAATTCTATGAAATGACTTTAAACCACAATTTTAGTTTAATTGACACAGCTAATAATATAAAAGCTTTTACTGAAAATATTAGGAAGTGACTAGCTTTGTTTGTTTGTTCATATCTAAACCAAGCCACAAATCTAAAATGGAGGTTTTTACTTTTTATCAGGTTTGTATAAACTTACTAGGTGGCCCCAACCTTGTTTTGTAAATAAACCCAAAATTAAACGCATCATAGACTCTCATCATTCTCAAAACTATACATGTAGAGGTTTCATTAAAAACTTAACATTCTTCCCCGAAGTTTCAGATTTTACCCCTTTAAGGGCTGAATTTTGAAGAATTTTTCTTCCGTGAATGACTACGTTATTACAAAGTCGGTAAACAAGCATACGGCCCACCTGATGGTAAGCGGATACCGTAGCCATATGGACGCCTGCAACACCCGGTGCATCACTCACGCGTTACCGAACCTCTCCCTCCCCAATGAGCTCTAGCGACCTTACTCACGCGCAGGAACACAACATTATTAATTGTCTGCGGTATTCTGTAAGGTGGAGTACTTCTCCAGACGAGCTGCTCTTTGAGCGAAAAATGCTATGCAGTCCATTAATACGTCAGTCAGTCAGTCAGTTTCTTATTTTCTCATAAAGATGTAACAAAATCCATAGAATATGACAAGCAAAACAGCCCATCCAAGTTGCTTCAAAATAAACACTAATCACCTTGAAATTATCAACTCTAACAATTATAATAAATAAGGAAATTGTACAGACAAACGTGACAGACTTTATCGCGTGACTCAATGGGGGTGGCGAAAATGTGACATTGGAGTAAAGACACGAACTCATGGCTGTAAAAAGACCTTCTACAAAAGATAAGGTTAGAAATGCTATCAAAATTCCGCACTGAATATTGCATGTAAGAGAAATGCATATTAATTGCATTATAGTAAACAATTTAGCTATTGGATAAACGGTTATGCATTTGTAAATTTAAAGTTCAAGGATGAGTTCTGTAGCCGAATTTTTTATTAGATTTACTACACTGCTGGAAAGCATCCCATAGGGATCTTAAGGAGAATCTTATATCCAGCTATAGACATCCTTAGGCCAAAAGTGATCATGATAATGACTACTTACATATTTTTGACTTCTTGTATCAGTTTGTAAATGCGTGTTAAATTCCAAACAACTAGAATTAGAACAAAAGTTTCACTATTAACGTGAAACTATCCCAGAACAGAGTTTAAAATGTGAAAAACTTTTGTAATTGCACCAAAACTCGCACATTTCAGAATTTATAGTTGGCTCGGTTGATAATTAGTACATTTCGTGCTAAACCGCGATTAGCCGTAATGTTTGAATGACGGTGGAATTTGTTCTGAGGTTATATTTAGAGCAGGTTTAAATGACAGTTCGTGGTTTTGGCGGCCATTTTATATCCCATATATGGAATTATTAAAGTATTGGTACTAAGTGGGAATCTGCGGACATTCCATGAAACCGTACCTAGCTCAATTTAGAAGATGTCATAAAAAATAAAGCTTCTGTGCCTAATACAACGAGTCTTAGTATACCCTATATATGCTATAGAAAATTGCTATCCTCCTTTAGAGTTCTGTGGCTACTTCTAGACACTGATCTTTTCTATATAATAGACTGATAGATAGGCATGTCTAAAATAATCATTCACGATAAAAGTGCTTTTAGTGCTCGTCCTACATTTGTTCAGTTGGCTTACATATGTCTATAACCTAAACCTGAATATATTCACTTTGATCGCGTGCAAGTGATATTCCGTGTCTGATTGAAGTTTTGTATGGTTTCCATCTATTTTAGTATAACCAGTGTCAAGGACATTGACGCATTGACAAATTTTATAAATCTAGCTGGTTGTAATTTCAATCCTATGTTTTTAACCATAGGGTTTAAAAGTCTGCATTGAGCAGTTATTGTAGTAGTTCAAATAGAGGGCAAACCCAATGAATGGATAACGTGTGTTTGATTTAGCGTTTTTGGGTGTCTGCTTCCAGATCTACAATTGGGTCTCTAAGTATTCTTTTGCGTGTAGTTAATAAAGATTTTTTCCAAAATAGTTTTGGAACTTCACCTACATAAACGGACTTATTTTTAGAACTCCTTGATTTATCTATACCAGATTTATAAATTCTCATATGCGTTATCTATACACAGAAATCAGCAACTGGATTTGCCACACTAAAATATTTTATTCATTGCGTAATCCGTTTTGTTTAGAGTTATTTGGAATCTCATCTTGAATTTGGAAATACAAAGTTGCTTTTAAATATTATATTTACAGTCTCACCATAGTTTACCATCACAATTTGCCTGCCCTGTTCTCAATTATTTGGTGTCAGCTCAATTTACACTTCTATCCGTCATATCTGCATTCACTCCTTTCTTATTCTAATCATCTTTCGCACACTATCCATCTCTTTTTCTTCTCGTATCCAGTATCATATTCATAACTATATTAGTCACATGGCTTTCATCTCTCCTTATAACAATAAGTAATTGTAGATCAGGAATATATTTCCAACTAAAGAAGAATGGAATACTTTGTTCAGTGGAGTCAAACAGTATGAGGTAGATAAAATAATAACCACATTTTCGTAAACGCCAAAATAGTTCTCAACTTTGAAGTTACAAGAGTGATAGTAACAAATATTCAAAATATTACCGTTCGAAAACTTAAGTGTGTCTTTTGAATAGCGGCCCTAAAAACGCGATTCCCAACATTTCCTCCCTTTATGAAGTCGGAGGTAATAAAATATGTCTATAAAATGTAGACGACCTCGTAGAGTCGTAAACATTGGGAGTGACATGGTGCGTCATGAATGTCGTCAACACATTAAACTTTGACAAACATTGGTCGGGAATCAAACAAATGTTGGGTTGGAGCAACAATTAGGTCGTTAATGTGTTGTTTGTTATCAACTGCTTTAACATTAGAGGTTGGTGACATCAGATGATAATATTAGAGGATATCATTAGTTTGGGCCATCTGAAAGTGAAGACGATGGTAGACCATGAGATAATTGATGGTAGTGACATCGAATGCCTTGGCAAAGATCATAGGTTCGAATTTTAAGATAAACTTAAGATTCCGGTGATGGAAAATATAGTGCGGCAACTATAGCAAAGGGGTAAGGTGCCGTCTTGTCTAAAATGCAAATATCTGAACACCGGTTCTGCATTTGAACTGGCTCATTTTCTAGACTTTGTGAGATTACCACTTTGACCACGTCGTCACTTAATATGTCGAGGCCACATTTTTATTCAAAGTAAAAACGCTATCCAAGAAGTCACACTTGAAGAAAAATCTTAGGTTGAAAGAGGAAACAAAGGGTCCAAAAGCGTCTGAAAAGAAAACGGGAATGAAGCTTTTGTCAACTCAGGATTCACTTCAGTTAAAGAGCAATGCTTGAAAAGTATGTTGAAGTAGCTACTTCGGCACATTGACTTTTCAAGCACTCTTCAAATTCTATACAGAGTTACTTGTTATTCCCCAGAACTGCTTCAGGGGTGGAAGTACTCATCTAAGAAATCACGAAAAAAAAATACAAGTGCTTCGATATAAATTCAGGGTCATAAAAACGGTGATTTTATCACCAATAGTAGAAACTCCGTTTTCAATCATATAATGGCTGCTTTTAAATGTATCGGTGTATTACACAATTTTGTGTTAACACAAATATGTGTTCCGATTGTTAAATAAATAAGTTTTTGTTAAAAATAACATTTTTAAGGTGGCCCTCTGTGGCCGGCGCAACTTCAACGCAAGCATAGTAAAAGCTTTTTGTTTCATCCAACGTAATGTTTGACTGCGAAAAAAGAGAGACAGCATCAGAGTCGTCGGTTATCAGTCGGTAAATTCTGCTGATCACTCGCGGCCGCTTCGCTAGGTCATCATTCATGATTTCGCATTCATAAAACTTGTTCCAGGAGTATACTTCTTGTGAAAAAATCTTGCAAGTTTGTAAAAAAAAGTTAGTTATTTAGAATCTCCAATACATTTGCAAGCCTGGTATCTAAATGTTTTCTTTACTTTTACAATTTATAGGTACATTAGATATGGCCAAAGTTCAGACAAAAACGCTGTTTTTCGGAGGCTTTGACTGAATTTGTTTCACACTTTTTTTTAATTACGCCTAGATACCTACACGGCTAGATATAGTGCACAAGATACTAATTTGTTCAAAACATCTAACGAAAAATGTTTAACAACGCCATAATAAGTACAGAGGTTTTGTATGAAAAGTATGACGAATTGAGTCCTCTTAATACAAGCTTTTTTTGGTGACTGTACTTATTGTTAACTTTACTTGCATTGTCTTCCAATATACTAATGTATACCAAATATCAAGTCAATCCGACTACTGGAAGTGGTCGAAATACGACTTGCCAGATTCCACCCGAACATAGTTACATACATCCCATCAAAAACATTTTCATGTAAAATGTTGCCGCCAAGACATATTGCTCGTACTGTCAAAAAGTTATCAGATCTCATGTAGAGACAAGCATGTAACTACATGCAATTACTCTATAAGCCCTAACTTCACAACCTCTACACACGGTAGTCAAAATTTGTGGCTTGGCCGTTTCAATACTATAAGAACTATTGAATAACAAAAAAGCAATGAACAGTGAATACATTTTTCACCTTACTCCCATGTGACGGTAGCGAAACGGCCAAGCCACAAATGTTGACTACGGTTTGTAGAGGTTGTGAAGTTAGGGCTTATAGAGTAATTGCATGTAGTTACATGCTTGTCTCTACATGAGATCTGATAACTTTTTGACAGTACGAGCCATATGTCTTGGCGGCAACATTTTACATGAAAATGTTTTTGGTGGGATTTCACTTCTTTTTTTTTTTTGTTTGAAATTTCCAAGTTTTATAATTTTTTTGTTGTTTGTGTACTAATACAAGCTTACATACCAAATTTCAGCTTTCTAGGACTTCAGGAAGTACCCTATGAGTTTTGATGATCATCAGTGAGTCAGTGACGAAATCGGGGTTTTTTAGATATCAATAAAATCTAAAGTATAAGAGCTATGTTATTGAAACTTAATATGCTTAATAAGTTCACTATTGACATCATGTTCCGAGAATTTTGTTTATCTGGTATAATCCAAACCCAAGTTATGAGGGTTCAAAAAAACGACGAAGCGCTTCGAGAAAAGGTAGGTAGTGCCCTTTCGCTTCGCTTGGCTGTCTTGGCGGGGGGCACTACCGTGCCCCCAGATGTACATTGCTTGTAAAAATTTGATAAATGGGCTAATGTTTGCCCATCAACTCACAGGCAAGCGAGCTATGACGAGGCATAGGATTAAGCGAACTTGCCTAGGAAATACTTATTCACTCTGGTTTTGAGGTGTCAAGGCCTAAAAACACATCAGGCGCCGGAAGGATGTGGCATATCTCTATTTTGTTTGCACTAAGAACGATAAAGCAAAGCCGTATATTACCTCCGTATTATTAGCGGGATATTTTTTTTTTTTGGTAATTGATGATGTGGCCGAAGGTGGTAAGCACACAAAGCCTAGAAGGAACTGGTCAAGTGCAGCTATCGGAACACACCGAAAGTTGCTTGGCAACAGATTTTCAACTTGAGGGTGGTAGCCAGCCAGGTGAGTACTACAAAGTACCCTACCACCGTGTTATGGTTTCCTCACGATGTTTTCCTTCACCGAAAGCTCAAGCTCATTATAGGATTCGAACCCGAGACCTTCGTCTCGGTATCCGACGTCACTACCACTGAGCTACCATCGCCTTATTTACTACGCAGCAAATGAGATCAAGTTCCTTGTATACTTATCATTTTCCACTACGTCATTACTAATCATTATTGTGGTCAAACGCATGCCTATCCAGTGTAAAAAATAATATAAAAACGAACACATTTTCCGAGAAGTGTTGGGCTTTAACAGTGATAAATTCCGCATTGTGACTCTGACACACTTCAGTGTTTTTTAGCACTTTGGTAAAGTACCATTTCAGACTGAATTTCACAGAAATCATTTTTTTCCTTCACCAAAACTACGGATTAGAAAAAAGCACATTTCGGACATTGATCATTTATATACATATTTTTGTATAGGTATTAGTATGTATGTTTGTAACTTAACCTGTTGGCTTGCATATGAGATGCGCGTCCTTTAGCAAACAAACGATTAACATTGTGCTAAAATACATTTATAAAAAAATGTACATTTTTCAAATTATGCTACAATGATATTATAATAGAGATATGCTACCATACTAAGCGGCGTTATTGTTGAATTATTAGGTGAATGCGATAGATAATACGGAACGTATGGTACAGAAAGAGATGTAGCCGCTAAGCAAAATTACGACAATTGTCTGAATTTGTCTGCAATAATTAGCGAGCGTTAATACGATATCTACCTCTTTTTATTATAATATCATTGTTATGCTACAAATAAAGAATTATTCTAATCTACTCTAAATATAGAATTCCAGGTCGAAGATGCGAAAATCGGGGCCCTGGCCTGGTTGACACCACCCTCAGCCTCAAGATGAAGTTCTTTACCAACACCCATTGACATGATTCATCGATTGCCAACATGGAATAACTGCGGACCGAAACTAATAAATAAAAACCCAGCCGATTCCGAGTCGGACTCGTATACCGAGGGTTCCGTACAAACCTGTAGGTATATAAAAGGGGTAGTAAGTTTCAAATTATTCAAAATATTTTTATTATATGATGCAAATTTTACTTTATCTGTGCTATAAGACGTTGCTTCGTACCAAATTTCAATGAGTTCACGGGAAGTACCCTGTAGGTTTTGATTACCTTGCGAGTGTCGTAAATTTGCAGCATCAACGGCTGTATCTTTTGATTGCGTTGGCTTAGAAGTTTGATTTCTTCACAGCTCTAAGGGACAGTAGACCTGAATATTTTATATGAATTTCAGCTTGATACCTCTACGCGTTCTTGAGAAAAAGGGTCTTGACAGACAGACGGCCGACAAAGTGATCCTAGTATAAGGGTTCCGGTTTTTCCTATTGAGGTACGGAACCCTAAAAATAATTATAAATACAAATAAACAGAACCAGAAAAAAGACATACGTACCTCTGAATCCCAAGTGAAGTCATGAGACAAAACTCGACGGTATATTTTTACATAAACGATAGTTTTCTCGAAGCCAATACTAGTTAAGTTGAATATGTAAATAAAACGAGTGGTACCCTCGGGAGTTAGTGAGCCTAACGTAGGTTCTACTAATTAGCAGACACCTTACTCAGATAACAGGTAACTCGGTGCCATAGATCTCGTAATGAGAGCTTTAGAACTAATTAGTAGACTTAAACACAGTGTTTTTTAATTCTTTTCAGAAGCAAATACTTTAGACGGTATTATTATTTTTTGGATCGAAACAGAAGAAAAAAATATGTCTGTACTATTCGTACCTACTAGACATATTTTTACAATATTTTAATTTTAACTCGCAATGTATGTAACTATGAATCTTGCAAGTCGAATTTCACCCACTTCCAGTAGTCGGATTGACTTGATATTTGGTATACATTAGTATATTGGAAGACAAGGCAAGTACAGTCAACAAAAATTACAGTCACCAAAAAAGCCTTGGATTAAAAATGTTTTTTTATTTATTAATTTCGAAAAAAAGCTAATACCTATGCAAACTTGCTCACTCACTCAAACTTCACTGCTATTTTAACTAAAAATTACATTCTGATACGATCACATTACTACTCCATTGTTATTGATTCAAATGTCTACTAAATTATGCTATTGGGTTTGTAGACTACCAAAACTATAAAATCAGTCAATTCTGACACCACTGATAGTTCATTGGAACACAATTGTAATAGCAGACGGAGCCAGGGTATTGCTTATATTAGCGGTAGCTACTTTCCATCAGATGAATCACGTGCATGCTTTCCAGCCTTCTGACAAAAAAACAAAACCAAAAAAGCACATCAGTTGCCTTCAAGTTGTTTTAAAGTCCGAAGCTCTTTAGTCTTACCATTTTATTATTTAATATTAGTGGCAAAGACTGTGTGAGTCAGATGCCAACAAAACCATGACAGCACATAACATTACCCTCTTTAACATGCGCAGTCAGGTAAACCGTGTCTAGAATTTTAAAAGCCATGATATTTTCATAAATATCTTTTACTTTTATTTCCTTGGAAGTGTTTGCTCTGAACTCGGGGATGTGTAAGATTGGGACACACTGGAGGGTTACAAATAATTATTTAAATTTCAGTTTTTGAATTAATTAAAAAAAATAAAGTATTTTTTTTTATATTTTTTTAGCACCAGTATCATTTGTATTATCGACCCTGAGTCACTCGTCGCTGACCAAAACAACGACCTGTATATTATTATAGCAAAAAAGCGTTAATAATTATTAATTTTCTTTTCATTTTACCTCTCTTTCACTTCAGAGAAAAGCTGAGTCGTAATCGTTTTCGTCTACAAACGTTATTGCGAAATGTGAAATAATCGGAACCCTTATGATGCCTTCAGACTCTCTGTTCGTCTGTCACAGCAGTATAGTATTTCAGCAGACGCTATTGATTTGAAATTTGGAATAGTTTTAATAATTACTGACCCAACCTTATGACAAATACTTATGACGCTCAGATTGTGGAATCAGCTCCCCGCCGTGGTTTTCCCAATGGAGTACAGCATGGGGTTCTTCAAAAAAAGTGTGAAGAGATTTCTTTAGGGTCGGCAAAGCGCGATTATTATCACTCGCGCGTTGCCGACAACACTACGTTGCCGCTTGCAATACCAGGGGTATCCCTGGTGTTGCTGGTATCCATAGGCTACGGTAACTGCTTACCACCAGGCGGGCCGTTTGCTTGTTTGCCACCTTAGGGGTATAAAAAAAAGCTATTATCGCTTTCAGATTTATTTCCTTGTGATCAACTCTTTATATCAGAATATTTTAATGGAAAGAAAACAAACGGATTTAATTATTTAAAATGTTGTGTGTCCCAAACCTAAGTTTCGCTGAGTCTGACCACAATGTTAAGAAGTTGCAAATGCGCTCCGCTTCTTTATTTTCTAAGTGCAAACTAAGAACACCAGATGAATATCCTGTACCTCACCTGTACCTACGTTTTGAGAATAGGCAGGCATGTTATGATAAAATATTATACGAATAAAATATATTTAAACCATTTTTTTACTAAAAGCACTTGGTACTCCGTCTAAGCGTACGTAACTTATTTGAAAAATGAGCGGGACAATACTATCAGCAGTACTGTCACGCCATTACGTTGCGCGGGCGACGACGGTGAGCGATAATAAATTCGGGGAGTATGAAACGTATTTAGCATTCTTTGCCAAAATTACCTAATATGCGTGCGCAATGACATATTCTATCTATTAGAAGCAATAGTTTTTAAAAGCTTTTATTTAGTTTCACCTGTCCGGTGTCTGTAATCGAATCTTGCAAGTTAAATTTGACCCACTTCCCAGTGTTCGATTGAGCTGAAATTTGGTATACATTAGTATATTGGATGACAATGCAAGTATATATAACAAAAAGTACAGTCACCATAAAAAGCTTGTATTAAAAATGATTTAACAAAAACTTGTTTTTCTTATATAGGTGACACAGACAAAAAAACATTGCAAATTTAAAATTAATAAAAGCCGTGCAACCATCAATATTAACCAAAAAAACACTTAATAGAAAAACCTGCCGAATAAAACACAATTACCTACCATAAAAACCTAGCACAGACCTTTAAAAAAGTCTATAAACTGCGTTAGCTTAATCGATTCTTATAATCAACGCTTAGCGACTGGGTTTACTCGAGTTCAAGCACCTTTAGTAAGCTTTCTTTAAAAGTGTAAATTTATTCAAATTTAAAAAAAAGAAGCTTGCGCCTGCATCCTTTTTCACGACAGACAGGCGAATTGAGACGGGTATATCGAAAGCTGTGGGTGCGAGCGAGACAACCACACAGCTGTCTACGTCTGCTAAAACCCGTTTAACAATAGAGCTAAGCCGAGTGATGTGCAAGTGCAACTTTTTTTATTAAAAAGCTTTTCCAAGAAAACGATAATGTTTTTTTTGGAACTTGTAGGAGTATGGTTAATTGCAATCTCATTATGGGGCAGTTAAAGTCTTGTATATCACACTAATGAGATATTGACCTCAAGGACCTGTTATTGAGTCAATAGACTCAAATGTTTCATTGTGGACTAACAAAATCCGGAGCATCCTTCCCACGTGCTCAAGCAATCCAAATTTGCACTATATTATACTCCATCGAGGAAATGTCCCTTCAGAGAAAATAGAGCATTCAATTCCGCAACTAGGTCAGTGATTTTGCACTGATTAATAACACTACTGACCAATCACTGCATCTAAATGTTCATAGTCAATCAGAGCGGTGGTGGTGGGGAATTTGCGGAATAGATTACTCTTCTTTGGGTTCATTTTTTGATGATGATTGCCGACTTAATCACCATACCATTAATCACCACTTCTGCGGGGTTATTTTAAAATCGTCGGATTCGGAATCGGGAGCGGAATCGGAAACCTTCATCGAAAAGATCCGATAGCGGAAAGTTGGAGTGCGTTTACAAAGTTTATTTTTAATAATTGCGGAGGTTATTCGACATATGAAGCGTGGTAAGTCTCCAGGTTGGGATGACCTGAGTATCGAGCATATCATATATGCGGGGGAGGAGTTACACAGAGTGCTCGCGGAGTTTTTTAATATGTGTTGTCGCTTCGGTTACCTCCCGAAAGAAATCATGAAGACCGTGGTAGTTCCAGTCCCTAAAAACAGAACGGGTGATCTTTCCAGTCTTAAGAACTACAGACCGATTTCCTTAGGGACTATCCTCGGCAAAATACTGGAAAGACTGATACACCCTGTCCTTCAGCGGAATGTAAAAGTAAATGATGCTCAGTTTGGTTTTCGTCCTAGTCTCTCAACAGACACTGCAATCTTTAGCGTTAAGTCTACTATAAATTATTATACGACTAGAGAAACCTCCGTATATGCGTGTTTTCTTGATCTGAGCCGAGCTTTCGATCTAGTAAGCTATAAATTACTATGGGAGAAACTTGAAAGGTCAAATGTACTAAAGAAAACTGTGGACTTGTTGAGGTACTGGTACGAAAACCAAACGAACAATGTGAAATGGGGCGACACCATCTCTAGCGATTTTAGGTTAGACTGTGGTGTACGTCAAGGTGGCCTTACCTCGCCGGACCTCTTTAACCTGTACATGAACGATCTTATCGCGGAGCTAAGGAGCACCAAGGTTGGCTGTCATATCGGTAGTGTTTGTCTTAACAACTTCAGTTACGCGGACGACATGGTGCTGCTTAGCCCCTCGGTAAACGGACTTGCAAAGTTGCTAACAATCTGTGAACAATACGCCAAAAATCATGGTCTTAAGTACAACGTAAAGAAGACGCAAATGGTAGTATTCAGGTCTGGGAGAGGCCCGGCAAGGGTACCGCCAGTATTTTTAGATGGTGCTGAAGTAGAAATAGTGGAGAAGTTCAGGTACTTGGGTCATTTGCTTACTGGGAATCTCAGTGACAACGAGGACATTGAGCGTGAGCGTAGGGCCCTTGCGGTCAGATGCAACATGCTTGCGCGCAGGTTCGCTCGGTGTAGCGAACAAGTGAAGATGACATTGTTTAGAGCATATTGTCAATGTTTCTACACTTGTCAGCTCTGGGTTCGCTACACCAAGAGAGCAATGAGTGCCATCAGAGTGCAATATAATAATGCATATCGCATTTTGATGAAGCTGCCTCGTTGCTGTAGTGCGTCGGGCATGTTTGCAGACAATAGGATCCCAGACTTCTTCGCAATCAGAAGATCGCGTATAGCTGCGTTTTGGGCGCGTATCAGGGAATCGAGGAATGAGATTCTCAGTACGCTATCTGAGTGCCTGGATAATCCGATATACACTTGCTGGTTGTCTGTGCACCGTGAAGGTAATGTTAGATGACCAACTGCTGACTATTCTGATCGTGCTTTTGCACTTTGTCTTTTTATTTTATTTTTATTTTCCTTTTGACTTTTATGCTATTGCGTAATTTTAATTCTACTTTTGTATTTGTATTCTATGGGTATACACCTGAAATAAAGATTATTATTATTATTATTATTATTTTTTTCTCTTTTGGATTTTCTCAAAATTTTAAGAATTTTGGTATTTTTGCGAAAATTCACGGGTCTAGGACCAAGTGAAAATCCGGGATAAATTTTAGTACTGGTTTGATAATCATTCTTGCAAAAACTTTCGGACTATACGACATGTGTTTAGAATAAATTTGTCATATAGTCGCGTACAATACATGGTTTTATCTGTTTCTAACTTTGTGATGTAATAGTAAGAGCGCATAATGAATGTATTTATTTCGTTATCCCATTTCATGCGTTCTCTTATTTTGCCAGCTTTGGTGGTCGCAGGTTGGGTAGCAGATGCTGCCTGCGAAACATCCTCAGCTGCGGTTGCTGTTCTAGATGATGTATTGCTTTTGTCGGCTGTAGCATTTTTGTCGGTGGAAACCCGCCTGCTCAATTCCCTACCGCCGACGGTTCGCATGCTGTGACACCCAGCGTCGGCCCCAGGCGTGCCCCGACGATCACCCTCGGGTAGCGGTCCTAAACGTACTCTATTTCTTGTCTCCATGATGAGTGGGTTTACCAGGGCCTTGTTTGCCGTGTAAGTTTCAATTATACACGTGTCCACCCCTCACGTGAACTAGATGGTCAGCTCGGACGTAAGGTTGGATTTTGAGAGGCTTATTATTATTATTATTATTATTATTATTATTTCATTTATTTATTTTTTTTACCTATAATTTACATTTTTAAATATATAATTATAAAAAAAAAAAAAATTATTATTATTATTATTATAATGGTAGGAAATGGTATACCTAAAACCTAAATAAACGTAAAATCGAAATGATTACGGATTTTTCTTGTTGAAAGGCCTCATTTAAACACTCATATCAAATGCATAAAGACAGATAGGTACTTGTTATTTTTTATATTTTAGATTTATGGTCTACATTGTTTTAATAAACATAAAAAAATGGTTTTCTAGTTTTATCGAACTTCGGAAACGGACTGATAGGTCAAAGTAATTGATGTTTATAATATTCGAAAAAGTCAGGCAAAGGTTTGAGCCATACAGCCTAATCGTATTTGAGTTATATATACCTAAGTTCTAGTCACAAAATAAATCACTTTCATATATTACGCACACAGTCCATAAACGTCAATGTAACTTGTTACATGTGTTAGTAAAATAGTGGTCAAAAAACTAAAACTTCTCACGGACTTTTTGAGACAACTTGAAGTCATGATACACATCATTCATTTAATTTCCCTTCATTGGTGCGCGAGGATCAAGAATCTTATATATTAGAATAAGATTCTTGGCGAGGATTGATCTTTATAGGATAAAACACCACAGATAATATGCTATAAAACTCAAAATACACGAATTTTTGAAAATAAAACGAAAACGCAACGTCACTTTGCAAGTTCCCGCCAAAAAGCCCTCGATGTCAATGTAATTACTTTTTCGGTACATTCATGGAGAGTATAATAAAACAAATATTTTATGATTACGTAGATCTTTTAGTGGTAGTGAATCTAGCATCCAACTTGAGTAACGGTATTGAGTGACAAATATGTTTTAGTTCCTACTAAGTTTGAGTATGTAGCTATTATTACTTTTACTGCAGACCTTTCTCATTCATTATTTACTTAAAATAGGGGCATAGGGGGTTTAGTACCAACAAACCTTTATATAAGTTTAAATAATGCATTTATATTAAATAATGGTCAAAAACGAACATTAAATAAAATTCGGAAAGAATTCCGCCAGCTAAAAGCTATCGGAAACTTTTCGATGAATCGGATTGATATTTCCGTCGAGAAACGTCAAACTCTTCGATTCGGAAATTAAAATAGCAATGGGCGCTTTAACCTATCATGCAGAATATATTTATTTTAGTTTAGGTATTATTTGTAACACTTAAATTGTACTTTTATCATACTATGTTAAATAAATATTGATGTTCTTATAGTCTTGATTGTCTTTTAATGTGCAAATACACATTTTTATTAATATTTTATTATGTCGGAAACTCGCCTCGGAAGTTTCCGATTCCGCTCCCGATTCCGAATCCGACCGTTTTAAAATAACCCCGCTGGTAACTCTTAGGAGTCAATATGGGAATAGACAAAATATCCTGACTTGACACATTCGTTGTATATACCAACCATCCTTTGGCGTGAGTTGAATAAATGATGATCTTTAATTCTTTTTGGTAAGCCATACCTAATTCTGACTTCCGTTCGTTTACTTTAATTTTACGTGCCTTTCCGAAGGATTTTAAGTTATTCAGAATAAAAATAATCCCATGTATTTATGGAGAATAGCGGATATAATTCGCAGTATCTTGGCCATCCCAAGAGGAAACGCTGCCAGCTGAAAACGCTGGTTTTTAGGAACTTTACCGATGATCATATAAACCCCGCAAAACATAACAACAACATAACGGTTTTGATCGTGAATAGTCGCGATTCGCCGGCATGCCATAGAAATTCGCCTTTTTATCCCGGGGTTCTAAAACTATTTTAAATGACTCAAGTTGTTCCTTGGGCACCAAGGATCAAATATAACGTCATTCCAACGTCTCTAAAAATCTTGATTTTTTTGTACAAATCTCGCCATGATCCTTTCTCAAGACTTTTATTTTGTTCTAGCTGTCCGCTGTTTTCATTTGCTGTACCCGCGTTTCTGGAATAAAAAGTAGCCTATATCCTTCGCCATACCATGGGCTATCTGCATGCCAAATATCACCGCGATCGGTTCATTCGTTTTTGAATTATGCTTGAACAAACAAATATACATAAATCTGGGGGCACGGGAGTGCCCCCCGCCAAGACAGCCAAGCGAAGCGAAAGGGCACTACCTACCTTTTCTCGAAGCGCTTCGTCGATTTTTTGAACCTTCATAACTTGGATTTGGATTATACTAGATAAACAAAATTCTCAGGACATGATGTCAATAGTGAACTTATTAAACATATTAAGTTTCAATAATGTAGCTCTTATACTTTAGATTTTATTGATATCTAAAAACCCCGATTTCGTCACTGACTCACTGATGATCATCAAAACTCATAGGGTACTTACTTCCTGAAGTCCTAGAAAGCTGAAATTTGGTATGTAAGCTTGTATTAGTATACAAACAACAAAAAAATTATAAAACTTGGAAATTTCAAAAAAAAAAATTTAATCAACTTACAAAAAGAAGTGAAATCCCACCAAAAACATTTTTATGTAAAATGTTGCCAAGACATATGGCTCGCACTGTCAAAAAGTTTTCAGATCTCATGTAGAGCCAAGCTTATAACTCTACATGCACTTACTCTACAAGCCCTAACTTCACAAACTACACACCGTAGTCAAAGGCCGTTTCACTAATACAAAAACTATTGAATAACAAAAAAAATATGAATAGTGAATACATTTTTCACCGTACTCCCATGTGACGGTAGCGAAACGGCCAAGCCACATATGTTGACTAAGGTGTAGAGTTTGTGAAGTTAGGGCTTGTAGAGTAAGTGCATGTAGAGTTATAAGCTTGGCTCTACATGAGATCTGAAAACTTTTTGACAGTGCGAGCCATATGTCTTGGCAACATTTTACATAAAAATGTTTTTGGTGGGATTAATTTTTATCGCAGCTGTTTTGTGTTTTTAGTAGTATAAGGATAAGGGCATAGAGTTATTATTATTAACGTATAAAGAAGACGCCACATATCACAACTATGTTCCGTTCAAATGAGGCCATCCGGCCTCTTGCTGTTGTAGAACGATGAACGAAACTCGCAAGCGCCGTGAAAATCACGGTGTTTGAGAAAAATACTCCTAAATGCGTTCTGATAACACTACGTGTTTCTACTGTCTGCTTAGACGACTAATTATTGTTTCAGCGCTGAAGAGAACTTTAGTTGACTCTAAAAAAATGGAACATAAACTTTGTTTATGATAACTTCTCTATATGAAGTAACAATAGCCCAATGGATAAGGGTACAATTCCCACAGGAAACGAGGTGAAACAAATTGTAAATGCGAGTTTAGAACAAGGCGAGAGTCGGGAGTAACACGTTTTCGCTAAATGTCAACTTAAGGCGGCCCTCTGTGGCCGGCGCAACTTCGACGCAAGCATAGTCTAAAAGCTTGTTGTTTCATCCAACGTAATGTTTGACTGCGAAAAAAGAGAGACAGCATCATAGCCGTAAATTATCAGTCGGTAAATTCCGCTGATCACTCGCGCTCACTTCGCTAGGTCGTCATTCATGATTTCGCATTCATAAAACTTGTTCCAGGAGTATACTTCTTGTGAAAAAATCTTACAAGTTTGTGAAAAAAAAGTTAGTTATTTAGAATCTCCAATACATTTGCAAGCCTGGTATTTTAACGTTTTCTTTACTTTTACAATTTATAGGTACATTAGATATGGCCAAAGTACAGGCAAAAACGCTGTTTTTCGGAGGCTTTGACTGAATTTGTTTCACACTTTTTTTAAATTACGCCTAGATACACGGCTAGATATAGTGCACAAGATACTAATTTGTTCAAAACATCTAACGAAAAATGTTTAACAACGCCATAATAAGTACAGAGGTTTTGTATGAAAAGTATGACGAATTGAGTCCTCTTAACCTGCATGTGTTACATCCTGTTGATATATTAAAGGTTCTTACGATAAAACTCTTAACGAGTGTTTAACCATTCGAATCCAATTCATTAAAAGACCGGAATTGTTCTCTTCAGGGACCCAAATCTCGCGTCCTTTGAAATAACTTTCGAATCCAATTCACGATTCGAGTCCTATTCGACTGTAAAATTTCGAGGGCCGGAGCCAATTCGAATGGTCCCGACCAATCAAAACTCGAGTTGAATGGTTTTCCTTCTAAATATGCCGTTCTCGAAATTGCCAGAAAACGTACGTGTTTATATACCTACTCGATAAAAGTTCGAATTTATAAATTTGACAATCGAATGATCGATTTCGATTGGGTAAGAGTTAGCTCCCTGGGACTCAAATCTCGCATTCTTTGAAATAATCTTCCAATCGATAAGGGGGTAAAATAGGGGATGAAAGTTTGTATGAAAGTCCTTCAGTTTCGAAGTTAGGATCTTCAATTTGTGTTTAGGCTGAAGATTGAAAATTAATGTATACGTATCTCAGCGTTTTTAATAATTCCACCCTCGAAGCGGGATGAAGTTGTTTTGTTTTATTTGAAAAATATGTCATTTGATTCCTGTAGGCCACGCGGGCGAAGCCGCGAGCAGAAGCTAGTATCATATACAATGTAAACGCAAATATTTCAAACAAAATAGTATTACTTATCTGTGGCTACGTCACAGAATAAGGAATAATTTAAGAGCCAAATAAAATAAATAAATAGGTGGGTACCAAAGACTTATCTTGGTTTAGTATTCTTTCACACAGTTCGTTTAATCCTTAATTAATTATGAAAAAACGTTCTTTAAACCTCACTTTAGTTAACTCCATCTTTAAATATTGATAATAAACGTGCACACAAAATTCACAGGAAATACAGGAGAGTTGGGTTGGAAGAGACAGTTTAAATATACGAGCGCGCGTAATCTTTTGGCATTTAGGGTATCGCAGCTGAAAATTTTAATGGGTAAATCCATCGAGCTTTAGACGTTTGATATTAAAGTAACTAATTACCGGAATGGACTTTTTTTTTATTTTTAGTCTATTGCTAAATACACTTTGTTTCGAACAAAGTTTCGAACGATGCTCAAATATAAAGTCGAACAAACACACAAATATTATTTTTTATGCAATAATAGAAAAAACTCAGTGAAATTAGATAAAGTAAACTATTTTCTCTTATTATTCAGGCAGAATCTTATAATAGTATCTATTATGATTTGTGTTAATAGTTTTTGAATTTCATAAAGTGTATGTATACTGTAGCTACATAAAAAGAAAAAAAGACGTGTGGCACTCGGAGACTGCCGCGGTAAAGCTATTGCATAGCTGTTTTTATCAACTTATGCAATTATAATTATTTATTTATTTTATTTATGCAGTATTTTTTTCCTTTGTTTTTTTCCTTTGATATTAATTCAAGTTACACTTTTTGAGCGTGGTGACCGATAAGAAAACATTTTTTTTTCTTTTATTAAATAAATGAGAAGTTAATATATGCAATAGACAACCAATGCCACCTAGAGGCGAGTTGCTGAACTAAAGAGACAAGCGTGATATTTCAAAAAGTCATTAAAAGTTCTGCTATTCATCGATAGATGGTAAAACTAAAAAGTATCACCGCTGTGCCGGTCGGAGTGGGGGGTGTTAGGTTTTTTCGTTACGTAATTTCTGGATTCGATCTCCACGCTCAAGGCCCGCGATAGAAGCTATGCAATAGCTTAAAAAGAAGATATTTTGTCTCTATTTTTTCTCTCCTTATTTTCAGTAACTATGATTAATATAAGTAGGTGCAAAATGTTGCTAATGATAGAGCGGAATGGAAGAAGCTACACCGACAAGAGCACAGCTCTTAAATACAGAAGAAGATGATTAATATATAATAATCCAAAATTCTAATGAAAAAATAAATTATATTGTAAAATATACTTTTTTTAGGATCCTGTACCCAAAGAGTGCCGGAACCTTATTACGGTATTACAAGCCTCCGCTGTCCATCCATCCGTCATTTGAAACGGTTTTTTTTTTTTATAACACAATGGTGGCAAACAAGCATACGGCCCGCCTGATGGTAAACAGTTTCCGTAGCCTAGGGACGCTTGCACACACCAAGGGCCACTCGCACGTTGCCGACCCCGAAGAAACGTGTATTTCTATTGCCGCTATAACAACAAATAAATAAAAATGAAATAAATTTAAAGCCCCCATACAAGAAACGTCATTCACGGAACCCTTCGTTTGCGAGGTAGACTCGCACTTGGCCGGTTTTTATATTTTGCTGTTCATCCAAAGTGAATTTTCGCCTTCAAGATTAAATAAAAAAAGTTAAATATTTACAAAGAATCCTTGTTAAATAATATCGTTCACACTTACCCGTTTTTTTGTTTAGCCAAACCAGTGCTTACATTCTTATGTGATGTTATTCATGCTGCATTTGATAACATGATTTGCAGTCGGGCCCTGTAATTATTCTTTTATGATTTAATAAATTATAATTTACTTTCGTCGATTTTTGTTTTCGGGAAGTGAGAGTTACGCATTTCAAAATCGAGCTTAAAAAATCGTGACCAACAACTGAGAAGAACCGGCAAGACACTCACCCAAGAGTTTATAAAACCATTTTATTCCAAAACTATGAATAGATAGCTCGTGTTTGACTGTAATATTATTATGATAAGTAATAAAAAATAAATAAAGTGGTAAATACAAACAAGTCGGTAACTATTATGGTCGGCAACGCGCGAGTGATACCCCTGGTGATGCAAGTGTCCATAGGCGGGCCGTATGCTTGTTTGCCACCTTAGTGGTATAAAAAAAATGTATTCCTACTAATTTAATTATTTAACGTCTAACTAAGGCGATGATAGCTCAGTGGTAGTGACGTCGGATACCGATACGAAGGTCCCGGGTTCAAATCCTACAGTGAGCTTAAGTTTTCAGTGAAGGAAAACATCGTGAGGAAACCATAGCATGGTGGTAGGTTACTTTGTAGTACCCGCCTGGCTGGCTACCACCCTCAAGTTGAAAAGCTGTCGCCAAGCACCTATCGGTGTGGTCCGACATCTGCACTTGAGAGCCAGCTCCTTCTAGGCTTGGTGTGTGCACCACATTCGGCCACATCATCACTTATCATGGTGAGATTGTGGTCAAATACAGGCCTATACACAGTAAAAAAATGTTTTTAAACATTATACCTATTAAATATTTACCAAATTTGACGATATCATCATTGACCCCGGTAAAAACAAATTATAGTCAAAAGTCTTTTAAAGTAAGATATCCGAAGCCATAATTTGAATCAAATAATGGCCGTATTAAATCCTTACGTTTGAAACGCCCATATTTGATTTAATACCCAATTAAATCCATTCCAATGAGTTTCAAACGACACTGATTCATCGGGAAGTATTCTCGGAAGGTACATCCACCATTTTTGTTTCTTTGGGTAGTGAGAGTATTTTTCTTTTATTTTTTTTTAGTTGCCTTTCTTGCATCGGGTGATAATTAATTAAACATTTTGCAGCATGTTTGAATTTGCATAAGTTAAAGGTACAAAGCGGTAAGGAATATTATATAAGTTTTTTTTTAATCAAAAGCTATTTTGAATGACGTAAACGCATCGATTCAATAAAACTTTGTTTAATAATATATTTTAGTTCCCGTATTGCTTTTTTTGCTAAGCACGAAGCTTCTTTAAACGCTCAACAATTTTTTGCACTTCTTTTGCCTAATTCGTGCCTTGAAAACAATAATGACGTAACTAGCAAATCAATAATTCCGGGTTATTCCAGAAAACAATTTGAAAGATTGATCTTCGAAAGCTCATTGCCCAAACGTTGAGTGGAGTGAGTGAGAGAAAAAAGCAAAAAGGCTCACTACACAACCACTTTTGCCTAAAGAACCGGTCTCAGTAACTAACTTCACTCGGTCGCATTTCATTATTGGAAGGTCAACCGTCTTGTAGCACTACTCAACTCAGTCAGATGCGACTTGACGTTCACGGGGAACGCACGCTCGCGGCGAATCGCGCAGAAACTTTTACGTCATCAAAAAAGAACCACGAAACTCGTCCTGTTATTTTAATACATGTTTAAATCACTTTGTGCGCTTTTCTTATGTTAATACGACAGTAATGTGAAGTTGAATTAAGTTTTTCAAGTCGTGATATTAGTATAGTTCAAGGAGAAAGTGGGCATTGCATTGACAAGTCTATACAAACAGTGGATGCATGTATACAGTTTAGTTTTGTGCCCAGTGCTTATGTGAGGCTTTTGAACTGTATACGGAAGAGTTTTTCGGTTTTATTCCATTGAGGTAAGTGACGTTTTTTTTATTAAAACACTTTAGATTAACCTTATAGTTAATGTAGCATCAATGCTATTAATAATGTTGTAAAAATAACATCATCAATTGTTGATGTAATTTAAGTACCCTGTATAATATAACAGAGTAACTCCATATTTTTTGTTTTATTTCCAATCGATTATAAATAAATCTTGCGCCTTCTAATGCACTGGCGCTTACAAAACTTGTTATCAAGTGAGTACAAACTTAACGTAGCAACATTTATCTGTTTATTTTTTCTCTATAAACTTATGCAACTATAAAAGCAAGCAAAGGTCAACAGCCATCCAATCTTATAAAAACCTGAGGTTTTTTCTTGATATTATATGAACGTCCTGTTGTTACTGTATCCATATTCAAGATATCCAGTTTTATTTTTAATAGCAGCTGGTGCAGCCAGTCTTTGCCTGGCTGAACATAAAAAAGCTGTTTTTTTTATACTTACTGTAAAGATCTCAATACAGCCTTGACGGTTTATAGTTTAATGCATTTGGCGACGCTTGCAATGCTTCTATAAGCCAAGGTTTCTTATTTGAGATATTAGATGTTTGAAATATAAAACTTCTTGAATTCATTTCCTGATTGAAAAGAACACAAAGCAAATGAGAAACTTTATATTGAGTTTATAAGTTATGGACCATGAATTCGGCATGGTCATAAAATTTTGAACTACAAAAGTAAACACTGGTATCCTTTATAGTTTTTGACACGCATAAAACTGACCTTGTATCACAAACAGGTAAAAAAAAATGAATCATAGACTTATCAATTTTCCACAAAAGCTCTTTAGCGATAAAATAATCAGAGATAATGATATCTTGTCAAATTGAATGATTTTAATACGTAATTACATTAAATTTATCTAGGCCATTGTCACAGATAAATTTACAAGTCTGAATACATTGTAGGCCTTTCTAAGACGTAATGATCTACTGTCTTTATAAATCAATCAATATTAATAACGTTGGGTAAGTTTAGGATCACAAAACTAGGCTGAGACTTGAGTTGCTTAACATTGATCTAGATATTTGATCCCAAGATTTCACACAAATAAGCGTTTTAACGTCACTTCGACTACTTCCAATATTGGTTAGGAGGCATTTGACAGTCTATAAAAATAAATCAATCACTATTAAATTATTTTAGTATATTTCTATAAAATGGGAACCATTTTATTTAAATTTAATTAACTATGACAATGTTCCCTAGTATTAAAAGTGATCTTAGCAAACATTTACTAACACTTTTGCGTTTAATACATTTCTCTATATGAATTGGCACAGCGGTTAATGGATCTAATTTCTTCCATATATATTTTTTTTTGTAAAAAATGCGTTAGGTATAATAAAATTTTGTTATACTCCAGAGTATGGCATACCTTTTTTAAATAAATATATTTTCTCAGATTCAGAAACAAATCATTTATTTGCCAATATATTAGTGCCACTACAATTTATTAATTATAAAAATAAACAATTATGTAAACCACTTAACATCCATTCAATCTTTGGGCTACAAATGGCGTCGCTAACTCTTGCACCATATTTTCAAATTTCGCATTTACTCCATTACTCAAAATGGATCCCTACAATAAAACGTTTACGTTATTATTTAATTTTGTTACGATATGATTGCACAAGTGTACATGAAGTGCAATGAACTCAATTATGTTGATACAAATGTTATAGATACCATCTAAAAAGTACCAACAATGATTTATAACGATGATAAACATCTTGGCATATTGCACTAATTTCTTAAGCAGTAACGGGATCTTGACGGAAATTTCACTAGCTTCATTATTATCTCCCATAACTTCTCTTTAGGGTCTTTGTATGTCATGTCTCTCCTCTTTTCCTGATCACCGGTCATATCCTCATTAATAATAAACTAGCAGCGAATCCCGGCGTTGCTCGGGTTAAAATACATCGCATATTTAGTCGTATAAAAAATATATAAGGATACATTTTTAACAGATATTATAGATTTCTATTTTCGATTTCGATTTGGTTATTTTATTTAGATCAATAATAACACTCGTACACATTTTGGAATATTCCAGATCAATCCAAAAAAAAATTAGAACTTTCTCTAACATTTTAAATTGCACTTATTTTAGAACTTTCTCGAACATTCTAAATCGATCATAATAAATTTCACTCATTTTGGAACTTCCTAGATCATTCTAGAAATTTCTAGAACTTTCTCGAACATTCTAAATCGATCATAATCAATTGCACTCATTTTGGAATTTTCCCGATCTTTCGGAAAATTTCTAGAACTTTCTCGAACATTCTAAATCGATCATAATAAATTGCACTCATTTTGGAACATTCCAGATCATTCGAGAAATGTCTAGAACGTTCTCGAACATTCTAACTCGATTCGATAAAACTGTTATTAGTTTTGGACATTTTGGAAC
This sequence comes from Polyploca ridens, assembly GCA_951394255.1. Taxonomy (NCBI): domain Eukaryota; kingdom Metazoa; phylum Arthropoda; class Insecta; order Lepidoptera; family Drepanidae; genus Polyploca; species Polyploca ridens. The sequence goes on from OX596267.1 coordinate 2,236,427, forward strand.
TTTCTAGATAAAGCCAGAAATTTGTAGAACTTTCTCAAAACATGCTATATCGATTATAATAGTTTGCATTCACTCTAGAATTTTCTAGATCATTCCAGATATTTGTTGAACTTTCTAGTACATTCCAGATCGATTATAACCGTTTTACACATTTTGGAACTTTCCATTCCAGAAATTTTGAGATCTTTTCAGAAGTCCTCATGCACAGGACAGCAATCTGTTTTAACATTTTCGCCACCCACAACCACCCCCTTCCACCCACCGCGACCAAACTCCCTTACTACCACCTGGAGACCAAGGGGTAGTTACCACCCCAACGGGAAGTTGATTGGGATTGGTGGTGATTGAGAAAACTGCGTATTTACGTACCCACAAAAGCATTTTATATATATTATTAGATTTGTCCAAATCTTCACATACTTTTTTGGCCACTGACCCGCCTAAAAGGGACGAAGACAAACCTAGGATGGAACACTCTTACCCAGAAGGATTCACTCTGGCCTTGAAAGTCCCTAGATTGTATGAGTCAGGAAACGCAGACGCCGGAAGCAAGTTCCACTCCCTTGCTGTCCGCATTATAAATGACGATGCAAAACGTTGTCTGTATTTTCGGTATGTCAAAAGCGTACGGGTTAAACTTTTCCCGGCGCCTTGTGGTTCGGTGTAGAAATGGGGATGGTGGAATTAGGTTGAACAATTCCTGCGTACTCTCTCCAAAATATATCCCGTAGAAAACCGGCAAGCAACCTTTCTTCGATGGTCGAGGCTCGTCTCCTGGCTCGGTCTATAGAGTCGAGGGCGTCAAGCTGGTACTGAGCGGATCCAGTACTCCATGCATGACCGGACTTGTGCTTTATAAATTTCGAGCAACTGCCCAGGCGTGAAGTATCACTTGACCTTAGAGAGGATACCCTCAATAGAAAAGCCAAAGTTCATTTTGGCTGTTAAGGTTATGCCCAGGAGCATAGCTTTCATCACTATATTCTCACTAGCTAGTACTAGATTGTATTCAAGAGTAAATTTTGGTTTCTGAAGCTGCTGTTTCTCATCATCTTACATCATCAGATAGCGATGAAATAACCTGCAGGATAAATCATTTGATTAAAATTGCCGTAAGAATATTTGAAAAAATTAATATGTAGAAGTTCATCAAACATATCTTTGCCATTTGTCTTGCGCCAGAACTATTAAATAGAACATAATTGTCCAATTCCAGACAATTTTCTTTTTTATGCCTAAATCAAATTAGAGGCCATAATAGAATTAATCATTATTACAATCTTGGTTTAAGATAATTTTAAGTTAAATAGACTTCAGATTAATTATAACAGAAAGGATAATCGATTTATTGGCAATGACCCTTACAAATAGTGTATTAATTAAATTACTTAATTTAAAATTTTAATTAATGTCATTTCATTTGGCACAAATAAAGGCAAGGCCTTTAACCTTTTTAATAGGAGTCGTAAAGTTGACTTTGTTACCCAACCGCCCTTTTATTTTAATTAATGAAAGTGAAGTCATGAATACATCGAAATAAAATGTATAAAATAATATTCTGTCAAAATAATGATTGTAAATGTTAAGATAGTGAGAGACCTTTTCATAAGAAGGCAATAATTTAAATAAAAGTGTGAATTGTGAATCCAGATAAAAGATTTAATCTGTAAATTACAAAATATACCGACATAATTTAATTTTTTTCCCCTAAGTCATTGACTACAGACAATTTTAATATGGTTGTTATTCAATCAGAAGAATTCTTCGATACACTTAGTTTCGTCACGATTTACTTTACCTCCTGCATTGGTCATTGCAGGATTCCATCTGACAACCTTCACTACAGCTGAGCTTCCACCACCTTAACATTCAGAAACTTTAACTTCAACATAATCCTCAATCTCAGCAAATGCAAATGAAACTGTACTGCGAACATTGAAGCTTCCCGTCATTATAACATCGACATATGAATATGCAACGCTAAGGTGCCTTGACCGATTTGCCTCAGCACAAATACACTTCCTAGTGTCAGCTTTTAATTGTTTATTTGCATTTACCGTTTGCTCTGTTCTGTCACATATTGTTTGGCTGGCAGCTAATCATGGACGGAATAACGGTACATGTATTACGTTGTCAGAGTATTTGTTAAGGTGATTGGCAATTGATATTTTGATTGCTGGAATATTGGCGTGATTTGGAAGATCTATTGCACAATGAACGGCTTGTGACTAATAGTGATGAATAAAAGATGGACTAAGAGGAAAACTAAAAAAGAGATTGTGTAGGTAGACTATCTACACATCTGTTTTAGAATAAGAAAGGAGTGAGTGCTGAAATGTCAGATGGAAGAGATGAATAGAAAAATAATAATAAATGTCCTGGGACATTCCTCACACACGGTCATCTGATCCCAAACTAAGCAGAGCTTGTACTATGGAAACCAGATAACTGATATACTACATATACTAGTTTTTGTTTGTAAATACATAATAATACCCAGGCACAGGACATACAGACATGTTCATGCATACAAATGCATGTCCTGTGTGGGAATCAAACCCACGACCTGCGGCGCGATAGGTGGAATCTTAACCAGAGTCACATTGGCTTAACTCTAATTGAAAAGATGATTACCTATTATAAAATATTGTTTGATGGGAAATAAAGAAAACCTTATTGACAAGTTCTGCAGATCCCAACTAATGGTTTAAAAGCATGAATAAGATTTTTGATTTCATAATCATTACCGAAGATTTTGTGTTCGGTCACACTTCTGTATTGGCGTTGCATTGCAGAATACTTTTTTCGTTCCTTTCCGGATTTAAATCAATGATAAGAAATTTATAAATTGGTTAAATTGGGGCTTAATTCAAAATGTATCATTATCGCTTAGATTGTGGAATGAGCTCCCTGCCGAGGTTTTCCCAATGGACTCCAGCATGGGGTTCTTCAAAAAGGGTGTGAAGAGATTTCTGCAGGGTCGGCAACGCGCGAGTGACTCCCCTGGTGTTGCAAGCGTCCATAGGCTACGGTAACCGCTTACCATCAGGCGGGCCGTATGCTTGTTTGCTAAGTAGTATAAAAAAAACCGCATCTACAAGTTTTAAGTATAGGTATCATACAAGGAACTTATAATAGTCTTGGAAGATGTACATCTCACACATAGCAAGGCCTCAGGTTTTTTGCAACTAAACAAAGATTTTCAATCACGATTTGCCTAGAATTTTTGAGGTCAAGAATACCCAAGATTTCCTACATCGATGATTTTATAATGACATCACTAGTTCATGGTATGATTATTGTGGTTAAAATTATTATTAAAATTATTAATGACGTAAATCCTATACCTGTGTTAGTCATTGGGTTTGGTAATTGTGAGAAATAATTTCGAGGAATCAATATATATGCGTTGCCCTTCTGAGAAGAGTTGTGTCCGCTAGTTTGCGAAAAACTAGCATTGAACTATATTGAAATCATTTGCATTGATCTTCTAATTTTCCTTTTCCTCTCAAATTATGTCCTTTAATTTCTGGTTAACATATTGAAATACTAAAGCTTCTTTGTGGTAACAATTACTGGTCATAATTATAAAATAAATTATTATTTCGTCTAAGTTTTTAACAAAATTAACTTACAGAACTAATTTCTAATAAATAATTAAAACGTACTTTTCTAAAGTTTTAAAATTGACCATTTACTGAATATTTAAAAATCAGATAAAATACGCATAAAAAATTTAAAGCTACGTGATTCATGTTGTCAATAGCAAACCGAATACAAATAAATTAATTCTTTTGAAATTCTAATTTTAATATTAGTCGTCTGAAGTTCTATCTAGAAATGTGACTTAGCGGGTTTTTTTTGCGTGGACCCAATGTGGGTCAATTTGTACGTGACTTAGTGATGGTAACATAAAGGTGATGAAAGTTTTATTTTGTTCTTATTGTCACCAAAGTCTTTTGTGCAATTTGGGTGACTAAAGACTTGTCAATCACCAGTGGAAATTGGTGATGCGTTAAAGATCCCGTAATTAACAGCAATGAAGTAAGTTGATGTTTCAGAAACATATCGTCATCTAAGCCCAGAGCACTATAGAACATCTTCGTATGAATCTTTTTAACAGTCTTATATATCAACGGTCTCTTGTCAGGTATTTCATCGTCAGTCTATTTTGTAGAAGTAATCCCAACATTATCATCGGTTCATGCACGTGTGTCTCCTGTACAGTCTCCCGTAGCAACGATAGGAACTAAGGACATAATGTGAACCCAGTATGGGTCAGCAACCTTAATATTTAAGTAAAAATCTGAAGATCTTCAAACAAAATTTATTAAAACCAATAATAAAGTAAATTTAAAAGATGAATATTGCAATAAGCATTTTATCATTTACTTCACTCATGTAATAACTGTTATCAATACGCAAACGAAATCTATTACTGCAAAATTGTGTCAAGCGATAACCTGATTTGTATCGATAACGTATCGGCGTCCATATCGGAAAGGGAAAGGCCTAATTTTAGCACTTGACCGAGATTTACATGATAATTTATCTGCGAATTCGAATTACGCAAGTAGGTAATACTGGTATTAGTTTAGCTAAGTGAATATTAGTACCTATGAATACTTTATTTGGTAATGATATTGTCAATTTCATAAAGTTTGAGGTATTTATTGGTAAATTTGCAGTTGTCTTATTTTAACGTATAGAAAAATGAGAATTAGCAGAAAACGATTTTAGTCTTGATAAAAATCATTGTTTTCCACTCCAAGCAATCTAACTCAATTAACTTTTGAATGGTAGATTTAAAGAAGAGAAATTTGTTACGAAGTGAAATTAAGGACCTGAAAATTTCTTAAATTGTACCACTGTATACTTAAGAATACTTCCTGGCCACTTTCATGTCAGCTATAATGTTTTTAAAAGTTACCCGCTTGCTGCTTCTCCAGATATTTTAATTACAAACCAGATTTTAAATACCTACATGCTTATACAAGACATCACGGAAACGGCCGACGAACAAGTTTTCCAAGAAGATTGCATAAAACAAAATAAAGCAGCAAATCTTGAGGATTCCACTTAATACCCTAACGGTCCAGTCAGGATCGAACTTGCGACCGATCAATTTAAAGGGGACAGGATAATTGCCGTTAATGCAACGCAAAACCGTCGGTATTTGCTATTAGTCAACGCTGTGAATTTGTGGAGCTTTTTAAATATGCAGGGTAATGGCGAAGTAGAAAGAGCAATTTCTACATGGTTTCTAGGAGCGAATATTTTTATAAGTTGCAAAGAATTTTCTTTGTCTCGTTTCGACATTAATCGTGGCTGTTACTAAATCAACAGATAACACATTTCTACAATTTACGTACCGATTGGCTTCGTGATATAAGATAAGTAAATATTTAGAATAGCAAGAGGCGCCTTCTCTATAATTACCTATTTTATACGGGGTTATTAAATATTTCATTTTAAAAGGATTCGATTGAAGATTTATTAAAGTAATACACCTTACCGTAAAGTAGTCTAGTAGTAAGAGGTACCTACTTTAAATTATTTCATTTATTAGTTTTCCTTTTATAAATCCTAGCTGTAATTTTTTTAAGACATGATTTAAATCACACACGCAAATTTTTTGCTAATACAATTTAGAGATCTCCTTTAAATAGAGGTCGCAAGCTTAACCAAAGAACCCAAAGACTTCAATCTTAACGTGCTTAAAAATGCATGCGTTTAAAAATGTGAATGATCCCGTAGAACAAACAATAGCAACTGCTCCGCCCACTTGCTGGTCCAAAGCGTATTGCATAAGAGTAGATACGTGTTTTGGAGTAACTGGACTTTGTGCTACACGTATTGATTTTATATTCTGCTTTTTATAATGTGTAAAATCAGTTTTGTTTAGATCTTTTTAATTTACATGTTTCCTTATGATTTATAAATCTTGCTTTTCAGTATGGCCGTAGTAATTCATTTAGTTGGTCAGTTAGTTTTTAATTAGATCGTCTTTAATTGTATGTTGATAATGCTTCATTGCTTGATTAGCGCCTCCTATAAAATAAAAAATTGGTACGTTTGGTTCTTCTTTGACATCTCATCAATTTTTCTTTCTAGAATTACCAACTGCAGCTAGTTTAATTAGCTCTTAAAGAACGATATGAGAATAATTATTTTTATTATAATCTGCTAATACATATAAAAACATCTTCCAATTTAATGTCACACTATTCAATTTATCTCATTCATAATTCAATACAAACCATGAAAACACGTAATTTAATTATTCAAATAAATAATTTTCAAGATTCCATTGGAATTCACAATGGACAATGTATTTGGGACTCCGAAACCAAAGCTAATAAGCATCGACACATTCTTTGTCACATGTGACATTATGTTCGGACGGTGTACCCATTGTTTCGTCACACCAACTTAGTTGATTTTGTTGACATACCTCTAACGGTACTTTTAAAACATTGAGGAAGTACGTTTTTTTTATGGGTATTGTATGTCCATAATGCATTGATTTATTTGAGCAGCAAATATATTGACTCAAAATTCTTGATAGGCATTGAAGAGATATTTACATCTACTTTTCTTCAATTGAAGTCTCTATTTTTGCCAAAGTTATCTGTATTAAAACACTTTCATATTTCTGGGTTCTCGTAACTTAATTTAATATTATTAGAAATTCTGAATTGACTTTCACTATTTTACACCATTTATCCTCCGTTATATTACTTTCTTTCAATCGATAGGCTTGTATTTGCCCAAAATCACTACGGTAATTCATGGTATTATCAGTTCCTGTCATAAAAAGCCTAGAATATTAAAAATGTTGTCCTTAAAATAATACATACATAATATTTGTTATTTGTTCATTATATTTCATCTTCTGAGTACTAAATCTTGTATTCGAAAGTGAATATCTTTGGAAATATTTTCAATAGTTAACCAATATTTTAAATTATACTCCAATCATTCTATAGGTTGTTATAGAAAGCGACAATGATTCAACTGATAGTGTCGCATAATTGAAATTTGTTTTGCACACAAAACCGATGGCATTTACTGATATGAAATTGAATTGTTGTTTATTTATAGAAAGTTTTGGAGATAACCGATAATCAGTTGTCATAAGAATGGCATTTCGAAATTGAATTCCGAGTCGAAACGAGCTGGTTCTGATTTTACGAGGAATTTAATACTTAAGCTATCAATAACTCTTAGGATTTATAGTTTGGCGTTCTTGAGTAACTTCAATGAAATTACATTCGTGTATTTTAGTTTAATTATCATCTTTATTAATCATCATTCGCATCTTAAGCTTTTTTTAATTTGTCAGTGTATTCATTCTGCTGCTCATGCGAGCACTATTAGACTCCCTAGTGGTACCAATTCTGTTGTAAGTCGCACTAAAATAATTTTAGTCACATAACATCTCTTTCTTACAAACATTATTGAAAAAAGGATAGAACATATTAAAGCTGTCAAATTAGTCTTTACCGTCTTCATTTGCGGGTACTTAGACGTAACCGCGATAGATGGCGACTTTTATATTGAAAACAAGCATTGGACTAATTTGACAGGACGAAATTTCTTACATATTTTCTTAAGTTCTTTGTTAGAAAGAGACATAGTGAGATTAAATTAGTTTAGTTTTAAACAGCAGAATCAGCACTATTATCTGTATAAAGTTCCCTGGTTCTTCTGCTTTGTGTGCTTACCACCGTCAGCTTCAACATCACTTACAGTATTACCCAACTGATATGGCGCGTCGTGAATCTTCGTTCGCACAGAAAAGAAAGTATGGCCCCGAAGATTAACGAAAGAATGCTTAAAACTTACAATCAACTTTAGATCACTACTATAAAGTTCATAATACACTGCAGCTGTCAGTTCCGTCTCACTCGCAAGTCACGCCCCTCCGCATGGCGCGCGCTAACATGGTGGCAGCTGCCGACCAATAGCGGTTTCCCGCGCTTTGTGAATGTACAAAAAGTATCTTCTGCGCAGGTACATCGGTAAACCATATCAGTTGAGTACTACTGTACCATGGTTGACAAATTCATTGATAAGCAATTTCATCATAGTCATTATTCAACCGTCAAAATTCCGCAACCAATTCAACTGTAGATAAAACACAAACGAATATTAATATCATTCATAATCATAATCTAAAACATAAACAATAAAAAAGTGTGGGTGTACCAAACCCCATATCAAGGATACAGACAGACAGACAAATTGATTGATGTATCGAAATGTATGATGATGAATGATGTTGAAAATGATCTCATTTGGCCTCCACTATTGTATTAATGATAAAATCATTTTTTTCACCGATGACCTGGTGGAAATATATTTTATGGTATGAGGCTGTGACACACTGGCATGGTCTTAATAGTAGACTGTTATATGGTAATATCCTTTATTACGGGACGTATGATGGGGATAATGATGATATTCGTCAACTAAGTCAAATTTGGAAAAAAGCTGTAATATGAAAAGATCTTTCACAACTAAAAAAATGCCTTGCTGAGTTTCTTGCCGGAGTCTTCTCAGTTTAAGTGTATTCCGAACCGGTGGTATATTCAACTGTATGTAACGTTCATAAGTGCCTTACCAGGGCCTATAAACTGAATAAATGACTTTTTGAATTTGATTTTTGAAAAATTGTGACTCTTGGGAGGTCCCACAGCGTGCGCTGTGTCATTAGTTAAACTTGCATGAAAATTATGTATGGCTGAATTGTTCCTCTTACAAAGTACAGTATACAGTAACTTTTTTTATCTTATAAATTCAGACCAAAAATATTGTGTTATTTGCGAAGCTGTTTTAGCTGATATGGTATTAATCTAAACTATATAAATTAATCAGAATCAGAATGTATTTCTACAAAGTTTCTAAATTACAAAGGCCTCAAAAACTCAATTATTAAAAAATGCTGGCCAAGTGCGAGTCGGACTCGCAAACGGAGTGTTCCGTACAATACATTGTGCTATGAAAACAAAACACCAAAAAAAATTGTTGTATGGGCGCCCCTTTTAATTTTTTTATTTTATTTAATTTTTATTATTTGTTGTTATAGTGGCGTTTGATACTTTAATGTGTGCTAGCCTTTAGCCCATAATTCTCTGAGATGTTAACACGCAAAGTTATCAGTTATTGGGATCTCTCCACACCTTGGTTAACTATATGTCAAAATATTACAACAGACAAATGATCTTTGCAACCTCTGAGTGGCTCTGAGGTTTGATAAACAGTTAATGGAATTTTCTATTATGGTTATCCATTATTTTTGAAAGAGTGGGTTTTGTTGATTGAGAATCATATAATAAAATCTAAAGCAAGCTAAATGTGTACATTAAATATTTTTTGAAAAATTACCCATTTACCCAAAACAGTTGCATTTAAATTTTCTGTTTGTTTGTTTGTTCAAGCATTACTCAAAAACTAATGGACGGATCGCGATGAAATTTGGCATGCAGATAGCCTATGGTATGGAGAAGGATATTGGCTATAGAAGCATTTTATCCCGGGAACGTGAATTTTTCATTGTTCATTCTCAATGTTCTTCGGCTCGAAACTTTTTGGACTGAAATTTAGTGAATGTAATTTAGCAAATATTTTACTACTAAAATTCTTACGCATTAAAATAATGTCAAATAAAAATGGCAGAGCAAACATGACTATGCCAAATAACTACCATTAGGTGTTGTATTTGTCTGTCATCGATACGCAACACTAGTGATGCGATTCGAACGACTCGATTTCTGTGGCCGTATCGATATCTCGGCCATCACTTTCATTGTCAGCAAATAAGTGACTGTGTACTTTAATCGGTGAATTTCTGGTTTGACTTGAAAATGAAAGTTGTTAATTTTGAAATTGATATTTGTTTAAATGATTTGTCAGAAAATATTAACGATTTATTTATTTTTGTAATAACTTTTTCCTTACTGTATCTCTCAGTGTACGCTGTTCTTATGTTATTTGCCGCTAAAGTACAGAAAGACGTTGCAAAACAAGCGTGCGACCTGACTGATGGTAAGCGGTTACCGTAGTTCTATGGACACTTGACAAACCCGGAGCATCACTCACGCCGTTACCAACCCCCTATCCAATGAGCTCTGGCCACCTTACTCACGCGCAGGAACAGTAAGTTATTTGGCTGCGGTATCCTGTTAGCTGGAGTTTCTGTCCACGTCGAGCTCTTCGAGCAAAATATGGTTTGCTCTACCTCTTTTAAAAACGATTTAATATGTATGTTTATTTTATAAATATGTGTGGAAAAAAGAGAGCTCGTAGAGTTAATAAGCTGAAGTAGCAATGGGCAGGCCACATCGCTCGAAGAGCCGATAACCGATGGGGAAGAAAGGTTTTCGAGTGGCGTCCACGTACTGGCAAGTGCCGAGCGGTACGACCACCAGGCGGACTGACGACCTGGTCAGAGTCGCTGGGCGCCGCTGGATGCAAGCGGCCCAGAACCGTTCGAAGTGGAAATCAATGGGGGAGGCCCATGTTCAGCAGTCATCCATGGGCTGATATGATGATGATGATGGAAAAAAGCCACAAATGTAATAGTGTCTACACACGTAGATAACATCACAAACTAAGTATAGTTCATTAAATAAAGCGGTTGCGAGTGAAAGTGCTTTACAAAATTGTCGTCGACGCTTTTCATGTTTTCCGTTTCTCTTCAAATGACGCCGTTGGAAAGTGGCTCAGTTCACCTTGTAATTGCTCAAAACTAGCTGTGTGTCGTGGTTTCACTTGCGTTCCTGAGATATAAATCTTATGGTAACACCAGATTCATAGCTATTTTTAGAAATTTTCATGTATTTTAAAGAGAGACTGCGCTCCGTCGATTGTCGGTTTTTTCACGAACACAGGGTTTCGCATCGCGCTTGTTGTAGGCTCGTTAAAGGCTCGTTAAGTACGTCCACACTTGACATCGCGAGCAACGAGCGAATTCTGTTCGTTCGTGGGTCGGCTCGTGTTGGGTTCGCGTAGCATAGACGCACTATAGGTTATTCAGGTAAATCTTAGGATATATTAAGGTTAGAGCTTTTACAGTAACATATACAAATCTTTGTACTGGATGATAATCGATCCTACGACTTGTGCCTTCAAGCTACCACGCCAACCGACGCGTAATCTCAAGAAATCAAATAATAAACTAACATTTACACAACCCTAAAAGATATTATTGTTAATAGTACATTAATTACACAGTCAACATTAACTCAAAGCAAGCCGAGCAAGCAAACATGCACTCAAGCAAACACGCACGCAAACAATCATGAGATAACATGCAACGTAATAAAACTGTTTAAAGTTAAGCAAATTAATCATTTCCATAGAAACGGTAACACCGACTAAAGCTTAACTTTGCCGATCGATCAAGAACGGCTAATCATGCTACACCACGAGCGCTTCAAAGATTAAAGACTACCAAATTATTATTTCAATTTTAAATCTGTCAAAACCATAGAATAACATGGTAAACATTTGTAAAGATTCGCTCGCTAAGCGAACGCGATGTTTTACAATACCTTTGAAGGCTGGTTTTAATGCAAGCAACTTAAAGATTTGAATGACGTCTTAAAAATAAACGAGATTCTATTTTTACCACATTTGGTTAACCACTTACAGCCTAGTCAAGCTTAAACACTTCGCTTGAATGCTCATTTTAACAGAATGCTTTAGTCTGTTAGCACCTCAACAAACAACATTTATTTGTCCCATGCCTTTATATGGTGCAGCGTACCGGAGTGAAATTTGTTTGTATTACAAAATGCTTTTTGTTAACCATAAAAGAAAGTTTAGTTTTGAACTTTTTAAACTTGTTTGTAGCGTTTACTCCTCTAAATGATGTTCGTTTGTTTGCTATTTCGTAATGACTTCAACGAAAGTGATGTGTTTAACAATATTTTAAGCGATTTTGAGTTCTAAAGACACTATATTAATGACTTTTCCTTACTGCCTGATCTATAAAACGTACTGCCTATAAACCACTAGAACTTGGAACTTGATTTTTTTAGTGTAAAAAGCAGGGGTAGGATCTTTCTTGGGGTGTTAAGTTAGAGGAAAATTTATTTTCTTTAAAAATTCATTAATCCCATGTCCCAAATGTGAAACAGTAAAAAAAAACGGGTTGCACTTCGGGAGTGCCGGCAGAAGTTTTGAAACTAGACATTTTTCACATAGTGTTTTTATACAAGGGAAAGCTAGTTCAAGATACATGTACATATAATACTTTTGAATAAGATTTTTTTATTAACTTAAAATGGGAACAAAAATGGTACCTACCTTCCGGCTAGCTAGAGAATATTATAAGAATTTGAACATAAGTATAAATACAGTCTAATTTGCAACTGCTCTCCCTCCGTCTTATGAATTTTCGATCAGGGTCACGTGACATCTGACGCGAGTTTAACATTTTTTACCCATCCCAAAAAGTGCACAATGCCACTAAAGAAGTTTTCACTTCAAAAAGAAAAAAAGTTATCATTGATATTTTAATCCGCTTACAGTTTTTTTGTATAATTTTAAAGAAAAATTTAAACAATAAATGCAAAACGAAACCCATAGAAAATCACCGAAGCGGCGACGCAGCTAACTTTAGGTCAAGATCCCTAGACTCGTTAACTTAACATGCTTTTAAGTAAACCGTCAATAATTACATTGTCGATTTGTTTAACTTGAATATTAAGCGTAAATATCATTGCATTTTTTACGGTTTGTGCGGAAAAGGCCTTCGTTTAACGCAAGGTTAAGAACTGTAAAGTCGATTAGTTTTGATGCAATCTTCGTAATGCATGAATTGCACAGTAAAATTTCTTTGAAACATAAATATTATGTGTTTTTGACTTAATTATACTCAAGATTATACATGCCTGGTAAAGAGCAAAATATATTTTTCAAGTGTCTAATTAGCAGGCTGTGCGATCAATCAGTAAGACAGGACAGGATTTTTGATCAAAACAGCTGTTTTTTTTTCTTCTTTTTGTCATCATAAATAATGAATAGATCGCGATGAAATTTAGCATGCAGATATCCTTTTTTATATAACGAAGTCGGCTGGATGTTTTCCAGACATGATGGTAAGCGGTTACCGTAGCCATATGGACGCTTGCAGAAGGACAGGGTACTCTTTATCCCAATGCGGGTGAAACAGCGGGGGACAGCTCGTTTTACAATAAGAAGTGATAATAATCTGACATAGAATAAACATACAGACAGAGAAGGATATAGGCCCTATATGGGTCATGCCTCAGGGTCATACCTTTTATTGAAATTCAATAACATCCTATAAAAAAAATACAAAATCAACCATAATTTTTGTGTCCAAAACCTATTAACTAACTTCTTTAGTAAATTACTAAACACTTCCTAAAACTAAACACATAAAAAATAAAAATACTTTAAAGACATGCGATGTTACAAAAACTCATCTGCAGGTACTACCGTAAATATTTTTGAACAAAAAACAAATAGTTTTTGTTTATTATAGGTATGTATTGTAATTACGTATATTATTTCCTACCATTTGATTATAAAATCGTGAGTAATTGCCGGCACAGAGATGTTCCTACTTACTAACCACAGAAACCATGGACTTTACAAAATAATATTCCAGTAGTATAATAGTCGTATTACTGGATCATTCAAAGTGAAAGCCATTTATTTAGTTTAGTCCCAAAGGTGGAGTTACTTCCCCAATCGAGTTAAGATCTGTAATAATAATACAAATAAAATTAATTGAATTGAATCGAATAGTTTTTTGAGCGACAGCGCAGACGACACAGACTTTTCGTGCGAAGGAGTCTGCGGGACACAAAAAAGTCCGTCACGGATTTTTCACATATACAAAGCACACAACACCACCAGTGCAATTCTGTTCTTTTTTGACAGCTGACGACGACGACGTCCGTCGTCGCGGTCTATTCTCTATACATTCGTAGTGCGGTGCTACATTTTTCAATTGGTCAATTAATTAATGTTTAATTTTAGGAAGCTCCTATTAAGGTCGTATTATGTATCCATTATAAAAAAAAAACCTGTCACTTTGTGGATCACTTTCATTTATGATAGTTTCTGTGTAATGTTATGATATTTGAAGTAAGTATGTTTTATTACAAATTATTTATTATAAATCCAAGACTGTTCTTTGTCGAAATCAGTCAAAAACAAAGGCCCAGTTCAGCAGAGGACATCTCGTGACAGAATATGATGATGATACTAATTTTATAGTGGTTACAGAGTTGGTATACATATTTCAGATATCTGCAGCTCAGAAAAGTCATATTATGGGCATCCTTAAATCAGCCAATGATGAAGATATCTTGGAAAAACGTCGTCAAGCTCAACAGTTGAGACTTTTGGCGAGTAATTCTTAAACTATTCTTGTTGAAATAAACATTGATTAAATTGTGCACAGCACTACAAAGTCAATGCATTTTTATTTACTGGAAATGCTAAAATTCTTCCAAATTCTATATAGAAGTCTTTGATATCTGGCTTATTTTTATTATTCCTTATAAAAAAATACCTCGTCAATTTAGTAGTATGTACTTACATACGAGTATGTTATTAAACATTATTCGTGAAAAAATGTTAATTGTTTCAATATTTTCAAAATATGGGCGCTATATCTAGCTTTCTTTTTGTGAAGTTTAAGTCGTAATATTAAGATAAAGTTAAACCAATGAATAGCCTTCATATTAAACCTTTAAAATTGGTATATTCAGTACATTAAAGTTTTACTAAAATATGAAATAAAATTAGCCTTTATCTAGTTTCCATATCATAAGTTTGCTTAGCTTGGGATTACGACTCAGATCATTAAAATAAATGAAATCCACTCGCAGAGCGCAGTTGATGTTTACAATACACCTTCCAGCCCATTTTAATTCTTTTGACCTATTCAAGTATTCAATTGTTTCGACATGCAATAGTCCGGGAGGTACTGATGCATTTTAGGTAGTATTAATACGCCGATCGATGGCCATCTTTTTCAAAAGATCTTGAATGACTAATATGTGAACCACGCATCAGCGATGCACCCGCGGTGGGTTTAGGATTGGAAGGTTACGGCAGGGGTAAACTTTTTTTTTACAAATTCATGCGAGCAGCTGACGCGTGTTCCCCCCTCCACCATGCAGCAGACGATTTTTTTCAGCTCAGTATTATGTCAAATACTTATGAAACAAGTTTGAGCCGGCGTACTATGTCTTTTTTTTTACTGGGAGTGGCTGATGACGGATGTAGAAGACTTGAGCACTTACTTGAGCAGACGGTCGGTTCACTTATTAGTCATATAAGATCAACTATACATTTCAACGTCAGCCGGCTTACTATGACTTTTGTGTTTGCAACGCTACCTCCCGGACTAACCGTCACAACGGAGTCGTCGTCGGTTGCTGTCAAAAACGTTTCAGAATACCAAAGCACATCTTCGATCATTCGGCGGGACTAGCTAGGGACGTACACGCTATGGAAATGCAGACATTGCGATGTATTATTTTGTACTTTAAATTAAAAAAAAAAAGAAGAAGAAATAGAGATTAGGGTACTTCCTATTCTTTCGCAGAGTTTTTACACGTCGTGTGCGTTACTGCTTAGTTTCAAATTCAAAATTATTTATTCAAATAGACCTTTGGAGGCACATATGAAAAGTCTGACTCTAATACTCTAATACCGGTCCGGAAAGTTGCATTCGCTGAGAAGAGCTGGCAATCAACTCAGCAATTACTCTTTTCAAAACAAGCTTAGATTCATTACATAATATTTATATTCTAATCGCACTGACAACAATTGCGTGCCCCTAGAATTTTATAGGTTCTATTTTCATATACTAAAAAGTGCGGCACGGATATTCTTTCTTCTGTGCTGCACCTAAATTGTCTTTTCAGCCTAGTATCACTTAGGTGTATTGTGATCACCACTGTACTCTATATAAAAGCGAACTACACTTGAAAATTCGAGGTAGGTTTCTTATAAGGTTAAGAATATGCTACAGGATTTTCCGAAAAAAAAATTCGCTCTGGCGACCTCACTCACGCGCAGGAACACAACATAAAGTTATTTGGCTGCGGTATTCTGTAAGGAGGTAAGTCCCCAGTCGAGCAATTCTTTGAACGAAATAGCACAACGCTTGAAACTCTACTGATAAGTAAATTCCATATTTTTGTACATAACTCTACAGTTATCGTGAACGAATGATCCGTGACGGCCCCAACCTTAACCGCAGTTGGTTAAAAATCAAACGCATGACTAATTTGTGAACACTCAACATTAGGAAGTGATTATGCGAACATCATTATGACGTAATTTAATTGAGTGTTCACGCTTTATTTACTTGCCATAACTTGTTTTATGTGAACTAGCTTAAAACTGCGGGTTTGTTTGTATTTTTGAACTGATTTTTCTGGGAAAAGTGTTCTTTTTAGTACCCACTTGGCTGGCCACTCAATGAATGGCTTGTGATGATGGGGCCGAAGGTGGAAAATACATATCTGGGGGCACGGAAGTGCCCCCCGCCAAGACAGCCAAGCGAAGCGAAAGGGCACTACCTTTTCTCGAAGCGCTTCGTCGTTTTTTTGAACCCTCATAACTAAAGTTTGGATTATACCAGACAAACAAAATTCTCAGGATATGATGTTAATAGTGAACTTATTGTTTCAATACTTGGCCTTTTCACTACTACAAGAACTATTGAATAACAAAAAAGTTACGAACAGTGAATACATTTTTCACCTTACTCCCATGTGACGGTAGCGAAACGGCCAAGCCACATATTTTGACTAAGGTGTAGAGTTTGTGAAGTTAGGGCTTGTAGAGTAAGTGCATGTAGAGTTATAAGCTTGGCTCTACATGAGATCAGTGCGAGCCATATGTCTTGGCAACATTTTACATAAAAATGTTTTTGGTGGGATAGCTAATAAGAGAACTAGTTTTGAAATTCAGCTGCTGGTAGATCACACTGGATGGTTCTTGTCGAAAGAAAGTAACTAGGTTGAGACTTCAATGTTTCCTTCACGAAAAGCTTAAGTTCACTGTAGGACATACAAAAAATTTACTACATGAAGATTGCAGCCATTTTTTTAATAATATCTACCACTTCATATTTAAAGCAAAAATTAAGACTGACAATTGTTTGAATTTACATATTTTACAAGCTTTTATTTAACTTGCAATGTTAAAATGTATATATGTTTGTTCGGGTGGAATCTTGCAGGTCGAATTTCACCCACTTCCAGTGGTCGGATTGCCTTGATATTTGGTATACATGAGTATATTAGAAGACAATGCAAGTACAGTCAACAAAAAGTACAGTCACCAAAAAAAGCCTGTATTAGACATGTAATTTTTAACAAAAACTTATTATCAATGTTTTGATTACCCAGTATTTTTAACCTTTTTAATCCAAGTTCATTGATATGAATGATAAAAGCAAAAGTAAGCATTCCAATCTAGACAAGAGCATAGTTTCTTAATACCTAGTATGATGTCGAATAGCTATGCAAATAAGTGGACTTAATTCAAAGTGGTACCATTTGTCACAGTCACATTTTTATTAGGTCGCTTTTTAAATCTGGCATACATTATGATACTAAGTAAGGGTGGACCCACAGAGCATTGAAAAAAACTGGGTAGCATGTTTCCACTGAAGGTCCTAGAGATTCCTTGCTCAACAGATTCCTTAATATTTAAGCGTGTCAGTGGGCGGCACCCTTTTACCAATAGATGATATTATATGAATTGTCTTATCATTTAGTGCTGTGGTATTGAGTTCATATTAGACTGACGGTGTTTGTACTGCGTTATGTATTTTTTTCTATTCGCGGGGTACGAGTATATGCCATTATTTTCGTCTCTATATAGGTGCCATTATGATTTATATTTAAGTAAACTTAAGGCTTCGGTTCGCAGCCGACCACAGGCAGCATCAGCAGGCGGCACTGTTGCCGCGACACTACTGGTTTCTATGTATTACTATGAATTAAAAATACCTTCCGTAGTACCGACACGTCGCGGGGCTCACCTTCATAGTGCGTGCCACTAAAGATGAGACTCACCACGTAGTTGACGTCTGACGTCAAACACAAAAAAAAAAAAAAAAAAAAGCCAAACATAGTCAGATTGTCCAAAAAATATATAAAAAATGTAACCTTGCTGAGTTTCTTGCCGGATTCTTCTCAGTTGAAGGCCGAGTTCCGAACCGGTGGTAACTTCAGTAAATGTGACCTTCATAAGTGCCCTTCTGGGGCCTAAATTGATTAAATGGCTTTGACTTTGACTTTTGACGCGGTGTATCAAGTCTCATCTTTAGTGGCACGTATTACAACATAGGAACGAGAGAGAAAGAGTCGCAGTTGGTTAAGATTCCACCTAACGCACCGCAGGTCGTGGGTTCGATTCCCACACAGGACATTCATTTGTGTGCATGAACATGTATGTCCTGAGTCTAGGTGTAATTATGTATATTAAGTATGTATTTACAAACAAAATGTAGTGTATGTATTATATCAGTTATCTGGTTTCCATAGTACAAGCTCTGCTTAGTTTGGGATCAGATGACCGTGTGTGAGGAAAGTCCCAGGATATTTATTTATTACTATTTATTAGTAGTGTAGCACATAGCTAACAGAGTGACATCGGCAGTGTCGCCTGTTGCTGCTGACTGCGAACAAAGTCTCAATCGAGTTCCAAACGAGTTAACAAACAAATAGTTCCACAGCCGTAACGAAACTTCTTGCTAATCCACCAAGGCCACTATCATCACGCTTTGTCATTCAGGAGGTGAGCTGAACTGTCAAACTGTTTATTAACCCAATAACTTTTGATATCGCCAGACCAGTTCAAACAATGGTTTTAAAACAATCGATTTGCAATACTCGGACTTTTAGGCTAATCGTAGATTATATCAGAAATGAAGAACCGGTGCGACAGACTATTGTTTTAAATTAATAATGATACTGGTTGATGCTGTGGCTTCACCTGTATCGAAGTTTAATTTCACAATACCGTTTATGAAGGCACCTCTACATCATGAAAAGAATATCTTCTCCGAGTCTTTTGGATATTTTAAAGTTTCTTATCATCTTTTCTGATTACTATAGAGTCTGTTTAAGCTTTTACGGAGCAAGTGTATACCTATATATATAAAGTGCCCGATATATTATTTGGTTTCACCTGTCCGGTGTCTGTAATCGAATCTTGCAAGTTAAATTCGACCCACTTCCCAGTGTCCGATTGAGCTGAAATTTGGTATACATTAGTATATTGGATTTGGATGACAATGCAAGTACAGACAACAAAAAGTACAGTAACCATAAAAAGCTTGTCTGAAAATGTTTTAATTCCTAAATAAAATATAATCATTTAGAGTCAAAAATGTGGTATGAATTCTTTGATCAATTTATTTTGAGCTGAAACCTCTTATAGAGAATCTATACCTGATGTAATCTTCACACCTTTCAGATAGATTTTCCCTTCCTGTTAGACGCTGTATAAACCAGTGACCCTAACATTAAAATTCTCATCAGAACGCCAGTAAAATCGGATAGCAAAATCATTAAAAATACTAAATTAATAAGAATTTAAGTTAATAAATACACAAACATTTTTAATAATTAGTTACCAACAGGTAGTAGGTAATTACCAGAATTAAAACCATAGATTTATACGCGTTCAAGATTCCTTATACTGCCGTCAGTGGGCGGACGGGCGCAACTAGCTAAATACAGGGTGTTTTTAAGAGCATGGCTAAAGCGACATTATTATAAAGCTCGTCATTTGACATTTCATTACGTAGCTTAATAAGGATATCACTAATTTATTACCTTGATTTTTATATGAATTCCTTTTATAAGATAGTAATATTGTTAAAGGCCTCTGTATTTTATTTTATGATGCATTTACATTTAAAAAACACTTGACAAAACAATAAATTAAGTTTTACCTCAAGATTTAATGCAATTGGACTGCTTGCGTCAAAAGGGTAGATATGGAGGGTTATTACCCGGATGGACTGTTGTTGTATGTCTTGCATTGGACCTATGTCCAGTAGAAATAAAAGTGAGTACTATACTAGTAGTATAGTATAGCGGACTAATTATGGCCCGCGATATCATCCGAAATGTTATGTAGCCTTTCTAAAAGGGACTATCTAAGGTACACACGGCAACACATCAAGCTATACATTTCCAGTATAAGCTGATCTCGCGTTGTATAGGATTTCCCTGCAATGAGAGGTCAGCTTATATTGGAAATGTATAGCTTGATCTGTAGCCGTGCGTACAAATAATTTTTGAATTCAAACTCAGTTCTTGAGATTTGCGCGTAATACCGGTTTTAAGTTGATTGTGAAGTTAGTTGAAAATCGATTGTAAATAAGTACTGATCAGACTGGAAAGCGAGTTAATAAAAACGTGATAATAAGACTGTTAATTTACCAGGCCTCTTAAGACATCTTAGCAGATTTGAACATCAACCTGTATATTACGTAACTGTAGTTACTGCACCATAATTAATTGGTTCAGACAAGTTCTAACACGCTGTCTCATACATTAACATATTTATTGTCATTGTTAACAATACTACTGTATGTACCTATAAATAAATAGGTATGTCTACGGTAGCTGTGACAGTAGAGCCATAGATGTTTTTACAGCTAGATTAGCCGTTTCTTTTCCTCCCCCGTCGAGCTGTTTTTTGAGCGAAAAGAACGGTATGCCCTACCTCACGTAAATCTCATTATGTATCTCACCTGTAGGCCTAGACAAAAATCATTTCTGGTAACGCTAACGCCAAACGCTAATTCCAAAATGTATGGCAATGACATCACCTGTGGAAAAGACGTGTAACGTCACGCTAAGTTCGTAGACAAATTCATAAATGTTAGGGACGCTATGGGGACGCTAACGCTTACGTGGAGCGGGAGCAGTAGCGTGGCGTCTTTCTTATAAAGTGACAGACAAGTGGTGTTTTTGACAAACGCAAGCGTCAATTTTAGCATTTATTGGTCACGCTCCTTAGCGGATGCTCGAACCCTGCCGCTAACGCTTCGAATGCCAGCGAGTTATAGTAAAAAGTGAATTTGTGATTGATATTTGACAACAAAATCCATTGTTTGTGATTGTTATAGGCGGAAAATAACGAAAAGCGTGGATTAGGCGTCGAATAAGGACTCATCGGCATGATATGGAGGTTATTGCCGAAATGTCTTGGTTGGAATTTTGTACTATTGCATAAAAGTAAACTATAAATTATTAAACAAAATATCAATAAAAAAACTTGACGTAAAAGAACACTTACAAAAAATTGCTTTATTTGAAATAACCTAATTGAACGATTCCTGATTTAGTCCCTGAGTAGACGCCATAGTCATTTCATAACATTATTAGCAGTATCAGCCATTTTTTGTAAGGAGATATCGTTTCAAATGACCGCCAATCACTTAACTACCTACAGTCAGGCCGAGTTCGACGTTTGATATTTCATGTATAAACATTTTTGTATCGGTATCACGCTAATTTCTATAGACAAAACAGCGTGTTTCCTTTCGACGCTGCGGAATTGGCGTTTCTTGTTTGCTTGGTGCTTTGTCTACCACTTGTCGTTAGCGTGCTCACGCTAACGTTTAGTCTGTAGCGTGTGCGGAAAAAAGTATGGATGATTTTTGTCTAGGCCTGCAGGTCGGTGATGATGTGGCCGAAGATGATGAGCTAACAAAGCCCGTTACTGGCTCTCAAGTATAACGAATTACTCTGGTAGGTACTTGGCGGTAGAATATGATCATGAAAGGAAAGATTTCTAAAATTAAATCCCTATGGGGGTAAATATGACAGGTAAAACCGCAGGGTGATATCTAGCGTAAACAGTTTCCATATAGATGAATTCACAAGTATATCGTACACTAGTTGATTTACAGTCAGAAAAATTACGATTCCTTCTCATTTGATTTCGGTAATGACATTTGGACAGTCGCTCTATTAATGTTCTAACTCTATGATAGTGCATCTTTCTTATGACAAAAAAGGTTCAATTCAGTCAGATTATCGCATTCCAGGTCGCCCTACAAATTCTCTACCGCACCTCAAATAATTAAGTGCATCGTAATGAAAGCTACAACTAAGCATGCCCTCCAATCGCTTAATGACCGAGTGATAGGTCAATCGGTCAGTGTACATATCTGTTCTCAACGCCCACACAATTACATTTAATGTAAGGAGGTCAAACAATCAGATCACGTAAAAGTGGATTATAAACGAGTATATTTGTTTTGAGATTTCATCGCTTTCTTTAGCTATGTTTTTTGGTGAAATTATGATTTGTCAGATGTTTATGACAGTGTATAATCACCCATTCGGTGGGTGTAGCTTATAGATCTATCTAAAAAGTAATTGAAGTACATTTTTTTTATTTTTTTTATTACAATCTACCAAATACTGTACAATCTTTTTATAGAAAATAGATAGAGAATGTAACATGTTAATTACCGATTATTGGCAATAGCGACAACCTGCAGGAAAGCTGCTTGCTTTTGCTGAGTTTATTTCCGGCTCTTCTCAGCATTTTTTTTTTTAAATTGAATAAATAATATCCCAGTGCATTCCATCCCAAAGTAAATGGAACTTTTAATAGATTAGAAAAAAAAAACAATTAGGAAAATTTAATCATTTTGATGGACAATAAATAACGCGTCATCAACATCTGACACCATATAATAGGAAAAAAAAATACGCTCATTCTAAATTCAAATCTCAAAGTCGTATCCACACAACGCATGTCCAAATCCGTTAGCAAATAAAAGAGATAGTGACAGTGTATTAGACCTTCGATCAATTCGTGACTTGACCACACTCAGCTTAATTACTATTTGATTCGGTGCACCGCTATCTGTTAGAAAATTAAATCCTTATAACGGTCCCAAATTATTGCACCCGGATGCTCGGTTCTGAGTTGATTCTCCTCATAAACGCGTACTTTTTATGAGGAGAATCAACTCAGAACCTCGTAAGGTTTATACTCGACTCTTTATGTCCTAATGAATCTTTAATTTCATGGAAACATCTCAAACGATTTGGGTGGGTTAAACTGCATTGAATTAATGTATGGTTAATGTTGGGTACTAAAGAAGATAGATGAAAGAAGATTGCATGCATCTGAGATGAGGATGTTGAGATGGATGTGTGGAGTGACAAGAATGATGATAAGGAATGAGTACATAAGGGGAAGCTTGAAAGTAGCGCCAGTGACTAAAAAGTTGAGAGGGAACCGTTTAGCGTATGGACATGTTATGAGGAGAAATGAAAACCACGTCACTAAAAGAGTTATGAATATGAAAGTGGATGGATATACGGGAAGAGGAAGACCGAACAAGAGATGGATGGATTGTGTGAAAGATGATATGTGTAAGAAAGGAGTGAATGCTAGTATGACGGATAGAAGAGACGAATGGAAGAAGCGTACATATTGCGCCGACCACAAATTATTGGGAACAGGGCAGGCAGATGATAATGATGAAACTGTATTGAATTAACTAGCTGTCTCCTGCGCGTTCCCGGAATAAAAAGTTGCCAATAATACTCTGGAATAATGTAGCTTCCAATTAATGAAAGAATTTCTTTAATTCGACCGTTTAAACAAACAAATAAAAGAAAAACTTTTCGCCTTAGAATAGATAGATTGAGTAAATCATTTGAAGCCCTATTGCGTACACGGAGGAGTGGGAGATTTAGTATAGTTATCGTTTTCACGCAGAAGTACAAAAAACTGAAAATAAAAAAACAACGGGTTGCACTCCGGGAGTGCCGGCAGAAGTGAAAACTTGAATATTAACGTTGTGCATTTTTTAAACTAGACATTTTTCACATAGTGTTTTTATACAAGGGAAAGCTAGTTCAAGATACATGTACATATAATACTTTTGAATAAGTTTTTTTTATTAACTTAAAATGGGAACAAAAATGGTACCTTCCGACTAGCTAGAGAATATTATAAGAATTTGAACATAACCCTAGTATAAATACAGTCCAACTACTCTCCCTCCGTCTTACGAATTTTCGATCAGGGTCACGTGACATCTGACGCGAGTTTAACATTTTTTACCCATCCCGAAAAGTACACAACGCCGCTAAAGAAGTTCACTTCAAAAAAAGTTTTGCTCTATTTCTAAATTATGAATTACGTTCAAATTCACACCACTAGTAAAAATAAATACCCTGTGAGATATTCTATTTCAAGCCAGTTACAAAACGCGAGACTAAAAGTACAATTTCACTACAGCCTATTTATATTGCGCCACAAGTTTTTATATAATGTGTATAATATTAAGTACAGGTATATTAGCATAGTAATGAAAACACCAGGTGTCCGAAATATGAGCCCAGTTGGCAATAGTTCATGTGCTTCGAATAATTACTGATAATCACTGAGTTACATGCTACTAGATGTGTTATGAACGCACAATTACATGTACATAGGGGTAAATCAATCTTTTACTCACAAACATTATTGAAAAAGGACAGAAAATATTTAAAGGTGTCAAACTAGTCTACGACATTTGTAATAACGGCAAATTACACACTTTTCATGGCAACAATATTCCACGTTGAAAACAAGCAATTGCACTAATTTGATAGAAAAAAAATCTTTCTTTTCTTATGTTTTTTTTTTAAAAAGAGATGTACTTCGCGTGCCAGAAATAGACTAATGCTATTTAATTCGTTTGACGCTGTTTCGCGCGGAGTTGGAACTAGCATCACTAACGCTCTTGTGTCGTCATGGTAGGTACAAAAAAGTGGCACGCTTGGCTTTCATACAGAAGGCACTTGCGTTATCTATTTAGATTTATGTATATCTGTGGATGGTACCTATTGTACAATCTGTCATTCGGTCATTCTCAAAATCATTCTTTTTTGGAACAGGTGTGACTCAATCACTCAAAAATTACTTCACACTTTTAGAAAAAACTTGACCAAATTGTTATCACGATAAGACCCTCGGCAGCACAGCAAATTAAACAGCAGTACTCGAAACTTCTGTGAATTCTCAAATAGAAGGTCCATTCAAAACGTCAAATCATCAAATACCAGGTTATTTCTAGTCACGCTCCATCCACGTAATGTCAGGCCCACAATAATTACCTACATACGTGTAATTGGATGTCGGTCGACGTAACCACGTGGCGAGAATGTGTGTCACGCTCACTTTCCGCTGTTTGGCCAGAGTGGAGCGGAGCACGCGAATGGCCCATGGTGTAAACTGAGGTCAAAGCCAAATTGTGTTTGATTTGGGTTGTTTTTCTTTTTTAACGGGCTTCATGGCTGTCAGCAACGTTTATTTAAAAGACAAAAAAACCGAAAGTGCGAGTCTGACTCGCACACGGAGGGTTCCGTACAATATTAACTAACTCAACTTTGCTATGAAAAAAAAAACTAAAAAGACGTTTCTTGTATAGGCGCCCCCTTTAATTTTTAATTTTATTTCATTTTTATTTGTTGTTATTGCGGCAATAGAAATACAGATTCTATGAAAATTTTTGCTGTCTACCTATAACCGTTCATGAGATACAGCGGACGGACAGCGGAGTCTTAGTAATAGGGACCCCTAAAAAAGGAATTAGAGTTTATAAAACTTAACTTTAAAAGTAAAAATAATTATTGAACTTATCTTCCATGTCTGTTCCGTAAGGGACTTAGTGTAAGTATGATACTTAAACTTAAATGAAATATTTGAGCGGTTTATGAGGTGCGTTGAATCGTTGATAGATCAGTCACTAAGTCAGGAAATTTTTGCTATTGTATACAGATCAATGATTCATGTAACTTCAATAAATTTAACCTTCATATTTCCCTTCTGGGGCTTAAATTGAATAAATGGCTTTGACTTTGACTTTATGACCATGAATGGCTATAAATCATATAGTATAGGGAATAGTGAATTTTCATGAGCCTCGAGGACAATTTGATGAGCCGGGAAACGAACGCGTTGGTTAAGAAAAAAATTAAACAGCAGATTTTTTAGAGGAAAAACTAATGCAAAAGTAACAATATTTTATTTTTCATGCATTTATTAATTTTATCTAATTCCCATATATTAAAATACTTTTCTTTTTGTAAATCCAATCCATCCAATCCAATCCATCTCGGATATTTTAGGTTTTAGCTATCCATGCTCACTTGAACCATGGATTTGTCCTTTTTAATTAGTATAGTTTGAACTGTAAAAATCTCTTTAGATATTTAACATGTCACCCACAATAGAGCAATATCCATGTGGAGGTCATAAATAACTTCAGTTTTATTACCTTATTTCAGAGTCTTTATGCCCATTCTCAAATTATTTGCGGTAATTTTCGATTTCTCACTCAGCGGGTTACTTATTAAGTCAATTATAAAAGGTACAAACTATTGAAACGGGTTTCGCAATCGTATAATAATATGGCTCAATAAAAACAACTCTAATTTGCGATGAGATGAAAAAATTAAGTTATTAAAAATAATTGTAACGTATTGTTATATTAAATTTGTTATTACGTAACATTTTATGTAACGTACTATACAATGGAAAATAAAAACCGACCTACCATTGTAATAAATACTAGTTTATTACCCCTGTTTTGCCTGACTATGTTTTGGAGCCCAAATTTTAGATCATCAAGAATGATTGCGCTAAATATCGAAAATAGTTTTTTGCAATAATTCCCACATGGGATCACAAAAAAGGGATCCGTAAAAAGGTTTTTAAATGAGTCAATTAATTTAATATGTTATTACTTGTTAACTAAGTCCACTTTTTTGTTCCAGGTTCCACCGTACGTCAGATAAGGTAACGTATTATTTGAGCTCTTCAAAATCCGCGACCTTGTTTTTTAACCGACCGATCCCAAAGAGGATGCTTGTATCGTTACAAAAACTGCTGAAAACATGCTTTGAGTTAATTATATAGTTCTATATAGTATTCCGTTTTAACATGTTAGGATTCCGTGTCTAAAAAATTGTTAATATCATACTCAATTTTATTACTTCGAATTTACCAGAGGTTCACCATGCTAAGTAAAGATCCTGATCCCACCGATAAGTGCTTAGTAATAGAGACCTTATATAAAATTACTAGGTGACTTACTGCCAGTTACTATAGGTATATATTTAATGCCTTAACTATTAATTCTCTCTATTCCAACACAACAAATCAAAACTAGAACCGAAAATACTGAATTGCACACTAAATACGCACACTAAATAAATCAAACTGATCAGTTTTATGGTTTATGCAAAACTGTTTGAACTGAATTATCATCTAGCGATATTGTCACAGTTCTAACCTAACCTAACCAACTGTATTTGGAGTGCCCCGAGTCGGTTCTGGATGATAGAACATGTTATGATGAATAGGTAGTTTAATTGTATAACAGTTTTTCTGATATGCAATAAGTAAATTAGAGGAGAGACTTAAGTTTGCGTAATTTTTAAACAGAGGTGCAATTAAAAATATCCCGTTACTATATCGGATCTATCGTAGATTTAGCGATTGTGAATTGATATTTGACATTACATTTCTTTATAAATAGTGTCAAAAATCGACACCATCAAAGTAAAGGATAGATCGAAAATAGTTTGGTATTTAGTGCCTAAGTAGCAGATGATTTACTTACACCCTTACGCGGGGGGACAATTCGTTGAGAACTGATAGCTCTCAGCTGATTAAGTGTGACAGTTAACTCTTGAGGAGCAATTATGTAAACTACACATTTTATAATTTTTGGAGCTTCTAAACTAAACATAACACGATATAACTACAACAGATATACTGGAAACTCAAAGTATGCAAATGATTCTACGGAACACTTCAATCCCGTCTAAATATTTTTTGTTGTTTTAGTTTTTGATATAAAGCGCTGTCCGATTTGCTTACAATGGCGATAGGGGTGGCATCCTATTATCATATTAATTCTCAACCATGTATCTTTATTATTAACAGAGATAAATTACTAATTCGTCTCGCACGTCAGACAATCATTTGTTTTATTTTTTTCTTAGCCATTGTGATGCTTTTGATGCAAATTCAATGAAATGAGTTGTTTTGCTATTTGTAGCCTTATTGATCTATCCGAATACTGCTTTGTTTATTATTGCATAATAATGATGATATAAACTAGCTTTTTGCCCCGCGGTTTTGCCCACTATCTCCTTCCTTAGTGGATTACTACGTTATTTATGAAACTTTTGTGTAAATTTTCAAATTTATAAGCTATGATTTGAGCTGTGCATTAATATATCAGTCCTCTAGTAACCAAAATCGGATATCGTGAAGATACTAAACGTAATACTTATTGTGAGCATTAACCTAAATCAAAATATATGTATTTTACCTTCGATCATTATCTAATTTTAGTAAAACTCTGAATATTTTTATTTAATCATAGATGATAATAGTTAGCTACAAACACCACCACAAAGCTAATCCTTACTATCCTTACTAATATTATAAACGTTAAAGTTTGTATGTATGGATGTTTGATACTCTTTCACGCAAAAACTACTGAACGGATTTAGATGAAATTTGACACACAGATATAAGATGTTCTGGATTAACACATAGGATACTTTTTTATTCCGGGAAAACATACGATCGCTCGGGAATGCGGGTGAAACCGCGCGGGAGAGCTAGTATTTAAAAAAACCAGCCAAGTGCGAGTCCGACTCGCACACGGAGGGTTCCGTGTAATATTAACAACTCAACTTTGCTATGAAAAAAAAACGCCAAAAATGGTAATGTACATCATATATTTTTTTAGTGCTATCGTTCTCTTATTTTAGAAGTTACAGGGGGGGGGACACACATTTTACCACATTGGAAGTGTCTCTCGCGCAAACTATTCAGTTTAGAAAAAAAATATATAGACCAATCCATAGATACACCGAACGTATGGTTTGATGAAAAAAAAAATTTTGAGTTTCAGTACTAAGTATGGGGAACCCCCACATTTTTTTTTCTATTTTTGTTTGAAAATCTTAATGCGGTTTACAGAATACATCTACTTACCAAGTTTCAACAGTATAGTTCTTATAGTTTCGGAAAAAAGTGGCTGTGACATACGGACGGACAGACAGACAGACAGATAGACATGACGAATCTATAAGGGTTCCGTTTTTTGCCATTTGGCTACGGAACCCTAAAAAAACTTTACACACACTACAATGCGAACACACATAACTCTTTTGTTTATCTTCTTCTTCTCAGTTTTGTAGTAGTTACGTCTAGTACTAGCAAATAAATAACAAGAGCGGATTTAATCCAAAGAAACTAACACGTGTATTCTAAAATCAAAAAGAGATCTCATAACTAAGCTATAAAAAGAACACGTCAGATTTCCTTTCATCACTATTATATATAACATATCAAGTGTCAGACACAATTCGCGATTATGAAACAATGGACGAGGCATGGTGTCGTGAGGTGTTGAGGAGGCGTCAATGACTATACAACTAATGCAACGATTTTGACGCTCCGTCTGTGCGCAATCATTATCATTGTTGTGGATAAAGTGACACTACAAGACATATTTGAGAATGCCTAAATCCTAATTAATATTATGAAACATTAAATTAATTTTGTAAATATCTTTTTTAATGTTTAGAGGGGGATTATAGATGTTTCTGGCTTATTATTGAATGAAAATAATTGAATTATTATTTATCGTATACACCATATACATACAAGAGATTTGATAAGAATAATATAGGAAAATAATACACCACACGTGACTTTGTCGGTTGAGCAATCATTATTAATTAATTATAGCGTCAAGGAAAATAATTTTTCAATGTTTACCGAAAATGTTAGGTTAAGTACACTTATTAAGCCCTTATTATACCTTTAAATATTTTTTTTCAACAAACTCGCTCGTAAAGTGACATTTATTGCAAAATACAAGTCTGTTTTTCTCCACGCAAGTGTGTTGTAAAACGTCGTATGATACGCGTGTGCATTGACTATTACACTTTCAGCTCCCTTATCGCTTAATATCGCCTGGAGTGTTAATAACCAACTTTGCACACATGTATCTAATGTACTATTATTTATGTACCCGAACTCAATTACGATTAAGTAACAAATAATATTGATGTACTGAGAAACAATCAAATAACTTCAACAAATCTATTCAGATAAAAATTGCTGACTACTTTAAATATCTGTTAAAAAATCGAACGCACGAAATTATTTATAATACTTTAAATACTTAATGTAATTAAACAAATCTAAGAAGGCTATCAATAACCAAAAACACATCTCGATCCCTTTCTATATTTTGACATTTGGACACTATGATGAAAGTCCAATTTCGCGGTTCATCCGCAACCTAACATTTAGTCGCTGGCACAACAATTATCCGTAATACCATTGTCTTTATTCAGGAGAAAGGGCGTTGTGTGAAAATGACTGCAAAGGTGAAAGTTTGGCATTTTGTACCGCATTAGTTTAATATTGGGCGCGATAGTAAAAGTGTTTTGTTGGACTTAGTTAAAACTTCTGGTACTTTTTACTCTAAATCAGGTTTGAATTAAAAGCATGTAGGAATGATGTAAGAATTATAATCTGACTGTTGTAGGTCTGTTCTGTTTTGAAGTCATACGTATCCTGGGTCATTCTTCACAGACGGCTCTGATCCCAAAAAAAAAAACAACGGGTTGCACTCCGGGAGTGCCGGCAGAAGTGAAAACTTGAATATTAACGTTGTGCATTTTTGAAACTAGACATTTTTCACATAGTGTTTTTATACAAGGGAAAGCTAGTTCAAGATACGTGTATATCGGCGAACAATCGCCGTTTGTATTGAAAACACCGTTATTCATATTAACCGTATCTATTTATGAAACAGCTACTGTAAATAATTAAATTAGAACACGCACACACATAAAATATTTCAACAATATAGCAAATATAGCAATTAAATATTAAAAAGCTTGTACTTAACTCAAGGTTGTTACTCCTCAATGTCTGAGCACAGAATGAATTTGCAAGCTCGGTTCGCTATTGCTTTTATAGTTTTTATACGCCTGGAATCTACCCTCAACGATCAACACTTTTATTTTGAATAAAATGAACAACTTCCGGTTGATTTAAAATCATAGAGTGAGCTGTCAATTAAAATACTGAATTGTTTGTAAAAATTAAATAATGATTATAAAATATGAAAAGGTAAATAAATATAGCCTGAAATACTTCAAGAAATCACAATCATTTGAACAATAAAATTATAATAAACATATTCTTGCTTGCCTATTGTCAGTTATTACTTATACCGACATGATGATCGGAATTGTTTGGCGCCGACACGGCCATTCTGTTCCAGCGCGCTCTCTGCGCTGTGATCCCTTCGTAATAAACAAACTCCTGAAACATAGTTTTACTAATTCGGAGCCTATGGATTCAAAAATAAGCTGTAATATTGTATGTCAATAAATGGATTATTATTATTATAATAAGCTCACCCGCCTTGGATCTAGCCGTAACGTTTGACATCACCCAACTGGTATCTAGCCACAACGCTAGGCATCACCCGCCTTGGATCTTGCCTCAGACCAGGAAAGGATACGCATAGTGATCAGCTAGCGCTTAGGGTTGGATAGTTGGATATAGAAAATTATTTTTAAGATACGCGAGTTTACACCAATTCAACATTAAGTAAAACCCATTTTGGGTCTAACCAAAACACAATGAACAACTCAATCAACTAGGCATCACCCATTGGGATCTAGCCTCTCAAGACCAGGAAAAGGATACGCGTGGTGGCCAGCCAGCGTTTAGGGTGGGAAAGGTGGATAAGTTAGTAATCAGATATTTCATAAGGATTATCTGCTCGTCCATCCTTAACCTACTTACCGATCTTACAGTATTAAGATCTACTTTTTCATCATCATCAATATGAAAGAGCTTGTAACACGGCAGCGTGCATTGCTTGTCAAATAATAATTCCATGGTCGTTTTCCCTGTAATTTTAATACAGAAGAATTATAATCGTAAATCTTAAATTGTAGAATGCCACGGTTTATCAAGTTTTACCACCAACACGTTATCTTTTTATAATGCGTTGAACCAGACACATTATTTTGGGATTTCGGCTAAAATAATCTGTATCGGCATAGCGAAATTCCTTGCCAAACGTCCGAATCAGGTCCCCTTTTACTTGATCCCAAGTGGCAGCCCATATTTTTGCTCTGCCTTGTAGTTTTAGGATTGCTTTAGTACACTCAGCTCTGGCGAGGTAGATCCCACCGCTGCTATCGGCGGACAATCGCCGTTTGTATTGAAAACACTGTTATTCATATTAACCGTATCTATTTATGAAACGGCTACTGTAAGTAATTAAATTAGAACACGCACACACATAAAATATTTCAACAATATAGCAAATATAGCAATTAAATATTAAAAAGCTTGTACTTAACTCAAGGTTGTTACTCCTCAATGTCTGAGCACAGAATGAATTTGCAAGCTCGGTTCGCTATTGCTTTTATAGTTTTTATACGCCTGGAATCTAC
Organism: Polyploca ridens; assembly: GCA_951394255.1. Taxonomy (NCBI): domain Eukaryota; kingdom Metazoa; phylum Arthropoda; class Insecta; order Lepidoptera; family Drepanidae; genus Polyploca; species Polyploca ridens. The sequence continues at coordinate 2,268,988 of OX596267.1, forward strand.
CCTCAACGATCAACACTTTTATTTTGAATAAAATGAACAACTTCCGGTTGATTTAAAATCATAGAGTGAGCTGTCAATTAAAATACTGAATTGTTTGTAAAAATTAAATAATGATTATAAAATATGAAAAGGTAAATAAATATAGCCTGAAATACTTCAAGAAATCACAATCATTTGAACAATAAAATTATAATAAACATATTCTTGCCTATTTTAAATCTTTAGAATAGCATTAAATAAGTCAGTTATTACTTATACCGACATGATGATCGGAATTGTTTGGCGCCGACATGTACATATAATACTTTTGAATAAGATTTTTTTATTTACTTAAAATGGGAACAAAAATTGTACCAACCTTCCGGCTAGCTAGAGAATATTATAACAATTTGAACATAACCCCAGTATAAATACAGTCTAATTTGCAACTACTCTCTTCCCGTCTTACGAATTTTCGATCAGGATCACGTGACATCTGACGCGAGTTTAACATTTTTTACCCATCCCAAAAAGTGCACAACGCCGCTAAAGAAGTTTTCACTTCAATAAGAAGAGCTTATACTATGGAAACCAGATAACTGATATAATACATATACTACTTTTTGTTTGTATATACATACTTAAGAGGACTCAATTCGTCATACTTTTCATACAAAACCTCTGTACTTATTATGGCGTTGTTAAACATTTTTCGTTAGATGTTTTGAACAAATTAGTATCTTGTGCACTAAATCTAGCCGTGTATCTAGGCGTAATTTAAAAAGAGTGTGAAACAAATTCAGTCAAAGCCTCCGAAAAACAGCGTTTTTGCCTGAACTTTAGCCATATCTAATGTACCTATAAATTGTAAAAGTAAAGAAAACATTTAGATACCAGGCTTGCAAATGTATTGGAGATTCTAAATAATTAACTTTTTTTTCACAAACTTGTAAGATTTTTTCACAAGAAGTATACTCCTGGATCAAGTTTTATGAATGCGAAATTATGAATGACGACCGCGAAGCGGCCGCGAGTGATCAGCGGAATTTACCGACTGATAACCGACGGCTCTGATGTTGTCTCTCTTTTTTCGCAGTCAAACATTACGTTGGATGAAACAACAAGCTTTTAGACTATGCTTGCGTTGAAGTTGCGCCGGCCACAGAGGGCCACCTTAATAATCATAATTACACCCAGACTCAGGACATGCAGACTGTTTATGCGCACAAATGCATGCCAAAAGGGTACGCATATACAGGATGGAGGAATAGCGTTATCTGTTTAGTTCTATATCTGTGGTACACAATCCATAGATATAAATCTAAATAGATTACTCAAGTCCCTCCATCCTATGTATATGTACACTTTTGGCACACGAAGTACATACTCGCGTCCTCTATTAGATTTATATCTGGGTTACAAACTGTCAATACAAGTAGAAGCCGCCATTTTCTAATTATAAGTAATTATACTAAAATTAACGCTCTTTGGTTGTTATATTGACCTATAAAAGGCTATAAACTCGTAAAACGACTTTGAGTACTTATTTGGACATTGCAATTTGCAACGGTACAGAACTTGTAAGATATTAATGTAAGTAAAAACTTATTATTAAATGCAAACATATATAATGTATGTAAGTACAAATTATTTATATGTTTACTATTTTAATCTCACAAACAGAACATGCGATCTTAATCTTACACAGATTCAATATTTCCAATTACAAAATTGACATTTGAAATGTCAAGGTGTACTGTGATTTTGACGCTGTCAGAAATTGACAGCCGTTTGAAAAAAACTGTCAATTGCTCGGAGGCATTGACCCTTAACCGTTGGAGGTGTGGTCAGAATAAATAATTGTGGAATTATAAGTATACAAAGTTTATATTTTATTGCCTAACCACCAGTTAACTACAAGAATGTTTATTAGGCGTCCTTGGTTTGGGTTTGTACCGTTCAAGTCATTATTTTAACAGTTTACGCGATGTCATTTTGACCGTTGACAGGTAGAATGTTGGTGTTTTAATTTTTTGCTGGTGTTTTGAAGTCATTGGTCGTACGCACAGTAAAATAATGGAATTCAGTTTGTTTTTGTCCTATAAATTAATTGTAAATAAGTTGCTACTGTTTTTCTTTTTACCAGACTGACCCAGAAGGAGGGTTATGTTTTTCGAGTGTATGTATGTATGTATGTATGTATGTATGTATGTATGTATGTATGTATGTATGTATGTATGTATGTATGTATGTATGTATGTATGTATGTATGTATGTATGTATGTATGTATGTATGTATGTATGTATGTATGTATGTATGTATGTATGTATGTATGTATGTATGTATGTATGTATGTATGTATGTCTATTTCTTTGTGCCGCTCTGCAGCCTAAACGGCTTGAGGGATTTAAGCATATGAGGTGTCGTTAGATTCGTCTTGACTGGGGGAGTGTCATAGGGTATATTATTTTTATATAGCGCCTAAGAATAAAAAAATAGGGGGGGTATTAAAAGTAAAAGTTTCGTTATTATAACAATATGGGTATCAAATGAAAGCTTGTAAATAGACCATTCCATATATGTATATATTGTAATACTTTTATGCTACCATTTTGACGTAAACTGCAAAAAAACACGTTTAATGCAAGGACAGTATGTACTGAGCCGTTACTATACGTAAATCACAGATTTGCGATGGTTGTTAGCGTTCCTTTACCGTACCGCTCTTTTACTTACTAATACATACAACTCATTCTGTATAAAACTAAAAAGTCTGAAATAAATTAAATTATTAAAAGAAACAAAAAACCCGACTGCGTAAAACATAAATTAATTGAAAAGAGAAAAACAAGCTCTTAAATCCATAGAATTTTGAATATAACTTGAATTTTATAAGGTAGGTATTGCAGTCGAACCCGTTACTCGTTTGAATTAAGAATGCTTTGTCTACACACATATCACTTGCAGTGAGGTACAAACTTAACATAATCGGGATTATACCTATCATAAAACTGTGCGGTAATGTAAAGTAAAAAGCACTAGTGCGCAATAAACTGCATTAAGATACTAAAAACGGTGCAATAAATGTCACATTACGAGCAAGTGTGTTTAATAAAATTAGTAAACAAAAAGTACAGTTACCAAAAAAAGCTTGTTTTTAACAAAAACTTATTTTTTTAATAAAAACGAGACTGAAGAGCAACAGTATATCAGTATATACACAATAGCAAACTGATACTCAGAACATTAAAATACCAAAAAACAACAAGTTTAAGTTTGGTCCATAACTACAGGCGTACATAATCTCAGGATCCGCACAAAATGGCGGACCGACACGGAAAATTATAAAGTCATAATGCAAATATAGTGTAGGGCAATTAAGCGGTACCTAGAGGGGGGTATTATGGTAGTATACCTTACCAACGGTTACCATAAGTGCTGTGAGTTGCATACGTAATGAGTTGGTAGGGTTGCCAACTGAGTAATCAATGAGTCAGGACAAAAAGTTTGTAATCATTGTCAAATAAAACTGTACCATCTATTGTCTAAATACCCAATTATATTGTAATCATCATCATCAGCCTGTAATCTCCCACTGCTGAGCACAGGCCACCTTTCACATATTAGGGTGAATGAGCAGTTACTCCACCACGCGTGCCCACTGCGGATCGGTGGAGGTAGGCTAGTGGTCAACCTACTGTTGGAGTTGTCAAACCACTTAGTAAGACTCCAACTAGCTTAACGACTATTACAATTAAGTGATAACCAGGACCAACGGCTTTACGTGCCTTCCGAAGCACGAAACGCTCGATTTAAAAATACCACGTTCACCCATCCAGGACGGTGGTAGCTTCCGCGCTTCACGCTTCCTGAAGAATGTGTATTGTAATAGCACTAACTAATTTAAAGTTTTATAAAAAATACCAGCTTTTCACTCACAGCATCAATGCGAACCTTATTTTACCTCCTTAGGGGTTGAATTTCGGGTAACCTTTCTTAGTGCACCCCTAAGGTACACAGGGAATATTTCCTCCAATCTCTATGTCCGCCCTAACTCTCTCCGTACTAGGACACGATAACTTTAAGGCGATGATAGCTCAGTGGTAGTGACGTCGGATACCGAGATGAAGGTCCCGGGCTCGAATCCTACAATGAGCTTGAGCTTTCGGTGAAGGAAAACATCGTGAGGAAACCATAGCACGGTGGTAGGGTACTTTGTAGTACCCGCCTGGCTGGCTACCACCCTCAAGTTGAAAATCTGTCGCCAAGCACCTTTCGGTGTGTTCCGATAGCTGCACTTGAGAGCCAGTTCCTTCTAGGCTTTGTGTGCTTACCACCTTCGGCCGCATCATCACTTACCATGGTGGGATTGCGGTCAAACACAGGCCTATAAAAAGTAAAAAAAAAAAAAAAAAAAAAAAAATTCCTGTGAATCCCGAATGGATGGCAACCCTATGAGTAAGCATACTCAATCGATTTTAAGAATTGCCTCTGCACACTTAGTGATTGGTCAAGACTATGGGTTAATCTTTGCTTCTGTTTTTATTGCTTAGCAAATGTTGATTGAAGGATTTCTCAAACAGAGGTTGATAAGGATAAGGTGAGTTAGGTAATATTAGGTTAGGTTATGTAATCTTTATCTTTTACTACCGGTTTTTTAGTGTAAGCAGTTTAGCTGGTTGGTATGGGGAATGAGGGGACACACATACATCACTAAATGGGTAATCCATATCCATACTTATACTTACTATACTTACTATACTTACTATACTTACTATACTTACTATACTTACTATACTTACTATACTTACTATACTTACTATACTTACTATACTTACTATACTTACTATACTTACTATACATACTATACTTACTATACTTACTATTCTTACTATACTTACTATACATAGTATACTTACTATACTTACTATACTTACTAATACTTACTTACTACTAATATTATAAATGCGAAAGTAACTCTGTTTATTTGTATGTTTGTTACGCTTTCACGCCTCAACTACTCAACGGATCATCATGAAATTCGACATGCAGATAGCCTATGGTATGGAGAACGATATGAGCTACTTTTTATCCCAGGAACGCGGATGAAACCGCGGGGGACAGAAAGTTTTATCTATAAGCAAGATCCCGATGTGGATCGAAAATTGGATGCTAGGTGTGTGCATTGCATTGCCGAGTGTATAACACATTTAGTGATTGGGATCCCTAATCTGAACGTACTTTAAAAACCGGCCAAGTACGAGGCGGTCTCGCACACGGAGGATTCCGTACAATAATAATGTTACCTTTCTCAAGTTGACTGTGAAATGAATAGTATGCGCAACAAAAAGAAGAAGTTTCTTGTATGGGGACCCCCTTTAATTTTAAATTGTATTTCATTTTTATTATTTGTTGTTATAGAAGCAATAGAAATACATATTCTGTGAAAATTTCAAGTGTCTACCTATTACGGTTCATGAGATACAACATACAACCCACTGACAGACAGGCGGACCGACGAACGGACGGATGGACGGACAGCTGAGTATTATGAATAGGGTTTGGCAATCGGAACCCTAAAAAAATGTCAACGATACGGTAAAATGCGCAATCTAAAAAAAATAACTAAAAATTAAAATTAACAAGAAAAAAAAGACTCAATTAAAATTAATTGATAATGAATTCGAGCAATTATAATTTTAAAATCAAAACTATTGGAATTATCGAATCTTATAATAATAGATGAATTAATTCCATCAATCCAAGCTGAGACTAGAAATTAATTAAAATTTCACGGTGTCAGGCAAAACTTGACAACAAAATGACGAGAAGGCTGCCTCTTAAATTATTCGTTTGATTACAACATCAATCACTGCGAAAGAAGTTGAGGAGCACGGCAGTGCGCCCGCCAAGGCCTGAGGGCCAACCACCATATATTAGTCAAACACAGAACAAATTTCCTTCTCTTTCTAATAAACTTCAAAAAAAGGAGGAGGTTCTCAATTCGGTTGCATGTTTTTTTTATGTTTGTTCAAAGTCAAAGTCAAAGCCATTTATTCAATTTAGGCCCTAGTAGGGCACTTATGAAGGTCAAAGCTACTGAAGTTACCACCAGTTCGTAAGTCAGCCTTCAACTGAGAAGAACAGGCAAGAAACTCAGTGTTACCTCATTACTCCATCATTTATTAACCGATTTGGAATATTCTTTATTGTTTGAAAGGGTAAACTTCCCGTTGGTCCCATTGTCATCAGATTAGGGTTTGATTACTTCTTAGTGTACCTACTTTAAAGTCGGTTTATGTTTTTTGTAAAACACTTATCAATTATTCTTGTTATAGACATAATTCCAGCGTATTTTTGACTATCCTATACCATGTAAATTTGTAGTCCTTCTTTGAAATTTCGGTCCCCCATTTCGGCCCCATTTGCAAAGAATATAAAAATAAATTTATTTATTCGTAATTTGATAAAGTCAAGATGCTCTAGAATTGGTGACATCAAATTTCACTTCTTTCTATAAAATCAAATAGTTTAATCTTGGCCTTGTGTAACAAGCATGTCTTTGATGCGATAAAATATTGCATGACAGTTTAATTTTTTTATTATAGTCGCACATAGGCAAGGGTTAAAGATCATACTGCATTATACTTAATCAAGCGTTTGACAATTTTATTATGAAGATTCTACAATATTTGTTTCAAATTCTTAAAATATGGATTGTTATTTATATGAACTACTTTTAAAATGCTAGCTTTTATACAGGGTGTAACGGAAACTGTATATACATTACAGTAATCCACTTTTTTGGTACGAGGTGCACAGATCGCGGTAGATAAAAATTTATATTAATATTAGTAAGGGACGCAAAATGACAATGACCCTCATTGACCGGTGACATGTTGGTTATGATTTTAATTCAAAAAACTTGAATTAAAAAATTTGGTTTGAATTTTTTAGTTATGTATTTTGAGCTGAAAATTTTTATAGAGAGTCTGTACCTGATGTAGTCTTCACCCCCTTCGGATGTATATACCCTTTCCGTTACACCTTATATAGCTTCAACTCTTTATACCTTCTATCTTAAATAGGCAGTTACATAATACTTAGCAAAGTACATGGGTGTCGATAGCAAAAATCGAAACTATATGGAATAGCTAAAAATGTTCAAATAAGTTTTCGAGTTCAATTTGATGAATACTAAAACTGTATAATTCGATTTTTAAATACTCAATTTCCATAGTCGATAATCAATTTTGAAGAAAACTGCTCTTGAATCATTCAATTCAATCATTCGATTCCTTTCTTTTTTTGACTAGGCTAATTTATTTTACAAGCTTTTATTTAGTTTCACCTGTCCCGTTGTCTGTAATGGAATTATGAAAGTTAAATTTGACACACTTTCCGGTTTCCGATTGAGCTGAAATTTTGCATGAATATGCAAATCGCGTGACAATGCAATATTATGATGACGTGGAGCTCATCTGATGATGGAGCTGGAAGGTGGCCATAGGAACTCCGTAATAAAACCACATAACCCCATCGAGTTTGGGCTCATTTCATTCGTCTTGATGAGTACTATGTCGCAAGTACAGTCAACAAAAATTACAGTCACTCAAAAAAACACAAAAAAATTACATTTTTAATAATGAACTTCTTTCTATTGTCCTAGCTAATCAGCCTAGATAATATACATTGGCCATTTCATTCTGCACAGTAAGAGTTATAGTTCTGATAAGAATCTGTTTATTATAATGACGAAAACGAAATATTGTTACAATAACTTCGATAAAATAAGTAGAACCATAGTATTTTAAATGCATAACCCTTATGTTCTAGTATCATAAGCGTGTTTTATTCATCTGTAATGAGTGCGACATATCACGCGACTGGCTCGTACGCGAGTTTGTGGGCGCCTAAAATGTTTAATGTTGATGCATCGTCAAATCATTTCTGAAAACATGAATTGTTACAAATTGAAGCGAAATTTCTTAGCACTGATTTTGCGATCATAATAATAATAGAACTGGTAAGGTTTTACATTGTTTAGTTTTTGCCCTACATTCACGAGGAATCAAATTTTTCTATGGATACAAAGACCCTATGTATTTATGAAGAATTTTATAACCCTTTTGGAATAAACACATCGATTTTCCAATTGATAGCTGCAGCAGAGGGAAAGTAGGATAAGTGAACGATTGGAGGACTTGCCTCAATCGATTTGATCTGATGATTATTTTACAAGCTTTTATTGAATTTCCAATGTATGTAACTATGTTTGTCCGGGTGGAATCTTGCAAGTCGAATTTCACCCACTTCCAGTGGTCGGATTGACTTAATATTTGGTATACATTAGTATATTGGAAGACAATGCAAAAACAATCAACAAAAAGTAGTCATGAAAAATAGGTTGTATTAAAAATGAAATTTTTAACAAAAAATGTCTTAATTTCCATAATGTTTTAATTTCCATAATATGGTAGGTAGAACATAAAAAAAATATTTTCTTGCAGTTTAGAGAGATTTAATAATAAAGAATATCTTTTTAATTTCTAAAAGATGTGATTTTATTCAGATTTCACTTAAACATACATGGCTGTCAAAATATTTAACTCATACACTTTTCTATCATCCCTTTAACAAATCACCATCACTTTGTAGATGAATTAAAATCAGTAGTTCAGCTTCATGCAACATTTTAGCGCTCCAAAACTAGAGTTTCTTCACAAAGGTATATATTTTTTGTTGTGTAACACTATGTTTTATTGATGTATTTCAGATTTATGGAGAAAGCCTATCGGTTTTCAATACATATTTATTGGGGATTGTTGCCATGGTAACGCGGGTACTATAAGATTGTTTATCTTATGTATTTCTTACTGAGGTAGGTACCGACTTTAAGATACCCGAAGAAATATGTATTTACCATAGAAATAGGTATACCTAGAAAGAGCGTCGCATACTACGCGACTATATAAAACGGGACAACTTTTTTCTAGGCTGGTGTTTGCTACGTTTTATGCTCGCTCTGCGTCATTCTGTTTGTCATAGTGACGTTCATAATGATAGCAGTTGTTGAACTATATACATTTAAATCGGGAGAATAAATATTACACATAATTTAGCATTTATATGTATTTTTATATATAGCCCCTGACATTTCGGTGCAATATTTTTCGACGCGTGAACAGCTTTGACGTTCAATCTGGATATATCAAGTCAATAGTAATTTACCTACTGTATATAACAAATATTATTTTATATATCGGTTTCTGGACTATATGTTGTCTCACTACTTAACCCCTTGGCTCTCGTTTTATCTCATCAAAATCACAAGCTTATTGTAAAAAATCGAACCCACGACCTGACATTTGACGTCACTGAACTATCATCTAACTAATATTATAAAGAGTAAAGATTTGATTGTTTGTTTGTTTGTTTGTTTGTTTGTTTGCATTGAATAGGCTCCGAATCTACTGAACCGATTTGAAAAATTCTTTCACTGTTGGGAAGCTACACTAACCGCGGTTGAAATAGGCTACTTTTTATGACGGGAACGCGGGTGAAACCGCAGGGTGGAAGCTAGTGTTATAATAATCATGATCTCGATGGACTGACAAACAAACAAGTTGAACTTTATCTAGGTATATATCAATCGTTTATTAATTTAATTATTCTTTAATAACAAACTCGTGCATAACTAATAATATTAATCAAGGATCGTTACGAAATTGTACAATAATTGCTTGTTATGATAGAATGTGATAATACGTTCATCTTAACAATTAAAGTAAATTGGCTTTAAAATATGGGAATATTATTTTGTTATTTTTGCTTTTATTACTATTCAATGTGAAATCATTTCGTCATTTATTAATTGGTAAAGGATATAAAATTATATAGGATGAACTAACCGGCCAAGTGCGAGTTGGACTCGCACGCGAAGGGTTCCGTAAATTGGTATACCAAACGTTTCTTGTATGGTGGCCCGAATAATGGTTCCTTGACAACAAAGCTACACACATCAAGCTGAATTTATAAATTATATATTTTTTGGATTATTGGTGTATTCTCTGATAAATTAATTACAAAATGTCTTTGAAAAAAAAAGTGTCTCATCACTAAAATAAACTCCGTCGCCTACAAGCAGATCATCTCTGCGTACTTGACAACATCTTGACATAAAATCCGACCATATTTGCTGGAGATATGTTCGAACATCTATAAAATAAGTTTATGTTAAAAATTTCATTTTTAATACAAGCTTTTTTTGGTGACTGTACTTTTTGTTGACTGTACTTGCATTGTCATCCAATATACTAATGTATACCAAATATCAAGTCAATCCGACCACTGGAAGTGGGTGAAATTCGACTTGCAAGATTCCACCCGAACAAACATACATACATTGCAAGTTAAATAAAAGCTTGTAATAAAAAAATATAAATGAATTGTATTGAGAATTTGCTAATCTATTTTTTGTTATTAAATAAAATGCTTCCACAAACGTAACATTCAAACAAAGTAAAATCAAATAATGAATACACGATGAATCACATACAATCTTACATGCCCTTGTAAAAACTTTATGAATTGAATTGATCCCCATCCTTTTCTAATCCGGTTACACATTCATCGCATCATAAGACTTCCTTACCACACTGTACAGGGTGTGGTCAAAACATTTATTGGTACGAGCATATTGAATTAAAGCTTGTATAGCCCTACTTTATAAAATCGGTCCCATTTCGGTTTGCAATAAGTTTGAGTACGCAAAATTTAAATCTATTCCCAATTTCAAATTATTTAAATATAGTGCTGGGGCAGATGGACAGAAGGGCGGAGGCGCTGGAGTCATCGTTTCTTTTTGCCTCTTTGCTTCGGAACCCCAAAAAAGATTAAAATTGAAACTAAGTATACACGGTGACTTTTTAACCGTTCATTCTCTAGAATAAACGTTGTTCAGAACATGCTTGACTAACAATCAATAGCATAATATAAAAAAAATATATAATTCCTGTTTGAAAAAACACAAAACAGACACATTTGTAAGGGGTAACGATAATCCCGACTTATTTAACTTTATTTTGTGTTTTTTCAAAAACCAATGACGTATTTTTTTTTATTTGATTCTATAGAATGTTAGTAAGACCATACTCTGAACAACATTTGTTCTAGCGAAACACTAATTAAAAAGTCACCGTGTATACTTGAAACAAATTGATATAAATACCTGTAAAATATGTTAATTCATTTATAATTAGGTTAAGCTAATGAGAAAAAGTTGGTATGGTGCAGGAGTACCCGAATCTCTAATCATGACACCACTTGAGAGACTTACGGCAGCACTTGAGAGCCAGTTTCATTCACAGCTTCAGCACCTTTTAATAAAAATAAAACCAACTCCAAAGTGGAAAAAAGCCTTTGGTCTTTTCGTACCATTCTAAAACGAACACACCCTGTACCCGTCACTTCTATAATAATAGTGGATATAAATTTTAATGGTCAGGATCGAATTCTGATCACGTAGCCCGGTCGATGGCACTGCGAGCGTGATGCTTAATCGTTTAGTTTTTTTTTTCGATACACAATTGTGAGAATTAACTTTCTTACACATTATCATACAAGTAAACTTATACATTACGTTTTGAATCACACAAACGCAATGAGTGGTAAGGCCATGTGTCGATCGCGGCGACTGTTAGGAGTACTGTCACGCTGTATTACGGGTGAAGATACACTAAAAAAAATGGACTACAAGTGACTACAAAACTTTATTTAACAGTAACACAAAATTTGACGACCAATAACCTAAACAGAGTGACTTGCGAACTAAACTTACCAGTAACAAAACTAGTTTTTGTTCTTTAATAAATTATTTGATTAAATGTAACTAAAGTTAGTTTCCCTACAACTAATAGTTTCCCGACAACTAAAGTTAGTTTCCATAAAACGTCAACTTACATAACTAGTTTTGTAAATCATTTTTAACCGACTTCAAAAAAAGGAGGAGGTTCTCAACTCGAATGTACTTTTTTTTTTGTTTGTTACCTCATAACTCCGTCATTTATTAACCGATTTGGAAAATTCTTTTTTTATTTGTGTGCCCTACACTTCCCGTTTGGTCTCATCAGATCAGGATTTGATTACTTCTTAGTGTACTTTGAAGTCGGTTTAAGTTTTTTGTAAAATAGTCCAATTATTTTCAGTGTAGATTCACAGAAGTATAACTGTCTCTTTAGGTATTCTTTGCTAGAGTGAGGTGTTATGTTCGAAAGCTGACTTCAAAACAGGACCTAATTACAGTCAGATTAGCGCTAACCCATTTTGAAGTCGGCTTTAAGTACATTTGATTTCTTTATTCTACCTTTTTTTTGTCATGTTGTTTTTCGTATCTTACTTTTTACCATTTATTTTTTATTGCGTTATTTATTTATGTATATAATTTTATTACTTTTATTTCTTGTCACTCTATTCATACTATCTCTACTGAGATGACAATAAATCTTTTACCTAACTATATTTTTATCAGGATGATCTAAATACCTATATTATTACTTCGTTCGGTACTCGGTTGAACGAACCGATGTGAATGTACCCTAAACTCAAGGCTGTAGATCGAATGAGTAATCGATGTATTATTATTTTATTCATAAAAAGCGTCAGCACCCATCCAAGATGGCGGACTAGTAGTTAGAATCACTAAGTGACTGTCAATTCTAAAATACTACAGAGGAGGTTATTCGACACGTATATTTTACCGAAAAAGTATATAATAATTACAGAAAGCCCCACACGTGTTATATACCTAGGTACTTTTATCTTAGAGCAAGTTTTTTTTTTTAATTTAAACAATCTTTTTTTATACTAGTCGACCAACTTAATCATCAGACCTTAGAACCGTACTTGACAAGACGAATCAAACGCGCCCAAACTCGATGAGGTTGCGTCGTTTATTACAGAGTTCCCATGGCCATCTTCCGGCTTCATCATCAGATCAGCTTCATGTCATAATAATATTGTATTGTCATCCGATTTACATATGCATACAAATTGTCAGCTTAATCGGAAACCGGGAAGTGGGTCAAATTTTGCAATATTTGATTACAGACACACATATACAATCAAAGTTTATGCGGGATAGATGTCCTGTTTCCCGGCGGAGCATTTACCCCAAACGTAATTTATCAGGCAACTATCCCCTAAGTAGGATAATGTCCCAAAATGTAGAAATCCGGAAAAATCACTAATGCTTTGGAAATATTAAAGATATTTTTTACTTTTAAATAATTTGTAGATAGAAACCAAAGCGCCGGCCAGATTTATAAATAAAGTATTTTGCCTTTTGTCCTGAAAGATATAGAGTAGTTTCAAAAAGTATAGCATCTATCCCTGTCTTACCAAGAAAGCTAGTTATATAATTTTTTTGTTAAAAAAATCATTTTTAAAAGGTACAAGCTTTTTTTGGTGACTGTACTTTTTGTTGACTGTACTTGCATTGTCTTCTAATATACGAATGTATACAAAATATCAAGTCAATACGACCACTGGAAGTCTGACACTGGAAATTTGACTTGCAAAATTCCACCCGAACAAATATACATACATACATTGCGAGTTAAATAAAAGTTTGTAAAAAGGATAACAATGTTTTTTTTTAAACTCTAAAGCTTTTAAAATATTTGAACAATTTGCCATTAGTAAAGGTCTTTAAATTATCGTCATTCCTTACCAATCAATACAGACAGGCAGACAGACAAAAAACACACTAACAAAATGCGATCATCTTTTCCTCTTATCAACAATAATCGGTTACATCACAGACTTTATTATCAAATAGTACAACACATTTATCGTGAGCCAGTTTTTATACAAACAAAAACTGCTAGACGTTTAAAATAGTACAAACAAAGCAAAAAATGTGGATTAATTATTATTGGTGATCAAATTGTTGTTGTCGAAAAATTTAAGGCAACTTCTAGTGTACTTATCTTATGTAAAAAGGAGGAGGTTCACAATTCGAAAGTTTTTTTTTTTTTTTTTAATTGTTTGTTACCTCATAACCCGATTTGGAAAATTCTTTTTTTATTTAAAAAGGGTACGCTTCCCGTTTGGTCCCATTGTCATCAGATCAGGATTTGATTACTTCTTAGTGTACTTTGAAGTCGGTTTAAGGTTTTTGTAAAACAATCCAATTATATTATGGTGGAATTAAGGTCGATTGTCTAAAATCTACAGTTAGGCGCCGATCCCACAGAGAGAGTTCTAGAGTTCCGAGTTCCGAGTTCTGCATTTCGTGTTGACTATTGTGCACACAGCAAGCTGTCTCGAGTTCTAGAGTTCTGCAATATTCGCTACTGATCGCCCATCATACACTTTTTAAGGTTCCGTAGCCAAATGGCAAAAAACGGAACCCTTATAGATTCGTCATGTCTGTCTGTCTGTCCGTCCGTATGTCACAGCCATTTTTTTCCGAATCTATAAGAACTATACTGTTGAAACTTAGTAAGTAGATGTATTCTGTGAACCGCATTAAGATTTTCACACAAAAATAACAATACATTTTGGGGGTTCCCCATACTTAGAACTGAAACTCAACATTTTTTTTTTCATCAATCCCATACGTGTGGGTTATCTATGGATAGGTCTTCAAAAATTATATTGAGGTTCCTAATATATTTTTTTTCTAAACTGAATAGTTTGCGCGAGAGACACTTCCAAAGTGGTAAAATGTGTGTCCCCCCCCCTGTAACTTCTAAAATAAGAGAATGATAAAACTAATAAAAATATATGATGTACATTACTATGCAAACTTCTACCGAAAATTGGTTTAAACGAGATCAAGTAAGTAGTTTTTTTTTAATACGTCATAAATCGTAAACCGCAATTTACCTTTCATTCAATATTTTTGGCATTTTTTTTTCATAGCAGAGTTAGTTAATATTACACGGAACCCTCCGTGTGCGAGTCCGACTCGCACTTGGCCGGTTTTTTTACTTTCAAAGGCCCCACATAGCTTACAGTCTACGCGGAATGAAGAACTCGGAACGCAGAACTCTAGAACTCTTCTCTGTGGGATCGGCCCCAACGGTTGAAAAGATGACAGTTACAGACAGACAGACGGCATGGGTTTATTATTAGGGTCCCGTTGCACTTTTTAGGTACGGAGGTAAAATGGATCAAAATAAACCCAATCAAATAATAGGCCCACAAAAAAATTCTACATAACACTGAGTACCTATTATGCGCGGTTTCACCCGCATTCCCGAGGGATCGTATGTTATCCCGGGATAAAAAGTATCCTATGTGTTAATCCAGAACATATTTTATCGGTGTGCCAAATTTCATCCAAATCCGTTCAGTAGTTTTTGCATGAAAGAGAACAAACTTACATACAAACTTTCGCGTTATAGTATTAGTATGGAAAGGAATTTGGGAATATCTAAAAGTATTATAATATACGAAGAATAAATAAAGTAACTCCAGTAACTCAATATTATCTGAGTCACCACAAAAACATGATAACAATAGCCTAACTAGCTTAAATACTCAAACTCCTAAATCTAACAGTTAACTATACAGGGTGTACAATATCGTACGTAAGAAAATATATTTAGTTCAGATTAGAATCCGTAGAATATTCATCATCATCATATCAGCCTATGGATATACGGCCAAGTCACATATTTTGACTACGGTGTGTAGAGTTTGTAAAGTTAGGGCGTGTAGAGTTATCTGGGGGCACGGGAGTGCCCCCCGCCAAGACAGCCAAGCGAAGCGAAAGGGCACTACCTACCTTTTCTCGAAGCGCTTCGTCGATTTTTTGAACCTTCATAACTTGGGTTTGGATTATACTAGATAAACAAAATTCTCAGGACATGATGTCAATAGTGAACTTATTAAACATATTAAGTTTCAATAATGTAGCTCTTATACTTTAGATTTTATTGATATCTAAAAAACCCCGATTTCGTCACTGACTCACTGATGATCATCAAAACTCATAGGGTACTTCCTGAAGTCCTAGAAAGCTGAAATTTGGTATGTAAGCTTGTATTAGTATACAAACAACAAAAAAATTATAAAACTTGGAAATTTCAAAAAAAAAATATTTAATCAACTTACAAAAAGAAGTGAAATCCCACCAAAAACATTTTTATGTAAAATGTTGCCAAGACATATGGCTCGCACTGTCAAAAAGTTTTCAGATCTCATGTAGAGCCAAGCTTATAACTCTACATGCACTTACTCTACAAGCCCTAACTTCACAAACTACACACCGTAGTCAAAATATGTGGCTTGGCCGTTTCACTAATACAAAAACTATTGAATAACAAAAAAATTATGAATAGTGAATACATTTTTCACCGTACTCCCATGTAACGGTAGTGAAACGGCCAAGCCACATATGTTGACTAAGGTGTAGAGTTTGTGAAGTTAGGGCTTGTAGAGTAAGTGCATGTAGAGTTATAAGCTTGGCTCTACATGAGATCTGAAAACTTTTTGACAGTGCGAGCCATATGTCTTGGCAACATTTTACATAAAAATGTTTTTGGTGGGATAAGCTTGGCTCTACATGAGATCTGATAACTTTTTGACAGTGCGAGCCACATGGTCTCGTCTTGGTAACATTTTACATGAAAATGTTTTTGGTGGGATTTCACTCCTTTTAGTAAGTTGCTTATACATGTTTTTTTTTTTCGTTTTTTTTACTAATAAAAGTTACATTACATACCAAATTTAAGCTTTCTAGGACTTCAGGAAGTACCCTAAGAGTTTTGATCATCAGTGAGTCAGTGACGAAATCGGGGTTTTTTAGATATCAATAAAATCTGAAGTATAAGAGCTATGTTATTGAAACTTAATAAGTTTAATAAGTTCACTATTGACATCATATCTCGAGAATTTAGTTTATCTGGTATAATCCAAACCCAAGTTATGAGGGTTCAAAACACGACGAACCTAGTGCCCTTGCGCTTCGCTTGGCTCGTCTTGGCGGCGCAGATACATATAATTAGGTGGCTTATTAGTGACAGTGAAGGAGAAGAATACATGGTTTTAGTAGCTTCTCTCTACATTCTCATAGCTAAATGAATAAATAATATGTATTAGAAGCAAAAAGTTAAGTGTATTACGAACCGGGTAAACAGTAACTGTAAATAAAAAATGCTTGCTGTGACATGAACCGGTTGGTGTTAAAGTCAATCATACCTATCATTCAAAGTTTCTTATCAGAGTTTAAATTTTAATAAATTATGTTTTGATTTTTATTTGACACGTATGAGAGAGATCTTCTAATTAAAAAAATATTGTATTTTTTCTATTTCAAGAACTGGCTCATACGCCCTGTATACGCAGTCAGAACTACCATTGTGCCAAACAATTAAATATTTTACCGGCAAATCAACTACAATGAATCACTTAGAATGCGGTAATACAAGACTGGTAACCGCTGCTTGACTCGCAGATTAATATCAACATTTGGCGATGAAAATGTACACTGTAATTTAAGGGCTGTAGCTGTAGCTTATTTGTTTAGTCTGTGATATTTTGGCTTAAATTTATTGACACTAAACTCCCTCTGCTAAGACTAGCTTTAGATTTCTTTACAGTGGCCAAACTTACCTACCTTTACGAGGCAACCATTACAAGGCGTCAAGACACGTCAGGGTTCATCTGCGGTAGGTCTTACCCTCAGAGTATCCACCCTGGTACTCATAGTGAGAGTTGCACCGTGATTTATCAAAAATGGTAGCGGAGCTGTTAAAAGTCACTCACCATGCGCACTGAAAAGTGCTACCCTGCTGGGAACTGCCCAGGCCTAAACTTCGATCTAAAACTTCTGCAAGCAGAGACTCTCAGTGACTCCGACGAGTCATCCATCCTAGTAGCCCACCGAAAAACTTTCTTCACCATTGGTTACCAACTTTCGAGCGATGTGAAACATTATTTTTCTAACTGCGATGTGAGCTATAGATTCTTAACTTTTGCTGACGATTTTAATGGCTTGAAAAATATTTGTTGATGAATTTCTACATGAGGAGACTTATTTACTTATTTATTTATTTACATAGCCAGAGAACACCGGATAGAATTATATAAAAGTTCCGCACGAACCCGTTCAATACTTCGTATATCTGTGCTTATTTCTCAACATTTATACATTGCTTACTTATCACAAATATTCTCACCAGCCCTGACAAACAAGTTGTAAGTTGTAACAAAAGTTTATGTAACAAATATCCAATCGTCAGGATTAGTTGGCGCACTGCCAGTGTTGTCGACACGCGGCATTACGATTGTTTAAAGGTGCCTTACCATTGTTGCGGCCACGGCACGAGAGATAAGTCTATCGTACGAATTTAAGCGTTTTTCTTTTCGAAGACAAAATATCCTTATTGCGTTATGATAAGGTTTATCTGTTAAATCTTAAGTTATATGCTTTCAAGAGCACAAAGTGTCGTTGTGCTTTATTGTATAAGGATAGGGTAAGCACCGTAATACAGGCACAAGCTCTTAAAACAATATTATTATAACCTTATTTGTCTTTTGTCTCGTTTTGACGTCGAATGTCAAAGAAGGACGGTTAACTAAAGCTGGCGTTCAACACATTTACACGTTGCGTTTGTATAGTGTCTGTGAATAAGCAAGCGACGTGACGTCACACTGCATGTGCATCATGAAAGGTCTGTCCGTCTCTCTCGCGCGCGGTCAAGCTTATGAGTATGAAGGAGACAGTTATTGTTTTGCTTTTGCTACTGCTATTTGGTATTTTTATGCATTCGTCCTTTAGAATTGACTGACTGATTAGAAGCAATAATATAATAAAACATACTGTATCGTGAAACTGCCTTGTGTGATCACTGTGAAGGTGCCAGCTTTCGGTAACCGACATGTAGCATCATGTCCACCCACCGCTGTGGAAGAGGACCTTTACGTGTTAGTACAGCCATTGAATATGGTAACAAAACTAACAAATGAGTCACGGCAAGGGAGGGAGGAATTGTATAAATTTACATAGAATAATAACGCGGAATGAGTTCGCTAGCTGAATGTCCCAATTATGCAAATCGAATTATATATTTTCAACGTCTTCATTTTCTTTTGCGTTGGTCTTCGATTTTTATTCGCGGTTCTTCGGTTTTTTTTTTTTTTTACTTTTTATAGTCCTGTGTTTGACCGCGATCTCACCATGGTAAGTGATGATGCGGCCGAAGGTGGTAAGCACACAAAGCCTAGGAGGAACTGGCTCTCAAGTACAGCTATCGGAAAACACTGAAAGGGTGCTTGGTGACAGATTTTCAACTTGAGGGTGGTCAGCCAGGCGGGTACTACAAAGTACCCTACCACCGTGCTATGGTTTCCTCACGATGTTTTCCTTCACCGAAAGCTAAAGCTCAATGAAGGATTCGAACCCGGGACCTTCGTCTCGGTATCTGACGTCACTACCACTGAGCTATTATCGCTTTTTAATCGTTTTTTTCTGTCTTTAGGTCTTAAGAATTATTGTGTTTATAAATAAACCCTACGCTATAAGTACAGAACTTAAATTCAATTTTTGCAATCTAGAAAGTAACGAACGCTTTGATTCACGTTCGTAATACATACCTACCTACTTAAATTTAAACTTTGATACACTAAAAGTTATGTTGAAATAAACTTTTTAGTGATTAACTCCATCTTTTCAACACGCTTTTGGGTCAAACACTGAGTATGTAAATGATAAAAAAAATTAAACAAAATATACTGGTTATCTCAAACAAACATTTAACCAATTACGTAAGACTTAATAAATACCTCAATCCAACATTACATCAAACATATTCAATCAACATCATTACATTACATGCAAACATTCAATGCAATTATTTTTGTATTTACAATTTACATATACATTGAGTCGGGAATCGATTTGCAATTATTTTTGAGGATCGATGGAACAAGACATGTTTTGGGTTATTGAATTTATTTACTGTTTTGTAAAACCCTATCTGTTACAACGATGGGACACATAGGACATGCATTTGTGTGCATGAACATGTATGTATGTCCTGAGTCTGAATATAATTGTGTACATTAAATATGTAATTACAACTCTATAATGATGGGAACTTTATTTTTATTTTTATGACAGAATTTTGTTTGATCACAACCTCCATGTTAAGATGATGGATTAAATTCTATTGTGTTATTTATATCAATAATTATGTATACCACCATATTTCCACTGAAATGTATACTGTTACGGTTATATTAATAGTTAAATATTGCATCCATAAGGATACATTATTTTGTAACATTAAATGGCATAGATCTCATTGTAATCGACTGTACAGAAGTCTAAGCATGCACTATAAAAACGTGCTAATTTCACCCGTTTGTTCTCGCGAGGGACGCGCGTCCTATTATAACAATTGATGTCATTGTTATATTTTTAACCGCGAGCCAACGTATTAATCATCAACGCTTTAAATAACACCATACATCAGGCCATCGGTTGATGTGAACTATCAGATCACACCATTACACCGACAATAAATTCGAAGGGGATGTAAGTATCCCTTCTTATCCGTATTACGTATTAATAGTTAGTATTTTCTGCCGGTAGTAGTTACTATATTGAAGGCTTATAGTGACCTAGATAGAAACAATCGGGGGGCACGGCAGTGCCCCCGCCGAGTCGAGCGCGAAGTTAACACTGCCGTACCATCCTTTACTGGAACCATTTCGCCGCATTTTCAGGCCCCTATTTGAGAACCTCTGGATAAGACCCGAACGCAGAAATTTTCGTCATCCAGTAAGCTATAATCACATACTTAAAATCCAAAATTTCAAGTCTGTAGGTCATTTAGTTCCGAAGTTAAGCGAAAGCAAAGTTTCCTATTTATGAAACTCACTCACTCACTCACTCACTCACTTATGATCATCAAAATAGAACTAGTACTTCCCATAAACTCAGAGAGCTGAAATTTGGTACAGAGTTAGGGTTTAATGACCACATAAAGGGAAAACTATAAAAACTAGGATAATCGAAGATCTGGAGTACCTGGTGATCCTGATTAGAAAACACAAGAGCCCAACCAAACTATTAGAGATATCGACATACCGCCTTTACAAAAAATATTCAACTTGGTGGGCCGCTTCATTTTCTACAAAAAGAAGTGAAATCCCATCAAAAACATTCTGTAAAAAACTAGCCAAGTCTCGATGGAGCTGCTTGTTTATCTCTAAAAAGTAATGAAATCTAGACAAAGTCGTGCCAAGTCTAAGGTTCCTTACTGCGATTTCTTTATTATTATAGTTAATGTTGTATGACTTGGCCGTTGAAGGGAACACAAGGGTACAAAACCAGGTGTTCCATGACACCATTGCACCAATCTGTACTTGTACCCACTAACGTATAAAGAATGTTCAACGGCCAAGTCACACAACATTAACTATAATAATAAAGAAATCGCAGTAAGGAACCTTAGACTTGGCACGACTTTGTCTAGATTTCATTACTTTTTAGAGATAAACAAGCAGCTCCATCGAGACTTGGCTAGTTTTTTACAGAATGTTTTTGATGGGATATACCTTACAACAATTAGCTTAATATTCAGGTGTAAAACAGGAACAATAGTACTAAGATTAATAAGTAATCGAGACAGAACAGGTCAAGGTGTCGGTACGTGTCAGTTTGTATGTGTCGACATCAGTGGACAACGGACACTTGAGAGCTGGTGCGAGGGAAAGGTTATAAGCGATTTATATTAAATGTGGGTTGTGCAAAGTTTGTTTGCCGAACTAGTAATGAGAATACATAGAGACTGGTAAAATATGCAAGAAATCATTGCTTCACTTGAATAGTAGTTTCAGGAATTCTATATTTTTTTTATATGTAATTACGAGATGCGTGTCCCATCAGTGAACCAAATGGTTGAAGTTTTTGTCAGTCTAGTACATAAAAATGTATATGCTTGAGTAAAACTAAACTATTGCCTAGAGTTCTAATATCATTCCTTCATAGATTGCAACAAGCTCTCAACTAAATCGCTTTCCGCCCCGCTCGTCGCATAAACGCTCCACTTCCACCACTCAGACCACACCCTTTAATCAAATTGCACAATTTGTGTCTAAGCTAAATTCCTAGCGCATTGAATTGAACTCTATTATTGAGATTAAAAAGATAAATATCTGTTATTATCAGTTAGTTCGTAGGGTGCTTGACCACTGACCATTCATTATTGGTATTATACTATATTAAACACCCGTGGTTTTGTCTGAGGTAACGGTGCTATATAATTTTGCATAAGTAAGTATTTTACTGGATCATGTCGCGATGGTTAAGCTTACCTACGCTCATGAGGGTACAGATTTAAATCACTAGCCCCATTTTTTTTTTAAATAAACTTTTTTAAAATATTTTTCAACACACTTGCTCGTAAAGTGACATTTATTGCACCGTTTTTCGTATCTTAATGCAGCTTATTACGCACTAGTGCTTTTTACTTTACATTACCGCACAGTTTTATGAGAAGTATAATCCCGATTATGTTAAGTTTGTACCTCAATGCAAATTGATATGTGTGTAGACGAAGCATTCGTAATTTAAACGGGTAAAACAGTTTGACAGAGCATCGCTGTAAAAAAAAATACCTGAGCGCCATATTTGTTAACGTTCTCATTGTGTGGTTGATTATTATCAAAAAATCTAGTACAAGAAATACAAGTCTGTTTTATCCTCGCAAGTGTGTTGAAAAACGTCGTAAGACACGCGTGTGCATTGATAATTACACTCCGGCTCTCTAAGCGCGCTTAATACCGCCTCGTCTGTAATTACCAACTTTGCACACATGTATCATAATGTACTATTATATACATATAGATAAGTCCCTTAGGAAGAAGAAGAATATAGAATAAAATTGATCGAAATGTGAAATGTGCAAGCTCCCACCCAGTTATTATACTTTAGGTAACTACTCCTGAGTGAGGGCGCCCCAGGGGGGGCACGAACCTCAGCAGGGCGTTACCGGGGGGTGAAGTGACGTACTTTTACGAGTTACGACTGATTGGGGACGGTCGGATTACTTATCATGGCAGCTCGGGCCGCTTGAACGGGACGAGACTGGGTGGGACGTCGATATCGTCCTCGCCGGCGAGGATCCATTGTGTGTTGTTTGTAGTACGAGTTTCGTCAGCTGCAATTTGAGTTGAGGTCTTCGGATCATGGATATAAGGGAGGGCGTATACGTGACGGCTTTTACTAAGAGCGGATTGCGTAGTCGACCCATGATATTGACACCAAAATGTTAGTCAAAATGTAATAAAAAAAACTATTAATATAATCTTGCTATGTATCTTACCGATTTTTCTCAGTTGTAGGCGGACTTTCCAAACTGGTAGTAACAACAGTAGCTTCGACCGTCTGCAGAATTGAGCAGATCCTCCCTTCAAAAGAAAGATGTTTGGTCGCTATAAATCTAGAATTAGGGGGCAAATTTAATCAATTCATTTGAATATTTTTGCCAAGTCTTCATTTGTCAAAGAAAAAAATAACTCTTTATTCCCCTGCAAACCTTACTGTAACGAGTGATTCTGGTTTATAGCTTCCCGAAAAGAAATATTTTTCCGCTTCCAAGAAAAGTATGAATCTATTTTCACGATTAAATTGAATCCAGGCCGAACTTGCGACTTATAAAGTTGCAGCCTTTGTCCCGATGTGAAGTACTGCCTCGCTCTGTTGAGCACTCCCAGCTTTTTGGATGCCAGCTTAACCTTGTCTTCCAAATGACTTCGGAACAAAACGTCACCAGAAATGTTGACATCAAGGATCCCGATGCTTTGACTGATGTTCAAGGAAGTGCTCTGGAATTGTGGAGCCACAGACCATGGGGTTTTCTTAGCGGTGAACGCGTAGGCTTGACTCTTGTTGGGGTTGAAATGGACTAGGTTTAGTTGACCCCAATCGGAGACAAAAGTATCTGCTACCATTTACTTCTTTATCACACAACCATTATCTTTTTTCACAAAAAAAAAACAAATAGATTTATTTAGCGTCAAACGGAACCTAAAAACGTACATAGAAAGTGTTTACCGACCTACATCTCACATAAAGGCGGGTACACACACATCGCACGGTAGCCGAGAGTGAAATTGTGCAACAACGATTGTTGGTGATTAAACGCTTTCTACATACACCCCCGCGTGTGTAAATACCTTTATAGATTAGTTAACGTGTAGAGGTGTCAGATGTTTTTATGACTTTAGTTTTCAAATGCTTCTAAATCTCATATTGTGTTTTTGAAGAATTATTTATTCTTTTTTTATAGAGAAGCCTACGATTCTTCCGTGTAGACGTCTAACGAATAATACAAATGTGAATGTGAGTTTATTTGCTTCTTTGTTTGTTACTACTCAACCTATCGTCATGTAATTTGGCATGCAAATAGCCTAAGATATGGAGAAGCCTAAGGTATGGAGAAGAACATAGGCTATTTTTTGACCCGAGATCGCGGGTGTAACCGGGGGGATAACTAGTGCTTTAATAACTAGCTATAACCAATAATATACAGCCATACAGAAATCTTCAGAAAAAAATTGCAGCTGTAGACTTCCTATAGTTTATTCTCACCATGAGCAGTCTTAAAATATCCCCTACTGTAAAAATAATGTCTTAAAATATCCCCTACTGTAAAAAGAATGTCTTAAAATATCCCCTACTGTAAAAAGGATTTTTCTGAACCACGATGATATTGAGCCGTTTCTTTCAAGTTCTTTTAATTATTTCAAAATACTCCAGTAAGGAGATTTACTAAGTCCGGGAAATAAGCATAAAAAAAATTACTAAGAACACTGCAGTATTCTTTTAGGTGACCTTAACATGAAAGGTAATAAGTTATTTGTTAAAAAAACACTTTTTATCAACAAGCTTTTTTTGAGTACCAAATATCAAGTCAATCCGACCACTGGAAGTGGGTGAAATTTGACCTGCAAGATTCCACCCGAACAAACATACATACATACATTGCATACAAGCTTGTAAAAATCTTTCTACTTTATTATGCATGTTGATCAGATTTAGCAATATTTTCTACCAATTGCAGTTTTTTTAATCCAATAAGTTAAACCAAACTAAACTAGGCAAGTATTCAATGAGATGTCACATCTGATTCCCCTAACTAATCTATGGTAAGTCAGTCTAGAACTTGACAGTGAGACATTGAGGGCGTATTGTGTATATGTGTGTACAATTAATTATTAATAATAAATACAACGTCGGTTGCGCACGCGACCATCTTTGTTTAAACTGTCATTATGAGAGGTGGCGTTTATCTTTAAGAAATTACGACATACTGGTACGTAATATTTTACTACATAAATTCTCATTAGGATTAATTATTTTAGTTTTTGTTATACTACGTAGTTAGTAAGAAGCCTTAAGAGGAAAGGATGGCTGCAAGAAATTTTAAAAATAGGTTCTTAACATATCTATTGCTGTCGCGCTGTGCCCGAGCTATCCCTCCCGAGGGCGATAGAGACAACCACAGCTTGGACCGATTATACCTATTTAAATTAGACGAAATCGCTATTTCGTAATCCCCACTTTTCTCCTCCAAAACTGGATCGATTTAAAAAAAAAAACAAGAATCATAATAAGGGCTTTTGGCTATGTCTGTTGGTTTTCCTTTGTTTTTTTTATATTCGTCTAATTTCTTCACTGGACCTCTGATAAGGGTGTTAGAAATGATAAGTTTTTGTGATTTTAGAAGGCTCCTAATTCATATAATAATTAATTTATGGAAAAAAACAAAACCGAGGGGACATACAGTGGTAACTACAGATTGCATGGTACAATAATCATTGCTCTAGTGTCATTATCCAGAGAGGAAACTGGGGATTACGTTTGTATGGACCAAAGGCCACTAGCATTTCCTCTTAATAAGTGTTTACTGTAGCTTTTTTTTTTTTTTTTTTTTTTTATACCACTTAGGTGGCAAACAAGCATACGGCCTACGGCCCGCCTGATGGTAAGCAGTTACCGTAGCCTATGGACGCTTGCAACACCAGGGGTATCACTCGCGCGTTGCCGACCCTGAAGAAACCGCTTCACACCCTTTTTGAAGAACCCCATGCTGTACTCCATTGGGAAAACCATGGCAGGGAGCTCATTCCACAGTCCGAGCGTCCGCGGAAGAAAACTCCTTTTAGCCCGCACAGTTCGAAACAATTCTGGTTTCAATGTGTGTGAATGGACTCCCTGTCGATGGCGAGAGTTGCGATGGTGAAAGGTAGCTGTGGGCATCAAGTCGAATAATTCCTTAGAACACTCTCCATTGTACAAGCGGTAGAACACACATAACGAGGCAAAGTCTCTCCTCAGACTGAGTGGCTCTAAACCGCTTGTGAGCTCGGGATCGTCAACAATTCTGATGGCACGTCGCTGAACCGAGTCTAAAGGCCCAAGCTGGTACTCAGGAGCTCCCGCCCATAGATGACAGCAGTACTCCATATGAGGCCGGACCTGCGACTTATAAAGTTGCAGCCTTTGCTCCGATGTGAAGTACTGCCTCGCTCTGTTGAGCACTCCAAGCTTTTTGGATGCCTGCTTAACCTTTTCCTCCAAATGACTTCGGAACATAACGTCGCTGGAGATGTCAACGCCAAGGATCCCGATGCTTTGACTGATGTTCAAGGAAGTGTTCTGGAATTTTGGAGCCACAGACCATGGGGTTTTCTTAGCGGTGAACGCGCAGGCTTGAGTCTTGGTGGGGTTGAAATGGACTAGGTTTAGTCGACCCCAATCGGAGACACTAGTTAGTGTACTCTCGATTTCAGACACCAGCCGTTCGCGGCTTTCCTCCACATCGGAACGAGGGATATTTGCACGGCCCGTGTATTGAGCGTCCCCTGTACTGTCGTCCGCATAGCAATGAATGCCGTCAATAGACAGCATATCATTGATATGCAGAAGGAACAGTGTTGGGGACAGCACAGAACCTTGCGGGACGCCGGCATTTATGTCCATGCTATCGGAGCAGCTACCATCGACGACGGCTCTTATGCATCTGCTGGACAAAAAGCTGGCGACCCATTTGCATAATCCCTCGGGAAGCCCGTATGCTGGTAACTTCGTGAGAAGACCCCTGTGCCAGACCCGATCGAACGCCTTCGCCACATCTAGGCTCACTGCCAAAGCCTCACCTTGACTCTCGATGGCGAGTGACCAACGGTGCGTGAGATACACAAGGAGGTCACCAGCAGAGCGACTATGGCGGAAGCCATATTGTCGGTCGCTCAACAACTCGTGATCCTCCAGGTATCTCAAAAGCTGCGTGTTGATCACACGCTCCATGACTTTGGAGAGAAGGGAGGTGATAGCGATAGGCCTGTAATTCGTCGGGTCTGATCTGTCGCCCTTTTTGGGCACTGGGTGCACGTGGGCAGTCTTCCACGAAGACGGGACTTCCTGTTTGGTGTAGGAAAGTGCGAAAAGACGCGTCAATACTGGACACAATTCAGGAGCACACTGCTTCAGCACCACTGCCGGTATGCCGTCTGGCCCACTCGACTTATGGATGTCCAGAGATAGTAATTCCCGTCGGACCTCACGTTGGGTTATGCTTATCTCCGGCATGGAGCTGGCACACTGCGGGATGGTAGGCGGTGTGGCGCCCCCATCATCCAAAGTCGAGTTCGAGGCAAAGAGAGAGCCTAAAACATCAGCTTTCTCCTTAGCACTATGGGCCAAGTTTCCGTCCGGCTTACGTAGTGGTGGCAAGGTCGACTGGCAAAAGTTCCCCTCAGCAGCTTTGGCAAGAGACCAAAAAGCACGACTTGAAGCTTGAAGCTTATAACCTCTTGCAACACTAGGAGTGACACTTTTGCGTTGTTGAACCTTCAAAAATCTCCTTACACCCCTGTTGAAGAGCTCTTACTGTACTTAATGTTATTCAGGATACGACAATAAATGAAACCACGTAAAATACTCATAAATACAAACAACTTTTAAGAAGGGACCAACAAAAAATAATCAACGTCTCCTCGGCTAAAATGTATGAAAAGCTATCAGTTATCTAGTTTCCATAGTGTGAAGGATGTCCAAGGATATTTTACAAGCTTTTACACGTAGGTTAACTTGCAATGTATGTATGTGACTATGTTTGTTCGGGTGGAATCTTGCAAGTTGAATTTCACCCACTTCCAGTGGTCGGATTGACTTGATATTTGGAATTTTGGACATAAGTATCCCACCAAAAACATTTTTATGTAAAATGTTGCCAAGACATATGGCTCGTACTGTCAAAAAGTTGTCAGATCTCATGTAGAGCCAAGCTTATAACTCTACATGCACTTACTCTACAAGCCCTAACTTCACAAACTCTACACACCGTAGTCAAAATATGTGGCTTGGCCGTTTCGCTACCGTCACATGGGAGTAAGGTGAAAAATGTATTCACTGTTCATTACTTTTTTGTTATTCAATAGTTCTTGTAGTAGTGAAACGGCCAAGCCACATTTCACCAAAAAAAAGGTTGTATCAAAAATGTTTTTTATTTAAACTTATTTTATTATTGGATCATTCTGGAATAAGTGTAAACCACGGGATAAACTAGTCTTTTATTCCATATATCGGTATTATTTAAAACGAAAAAAATACGTAACAAGTTGACGGACAAATGATTCATTTGACATTGCAATACAATAACGTCTTTTATTTTTTATCCTCAAGTGTTTTTTTTTAAATTCCTATCACGAATTTACTTAGTTCTTTGGAATGTCTTTAGATCCTATGACCAATCAATAAGGAATCCATGTACTGTCTAAATTCAAAACAAATTTGGTAAATTGAACTTTAATTCTCTAGAAATAAGGTTGTCATACATTTTGGTGACAGCAAATATAATTTTGCAAAATCGAACGCACTCTTATGAATGTCACGGAAAGTTACAATGTAAGGTTACATTATTATTAATCGATATAACTCGAATTATAAAGGATTAAGGTTGAAATTAGCGTGTGATTTATGATAAACGCGGACATGTTTTTATTATAATCATGAGAAAGTAATGTCGATAACAAAATGATTATGTTACTCTTATAATATTTTATACTTAGACTAGCTTCTGCTCGCGGCTTCGTCCGGCACCTACAGGAAACAAATGACATATTTTTCTACAACAATAAAACAAAACAACTTCATCCCGCTTCGAGGGTGGAATTATTAAAAACGCTGAGATACATATACATTAATATTCAATCTTCAGCCTAAACACAAAATTTGAAGATCCTTACTTCGAAACTGACGGACTTTCATACAAACTTTCATCCCCTATTTTACCCCCTTAGGGGTGGAATTTCGAAAAGCCCTTTCTTAGTGTTAGATATTTACTAGATATTTATTCATATTGGTTGGATAATATTATTATGGTAGAAGGATTGAGTGATGTGGCAACACTGACCATAACGCAAATAGCAAAGCATATAAAAGTGAGGGTATTTGTATTTGTAAAGGTTAGTTTTTCACAAGCTCTCGAGCTAGACACAGATCAGTGTTTTACCCGGTTCTGTAACTTATTATAAGTTAAGACTAAGATTGTGAAGTGAAGTGATTACCTAATTAATTGTAATATTATAACAGTAAACCTATCGGGGCCCATGAGGAGTTTGTTGCGTCGCTTCTTCTCCTCATACGGGAGTTTTCCGAAGCGATAGTATTACGTTGTTTCATTGCCTGCACTACGCCCACCGAATCCTGATACCACAGAACCTTAATCATGGTGTTTGTATCGCTTGGCAGTCGCTGACGCTATTATCAGAAATTGGGATAAAGAGAGGCAATGAAAACCGTACTTGGATTGTTTCCACATAGTTTGAAAAGACTACGTTCCTGAGAACTTTGAACAAGTAAGGAACGAAAGAATAAAGTCTAATCAAGTGATTGGATACCTTAAAATAAGTGCATTTGTGGGTGGTTGTGAAATGCGCGTGCCAATACACGAATGTTAGACGGAATAATAGACCGATGACGGCGCGGGCGACACGCTTGCAGTATAGTTCATGCTGGTAGCGACCAGTGACACAAGTTGGCGCCGGGTGTGCCATGCGAGTGGCTATCTGATGTACATATAGTGGTGCCTGAATGTTGGTGTATACAAATTGCCTGAATACTTATCTGGTGAGTCGATTTCATGTTGATTGTTAATAGATTGTGAAAATATCTGGGGAACGGTTAAATAATTTAATTATTGTTGAAAATATAGTCAAGTTAGCTAGATTTTATTGTTTAAAAGTATAGTGTAAGCTCAATTATTTATTACAATATGTATAGGTACGTTGGGTACCTATTTAAAATTCTATACATATGACCCTATAATAGGGTGTAGCAATTTAATATGATATATATCCTAGAAAGGAAGGAAGGAAGATACTTTGTAAAAACATAAGTTTTAAAATGAATTACTATTCACTAATTGTGCGATAAATTAATTCATTAGCTATCTAACTAGTTGGGTGATTCTCCTTATTTTGCCGGTTGCTCCATAAGTGTATTTTGTTGAAAGAATTCCCCCAGATCTATTGACATAGTGATAGATATGAAATATTTATAGGACGTTCAAAAGACAATGTTTTAAGATTGAGACTTGAGTCGGTTCATGTACCGGACTACAACCCGGATAACAAAAATATTTTGTTATTTTTTAGTGTTTTGTATTGAATTAATTAACTTTGAATAAGTACTACCGTGCTGGGTTAATCTGAAGTAGCAAACGTGGAATGAAGTTAGTGGTAAATTTTATTTGATTGTGTTATAATAATAATAAATAAAATAATAAAATACATTTATTTCAAGTAACATTCGACTCATAATAAAAATTGTAACAAAGTGATAATAGAATATATGTTATAAAAAGTTATATATGACTCCGATTAGTTTCTTCATTTTGCAAAAAATATAATTTATTGGCATACAACATTATAGCTTATTTTTGAATCCATAGGCTTCCGAACTATTAAAACTGTGTTTCTGGTTTTAATTGTAAAGTATTTTGATAATTATTTTTAAATTGAATACATAGCTGACTGCTAGATATATACATGACTATAATGGTGGTAATAGGTAGCTCATTCGACAAACGTATAGTCTAAAGTACCTGATCAACATGTTTCTCCTGAGAAACAATTTCTAATTAACGAAAATAACACTGTTAATTTTTCAGTAAATATTAGTGATTTTATTTTAACATATTTAAAAGAAACTTACAGCTTATACAAAAATAATAGAACAGATATCATGATTCATTTGAATAATTTAGAACTTGCTGGTAAGGGTTTGCCATGAAGAATCTCAAAAACAACTAAAAATCTAAAATCGTACTTAATTTATTTAGAGATATTAATATTAAATTCACAAGAAATAGGTACTTAATTAAAAAAAAAAAAAAATGATTTATGAGTTATTTTAATAGTTCAGTTCTTCTGGGCGTATGAAGCGGTTCCAATATTCACACTATTCCCAATTTAATACAAAGTTCTAAAGACTTGTATCATTTTCAATGTACAGTTAAATTAAGGGTTCAATTTACAGTTCAATTTAGAATTCACTTTAGAGTTGAGTTCAATACAGTTAATTTAGAGTTCAATTAAGGGTTCAACTTACAGTTCAATTTACAGTTCATTTTAGAATTCACTTTAGAGTTAAGAGTTCAATTTAGAATGTAATACGGAGTTCAATTAAGAGTTCAATTTACAGTTCAATGAGTTCCAATTTAGAGTTGAATTAAGGGTTTAGTTTACAGTTAATTTAGAGTTCAAATAAGGGTTCAACTTACAGTTCAATTTAGATCTATTAAGGTTTCAATTTACAGTTCATTTTAGAATTCACTTTAGAGTTAGAGTTCAATTTAGAGTTTAATACGGAGTTCAATTAAGAGTTCAATTTAGAGTTCACTTAAGAGTTCAAGTTAGAGTTCAAGTTAGTATTCGAGTTCCATTTAGAGTTTAAGTTGGAGTTCAAGTAAGCGTTCAAGTAAGAGTTCAAGTAAGAGTTCAAGTAAGAGTTCCAGTAAGAGTTCCAGTAAGAGTTCCAGTAAGAGTTCCAGTAAGAGTTCAAGTAAGAGTTCAAGTAAGAGTTCAAGTAAGAGTTCAAGTAAGAGTTCAAGTAAGAGTTCAAGTAAGAGTTCAAGTAAGAGTTCAAGTAAGAGTTCAAGTTAGAGTTCAAGTTAGAGTTCAAGTTAGAGTTCAAGTTAGAGTTCAAGTTAGAGTTCAAGTTAGAGTTCAAGTTAGAGTTTTACGAGTTCAAGTTACGAGTTCAAGTTACGAGTTCAAGTTACGAGTTCAAGTTACGAGTTCAAGTTACGAGTTCAAGTTACGAGTTCAAGTTACGAGTTCAAGTTACGAGTTCAAGTTACGAGTTCAAGTTACGAGTTCAAGTTACGAGTTCAAGTTACGAGTTCAAGTTACGAGTTCAAGTTACGAGTTCAAGTTACGAGTTCAAGTTACGAGGTCAATGTAGAGGTTAATGTAGAGGTCAAGTCAAAGTCAAAAGCCATTTATTCAATTTAGGCCCCAGAAGGGCACTTATGAAGGTCAAATTACCAAGTCAAGTTACCACCGGTTCGGAACTCGGCCTTCAGGGTCCATGTAGAGGTCCATGTAGAGGTCCATGTAGAGGTCCATGTAGAGGTCAACGTAAAGGTCAATGTAGAGTTCAATGTAGAGTTCGATGTAGAGTTCGATGTAGAGTTCAATGTATTGTTCGATGTAGAGTTCAAATTCGTTTTCTTGACGTTAACTGCGCAGAAGATTAGTAGTCGCAGCTCGTTAAAAATGAGCGTTGGCGCCCGAGTAGTCTGAGTCTGTTAGCAAAAGCTTTGTGTGGTGTACTTTTATAGAAGTTAAAACTATAAAGCTGAGGCTTTCTCCCTTAGGGTAGTGTGTGTGTAACGAAGTGTTTGGTGTAGCTGTTATGATTGGTTGATCTTAGTAAAGTTTACATTTGGGTTTCTTAACTGTACTTCCTGCCTGAGATTTATTTTATTTTATTTTATTTGCTTATGGAAACTAACAGCTAGGTTCTTAATTAACAAAGTTATAATTACATAGATATTGAAAGCTAATTAAAAGTTTCCACAGATATAAGAATAAGTAGAAAAAATAAAGTAGACAGGGGGAGGCACACACACAAGTGAACTGAATAAAACATCGTCATTCGAAATAAAATCTGCTATATGATTTGAACACTATGCACTCAAAAAGCAACACACAATTAGTACTTAGTTTACTTTAGTTTACTTTGAATTAACGAGATTTTCCCTTCATAAAGTTGATAAGTAGGAATTAACTCTAGATCTCTGGTTAATATGAGTAAGCGTTAGAAAAATGATCAAACTAAATCGATTAATAGCAAAATTGGCTCGCAAATGTAGGCAGAAATGGCCAAGTGAAATGATCTATTACTGTGCTGGACTTCATTGGTTTCAGGTATATCTGTTAGAGCTTTTCACACCAGAATGTGATTGGACGTGTGATTCACCGTGGACGTGTGATTCACCGTGAGGTCGTATCGGCGTTGGATTGTTGGTCAGACTCGCTTAGATTATAATATTATCATGGTATTGAGACTAAAAGAGTTATGAATATGAAAGTAGATAGTAGTAAATAGAAGTAGAAAAAGATTGAATCATAATATTATCGTGATATTGAGACTAAAAGATTTATGAATATGAAAGTAGATAGTAGTAAATAGAAGTAAAAAAAAAAGATTGCATCATAATATTATCGTGATATTGAGACTAAAAGATTTATGAATATGAAAGTAGATAGTAGTAAATAGAAGTAAAAAAAAAAGATTGGATCATAATATTACCGTGATATTGAGACTAAAAGATTTATGAATATGAAAGTAGATAGTAGTAAATAGAAGTAGAAAAAGGTGGATGAAATGTGTGAAAAATATGGTTAGAAATTTAGATTAAGAAGTTTAGATGTTTTTCACGATGTAGTCTTTAGTTTTCCGCTTTAACATCAGCAACATACGGAATAATAGTTTATAAAAAAATGTACCTATTAAAATATATAAAACACTTGTAAGGACACTGATAAGATGAAATAATATTGAGAGAGAGAGAGAAGAGGTATAAGATGTAGGTATCAAAGCATAGAATTTACGCTAGTTAGGTTCGATAAGATACAGGTTTAATTGTGATAAAAAAAAAGCAGATGTCCATTCATTTATTTATAAACTCGACAACAAAAACGCAAATAAGTTCTTCAATAAAATCTTGTGTTGAAAAAGTCTTGATGACAGACGTGCAGTCTTGACGATAGATATGCAGTCTTGATGACAGACGTGCAGTCTTGATGTCAGATGTGCAGTCTTGATGACGGACATGTAGTTTTGATAACGGACATGCAGTTTTCTTCAATAAAATATTGAAAAAAAAATAGAAACTTGATGACATATGTACAGTCTTGTCGACAGACGTGCAGTCTTGATGACAGACGTGCAGTCTTGATGTCAGACATATAGTCTTGATGACAGACGTGCAGTCTTGATGACAGACGTGCGGTATGATGACAGATATACAGTTTTAAATAGCAAGAGCGTGAATGAATATTTGAAGAGACACTTCTTATAAGAAAATAGTTGGTATGACCAGTAACGATTAAAAAGAGAAGAGAGGTTAAGTGTTGATATAGCAATCTGGATAAAATTAAAAGATGTTGATAGAGCCATCTGAATAAAATTAATAGATGTTGATATAGCCATCTGAATAATAATAATAGATGTTGATTGATAGAAATGAATAGATGTTGATATAGCCATCTGAATAATAATAATAGATGTTGATTGATAGAAATGAATAGAAGCCATCTCATGAATATAATGAATTAGATGTTAATATAGCCATCTGGATAAAAAGAGAGAATAGAAAAGATTAGAAAAAAAGATAAAAGCTTAGAAGAGATAAAAGATTAGGTGAGATAAAAGATTAGGAGAGATAAAAGATTAGGTGAGATAAAAGATTAGGAGAGATAAAAGATTAGGAGAGATAAAAGATTAGGAGAGATAAAAGATTAGGAGAGATAAAAGATTAGGAGAGATAAAAGATTAGGAGAGATAAAAGATTAGGAGAGATAAAAGATTAGGAGAGATAAAAGATTAGGAGAGATAAAAGATTAGGAGAGATAAAAGATTAGGAGAGATAAAAGATTAGGAGAGATTAGAAAAGTTTAGGAGAGATAAGAAGGGATTAGAAAAGATTAGAAATTATAAGGAAAGTAAAAAAAAAATAGATAAGCATAGAGATGACGATTATTAGACATTTGGATTTTAAAATGTTGTATTGTATTTTAATTATAGTCTAATTCATTTGAAGATAAAAGAAGAAAAGGAGGGAAAGGATAGATAGAGAGTTTAATATTTATTCGTGTTTAATTCATATGTAATGTAACCGTTAATCTAAAATGTTATATAACAAATGATTTTGCATGTTAGCTATTTGACAAATTGTAATAAATCTATAAACTGCTACTTACACCTTGTGGAATGTTAAACTACACTTTCGGCAAAAAAAAGGGAATAGGTATAGATAGATGGGATAGATATAGATAGATGTGATAGAAATAGATTGATGTGATAGAAATAGATGATGGGAGAGATATAGATAGATGGGATAGATAAGATAATATTGGTAATTGATTTTGGTTGGAGTTGATAACTGACTGTATACACTGTCGGTATGTACACTGTCGGTATGCAAATTCTGGCAAAAAAAAAGGGGAATAGATATAGATAGATGGGTTAGATATAGATTGATGGGATAGAAAGATGGGATAGAAAGATGGGATAGAAAGATGGGATAGATAAGATAATATTTGGTGATTGATTTTGGTTGGAGTTGATAACTGTCTGTATACACTGTCAGTATTAGTTTTAGAGATAGGTGAACTGATGTTGATGGATCCATCTGAGAAAAAGAATAGTGGATGTTGATGGATCCATCTGAGTAAAAGTGATGTATATTTATCTGTATTATTTTACGATATTGATAACTTTATTTGTTACGCGAAGTTTGAGGACAAACTTGATGTCAGGAAAGGCCGAATGTTAGATATTTACTAGATATTTATTCATATTGGTTGGATAATATTATTATGGTAGAAGGATTGAGTGATGTGGCAACACTGACCATAACGCAAATAGCAAAGCATATAAAAGTGAGGGTATTTGTATTTGTAAAGGTTAGTTTTTCACAAGCTCTCGAGCTAGACACAGATCAGTGTTTTACCCGGTTCTGTAACTTATTATAAGTTAAGACTAAGATTGTGAAGTGAAGTGATTACCTAATTAATTGTAATATTATAACAGTAAACCTATCGGGGCCCATGAGGAGTTTGTTGCGTCGCTTCTTCTCCTCATACGGGAGTTTTCCGAAGCGATAGTATTACGTTGTTTCATTGCCTGCACTACGCCCACCGAATCCTGATACCACAGAACCTTAATCATGGTGTTTGTATCGCTTGGCAGTCGCTGACGCTATTATTAGTGGTTACCTACTCTGCACAAAGAATATACCCTCTAAATTTCATGTCTCTAGGACCAGTGGTTTAGGCTGTGCGTTGATATATCAGTCAATCAGTCAGTCAGGACTTTGAATTTTATATATATAGATTTATAAATAAGAGTAGTTATTTATATA
The DNA here is from genome assembly GCA_951394255.1 of Polyploca ridens. NCBI lineage: Eukaryota > Metazoa > Arthropoda > Insecta > Lepidoptera > Drepanidae > Polyploca > Polyploca ridens. The sequence continues at coordinate 2,305,648 of OX596267.1, forward strand.
AGCTTGTATGTACGTATAGCCATCCCCCGCGGGGATTTAAAACAATCCATACATACATACATATATCCTCTCAACATTCATAAAACCAATAGCAAAACATCGTTCAATAAATCTTAGTTAAATATGGATCGGATCAACGAACTTTTTAACTAAACAGCCTATACCATATCTAAAAAATTTACTAATCTAAATCGTACGACAAAAAAATTGTTAGCAAAAACTTTTTGCTACATTGTATTTGACTCATAATTAATAAGCTGTCATAAAAGAAATTCCAAACAACTTTGTAGAGACACACCTTTCCTTGTAATGTTATAGCTACACGTAATTGTCACAGTAAATATTATAGCTAAAACAGTAAAACACCTGTTGCAACTAGGTATAGATTTTGATCAAATTCAAATTCAAATTCAAAAAGCATTTATTCAATTTAGGCCCTGATAAGGCACTTATGAACGTTAACAAATGGCTCTACACCGGTTCCAAATACAACTTGAACTGAGAAGACTCCGGCAAGAAACTCAGCAAGTTTTTTTTTTTTTTAATATGTAAATAGAAGTATTACAATTACAAAATATATATAACAATAGCCTGCGAAGCGAACAATTCATTCAAATGTATTCTTGTCATCAGTTTATTGATATAGAACATTAAGAATGTTTTCAATATTATTCATTCAGCTCCTGATAAAGCACAAATTAACGTTACAATTGACTCTACGACCGGTTCGTAATACACCATAAATCTCAGCAAGGCATTTTTTTATGTGTGTCCAACATCATAAAGGATTCAATTACAGTTCTTTTAAAATGTTCACAAAATAAGTTTTAACTAATAATAATATCTTTCTGTATTTATTATGTTAAAAAAAATATTGCCGTGAATGTGTAATTCAATAAATAATTTGTTGTCCCAGCTTTACTTATTAATATTAAAAAAAAACTTTATTCCTATTTAATATTCAAAAATTAACTTTTTTACAAAAAAAACGCCTTCATAGTACACTAAAAAGTATGAAATAATTCTAAATCTGACACTGTGTTGACTGATATACATAAAAATAAACATACGCGTCGAAAATAAAACCTCCTCCATTTTTTAAGTCGGTTAAAAAGGTAATGCGTTCATTAGAAATTATTCTACAACTACAAAAATAAATATACGATATTTCAACTCAAGGACCAACCTAATTGCGTTACTACCTTGACTATACTATGTCAATGAACTTAACAGTCCAGCAAAGAAGAATGTAGATGATAAATTAGAAGCCATTTAATCATCATCAACGGTACATCAGCCAAGTAAGGCATTCGTATCCTTTGAAAAAAGTTACTGACACTTCTTATTAATGTCCTTAAGACCCTTTCAAGTAAGAATTGAGTCAATCTTTTACTTTTGCTCTGAGGGATAAATTATGACATTTGACTTTTTTTGCTTTAGACTAACCCGAGTCCAGCTTTAATAAAAAATTTTTTGAACGGAACTCATTCTTTTTTGAGATAAAATTAGCCTTTGTTACTCTTTATAATATCAGCTATTTGCCTGTGAGAGTCGGTCCAGCCGTTTAGGAGATTAGCCGGAACAAACAGACGGTCAAAATATTTTTTTTGTATAAAAGTACTGTATATACTTTAATGTGCATTTAGTACAATGTTGTTATTTTGATAGTACAAAGAGACACTTCTATTTTATTTATTTTTATACATTTGTTTGTATATGACCACAATTTCATGGTAAGTGATTAAGTGGCCAAAGGTGGAACACCTCAGCCATCCACATAACTCAGACAGACGGACATGACATAAAGCGTTTCTTATTTGTCTGTAAATTAAATAAGTTCTTTATTAAAAATTTAATTTTTTATACAACCTTTTTTTGAGTGACTGTACTTTTTATTGACTATACTTGCATTGTCATCCAATATACTAATGTATACCAAATATCAAGTCAATCAGACCACTGGAAGTGGGTGAAATTCGACTTGCAAGATTCCACCCGAACAAACATACATACATACATTGCAAGTTAAATAAAAGCTTGTAAAAAATAATTTACAGTCAAACAATTATCAAGTGCTAAGTTTAGTTAGTATTAAGTTATATCTTGGCATTTATATAAAAAGGTTTTATTTTTAAATCCCACTGTTATTTAAAATTTATACGATTTGTTATTTTTATGTCATATTATTTTATCTTTCTTCTTTACACCAGCCATATAAATAAAGACAAAGCCACGGGCATGAACATGTCTCAGTAATCGTTATGAGCGTGTTAAGTTAAAGTTAAGTTATGTATGTAACGCGCATCTCCCATTAAACCGTCGTTACGGAAAAGTTACATTTTAATTTGTCATATTCCTTATATGACATATTTTACATTATTCCACGTAAAGGTATGTACCCACTACATTTTACTGTGACAATCAAATCTTACCGTATTTAAAACAAAACATCCATCGTCAAAATTTGCAGTGCTATCAAAAACTTGCAATACATAACTTGTTTACTAAAATTAATAACTAAATATCCGAGGACATTTTTCACACATGGCAATCTCATTTCAAACTAAGATGAGCATGTGCTTTTAAAATAAAATAATATACTACTCGTATAGAACACATAAACATTCCGTAAGCAATTACTAAATAATGGTTTAAACTGCATCATCATTTTCTTTTTGTTTAAAATCTTTTCAACATTGTTTAAAAGAACTAAAATAAGAAAGAAATAGACAGAAATATTGACTTAATTTATTTAGAGATAATGTTACTTGCATACACATTTTAGGGCAACTCGACAGTACATAATAATATCAGGTATGCTATTCTGTAAAAGGTAAATCATCTCGAAAGTTATCTCGCAACTCACCTCGCAACCCGATTTGGCGTGTGAATTATGTTTCAGAATACCAAATCCTATTGAAAAACGATAAAATACTCACCTGTCGTAGTTCATCTAACTTCCGTCATCACTCGGTGGCGCTAGTGTCGAATTCAATGATTTTAAGAATAGGAAACTCTAATCTCATCGCGGATTCAGAAGTGATATTGCAAATGAACTTTACAGAATAGCACTATAGCACCATTGATGAGTGCGAGCAAGATAGACATAACCACAAAACAGAGGATTATCTGTTTAATTGTAGTGCGCGATGACTGGTTCGAATTCAACACAAATAAATGTTATTATTCTTTTCCTAGTGTCAATATGACTGACGGGCCAGTTTGCGCAGTCGGTTAAGAGTCCGCCTATCGCGCCGTAGGTCGTGGGTTCGATTCCCGCACAGGACATGCATTTGTGTGCATGAACATGTCTGTAAGTCCTGAGTCTGGGTGTAATTATGTATATTAAGTATGTATTTACAAACAAAAAGTAGTATATGTATTATATCAGTTATCTGGTTTCCATAGAACAAGCTCTGCTTAGTTTGGAATCAGATGAATGTGTGTGAGGAAATAAAATAAAAAAAAATAATAATATGGTCACCTCTCTCAAATGTACGGTCAGATACTGAAATGTGACCATTTGTTACCGTCTCATATAATCGGTAGTGTGTGGATACCTTTACGCAGTTAAGTCTGAAGCATGTCTGAAGTGTGCAGACATTCTGCAGCGAAACTTTGTATAATGCACACGATTTACATGCTAGGATTAACTTACGGTGGGTGCGTGTATACAGGCTGATGTGATTATGAAAATGCAAAAAGTTTTTCTAAATTTACTCTTTGTGTGTTTCTTTAAGAATAATGATATTTTAATGTGAGTTTAGGTGAAATTTATGTGATATTTCTAAATTGAAAGAAATCAACATCAAAGTAGTCAAGTAAATCTACTTGGAAAATAAAACACCACTTGTGTACTTATCAGGTCTAGAGTGGATTATTAAATAAGCTAGTACTATAATTTTTATGTTACTACCGGATTATAATTATTAATTGATATTCTGGTAAACTGACACACATTATATTATTTTAAGATTTGCCTCTCAATTCATTCCATTATTTCAAACGATACCAACATAATTTATATAATAAAATACTAAAAGATGTTTTATTAATTTAACATGGATACCATAAACAGTACATACTTTCATTTCATTTCATTTCGAATAAATATTTCATTTCACAGACACAGCATTTATCGAAATATTATTAAAAAAAACAATTGATTTAACTCATACATTTACCAATAACAAATTTCAACATTATAAAAAATGCATTCAAAATCTAAAAAGTTTTTACTAAAACTTTTTTCCCATCCTCCTATATATAATGCAACGTATTCACGCAAAACATCCTAATGGCACATGTTATGGGGTAATACGTTATGTGCGAGCCACTTACGATATTACTACTAAACGATCGCAGGAACGCGGGTTCACATCTCCGGCTGGATTATAATTGCCTCGCAAATTATCAATTAATTGTGGGCATTTGCATTCAATCTTTTTAGTCATACCTTTTGTATATGGAGGATGCTTTTTTGAGTTATTTATTTAAAAAGTCCGTTCTGAGACATCTTCTAAATGAAATTGTAAAATACCACTAGTTGCTTGAATTAATGTAACTTTTTAAAATCTATAAATATTCACAGTAGCATATCTATACTAACTAGAGATCGACCAGGAGTCGAACTAATACTAACTTGACACTGGCAAAATAAGGTTGTCATACTACAAAACTAAGAAGAAGAAGTTAACAAAAGAATATATACGTATTATGTGTCAAATGCATGGTAGTGTATGTAATGCAAAAATTCGTCTGTATCTATGCTTAGGTATATCTTTTTTATTTTTTATTATTTGGAAAAAAAAAGCCAAACATAGTCAGATTGTCCAAAAAATATATAAAAAATGTAACCTTGCTGAGTTTCTTGCCGGATTCTTCTCAGTTGAAGGCCGAGTTCCGAACCGGTGGTAACTTCAGTAAATTTGACCTTCATAAGTGCCCCTTCTGGGGCCTAAATTGAATAAATGGCTTTGACTTTGACTTTGACTTTGAATATTTCGCATTGTAGTGTGTGTAACGTTTTATTTAGTAAAATAATGTATTTAAAATGCATTATTATATCAAAATATTAGCTTTGTGCACTTCATTCCCATATAAACTTTAACTACCTACCTATTAGGCTACGCAATAAGCTAAAAAAGGAGCGAAAGGATTTGTTTTAATTGATAATGATAATAATAAATCGGAAGTGTTATTTTGTTCATTTAAACGGGCTAATCGCTGGTGTAGTCGGATTCGAAAAATAAAAATTAATGTAGGTACAACCAAGGAACAAAATAAAAAGAAGAAAGTAATTAATAATTAAAAATTCAGTAGTCATGTTTAAATCAAAATTTCCCCCACGTCGACCAAAGATGGCGCTGGCCGCCCTCATGGTTCCGCATATTAAATACCCAACTATTGTTTATGGTACTAGGCTGGCATATTAATTAGGAGATAGGCATTTCTCGTTACTGAAAGCCTTGTTGATGTCATAGGAAGTGTGTTTTAGACTTGTTAATTAAGTTCTGTTTTGTAAAGCTTATTAGAAGGTCTCTGTGAACCACCTTCGGATTTGTTACTATGGGAAAATTATGTTTTCTTATTCTCTATTCTCTCATAGGATAGAAAGAGATAAAAAACACATCCTCGTAGGAGCTTTTTGGTTCATTACCTTACTGACTGACTGATTGACTGCAATACCTTATAAAATTCAAGTTATATTCAAAATTCTATAGATTAAAGCCTGTTTTTATCTTTTCAGTTATTTGTTGTTTTACGCAATCGGGTATTTTGTTTGTTTTAATAATTTATAGGCTATAGAAGCGCTCGTGGTTTAGCTTGATTAGCCGTTCTTAATCGATCGACAAAATTAAGCTACCACCATCGTGGTTGGTACCTGGATGTGTGACCGCCTAGTGGTATTTCAAATCGAGCGTTTCCGTGCTTCGGAAGGCACGTAAAGTCGTTGGTCCCGGTTATCACTTAATTGTGATAATTGTTAAGCTAGTTGGATGCCCCCTAGGCGGCTTGAAAAAATTCCAACAATAGGTTGATCACTAGCCTACCTCCACCGATCCGCAGTCACGCGTGGAGTAGTATCTGCCCATTCCCTTTCACCCTCATTTGTGAAAGGAGGCCTGTGCTCAGCTGTCGGATATTATAAGCTGACGACGACGATTATAGGCTATGTATCCCGGGAACGCGAGTACAGCTAGTTTTATGATAAATGGCTTTGTGTTTGGCCACAGAACCCTCCATAAAGGACAATGATGAAGCCTAAGGCGATTATCACACTGCCACGTGCCTACGCGCGTAGGTGCGTTACACGCTCCTACTTGCGGGAGTGCAGATCTGCATCATCGTGCAAGTTTTTTACGCACTCACGCTCGTAGTTGCGTTCTGTGGATTCACGACGGCTCTGACTCATTCCATACAAAATCACGCACGGCACTACGAGACTCGGTGTGCCATACCTTGCGTCTCGCCGCGCACCTACACGCGTGGGTGCGGGGCGAGACGCATGTAGGCGCGTGATCTGTATGAACGCGCGTAGATGCGTTTTCAGTTGTTAGACTGCGTCTTTTCTATACAAACGGAGATACTTACAAGCAACGTTAAAATACGCATTCACGCACTACGCTGCGTGGTGCAGGGCAGTGTGACAACCGCCTAAGATGCAGCACGCTTAGGTACCCAGAATATAATGATCATACCGATGTACGTTTATCACCTTGCATAACTTAGTAGCTTGAACAAAACTTACAGTTGTTAAAGTTTACCGTTTATACGCAAAGCAAACAGGGTCGAAGTGTTAAAACATTATATATGCAGAGCCCTTTGAACTCGAGGGCCCTAACAAACAAGTAACACCTAAAACACTTCACAAACATTACCTTTTGAGTGCGTCGAACTTAACACTGTTTGTATTACGTATGTTATTTTACACCCCACACCTGTACTTGAGAGCCAGTTCCTTTTTTAGGCTGTTTAGTTTACCAATTTTGGATACATACTTATACCACCAAAAATATTTTTATGTAAAATGTTGCCAAGACATATGGCTCGCACTGTCAAAAAGTTATCAGGTCTCATGTAGAGCCAAGCTTATAACTCTACATGCACTTACTCTACAAGCCCTAACTTCACAAACTCTACACCTTAGTCAAAATATGTGGCTTGGCCGTTTCAATGTGTACTAATACAAGCTTACATACCAAATTTCAGCTTTCTAGGACTTCAGGAAGTACCCTATGAGTTTTGATGATCATCAGTGAGTCAGTGACGAAATCAGGGTTTTTTAGATATCAATAAAATCTAAAATATAAGAGCTATGTTATTGAAACTTAATATGTTTAATAAGTTCACTGTTGGCATCATGTCCTGAGAATTTTGTTTATATGTTATAATCCAAACCCAAGTTATGAGGGTTCAAAAAAACGACGAAGCGTTTCGAGAAAAGGTAAGGCCCTTTCGCTTGGCTGTCTTGGCGGGGGGCACTCCCGTGCCCCCAGATCACTAACATTTTCACGTATTTATAGTAGAAAAACCTGCCAAGTACGACTCCGACGAAAGGCGGTTTTTTTTTACTGTATTTGACCACAATCTCACCATGGTAAATGTTGATGTAGCCGAAGTTGGTGCACACACAAAGCCTAGAAGGAACTGGCTCTCAAGTGCAGCTGTCGGAACACACCGATAGGTGCTTGGCGACAGATTTTCAACTTGAGGGTGGTAGCCAGCCAGATGGATACTTCATAGTACCCTACCACCGTGCTATGGTTTCCTCATGATGTTTTCCTTCACCGAAAGCCAAGCGCATTATAGGATTCAAACTTGGGACCTTCGTCTCGGTATCCGACGTCACTACCACTGAGCTATCATCGCCTTGAAATCAGAATCAGATTAGCCGTATCCGAAATTTGGCCAATAGCATTTCTATCGAAGGCCGCACTGTATGCGTTACCTTTTCACGACCAAATCTGTGAACCGATTGCGATGAAATTTGGCACGCAGATTGCCAAAATATGGAGAGGGATATAGGCACCTTTTTTTCATTTGTTAAATATAAATTGAAAAGTAAACTAAATCAGTATCAACGCACAAATATCTATAAACAAATCGCTCTCAGTTCGGATGGACGCACACTAAGATTTATAGTCGTCCCGTTGACACTGAGTTTCCTTGATTAGGGAAACTAAATCGCCCTGATTTAGTTTCCCTAATCCACGAGTTTTATCTGAAACTAACGTTAACAACGAAGAGATTTTTGGTCCAAAACTTAAGAGGGAAATTAAGAGGGAAAGTTAGCTTGTTTTGATGTTAGAGGTAATCTACGGAACTACTGATATTCTGTACAACAATAAGTCTGCTTAATTGTCAGTTTTTTTTTTTCGGAAACTACTTTTGATGTTTACTTGATATTAAAAAAAAACTGAAAAAGGAAAAAAAAATAAGATTAATACAGCTAACATACGATACTGTATAACAAACGTTACTGCACATCTATAAAAACTGGCCATGTGCGAGTCGGACTCGCAAACGAAGGGTTCCGTACAATATTAATTAACTCGTGCTATGAAAACAAAATACCAAAAAAAAAGACGTTTGTTGTACGGCCCCCCGACGGACAGACGGACGGACGGACAGCGGAGTCTTAGTGATAGGGTCCCGTTTTACCCTTACAGTACGGAACCCTAAAAATCATCCCTCATAAGCATTGACTTCTATATCACCATGTATGATGACAAAAGTGACCACACAAAGCCAAGAAGGGAATCCATATTAAAACCCCAATTTTTTACACAACTGCCAACCCTATCAAACTCGCTCAACTTGTACCAGTTGCTCGGTTTTCCAATAAGGCCATTAATATGTAAGATGGGTCCACGCGGCAGGACATCCGCGCCGTATGCGCTGCCCTTATAAGGGCGCACGACGGGCGTACATTAATGCATCGGGATTCTTAATAGATAGTTTAATTTTAGCGTCGAGATAATCTTTATCTTGCTTTTAATATTCGATACTTTGTGTTGAAGAAGAGGTTTTATGAGTTCAGTTTTGAATGTCGATTTAAAATTATTGTTAGGTAAATAACATGAATTTTCAGTAAAAAGAAAATGTTAGAGCGTAGCGTTTATTCGGTCAAAGAGCAGCTCGACTGGGGAAGTACCTCCACCTTACAGAATACCGCAGACAAATAACTTTATGTTGTGTTCCTGCGCGTGAGTAAGGTCGCCAGAGCTCATTGGGGAGGGAGAAGGTTCGGTAACGTATGAGTGATACCCCTGTGTTGCAAATAGTTGCAATCATCTATATGGCTACGGTAACCGCTTACCATCAGGCGGGCCGTATGCTTGTATACCGACTTCCTCGTATGAAAACAGATCAGTGTCCAAGTAAATAATAATTCCATTTATACGATAGAATCGTAAGTCCATTTATACGATTCTATTCAAGTATTTTTTAAAGCCTAATTTTGAGGAAAAATATTATACAATCATCCTCCCACGGTTTTACCTGCTGCTAGAGGATCTGATATTTTCCCGGGATAAAAAGTACCCTCTGCTTTATTCTTGATCTATTTATGTGCCAAATTTCATCTTCATTCGTTTCAGCATGAAGCAACTAACATACTCTCTCACTATATTAGTGAACATAGAGTTAGAATTGTATAGAGCGACTGTACGAGAGTACAGTCTGTGAGCACAGGTATGGCCTAAATGCCTTGAAACGAAGTGCGCGTACATAGTTTGAACAACTAAAATACGTAAAATAAATGCCATTCATTTTTCACATACAAGGAAAAGCTAGTTCAAGATATATGTACAAGATTTTTTATTAGCTTAAAATGGGAACAAAAATGGTACCTACCTTCCGGCTAGCTAGAGAATATAATAAGAATTTGAACATAACCCCACTATACAGGGTGTTGTTTTGGTCGGCGACAAGCGATCCAGGAGCGGTAGTACAAAATATATATTCCCCAAAAATGGACTTAATTCCATTAAATACTGTAAATACAGGGTGTTGTTTTGGTCGGCGACAAGCGACCCATGAGCGGTAGTACAAAATATATATTCCACAAAAATGGACTTAATTCCATTAAATACTGTAAATATGTTGAGAAATACCTTATTCAATTTGAAATAAAATTACCGCAAAGTATGGTTACTAGGCACGTGCACAGACTAGAGCTAGGTGCAAGCCGCCATCGCCCCACTCCTTTACTCCCTCGTACTCCCGTTGAGTATAATGTGTACACTTTAGCTTATTACATGATTTTCAAAATTTTAAAGTCTTTATTTTTATTATAAAAAAAAAATGAAGTATTTTTTTTATATTTTTTTTAGCATTTGTATTATCGACCCTGAGTCGCTCGTCGCTGACCAAAACAACGACCTGTAAATACAGTCTAATTTGCAACTACTCTCCCTCCGTCTTAAGAATTTTCGATCAGGATCACGTGACATCTGACGCGAGTTTAACATTTTTTACCCATCCCAAAAAGTGCACAACGCCGCTAAAGAAGTTTACACTTCAAATTTTTTTTCTTTGGGATAGTTGTTTGTTATCATGAGTACAATCATGTGTCTTAGTATCGTTTACTAATTACCAGTCACCCTATATATTAGTGAGTATAGTATGTATATTATATTCACATACCATATTTGCTACATGTGAGTAACTTACATACCTTTTAGGTTCGTCATAGTCCTTACCGACAACCCTTCATGCAATTCCTTTGCAAAATATCTCATTTAATGTTCACGTACCTACATTCCACATTATCACAATTGAAATAAACCCTTATTTATTTGAGAAAAAGGTTACAATTCCAATAAAACTCCAGCAGATTATTCACGGTAGACAATTTTATGCTATGTGTTGAATAATGAAGGTAGATTTTTGAATGGAGGTGGTTTAATTTTGCGTAGGGTGACCAACAGAGCGTAAAGTCGTATTCATTTTAAATGAAACATATGACTGACTGAGTTAATATAATGGGTCAATAAACTAAGAAATGCTTGTAATATCATACAATTGTCCGAGTCATTTATATTATAAAACTTTTTCTGACTTTAATGCATTTTGAGTTCCCGAGCTTGGTAATTTTAAACAAATTAGTATCCTCACTGTAGCGTCGCAGTATATTTATGCAAACACATTATTATTTGTCCAATGAATATTTATTCTGTAATATGTACTTTTTGCTCGTACGTTGTCATCAAAATTGATCGAGGCCTCCTCCAGCGGGCGGGGAGCTTTTTCCGCCAACGCGTCAGCTTGGCTATCCAAAGAGGAAACGCTACCAGCCCGCTGGGAACCTTGCCGTTAATCGGTAGCAAACTTGTGGAAATTTTCTTTTTTTTGTTTTTTTTTTTTTTTTATACAACTTAATGGGTAAACAAGCATGCGGCCCGCCTGATGGTAAGCGGTTACCGTAGCCATATGGACGCTTGCAACACAAGAAGCATCGCTCACGCGTTACCGACCTTTCCCCCCACCCCTATGAGCTCTGGCGACTTTACTCACGCGCAGGAACACAACATAAAGTTATTTGGCTGCGGTATTCTGTAAGGTGGAGGTACTTCCCCAGTCGAGCTGCTCTTTGAGCGAATAAACGCTATGCTCTACCTCTCTCAAAATATATAAGTTCTATAAGTTTGTTGTAAATAAATACATAACGAAACGATTGCAAGGTTCGTTTTAGGACTAAAATACGATAATTAATCTTATCCCCCTTATTACAAAACATGATTTACATCAAACCAAGATTTTAAACAGCCTCATCTCTTTTCTTTATATGACGTTAGAAAGTAACCGAGTGAGTTGTACTAAACTTTCGTTAAACCTTCCTTTGTAATAAGGGGGTTATCATTTTCAAATAAATTTATACAGTTCAATTGTTTTAATTAAAAAAATTGTCTTTTCAGATAATTTATGTGCCATCGGAGAATTTGAAGGTAAGTTTTCTATAATTTGTAGAGAATTATTGATCTTCTGTGATAAACGGTACACAATTGTCCGTGTAATGATTTAAAAAATAACCAATAATATCTTAAAAATATAAGAATAAATTATTGTATTGGATACTAATTTACCTTTTTTATTATGTTACTTATGATAATTAACCAAAATTATGGTTAATTATCTCGTAAATGTTAATATATGTGTATTCGTTATAGTAGAAAATATTGAATTTCCAAAAAGGACTACATTATACATTTATTTTGTTAGAAAAAGTTAACAATAGAAAACAAGTTTTTGTTGAAAAAAAAACATTTATAAACGAAGTTTTTTTTATGGTGACTGTACTTTTTGTTGTCTGTACTTGCATTGTCATCCAATATACTAATGCATACCAAATTTCATTTCAATCGAACACTGGGAAGTGGGTCTTTAACTTGAAAGATTCGATTACAGACACCGGACAGGTGAAACTAAATAAAAGCTTGTCAAAAAGAGTTTTATGTTATAAACAAGAAAGGTGGTATGGCAAAAACGTGATAGATCCAGTGAAATAGATATATATACTTTATATTGCTATACTAAGCCATCAATATTAATGAAAAAACCACAACCTTACTTAGAAAGTGGACAAAGTCAAATCTGTGTTCAACCCCATGGGAAATCTCGATGATACACCATATTAACTGTTACATAGATGATATCCGATCAAAAATGGATAAACACAAGCAAAACCTGATCATAACTGGTAGGTCTCACACACAGATCATAAAATCAGAGAGATGTGTGAATGAAAAATGGTGCTTGGCACCTCAATATACGTAGAATAAATTGTCCTATTCGTCATTAAACATGATTGAGTGTCGGTACACAATATGATCATATCTATACTATACTAATATAATATAATAAAGTGGAAGAGTTTTTGTTTGTTTAAACGGGCTAATCTCTGTCCAGTCGGATTCGAAAATATCTTTCACTAATAGAATGCTACATTATCCCCGAGTATTACAGGCTTTTTATCCCGGGTACACGGGTTAAACTGCGGGGGACAGCTTTATGATAACATACAAATACGGTGACAGATTCAGTTTCTGTACGTCCAGACGTAATAATCAGAATTTTCAAGAATAACCCCTTTTTTACACCGAACCATAAGACGCCGGGATAATTTTCACCCGTACGTTGTAGACATACCGAAAATACGGACATAGTGTTTTGCTTCCTCATTTATAATGCGTACAGCAAGGGAGTGGAACTTGCTTCCGGCGTCTGTGTTTCCCGACTTTTGCAATCTAGGGACTTTCAGGGCCAGATTGAATAGGTTTCTTATAGGTAAGCGTGTTCCTTCTTAGGCTTCGTCATCGTCCCTTATGGGCGGGTCAATGGCCCATTGAATAAAAAAACCTACAAACTTTTTAGATAAGACCTAAAGTACATTATTTATTTTACATAACGTCCTGTTTTCGAGGTAATGCTAAAGCTACACTAACTATACGGTGTTGTATGTTGGTTCTAAGAGAGTAGAATACATTTGCCAAAAAGAGATAAACATAGTTAGAAAAAGACCTTCAAGTAAGCCATTCAAGACTGTAATTATTTCCCTCTCGAGTCATAATTTAGTATAACCAATCTAAAGACTACAAAATATAGGCCCAGAACTCTTACAACATATCTCCCATATCTCAATGCATTACGATCTGTGGTAAAACGACGGATAGATACAATCTTGGAGACTTCATAAATGGTCAAGTTTGTCTGGTAGGCGACAGAACTTGTCTGTAAGTCATCACTTGTCTAGGGTCCAGTTACACGACAGTGTTGCTAGAAATATGTTTAAATCTAGAGTTATCATAATTTAATTTACTGTTATAATTGTTGAGGTAGTCCTTTTGAGGTTTATTTCTTCATAAAGACTGTATATCTGATTTATACGGACAAATATATGATGCTCAGTTAAATAAGGTTTTTTTTCGGGTTCCGTACCCAAAGGGGGCCAAACGGGACCCTATTCATAAGACTCCACTGCCTTAAAGCGTCGTTAAAATATTTCGCTAGTATATTGTCGTATTTTATTTAACTTATCACAAAAATAATAAACGAACAAATACGTCTCCACCATCATGAAATCAAAATTTCAACGTGATTTTTCTTTGATGCGTCTTGTATTCTCTAAGGATGCGTCGAAGGATGGTCGGAACCCTCCGTGAGCGAGTCAGACTCGCACTTGGCCGGTTTTTACAAGCTTTTATTTAACTTGCAATGTATGTATGTATGTTTGTTCGGGTGGAATCTTATAAGTCGAATTTCACCCACTTCCAGTGGTCGGATTGACTTGATATTTGGTATACATTAGTGTATTGGATGAGAATGCAAGTACAGTCAACAAAAAGTACAGTCACTCAAAAAAGCTTGTATTCAAAATGTTTTTTTTACAATGAACTTATTATTTTCCTAATAAAGAACATATTTTGCAAGTGATTTTGAAATCAATAGGTTCGATTTTTTACAAGAATATTTTTTCTGAGACATTAAGGTTCAAACTCTATTAAAAAAAAAAGTTAGGTAATGTCTTTGTTACCCTGCGTTTGCTATTTTTTGTAGAAATTATTAAATAGATATTATTATTATAGAAGCAAATGAAATATTTAGCATTAACTTATGTCTATTATTAACACGAATAAAAATGCATGAACAAAAAGTCTATAGTAAAGGCAAATTATTTTTCAATCTTTTATGAACACTGAAGATCTAAATATCTCATAAAACTAAATATAGTTTTAAAACTTTATTGAAGAAAAATACAAATTAGCGAGTACTAACTTTAAGTAGATAAGTACTATGCTAGTGAAATAACGCGGCTTCGCTCGGGTGGGATCTATCCATTAGGCGATGTAATTATTTGTTGCGAGCGACTTTTTTTCAACTTGTTTGGTGCGGAGTGTCCTCGAATACTGTAGCGTTGTCTGGAGACCACATTACGCAACGCATGCCCTAAGGTTGGAGCGAATTCAAAAAAGATTTATGTGGCATTTAGCTTACTCGATCGGTATTGCAAAAAAGTGTCCATCCTACAATGACCGTCTCCTTCACTTTCGCATGAACACACTATCAGCCCGAAGGGATATACACAGTTTAATTTTTCTTTATAAGTTATTTCGCAATAAATTAGACTGTCCTCAACTGTTGTATAGGTTTAGATTCCGCGTCCCATCCAGATGTCCTCGTAAGCCTATAACACCTTTATCTCCGCCTTTGCGTGGAACAACCTTGGGTGCAAACTCGCCTGTGGTTCAAATATGCAAACTATACAACCATTGTAGTGGGGTAGTTGACATTAATTTCGACACATTAACAAGCTTCTATAAAAACTTAATTAATTCATTACTGCTTTATAATTTATATGTGTAATTAAATATTCTCATATTAATCTTCTATAATTTTATTGTACCGATATGTTTTTTTTATGTTGTACTATTTATGTAAGTAGTTTATTATTATTATGCTGTATTTAATTTCATTTGTTGTCTTTTTTGTTTGTTTTGAACTGTAGTTGTAATATGTCATGTGGTGTTTGCCTATAATTGGTTGTGCTCTTAGTTTAAGTTATTATGTGTATTTTTTAAATGTAATTAATGTATTAGTGTAACAACTGTTGGCAGACCTAAATAAATAAATAAATAAACTTGTGATATCTTTTAAGATACTCACACAGACTACGGAGGACATATTCTCGCTAACAAAAACTGTGTCTATGGAGTCGGCCACCTCTCACGCACACCTTAGGTGGCTATTCCGCGGGAAATTAGACTCTGTCGCCGTTTACACAGAGTCGATTACTCGCGCTCAACTAATGTGTGAATGTGTGCGTGCCGGCTTGTACGTACAGCGTGGTGGCCGACTTGAGTGACACAGTTTTTTGTTAGCGAGAATATATCCGACATTTTTAATATCTGTGGATACTCATTTAATTTGCATGGTGTAAAGTACAATTTGAATTTACATTCTTAATATAACTCATCTGGGGGCACGGGAGTGCCCCCCGCCAAGACAGCCAAGCGAAGCGAAAGGGCACTACCTACCTTTTCTCGAAGCGCTTCGTCGTTTTTTTGAACCCTCATAACTTGGGTTTGGATTATACCAGATAAACAAAATTCTCGGAACATGATGTCAATAGTGAACTTATTAAGTATATTAAGTTTCAATAACATAGCTCTTATACTTTAGATTTTATTGATATCTAAATAACCCCGATTTCGTCACTGACTCACTGATGATCATCAAAACTCATAGGGTACTTCCTGAAGTCCTAGAAAGCTGAAATTTGGTATGTAAGCTTGTATTAGTACACAAACAACAAAACAAACAAAACAAAATAAAACTTGGACATTTCAAACAAAAAAAAAAGAAGTGAAATCCCACCAAAAACATTTTCATGTAAAATGTTGCCGCCAAGACATTTGGCTCGTACTGTCAAAAAGTTATCAGATCTCATGTAGAGCCAAGCTTATAACTACATGCACTTACTCTATAAGCCCTAACTTCACAACCTCTACACACCGTAGTCAAAATTTGTGGCTTGGCCGTTTCAATACTACAAGAACTATTGAATAACAAAAAAAGCAATGAACAGTGAACACATTTTTCACCTTACGCCCATGTGACGGTAGCGAAACGGCCAAGCCACAAATTTTGACTACGGTGTGTAGAGGTTGTGAAGTTAGGGCTTATAGAGTAAGTGCATGTAGTTATAAGCTTGACTCTACATGAGATCTGATAACTTTTTGACAGTACGAGCCATATGTCTTGGCGGCAACATTTTACATGAAAATGTTTTTGGTGGGATATATATTATTCTATTACATTTTTGTGCCTTTTGCGGTCGAGACCATGGGACCGTGGGGGTCCGAAGCTCGCCGTTTTGCTCGCAACTTGTCATCAAAATTGATCGAGACCTCCGGAGACCACCGGGCGGGGAGCTTTTTCCGCCAACGCGTCAGCTTGGCTATCCAAAGAGGAAACGCTGCCAGCCTTCTGGGAACCCTGCCGTTAATCGGAAGCAGCGGCAGGCTTGAGGAAATTTTCTATATAAGAGTTATTGCATAGTTTATAAAAAAAACTCATATGTTTACCTATATGGTTATGGATTAATAAGATATCACATATATTTTACTTGTATTTTAATACAGCAAATATACAGGATGTTTGGCAGATGGTTGAACATACGAAAATTGCGTATAAGTGGGTACGTTCTGCTACGTGCTCAACCCCAATAATTAGACCACGGTTGTTTAATTAAGCCTAAATTCGTCAACTTCCAAAACGTTAACTAAACTGTGGTCCAATTATTGAGGCTGGGGAAGCACAGAACACATAATAGGGATGTTGCCTGGGTAAAAATATAATAATTCTAATTAGTCCGTCAGTTAGATTATCAAAAAATATTGGACACGTATTTTTTGCTTTACCAAATCATTAACAATTGACGAAGATAAAGCGCGACAAAGTTCGGGAGTGGGGGCTCGTGACGTCACTTGTTACTAAAAAGTGTATCACATCGTGACGTCACGCGGAACTTCAATACATGAATGATATCTTCGTATTTTTTTGTTTAATTGACAAAAGAAATAATATAAATGACGGACTAATTAGTTTTTTCAGGAAAGAAGCCTATTGGCAGAAGGCCTCATCCCCACCTATTTCCGTATTTTCGACCGTCTGCCGAACTCCATGTATTTTACTTGTATTTCAATATATATAACACATACATTTTACTTGTATTTTAATACAGATATTTTACTTGTATTTTCATGGTTTTTATGGTAATTAAAATGACAATGTAATAAACAACAAGCACCAGAGTTACTTAACATAATTATAATTAATACAACAATGTAATATTTTGTATGTCAAAGTCTTCATAACATATACGACCTGAAGACCTTACCGTCTAAAGATCTCGCTAAAAATATTTGTTGACTTGACAGTTAAGCGTTTAAACTAAAACCTGTTACAGAAGGCTAAACCCCATTCTCTTGGAAATGGTTTACATTTATCTCATACTTGCTGTTCTCCGCTGTTTCACCCGGATGAAAAGTATCATATAGCTCTCAGGGATAATGTGGCTTTTATTAGTGAAAGAAGTCCAAAATTACCTCCTACATCTACACTAAAAAAAAATACCTTTTATTTAGTTTCACCCGTCGAGTGCCTGTAATCAAATCTTGCAAGTAACCACTTCCCGGTTTCCGATTGAGCTGAAATTTTGCATGCATTACGTAAATCGAATAACAATGCAATATTATGATATGAAGCTGATCTGATGATGGAGCCGGAATGTGGCCATGTGAACTCCAGCTGAATCAGAAACCGGGAAATGTGTCAAAGAATCATGGCGAGATTTGTACAAAAAAGTAAGATTTTTAGAGATGTTGAAATGACGTTATATTTGATCCTTGGTGCCTAAGGTATAACTTGAGGCATTTAAAATATTTTTAGATCCCCGAGATAAAAATACGACATTCTATGCCATGCCGGCGAATCGCGACCAAAACCGTTATGTTGTTGTTATGTTTTGCGGGGTTTATAAAATATTTCAAGTATATTAATATGTTGCTGGTAATGTAATCTCAACATTGGAAGTGATTCAAAACCCTCTAAAATGGTTTTTTTCCAAATAAATTTTTGGATTTCGCCATGACTCTTTAACTTGCAAGATTTGATTACAGACACCGAGACAGGTGAAAATAAATAAAAGCTTGTTTAAAGCTCTTCCAATCTTGTAAAAAGCTCACATTATTTATGGGACCTGTGTCCAGAATTTCATGTTTTTAAGTCCTTAAGTTAAGCGTGCTGAAACATAATTTAGTCATTTTCTCCTAATTTACATAGGTAGACATAATGACTAGTGTTCGTATACATATATATTTGAGTTAGACAGTCTGTGCGTCTGGTGTATTCAGGTCAAAGCACCAAGGTTATCGAGGCTATGACAGGGCGATAGGAATCCGTGTGGGCGCAATTATGTCGTTAGTGACATGTTTTGTAGTGATGAGCCTGAGATTTGTCGATAAAAGATCATAATTATTAAAAAGCTTTTAATTTATTAACGCTATTTTAATTATATGTATGGTATGGATGATCGATAATATGTGAACATTAAAACATGAACAGAATAAATATAAATACAAGAAATTTTGATATCTTTATACTTCCCATAGACAATTTTGTTAAAAAGTCAACTGTTGCAGCATTATGTAAAATAAAAATTTACCTTATATAGTTACCTTCAATTCAAGATGGCGGCTAACGCTGTCACTCCTCGAGGTCTAAATGTAAAATTTATCAGTACCAAGCAATACAAATCAAAAAAAAATTTTACGCCTTCTGTAAGACAAAGCCTCTTTTTTGACCCCACTGATTGGACTAAATATTAATAACCGCCCTGCGGTTTCACCCGCGTTCCCGAGGATCTTGTGTTTTCCCGGGATAAAAAGTAGCCTATAGCCTTCCTCGATAAATGGGCTATCCAACACTGAAAGAATTTTTCAAATCGAAACAGTAGTTCCTGAGATTAGCGCGTTCAAACAAACAAACTCTTCAGCTTTATAAAATTATTAGTATAGATAATAATAATATAGATTATAAATATTTAAATATTTTTTTTGAGTTATCCTATATTATGTTATCAATCAAATATCATAGTAATTTTACACAAAACTAAACAAAAAAAGCTTAAAATTAGTTATTTCATTTACCGATTTTACTACTAGAATAAAATTCGCATTTATAAAGTACGAAGTGAATTATAAAATAACATATCTAAAAGCATTAAAACAAAACTCATATCAATAAATTAAATTATTTTATCGACTCACGATTGAATAAAACAAATAAAATATAGTATCCAATTCACTTGAAAAATGCTAACATTATAAATTTAACCGTCCTCCATACATAAGAAATAAAATAAGAATCGTAACATATAATTTATCGTATCTCTAACACCGACACTAAAACATCGATAGGGTTTTATAGACTACACACATCACTAGAGCCGTAAATGCGTAGTAAAACATTAGCTGCGAGTTTAAAAGGGCATAATATATGGACGGGGTACTCAAGATGCAAATGTGGTCATTGTGATTTATTTGTTGTTTTTTCCAAGAATATGAGATTATCGATAAGGAGTGGTACATCACATACATTAATGAGAAACCAAATAAAGTGAGTTTTTGGTATAGAACCCTGGTTTTCCAAGGGTACACCATAGGTTCTTCAAAAAGGGTATAAAGTCGGCAACTAGTGATACCCCTGGTGTTACAAGCGTCAATAGGCTACGGTAACCACTTACCATCAGACGGGGCGTATGCCCTTAGCTACCTAAGACCCACTTGTGTCCTGGGTAATATTAACTCAGAGCTAATTGCTAACCTGGGGTTAAATTTATACTCTATCTATACTTTAAATAATAAAGCAGAAGAGGATTAATGTAACAGCTAGTGATATGATATAATAGCTATTCCCCGCGGTTCCACCCATGTTCCCGGGATAAAAAGTAGCCTATAATACTCGGGGATATTGTAACTTCCTATTAGCGAAAGAATTTATCCCGTTTAGAGATTAGCCCGTTTAAACAAGATAAGATAGATAAGTCAATCCTAGGTAAGAAACAAACTCAGAGTTATTAAATTAAACACTCAAGTCTTTACGGAAACAAAAGCGTGATAAATTAAGAAATCTTTTGCATAATCCAAACAAAATTAACATTGATCCAAATTGGTTGCAATGTCAAGATCAATGGAAATATAACGATACCGCGATACAAAATTAGCATATTTTCACACACATATACTAGATCGATGGCGGGGCTTCCACTTTTTATTGCCGAGTGGGATTTCAAACTAATCAGAGAAAGTCTTTAATTGTGTATTTTTCTATCCATTCTTGACATAGATTTTTGTGATTCCGCGTAAGAAATATAAAGAAACTTTTGATAAATATTGCGCTTTCTTTTCCGTGTTTGCTTCAAGAAGAATGACAGTAATAGCATATTCGTAAAGAAGGGAGACCCAAATCCATATTACCATGGTCGGATTGGAATACTACATTCAAAATCATTTATACAAATAGATCTTTGCAGGCACTTATGGAAAGTCTGACTCTAAAACTCTAATACCGCTTAGGAAGGTTGCATTTGCTGAGAAGAGCCGGCAATGAAGCAATTACTCTTTTCAAAACAAGCTTAGATTCATTACATAATATTTACATTCTAATCGCACTGACAACAATTACGTGCCCCGGCGCGACTGAATTGATATTTAATAAGTAACTACCAAACTTAAGCAGACCAGCCCCCACAAATAAATAAATAAAATAAATATCCTGGGACATTCCTCACACACGGTCATCTGATCCCAAACTAAGCAGAGCTTGTACTATGGAAACCAGATAACTGATATAATACATATACTACTTTTTGTTTGTAAATACATACTTAATATACATAATTACACCCAGACTCAGGACATACATACATGTTCATGCACACAAATGCATGTCCTGTGTGGGAATCGAACCCACGACCTGCGGCGCGTAAGGCGAACCTTAACCAACTGCGCCAACTGGCCCGTCAAACAGCACCTGTTCACAAGTATGACGCGTGTGGCAGCCATCGCCCTCCTCGCCATATTGGAAGGAAGTGAGCGACCCGTCACACGACGCCGCCGCAAGCAAAGGACTGACTTACTTATTTCAATGCAACGCAGCAAAACTTTTGCATATACCAATGATGTACAGTAAAAAAAAACGGTGGCTGTATATAGAGTTTCTTTTTCCCGCAACTAAGGATGCTTATAAAAGCAATCACCCAGCGATCGTGTTACCCCTTCCCACGTCATATTGTAGACGAGTCAAGTCTCGGATAATAAAAATAAAAGGTAAGCGGTTAATGGTATTACCTTACCCGGGACACAGTCGTGTGCGAAAGTGAATTGTTTTTTGTATGTATTTCTTTTGTCTTTAAGTTTTATGATTATGAGATAAAATTACAGTGTGCATTTTTATTTTGTGCATTCAATTGATTATTATTAGTCTGCGGAGAATCGTTATTAAAAAGTGTAATTACCAAGTTGTTAGTTGATTTCCATCGCGCTGCTCGCCAGCGATCCTCACATCCTCGAGCTGCCCCGATCGTCCACACAACGTTTCAGTCGGACGTTCTTACTGCAGACCATTAGGATGTGGAATGAACTCCCAATTACGGTTTTTCCTCAGCGCTATTATATGGGGTTCTACAAAGAGGCGTAAAAAGAGCTCGTCAAGGTTGGCAACACTTTCGCAATCCCCCTGTCCAACCTCTTGACATAATGAAAAGAGTATCTCATGTTTGACCACAGCAAATATTAATTAAATTATTAGTCTAAATCGCCGATACATCTATACAGGGTCACAGAATAATTAAAAACAGTACACTGAAAAAAAAATCTACAAAACTAGTTATGTAAGTTGACGTTTTGTTGTCGGGAAACTAACTTTAGTTGTCGGGAAACTACCTTAGTTACATTTAATCAAATAATTTAGTAATTAACAAAAACTAGTTTTGTTACTGGTAAGTTTAGTTCGCAAGTCACTCTGTTTAGATTTGATCGTCAAATTTTGTGTTACTGTTAAATAAAATTTTGTAGTCACTTGTAGTCCATTTTTTTCAGTGTATCTTAAGGGTTGAAGCCACGCGAACATGACCTCTGGAGACTATCCCTTACTCTTTGAGTGGCATTAACAGATTTGGATTCCCTAGAGATTTCATCCCTCCATAGTACATTTAAATCAAAAAGGATTCACTTAACACTTCTGTTGTCGACAATACAGCACCGCTTGATTAGAATTTAAGTACCTACCAGTCGGGCATAAACACAGCTTGTAGCACTAAGTAATAGATAGAGCCTTGAAAAATTTAAATTTAATTATGCGATTTAGCATTACGTTATATTATGTTATAATTATAATGGTATTTCACTCATGATGGTAGTTACACAATTATGTGCTTACTATTTGATTATTCTTCATTCATTTTAATTGTATACAATATCAAAAGTATTAAAGTATGATTTATTTTTAATTGTTTATATTTTATGTTGTGTAAGTTTATTAGAGAGTTTAATAACGAAAGAAGAGAAGAGATAATCCCACCAAAAACATTTTCATGTAAAATGTTTCCAAGACGAGACCATATAGCTTGCACTGTAAAAAAGTTATCAGATCTCTTGTAGAGCCAAGCTTATAACTCTACACGCCCTAACTTCACAAACTCCACACCTTAGTCAAAAATATGTGGCTTGGCCGTTTTTGTGAAGTTAGGGCTTGTAGAGTTTTTGGTATGAAATTTCGTGTTTGGGCTAATTTCTATGAGTCCCTTTTTATTCCTTCCCTAAAGGGTTCCGTACCAAAAGGGCGCCAACGAGACCCTGTTACTAAGCCTCCGCTCCATTCCGTCTATCCGTATATCGGTCAGTGGACTGTATCTCATGAACCTTAATAGGTATTCAGGTTTAAACAGGTTTTAAAATTTTCCTGCATAACAAATCATTTTAATAAAATTAATGAAATCGAGGTCTTCCATTTCAAGGATCCTAGACAAAACATGAAAAAACATATATATAGGGTGACTGGTAATTAGTAAACGATACTTAGACACATGATTGTACTCATGTGTCAAATTTTCTTAGCACATTAGCCCATAATATTTATTACCTAACAAGAACAAGAATACACCATCAGCTTTTATTTAATTTAGTTACTTATCCCTATTTGTTTCTTTAGGAAAGTTGTTTGTTATCATGAGTACAATCATGTGTCTAAGTATCGTTTACTAATTACCAGTCACCGTATATAAGCAAAGCATACATTTTGAATCAGCAATCACTAAATGTTGCTACACCGCAAAAAACAGGCCCGTAACATAGGTTGTTGAGACTCATTAGACAATCTTATCCATCAAACCACAGTAGCTAATTATCTAATTAAAATAGCAATAAAAAAGATATAACTATTAGTTAACACCACATTCAAACCACAGAAACATCAATAAATAACTGTTAATATTATAAAACATAGAATCTTTCCGTGTCTGTATATTAGTAAAGTTGCGAACTGGATTTTTACGCATTTTTTCAGTACCTGGTAGATAGTACATTGTGATACATGTGTACAAAGTTGGTCATTACAGACGAGGCGGTATTACGCACGTGAGCCGTAAGCGAACGCGATAAGGAAGCCGAGAGTGTAATGATCAATGCACACGCGTGTCATACGACGTTTTTCAACACACTTGCGAGGAAAAAACTGACATATTTTTTAAGTACATTTTGTGATAATCATCAACCACACAATGAGAACGTTAACAAATATGGCGCGCAAGTTTGTTTTTTGACAGCTTTGCGCCGTCAATCTGGGGGCACGGAAGTGCCCCCCGCCAAGACAGCCAAGCGAAGCGAAAGGGCACTACCTACCTTTTCTCGAAGCGCTTCGTCGTTTTTTTGAACCCTCATAACTTGGGTTTGGATTATACCAGATAAACAAAATTCTCGGGATATGATGCCAATAGTGAACTTATTAAACATATTAAGTTTCAATAACATAGCTCTTATAATTTAGATTTTATTGATATCTAAAAAACCGCGATTTCGTCACTGACTCACTGATGATCATCAAAACTCATAGGGTACTGAAGTCCTAGAAAGCTGAAATTTGGTATGTAAGCTTCTATTAGTACACAAACAACAAAAAAATTATAAAACTTGGAAATTTCAAACAAAAAAAAACATAAGCAACTTACAAAAAGAAGTGAAATCCCACCAAAAACATTTTTATGTAAAATGTTGCCGCCAAGACATTATGGCTCGTACGGTCAAAAAGTTATCAGATCTCATGTAGAGCCAAGCTTATAACTCTACATGCACTTACTCTACAAGCCCTAACTTCACAAACTCTACACACCGTAGTCAAAATATGTGGCTTGGCCGTTTCAATACTACAAGAATTGAATAACAAAAAAGTAAAGAACAGTGAATACATTTTTCACCTTACTCCCATGTGACGGTAGCGAAACGGCCAAGCCATATATTATTTGACTAAGGTGTAGAGTTTGTGAAGTTAGGGCTTGTAGAGTAAGTGCATTTAGAGTTATAAGCTTGGCTCTACATGAGATCTGATAACTTTTTGACCGTACGAGCCATATGTCTTGGCGGCAACATTTTACATAAAAATGTTTTTGGTGGGATCTGATTTACCCGTTTACATTAAGAATGCTTCGTCTACACACACATCACTTGCAGTGAGGTACAAACTTAACATCATCGGGATGATGCCTATCATAAAACTTTGCGGTAATGTAATGTAAAAAGCACTAGTGCGTAAATAAGCTGCATTATGATACTTAAAACTGTCCAATAAATGTCACTTTACGAGCAAATATGTTAAAAGAAGGTTATGGCTCAAAATCAAAAACATAGTTTAGGCCCTGTTAAGGCACTTATGATACAGTTAAATCTACCACCGGTTCGGAATACACTTAAACTGAGACGACTCTGGCAACGTACGAAAGCGAGCTAAACAATGTCAATTTAAGTCAGAGGAAATGCTGGTGGCGCTTGTTCTATACAAACGTAATCCTCAGATTCCTCTCTGGACAATGACACTAGAGCAATGATTATTTTACCATGCAATCTGTAGGTACCACTGTATGTCCCTCGGTTGTGTTTTTATCCATAAATTAATTATTATAAGAATTAGGAGCCTTCTGAAATCACAAAACCTTAACATTTTTAACGCCCTTATCACACGTCCAGCGAACAAATTTGACGAATATAAAAAAAAACAACGGAAAACCGACAGACATAGCCAAAGCCTTTCTTATTATGTTTCTTGTTTTTTTTTAAATCGATCCTGTTTTGGATGAGAATACCGGGGGTTACGAAATAGCGATTTCGTCTAATTTAAATAGGTATAATCGGTCCAAGCTGTAGTTGTTTCTTTCGCCCTCGGACGGGATAGCTCGGGCACAGCGCTACAGCAATAGATATGTTAAAAACCTATTTTTCAAATTTCTTGCAGCCATCCCTTCCTCTTAAATGCGAGCGGAGCCACGTACAAAGCTAGCGTTAAGTTAATTAACATTCTAATTAAAACTAGTTAACTATCTTATCTAAAACGTGTTATTAATTAGTTAATGATGTGATCACAAAATGTGTTATAGTTAACATGCTATACCGTTATGTTATATCCGCGTAAAAAACGTGAGAATCTTAGGCTTAGCAGTTGATTAATCGTGTATTATATTCTACTTAATTGAATAGTAACTTGGAAATCAAAGGATATTAGTTTTTGATTCTTACATGACTACTTTAGTTTAAAAGCTAATATATTTAGATTGACCAAAATAATTTAAAAAATATAACCTTTCTTACCATATTTTATTGATATAGAATTTAAAAAAAAACAACGGTTTGCACTCCGGGAGTGCCGGCAGAAGTGAAAACTTGAATATTAACGTTGTGCATTTTTGAAACTAGACATGTTTCACATAGTGTTTTTATACAAGGGAAAGCTAGTTCATATATATAATACTTTTGAATAAGATTTTTTTATTAACTTAAAATGGGAACAAAAATGGTACCTACCTTCCGGCTAGCTAGAGAATATTATAAGAATTTGAACATAGCCCCCGTATAAATACAGTCTAATTTGCAACTACTCTCCCTCCGTCTTACGAATTTTCGATCAGGGTCACGTGATGCTCCTGGCCCCCACGGACCCAGCGTCTCTACCCTAAACCTTGCGGAGTTTCTTGCCAGTTCTTCGCAGTAGAAGGCTGACGTAAACCGGTGGTAACTTCTTGGACCTTAATAGGTGCTTAAATTGAATAAATGGCTCCGACTTTGACATAACTGACCTAGGTCTTATGGAAGCTTTTTCCTCCGAAAAATGTTATGTACCCTTGCTCCCAGGATAACTATATTTTTTGTGTATCACGTTGGGCCACGATACTCCTCTGCTAATTTTCATCAAAATTGGTACAGTAGTTCAACTGTAAATACTTAATAATCTGACTGACTTTCGCTTTTATAATATTAGTATACAAATCCGTGCAGACCACGGCAATAAACATAGTGTATTTTTTTACAAGCTTTTATTTAACTTGCAATGTATGTATGTTTGTTCGGGTGGAATCTTGCAAGTCGAATTTCACCCACTTCCAATGGTCGGATTGACTTGATATATGGTATACATTAGTGTATTGGATGACAATGCAACTACAGTCAACAAAAAGTACAGTCACTCAAAAAAAGCTTGTATTAAAAATTACATTTTTAATAAAGAACTTATTTAATTTACTGTTTGTTTTTTGCGAAGCATTATTATGTGTCATTCAATATTTCCTCTGTGATAATGAAGAAAACATGATTCATATAAATACTCTTTTGATTTATTGATAAGTCGCTTACGGCTTCAGAAACATTTAATAAAACAAATAAAGGACTGTATTAAAAACCGAATCGCCTTCAACCGCGTTTAAAATATAAACAACACGTGTAATTATTCACCTCGTTATAACTGTATAACGTATTAAAATGTACCGTACCCCTCGATTCCAGGAACATCGTTAGCAATCGATTATTCGTACCGAATATGGACTCGATTACGCGACTTGTTGGTTTTGAATCGTAAAATGTCAACAGGTTATTTTCTCACGCGTTTATGATCGAGTTTTTTCGATTCAGTGTTGACAGTGTCTAAATTGCGGGACTTTATCGACTGTAACACTATAATTTGCAGTTAAAAGTGAACTGTGATTTCAATTCAAAGAATACCGGCCAAGTGCGAGTCGGACTCGCAGACGAAGTGTTCCGTAAAGACGTTTCTTGTATGCTAACCAAACTAGAGGATGTTTCTTGATCCTAAATACATTTTTTATTAAGTCAGTTTTTAGGTTCTCGTACCCAAATTATATTATTAAGCCCCGCTGTCTGTCCGTCTGTCTGCCAATGGGCTGTATCTCATAAACCGTAATAGACAGACAGTTGGAATTTTCACGGAATGTATGTTTCTATTGTGATTACAGAAACATGCATTGTGTGCATGAACATGTCTGTATGTCCTGAGTCTGGGTGTAATTATGTATATTAAGTATGTATTTACAAACAAAAAGGTAGTATATGTATTATATCAGTTATCTGGTTTCCATAGTACGAGCTCTGCTTAGTTTGGGATCGTCGTGTGTGAGGAATGTCCCAGGATATTTATTTATTTGTTGCCACTAAAACAATAAATATTTTTATAAAAATGAAATAAAATTAAGAATTTATGTGTTTCAATTTCTTCAACTTCTTCAAATGTCAAAAACCTTTGACCTTAGTATTGTATTACTCAAATAGTGTTGCCATCTTACCGTTACCTAAACTGAGCCTCAAGGCTAATAGTTTCCGCGAAGGGACGCGACTGACGGGTGACCTCACCTCAGGGTACCGGGTTCTAAGCTAAACGAATCTGTATAGCTCTGATGGCTTGGAATTATGTTGAGAATGTTTTGTTGTGTTTAAACCCATTAGAAGGAATGGATTTAGTGATGTAATTTTTTTTTTTAATCTATGTTAGTTACATCTAGATTTATGTCGGTGTTGAAAAACTTTTGATGAACAATGATGAATAACTATGAACAACTTTTAATATAGGAAGAAAACAGAAACCGAAGTAGAAATCGACGGTCCCTACGTATAAACAGACATGTTCCATACATGATGTATGAGACATGTCTGTTTATACGTAGGGACCGTCGAAATGTTAATTATTTTTTTGTTTCATGATCATTTGTTACAAAATTTTGTATTTTTTTTGCGAATTCAGAGAAGTTTTTTTTACACACCGTCATCTGATCCCAATTTTGAGTAATTTATTTTGAGCTGAAACTTTTAATAGAGAGTATGTTGTAGTCTGCAGGCAAAGTATGGAGCAGAAGTGCTCGAGACAAAGAGAGATGGAAACAGCTGGAGGAGGCTTTTACCGCTGACAGCGGACCTTGCACAACACTAATAAATACCTAACATAACTTATCTTACTCATTTATCGATCTAACACTAATAACAAATAAATAAGGAAATAAACTATTATGTATTAAGAAACACTAGCATGTAAGTTCAAATATTATATTCTTAAGATCCATAGATGTACAAATATTGTAAGGCAAAAATAAAGCTATTTTTTTTTTATGTGGTAGTCTTCACGCCTTTTAGATTGATATACCCTTTCCGCATTTATCATAGTGACAAACAGACACATTCACAAGCAGAAGCTAGTAGTAAAATAGAAATAAAATAATATCGTAGAGCTATCTCCACACATTCGGAGGGACATAAACAATGTCCCGGAAAAGCGCTATGATTGAAATATTGCGGTCGGCGTGTGATCAACACGTTTGTTAGACATTTATCTTAATGTTAGGCTTGGTCTACATAGTTGGAAATAACTTTAAAGGGCGTATTTAGGAAATACTAAAGAATATTGAATACTCGCCGCTATAACCGCTCGGCCACGGTATCGCGAATACTGTTTTTTGGCAATTTTAAATTAAAAAAAAGAATTATGTAAAATGGGCTTGCGTTTGCCCCCATGAGGAGTTATGACGAGGCCGAGGATGTAGCACGCTTACCCAGAAAAAGCCTATTCACTCTGGCCTTGAATACATCTAGGTTATAGGTGTTGGGAAACACAGACCTCGGAAGAGAGTTCCACTCCTTTGCTGTTTTTTTTATTTTTTTTTATTGTTTATAGGCCTGTGTTTGACCGCAATCTCACCATGGTAAGTGATGATGCGGCCGAAGGTGGTAAGCACACAAAGCCTAGAAGGAACTTGGTCTCAAGTGCAGCTGTCGGAACACACCGAAAGGTGCTTGGCGATAGATTTTCAACTTGAGGGTGGTAGCCAGCCAGGCGGGTACTACAAAGTACCCTACCACCGTGCTATGGTTTCCTCACGATGTTTTTCCTTCACCAAAAGCTCAAGCTCATTGTAGGATTCGAACCCGGGATCTTCATCTCGGTATCCGACGTCACTACCACTGAGCTATCATCGCCATAAAGCTGTTCGTATAAGAAACGATGAAGCGAAGCGTTGTGTCCGGGTGTGTGTAAAATATTTATGATAAGGATTTGCTGTAAAGAGCAAATTTGATCTACATTAAATGTCCAACGTAACTAATTTAATTAGATAAGGATTAATAATATATTTGTCAAAATAACTTCTAAAATATAACTAACAAAAAAATCTTAATCGCATAAAAATTTGTACTGTGTTGTTTTCCGTATAGACATATGCCATCACAGAGATTTTTTGTAGATATAATTAGGATGCCTATTCTGTAGTACACACGGCAACACATCAAGCTATTCATTTCCAGTATAAGCTGATCTCGCAATTTATAGGATTTCCGTACAATGAGAGGTCAGCTTATATTGGAAATGTATAGCTTGATCTGTAGCCGTGTGTACATCATTTTAATATGGTCTCGTAAAGTTTAGTCAGCGTTAACAATGAAAGCGCACAAAATTCTTAATTTTAACGGAGGGTAGACATTATCATATATTCTGTGTATTGTATATAACAAGCATATATGTATTATACCTACCTATATAAAAATTATCTAAGTGATAGTGCAAATCGCATCTAAATCCGTTGCGTAGTTTAGAAGATTAAGATTAGGGATAGACAGCGACTTTGTTTTATACTATGTAGAGATAAATAATCCTCATGTGCCCCAAGCTTAACATTCACGTGGGTGACGGTAACGCCCGGAATCGAACCCGCACTACCCACCACTGATTTACCACACGACTCAGACATTGGTCATAAATCTCGTATTTTATCATTGCTGGTAAGTTTGTATGGTCTTCCGTAACTCGGAAACTGTGCTATAATAAAGTACCGAACGGGCACAATGTAAATTATTTTGATATCGCGGAGAGTGTCGGTATCATTGTATTGTGCTTTTACTAAATTTGCTTGTGAGAAATTATGTGCAAAGATTTTCAAAGGACCATTTCTAGGCAATTTTATACAGTACTAGCAGTCCCCCGCGATTTTGCCCGCATTTCCGAGGGATATATTATATTTCCGGGATGAAAAGTATTCTATGTGTTAATACAGAATATATTCTATCTGTGTGCCAAATTTCATCCAAATACGTTTAGTAGTTTTTACTTGACAGAGTAACAAACATCCGTACATCCATCGTAACTTTCGCGTTTATAATACTATACTAGCTGTCCCACACGGTTTCACCCGCATTTCCGAGGGATCGTATGTTTTCCCGGGATAAAAAGTATTCTATGTGTTAATACAGAATATATTCTATCTGTGTGCGAAATTTCATCCAAATCCGTTCTGTAGTTTTTGCGTGAAAGGTACAAACATCCATACATACTCACAAACATTCTCATTTATAATATTAGTAGGATTAGTAAGGATATATACTATTAGCTATCCCCGCGGGTTTACCTGCGTTCCGGGATAAATAGTAGCCTAAGTATATCCTTCTCCGTACCATAGGCTATCTGCATGCTAAATTTCATGATGATTGGTTGAGCAGTTAAGGCGTGAAAGCGTAACAAACAAACACACTCACATTCGCATTTATAATTTTAGTATGATATGTACTAAAATAATTAATAGTACATTAACCCTAATTCACGAGACACCCCTGACCTATTCACGATATACCAACATTTCAACATAAAACTTATCTCGTTAAAAAACCGTAAAATATTTCTATAAAGTTGGTAAAAACACCGTACAATAGGATTATGTCAGGTGTCAAAACACAATTGTATAGAAAACATACAATCGCTCATTCATTATTACCAATTTGGTACAATACTATTGAAGTGGCGGCCTTAGCAAAACACCTGAAAATTCTTAAAGTAAACATTGCTGTTGTTAGTTGACGACTTTAGTTGCGGCGCTGGCTGTCGGATGTTTAGTTTTGCTTATATTAATCAATCATTAATGAACCGCTCGTGGTGTAGCATGATTAGCCGCGATCGGCAAAGTTAAGCTACCACAGTCGTGGTCGGTATCTGGATGGCTAACCGCCTAATGGTATTTCAAATCGAGCGTTTCCGTGCTTCGGAAGGCACGTAAAGCCGTTGGTCCCAGTTATCACTTAATTGTGATAGTCGTTAAGCTAGTTGGATGCCTCCTAGGCGGCTTGAAAAATTCCAACAGTAGGTTAACCACTAGCCTACCTCCACTGATCCGCAGTGGGCACGCGTGGTGGAGTATTGCCCATTCCCTTTCACCCTCATTTGTGAAAGGAGGCCTGTGCTCAGCAGTGGCTGATGATGATAAATCAATCATTACGGGCCAGTTGGCATGGTTGATTAAGATTACAAACATCACGCCGTAAGTCGTGGGTTCGATTCCCAGTACATGCATTTGTGTCTATGAACATCTGTATGTCCTGAGTTTGGGTGTAATTATGTATATTAATGTATTTACAAACAAAATGATGTATATGTATAATATCAGTTATCTGGTTTCCATAGTACAAGCTCTGCTTAGTTTGGGATCAGATGACCGTGTGTGAGGAATGTCCCAGGATATTTATTTATTTATTTAAAATTTAAGTTCTAAGGAAATAAAGAGAGAATCGCGGGTGACTCGCATAGTGGAAAACTATAAAAAAAGTATTCTTATTTTTGTGTAACTGATTTATTTCAGTAATATGTTTTTTTTAATTTCATAATTTCTTTATTGCATTAAATAAAAATACAAATATATTCTTAACAAGACCTTAAATTAAATTTTACATTTTATGTGTGTATATCTGATGCATTTAATACAAAATACCGAAACATTTGAGTTTTCTGACTGAACTTTTTGCCATTTTTCACCATATTAGTAACAAAACTGTTTTACAAAAAACTTAAACCAACTTTAAAGTACACTAAAAAGTAATCAAATCCTGATCTGATGACAATGGGAAGAAACGGGAAGTGTACCCTTTCAAACCAAAAAATAATTTGCGGCTGTCTGTGCCGAAAGCCTCAAGCGGCGCAAATATAGTAAGCTAGATGTTGCCTACATATTTGAGCCGTTTGGGGTAGAGACTTTGGGCCCGTGGGGGCCAGGAGCCCATCGTATTTATCGCGAAATTTCAAAGCGTCTGATCGACGCTTCACGTGACCAGAGGGCTGGCGGATACCTAGGTCAGAGGATTAGCATTGCCATACAGCGTGGCAATGCCGCCAGCGTTCTGGGAACTTTACCCACTCCTCCTTTTTTAAAAACGGTTAAAAACACTTTTATTCTGGATCGGAGTCGCTGCGGAGTTGTTGGTTAACTGCTGAGTTTATTGCCCAGTCATCACAGCAAATGACCCAAATATTTATCCTGGTAATCGAATCGACTTGCATTACTAAATATCAGACGCCACTCACTGACGCTGCAACTAAAGTCGTCTATTCATACTTCAAGTTGAATACTTGCGCCACCGCTCGGCTGCCAATTGTCACTTTCGTCATTTTAGCAACTATTGTACTATCGTTTCACAATAACCGTTGTACACGTATTTATAAAAGGTACGTTCATATTTACCCTTCGTTATTAGGCATTGGTGCCGATTCTGTTGTAAATCGCACTAAACTAATTTTAGTCACATCACATCTCTTTCTTACAAACATTATTGAAAAAGGATAGAACATTTTTATAGCTGTCAAATTAGTCTTTGCGGGTATTTAGACGTAACCGCGATAGATGGCGACTAAATTTATATTGAAAACAAGCATTGGACTAATGTGACAGGACTAATTTTCTTACATCCTTTTCTTATCTTCTTTGTTAGAAAGAGACATAGTGGGACTAAAATAGTTTAGTTACAACAGAATCAGCACCATTTATTATACGTAATGATATTTTTAATGATAAGGTAATTTTTTTGTTAACTTTTTTTTATTTTAGATTTAATTTCTTTTTTTTTTTTCTTTATTTACAACAAATATGTACAAAATACAATCTATATATAGAAAATTTCCTCAAGCCTGCCGCTGCTTTCCCAGAAGGCTGGCAGCGTTTCCTCTTTGATTAAATTTATTATATCTGTTTCAAGAGTCTGTGAGAGAATCCAGATTTAAACATTATTCTTGCGTTAGATAACTCGTTTATTGAGACGAACTAACAAATTATTTTTAGGCTAATAATTCAAGAAAAGTTCGCCCATTTCAACCTCTAGCCAAATTTTTAGGGGTTATTTGTTTTCGTCATTATGAACAACTTTTACAAATGGGACAAACGCAAAAAAAACTTTTAACGTTATAACTCTTAAAATAAGGGTAAAGGTTGAAAAGCAACCTGTATAATGGTACTAAAAGTGAGGATTTGTAAAAGCTGGTACAAAAGACATCAACGCGTTCTAGGTACTTTTTTTTTAATTCTACCTAATTTAAAAAGAAACAGATCATAGCGTTTATACGAAGGAGCAGCTCGACTGGGGAAATACCTCCACCTTACAGAATATCACAGCCAAATAACCTCATTGTTGTAGCATCACATCCCTACACCACATGTCCTGGTCGGCCATGACACTGACCGGAACATAACCTCAAATTTACATTACCTACGTCATTCATCGATATGGTTCGCGCGTGAGTACTAAAATCATTTTAAAGTGTTTGCTAATTAGACCAGCGAGTAAAACCTAAAATCTTACAGCGTGAACACTCATGTTGTTTTCCTTTCGTCAAAGCTCATAGGGGAGGGAGAAAGGGTCGGTAACGCGTGAGTGATACCTCGTGTTATAAGCGTATTAAAAAACCGACCAAGTGCGAGTCGGACTCGCGCACCGAGGGTTCTGTACAGACTTGTAGTTATGTAAATAGTGCGTTCATTACGGGAATCAAGTCTCGAAGATTTTTCCCCCTTTTTCCGATTATGTAATTTTTTGTGACGTAACTAAAAATTTACGGTTTTCGGATTTCTTCCATTACTTTTGCTATATGACCTTGCTTCTTGCCAAATTTCATAATTCTAGGTCAACGGGAAGTACCCTATAGGTTTTAATTCCCCAGCGATCGTCAAAATATGCGGCATAAACGGCCGTATCTTTTGATTGATTTTTACATTGCTCCAAGGGATTGCGGACCTGAGTATTTGATCTGGGGGCACGGAAGTGCCCCCCGCCAAGACAGCCAAGCGAAGCGAAAGGGCACTACCTACCTTCTCTCGAAGCGCTTCGTCGTTTTTTTGAACCCTCATAACTTGGGTTTGGATTATACCAGATGAACAAAATTCTCAGGACATGATGTCAATAGTAAACTTATTAAACATATTATGTTTCAATAACATAGCTCTTATACTTTAAATTTTATTGATATCTAAAAACCCCCGATTTCGTCACTGACTCACTGATGATCATCAAAACTCATACTTCTTGAAGTCCTAGAAAGCTGAAATTTGGTATGTAAGCTTGGAAATTTCAAACAAAAAAAAAACATAAGCAACTTACAAAATGAAGTGAAATCCGAATATCCGGATATTTTTTTCAGCTTGATACCTCCACACGCGTTCCTGAGAAAAATGGTCTTGACAGACAGACGGACGGACAACAAAGTGATCCTATAAGGGTTCCGTTTTTTTTCTTTTGAGGTACGAAACTTATTACGGAAATTAGGTAATCTAAATCAACCAGTTATTTACCTTACCTTACAACATCTCAAGTAACTGTTCCCATCCCAACGCAGAACATGTCTCACATAATGTGTAATATAAGTATGATACATTAGACAATTACAGCGCCGGTACGAGACGAGCTCGTGGCGACCCCTCGCCGGCATATCGGTCAGTATCTCATTAACGGGACGCGCGGATTGGGTGCGAGGTGTGAGGTACAAGCTGAGAGAGGGAGACGGGTTTTAAGACGATTTTATGGTTCCTAAACCAAAAGGTAACAAGTACAAATAACATATATGGGCACCTGGATACCAAATTGATCCTTTAGACTCGGTTCAACGATGTGCCATGAGAATTGTCGACGATCCCGAGCTCACAGAGACTTTGCCTCCTTATGTGTGTTCTACCGCTTGTACAACGGAGTGTTCTGTAGAATTGGAATTCTAGAACACCTCCTTGAACATCAGTCAAAGCATCGGGATCCTTGGCGTCGACATTTCTAGCCACGTTTTGTTCCTAAGTCACTTGGAAGACAAGGTTAAGCTGGCATCCAAAAAGCTTGGAGTGCTCAACAGAGTGAGGCAACTTTATAAGTCGCAAGTCCGGCCTCATATGGAGTACTGTTGTCATCTGTGGGCGGGAGTACCTGGATACCAACTTGATCCTTTAGACTCGGTTCAACGATTTGCCATGAGAATTGTCGACGATCCCGAGTTGACAAGCGATATAGAGCCCCTCAGTCTGAGGAGAGACTTTGCCTCCTTATGTGTGTTCTACCGCTTATACAACGGACAGTGTTCTGTAAAATTGTTTAAGCTGTTGCCCACGGCTACCTTCCACCATCGCAACTCTCGCCATCGACGGGGAGTCCATCCTCACACATTGAAACCAGTCCTTCCACGTACGCTCGATCGGATCTGATCAGATCAGCTCCATGTCATAATAATATTGAATTGTCATTCGATTTACTACATGCAAAATTTCAGCTCAATCGGTAACCGGGAAGTGGGTGAAATTTAACTTGCAAGATTTGATTACAGACACCAGGAACTCTGCCACGTATCTTTGATGGTAATCATTACGAACACCATTAATTATTTAATTCAATCAGGGCCCACGAATGACCAACAAAGATATGCAATAGCCTGGCGGGGACAGGGAAACTAAATAAAAGCTTGTAATAAACGCCTAATTCCTCAACATTTGATACCCAAATCTAAAACTACCGCAGCTTATCACTTACACCACACAGCAGAGGTTAGGTCAAAGGCCTGGTCAAGAGTACAGCTGTTTATGTATCCCTCATCACAGAGCCACGAAAATTACTAAATATTACCGCGCCATTGACGCAAAATTGCAACTATTCGACGTTTACCGTTACACACGTAACTAGGATTGAGTACAGTGTTCCCTGTTCCTAGATGAGCCTAGATTGCAGTGCTTGCGTGTCGACAAATCTTTACTAATATAATAAAGCAATGGAGTTTTTTTTTGTTTGTTTAAGTGGAAAAATTGTTTCACTAAGAGAAAGCTATA
Organism: Polyploca ridens; assembly: GCA_951394255.1. Lineage (NCBI taxonomy): Eukaryota > Metazoa > Arthropoda > Insecta > Lepidoptera > Drepanidae > Polyploca > Polyploca ridens. Next base: position 2,342,855 of record OX596267.1, read on the forward strand.
TTACCCCCAGTATTATAGACTACTTTTATCCCGGGAACGCGGGTGAAACCGGAGGGCACAGTTAATAAGAAATATAGCTTTGAACATGCTTCACACATCCATCTGATTTTAAAATAAGCACTGTGAAAACCAGATAAATATGTCTAGATAGAAATAGGACCTCAGAAGAAAAAGACCTAGTCCTGGGTGAGAATTGAACCTACGACGTGACGGTCGACAAGCAGAGTCTTGATTCTCAGGATTTCTATATCAAAGTCACATTAATGAACTGTAGTAAATTAGACTTTAAGCAACATTTCTCAGAGGAAACTCTCAAAATAGACTTGGACATAATTTATAGCATTTGTAATATTATTTTTACATACGCATATCCAAGCATACGGCCCGCCTGATGGTAAGCAGTTACCGTAGCCTATGGACGCTTGCAACACCAGGGGTATCACTCGCGCGTTGCCGACCCTGAAGAAACCTCTTCACACCCTTTTTGAAGAACCCCATGCTGTACATGTGTGTAATAATATATATTTAAGCCAATATACAGGTCGTTGTTTTGGTCAGCGACGAGCGACTCAGGGTCGATAATACAAATGATACTGGTGCTAAAAAAAATATAAAATAAATACTTTATTTTTTTTGAATACTAAAAATTTAAAAAAATAAATTTTGAAAATCATGTAATAAGCTAAAGTGTAGACATAATACTCAACGGGAGTACGAGGGAGTAAAGGGGTGGGGCGATGGCGGCTTGCGCCTAGCTCTAGTCTGTGCACATGCCTAGTAACCATACTTTGCAGTAATTTTATTTCAAATTTAATAAGGTATATCTCAACATATTTACAGTATTTAATGGAATTAAGTTTATTTTTGGGGAATATATATTTTGTACTACCGCTCCTGGGTCGCTTGTCGCCGACCAAAACAACACCCTGTATACAAAAACTGGACAAATTATACCTTCCTCTTGAATCACTCTATCTATTAAAAAAAACCGCATCAAACTCCGTTGCGTAGTTTTAAAGATCTGAGCATACATAGTAACAGACAGACAGTGGGACGACTTTGTTTTATACTATGTAGTGATAGTGATTTTGCTATGTACTTAATTAAGATTGGATTATGAATTTATTTCAAATAAGACACACACTTTTGCCTCCGTCTAGTAGATTTCAGGTTATTGCCGACTTTGTATCAACATTTTATGCGTCTATAAATTCAGAATCTATTACGGAATTTTGAAAGGCTTTCTTAACCTAAAGATGGCTGTATAAAGGCCACCCAAGAGTCCAAGCCAATCTTATTACACAGCCCATTCCGAAACTTGATTTTACAATACTATTTGTTATATAAAATGGGATTTATCTACGTTTTACGAGCGTTGGGCATTTTATGAAATGGCTACATGTTATTAAATACTCGATTTACGTTGCAGTTAAACTGTCTTGAGTAAAGTGGTGTGGGATGACTCTTACTTTTTGCGTTGTAAAAATGGGATTTAGAATGAGTGGTTTGATTATGTAGCCGTTATTTTAACTGACTAGATAACTGAACTATAAAAATAAATTTAAATGTAAAGTTTGTTGTTCTTTTGTTTCAGATTCGTTGACTAAAAGCGAAACCATCCTTTCTACAGCTGATAATAAGGTAAAATTTTGATTGCATATGACACTTATATCTTACTCATTATTTATGGATGTCAATAACCTAACCTAACTAAAACAGGCCAAGTGCAATTCAGACTAGCGCAAGAGGGTTCCGTAGAATGATATAAAACGAACTCAATTATGTGGCTCTGTAACATAAGATTATATTATAGATAAGACATTATTTTATGAGATCTCAAAAACAGCTCTAACGATTTCTATGGAATTCGCGTTAGGGGTTTTTGGAGCGCAAAATCGATCGAGCTAGGTCTCATCCCTGGGAAATCCCTGGCATTTTTCCGAGTTTTCGATTAAAGTTTCATGACCAGGTACTATAATACTATTTAGGTATATAATTTGTTGTTTAATTAAGCACTAGAATCAGATCGAGTTGACGGATGAGTGCATTACCATATTAAGGATATAAGGATCTATGCTTACGTACATATTTTTAAGCTATTGCATAGCTTCTATCGCGGGCCTTGAGCGTGGAGACCGAATCCAGAAATTCCGTAACGAAAAAACCTAACACCCCGCACTCCGACCGGCACAGCGGTGATACTTTTTAGTTTTGCCATCTATCGATGAATAGCAGAACTTTTAATGACTTTTTGAAATATCACGCTTATCTCTTTAGTTCAGCAACTCGCCTCTAGGTGGCATTGGTTGTCTATTGCATATATTAACTTCTCATTTATTTAATAAAAGAAAAAAAAATGTTTTCTTATCGGTCACCACGCTCAAAAAGTGTAACTTGAATTAATAACAAAGAAAAAAAAAACAAAGGAAAAAAATACTGCATAAATAAAATAAATAAATAATTATAATTGCATAAGTTGATAAAAACAGCTATGCAATAGCTTTACCGCGGCAGTCTCCGAGTGCCACACGTCTTTTTTTTATTGTTAATTATTTAGAAAAAAAAAGCTAAACATAGTCAGATTGTCCAAAAAATATTTAAAAAATGTAACCTTGCTGAGTTTCTTGCCGGATTCTTCTCAGTTGAAGGCCGAGTTCCGAACCGGTGGTAACTTCAGTAAATGTGACCTTCATAAGTGCCCTTCTGGGGCCTAAATTGAATAAATGGCTTTGACTTTGACAGAAAGGGAACACAAATCAAGAACACACTAAATACTTAGATGCAATCAGTGCACATTTACTAGTTGCGGATTTTGGTATGTGATAGACAGACGCATGAACGGGCGGATAGGCTTATTAAGAGCACTCAATTCGTCATACTTTTCATACACAAAAAAGTGTGAACCAAATTCAGTCAAAGCCTCCGAAAAACAGCGTTTTTGCCTGAACTTTGGCCATATCTAATGTACCTATAAATTGTAAAAGTAAAGAAAAAATTTAGATACCAGGCTTGCAAATGTATTGGAGATTCTAAATAACTAACTTTTTATTCACAAACTTGTAAGATTTTTTCACAAGAAGTATACTCCTGGAACAAGTTTTATGAATGCGAAATCATGAATGACGACCTAGCGAAGCGGCCGCAAGTGATCAGCGGAATTTACCGACTGATAACCAGCGGCTCTGATGCTGTCTCTCTTTTTTCGCAGTCAAACATTACGTTGGATGAAACAACAAGCTTTTAGGCTATGCTTGCGTTGAAGTTGCGCCGACCACAGAGGGCCGCCTTAAGGTTCTCTTTTGGCACCCTTTTACGGAATCCTAGAGAACCAAATCAGGTTTTAAACTAAGGCAAGTTTTTTCAACAATAAATTGCAAAACAAAATTGATTTCAGCAATAAATCATTAGCTAAGAAATATATCCGAGGTCACGTTGCGTATGTTCTTAATGTCATAAGAGACATATGTACATGTCATTTATGTTTAGAATGTGTACATATGTCAATGGAGTATTTATGTTACGCCTGGCCTTACAACAATGTATACAGGGTGTCCCAAAAATGAGTGTCAATCGGATGTCTAGAGGTAGAAAATCCTTAGAGGAATCCGATTCACCCCTATGTATGTTCAGCGATTTTTTGTAGTTTTCGAGTTATGACTATTTTTTATGATTTTTGCATCAAGCTCTGACTAATACATTTTGATCATTGTGATGATAATAATGCCCAATGTGATCACAAATTCCAGTTCGTTCCAGAGATAAGTGCGTTCAAACAAAACAATAACCGGTCAAAAGCGAGTCAGGGTTCCGGCCGTACTTAAATAAAAAAATTGGCCAAGTGCGAGTCGGACTCGCACACGGATGGTTCCGTACAATATTAACTAACTCAACTTGGCTATGAAAATAAAACGCCAATATTTAGACGTTTCTTGTTTGGGCGCCCCTTTAAATTTTTAATTTTATTACGTTTTTATTTGTTGTTATAGCGGCAGTAGAAATACATATATTTTCTGAAAATTTCAGCTGTCTACCTATTACCGTTCATGAGATACAGCCCACTGACAGACGGACGGACGGACGGCGGAGTCTTATGAATAGGGTCCCGTTTGGCACCCTTCGGGTACGGAACCCAACAAAGCAATTAGTTCTTTTTTTTTACTACCCAAAAAAAAACAAAACTTTTTTTTTCTAGGCTGCTTCACTTCTTTTAGGTAAAGTTGCAAAATAAAAAGTAAAATATGCAAGCACTAATAAATGAATACTTAAGACCTATAAAACCGCCTTCTCTAAAGCTTAAAACCGGTACACTAAAACCGATATAAATGTTAGTAAGAAAACAATTAAACCGTTAAATCGTCTACGTACAAGCATCAAGGGTAAAACCCGTTAAATGCAAGTTCAATTAACGTTAAATTAGCCTCATCTCAATCAATTCAAAGTGGTACGTGTTTGTGGTACGAAATATTAGCGAGCAGCGGTTTTGAGAACGAATACTGAAGTCCTTTTATAAGAGGGAGACGTCCTAGTCCTGTCTCTTTTTCGCACATGTCAAATGTTGGAAGTTTTTTATAAATGTTATACAATTGTGGATAGTAACATGATTATTATTACGTATCAAATCTCCGTACTCTCGCCATCAACGGGCAGTCCATCCTCACACCTTTGGGACCAAAATGGTCTCGTACTGTGCGGTTTAAAAGGAGCTTCCTATCACGGAAAATCAAGCGTGGAATTAGCTCCCCGCCGTGGTTTTCCCAATGGAGTACAGCATGGGGTTCTTCAAAAAAGGTGGGGTTTCCAAGGGTCGGCAACGTGCGAGTGTTACCCCTGGTGTTGCAAGCGTCCATAAGCTACGGCAACTGCTTACCATCAGGCGGGCCGTACACTTATTTGCTACCTTAGTGGTATAATTTTTTCTTATGGGAAACTCAGTTTGTTGTAACTATGACAGGATATCATAGATTTAGTAGAGCATAGGGTAGTAATCACACAAAGCTGTGTTCTTTACATATGAATAGCATAGATTAGTATTCTTTGCTACTTTTTTACTACTGAGCTGTCTTAAACATATTCAGTTTTTTTTATTCCACTAAGGTGGCAAACAAGCATACGGCCCGCCTGATGGTAAGCAGTTACCGTTGCGTATGGATGCTTGCAACACCAGGGGTATCACTCGCGCGTTGCCGACCCTGAAGAAATCTCTTCATACCCTTTTTAAAGAACCTCATACTGTACTCCATTGGGAAAACCACGGCGAGGAGCTCATTCCACAGTCCGAGCGTCCGCGTATGAAAACTCCTTTGAGCCCGCACATTTAGACTCCTGTAACTTACACCGCACCCCCAACCCGTCTGTCCAGGAAGGAATTAAGTCTGAGAGTTCACTCGGAGCACTAAATGCATCGGACGACCATGCTCTGCTACGTGTTAAAGTAGTTTAACCATTTTGTCGCTATCTACATATATTACGTGCAACTATCATACGCCCCGCGGGTTTGACCGTTATTAGTAAGGATAATTGCAAAATAAAACTGTTCTGATGGTTAATGATTGAATCGTACAAATCTTGTGGTCTCGAAAATTCCTTACGCGGATGCTCAGGAAAAAAGGAAGAAGTAAGAAAGAATTTAATTAATTTAAATGTAGGTATAAAATGAGTGACTATTATACCAAAACAGTATCGGAATTAATACATAAGATCTGTCTAGAATTCGAAAAAAAAATATTCCATTAGCAATATTGCTTTAGCTTCCTTTTTAGCCCCCCGAGGTGGTGGAATAACTTCCTGCCCGTGGTATTCCCAATATACAGCATATGAGGAAAGTATATGCGCAACGGAAGCCACGGGCCACCTGCCAGCATGCCCAACTCCTGACATCAAAAAAAATAAGTACATGATTTCTCGTCGTACCTACAAACTACTTACAAGTTTGCGTTGAATTGGGTCCCTGAGTCAGGACGTTCACCCCAGAACACCTGGGCACATCTGGGTGCAAAAAGCAATACACTTGCAGACAAAAAAACTGTTGTGTATGTACCCAAATATTTTATCTGCGCGTCTTATCTAAAGGCACAACGTTCGGTTAAATTGAACTGTAAGTTGTTATAATATTATTGTAATCTCAAAGGGGACTTATAGTAGCCTTAAAAAGATATTTACAACTAGTTATTTTCCTCCATATTGTATAGAATCTAGGTATAATATACAGGTCGTTGTTTTGGTCAGCGACAAGCGACTCAGGGTCGATAATACAAATGATACTGGTGCTAAAAAAAATATAAAAAAAATACTTTATTTTTTTTAAATAATAAAAATAAAAAAATAAAAATTTTGAAAATCATGTAATAAGCTAAAGTGTAGACATAATACTCAACGGGAGTACGAGGGAGTAAAGGGGTGGGGCGATGGCGGCTTGCGCCTAGCTCTAGTCTGTGCACGTGCCTAGTAACCATACTTTGCGGTAATTTTATTTCAAATTGAATAAGGTATTTCTCATCATATGTACAGTATTTAATGGAATTAAGTCCATTTTTGGGGAATATATATTTTGTACTACCGCTCCTGGGTCGCTTGTCGCCGACCAAAACAACACCCTGTATACTGTTAAGGCTCTAAGTTATTTCAACACAATTTTCATTAAAATCGGCCTCTATTTTAGTTTTGCTGTAAACAATTATCTTGAAACTAACGATTTTACAAAGAACATGTTGTCTTTTGTATTCAAGAATAAAAATAATGTAAAATGTTGCTAAGACTAGACTAGGCCACATGGCTCGCACTGTCAAAAAGTTATCAGATCTCAAGTTGAGCCAACCTTATAACTTAACACGCCCTAACTCTACAAGCCCTAACTTCACAAACACTACATCTTAGTCAAAATATGGGAGTAAGGTGAAAATGTATTCACTGTTCATTACTTTTCTGTTATACAATAACTCTTTGCAGTAACGAAACGGCCAAGCCACACATGTTGACTAAGATGTTGAAGTTAGGGTTTGTAGAGTAAGTGCATGTAGAGTTATAAGCTTGACTCTACATGAGATCTGATAACTTTTTGACAATGCGAGTCATATCGTCTGGTATTGGCAGAAGGCCTACCTTTGCATACCTCCTGTCACAGATTAATTAATAGCAGGTACTTCTCATATAATTTCTTACTATAATGAGATAGTGATCAAACGCCAATCAAATGAAAGAAAAATGTCGGCTCAGTTACATAACAAAAACAATAAAATTACACTCCGTTAAAGTTAAGTAAGTTCGCATGTCTATCGAGAATTTTCCCACTCAAACAATATTTACAGTACAATCATTACAAATACAGTAAAGCAACAATAAAACTGATCATTTCACGCTACACGCTTAGATTGGTTTAATTGAAAAAAATCCCTCGTAAATTATAATTAATTGTTTATTATATTATTTCCTCGATCCCCTTAACAAGCCGTTTTATGAGTTAGCGGATCGGGCGAGATGGTCTATATTAAAGGAAATTGCAATTTAAATGGGACCCTGCGGAAATCTTAGCATACAGTAAAACTGTAGAACAAGCGTATTAATCTCTTTATTACCTTATGATACATTATGTGTAAGCTTTTTGTCGTATTTTTATAAACATTGTTAACAATTAATAATGATTTAAATTCAATTTAATTAATTCATAGTGTATCAAAATGTATCCTAGATATTTTGTAAAATAAGTATTTTATTTGACTTTGCATCGTTTGCTGGCGCCAAAGTCTCTGCAATTGCGCCATTAAAGAATGGTGAAATAGAGGGGCGACCGAGGTTCCAAGTAATCGAGGCGAGTCGAGAGATTCATTCGCTTCGAGATTTTCAACAAATTAAGTTGTGTTGACTTTTCACTGTGTGTGTTTAAATTATACTGTTTTTAATTGTTATTTGTTAAAATCAAATATAATAATATAAAGTGATTAATTGAATGTGTTGTTTTGATACCTACTTCGTCGGCCCTGTCACTGTCCGGCCACTGAGCTATCATATGTAAAACCTTGATAAGGTTTTACATATGATAGCTGTGTAGTGGGATAGTGGTAGTAATTTCGGATACCGAGACAAAGATCCCGGGTTCGTATCCTACAATGAGCTTGAGCTTTCGGTGAAGGAAAACATCGTGTGGAAACCATAGCATGACAGGGTACTTTGTAGTACTCGTCTGGCTGGCTACCAAGACAATCTGTTACCAAGCATCTATCGGTGTGTTCCGACAGCTGCACTTGAGAGCCAGTTCCTTCTAGGCTTTGTGTGCTTACCACTTTCGACCACATCATCAACAAACTATGTCCCTAAAAATTGGCATATATATAGATACTTAGTTAAAAATCATTCATTCAAATAGACCTTCGCAGGCACTTATGAAAAGTCTGACTCTAATACTCTAATACCGGTTCGGAAGGTTGCATTTGCTGAGAAGAGCCGGCAATAAACTCAGCAATTACTCTTTTCAAAACAAGCTTAGATTCATTACATAATATTTACATTCTAATCGCACTGACAACAATTGCGTGCCCCGGCGAGGCCGCAAAACTACAAAGTGGACTGAATCTATATTTAATAAGTAAATAAATAAATGGCAAACTTAAGCAGACCAGCCCCCACAAGCAGCACCTGTTCACAAGTATGACGCGTGTGGCAGCCATATAAATATTACCCCAACTAGGGTATCGTTGGATAAATCTAAAAAAATCGGTTTCTATTTTACACTAAATCAATTCTAATAAAAGCTAATCATAAACAATTCAAACGTACAATAATCATAGAGTACAGAGTGTATATAATAAACATGAATCAATCTTGCTACCACTACGACGTACATCGGCGCAGGAGTTGGTTTTTTTACTTTTTTGCAAACAGGAAGTATACCGGTTGCACCGTTACTGTACGAAGTACTACCTGATATGCATTCATGCTTTTGTGTATAATATATCGATTTTGTAAGTTTTCTATACAAACATTTTACAAGCTTTTATTTAGTTTCACCTGTCCCGGAGTCTGTGTGTCTGTAATCAAATCTTGCAAGTTAAGAGCTTTTTTCATCAGCTTGGCCATCCAAAGAGGAGACGCTGCCAACCTTTTAGGAACCTTGAAACGGAAGCAGCGGCAGGCTTGAGGATTTTTTCTATATACGTAATTTGTACATATTTGTTATAAATAAAAAAGTTCAATAACTGTTAAAATAAAAATATAAGTTTCAGAAAAGAATCGTTATGTTACTAGGCTTTTAGGCATTTAATCACGAATATTCGTTGATTTGTTCTTTTGGCCTATTATATTAATCGAGTAATACAAAACTCAAGAAAATTCCATATATACGAGTAATATTATAAAGCTGTTTATATGTTTGAACCCGCAAATCTTAGGAACTACCAGTCAGATTTATTTATTTTTTGCCTTAGATAACCTGATTTATGGTGTGCGTAAAATCCAAATATGGTTTATGTCACACCTTACCTTTTAAGTTTTTTGTATTCTTTTTAATAATAAATATATTAAAAAAAATTGGGAAGGTTATTTTACGCGAATTTTATTTACTATTTATTAATTTATTCCGCTAAAATCTAACGTTTTCATCGGATAAAACCACGAGGAAAAGTATTACACTAAACACTAGTTAGAAGAAACAAAAAAAAAACTAGGACATTATTGTCAATTCGCCACACCTTTGTGTACTAATTACGTACATTTCAATCGTAACAACAATGTTAACTTTACCGTTCTACCAAACGACACTTCCCTATTACAGTTGAATAGAGTCGAAATTTACATTGTATTCATTATTGTAGCTGTAAAAGTAATTTGGTTATTACAAATTGGGATTGAATGAACATTTTTGATGCGCTCTGATAGTTGCATTCGTGTTACCGTCAAATGTGTGTCTAATGAAGCGAAGCGCTTACATATAAGAAAAAACTGTATATTTAATGCAGGTACATGTGTTCATTCACTTATCTATCACTTTCCTCATCATCTATCATCAGAATTGTTTCGTACTGTGCGGGCTCAAAGGAGCTTCCTTCCGCGGACGCTTAGATTGTGGAATGAGCTCCCCGCCGTGGTTTTCCCAACGGAGTACAGCATGGGGTGTGAAGAGATTTCTGCAGGGTCGGCAACGCGCGAGTGATACCCCTGGTGTTGCAAGCGTCCATAGGCTACGGTAACCGCTTACCATCAGGCGGGCCGTATGCTTGTTTGCCACCTAAGGGGTATAAAAAAAATCTAGGGATCGTCGAGTCACTCATAGCGAGACAAAGAGAGGTAACATCTCACAACTTCGATCAACACGTTCAAAATGTCTTCCGCGATTCCTTTTTTTACCCACAGAGTAATTTTGAAAACACCTACCTCGATGGTATCCAACCTCCTTTTATTTCTCTAGAAGCTTTTAGAAAAAAATATTTATTGGATGCTTTAGTTATTATAGTATGATATATTATTTATGCTCATATGAGGTTAAATCGTTCAAGGCTCATATAATATTAGGAAGCCAAATGTTTATAGCGCTGCAGCGCTGGGGCAAGCAATTGTTGTCAGTGCGACTAGAATGTAAATATTATGTAATGAATCTAAGCTTGTTTTGAAAAGAGTAATTGCTGAGTATATTGCCGGCTCTTCTCAGCAAATGCAACCTTCCGAACCGGTATTAGAGTATTAGAGTCAGACTTTTCATAAGTGCCTGCGAAGGTCTATTTGAATAAATGTTTTTGAATTTGAATTTATACATTAAATATTTTTTGAAAAAAGTAAAAGAAGGAACAGCTTCTTAACATTTTTGTCTATGTTTCTGTATGTTTGTTTTTTCAACAAGAATGGACCGGTTGCGATGAAATTTCGCATGCAAATAGCCTATGGTATGGAGAAGGACATGGGTCCTTTTAATCCTGGAAATACTGGTGAAACCGCGCGGGACATCTAGTAATTCAATAAGAATCAATATTAACTTACCGAAGTTAAAAGCTTTCAGTAGTTACTGTGAACAAGCTTTTTTTATAATAAAAAAAATTAAATTAACTTTTATTAGTTGTTAAAACCTAGAACCAGAGTCCTTATGAAGACAAATCAAACGAGCCTAAACTCGATGGGGTTGCGTCGTTTTATTACAGAGTTCCCATGACCACCTTCCGGCTCCATCATCAGATCAAGTCCATGTCATAATAATATTGCATTGTCATCCGATACATATGCATGCAAGATTTCAGCTCAATCGGAATCCGGGAAGTGGGTCAATTAACTTGCAAGATTTGATTACAGACACTGGGGGACAGGGAAACTAAATGAAAGCTTGAACAAAATCTTTTATTTAGTTTCATTTTCGGGAATCTTTCTCTTCTAGGTGGAATGAGCTCTTAAATATACAAGTAAAAGCTTTGACGTCAGAATAACATGACTCAACAAAATGTTAACAAAAATAACAATTAAATGATTTAATTTAAATAAGTTAACTGGACACTTTAAACTGAATGACGTCATTAAGTTATTGCTAATTAACTTGAAAATGTACACCAGCAAATAAGGCTGGGTGCATAATGTGTGTGAGTTAAATTGTAACTCAAACGTAGTGAACTCAGCATAACGTGATATTGGTTTTAATGATTTTTTTAAAGATTTTTCCATATAAACTCCTTCAATCAGGGGTTTAACTTTAATAGAGAGTTTCTTGCCAGAGTTTTCTCAGTTTTAGTGTATTCCGAACCGGTGGTCAACTGTAACATTCATAAATGCCTAATCTAAACCTAAACTGAATTTGTTTTTAATTTTGAGTAAGCATCACATTTACTTATGTACAAATCCTACTTTATGGTGGCTCATTACGTGGAAGATAAGAATATATGGTCTTAGTAACTTCTCTCTGCACTTGCATCCCCCTGGTTAAGTGTCAATAGTATTCAGAACAATAACTGTAATATTCATCATAATCAACTGAGGAATGTCTAAAAATATGTTTATGTTGCACCTACCTGGCTACCAGGCTTATGTTGGATCTGGGGGCACGGAAGTGCCCCCCGCCAAGACAGCCAAGCGAAGCGAAAGGGCACTGCCTACCTTTTCTCGAAGCGCTTCGTCGTTTTTTTGAACCCTCATAACTTGGGTTTGGATTATACCAGATAAACAAAATTCTCAGGCCATAATGTCAATAGTAAACTTATTAAACATATTAAGTTTCAATAACATAGCTCGTATACTTTAGATTTTATTGATATCTAAAAAACCCCGATTTCGTCACTGACTCACTGATGATCATCAAAACTCATAGGGTACTTCCTGAAGTCCTAGAAAGCTGAAATTTGGTATGTAAGCTTGTATTAGTACACAAACAACAAAAAAATTATAAAACTTGGAAATTTCAAACAAAAAAAAAACATAAGCAACTTACAAAAATAAGTGAAATCCCACCAAAAACATTTTCATGTAAAATGTTGCCGCCAAGACATATAGCTCATACTGTCAAAAAGTTATTAGATCTCATGTAGAGCCAAGCTCATAACTCTACATGCACTTACTCTACAAGCCCTAACTTCACAAACTACACACCGTAGTCAAAATATGTGGCTTGGCCGTTTCAATACTACGAGAACTATTGAATAACAAAAAAGTAATGAACAGTAAATAAATTTTTCACTTTCTCCCATGTGACGGTAGCGAAACGGCCAAGCTACATATTTTGACTACGGTGTGTAGATTTTGTGAAGTTAGGGCTTGTAGAGTAAGTGCATGTAGAGTTATAAGCTTGGCTCTACATGAGATCTAATAACTTTTTGACAGTATGAGCTATATGTCTTGGCGGCAACATTTTACATGAAAATGTTTTTGGTGGGATAATTCTATCGCCACGCACCTAGCGGTGTGTTCAGGTAGTTCGACCAGAGTCTAACGTTCATCTGTAGATTAATTAAACCCAGACTCAGGATAAGCAGATAAGTCCATACACACATAATGCTGGATAGGAATTTAACCCGTTATAGTTTATCTTAGCACACCAACTGGCTTGTCAAAATATAAGGGAGGTCCATTATAGTAGACTCATATGAGTTACATATAACTCAGATTCGACAGTGTGTACCTAGCTTGTGTCGTCTCATGTATTCAATTAACGGGCGAGCCCAACGGTACTGACTTTTAATTGGATTTTGTGCGTTTTTTTGCAATGTTTATTAACATTTCACTTTAACGGCACTGTGACGTGTGCGGCAGAGGCTACACTGAACAAAATATTGCATTTTACTGTAAGTAAAGTTTATTGGTCGAAAGAGACACTTTAAAAAAATATTTACTTGTCTATTTAAATGTGCTTTTATCAATATATTTATATATACATTTATGTTTATCTGTTTGTAAAGACATTCAATTCATTTCATTCCATTCAATCGATTGTCAAGACGAATCAAACGAGCCCAAACTCGATGGCGTTACGTCGTTTTATTCCAGAGTTCCCATGCCCACCTTCTGGCTCCATCATCAGATCAGCTCCATATCATAATAACATTACATTGTTATCTGATTTACATATGCATGCAAAATTTCAGCTCAATCGGAAACCGGGAAGTGGGTCAACTTGTAAGATTTGATTACAGACACTGGTACAGGTGAAACTAAATAAAAGCTTTTAAAATGATGGTAAGTAAGAGACTATTTTGCATAAAGATAATTTAAGATATCTCTCTCAATCGCCCATAATCGTTATTCGCAATACGGAATTGCATCATGATAATAAACAAGGCAAAAACTATAGAACAAATGCCCCACAAATGGAACGCAACTAGCAAATCTGAACGACAATTTCCCGTCATAAATTTACATATCTCATTACAATGAAGCAGGAACTTAGAACTTTCACATAATTACCTATAAATATGACAAGTCTTACCAAATTAGGGTTCGGGACAAATCAAGTTGTTATAAATCAGTGCGTTTCATGGGAACCTTGCTGTAGCGGTCCGTCAGATGTTTCTTGTATTGTGGGTATGGAGTTAGCGGGTTCATGGGTGGAGCGGAACGCTTTCTGCGAATGTTTGGACCAATAGAATTTGATTAAGATAAAAGTGGTAACATTTACAGCTGTGCTACCTAATCCTAGATTCTTCACAATCCTTTCAGTAGTCCTTAATAAAAATGGGTTTATTCGACTGTCAACTTGCCTCAACGGCACAACCGTGATAGAAATGGTTGCGCAAGTAGCCTATGGCATCGACAGGGTACGCTGATAAAGACGCGAACAGATGTTACGCAAAAGTTACGATTTTGGTTCGTGATTTAGAACTAAACTTTTATCAACACATTCCTCGACGTGCTTTGCAATATCTCTCTATTTACAACAACTCACTAAAGTTTTGCAATAGAATGACATAGGAACTCATACGTTACATCCTTTTTAGGGTTCCGTACCTCAAAAGGTAAAAAAAGGAACCCTTATAAGATCACTCTCTTGTCCGTCTGTGCGTCTGTCTGTCTGTCCATGTGTCACCACCGATTTTCTCAGGAACGGGTAGACCTAGCAAGTTGAAATTCATACCAGATACTGAGGTCTATAGTCCCTATTAGGTGTATAAAAATCAAGGTCCTGAGTCAACACGATAAAATTATATGGGCAAATTTAGATTTTCGCGAAAACTTGTAAGTACCAAAATTTGCCTTTTACCGCCTAGTATTCATTTCACAGGCAATTTGAGTACTGTTACATAAGGTTTTCACGTAGTTAGTCAAAGGAACTTCAAAGCGTTTTCGTTCTATAACTGCACTGTAAAACATGCGTATCTTATGGCCCAACTCCTCGCTCCTTATTTGTCTACAGCCGATCTAGTACAGTTAGACGTAATATTATCTAGCCAAGTACAATAGGTTTATTCGTGCGATACAGTCGTGATGTACACTCGGCCACGGAAATCCCTACTCTAAATCTTCTACTTTAGAGTATAATGCTGTATTGTCGTTGCCAAGTTAAAATATATATTGAAAATATTTTTATTCGATTCGTGATGATTTTGCGGAATCGTAGAAACATTCTCATTGTATGTTCGTTGTGTTTGATCTGATATCTCGGTAACAAAACTTTTGGAAGTTTACAGTTATTCTATAGATGCAGTTTGAGATAGGCTTTTTTGATTTTCCTTGTTCGTTTAAAATGTTTAAGAAACAGTTTTAAATCCATTTTTAAATCACACAAGATTATCGAATTTGTTGTTTGTCAATGTGCTTTTGGCTATATTTGTTAGTTAATGTATGTAAGGGGTAGTCTCCTAAGACCATATTCGCGTGGCTGCAACCCTTAAGAGGAAATGCTGGTGGCGTTTGTTCCATACAAACGTAATCCTCAGTTTCCTCTCTGAATAATGACACTAGAGCAATGATTATTTTACCACTGTATGTCCCTCCGTTGTATTTTTCTCCATAAATTGATTATTATTAGAATTAGGAGCCTTCTAAAATCACAAAACTTACCATCTTTAACGCCCTTATCAGACGTCCAGCGAACAAATTTGACGAATATAAAAAAAACAACGGAAAACCGACAGACATAGCCAAAGCCCTTCTTATTATGATCCTTGTTTTTTTTTTTTTAAATCGATTTAGTTTTGGAGTAGAAAACCGGGGATTACGAAATAGTGATTTCGTCTAATTTAAATAGGTATAATCGGTCCAAGCTGTAGATGTCTCTATCGCCCTCGGAAGGGATAGCTCGGGCACAGCGCGACAGCAATAGATATGTTAAAAACCTAATTTTCAAATTTCTTGCAGCCATCCTTTCCTCTTAAAGTTACCATTTTGAATATAACACAACTTAACGGCTCAAAAACAATAAAAGTAAACATAATTAGGCGTTAATTGAATACATGGAGCGTCAAAACAAACTGTACCTACGTACCGGACGATGGCTGTGGCCAAGTTGAAGTTCAACGTACACGAACAATAGCAGTTTGTTGATGTAATGCCGAATAACACTACGTTACGCGCCGCCGCCGCCGCGGGTGCGCGGACGCACCGAGAACAAGGGCACGCGAGATAATCCTACTTAATATTATAAATGCGAAAGTTTGTGAGTATGGATAGATATTTGTTACTCTTTGGGATATTTTTAATTGAAACTCTGTTTAAAAATTACGCAAACTTAAGAATCTCCTCAATTTTAATTATTGCACCTCTAATTTACTTATAGCATATCAGAAAAATGACTGTTCTACAATTAAACTAAGTATTCATTAAAACATGTTCTATCACCCAGACCCGACTCGGGGCACTCGGGGCATAGTGTGCGTATTTAGTGTGCAATTCAGTATTTTTAGTTCTAGTTTTTAATTATTTTGTTCGAATAGAGGGAATTAATAGATAGGACTTTAATTACATGCCTTCTTACACGAAAAACTACTGAACAGATTTGGATGAAATTTGGCACACAGATAGAATATGTTCTACATAGGATACTTTTTATCCCGGTAAAACATACGTTTCCTCGGGAATGCGGGTGAAACCGCGTGGGACAGTTAGTTATACATATTTTTTTGGCATATCTGTCAATCAGTCAGTCTCCGAAGGGTCAAGAAACTTAAAATATTACACACAAGTTCCTTAAATAGCGTAGAGACTAAAGGGCTTTTCAAAATTCAGCTCCTAACTGGGTATTAGTGTAGACCACGAGAAAACAAGGAGCAGTAAGCTAGGTACAAAATAAAGAAGCAAATTATGGTTAGTTTTTTTCTACGATGATGAAACGGAAAGAAAACCTTTTTAACGTTACCATGTTACACCCACTGTGCCCCGCACTTAACCGCCGCACCGCGTACCGACTCCTTAGTTTTTAGCACAAAATTACACCACGTTTATGATGTAACGGTGTTTTTATCATTCCACCGCACTCCGATATTCGACTTATAAACATTTCTTTGCGGCCCTCTTAAGGTACCTACAGATACAAGAGTTTTATCAATTTACATAACGCTTTAACAGTTTGGAGTAAATTTTGTCTTTGGACTTCTTTTTGAGTGGATTTTCTTAACTCACGTTCGGAATGGGAATCAGAAATTAAAAATAAAGCACTAACGCAGCGTATGAGATGTGGTGGATTGCCGGGAAAGTTGAATGTCAAAGTCGAAGTCATTCGCTTGTTTTGGATATATCCCACGACTCCTAACAATTTTATTTCGAATTTCAAGGCAGACGGACAGTTCTTTTCTCGGTAAAATTGAATGGAAATTAGTATTGCAATATATAAGCTAATGGCCACATTCAAAATTCAAAATCATTTATTTTAATAGACCTTCGCAGGCACTTATGAAAAGTCTGACTCTAATACCGGTTCGGAAGGTTGCATTTGCTGAGAAGAGCCGGCAATAAACTCGGCAATTACTATTTTCAAAATAAGCTTAGATTCATTACATAATATTTACATTCTAATCGCACTGACAACAATTGCGTGGCGCGGTGGCATTCTGGTCAAATAACCTATTAATGCCCATTGTAATGCTAAAGTCAAAAACATTTAATTAAGGCGCTAGGAGAGTTCTTAATACTGTTGGTGCTTCTGAAGTTGCTGTCGGATGATTGTCAAATTTAGTTTTTTTACAATATCGAGTAATTCTGCAGGCACCTT
Organism: Polyploca ridens; assembly: GCA_951394255.1. Taxonomy (NCBI): domain Eukaryota; kingdom Metazoa; phylum Arthropoda; class Insecta; order Lepidoptera; family Drepanidae; genus Polyploca; species Polyploca ridens. The sequence continues at coordinate 2,360,454 of OX596267.1, forward strand.
AACACACAATCAGAGGTTTAACGCCTATTACACCACAACATCGCCATATTATCAAAACAGTTGCTCCGTATCTCCAGGTCGTTATATTTGATTATTCTCACTCGACGCGGACGCTCCGTTTTCACTAATGTAATGAGTATTTGGAAATTGATGCGGAAACAAATGTAAACATGTACCGTTGGAAGTTTTTTAACGAGTAAATAACACATTTGAAGATTTTAACTGGATTTTGATTAGCTTTAAAGGAGCATTTATATTGGTCAAGGAGCATATCGGGTCGCGTCAAAAATTCCATGTTGAAAATACCTATAAGTTATATGGCGTACATATTATTAGTTACATTCACGGCACGTCACGGCTATTTAGATATACCGTTTGACAGATTGGTGACGTGCCCGTGACGTGAAATAAATATGTATGATAATTATTTTTAAGTATGCATTTTATTACCTCTTATCTTTTTGCAAATTCAAGTGTTATGCACGTTTAAAAATAACAATCGGTGAGCGAAAAAAATTGGAGAACTTATCGGCGCTGATCCCACAGCGAGTGACTCAAGAGTCTAGCTCTTGAGTTCTGTGGTCAGACTTCTGCGTTCCGCGTTCACTGTAATCTATGCGGTGCTTTTGATCATTGCACACAGTGAGTCCATAAGAACGCACGTAGAACTCTGAATGCAGAACTCTAGACCGCTCGCTGCGGGATCGGCGCCTAATTATTAGTAACGTTACAAAGTTAATAACTTTTTTCTTTCTACCTTTCCAGATGTGACTATACCTGACAATGGCAGCCACAGACGGCCAAGTCGTAGTCGCAGCGTCCCGCTGGTCTGACGAAGGGAACTATTTGAGAGAGTTCGTCGTCAAGAACCGTTTACCAACAGTCGCTAAAATCATCAAAGGGCAGTATGGAGGACTTGGCGTGCCGACACTACCAAGCCCCGGCTTACAAAGCACAGCACTACTCATCTCAGTCGGAAAGAGAAAGAAAATCATTGCCCAAGCTATCAAACTTAAAGAAGGACGGCGAATGGTTAGTATAGGACCAAGAATCGCCATTCCTGATACTTATAAAGGCTATTTCGAATTGCTCAGTGAAGAAGGTCGGGCCGTAAGATGCATAGAATCAGTCTCAGAACTTGCTAGAAGAAAACTAGAAGATGGATGCCTCGTTAGAGAACCAGTTAGAGTTATCTGTGCTAAGACTGACTTAGATGGAAATATAACCGCTGATGGAGCAAAAAATATGCCTGCAGGTGAAATTATTATGCCTAGAGGCGAGACGTTTTTAGGTAAAAATAAATACTTAAAATGTACTGATAGTAAAGGTGATACGGTTCTGCTTAGCTTAGATCAGAGAGGAAAATTTTCTGCTGTAGCTAAGGAAGAAAATATAAGTGGTGTTCATACAGCTAAGACGCTGTTAACGAAGCGACTGCCCATAACAGTAAGACTTGTCCACGGCACACCACCAAGAGGACTGAAGAGTGCAAGCCATTTCGTACCAGAACTAAGACTGCTATCGATGTTCGAAGAGGATCATGTATTTGCATTGCCTTTGCAGAAAGAAGGTAATGCGTTAGTAGCCCTACCTCTAGCTGCTCCACTCAAAATGCAGAAATGCAAAAATGAAGAGCAGATCAAAAATTTCATGGAATTCTCTAGGTTAGTCGAAAAGTGCAATCGTTTGCTTGTAGACGTTGTCGATAGAATACAGGTCCTCGATGGCAAATTGGGTGATCCCAAGAGGCTTCTAAACGGTCCACTACACGCCCCACCTCTAGTTAAAACTGGTTACTTTTTGAGAAGAAGCGTGTCATCTGACACTGCAAACCAACATAAACATATTTCGCGCCACAGTCATATCTACAGCAGCCATAGAGATGAGAACAGTATTCCTGATGAGTACGATGAGATTGACCAAATTTATGACTACGTCAGAGGTTTTGCTCCTCTACCTAAGAATATAAAGGCTTCATATTCTAATGACCCAACGCCCAGGCATGAATCAGCGCCATCGTCTCCCGCCGCAACACCAATACACATGCCTCTTATAACTGAGATTAAGCCTGAACCACCTCCTATAGAGACTATACCAACTAAAAAGCCTATCAATTGCCAAAAGGCTGAAAAACGAACACGCAAATCTACGACAAAAGAGACTCCTGTGACAGTTTACAAAGAAAAGTGTTCCATTGCCCCAATACCGAATCTTCCAAAACTGTACATTAAGAACAGTGTGAACAATAATAAAAGTCGAATGGTTTTTCGGCAAAAAAGTGATTCGCCGACGAAAGAGTTGCCTAGTCCATTAGCTAGTCCAATTCGGCCGTTAACTAAAGGAGATTCTCCGATCTTCAATATTAGGTATAAAAGTCTTTCAAACATACATCAGGCTATGGAATTAGATGGCACACTAGATTCTAGCCATTCTGGTGGTCGAACGTCAGGAGATTCTGGAAACGGGCCAAAATTACCAGAGAAAAGATCCAGAAAACTTAACAGGCCCAAATCATTGACGAATTTAGTGTGGGAGCTGAAAGGATGTCCAGTAGAAACGAATGAAAAACCAAAATGTAGGGTTAAAAATGAAGGATATAAGAAGATGGGAAACAAATTGTCCCTGGGAGCGCAGAAGAGGGTGCCCACGCTGTATCTTTAAATTGGTAAGTTGATTTCTATTATCATTAAATTAGTTATTTTCAAAATGTCCTTTCTCAAATAAAATTTTACATGTATGTACATGTATTTATAAGCTATATTTACAATGCTTACATCATTATATAGGGTGACTGGTAATTAGTAAACGATACTTAGACACAACTTTCCCAAAGAATCTTTTTTTTTTATTTACTTAGCACATGGCCCATAATATTAGCTTTTATTTAATTTAGTTATTTATCCCTATTTGTTTCTTTGGGAAAGTTGTTTGTTATCATGAGTACAATCATGTGTCTAAGTATCGTTTACTAATTACCAGTCACCTATGTATTACTAAATGTTACTCTCTCTGTCTACCTACCGCTAGTGTTCTTATAACTCGAACATCACTTCGCAGAATTTGATGCGGTTTTCTTAGTTACCTAGAAACTTTCATGAGGGTTTTATGGCTATGTACCATTGCACTGGAACTGAGCTACGCTGAGAGCTACACAGTAATTGTTTTATTGTAATTAGTCAGCAATTAAACAACCTTGTGATGAAAATGTATAGGGCAAAATCTATACCAGAATAAGTTTAATTTATACTACGGATAAGCTTATGTCTGATCACAATCTCTACATAGTAAGTGACGATGGGACCCAAGGTGATAAACACAAAGCCTATAATGGAACTGTTTCTCAAGTCAATCTTCAAACACGTGCTAATAATAGTAAGTTAGGAATCAAAAGGTATTCTAGAAAACATTACATGTTTGAGCATCAAAATTTATTCCATCAAAACAAAGAAAACCTTCTGATATCCATGCAAATAGGAAATCCCCCTGGCACACATCAGGTGGCATATCACGACGGCATACCTTTCGAGCACAAACAAATTGCAAAATATTAGCAGATGCAACCGATCATTTGCGTACGAATTGCTAAGAATCATTTTGTATCTATTACTGACTTTTGCTTGCGACTTGGTTGTACGTCCAATCATTTGAAATACGGGAGGGAGAGATTTAGGCATTATTTAAATGGTGCAACACTAATAGCTGGTAAAATAAAAAAAAATATTTAAAAAATACAACAAAAAAAATGGCTCAATAAAATAAAAGGATACAAAATACACAAATTAGTATACAATACAGATTCTGATGTAGGAACTAGAAACTAATCCGGCCCCTGACATTTTTTTTTAAATCAGCGAAAGACTAGCTGTTCCTTTTCACCGACTTCAAAAAAGGCGGAGGTTCTGTGTTCGACTGTATGTATTTTTTATTAACTGACTTCAAACTAAAAACTATGAAATAACTGTTATCTGACACTGTTTTGAAGTCGGTTTTTTTTTTGTTAAAAACTATTTTTTTTTTGTTGAAAAGTATTTTTTCGTCCGTTACAAACTAGTGAAATCTCTCTCCGGACATCCAACAGAAACGTATATTTTCTGTTAATTACACATTTAGTGAGTTAGGTTATCGCAAACCTGCATTCGCACCGATTCAAAAACATATCACTAAATCAGTTGGTAAACCTACAAACGAGTACAGATGCTTTAGATGTAAGATATGTAGGCGCAGGTGATCGAGGCGTGAAAGCACTGACATTTTACCAAGTAACATTAACATTCACTGTGGTGGCTAATAGATGCTGACACGCCATGACCTAAGGGTTGGATGTAACGACTTGTATGACCTATAAGGTAGCGGGGTATATTCTTGTGATGCTATGTAGCCTTGCTGAGTTTCTTGCCAAGTAAGATAAATGACAGTTTGACAGATTATCTGTACAAATTCTGGCAGCATATTTGTCTCTTGGGTGAGTTTTATCCGACGATAGTAAAATTAGGCCTAAGTGTATTACAAACCAGTCTCCTGAGTCCTCAATGGGTTTTGACGCTAATGTACTAGCGAGTTGGCGAGCTACGAACTGTCTAACCGAAGAATGTTAAACTTTTACACCAAAAATAAAAACCTACTTAAATAATAATATAATAATGTTCTCCATAGATTATTATTTTATAATTATTTATTGCAAGGGTTATAATATAAGTTGAACATGGATCCATTGAAATTGCAGTAAGTAGTTCACAAACTGATCGGTACAACCAACTCCTGCAGGACTATTTTAAAACGTCGGATTCGATATCGGAAACGGATTAAAAAAAAACGATCCGAATTTAAGCAATTATTATTTTAATTTCCGAAAGATTTCGATGAATCGAATTGATATTTCCGTAAAGAAACATCAAACAAATTCAAATTCAAAAAGCATTTATTCAATTTAGGCCCTGATAAGGCACTTATGAACGTTAACAAAATGTCTCTACACCGGTTCCAAATACAACTTGAACTGAGAAGATACAATTTACAAAATATTCGAATATAACATTTTCGAATTCGGAAATTAAAATAGCAATTGCGGAAAATCGCCTCCGTAGATTTTGAATCCGTTTCCGATATCGAATCCGAAGCGTTTTAAAATAGCCCTGCTGGACTTCTTTTCAGTTTAAAATGTCATGGAAAACTACCGCGTCTAAATTGTTCAGGGAAAACTGTCCTTGAAATATTTGCAAGTAAGGTGTGCCATCCCAGGTGTGGTTTAAACACTCTGGCGTGCCAAAATGGGGCTCGGCGCCGAACCCACACCATTAGGGACATTGCATTAACCGCCAATTAGACGACCATCGCGATATTACCAGGTATACAGCTATGAATGTAACAAATTGGCGTCGCAATTTCGCTGAAACGGACAATTTTCACGAACGCTTTTTGCTTATGAAGGTTTTAAATCTTTTGGGAGTGGTTTTATGTGATTGAATTGAAGTAGGTATAAAGGTTTAGGTTCAAATGAAACAGTTCTGTTTATTTACATCGAGGAAATAATTAAATGAGTTAGTAAAAAGTTGATTCTAAAGTTCGTTTGAAGCAAGGAGCTTGCAATACAAGCTCAATATAAAGGAAAGCATCCACTATGTTACGTTCCTGCGCTCCGCTCCGGCACTACTGTCTTAACACTAGCTGATACATTAACGAATGGTCCTAAGGCGTGAGAGTGAGAAAAATTATGAGAATGTGAATTGCAAATGTTTATTGAAACTTCACGTCAGCTTCATGTCAGATTTTTGACTTATTCTAATCAAATCAGATTGAGAATTTAACATGGCATTGGAAGACAATATAAGTATACCTAGTGATGTGGATACCAACAAAAAACATTTTTATATCACTAAGTTGGCAAACAAGCGTTCGGCGCGCCTGATGGTAAGCGATTTAAAACCATACTAACTTTTTTTCGGTTCTGCTCATTTGAAAGCTAACTTCTACCGACATAGGTACCTAAAACTAAACAGGCTTTGCTTTGAAGAAAAATCAGAATTAATGCGCGGAGCATCGACGGAGCACAGACGTAATGGATGCTTACCTTAAGATCCACACATAAGAACTAGAAAGCCAGTTTTTATCTATCCTGCGCTTATCCAATGTGCAACTATAAATAAACTATTGAATTATGTATAGGATTTAAGCTTACGTACTGTATAATAGGACAAAACCCTTTAGGGTTCCCCCTGCGATAGAAAGCAAAAACCTTTTGTATAGTGCAATGATACGTTCACTATTGAATCGAATGCAGGTGTTACATTTATTCTTTAGCCAATTCCAATAAACCATTAATAATGTAACAACGTAATTTATGGTTTATTGGAGGTTATTACTTTTAAACTTATATTTTCTTAGGCGGTTAACACACTGCCACGCACCACGCAGCGTAGCGCGTGAATGCGTGTTTTAACGTTGCTTGTAAAGATCTCCGTTTGTATAGAAAACCCGCACAGTCCAACCCAGAGAAAATGCATCCACGCGCGTTCATTTTCGTTCGTTGACACGCAACATGCAGCGTGATGCGTGGTTGTGTGTTAACCGCCTTAATATCAGCGACCTTAAAAAATATAATAAACTGCAACCTTAAATAGGTTATCAGTTATGTTAAAAGGTTATAAATTAACGGCCTTACTCATAAACGCTATTTAAAGTTAAGTCATACTTAAAACAGTTATTTAAAAAAATCTTCACTCATAAACGGTATTTATCCCTATTCACTGCTTAAAAACGTTATTTAAAGAGCTGTCAAATTAAACAACCTACGACCCTTGTTTAACGGGCTAAATAGCAAAATGGCCGCCAAATAAACAGCTGTTGCTTGATTGCTGTAAAATATTTTTCATTGATTTCCGAAAATAAGCTGGATATATGATGTTAGATTATATAGAAACACCATAAATTACTTAAACTTGTACCTCGATGACCGAGCTTTGCTCGTATTTTTTTTGGTAAAGCACTTATTACACCTTCCTATATTTAGGATCCTAACTATGAAATAGGAACGTGTAATCGCAGAAAGAACGGTTAGTGTCCTAAGTAGTGAGATAGGAAGGTCCCAACCGCTCTGCTTCCTTAAACAGGAAAGTGTAATCGCGTCGCTCCGATTTAGGACGTTTAGGGATGTAACATTGTTCTTCAAAACATCGATGTTTTGAAATAATTATATAAGGCTTCTAAAGTCTTGGCGTATATTTTGAGGGATGAATGTATAGGTCATTAGTAATCAAAAAACAATAATAGAATAATAATCCGTACAATATATAATTATTTCAAAACATCGATGTTTTGAAATAATGATATAAGGCCCTTCTAAAGTCTTGGCGTATATTTTGAGGGATGAATGTATAGGTCATTAGTAATCAAGAAACAATAATAGAAAAATAATCCGTACATTGAAAGTCCGTACATTATTTATAAATTAATACTTGGTACTTACTTACATAAAGTTCAATTTTGTTTTATTTTAACATAAAGGAGCTCATTTGTATTCATTGAAATTTTAATTTGTGTGATCGGTTTGAGAGAATAAAAAACTTAAAACATCGGAAGAACATCGATGCAAGTATAGTTATATTTTTTTTAAATCGACCTTTGTTACATCCCTACGAGTCGTCCGTCCCGCTTTAAGTATAGTTGCTATACTCTTTGCCGCGTCCTAGTTAGAAAGCAATATAGTGTAGTGTAATAAGTAGCTTCCTGCTTCCTTGTTAGAACCATCCTAGTTAGGATCCTAAATATAGGAAGGTGTAATAAGCCCTTTAATCATATTAGTTTTTCTCACAAAAGAACTCAAAAGCAAAAAAAAAATATCATCTAGACTCGAACAGGGTCTTCTGGTTTCGGGACCGCCCAATTTGGCTATGATAACCTTGTAAATGGTGGCAAAATTTAATGATATTGTTCAACCTTATTCCACCATCCCCATTTTTACACCGAACCAGAAGACGCCGGGAAAATTTTCACCCGTACGTTGTTGACATACCGAATATACGGACACAGCGTTTTGCATCCTCATTTATAATGCGGACAGCAAGGGAGTGGAACTTGCTTCCGGCGTCTGTGTTTCCTGACGCTTACAATCTAGGTACTTTCAAGGCCAGAGTGAATAGGTTTCTTCTGGGTAAGCGTGTTTCATCTTAGGCTTCGTCATCGCCCCTTATGGGCGGGCCAGTGGCCAAACGCAAGACCATTTAACAAAAAAAAAAGCAGTTTTTCATTGCCTGAAAACACGGATAAAACGACGTTTTCTAAAAATGAAACCTAGCTAGATCGATTTATCGCCCCCCGAAACCAATTGGAGCTGTTTCCGAGATTCAGATCATATACAATATAATATTATCATAAAACACATAATAAAACTTTTCAAATTGTTGTTTTTTCTTTTTTTTAAAACCTCCATAACTGTCAAATTTATGGTCTTGACGTTGGTGTCGCCATATATAATATTATTTTTGCTCTTTAAATCCTTCATTAACTAAATCATGATTAAAATGCGTTTATGAGTAAAGAAAAGTTAAACACTGAATAACATTTTAAATAGTATTTAGCTATATACTATTTAATCCGTTATTTAAGAGATTTTTATGAGTAAGACCGTAAGTTCATAGGTTATAAGAATAATAAATAAATACGTTACATTACGGTTATTTTCTTAAAATTCTACACACTATTTTAATCAAACCAACTCTATAATTGGAAATATAAACAATTAAATACTCTTAAGCATTTAATTGTTTATATTTCCTAGAATTATTTCGTCAGCACGGCAATAAACGTATGCTAACTTAGTAAATAATTAAGTTGGATTTATTACTTAAATAAGAAATGCCGGCAGTGTTCCGAAAGAGCGCATAAAATATGAATGTACCTATTTAACTGTATCTAACTTTTCTAGCTTAAAAAATAGCACACATACAAAAGTACCGCGCCGGGTTCAATGTATGCATATCTGGCGACCGATCTTCGGATCTGTAATTCTTGTGTAATGCGATTTGTAGCAGAGATTAAATATTTTTGAGCGCGCGCTGTTTAGATTTTGATCAAATCTTTATTATGAGCGCCTAGATACTTTGAAGGTGTTTCTAACGAGGAAGAGATCTTTTTCGAGTGACATGATTTATATTTTGGTTTGATGTACGTATGAGATATGAAAGTGGGACAGTTTTTGACTAAGTTTTTATAAATATGATTCTCGGTGAGCCTAGCCAGATTCTATGTTAAACTGGATTAACTCCATTGAGCTATTATTACTACGCTATCATAAGCAAAGGTTATGTCCCATTTTTTAGAGTCAACTAAAGTTCTCTTTGGCGCTGAAACAATAATTAGTCGTCTAAGCAGACAGTAAACACGTAGCGCTATCAGAACGCTTTCAGGAGTATGTTTCTCGCAAACACCGTGATTTTCATGGCGCTTACGCGTTTCGTTTATCGTTGTACAACGTGTGGCCGGATGGCCTCACTTGAATGGAACATAGTTGTGATATGTGGCGTCTTCTCTATACGTATTAACTCGTGTATTATTAACAAAAGTCGAAGATGCCACACACTCTTCTCTATTTTCAAACAATATTTTTGAACAAGTTTCATCAAAATTTAATTAATAGATTAGACCGTCAAATACGTTAAATAACACAACCTTATTAATGAAGAAGGCTCTATGTCCTTCTCCATATTATAAGCTATCTGTCTACCAAATTTTATCATGATCTGTTCAGAGGCTTAGACAGAGTAACTTCTGTATTTAAAATATTATTGTGTGATAAGATAATGTTAGATTATCAAATAGTTATCGCATTCATTAACAGTTTATTTTATCTAAATTTCAGGTCCAGGATGTCCCAGTACAGAAGACAAGCCGATGTGACCAGAACTTCGAAACAAACCAACTTTTACGAACACGAATTTCTACGATAACATACAATGTAATAATATATTTGACTTCACAGAAAGTTAGATAGTAATTAAAATCCTATAACAACGGTTATGCTTGATTTATCTGTCAAAATAAGTGGTCTATATTGTTGATATAAAGCGTAGGGTTCCGTCAAACCCTAAACTTATGTCTCAAAGATATTTTCACTTCACTTCACTTCTTATTTGAATGGCGCCAGGTGTGTATAATTTACACAATTCCGCCAGTGTCAGGGTTATAGAGGATACACGAAGGAGATTGATCGGTAAAAAAAATATATTTTTATTAACTGACATCAAAATCTTGTGAATAAGAAATCGATGACAGAAAAAAACTAACCCCCTTATTCATAATGAAGTTATCAAAAGTTGATTAGCTAAAATTCCGAAGTCTTTATCTGACACGTGACATTTGGTGATCGAAAGAGTGAGACGGGGCACACTAATTAAGTTAAAAAGCGATTATGAATAAGGGGGTAAATAAAAAAACATACCTATAATTTTTTCCATCATGTGTTACATTCTTACAGTGTATTTTACAATTAAAATTAATCCATTTGAATAGATACATACAAACCTCATCGGCTCCGTTCCATGGTGGACAATAAACAGCAATTTCGAAACGTATCTTATACAGTTTCCAAAAACCAGATGTTTAATTCCATTTAAATGTATAGCTATTTTTTTATGTCGTGGGAACAACAAAGATATATTGATCACAAATCGCCAAGTTTTATCTTTTGGCTTAAAAGATTTTAACGCTTACTCTAAAAATTTTATATTTTGACAGATAATACAAGCATAAGACCGTAACAATCAACTAAATGTACTACGAAGAAAAAGAACTTAATTTTGATCTCTTAATGAATAATTTTAAAGCGTTATTTATGATTTAAATGCCATATTAAGGTAATTCTTCTTTGGTGTTCATATAACCTGCGCACTTAAAAAAACATAAGCGACTATATACCTCTCGCTTACTCTAGGTATGTGCGAATGAGACACAAAGCTCAACACTAGAGTCGACGTTTTTTGAGTAAGCAGGTTATAGTTAGATTTAAGTATCGGGTCCTTACTCTTTTTAAACCCATTTTAACCAGCGCTAGTAAAACTAAGATATAGCAAATTACATATGACCCAGAATATTGACCACAGACTTCAAAAATGCATTTATAATTTGACGTTACGGACATCATAATAAGAGGATTTTAACAGCAATAAGCGCCCCTAAAGGTATGTTGATAAAACTAATAGATTACCGCCATTACCGCCGTAATTATTTTGGAATGACAGTTGTTAGTTCTAATTTTAGCCGATGGCGCCACAATCAATTCTTATATATAATTGAATGCAAAAATATTATGTAATTATCTGTATCGATTAGATATTCGTGTTGAAACGATTAATCGGTCAAACAAGGATTCCAACTAACGATCTAAATTAATTCTTTATTGAGCAACAGTTATTAAAAACAGTAAAGTTTTTTTTAGATTTCTATATTTGAAAATGGATGTTTTTTATTTTATTTAATGGCAATTTTCTCCTTTTATTGGAAGGATATATAAATTATAGCACGAAGTATTGTTTCATGAATGGCGTCTATAATTTATTCGGCCAAACAAACGTAATAATCGGATTGAATTAACTCCATCTTTGTTTATTGCACAACGATAGAAAATGACAGGGCTAGAAGTATTTACATTTTTCTGACGTATACCGGGTGGAGATTTAGAGATGGTTTCGAAACTTATGTTGGATTAGTCATTCTGAACAACTTTTACTAAAGCACAAACACTGGAATCCAGAAAAAAAATGTCCGTACTTTATGATCGAGCAAAGTTGATCGTTAGTATTAGTAATTATTTTTATTGAGAATTCAGTGTTGGTCCTATAGTAAAAGTTGTTCAATAGGACTAACCCAAACTGTGGTCATAATGTGGAGGCGTTAAAACATCAATATACCCAATGATATTATAATAAAAAGAGGTAGATATCGCATTAACGCACGAAAATTGTTGCAGACAAATTCAGACAATTGTCGTAATTTTGCTTAGCGGCTACATATAGCTATCTCTTTCTGTACCATACGTTCCGTATTATCTATCGCATTCACCTAATTCAACAATAACTGAACGCCGCTTAGTATGAGGGTAGCATATCTCTAGTATAATATCATTGAATATACCGCTCAGAACTGGGTAGGTACAAATGTTGAAAAACAAAACGTCTTCTCAGTCTTAAATAAAATAGAATGCGGCTCTGTGTAACATTTAAAATTATACTTTAACAATGAATACATTAGTCTTCGTTCAAATTATGAATGCATTCCAAATTAACAATTAACTGTAACTTGTTAACAGTTTCCAGTAAATTAATGATACTAAAATACATAAATTGCAAACCAAAAACATGAGGTGCCTTACTAAGTAATTAAATACTGTTTGCTTCTTTTAAAATCATTAATTGTAATCTATAAAATGTTATTGTAATTACTGAAAGGTAGTTTTAAGCGATAATGACGAATTTAAACGAATTTAGAAAGAAAGAAAGATATAAATGTCATAAAGACATGCAATTTTATTCAGTTTAGGCCAAAGGTACAGAGGTCCTACTACGAAAAACCAAACACGATAGTCCGATCATCGTTGTCAATCAATTAGCCAATAGAATTGCATAAAAACGTCTCGTCAGTTTTGCTGCAATTCTATTGGTTCTCCCTCTGAAGTTACCATCGATTCTGAACTGGCAAGAATAATAATTAGTTCTTCTCAGTTGAAGCAGAGCTATAGAAGAGTTTTTTTTATATTCAGATTTTATAAAAAAAAAAAAATGTAATTTTTGCAAATTTTATGCAATTCTTCGATTTTGTATTTTACAGCTATAATTCAGAGTAAATTTCTTTAGATCATCGCTTAAAACTACTTTTATGCTAGTGTTAAGAGAAACAGTCACAAAAATTACTTTTTGAGTTTTTAGTACTTTTAAAATTTAGTACCTATCCAATACAAAACTTTTTGATATGCATTTATAAGTCTTTAATTTACAGTCATAGTGATTTATAGTTTTTTTTTTACTTTGAAATACATAACGAAACACGGCAGTTTTGGGTGACGAAAAAAATCTGTAGAAAACTACATTTTACTGCCTTGATAAAAAGCCATTGCTCCGTTTCACAGAACCAAAAATCACTTTAAAAAAAGTTGTATGGTATTTTGGGATTTATTTTGACTCTCTCTGGACCTAATTTGAAATAAGACTCGTCACTTTTGTTGGCGTTATCTTTCTTATTCTGGTTATTGAAGATTGCACAAGTGCATAACTTTAATTGTGGTTCTGTATTTTTCAACGGACTCAACGGAGTGGCATCTCTTTTCCGACCGACCAAAAGATTGATTAAAAAAGTCCAAAACTGCCGATAGATTTATAAATGTCATACTTATACATATTGTTTAGACAATTTCAACGTAAACAATATATTATAAGTGATATAATAATGTTTACTTTACATTTTTACTCGGATAAGCTTCTTGGAGTTTCAAAGATCATTTTGAATCTTCGATAAACCTATCCACATAGATATAGATCATTATATTCCAAATATCGTTTTTTTTCTCTCTGCTTAGTTTAAGCTAGGTGTTCCCTATTTCATGTTTCGTAGGTTATTTTTTCTTATAAAATTGTCATTAGTGATGTAATTATTATTCGATGTTGACAAGTCTCGATCGATATTGTATTACGATATAAATAAACACATTGATATTGATAACGTATTTTATTTCTTACTTCTTTAATGATACCATTATTTTGTATTTCAGGATTTTGTAACGAAGTTTTTTTTACTTAGGGTTTTTTAAAGTTTCACCCCTAAGTGTATATAATTATTTCAAACAATCACGAGACGTACTGAAGGATGAATTTCATTAAATTGGTCTTCATTGAAATCACATTATATGGAGTTATAAAACATTTAGACCTCAAACGGATCAACGGACGAGTCAATGGATCATAAATACAGTAGGATCTTGAATAAAAATGGAATAAAAAAAACAACAACAGTATGAAATTACTTTAACTAGTCGATAATTTGTTTTTTAATAAAAAAATATTTCGTAATTTTTAGTTTTTCTTACATGTATTAGAATTTGACCAAGGCTTTGAGATGTTTTCCCTTTGACACCACACCCGTGGCTCGTATCAATAAGCCAGGCCAACACATATATTAGTCCATATCTTGAAAACTAATGAACCGATTTCGATGAAACTTGCACTGTTCCCTAAGTTGAAGCTAGTGTAAGCCAATAAAAAAGTCGATAATAAAGGATGACCAGTTTAACGAAGTTCATTAAGATTTTTATACACGGTAACTACGCTGAAGTGATTTTAATAAATGAGCCACTTTCACTTGGTACAGCCAGAGCTAAATGAAAGAAAAGGGTACCTACAAGTAGTACCCAACTGATATGGCTTACCGATGTACCTGCGCAGAAAATACATTTTCAAAGCGCGGGAAATGCTATTGGTCGGCAGCTGCCGCCATGTTAGCGCGCGCCGTGCGCAGGGGCGTGACTTGCGAGTGAGACGGAACTAACAGCTGCAGTGTATTATGTACCTTATAGTAGTGGTCTAGGATTGATTGTAAGTTTTAAGCATTGTTTCGTTAATCTTCGGTGCCATACTGTCTTTTCTGCGCGAACGAAGATTCACGACGCGCCTTATCACATGGGTAATACTGTACCTACTTGAGATTTTCATACTACTAACGACATCTATATTTGATGATGTACAACAATTTGTCTTTTCAAAAACCTTTGAAAAAATAAAATACAATATCATTATTTTAAACAATAAGGTATATTAATTGTTCATGTAGGTACATTGTACATTATATTGCCTAAATGTTACAAAACTCCAGATGAAGGGACTTTAATGAAGCCCTGTTTAATGAAGTTAATTGAGATTGACATTACGAGTAAAATAACTTTTGCGCATTATTGTATGTCAGGCGCTACAATATTTTACAACTAGCTATTCCCCGCAAAGTTACTCAAAGATAGTGTCTAGAAAGAAAGAAAGAAAGAAAATGAGTTTATTTTGAAATACACAAATCCAATTTTTTCGAATCCTTACCAGATTCCAGAGATCAGCCCGTTTAAACAAACAAACATACTCTTCCGCTTTATTATATGATTACAAAGACAATTGATTTTGTTTTATTATTACTGTTGGAGCAAAAAGGTTTCTAAACAATAATAAAAAAAAAACGGACGAAAAAAATCGTTCACCATATGAACTTCAATGTTCCATTCCTTCGCGCAATATGTTTAAAAAGGGGTGCAAATATTTCTCGTCATGTATAGACTGTACAGAACCCACCGTGCGCGAGTCTGACTGGTACTTGGCTGGTTTTTTGCCATTTGGCTACGGAAGTCTAAAAAAGACACAGACTTATATCCGGTTTCTATAAACAAAAACGAATCGTTTTGCTTACCAATGGTAGGTTTTTATTGCCAAACTGGGCTTATAGATCATTTCGTAACCTAATTTTACCAGTGATAGCTACTTCCATACGGGAGGTCTGCTATGCAAAGCTTTGAGGTCTTTGCTTCATTATTAGTAAAGATATAAGACTCTTAATTTTAACCGATTAAATTATTGAAATCGGCCATTCATGAAATGCAGTTGTATTCCTTGACTGGTGTAAAAAGGTTTGATATCAAATCGACTGCATAATGATGCCAAGGTTATTGAGTCATTGCGTGATCAAAATAATGGCCGATTTAAATGTTACAAGCACAGAATATAAATAACTTACGTAATGACTTTGAATCTTTGACATGGTGCCGATGAACTTTTTAAATTCAAACCTAAAGAAACAAAAAAGTTTAATCTCTTAGTATGCTATTAGGAAGCAGAAGAGTTTTTATGTTAATTTAAGTGTGCAAATCTCAGGAGGCTAGTCTGATTTGAATACGATATTCTTGAAGTAGTACCTAAAAAAATTGCTAAAATATACGTATAGAAAGTGTCACAAATTAACAATGTTTTGACCCTGTGTATCCTTTTTCCACAAGCGATCCCCCGCTTTCACGCGCGTTCCCGGGACAGAAAGTAACCGATAGCCTTAGAGAATCTAATATATAATTAGATTCTCTAAGCCTATAGCAGCCAGGAATATATTAGCTTCCTATTAATAAAAGAATTTTCAAATTTGGTTCAGTAGTTTAAGAGATTACTTCGTACATCCAAACATACAATATTAGTATAGATATATCCGCTTTGGCAGACAATTCGAATTTGTAGGCAGTAAAATGAATTAAAAGTCTTATAATCGTTTATTTAAGGACGAAATAATATATTTACAACTTAAAATAGCTTAGTAGATTTCTATATACCTATTAATGACTATTTAATTTAAAATTGGTACAGAAGAGGTATTACAAATCGTATTGCGATCCTAAATATTGCTATCGATCCAGCTTGCCTGACCCGCCAAGCTAAGTATCGCGTCGCGTACCTTGGTGATTTCATCCAATGACGCAGTACGACGAAGACCATTGTGGGCCCTGATTGGATAAAGTTCATTAATACCGCCAAAGACACGCGGTAGAGCCCCTCAATCGTTTAATTTTGTGTGAAATTATGTCAGAATATATTGAAAAGTGACATAATTTACACAAAAACAAGACAGAAAAATAATTAAATTGCATTTCAATTGAGATAAAGTTGAAGTTCTGAATGGCTATTTAAGTTGACAATAGACCCCTAATTATTAAAAACCTCTCTTTCTCAAACGGTCTTAGCAAAGTTGAGTTAGTTAATATTGTACGGAAACCTCCGTGTGCGAGTCCGACTCGCCCTTGCCCGGTTATTTCCTTGTGAGGCACGTTACACTAAATATACCATAGAAACCTCTGTACCATTTTAATAACTAGCTTCTTCTTCTTCTTCTAGTCTATGGTAAAAATGCATTTAACCCCCCCAAATGTCCCTCGTCTCGTTCCCTCTGCATTTTCAGTCGTTCTTCGTGCCTTCCATCGACGCCAAGACCAAGTCTTTCAATCAATTTCTCCCCCTTATCTCCATGCAGTTCTATGTATAGCGGTCTTCTCTTCTTTGCTACATCTGGGTCGAACACCCAGGCCTTCTTTTCATGGATCACTGGAAATCCAATGAGGTTCGTCCGTATAAATCCGGATATGGCCTGTATATCCTGGCCCGTGACTTGTCGGTAAAGCAGGGTGCATAGGAAGAGTGTAAGCTGGAAGAAAGAGAAAGAATATATGTTTATTCTTTGAGTATACATAAAATGTTTATTAGTGTCACAGAGCATTGAAAAATACCTAATGACGCCTTGCTTAACAGATTCCAAACTATTAAAGCGTGTCAGGGGGCGGCAACGTTTCACTAACAAATGACATATTGGTGCCGATTCTGTTGTAAATCGCACTAAACAAATTTTAGTCACATCACATCTCTTTCTTATACACATTATTGAAAAAGGATAGAACATATTTAAGGCTGTCAAATTAGTCATTGCCGTCTTCAATTGCGGGTATTTAGACGTCACCGCGATAGATGGCGACTAAATTTATATAGAAAACAAGCATTGGACTAATTTGACAGGACAACATTTTTTACATCCTTTTCTTATGTTCTTTGTTAGAAAGAAACCTAGTAAGACTAAATTAGTTTAGTTGTAAACAACAGAATCAGCACCACAATCTGTTGTCTTAGCATTTAGTACCGTTGATACATATAGTCTGGCATACGAAAGTAGAACCTGAAAAAGCGAGGCAATTTAAAAAAAACTAGGTGTGGTATCACTACGTATAGTAGGAATAATTTTTTTTGATACTTTACAAAAAAAATATATAAATATTAAGTTATACCTATTTGATTTTCCTAAATAATATTTGCATGTAAATGAGTTCAAATTGTACATAAACTCGTTATATTCTATTTTTATATAGAATGCTTTTAAATAAATAAATAAATAAGTATCCCGGGATATTCCTCACAAACGGTTATCTGATCCCAAACTAAGCGTACTATAGATATTCAAATTCAAAAATTGTGGAAATATATTTTTTACCTTCGTAGAACAATATGGATATGTGTTTCAGTGATTAGCGACCGTAGAAGTTCATTTAGCATATTGTAGAACTTTAAGGTGATCGAAATAATGAGAAGGTAGACTCTATAACACTGATTTAGCTATAAAGCCATTATGAATAAAGGGTTAGTATCAAAACCGGTTCTAGTATACTAGTTGACACTTTTATGCCGGGTGACGAAATAGAATGTTGCCATGTAAAGAGTTTCAATTACAGCCAGGCTCAACTTTCGTTTGCCAGACTCTAGTGTTGAAGTATAGAGTAGATATTAGACTGACTTTAAAATATATACGAGTGTATTTTTATAGCCATTTCTCTAATTTTTTACTTGTGTAAACTTTTTAAATCTCACAAATTACATTTTGACGCATAAGAATTTCAAAGAATAATTAACCTTATATCATATCTAATTTTTATGTAACAAATCTATGGTTAATTATTGATAACATAGATGAACCTTATCATTAGGCACTAATAGTATATTAGTCACCTAGGGCAGGAAAGTAAGTAATGTCTCAGATCACATTTCATTGTTGTCCAAGGCGAAGCCGAGGTCGACAAACATATTGTGATCTGAGGCTTTCTTTTTTCTCCTCGATGCAAGCAGCATTTTCGTTTAGCGCAGCGGGACAAAAGTTGACGCAGAGGAGAAAAGACTATTTTTGACACACAAATCTTGCTCCTACAATGAGAATGAGACCTCCTTTGTCCAAACCATCAACTAATCCATTCTGAGAAGAGTTCATCCTGAAGTAATAGTATGTAATACAAGTTTTGAAGCGTTCGTGGTGTAGCTTGATTAGCCGTACGTAATCGTCAAAGTTAACCAATCACCGGTGAGGACGGTATCCGGATGGACCGCCTGTGTATTTCAACTCGAGTGTTTTCCGTGCTTCGGAAGGCACGTAAGTAATTCCGTCCCGGATAGTTGAAGGCCTCCTAGGCGGCTCAAAAACTCCAACAATAGGTTGGCCACTAGTCTACCTCCATCGATCTGCAGTGTGG
This sequence comes from Polyploca ridens, assembly GCA_951394255.1. NCBI lineage: Eukaryota > Metazoa > Arthropoda > Insecta > Lepidoptera > Drepanidae > Polyploca > Polyploca ridens. The sequence goes on from OX596267.1 coordinate 2,379,511, forward strand.
ACGCGTGGTGGAGTCTCTGTCCATTACCTTTCCCCCTCATTTGTGAAAAGAGGCCTGTGCTCAGCAGTGGAACATTACAGGCATGTGAATACATATTTTTGCGACCTGGTTACACTCATATCCCAGAGGCATGTAGGTAATTATTCCCCATAACCACAGAAAATAGGTAAAAACAAAAATATTCACATCGCTAATCTCTTTTTTACCTCTTCACGACTAAACCACTTAACCGATCGCGATGAAATTTGCCACGCAGTCAGCTTATGTTATGGGACATAGGCTACTTTTTATCACGAGAACGCGGGTTAAACCGCTGGGAATATCTAGTTTATAAAAAAACGAATACTCAAATGGCACTGAATTCACAACACACACTCACAATAAATTTCATCATATTTTTTCTTCGAATAACTGTGAACCACTAATGATGAAGCACGGCGGTGTACTGTGCCAAGTCGGTAGACTTGTTTAGTGCAACTTTTACAAAGCAGTGCATTACTTAACCTCCGGTAATCACCGGTATAATGTTTATAGTTACACAACGCGAATAGCGTTGTCCTTGTTGCCGATAAAAAATACTTTTTTATACGACGGAGTCTGTAAACAAGCATACGGCCCGCATGATGGTAAGCGGTTACCGTAGCCATATGGACGCTTGCAACCTTGCAACACACGAGGCATCGCTCACGCGTTACCGACCTTTACCCCTCCTCAATCATCTCTGGCAACCTTACTCTCGGGCAGGAACACAACATAAAGTTATTTGAACCGAATTGAAGTTAAGTCATGACATTCCTCACACACGGTCATCTGATCCCAAACGAAGCAGAGCTCGTACTATGGAAACCAGATAACTGATATAATACATATACTACTTTTGTTTGTAAATACATACTTAATATACATAATTACACCCAGACTCAGGACATACAGACATGTTCATGCACACAAATGCATGTCCTGTGTGGGAATCGAACCCACGACCTGCGGCGCGTAAGGTGAACCAACTGGCCCGTCAAACTTCCGGTAACTTTACCGTTACTTTCGAATTGATAATATTACTGAGATTAGTAAGGCTATACTTAACATGGTTTTTGTAATTGACGTCGCATGTTGCGTATTAAAAATTATAATAGACAGTCCAACTTACGTAATGCGTCTCTTTTGTTGTAAAAATGTTTGAATAATTTAGTTATTTGAAAATGCTAATTAGTGTATTATGAAACAGCGACTTATGACTCTTTTGCAATTACTTTAATCACGTTTGACTGGTTTCATTCGTGTTTTATAGAGAAATATATTTTTATTTTAAAAGAGGTAGAGCGTAGCGTTTATTCGCTCAAACAGCAGTTCGACTGGGGAAGTACCTCCACCTTACAGAACACCGCAGCCAAATAACTTTATGTTGTGTTCCTGCGCGTGAGTAAGGTCGACAGAGCTCATAGGGGAGGTGGGAAAGGTCGTTGCAAGCGTCCATATGGCTACGGTAACCGTTTACCATCAGGCAGGCCGTATGCTTGTATACCGACTTAGTTGAATAAAAGAAAACTATTGATCCAAAAAAAATGTGCCGTGTAATATCACAGATTTCAGAATCAGTTTACGAGTTTAGTAGTTATATAGGTACAGCTATATCTAGTGCTTTTAGTAATTAAGAAGTGTTCTAATTCCTTATTATAACCATCTTTTTATAATTCGTTCTTCACACACGGTGATCTGATCCCAAACTAAGCTGGAACTAGAATAAATCGAAACACTAGAGATAGAATATTTATAGAGCGACTGTACTAGAGTATGTGCCGTGAGCACGGGTATGCGCCACAGATTACTAAATAATTACTATGTAAGCTGCGATGAACTGTGCGTTCATAGTTTGAACGACTAAATATATTACTTATACTTAATTACTGCCAATTTTTCGGCTTTTACCGTTACTTTTACCGAGAATAAATGACAAAGCACTCGTGTCGAAATTTTTTCTGGCAGTAAATCAACTAATGTACAGTAGTACCCAACTGATATGACGCGTCGTGAATCTTCGTTCGCACAGAAAAGAAAGTATGGCCCCGAATATTAACAAAAGAATGCTTAAAACTTACAATCAACCTTATCTAAATATTCAATAATCTGTGTAAAATTAATTAATTTAAGTATAACCATAATTTTAATAAGTTTATATTATACTGTACCTATTTATTTGCTGTGCCCTAACAGGGTTTCATGTTGTGCCTTATTAATATTTGTCATCTTATCTACACATGAAAAATGCAATAAACATTTGAATTTGAATTTGAACCTTACAACACTAATATAAGGTTCATAATACAGTGCAGCTGTTAGTACCGTCTCACTCGCAAGTCACGCCCCTGCGCACGGCGCGCGCTAACATGGCGGCAGCTGCCGACCAATAGCGATTCCCGTGCTTTGAAAATTTATCTTCTGCGCAGGTACATCGTTAAGCCTATCAGTTGGGTACTACTGTACGATATATCTATGAATATGGAAAGTGCTCACGCTTCACAGAATGTAGGTAATGTTGTTAACGCTATCATTCTATTAATATTCTTACTCTATGATCGAAACCGAATACCAAGTACCGAGTACCAAGATTCTTGTAATATTACGTTTCATATTATTATTATTTAGATACAAAATTATTACTGACGCAATGATGCAAAGAAAAGATTTCCTTGTCATTTCCACAGGCAAAAAGTACGAAAAGAAAATATTTCCCGCTTCTATCCTGCTTCTATCCCACGGAACAAAAAAAACAGTTTTGTTCCGTGTTCTATCCCTTTGTGCCGATTGGTCGACGTCACCGCACTGCTTTACCGACGCGCTCCCACGTAAATACAAAATGGGAAAAATCAATATATCTGACAACTAAGTTGTGACATTTCACAGACTTGTTTTTGTAAAGTTTATTTTGGTTCCATAAAATAACAAAATGATGCAAGAATACGATGACGATTTCTTCTTTGAAGAGGACAAAATGTAAGTAAAAGCATAAAATATTGTGTACGTAATACAATCCTCCAATTTGGTAGTGTTTGCGTGAAAGGACATAACATTTTTTTATTATTTCCCATTTCTTACTAAGTATTAGAATACCTGCCTGACTTATTACCTTGGATCTCAATGGGTTTACTTATAAGTAGTGTTGCCAGGTGTCCCGATTTGCGCGGGACGTCCCGATTTTCAGGGGTCTGGTGACACGTCCCGATTAACCCTTGATCGGGACACCAAATGTCCCGATTTTTCACTAACCTCATGAGTCTTTACTATATTTGATAATTTTGATAGGAAAACTGAATATAACTAAGCTGCTACTACATACAAATATTTTTGCTTTCATATTTTCTCACCAAATTCAGACTTTCACTACTGTCCTGATTTGAAACCAAAAATTCCGATTATTTTATCCTTACGTTCCGAAATTTGACACACGGGACCTGGCAACACTACTTATAAGTGGAATGGACTCTTAAAATAAATAGAATTATCATATTACCGGGTCATACCAAATCAGTTAATTAGTCGGCAGACATCTGATCACTTGCCGATGGTCCATACCTAACGAAAACTTACTTAACTGGATCTCCAGTCCACCTAATTGTACTGTATCCCAGTCAGCGTATTAGCGGTCCCGGTAATATCTCAAGAGTAAGTCTTTCCGATTAATAACTCCTTGGTGCTGGCAGTTTTTTTTTCTATGAGTGTCCTTAGTCTAATTACACGCTGTCCACCAGGTTTATCACTTTCTGAGCTTCCAAATGAGCTTGAGCTTCTGGTAAAGGAAAACATAAACCATAGCACGGAGGTAGGGTACCTTTTTAGTACCTACTCGCCAGACTGCGGTCCTGGAAAAAACATCAACTCCCTCTGAAATTCGGTTAAAACAGCCAGTACCTATCTACTTTAACCGAATAAAATTTTGCATGACATCCATAGCTGTTATCTATGTTGTATAATTTCCTTCCTTTTTATGTTGCAGCGCGTTATCTTTTGTTTGAGCACACGCCTCAGTTTAGCGCTGTTTTGTTGTGGACATATTGTATTTCTGTGTGTATCAATGTGGCAACAGAACAGTCCGTTTTTTGTGTTCAATGATCCGAGGTATTACCCGCAGCTGCATGCAGCTATGCTTCGCAGCATGTTTGAAGACAAGATGTAATTTCTTTTTATTTCATTTAAATTTTAATGCGACGAGAACGGTAAAATTCGACGATATTTTATTTTTATTTAAGCAACAACTTTGGTCGTTCTCCTTTACAACGTTTTATTAATTTTTGCTTATTATATTTATTTATTTTTATTTAGTAAGCCTGATGGATGTAAAAATAGTAAATTGTTACTTTCAATCGAAAGCAGGTGAGTCTGATTTGTTTCATCTAGTTTTAGTTTAGTTTAAAAATCTCTTGTACATAATCGGCTTTTTTTTTACTAAATAACCAACGTTTTAAAAAAATTGTGAACAGTGCCTCAGCAACAGTTCAGGATGCATCAAATAGTGGAAGTGATATCGGAATATTTGAGGAGTAAGTTATTGTATACATATTTACCAAAAAGTTATGCGCTTCGGAAATCTTCATGTTTCTGAATTACGAATATGCAACCAAAGTCCAGCCCACGGACTACGTCGAACATATTCTCGCTGACAAAAAACTGTGTCTATGAAGTCGGCCACCTTTCACGCACACATTAGTTAGCTATTCCGCGGGAAAAGAGACTCTGTCGCCGTTTACACAGAAGAGCTCAAGGATAGCTCTTTATTAGTAGTCTATGCCCGCGTCTCCACCCGCATTGCCATTTTTTGTCTCTGACTTGTCACACATCACAGCAATTTAAATATCTTAAAACTTGCCACGAGTAACCCTAAAACACTGTAAAAACTACATCAAAATCCGTGCAGTGGTTCTAGAGTTATAAACACACTAAAATATGGATAGATAGAGACGTCGCGTCTAATAAAATATGTATAAAGGATTTTCCGACAAAGATTGCAGAAGCGTGTAACTTTAATTGTATAATTTCTGGTTCGGAAACAAATTGTCTCTTTCACTCTTCAGGAAATTAAAAGAAGAGGTCCGAGAACAGGATATAACAGAGTGCATTGTCAACGATCTGCGCTATGAGAGATACATGATACATCATCAGGACTTGTTGTATGTTATTTGAATTGAATCTTTAGTTAAATGCACGTAGAGTTTAGAATCTATTAAAGAACCAACTGACGTTTTCGGTTTGGTTTATAAAAGAGATAGCGCTCTACAAATAAAAATAACTGTGCTAGAGTTTTCTTAGTTTATTAGCTATTAAAACACTATTTAGTGATAAAATTATTCGTAATTATAAGTATTAATTATTTTATTAGTACAGGTCGTTTAACGAAATCTGGCACCTTCACAGTAGTCACACATATATGCAATTTCACGACACAGTATGTTTTATTACATTACTGCTTCTAATCAGTCAGTCAATTCTAATGGACGAATGCAAAAGTCACTATATTTATGAGCAGTAGCAATAGCAAAATAATAACTGTCTTTCATACTCATAAGCTTGACCGAGCGCGAGAGAGACGGACAGACTCGATGCATATACAGTGCGACGTCACGCCGAGCGCTTTTTACAGACACTACACAAGTGCAACGTGTAAATATGTAGAACGTGCCAGATTTAGTTAAGCGACCTGTAAACCTCTGATTCGAGTAAACCTAGATGGATAGAATTATTCTGAATTTTAATTATTCCATTGCTATGTATTTTTTGCAGATTCCGAGTGTGGTAGTGCCAGCTAGACTGCTAGACAACATTCACATTACAATATCCTGGTTAATAACCATAAAATGTACTTAATCACTTTAATAACTCAATAAAATATAACTTGGTATAGTAGTACCCAACTGATATGGCGCGTCGTTCATCTTCGTTCGCACAGAAAAGAAAGTATGACCCCGAAGATTACCGAAAGAATGCTTAAAACTTACAATCAACCTTAGATCTAATATAAGGTTCATAATACACTGCAGCTGTTAGTTCCGTCTCCCTCGCGCGTGAGGCCCCTCTGCATGCGCGCGCTAACATGGCGGCAGCTGCCGACCAATAGCGTTTCCCGCGCTTTGAAAATGTATCCTCTGCGCAGGTACATCGGTAAGCCATATTAGTTGGGTATAACTGTACAAGTTTTTGTTGCATTCTGTAGTTTTAGAAATTGGATGCGCTAGATTATAATAAAATTCATATGTGTAAAATATTTTCGTTTTATTTCTCACATTTTTTGTTAAACTAGCTATAACTTTAACATAATATGGAATAATCTTCATGCACAAGTAAGCTATTGCAAAATTAAAGTAACAGGCACAAAGCACAAAGACATTTTAATCAGGTTTCTGCAGTGTTTTTCCCCATATCTTGAACCGGAAAAAAAATTACCCGAGACAAAATAAACATGTAGGTAAGCCTTTTTCAGTAACGACTTATTTTTATAACTCTTTCACTGGTATGTATTCAATATCTATGAACGCCGATGAAACTGCGCGTAAAATACTACTGTTCCCATACGTTCCCAAGATCCCACGGGACTATTCCTTGTCCATCATATCAATTAAGTATGTCGTCTGTCCCTTTCTATAGCTATTCAATAAAGAATGATAGAGATACTTTAACTTTAATCAATTCAAATTGACGTTTCGAGTATGCCAGTTTGGCAGAAAAAATGGCAAGAAATGGATAATTGGTACTAATAATTGAAATGTTTCAGGGGTATGACCGTAACCTCAGGCAGTGTCGTACTAAGTAAAGATGAGAAAAACCTCATAGGCATCAGTATAGGAGGGGGGGCTCCGCTTTGCCCCTGTCTCTACATAGTACAGGTATGTGCTTCCTTGTTTAAATTGTTCGTGGAGTTTTTAGTACAGTAGTACCCAACTAATATAGCTTACCGATGTACCTGCGCAGAAGATACATTTTCAAAGCGGGGAAACCGCTTTTGTGCGGCAGCTGCCGCCATGTTAGCGCGCGCCGTGCGGAGCGGAGCGGTCTCACGCGCGTGTGAGACTCAACTAACAGCTGCACTCTATTATGAACATTATAGTAGTGGTCTAAGGTTGATTGTAAGTTTTAAGCATTCTTTCGTTAATCTTCGGGGCCATACTTTCTTTTATGTGCGAACGAAGATTCACGACGTGCCATATCAGTTGGATACTACTGTACCTAACAGCCTACGCCTATGCTTTTTAAGTGTTATTGGTATTTTTCGGTGCCTCCACTTGAGAGCTCATTCCTTCCTTCTGGATTTATGTTATCACTTTCAACTTTTTGTTCGGGCTATAGTTTAATCATGCCTTGACGTAAGAAGTTGTTAATTGAACAAATACAATTACCGACATACAGAAGTCACACACATAACGTAAGTCCAAAATATTTCCTTGCTATTTTCCAGATATTCGACAATACGCCGGCAGCTAAAGATGGAACCCTTCAAAGCGGTGATGAGTTAGTTGGAGTTAATGGACAGACCGTGAAAGGGAAAACTAAAGTGGAAGTGGCTAAAATGATACAATCTGCTAAGGTAATATAAGTCTTTCGAGCACCTACATAAACTGAAACATTCACTGACAATACATATATTCATACAGGAAACTTTGATAGCGCGATGTAGAACCTTGTGGCGCCATCTATTCATTCGAATGTTAAAATCAAAATCAACATCAAAAAGTCATTTATTTAGTTTAGGCCGTGGTAAGGCACTTATGAACGTTAAATTGGTACATACAGTTGAATTTACTTATTGTGAACATTCTATGTGTACCTAATAGATGTCGCTACAATACTTTAGTGATTCATAATAAACTCCACGCTCTCCACGTTTTTATATTTCAAATATTCACTTTCTATTGTACGAGTTTCTACATCCAACTTACGTTTCCAGGACGAAGTAACAATAAACTACAACAAACTCCATGCAGACCCGAAACAGGGCAAATCACTGGACATAATAATGAAGAAAGCCAAGCACAGACTTGTTGAGAACATGTCTTCAGGGGCGGCTGATGCCCTGGGTTTGTCCCGAGCTATACTATGCAATGATACCTTGGTCGCTAAGTTAGATGAACTAAGGGATACTGAGACAACTTATAAGAGACTCGTTGAACATGCAAAAAGGTAAATGATCAAAAAATCCGAAATCGTTTCGCACTGTGCGGTTTCAAAGGAGTTTTATACCGCGGATGCTCATTTTGTGGAATAAGCTCCCAATAGTGGTGCCTCTTAGGGAGTACAGTATTGATGAGAAGAGAATTTTGCAGGGTTGGCAATGCGCTTCTAAGCCCCGGGTGTTTCAAGAATTTAAAGTGTATTAAAGGGCATTGTCTTAGCAAGATCTCAAAAAGATTCTTTGAAGAGTACATCAATAGATCACAATAAAAAAGTTGACTCAGAATTATCTTTCCAGAATGCTTAAGTCCTACTTCGACCTTCTCCAAACATATAAGTCGATTGGCGATATATTCGCGGCCATAGGCGTCAGGGAACCTCAGGCCAGGGCTTCGGAGGCCTTCACCAAGTTTGGACAGTACCACAGGTTGTTGGAGAGGGATGGTATCACTATGCTCAAGGCTTTGAAGCCGGTAAGTTATCTGGTTGTATAAGATGGTGTTATATGGGACCTTAGTCCATCTTTTTGGAGCAATTTTTAAAGAGGTCCATTTTTGCCCTCGTAATTTTGCCTTCAAGTCTTCTTGGACCAAATGCAAAAGACTAATTATTGCCCCAATATAATCAAATCCACTAAGGATAGAGAAGGGGATAGCTTGGTCCCTCAAACTATGAGCTGCAGTTGGGTTTAGGTCTCGTAGCAAAGTTTTTTGAGGCTATCTCTATCCTTCTGAATTATCTATGATAGGATAGGCTATGATATTTGTGTCTCTAATTTTCTATTATCTCTTACTCAAAAATTATCTAAAAATATTTTTCCAGATTCTATCAGACATGGGCACGTATCTAAACAAAGCGATACCCGACACAAAACTAACGATCCGTAAATACGCGGACACCAAGTTCGAGTATCTCTCCTACTGTCTAAAAGTTAAGGAGATGGACGATGAGGAGTATGGGTACAACGCTTTGCAGGAACCGCTTTATAGAGTTGAGACTGGGAACTATGAGTACAGGTTAGTTCGTGACGCCATACTGACGCAAATTGATGCCATCTCTAGAATAGATCCGCTAAATAACAGCTAGAAGCTACGATTCAATAAACCCCTGTGATAGAAGACTGCGAATATGACTCGCCAATTAACGGTAAACTCGCAAGTCTTGATCATAGTAGAAAGTTTGCTTGCTTATCGGTTTTCTACAGGATATATTTTTGAGAGTGACCTGATTCCACTATTTTCATTCCTGACGGAAGACTATCACTATTTCGTAAGTTGTAGGTGGTTTTTATTATAGATTTTCACGAACCTATACAGCGGTGATAGCTCAAGGGTAAGGTTGAGAAATTAAGAAACGGTTATGGATTCCATATATGAACTTTTGAGCATTCGGTGAAGGGAAATATCGCCATCGACGGGGAGTCCATCCTCGCACATTGAAAAACCAGAATTGTTTCGAACTGTGCGGGTTCAAAGGAGTTTTCTTCCGCGGACGCTCAGATTGTGTAATGAACTCCCAGCCGTGGTTTTCCCAATGGAGTACAGCATGGGGTTCTTCAAAAAGGGCGTGAAGAGATTTCTTCAGGGTCGGCAACACGCGAGTGATACCCCTGGTGTTGCAAGCGTCCATAGGCTACGGTAACTGCTTACCATCAGGCGTGTCGTATGCTTGTTTTCCACCTTAGTAGCATAAAAAAAGGAAGTCATAGAAGGTAGTTTGTGGTACTTACATGGCTGACTTGTGAAGTTCCTCAAGATGTAAATCTGTTGCTATAAGTATTTCAAGGCTTGGTTTGCTCACCACCTTCGGCGATATGATCGGATAAATGTAACCGAAGGTGTTAAACACATAGCATAGACGGGAACTCGGTACCGCAACGTATTGCAGGCTAATCCTCCGCTGCCGCGCTGAGGCGCGCGGCCGGTTCGCGCGGCTGCGCTCTGATGTATTGGTAAAGCTGGAGCTGCTCGACAACAAAAAGACGCAGGACGTCGCCTACCAGCTCAGGAGGTTCATACAGGGACTCGCCACATACCACAAGTTAGTGCACTTACCAATACCTTGAGGTTATTCAGGGTGTCTTCGCTGTAATGCCCTCAAAGGAGAACAGTCAAGAACTCTTCAAGAAAGATGTGAAGAGATTTTTGCAGTGTTGGCAGATTTACCAGAAACATAAGAAATAACCTTTCGGAGTTTCTTGCCGTTTCTTCTCAGTTGAAGGCTGACTTCGAGCCGTTTGTATTTTCAGTAGCCTTCATAAGTACTCTCCTAAAGCATAGTCACATGCATCTTAAAGATCTATATTATATACTCTCTCAAGAAAAGACTGTTGATGATTCTTTTCTCGTAAGAAATTTTAGGTAATACAATTTTTTCATCCCATAAAAAATGACTTTACCATTTTCTTACCAGAAACACTAAAAAAATGTAATTTCCAGTGAAACAGTGGAGCATTTGAATGAGAACTCAACACTGTTCCCCGTTGAGGTCGATCTATCGCAGAACGCCTTCCAGTATAAGTCTACGGCGCAGATTATACAGGTTTGAAATTATTATTTGCAATTACTATCTTACACTTTAAAGTTCTATTAATTTCAGTAGTTCGATAGTTTAGCTTAGCAGAAGTTGAAATTTGTGCTTGAAATGGGAGCTCATCTGGTTGCACTTGGATGTCGGAAGAAATTATGGGAAATTTTTGATTATATCTTAGGCTCTTGTTATCGTAGCGAGATAAAATAATATTCTCATAAATTTTTCGTAATGCTTGAGCAAACATACAGATATTTAGATCCATAAAATAATTTGCAATCCAAAAAATCTAGAAGGTAATTTCAAGAAAGCGATAGAGTTTAACAGCTGGATACTAACGCTAGAATTCAAACAACTTATTTTGAACACTGTCAATAACTTTGAACAGGATACTGCAGATGACGAAGAAGATATAGAATACGCAAGAGAGATACAAGAATACCACGATATACCCGATAACGACACCCAACCTAAAGTCACCAATCGACGACAGACCAAAGATTCTGACACAACAGAATCATCTGAACAACTACTACCAGGATTTGACAATGTCAAGTCTAACGATAATCTGACACTGTTGACAGAATTAGGTCTAGCTGATACGAATCAAGGAGACGAATTTGGTGATTTCCAAAATGGACTTATGGATGAATTTATACCTAGAAATAATGTTACAGATGCTGACGATGTTTTTGATAAGTTATTAAGTGATCTGAATCTTAGTTCCCAACAGTAAGAAGTTTTAGTTGTTGTTGATAATGTTATAAATATATAAATGGTGCAAGTTTTGTCGTTGGCCCTTTTAAAAGGAAACTTAAACTTAGTTAATCAATTTAGGCCCTATACACTTAAACTGAGAAGATCCAGTAAGAATACAATACAATTCTTTTTGTGGAACGAAATTAATTCAAACCATTTATAAGTTCCTAAGTACTGAGAAGTATTATCATTAACAAACAAAATACTGTATTAAAATAGCCTGCAATGCGAACAATCCATTCAAATGGATTCTTGTCATCTATTAAATCAGAATTTTCTTTTTTAGATCTTACTTACGTAACTTTTGTTTTACTATCTTTTTAAATAGCCAAAAGTCACGTCTACAGAATTTCGTGCGTTTTTCGGACTTTTTATTTATATTGTGCTTAATTATGTTATACCTATGTTCTTTGCGATAGTTTTTCTTGTAATATCTGTGCTTTATTTACAACTCATGTAATTTGTCACCATTAATGCATGCCCGAAGATGGGCGCATGAATTGTTTTCATTCTTATACGGGCTAACGACCAAAACGTAACAAAGAGCTATATGACTATTGTACAGTATTTTAATAAAAGTATGGATATTTTGTTAAATGTTTTATTTCAATAAATTAATTACTATTTTCTATGGTGTTTAGGGTGCGATTATTGTATAGTTTTGCCGTCAGTCACGACCCCTAGTGGGGTAGTGGAAATGTAGACCCTTAGACTTCATTTTCATAGGTGGGTTGGTCATAATTTTTTTATTTACTATTTTGAGGAACATCTAATTTTGTGTTCTCCGGCATTAATGTTTTTCTTTATCTAAAAGCACCTCTTGAAAAATAGTTTCCTAGCACTTCCAATGGCAATACAATATTAACAATTCTAAAATAATTACTACTTTATAGAATAAAATTACTTAGAATAAATATAATAAGTTTTTCTATAAACAGCAGGTCGCGGCAAACCATCTATCGTTACAATCCTTCCTTTGATTCCTTTTAATTTATTTATATGATTTTTTACTTTATTCACATGAGCTTTCTTGCCTTCCACCAACTTCTGTCCGCCATTTTGTAAGATCGGTAGTACACCGAGAATATCCAGTTGTTTCACCTTTTCTAAGTCGATGTTATTAGCGATTTCTTGTAGATTTGTTGAGGCGGTTTCTGTCAGTGTTTGGATTTGACTCTGCACAGTTTCCTTCAGTTTTTGTAGCTTTTCTACGTTAATTGTAGCTGCTGTTGATTGGATTATGAGAAGGGCGATCTGCAATGAAAATTATTCTTGCAATTAAACATGTAGATGCATCTGCCTTTATCTATAAATCAATTTTTGTCTGTTTATTATGCGTTCCTTCCTACACCATTTTATCTGATTGTATTGATACTTTTTGGTAAGTTGTTGGGCCCAAGCCCAATCAATTAGTGTCCGGCCGAAGATTAATTTCTGGCTGAAGCCGAATCACAGCCTTCGCATTCGGCCGAAGGATTAATAACCCTAAGAAATTCAGTTCAAGATTGGCAAAATAGAATAAAAATAATGATTTTTCAAAAGTTTTTTCAAAAAGCAATTTTGTAAAGGCTGTATGTAAACAACGTAGTTTTTAATTTACTGTGTGTCGCCTGTCTTTGACCGCAATCTCATCATGATAAGTGATGATGTGGCCGAAGGTGGTAAGCACACAAAGCCTAGAAGGGAGGAACTGGCTCTCAAGTGCAGCTGTCTGAGCACACCGAAGGAGGTATTTTTGGCCGAATGTGGCCGTCGAACGACTGATTCTGTTGGAGACTAGCTAATAGGTACATTAATAAATAAATTAGGTAAATATCTTGGGGAATTTTCACACTACAAGATCAAGATCAAGATCCCAAACTACACAGAGCTTGTATGACAGGAAACCAGATAAATGATTCAATCAATTTATCTTCTTATATCTGTTTGCATTGAATAGGCTCCGACACTACTGAACCGATTTGAAAAATTCTTTCACTGTTGGGAAGTTACACTATTCCCGGGTGACATAGGATATATAATATTTTCAAAAGAATTAGTGATCCTTACTGAAACTCCAATGTGAAAAAAACGGTATCGGGTGGGGTGGGGTGGGGTGGGGTAGGGTAGGGTAGGGCACCACGTGAACGAAGTCGTGCCGGGCAGCTATACCTTATATAGGTAGATATTAACTCCCAAACTTAGAACAAAACATGTTCTTACACACAGATGTTTGTCCTGAATGAGAATCGAACCCACGAACTGCGATGACAACCAGCCACAACTTAGACAACTTCCACACCAAAAAATCACAATACTTAGGGATTCTCTCAACTATTTAGCTTTATAGGTATCATGTTAACAGATTTGATGGAAAAAATAAGGGAGTCAAGCGGGTGAATATACCGGTCTTCACTTAAGCGTATGTGGATGAACTGGACTTACCAAAGAGCTGATGAGCTTCATGATGCAGTACAGTATCCACACAAGGTTTAACACAACACTGACCCGGCGCTAATGATGCTCGCTGATATACACTATGAATTGCAGCATCTTATTATACAGCTAGCGGCTTATTCTGGGAACGTATACTAACTTGCGAGTTGCATCAGTACAAGTCGAGTTATAAACCATCATAAATAAGCCTCTGGTTGTTTGAAATAGGTATAGCTTTGAGGGCCAGCTTATAGTGGATACAGTACTTACATGATACATCGTTTTAAATAGTGTTTATAATATGAATAGGTATTAATAACTTTTTAACAACAAAAAAAAATTCAAAGTACAGTAAAAAGTATGATATAACTCTAATCTGATAATGTTTTGAAGTCAGCGAAAGAGCACGAAGTGTTCCAAAGAAAATATTTCGCTGATTTCAAAACAAACAAAAACATTCGCGTCGAACTAAGAACCTCCTCCCTTTTTCGAAGTCGGTTAAAAATTAGATTAGAAAAGGATTGTTGACATTTGAAAGTGATGAAAATACATCTTGCTTGTGTGTGGAAATCTGAAATTGAAAATCCATTACAATTTAACCTGATGGTGGAAGAATCTTGACTTAGATAACAGTTTTAGTAACATAAACAAAGGTGTTTTTTTTTCTAGCCAGTATGAACAAATTCTGAAATACAGGTCTTAGAGAATAACGTTGAAAGGAACCACGAGCTAAATTTTGAAGATAAGTGTATTTTCGTAGATTTTTTTTTCTATTTTCTGCTTCTACATCACAATACGCGCTTTCAGCGTTTTTCTCTAAAACCTGTAGTTCTGAACATGCCCTTACTGTCTAAAAAAACATTCTGTATACTACCGTTATTTAGGTCAAACATCTTCATGAAACACACACATAAAATCACTTCACTAAATACCACCTAAACTCGTTATCGAATACCAGAATGTCCAGAATACTCCGGCGGAGGGAAAGCGTTTGACAGCCAGGCCGGCATAATTATCAAAATTCAGCTCACAATGTATGTTCAATGCTTTATGCATTACAATCGATGTTGATCGAAGATTTATAGTGCTCCTGTCATGGTGTAATTATTAAGTAACTAGTATGCGCCAATTTTGGCAAGGAATTACGGATCCGGTGTATCCTTGTTAATAGATATGCGATGAAAGTCTGTGGACAGACAGGCGGACAGGCTTTCTAGACGGGTTCATCTTGGGAGTTAATATCGCCATATTTGCAGCTTCATATTTGTATAATAGCAAAGTAAACAGGCATAGGGCTTTTTTTTAAATGAACCTTCTTATATATATTTTATATATATTAAATTATAGCGTCCTCCGTCTCACTCTTTCGATCACCATAAGGGACTTGTCAGATAGACTTAGGAATTTAAACCCTCCTGGGTGGCTAAAAAGGAAATCAAATCAAATCAAATCAAATCAATATTGCTAACGGAATTCATTTTCTCAGCAGATTTTTGTAAGATAGTCACTCATTATACAATTCAATTCATTAAAAGATTCGGAATTGATGAATTGCATAGGTTAAAATAAATAAATAACTGGGGGCCTGATGGCTGTTTTCATGGTAGACTACTTAAGCAAAATGAAATATACTGGGTAGTTACTTTGATATGGCATCTTTTCGTCATAGTATCGAAACAAATCTGTTGTTTTTACATACTTTTGATCGAGCAAGGTTTGATCTTTTATCAGATAGTTTGAAGTCGTGTACAGAAATATCCCACTAAAAACATTTTCATGTAAAATGTTGCCAAGTCGGGACCATATGGCTTGCACTGTCAAAAAGTTATCAGATCTCATGTAGAGCCAAGCTTGTAACTCTACACGCCCTAAGTCTACAAGCCCTAACTTCCCAAACTCTACACCTTAGTCAAAATATGTGGCTTGGCCGCAGATATAGGGAAAACTTTGGTAGTAATTAAAACAAATTAAATATTTTTCTTAAAATAAAATATATTATAACATATGCACAAGTTAATGTTATAGCTTAAAAAAATGTACGCATATAGATTATTGTTAGGTAGATCTAAATTATTGATTCATACTTATTGTAAAGGTGCTCACACACAGCAGATAGGTAATCTCCGGAACTTCTGAACCGATTAAAAAAAAACAACGGGTTGCACTCCGGGAGTGCCGGCAGAAGTGAAAACTTGAATATTAACGTTGTGCATTTTTGAAACTAGACATTTTTTACATAGTGTTTTTATACAAGGGAAAGCTAGTTCAAGATACATGTGTACATATAATACTTTTGAATAAGATTTTTTTATGAACTTAAAATGGGAACAAAAATGTTACCTACCTTCCGGCTAGCTAGAGAATATTATAAGAATTTGAACATAAGCTCAGTATAAATACAGTCTAGTTTGCAACTACTCCCTCCGTCTTACGAATGTTCGATCAGGGTCACGTGACATCTGACGCGAGTTTAACATTTTTTACCCATCCCAAAAAGTGCACAACGCCGCTAAAGAAGTTATCACTTCAAAAACTTTCACTAATAGGGAGCTACATTATCCCCGAGTGTTATAGGCTACTCTTCATTACGGAAACGCGGGTGAAACCGCGTGGAACACCTAGTATATTACTGCTGTATCTGAGCACCGTAAGACTTGCATTTTATACATTTAAACGTGTAAATTTTATGTCCTACACTTTTTTCCCTAATATTTAGTGCAATTTATTAATGAACCAATTAAATCGTGTTTTAAAAAGAACGGGTTTGACCATATATTTGATATAGAATCATTTGACATATATGTATGATGCCCCAAACTATTCTAGTATGAACTTTTGTATGGGACAAGACTTTCATTCAAATAATGAAATACACAGAATTAAAGTGTCAAAGTTACTCTGTGAAACCATATGTGGTAAATAAACAAATTCTCAACGTGTTATAAAAAAAAACATTCATACAGAAAGGGGTTCGAAGATTTTGGCATTGTTTTCGGCCACCAATGTTTTTTTTGCAGGCTCCGAACCAAAATCTTCGAACTCCTTTCGACCTTAGCCTACATCCGAAAACCTATCAATATTTCATCTAAATATAGAAAAAACGTTATTTAAGGCAGAAAAATCATTTATCATAAGCGAATTTTCATTACATTATAAAAAATAATAAAATAAATACATATTTTTACACGGATTTGTGTGAGGTAATGTTTCTCGAAAACTGTGTATGTTTTGTGTATATATCAGCTTATCTCGAGAACTACTTAATAATACAGACGCTTGGAAAGAATTGTGTGATAATCAAGTAATTTTATTTCTTATATTTGAGCTTTCAATTGCTACACTTAGCCCCAAGCCCCATTTAGGGTACTAGAGTTCCCAATTTATACCCTGTAACTTATTGCCTAGACTGAATAGGCTAGTGTCCTGAAGAATTTATTTAGGCAGCCATTTACCTTATAAAAAATATTAGACACGTATTTTTTTCTTTTAACAATCAAACAAAACCTGACGAAGATATGGAGTGTTGAAGTTCCGAGTGACGTCACGCGATGTTACCCTTTCACAAACAAGTGACGTCACGAGCCCGAATCACGAACATTGAGCGTTTTACTTTGTAAATTTGTAATGTTTTTTTTTATTCAGGACACACCCATATTATCCTCAAATCTAAGTTATTTATTTTTCAAAGGACTATCGAAAGCGTATAAGCAATGTCTATATTATGTATACAGGTCGTTGTTTTGGTCAGCGACTAGCGACTCAGGGTCGATAATACAAATGACACTGGTGCTAAAAAAAATACTTAATTTTTTTTTATTATTAAAATTAAAAAAATTAAATTTTGAAAATCATGTAATAAGCTAAAGTGTAGACATAATACTCAACGGGAGTATGAGGGAGTAAAGGGGTGGGGCGATGGCGGCTTGTGCCTAGCTCTAGTTTGTGCACGTGCCCAGTAACCATACTTTGCGGTAATTTTATTTCAAATTGAATAAGGTATTTCTCAACATATTTACAGTATTTAATGGTATTAAGTCCATTTTTGGGGAATATATACTTTGTACTACCGCTCCTGGGTCCCTTGTCGCTGACCAAAACAACACCCTGTATAGGATATCTACTTGAATATAATAGGCGAGCTTAATTATATAAATTTTCTTATATGTAAATTATCATGGTGTTTATTAAAGTAGGGTAATCGATGCAGTAACAGACCTGGAGGGTCACCTTCTGTGAGCGTGTCTGTTTACGCAAGATTTCTTTTGTATGGAAATGACAATTATACTAAGGATAAGTTACGGAACTTCTGCGTACAAATATGCGGGAATTCGAATTCCTCAGCCGGAAAATGTAGTTAGGCTTTTATGTTAACCTACTGGGCTCCGATTCTAGCATCTTCAACATCGATGTCAGAGTCAGTCATAGATTTATGAATTTCAATACATTTTGACGGATGTCCGCCATTTTCTTCGCAAGAATTGAATACTGCTTCTATAAGTTTTGTCTAATTTTTCAAAAATGCAGTTTAAGGTCTGTATTCTAGATGCTCAAGTCCCATTTTGAGTCACCCATGATATTAGGTTTATTTTCAATTAACACGATTAGTTCTTGAGACCCGAGTTTTTATCTTGTACTATAAATCTATTGGTTACCATGACAACCAACCAAACAGTTAGTTACTGTATCTATTACCTAAGTTATTGTCTTCGAGATACCATCGTCACACAAATCCTTATTTATACAACAGGGTTATATTCTTAAAAGGTGGGAAAAAGTGTACAGAAATCGTTTTGATTAGCAATTTTTGTATATTCAGGCTTTATTGCCTGATGGTAATACCGGTTACCGTTAACAATGTACATTAGCAATATTATGGGAGGTTTATAAATTAACGGACTGGAATAATTATGTTTAGCCCGTCGTTTACATTATCGAAAAATATTAGATAGTATTTTTTCTTTTGTCAATCAAATTAAAAATGACGAAGATATGGTGTGTTGAAGTCTAAGTTCCGCGTGACGTCACATGATGGTACACTGTTCACAAACAAATGACGTCACGAGGCTCCACTCACGTACATTTATAGATTTGATAAAGTAAACAATACATGTCCAATATTTTTTGATAATCTAACTTTTTTACTCAGGCTACATTATGTTTCAGAGTTGCTTAGAATTTTAATTCCTATTTCCGTTATTTTTTCACAACTATCTATGGTTAATTCACTTTATTAAATACACAGTATTCTCACTTTGTAGCATATTTAATTTTGAAGTTCTTGCAACAATTAAATTACTTATCTTTTGAAAGCTGCACCTAAAGTCAAAGTCATTTTTCAATTCAGCCTTAAGAAGGCACTTTACCACAGATTCAAAAAGCAGCCTTTATTACACACAACCTCAATTATTCTGAATTATTCCCACATTTTAAGAACATTACCTACAAAACACTTTCCGTGTCGCCTATAACTCGATGACATTCTCGCATCTACCACCAAGTCATAGACAAAACGGTGTGTCAGTGAGAATATCACAAACATACATATACAAATTGCATAATTATGTTGCCCAGGACTGCAGTTGTGCCAATTCATCGTCTTCTTCTGTAATTAAAAAAAATATGGTTACTTTTCTGTATTACTGTATGTAAAAATAAACTGTTCTAAGTCCTAGCAGCCCTATGCGAAGTCCAAGTAGCACTATGCTAAGTCAAAGTATCCTTAGGCTAAGACCAAGTATCCCTATGCTAAGTCCAAGAAACCTTATGCTAATTCCATGTAGCCCTATGCTAAGTCCAAGTAGCCCTATGCTAAGTCAAAGTATCCTTATGCTAAGACCAAGTATCCCTATGCTAAGTCCAAGAAACCTTATGCTAATTCCAAGAAGCCCTATGCTAAGTCCAAGTAGCCCTATGCTAATTCCAAGTAGCTCTATGCTAAGTCCAAGTAGCCCTATGCTAAGTCCAAGAAGCCCTATGTTATGTCCAAGTAGCACTATGCTAATTCCAAGTAGCTCTATGCTAAGTCCAAGTAGTTTATGCTAAGTCCAAGTAGCACTATGCTAATTCCAAGTAGCTCTATGCTAAGTCCAAGTAGCCCTATGCTAAGTCCAAGTAGCACTATAATATGTTCTTTGTCGAATCAGTTTTTTGAAAATTTCCAAAAAACCGAATCGACAAAGGAATCTTAACTAATATTATAAATGCGAAAGTGAGTTTGTTTGTTACGCCTTCACGCCTCAACTACTCAACGGATCATCATGAAATTTGCCATACATATAGCATATGGTATGGAGAAGGACATAAGCTACTTTTTATCCCGGGAACGCGGGTGAAACCGCGGAGGCAACTAGTAAATCAATAAACCTATTTGACGTATCTAACTCCTAATTTAAGTCGTAGCAGAGCTAATGTTAGTGTTAATGTAAGTACTCACCAGTCTGCTTGGACTTGCTGGGCCTGGGTTTATCGTGCACCAGGTCTGCGTTGGGAACATCTGGGAGCTGGTCGGTGGGCACGTTGATGCCCAGCATCTCCTTGTCCAGGTCCTCCTGGAAATGGACGAACGGTCACATTAGGTCCAAAATAAAGGGTTTATTACGACCAACCGCTGTTAGTTACGCTAGTAATAATAGGCCAGTGGCCTGAAGAATTCTAGTCGTCATATACATTATCAAAAATTATTATTAGACACATATTTTTTCTTATAACTTTTAACCTTGACGCGCATTATCTTTGTAAATTTTTATTGAAATGATAAAGCAAATACGTATCCAATATTTTTTGATAATCTAACTGACGGACTAATAAGATTTTTATTTTTAATTTTTCAACTCGAGGATAGTAGCCAGCCAGGTGGGTAGTACAAAGTACCCTACCACCATACTATGGTTTCTTCAAAAGCTCAAGCTAATTGTAGGATTCGAACCCAGGACCTTCGTCTCTTCTAATTACAAATAACCCTGTATAGGACAAGTCAGCTGATAGAAAGTTGTACCTGTTCAAGTGCGTCAAGCTCCCTCTCAAGATCCTCTTCGTCGATATCGTTGGGGAAGGCGACATTGTTGCTGATAGCGTCTGTGATCTCGCGCGCCACATCGTGCTGCTCCGCGATATCGTCCATTATGTCGTGCACCTTGTCCACGTCGCTGGATAATATTTATATAAGCTTTAAGAGTGCGTATAAAGCAAAATAACAATCTTAGAATTGAAATTTACCCAAGTAAATAGTATTTAAATGAAAAAATATTTTTACATGGGTATTTTCATTATATACGCGAGGGTTCTATCTGAACAAAAACATAATGGAATGAAAATTCCTCGATAGAAAAAAAACACAAAGATACCTCTAATAATAATGAATTTTCGTTTTTATTCGTTCATGGTGTATCTAATTAAGACAAAAATTCGATAAATAATATCACTAACATCACCTAGGGCTGCTACTAACGATTTTTTTACTTTACGAGTTATTTAGATAAGAAGCGCTTAGTTCATTTTTGTTCCGCGAAACACGCTATCTCCGTCTCATGCTACGCGAAGATTAGACATAAGTTTGTTTCATCCGACATTGGCCCTGATTCTGTTGTTCACAACTAAACTAATTTTAATGTCACTATGTCTCTTTCTAACAAAGAACATAAGAAAAGGATGTAAGAAATTTAGTCCTGTCAAATTAGTCCAATGCTTGTTTTCAATATAATTTTAGTCGCCATCTATCGCGGTTACGCCTAAATACACGCAAAATAAGACGGCAAAGATTAATTTGACAACTTAAACTATGTTCTATCCTTTTTCAATCATGTTCGTAAGAAAGAGATGAGATGTGACTAAAATTAGTTTAGTGCGATTTACAACAGAATCGGCACCATTGCCGTATTTTTCTGATTTTGTACGCACTCTTAAGTTATGTCACAAGTTTCACCTGCGATTAGGGTTACCAGACGATAGGAATTTTCCTGAATTGTCGGGAATTTAGGCCCTCTATCAGGGAATCAGGGAAAATCGGAATTTGTCAGGAATTTTTGAAACATATTTTTTTTTATTCTTGCACAAAAAACTTTCGCTCTTCGCCGCATTGATACCACACGCGAACGCGGTTGGAAAATATCATCACAATAAATGTCAGGAATTTTGCTTAAAAATCAGGGATATAGTCAGGAAATCTTAGTTTTGTTCCTGCAATACACTATTTTATCCTTAAAGCGGTTTCGAATCCGAATCCATACAGATCTAGCAAACTCGGACCGAATTCGGATATTGCTTTTCGCACTACCTCCGATCAAAATCCGTAATTCAGACGTCATTTTACGCAAAACCACTGCAGAGCGTTCATGTCGCGTCGTCCTTTCAATAGGCGTCAACTTCTGGCAGTACGCACGAAGACATTATTAACATTAACATAATAAATTATTTTATTAATTGATTTATTTATTATTAATGACCACATAACGGATAATAAGTATTCTATATCTGATTCAAAGGATTTATAAGTGCCTTTGGACCGAAGCCAAGCCATCATTTGGCTGAACAGATTCGGTTCAACTTTCGTTTTTAGGTTTCCTCACGCCTTGGTTCATATGATTTCATTAGCCCTACAAATTAATGCCTTATAGGTGTTAGTCTTTCACCTGTAGCTATCAACAATAATTGTCATAAAAAAGTAATTTAACTGATTTGAAGTCAGCGAAATATTTTTCTTACTCTTTCGCTGACTTCAAATCAGTGTCAGATTTTCACACTTTTTAGTGTATTTTGAAGTAGATTTAATTTTTTAAATAACTTTATTATTTCGTTATTTTAGTTTTTCTTAAATGCACTAGAATTTGACCAAGGTTTTGAGATGTTTTTCCTTTGCTCGTATCAATAAGCCGGCCTGGCTTATTGATACGTCAAACATATTTGTAATATCTTAAAAACTACTGACCCGATTTTGATGAAATTTGCACTGTTCCCTAAGTTGAAGTAAAGAATGGTTACAATCCGATTAATATCTTCTGAGATATGCGTGGACAAACATACATACATACAACTATGAATTTTTGTTTATTTGTTTGGAAGCCCTAATAGATCATCACATGTGAATATATTGCAGTACCAATAATATTACATTACATACATACGTGTCGAATTGATAATTTCCTTTTTTGTAGTCGCTTAAAAAAGTTAATATATAGACAAAATACTAACATATCCTTATGAGCAAGCTTCATAGCGTTAGCTGCCTCGCGCATAGTGTTCAATACTTGAGCGTTGGTGTTGGCTCCTTCCAACGCCTCCCGCTGTGCCTCGATCTGAGTGAGTGTGCCGTCGATCTGTGTGAGCTGCTTCTCGTAGCGCTTCTTGCGCTTGAGAGCGCCGATTGCAGCTGGAAGTTGGAGTATTGACGTTAGAATATATATCGAAGCATATACAATGTTTTTGGAGCCTTGCTGAGTTTCTTGCCGGAGTCTTCTCAGTTTAAGTGTATTCGGAACGTCGTAAATTCAACTGTATGTAACGTTCATAAGTGCCTTACCAGGGCCTAAACTGAATAAATTACTTTTTGATTTTGATTTTGAAAGTAAGTAAATTTTGTTTGGAACACGTGTTGAAAGAAAGATCCATTAAAATGCCTTGCTAAGTTTCTTGCCGGAGTCTTCTCAGTTCAAGTGTAATCCGAACCGAATGAAGTCAGATGTAGCATTCATAAGTGCCTTTAATGGATGAGTTTTTGATTTTGTAACGTATGTTTTAATCAAAGTCCATTCAAATGTTACAGAGCTTGAGTGGTAATCATAACGTATGGTAGTAAGAAAACCAACATTTTTTATCTTGGTCAATGAACTTTGACTGTTTGGATAAAAGAGTGATTTTTTGATAGCATTGTAGTAGTGAATATCAGGGCCACAGCCAAGATCCATGTTCATGACAATTTTTTATTAAATTGTTTAGTTTAATTTAGAACATGTGTCTTTACCTAAATTCATTGTTGCTTATAAATTGCAAATAAAGGAATAACACATCATAGGCAGGGCCATGCCAAGGCCCTTGGGCACACTAGAATTTGGAGCCCCAATGGGAAATAAAAATCATTTTTCTGCTGATTTTATATTTTTCATTTTATATTGAATTTAAGTTTATTTTAATTGAAAATTTAATCAGACAAAATTTTCCTCAATTATGAGAGAATCTGGTGTCCGATTAACATTTTAATTTACAAATGTTTATGATAATTCTTACTGTCAACCTAAAATAGAAAAACATTGTATAGAGCATGGACATATAAAAAAACAGGACGAGTGTTGCCATATATGAAGTTAATCACCCCAAGTAAGATAATGATTATGAGTATGATTTCAGGCCTGCTGAATATCAGATATATAGCTGTAGCAAAGCTAAGGTATGCTAAACAAAGATAGAATTACCATACGAGTGGAGAAGACTGATAGACTTTTCAATATCAATTGTTCAAAGAGCCACATTATTATGTACACTAACTCATATTGTAAATCCATCATTTTTACAAAGCTGCTCAAAAATACAATTGATTGAACAACAATAATTGCTGTACAAAATTAGCTGTCAGTGTACTTTAACCATCTAACAATTAACCCAAAGAAGAGCAATGACATTCATTCTGATTGAAATTTATTCCGCCAATTTTCCACTGCCGAAAATGCGCTCTAATTGGCCGAGTTAAGAACACACGATGCAGTGATTGGTCCTTGCTGTTCAAAATCAGTGACAAATCACTGACTAGTTGTGGAATTTGATTATCACTCTAAGGGATTATTCCTTGATGACTAACCCATAGGCTTGTGTAGGATGCGTGGCCATTTGCCTTTGACTTTGTTAATCAAAACTTGCTTAGATGTCCTGCTCCCTCCAATAGAAGTTATGGTATTTGTGGAAGAGTGATCAATTATCTATTCATTGGTATACAATGTGTTAGTGACTGGAACGCGGGGTTTTGACATTACGAAAAAAATAATACATAATTCAATAACTCCATATAGGATGTGCGTCCCACGTGAGGTCCAAAGGATTAATATATCGAACTACTGTGTATGCCTATTTTAACCCATTGGCATTGGATGGGACATGTAATAGATCTCCAGGAAACTTATAATGAATCTTCCTGTTTAAAACAATGAGCATAATGACAAAAGATGTTATTTGCTCTTTTTTGGGGTCAAGCTCGGTAATAGATACATAGAATCATCAACTATAAGGATAATGCAGTAAGAATTATGCCTGAAAGTAAAATTATATTGACGGGAAATCCTAATTTTATCCTGTCGTTATATTTGTACACTTATTGCATACTCAGTTTATTAATAGTGATGCAAGAACTTCTTTTCTTATGGAAATATGATAAATTAATTTTCAATTATTACAAAATATAGCTGTTATATGAATTCAAAATAGATGGGCACAAATGTGTATTTGATTACTTGAACAACAAGGTCACATCAAAGGTGCGTTCGAATTGGGCTACGGTAGCAAAAATAACAGTCAAAAATGCCAAAAACGATCACATCTGGCGTTCGATTTGGAAAGTTGTGAGCGAAATTGTCGTTTTGAACTGTTTTCATTCACCATTCGTTTTGCTTGGAAACAGTTAAAAACGACATCGTGAACTGCAAATTTTGACCCACCTCGGAGGCAGGGTCGTTTGTGATCATATTTTGACATCTTTAAATCTGACAGATAAGTTTTGGCTAACAATTCAAACGGGAAGCAAAAATAATAATTTTTATATTCAAATTTGATAGAAACTAACAGGCAAGAGAAAAAAAAAACAGTTTAACTTTGTTTATATATTCTTATCTATTCTTTGTTTATATCTGAAGGAAAAAAGGTAGGTCGAGACAAGTGACAAGCAGGCGATGAGCATGCAAATGTCATTTTTGTATCTTTAATCGTTCGATTTGGGAAATATCGTTTGTGGCAAAAGTTGCAAAATTGACGAAATTTTCCAATTCGAACGCATGAACTAAAATGCCAATTTTGAAACTGTTAAAAACGACATCACTCCAATTCGAACGCATAGCAAGTCAACAAAAGAAATCGTTCATCAAAAGATCTTTACGACGAACATGACACATGATCCATGGAATTAAAATCGACCATAAACTTACCCCTCTTGTTCTTCGTGCCATGTTTCCTAGCTGTTTGTATTTCTAGTTCGATTTTCTTTTCTAGAAACTCTTGTTTTTTGATCAACAACTCCTCAGTCTCACGTAATTTTTGAATTGCTTCGTGTGTAGTGGGCCCTTTCTCTTCTTTCTTCCCACCGAATATTTTCCCAAGAAAACTCATTTTAGTACACAATTATATGTTGAAATCTTGATTAAAGACACGTAACGATAAGAATATTCACTAATTACGCCTATTTAGAAAAATATTTCGATTCATCACTCTTTTACAGGAGGAGTATGCGTCATCGAGGTAAAGATGATCCGAAATCTTAGAAAAATCACAAGTCTTTTATTTATTTTATCAGAGTTTCTTTATAAAAATCGAAATAAGCCATCGAATATAAATATATTTGTAAAAATGCATTAAATATGAACTTACAAATAATTTAAATTCACTATGTCGTAACAAAACTTTAATAAAATTACTCAAATATTTGTGGCAATTTGTAGTTTCAGAACGCACCACATGCAAGCTGTTTTCTGTCAAAGTCAAAAATGATTTGCGTTCCGTCTTCGTTCCGTCGACATCAATTTTATGCAGCAATCTGCAGCATACTGAATGAAATAGCATGATAGGTTTAGTATGAAATCAGAAAGAAATAGAACATAATATGCAACAAAACTGACTCATGTGAAAAACAAACTAAACAAATGACATCACGATTCACGAAAAAAAAAATTGCGGTTACTGCATCAACCTGTGTTTTTCTTAGTGAATTTCTCGAGATTTACACAAATTCCTGAATTAAAACTTAACCAAATTTTAAGTAAATATATTAAAAATGGTTCGTGTAATAACTCAGGAGACGTACGATGAGGTGGTTAAAGAAAATATGGAGGAATTCGATATGAGCCCTGAAGAAGCTATAGCTGAAGCAATAGCCCAATTTGAGGCTCAGGTAATAATCATCCTTCCTATTTATGAACTTTAAAATGATTTCAAACTGGTCATGACTATCCCATATGAATAAAAACCCTAATATTGCCATACAAATAGTCCTGTGGTTTACTGTGTTTCTCACTGTCATGGTGTACCAATAAAGGCACTATTATATGGTGTATTGGAGTTACCTACCCTGAGCGCCAGCAACAGATTGTGGGTTCAATTCCCACCCAGGACAAACATTTGTGTGTTTGAACATGTTTGTTTGTTTCGAGTTGGTTTGTACATGTATATTTATCAGGTATCTATATTAGCAACTCCATGTGTGAAGAATATCCCAGGATATTTATTGATTTACTAGCTGACCCCTGCCGTTTCACATGCAAAAGTTTTTTTTTTTCTAAAATAAAAGTAGCCTAACTTACTCCTTAAAACATCTGCCAGTGAAAGTCCTGTCAAAATAGGTTCAGCCACTTTGCAGATTAGCCGGCACAAACACAGTTTTTTTTGTTGTTTTTAATTTTTAACCCATTGGTTCTCGCGAGGGACGCGCATCATCGAGCCAAGCGATTAAGTACAATACATACTTTCATATGCATTTAGTAAAAAGCTGTGAATTTGACATGAGAGACACTACAATTTTATTTATTTGTAGGTAATAAATAGTATTTACCTACCCTTTGTTAATAATTCGCAGGTTGTGGGTTCGATTACCACACAGGACATGGATTTGTGTGCATGAACATGTCTGTATGTCCAGAGTCTGGGTGTAATTATGTATATTAAGTATGTATTTACAAACAAAAAGTATTATATGTATTATATCAGTTATCTGGTTTCCATAGTACAAGCTCTGCTTAGTTTGGGATCAGATGACCGTGTGTGAGGAATGTCCCAGGATATTATAGGATATTATTATAATTTCTTCATCAAAATTGTCACACAGGGAGTGGACCTATCAAATATAATAAAAGACCTGGCGCTGAGTTCTGAAGACAATCATCTTGTGAGCACTACAGTGTCCAGACTGAAAGAACTGTGCAGCCAAGATGAGCATGACGTAGATGGGATTTTTAAAGAATTGGAAGTCTTGAAGGTATTTTTTATTTGGTCTCATAGTTTGCACCCTTCAAGTGGAATATCAGCTGACAATGAGCTTGAGCTTCATTCATTGTGGGTTTGATTCCCACCCAGGACATGCATTTGTGTGCATGAACATGTCCTGTGTCACATACATTTAAAACAAACAATTTTTTACATAATTATTATATTAATATGGTTTTAACACACCTTTTTTTTAGCCTATTGTGCACACATAGGAGTGTGAGTTAAAGTAAATAATTGGGCGGAGAAGTTAATGAAGCTAATATTTTGATGATGATTAAAAAACATTTCCGACACTACAACATCGAACATTTATACTCTCTGCACTACAATGAGAAACATTACATACACTACCATGGATTTGACACACCACACACATTATACTCTTTTGTTTATCTTCTTCTTAGTTTTGTAGTATGAGAACCAAATTCTTTTTTGGACTTATTTTTGCCAGTGTCAAGTTATATTATTAGTTCATTTGTGACAAAAAAAATATAGTTGAATTTCGACTCATGGACGACCTCTAGTATAGATAGTTGTCTCTAAGCGGTCTTTAACTAAGAAGATAACTAAATAAATTAAATAACATTGTTAAAATTTTCCAGACAGAATGCAGCAAAGGCATAGCACACAGAGTAAGAGCTGGTAAAGAAGGCGCCTACAAACTCCTCATAGACTTACTGGCGACAAAACACAACAAGTTTGCACAGGAACTGAGCGAGAGGGACAGAAAATTCATAGTTATTGTGTTGAACTCATTGATAGCTCTAATGGATACCCAGCCGGATTTGTTGGATGGAAAGGGCATTGATTTGATGAAAAGGTAAATAGAGACGAGAGAGATAAGCTGGCAATGTTTTATTATGAAGCAATGTCCTTGCAAGCCAAATCTCGTCTTTTTCTAATACAAAAGTATTTATGATGGAGTACTAGCCCAGAGAGAAAAAGAGAGAACTATATGTCACTTTTTTAGGGTTCCGTACCCAAAGGATGCCAAACGGGACCCTATTACTAAGACTCCGCTATCCATCCATCTGTCTGTCTGTCAGTGAGCTGTATCTCATGAACTGTAATTAGTAGACAGCTGAAATTTACAGAGAATGTGTATTTCTATAGCCATTATTACAAAAAATAATAAAAATTAAAGAGGGCGCCCATACAAGAAAGGTTATTTTTTGGCGTTTTTTTTTTTTTCAAAGTTATGTTAGTTAATATTGTAAGTAACCTTCCGTATGCGAGTCCGACTCCCACTTGGCCGGTTTTTTTTAACTCCAGCTGGACCGTATGCTGATTTGCTACCTTTTGTATAAACAACCTTACATGCTTGGGTAAAATCTTCTCATCCATTTTTTTAAGGCTCTAAATCTATTGTCATTGCCTCAAACATCCTGCACTAAGGAATTTGTTACAACCAAATTTCACCTTTATTTTTGTTTCTACACAGTATTCTGGATAATGTTGAAAACGACGAAATCATTATATCAACATTGAAATGGACATCCACATGTTGTTCTAAACATGAAATGAACAGGCAAAAGTTGTTCTCTAAAAACATAGCTGAAAATTTGAAACTTACCCTCAAGGTAGCTGGCAATGAAAAGGTAAACTACTTCCCTCTTCGCGTCATGTCGGCACTCCAGCATTCGATGTAAAACAAACATTATTTCAATGAAACTAAACTCTATTTTTAAACGCGTATCACAATATGCTCTTCTCTCTGAGCCGGTTTATTAATACCAGTCCTACGTACTTTGTAAGACCTAGTTTAGTCTCAGAAACCTTCCACAGCCTGTGCCAACTTTTCAAAGTTTCATCACAATCAGATGAATGGAATAATGCATATTATATGTTACAAAGTTGGAGTTGTTAGTCCAGAGAATGTTTCTGACAAAAAAAATTGGCTTTGCAAAGCCTTTGTTGAGAATTAGCTAGATAAAACACTATAAAATAGATAGACATTTCACAGGATAGTATCAAAAAGAAAAACATTTTGAAAATCTGCCCATTTATGATTTTTTTATTGCAGATACTCAGCGAATGCTTACAAGCCATCAGAAAGTTCACCTTAGACGACGATGTTAGAGTCGAATTTGGCAAAGCTCACGAACATGCGAGAGAGTTGGGCGCTCAAATGCTGGAACCACTTACTAATTTGTTAAAGGGTGAGTTAATTTGATTATTGAACTGCATGCTTTCGTTTTTCGTTACTGTGTATAGGCCTGTGTTTGACCGCAATCTCACCTGCAGGGCTATTTTAAAACGCTCGGATTCGATATCGGAAACGGATTCAAAATCTACCGAGGCGATTTTCAGCAATTGCTATTTTAATTTCCGAATTCGAATATTTTTGATGTTTCTTTACGGAAATATCAATTCGATATATCGAAAACTTTTCGGAGATTAAAATAGCAATTGCTTGAATTCGCCTCGTACATTTTTGAATCCGTTTCCGATATCGAATCCGAGCGTTTTAAAATAGCCCTGCTGGTCGGGACTTCAATCCCGGGACCTTTCGTCTCGGTATCCGACGTGCGTCTGAGCTATAATCGCCTTAAAAAGAGAATATATTTATTTTGATGTACACACAACATATACGTGTAGCGACATCTATCAGCCATCTCTCCGATACACTAAGATGGTTCACACACATAAAGATGGATGAACACAACATCCTGCTTCGCGTTTACGACGTTTTCTCGGCGTATTTACAAGTGACCGACATGTACAGTTGTACCTAGAGATGTCGGAAGTGAAATGAAATATTGATATTTATTAAAATATCAATATCGACGTCGGTATCTCTAGGAAAAAATCGATTTATCGGTAATTTTCAAAAGTTTTTGCGTTTTTAAATTAATAGTGTATTTAGCTCAATATGTAATTCCAATAGTAATTTTTATACGCAATGTAGAAAAATTACAATAAAAACTGGAGGTATTTTTATCAGTATACCATATGAGATAGTGATGACAAATACTAATGCAAAGACGATAGATTTGTAAGCTATTAATAGTTAAAATTTCAACCGCCAGATGTGACCCAATTGGTCAGTTCCCAATACCACAGTAACTATTTTTCTGTTCGTTTCTATCCTTTGGTTTTGGATTCTAGTGACTTTAGTAAGATAAATTAAAAAAAAAACGTTTTTGATATAATTTTCGATATTGGATATTTTGTATCGATATATCGGCTAAAAATATCGATATTTCGATACTTTTTCAACAAGCCTAGTTGTACCGCGGTACTCAGGAAATTTTTGAAACTTGATCTGTATTTTGATCTCGTTCAGGCCTTAAACTGACATAAATTTGTCGCAGAAAACACGCAGCCCCCGCTAGTGTCCGAACTGATGGTAACGATAGCGTCGCTGCTGGTCCGAAATGAACTATGCGCGATGGTGTCGGAGTGCGGGGTCAACGTGGTGTTCACGGTGCTCGCCGACAACTACGACAGTGTTGCCGTCGTGCAGCAGGCCAGCAAGCTGTGAGTTGCCAACACTGATTAGTCATTATTTAAAAAAATGCAAGTTTCGCCTGTGTTCCCAAGGACTTTGCAAGAATGAAAAAAGATCTATATGTGTTACAAATTCCATCAAGATTGTTTGTGCCGTTGAGGCGTTAAGACAAACACTGTCGCATTTATTATATTAGTAGGATAAAAAAGTGACTCCAATTCATTTTCATTACAAAATTAGGAAAAATCTAAAGGTGCATCACCCACACCGCGTTACTGTAATAATACCGTGTTGCACAGTGTCGCTTCACAAAACTTAACTGCGGTGTGGATGCACCTTTATACACAAACGAGCTGCCCGGCGCGACTTCGTTCGCGTGGAGCTACCCTACCCTATAGTGCTACCCTACCCTACCCTTTTTTTTTTTTTATTTGCGTGGGGAAATCCTCATAGGATACCCGACCGCCCTGGGGGGAGCGGCCAGGTTATGCCGGACTTTTACCAGCTAAAACCCCACGGTGGTCGCCACCTGCGCTTCAGAGGGGGGCGGGCTCTCGTGCAGATCGCGTACCACGCGCGGCGCTGTGATAGCTCGTCCCGGGGGTACCCTACCCTACCCTACTCTATCTAAACCATCCAAAAATGATCCGCCATTTATTGAATTCATTTGTTACAAAAACTGTGATAAATGAAGAACCGCTCGACCGATTTTATGCAAACTTCACATAAACCATCTACTAAATAGTCCGAAAAGTTCTTGAGTTATAAAATTACAACGAAAAGTGCAATTGATTTTTATATATTTACATTAGCAACAATAATGACAGGAATCATTTAGAAGATTGAAAAGGGTAAAGAATCCTAAATATGATTATTTATTTGCAAAAGTGAACCTAATCTACCATTGCGTGAGACACTAAACATGTGTTTCTAAATCTAATAACCACACAGTTTCTCAGCGGACTGGAAATGCGATCTCAAAAACAAACACCTCTCATTATCAATGTGCAATGTCTTCTTCTTCACTATGATCTCATTCTCTATCATTGATCTCTCGTGGATCAAATCAGCTCTCAACTTCTCCGTTTCCAAAGATCTCTTCTGTAAAAGACTCATACTGTCATTTAAATCCCTTACTTCCTCTATAAGACTTACGAGAGAACCTTCTCTACAGTTCTCCACGTTAGGCCGACAGTTTTTAGTATTCAATCTCGTTTGGGCAACTTGTATCCTTTGTGATACCTTCAACATTTCTTCGTGTAACATTTCGAGTATGTTTTCTGTCTCAACTATTTTGTCCAACGTCAAACGCAGTTGATTATCTAATTCGGTTTTCACTTGTTCGGTCATCGCTATTCTTTCGCTCAATGCTTTGTTGACTTTTATGTCTTGGGAGCGTAAATCTCTAGCGGAATTTATCAATACAGCTTCAACTTTGGCTCTTAATGCTTTAGATCTTTCGATTGCAGTTTTAAACTCGTCTAAAGCATTAACAGTGTAATATTCCCAAGATTGTACATCAGATTGTCCTTCAGATAGCCTTGTCGCTCCTGCAGAATCCTTAACGTTAGCAGATTTAGTTTCCAAATCTGAATTTTCGCTTTCATATTTGAAAGCTAAATATTTATTGCTCCAATCGCGTTCTAAAGAATTCTTCGCGGCGACGTTCATTTTCATTTGATATTCGACGTCTCTTAACATCTCTCGATGCAATTTCTTTACGTTTTCAATCAATGCTGACTCGGAAAACAGTTCCTCTTGTGGTTCGTCGTATATCAAATCTGATTGCATCCTGTTACGTCGCAAATCTAAGCACTCTTCAGTTATATACTCTGGAATCTTTAACACATCCATGGCATTTTTTATTTGTTGTCTTTGCGCTTCTAAAATGTTGATTTCTGCGTCAATATCCCTTATAGCCCTTTCTAGCTCGGCTTTCCAGTAGTTAATATGCCTCGCACGATGTCTTAATTGGTCAGTACTGTCACTGAAATCATTGCAGGATGTATGATTAACTTTTATAATGCAATTCTTCGTGATTGAAGTGTTTTCGTCAGTTATACCGATGATATCTCCTTTGAGCACGCGTTGATTATGTTCGTGCCAATTCAGAACAGTTTTTAGTCCATGGTTTTTTTCTCCAAAAGATAGGTAGTCTCCATTTTGAGCTGTAGTCATTTTTAATACGTTACCAAATTAAAATTTTCTTCGAAGTGTTCTTTGTCTAGTAGTCAGTGTTGAAGTGATTTTAACAGTCGGTTGTCATAGGAATTCTATAGTAACGTACAAGTTGAATCAATAAGTGTTTATTGATTTGCTTCAAACGATTGTTTTATGTGATGGCTAGTATTGACTAAATAACAACATAATAAAGTACTGCAAGTTGGAACCTATGTGTTTAAAAAGTTCCAGTGATCCAGGATATTATGATCTACTAGTCTTCGCCCTGCGGTTTTACCCGCGATCCCGAGGGATATAATGCTGTCTCTGGACGAAAAGTATCCTATATGTTATTCCTAATTATGGTCTACCTGCATGCCAAATTGCACCACGATCGGTCGAGCCTTTAAGGCGTCTATAGGTAACAAATAAATTAACTCACTTTCGCATTTGTTATATTAGTTGGTATCTATAATGCCAAACATTTACGCAATTCATCAGTCAGGAAAAGGTCAATGTGTTTTGTATATAGCATAAATTGTATGAATTTGTAAATGTGACAGAATAACAGCGCTGGCCGGCAACGACGATGTCAAGAGAGATCTGGTCAAGAGCGGAATAGTACCCGTTATAACAGCACTACTGGCCAGACATTCCGTGAGTTACACTCTCTATTTATAACACTAAAGGCAATGGCGTAACGCACTGGGGAGGGGGGTGGCGGTGTATCTTTAGGATTACTATATAGGGTGACTGGTAATTAGTAAACTTAGACACATAATTGTACTCATGATAACAAACAACTGCGCGAGTGATGCCCCTGGTGTTGCAAGCTTCCATAGGCTACGGTAACTGCTTACCATCAGGCGGGCCACCTTAGTGGTATAAAAAAAATTAAAGACCTATATAAGGGAGCGGCGAAATTTGTTTGAACCCGTTGAAACCCACGCTACGCCACTGACTAAAGGTCATCACTTACTATCCACCGCTTCGACTCAGCAAAAACTTGACATCTAAGTGACGCCTGTAAATCATGTGCGTTGAAGTAAATTTTATAATTTAAAGATAAAAACTGTTTTACAAAAAACTTAAACCGACTTCAAAGTACACTAAGAAGTAATCAAATCCTGATCTGATGACTATGGGACCAAACGGGAAGTGTACCCTTCCAAACAAAAAAGAATTTTCCAAATCGGTTAATAAATGACGGAGTTATGAGGTAAGAAACATAAAAAAACACAACCGTATTGAGAACCTCCCCCTTTTTTGAAGTCGGTTAAAAGTAGACGGCTCGTGAGAAGCATCAACTATTTAGTACACTTTTTACTCTAAGTTTACGTGACGTCACGAGCCCCCACTCCAGAACTTTCAAGTCATTTTCAAACATATTTTCTGCTTATCTGACTGACGGACTAATTACAGTAGTACCCAACTGATAAGGCGCGTCGGGAATCTTCGTTCG
Organism: Polyploca ridens; assembly: GCA_951394255.1. NCBI lineage: Eukaryota > Metazoa > Arthropoda > Insecta > Lepidoptera > Drepanidae > Polyploca > Polyploca ridens. The sequence goes on from OX596267.1 coordinate 2,414,613, forward strand.
CGCAGAAAAGAAAGTATGGCCCCGAAGATTAACGAAAGAATGATTTAAAACTTACAATCAACCTTAGATCACTACTATAAGGTTCATAATACAGAGCAGCTGTTAGTTCCGTCTCACTCGCAAGTCACGCCCCTCCGCACTTCGCGCACTAACATGGCGGCAGCTGCCGACCAATAGCGTTTCCCTCTCTTTGAAAATGTAGAAAAAGTATCTTCTGCGCAGGTACATCGGTAAGCCATATCAGTTGGGTACTACTCTGTACAATTTTGCCCAGGAATCATTTCTATTGTTGTATTTATTCCAGAGCAATGCAACAGCGTCAGCCCTGATACTCAAATCGGTGGCGGCGCTGAGCCTGCGCGAGCCGGCGCACGGCCTGCAGTTCATAGAGAATGGCGCCCCAGAAGCTATTATCACTTGTATGAAGGTACACCCGGATAATGCCAGTGTACAGGTAACAAACACTTTAATATTCCGTGTTAAAAAAAAAACGCGTCCATAATATAATCTTGTTTTTTTGAGGTCGGTTTATAAAGAACTATCTGTCCGTACCATCACAGTATTTATTAACTAAATCCAGAAAAGAGGTCTCAATTCTTGTGACTTAAAATTAAAAGGAAAGTAAACTTTAAACAAAATATTTAACCGTTACTGAAATGGATTTATTGCACTAAATAAACTAAGTAGAATATTACGAAACTCAAATTCTACCAAAATCTATGGTACCGGTTTGTCGCCGACTTAAAAATGGTACCCATTCATAAAATATACCTGTAACTTTATTGTAAAGCAGTTAAGTTTCATTTTATTTCAACATAATTTTACATAAACGTATTTATTACTTGCTTAAAATTTCCAAAAATCCAAAAATGCTGATGGTAGGAAGAGATATAGTGAAACTAAATATAAGGTCCTAATAAATTAGTGAACTTCCTCTTGAGGGATGAATGTATATATAGGTCATTAGTAATCAAAAAATAATATTAGAAAAATAATCCGTGGGAAAAAAAAAAATCTTTGACTTGTATGGAGAGTCTCTATGCAAGTCAAAGAAGTTTTTTTTTTCCCACGGATAGATCCCTCCCTTATATAGTTTTGTTTGACATTGACTTTTCAGCACCAATATAATAAAAATTGCAATTCCAGAAAAACGCCTGTTGGGCCATTCGCAACATGATAGCAAGGTGTCGCGACCAAAGCGGTAAATTCCACGAATTAGGAGTGGAATCCTTACTAAACGAGTCCTACGAGAAATTCCAGCAAGACTTCGGATTCGACATCAAGTCAGCACTTCGAGACTTGGAATGTGACGTGAAATTAGACGAACAATGGACTGGAAAAGGTGTCCAAATGGAACAGTGATTTGGCATCGATGCAGCTTTTGGCAACTATTTTTTTTAACATTCCTGAAGGATTTTCAGTTATTGCGAATGAGATGTATTTTATACTATACTGGAAACAAGTACTAACATAAAAAAAAAACGTTTTTAATACATGCTTTTTATGGTGACTGTACTTTTTGTCTGTACTTGCATTGTCATCCAATATATTAATGTATACCAAATTCCAGCTCAATCGGACACTGGGGAGTAGGTCAAATTTAACTTGCAAGATTCGATTACAGACACCGGACAGGTGACACTAAATAATAGCTTGTAATAATGCTTTTTAACATGTACACTCGAGGACATAAACATGTTTACACTTTGTGAAATTCAAAAGCGATTTACTCGCACTGTTTATATTTTTTTTAACAAATCGTTTAAGAGAAAATCGTTGTATGTCATACATACTTAACACAATTAGAGATTGTAAAATCTCTTATTATAGCTTCTGTATGCTTATCACATATCCTTTATTTTTTTACTTTATATTTAATGTAAATTAAATGTATAAGGTGCTTAATAAAACATAATTTGTATTAAAAATATTTATTGATATCCAATAAAATCATTTTAACATTTATTATTCATGAAATTCACCATTATTGATTATAATTATGGCATTCAAATGTGTATTAAAATCGTGAAAAACTTTACTTGGACTATGTAAGCAAAATGAGAATAGAAGCGTCAACTCCGACCTCACTTTCAAGTACAGTTTTGCGAAGGAAAATACGTTTTCTTTTTCTACTAATTATTGTTTAACAAAATGTATTCAAGATATACTTGGTTTTAGAAATAATCTCAAATGTTTTCTTCAGCTATGACGTCACAATATGGCGGAGAGTCAGTCCTATTCTTATTTTGCTCACATAATAATAAATTTTGTGATTCGTTGCATTTACAGTTAGCCCTCAATATGATTGTTAGCTCAGTGGTAGTTAAAAAAATACCAGATTAGAATTCACGAAAATTACAGATTATAGACTTTGTCTCACAATAAAAGTAAATCAAAACAAATAGTCCTTTGACTTAAAGAATATAAGTCTATAGCTACACAAATAATCTCACAGTTTCGCGTGAAACGAAAATGTTTAAAAACAAAACAAAACAAATATGTGTCCACGCACATGATAACGGGTAACTTACATAAGTGCCTTACAAAATAATTTAAGTCTAAAATTGTACCACAGTTTGGTGGGAAAAGATTCTTTCAACCATTAATTATATCGAATTCTAATGTTGGGACGTGGAAACCTCAGATCATTAAAACAAAGAGATGTATTTCTTTTTAAACGATGGATATGCTTTTATGACCACAATCGCACCGTGGTAAGTGGTGATGTGGCCGATTGTGGTAAGCACACAGAGCCTAGAAGAGTATGCTGGTAGCAATAGGCAAATCCTCATAGGTAAGGATTACGTCGTATTACAGCGATGCACATTATACGATAAATAGTATGGCAATATTATCTCTTTGTATTTATGATCTGAGAACGATTTAAATGTGTGTTATTTCACTTGCATAATATGATTAAATTATCAAAGTCTTAACGATCTCTTGGAAAGCAGTTCATTAGAACCTTATATTACAATCAATAAAAAAATAATCCCAACATTGAATAGATAACAAATTAAATATATTTTTGGTTGACATTATAAAATATCACATACTACTCGTATCTAAGTATTAATATCATTAAAATCGCCATCAAACACTAAAGTGTTTACGCAATATTTATAAAAACTATTTTTAATTGTAACCAATTTTGTTTATGCGTCTTTAGACATTAAACAACCGAGAGATAGATCTCTTTATTTTTAATCTCTGATTATACCTGTCTCTCTCATGTACGTATAAAATGATAGAGAGGACCAATACACATTATCAATAAACAGTAATTGAGCTTCAAAACTGGCAATTAAATGCAGTGTTTATTAAACGATCCCAGGTTCTCTCATTTAAGGGGGCCCTTCATGGCCAACGCAACTTCAACGGAAGCATAGCCTAAAAGCTTGTACTTTCATCCAACGTAATGTTTGACTACGAAAAAAGAGACAGCATCAGAGCCGTCGGTTATCAGTCGGTTCATTCCGCTGATCACTCGCGGCCGCTTCGCTAGGTCGTCATTCATGATTTCGCATATCATAAAACTTGTTCCAGGAGTATACTTCTTGTGAAAAAATCTTGCGAGTTTGTGAAGAAAAAGATTGTTATTTTGAATCTCCAATACATTTGCAATGCCGGATCAAGATGTTTAATTTACTTTTTACAATTTATAGGTACATTAGATATGACCAAAGATCAGGTAGAATTTGGGCAAAGACTTGGAATCTTTGTTTAAATGACAAAAGAAAAAATACGTGTCTAATATTTTTTGATAATGTAAACCGACTACATAGATTTTTTCAGGTCGCTAGCATATTACAAAATCGGGATATCACTTGATAAATTTCCACAACAATTAAATGCACAATGTAAACAAGAAACAAGTTATATCTTACATAGCCAGCTTAATAATATAAATCTCAAAGATTATTGACACTAATATAAAAAAAACTTAAACTAAAGAGAATTTTGAAAAGGCCATAATGGTCATTTCTTTCACAGGGTTTTTAATTTCAAATTTTAAGTGTAATAATCTCAAGACATTTCATACTGTTGTGCCCTCTCCAGGAATTTGTGATACTTCCATTTCCTATAGTTCATGATTTGCTTGCCGTTCATAATAGTATGAACCATTATTTTGTCGTTGTATTCCAAGTTTGTTAGCAGCTGAAATTTGTAAGAACATTAAGTTTAAACATCAGTAACGAGGCGGGAAATTTGTTTTTTTTTTTGAGTTTTTACCTAAGTAGAACAATATGGATAGATATTTCAGTAATTCGCGACCATAGTAGTTCATTTAGCATATTGTAGAATTGATACTTTTTGTTTAAGATTAACTATTTTTGTACATTTCCCAAAATAGTAAGTTTTACGGTTTTTAGAGAAACTGTGAGAAACGTTCAAATATGGCTCATATTATACAAAAAATATTCATACTACAATGTGCCAAATGAATTTCGACTGTCTCTAATCACTAAAACATCTATCCATATTGTTCTACGAAGGTAAAAAAAATTAAAAACTCGTAAAAATTCAAATTTCCCGCCTCGTTACTGATGTTTACCCTTAAGCGAATAAGTACATGGTGTGTGAAGTTTTTTTTTAGTGTGTTTGGCCACAATCTTACCATGGTAAGTGATGTGATGTGGCCGAAAGTGGAGCACACACAAAGCCAAAAAGGAACTGGCTCTCAAGTGCAGCTATCGGAACACACCGATAGGTGCTTGGCGACAGATTTTCAACTTGAGGGTGGAAGCCAGCCAGGTGGGTACTACAAAGTACCCTACCACCTTGCTATGGTTTCCTCAATGTTTTCCTTCACCGAAAGGTTTTTTTTTTATACAACTCAGTCGGTAAACAAGCATACGGCCCGCCTGATGTTAAGCGGTTACCGTAGCCATATGGACGCTTGCAATACAAGAAGCATCGCTCACGCGTTACCGACCTTTCCCCCCTCCCCTATGAGCTCTGGCGACCTTACTCACGCGCAGGAACACAACTTTACACAACATAAAGTTATTTGGCTGCGGTATTCTGTAAGGTGGAGGTACTTCCCCAGTCGAGCTGCTCTTTGAGCGAATAAACGCTATGTTCTACCTCTCTAATACAATATGGTCAAGGATTTGAACCAGAGAGCTAGTGTAGTGGGTGTTAAGGGTCCGTCGGTGCAACAGTGTAATTAAAAGGCAGGAGCACGTTTTATCGGTTTAATGGTTGGAGAACGAAGAGGCCGGTGTTGCCATGCACAATAATATTATTATGTTTCCAACATAACTCCCAACAGAACAAAACAGATAGAAATCTTCGAATGTGGACTGTATAATCATAAGAAACCTGGTTCTTGAAAGTGCAATATAAAAGAATTGGTCTGTTAGTAGTAATAGTTGTAAAAATTACAATGATAAGTATTTTGTATTGGTACAATTGACTTAAGTCATTAACACTTTAGCTTAATTTCTAAATAAAGTTGTTTATAAAATCATGCATAGTTTTATTTGCCTACTTCATGTTACATAAACATTAATAATGTTGTACATTTGCAATGTGTTTGTATACATTATGTTCACCTTAGCAGGTAAGTGGTTACTTTAAAAATATTAGGTAAGTAGGTAACACACTTTTACATTAAAGAGATATGAATCTCTTGGCATCTTCACACATAGGGTTAACTGTATGTGAAGCGTCGCGGCCTACGAGAGGGTGAGTACAGTTTTACATTACATTAGTTAAAGAGATATATGAATCTCTTAGCATCACCTCTAAACATAATCAGCTGCTTGAGGAGCATCGTGGCCTACGAGAAGGTAAGTAAATTTAAGTAATTAACAATAATATTAAGTCTCTTAGCATCACCTCAAAACACAATCAGATGCTTGAGGAGCATCTTGGCCTACGAGAACTATTACTTATAACTATTAAACTAATGGTAGCAAACATATTTTAGTTATAGATGTCTTATGACATCTTCCATTAGCTTTCTTAACTTCCATAGCTCTAACCTTACCATCCCTGCCAGGAAATATTTGAGTAATTCTGGCCATTGGCCAAGTCATAGGAGGGACGTCTAGTTCCTTGAGGATCACAAGATCACCTACCTTTACATTGGGTACATTATCTTTCCATTTTGGACGGTTTTGTAAGTTATTCAAATACTGTTTTGACCATTGTTTCCAGAATTGTTGTTTCATAGCTGTACATTTAGACCAAAACTTTAATTGATTATCTGCTAGATTAGTCACATCTGGGTTGGGTAAACAAACCAAAGGTGCACCCGTTAAAAAATGCCCAGGTGTGAGATATGAAACATCTTCAACGTCTGAAGACAATGGTGTCAAAGGTCTTGAATTTAATACACCTTCTATTTGCACAAGTACAGTATACAGCTGCTCATATGTTAAAGTATGGCTGCCAAGTATCCTCTTTAAGTGGTGCTTAACACTTTTAACGGCTGCCTCCCACAGACCACCGAATACTGGGGAGTAGCTTGGTATGAAGTTAAAGTTGATACCTAGTTTAGAAGCTGTATCTTGTACCTGTTGTTGATGACATTTAGAACTATTTAATTTATACAATTCTTGTAAATTTTTATTTGCAGCTTTGAAAGTGCCTGCATTATCACAATATACTTCTGTTGGAATGTTTCGTCTTGATATGAACCTTTTGAAACTAGCTAAAAATGTATCAGTAGTTAAGTCAGAACATAACTCTAGGTGTATGGCTTTAGTTACAAAACACACATATACAATTATGTAGCCTTTTGTTACAATTACACTTCTGATACGTGATTGTTTAACTAGAATAGGACCTGCAAAGTCCATTCCAACTTTCTCAAAGGGTCGGCAAGCATTTACTCTATCTGAAGGTAAGGAACCCATCAGTTGTTTAGCTGTATTAGCTTTGAAGCGGAAACAAGTTATACATTTATAAATTACACTTTTTATCAAGCGCAAAGCGTTGATAATCCAGTATCGTTGATTTAAATTACACAAAATTAATTTTTGACTGGCATGTAAAAGTTTGATGTGGACATTCTCTATAATGAGATGTGTCAGTCTTGATTCTCTAGGTAATATAATTTGATGTTTATGAGCAAAGGACAAAGCAGCATGTTGTAGCCTACCACCTACTCTCAGAAGTCCCTCAGAATCTATGAACGGATTGAGACCTTTTATACATTGCTGTACCTGTGAGTTATTTTGCAAGGCTAATATGTCTTTAGCAAAGTACTTTTGTTGCTCATTTTTAATTAATAAATTTAATGCTGAATTTGTTTCAGTATGTGATACAAAAGTATGTCTAATTTTTAATGAGTTTGGTTTGCAATTGTTGCAAAATCTGATTACATATGCAAGAATTCTTTGGAGCCTGCCTAAATTAGAATATTTAGTTAAAAGACTGTTTAACATTGTGTCCTTGACTTTCTGTGATACTGCACATACCACCTCGTTCACAGGCAATGTTTTTATTTCAGGGACGTCTATAGGTGCATCAAAACTACAATTGTCAAAATTATAGTCAGAGCCAGACATAATTTGAGGCCCTGACCACCACATTTGGTGGTTTTGTAAATCGCAAGGACTCACTCCCCTACTTAAGCAATCCGCAGGGTTTTGATCAGTCGATATGTAACACCAATTAAAATGACTAGTATTGTCCATAATTAATTTTACCCTATTTGCAACATATGTATTCAATTTGATTGGTTCAATTTTCAGCCATGCTAGGACTACTTGAGAATCAGAGAACAAGTGTGTTTCATTGACTATGTGTTTTGCATTAATAGTTTTATAAACTTTAGCAATTAATTTAGCCAATAATAATGCTGCATTAAGCTCTAAACGAGGAATACTCAACTGTTTTGTTGTTTTTGGATTTATCCTTGATTTAGAACAAAGAAGCAACATTTTTACATTGCCATTTATGTCTATTGTTCTCAAATAGATTGCACAACCATAAGCTACGTTAGACGCATCTGAAAATCCAATCAATTGAATCTTTTGCTTATTATCAATACATGCATTCTGTTTTACTTGAATGGGTGACATTTTAACTAAACTATTGTAAAATAATTGCCATTCTTTTTGCAACTCATTGGAAGGAATTGAATCCCAGTCAGTTTTTGATAGCCAAAGTTCTTGCATAATTTGCTTAGCTTTTATTAATATGGGACCAATTATTCCCAATGGGTCGTAAAACTTACTAATGTAACTCAGTATCTCTCTTTTTGTATCGACGGATTGCTCAGGTGGAGGAGGAAACCTAAAGGAGTCTGTATTTATATTAAAATTCAGTCCTAAAGTTTTGATATCCTTCCCAATATTGATTTCTCCAGCATACTGCTGTTCCTTAGGAATGTCGTGCAATATGCTATCATCATTGGCTGACCATTTGTGTAGGCTAAAACTACCTAAGGCTAGCAAACCAATAAGTTGACCTTTTGTGTCGATAATAGTGTTGAGATCACTGTGAGAATACAAAATATCATCTATGTAAGCTGAGTTTAAAAGCACTGGAGAGGCCAGTGGATATTTGTTTTTAAACCTATAAGCAAGTTCATTTAAACATCTTGTGGCTAAATATGATGAAGTTTTTAACCCATAAGTTACAGTATTTAGCTGCAAACATTTTATTTCACTACTTGGATCATCCCTCCACAAGATGTTTTGTAAAGACCTTTGCTCTTTATTAATTAATATATTCCTAAACATTTGTTTAATGTCACAGATAAAGAAATATTTGTCCAATCTGAACAATATTAGAATATCAAACAACTCATTTTGAACTACAGGTCCGTTCATCATTATATCATTAAGTGATATTTTATTTGCTGTTTTCATGGATCCATCAAATACTGTATGCAAGCGAGTGCTCACAGCATCCTCCCGTATTACAGGATGATGAGGCATGAAGTATACTGCATCTCGAGACAAGTTGTAGCCTGTAATATCAAAATAACTTGCATGACCAAGTTGAATATATTCATCAATAAATTTTTGATATTCCTTGAATAAAGAATTATCTTTATTAAATCGTTTTTCTAAGTTTAGAAATCTATGCAATGCTAATGGTAAGGAACTACCTAATTTATTGTTAACATCACAAATTGGAAGTTTCATTGGCATTGAAACTTCAAACTTATTGTTATTAAGTTTTACTGTTTCTTTAAAATACTGTTCACAGTATTGTTGTTCAGATGTGTGATGTTCAGTGTACACCTCTGGTACAGCCTCTGATTGCCAAAATTTTGATAGACTACTGTTTATGTCAGATTCGCACTCATTGCAGAATAAGGAAACAGCAGTATCCTGGAGAAGCGGAGGTGAAGGTACATTGCCTGCGATTATGTAACCGAATTGCGTGTGAACAAGGCGGGGTTGCGCAGGATCACTGAACTTCGTGAACTTTTCCTCAGGTTGGGGCAGCAACACCTGAAAAAATATATCAGCAGCTAACAAAGCATCTATTTCATTTGGCACATTGAAAGCATCGTCTGCAAGTTTTATATTTTTAGGGATATTTATATCACCTTTGTTTAGACAGTTCTGTGGTAACTTCATCGCAATATTATCTGTTACAAGAAAATTGACACTGACTTGGTATGGATATACACATGAGAATATATTAGTTTGCAAAGAATGTTTAATATTCTTTTCAGCATTAGCGATGCCTCTTATACCAACAGTAGTAGCAGTTAGCTTTTTACCTATGAGTTTAGTAATTTTGTTAGTGATGAAAGAAGATTGACTTCCTGAGTCAAGAAGGGCTCTGATTATTATCGGTTTGCCATTCTTCGCAATAATTTTTATTTTAGCAGTAGGAAGCAAAACTTGATTGTTGTTGTTCAACCCTGACAACATAACCACCGGTTTGGTCGGTGTGTCTGACCCAGACTGTGCATGGCTTTCTTCATGCAAAAGCGTGTTGTGTAGTTGTTTACAGCGTGCACATTTAAAGTGAAAGCGGCATTTTCCCTTATGATTATTCAAACATATTTTACAAAGCTGCCTGCTTTCAGCACATTTGACACGTTCATTTACACTTGCCAGCATAAATTTTGAGCATGAAAAAAGCTTATGCAACTTACCACAAAAGCTGCATGACTGTAGTTTGGATGTTGCAAAATTTGTAGACTTTGTCAACGCTTGCTTACTGCTGCTAGTATCGGAGTTCTCCAATGCTAAAGCTCGTGCATCCAAATACTTGATAAATTCTGAAAAAGTAGGTAAATTGGTGGGATCGCGATCTAAACAATATGAAGCATACGTGTTGTTATCTAGTTTTCTCGATAAAATGCACACAAGCACACTATCCCAGCTCTCTACTGGTTGTTCCAGATTTTTAAGGGCAGCAACATGCTGCTTTGCTTCAGAAACAAAGTTTCGAAGTGAAGTTACACTAGGCTTAGTTATCGGACTTAAGTCTAATAGATATGAAATGTGTTCATACACAATTTTTTGTTTATTGTCATACCTATCTTGTATAATTTTTAAACCTTCTGCATAACTTGTACCCTGTACTGGTAAATTTTTTACTAAATCGTAAGCCTCACCTTTGAGAAAAGTCCTTAAGTACATAAATCTTTGAATGTCAGTAATTGTTTTGTCATTGTGAACTAATGCATTGAATAGTTCTATAAATGGCTTGTATTCAGAATAACTACCATTAAAGAATGGAATTTTTATGTCAGGAAGTATTTTTGATGCGGATTTCTTTTTGATACAGCTACCATCACTCTGAGATACGTTAAAATGAGTGTCAAGTTGAATTTTAATTAACTCTAAACCTTTGAAACATAGATCCTCGGTAAGTGTGGGATCTTCATTATCTTGTATTATCATGTTAAACTCATTATATTGACTGAAAAGAGATTTTAACCTATCTTCCTTCAAAAGTAACATTTGTTGTGTCGCGTCTTTTAGAGAATCTTTGGTAATGGTATTACAAATGCGTGTTATGGTACCTTTTATGTATCCACGTTTTTGTGGCAATGATTTCTCGCCTTCCTCATATTCCATGGTTGGCTTTGACATGGTAGGTTCCCACTATGTACCTAAGTTACGTAAGTTAAGAAAACTTAAAAACCACTTATATTAATCACTGATTGAAATTAAGTACTTAAAACTAGTTCTCTTGGCATCCTCTCAGAAAGTAATCAACGCATTCTGAGAAGCATCGTGGCCTCCGAGATAAGAAAAAGTTTGTTTACACAGGTTCGTTCGTAAAATGGCGGATTCAATTTTCGATAAAAAAATATTAAATAAAATTGAGTCGTGTTCCAAATTACATTAGAGAGATACACATACAGAGATACACATACAAAAAATGTGTATCACGTTGTAGCATGAAAGTTCTCCGGCAAAAGAAAGAGATAGTTGGCCTGGTGTCCTCTTCTAATCACGGCCAGCGATGATGCTAAAACAATTGCACCGATCGTCGCTGGAACGTTACTATTGAGTGAAGAGAACTTGTGCAGGCACGTCGCTAGATGGCGCGAGGGCGCCCCCTAGTATTTCTTCTTTTTTCTTAGGAAAATTTCACAATGGCGATTCACAAATATAGCATCGTCATATAGTAGATAATTGACTATATGCGATGAGATGCGTTGCAGTCTTCGAGGATGCGACGATCTTGCTCGATTGGTGTAAGCACCAATCCGTCCGTGTGGCGTTACCGCTGTCGTTGCCTTAGGGCAAAATAATGGCGGCGTACACTCGTAGGTCACACGTACAGCACTTACACGCGTCACCAAGTTTTGTAAACCCGTACTTTTCGTTGCACTTTTTTGACTAATTGCACTAATCGTGATGCACTTTTTTAATCCTAGACTTTAAGGACCATGTTAAGGGTCCGTCGGTGCAACAGTGTAATTAAAAGGCAGGAGCACGTTTTATCGGTTTAATGGTTGGAGAACGAAGAGGCCGGTGTTGCCATGCACAATAATATTATTATGTTTCCAACAGTGGGTGTACTTACTTTAGGCGTGAGCAGGAAGTATTGTGCGTTATCACTTTCTGTGGTAACTCTGACGAGTAGCTGGAACATTTTGCGCTCGTTCACTGGATCCATGCCTTGATTTATTTCATCCACACATCTGTGAACGAGAATTGTATATTTAAAGATAAAGATATTTAGCAATCTATCAATACGTATTAGAAGATTTGTGCTGGCTGATTGACCTATGAATGTGCATCCTGAGCCACTGCGGTTTGTATTATATCCGTGAAGACCTTTTATTTACTTCCTGATAACTATTAATATTTTAAGTGTGCTGTTGGTCAACCTACACGACCGTCATACTTCATGACGTTAGCGTCCACAGAAGAAGAAATTAAAGAAAATCCACCCCCAAGGGGGTCAAAAACAGGGCATCGCGGGTGACATTGCGAGGTACTGATATTGCGGAAACTGATAATATTCGTACTCAGTACCTAGACTAAGTTAGTAGTAGCGATGAGAAGAGACAAGATTTAGGATATGAAATTAAGAGATCGCGAGAGCACCGTCAATGGATAAGATCAAATGAATGTTTTGATTTTTGCAAAAGGCCGCAACTAACACCGTTCCACTACACCCTCTGTTTGCCGGAGACTTCAAGGCTTCTAGCGGCCCACTCTGTCATCCTTTACCTCGCCGTTCGGTTTAGTCTCAGTATGTCCAAAATGGCGCACAACATTATTGCTTAATGTTGTGCGCCACAGGTGCCTACGATCTTTTGTAAGTTACTACACTATAACTTTTCCAGTCGGGCTGCTTCCAAGTTGGACCCCTACCTATGTATACAGGATGAACATTTAATCCCTAATTGAGTTATAGCCATCGGGATTTCGAAAAAAAAATACAGTCAGCGGGAAAACGGCGATTTTCGATCCTATCTCCGACAAGAATCAAACGGCTCTATGGGACACCTGGAGGAATATACCTGAAGGGCACGGTGGTGAGTCTCTGCAGCGCCATCAGGTAGAGCGCGGTGGAGAGCGCGCGCTCGCCGCCCGACTGCGCGTGACGAGTGAGCTGCGCGAGCTGCTCCGACGAACGGAACCGTACCAGGATCGATATGCCGTATTTGTCGTAGTCCTCCTGTATAGTGGCCAATATAGTCAGATTGTGAAAAAATACTGTGAAAAACTGTTATTTATTATGTAATTATGTATACACAAGGTCACAAGACCTACATAATTATAAGGAATCATAGGGAATGCAATCCCGATCCCGCGAGTTCTCGAGGCATTTTACGAGATCAATCCCGAACCGAAAAATCGAACAAAATTATCGGAATCGGGATCCTTTCATTGTTTGTCTTTAGAGCTGATAGTAAGTACTTAATTAAAACTTTTGTTCATGTCACACTCAAATAATAACAAGTTTTTGTTATAAATACGAACTTTTTATGGTGACTACTTTTTTTAGTCTGTGCTTGTATTGTCATCCAATATACTAATGTATACCAAATTCCAGCTCAATCGGACACTGGGAAGTGGGTCAAATGTAACTTGCATGATTCGATAACAGACACCGGACACGTGAAACTAAATAAAAGCTTGTAAACTTTGTTATATTATTAATATTAATCGTTATTGTTTAGGCCAAAATACCTATAATAATATTTATAGTAGAAACCTACTCATATTGAGTATCAATGACGAGCCTCTGCTTCCCGATTCCTCTCCTTTTCCCACATCATATGTGTGAGCGAGAAAAGAACTTCGGGAATCTTCTACATACTTCGGTGACGCAACGCTGAACGCGTGTGTGTGAGTAAACGTAACGCGCGCGTCTCGCAACTCCGCAAGATTCAGTACGAAATACGCTACAGATAGAAACGCATGTGAACTTTGTGATTTGTGATAGTGCGCATAATCATTGGATTGCCATAGGAGTTCCTGGTAAGTCCTTACCTTTATCCTGGGAGGCTCCTCGTTTTCCATATTGATATTTTAACGCAAAAACCCACCAGTTATATTGTTATTTACTTTATACAATAACCCTAACAAAATGATAAAAACTTCTAACTGATTTGTGAAGTTAGGGCTTTTAGAGTAAGGGCAAGTAGAGTTATAAGCTTGGCTCTACATGAGATCTGATAACTTTTTGACAGTGCAAGCCATGTCTTGGCAACATTTTACATAAAAATGTTTTTGGTGGGATTTCACTTTTCTTTTTGTAAGTTACTAATGTTTTCTTTTTTTTTTGTGTTTGAAATTTCCAAGTTTTATATTTTTTTTGTTGATTGTGTACTAATACAAGCTTACATACCAAATTTCAGCTTTCTAGGACTTCCGGAAGTACCCTATGAGTTTTGATGATCATCAGTGAGTCAGTGACGAAATCGGGGTTTTTTAGATATCAATAAAATCTAAAGCATAAGAGCTATGTTATTGAAACTTAATATGTTTAATAAGTTCACTATTGACATCATTTTCCGGGAATCTTTTTTATCTGGTATAATCCAAACCCAAGTTATGAGGGTTCAAAAAAACGACGAAGCGCTTCGAGAAAAGGTAGGTAGTGCCCTTGCGCTTCGCTTGGCTGTCTTGGCGGGGGGCACTTCCGTGCCCCCAGATCAACTGTGTCATATAAAATGTAAAACAGCTTTAATGAAGAAGAGCTTTTTTGGTTCTGCTCCAATAATATAAAATACCTGATGTCATAAAATGTATGCCTTTAGCTAAATTCAAAAAGGAATTGTCAAAATTATTGATTGAGAATTGTTATTATAAAATTGATGAATTTCTTATTTAATTATGTGACATTTGTTTTCTATTTTAATTTTTCTATATTCATTTTTGTGATTGTTTTGTTTATGTTGTGGACTTTGATGGTTGATTTAATTTTGGGATATTTAATTTTATATTTTTTGTATGCCTTTTATGGCGAAACATAGCGCACAATTTATTTATTTAAGATCCAATTATGTTTACTTATGTTTTACGAATAAATTATTCTGATTCTGTGATTTTTAACAATCTCTTATGTTAATCCCATACCAAAGGTTGATCGTTACTAACGTCGATAACCATCTTGGGGGCTGAATGTAGCAAAAATGTGCAAATAATTTCGAAATATTTGTCGGATTAAATTTTCCCATACAAAACGGCTATATTTCATGTAATGTATGTTTGTTTTGTAGCTACGTAGGTTTTCATTGGTAGAAATATCAAAATACTCACGTCACTGCCTCCCTTGTCCAGTTTGATTTCCCCGGCGCACTTCAGTTTAGCGAACATATCGCCGAAACTCTTGTCTATGTCACTCAGCAATGCTTCTAGAGGCGGCAGCCATTTTGATCTGACAAAAAAGTTTTTGATAAATTTTCATTTTTAATTCAAGCATTTTTTGGGGACTGTACTTTTTACTAGCTATTATTTAGTTTCACCTGTCCCGTTGTCTGTAATCGAATTTTGCAAGTTAAATTTGACCCACTTTCCGGTTTCCGATTGAGCTGAAATTTTGCACGAATATGCAAATCGCGTGACAATGCAATATTATGATGACGTGGAGCTGATCTGATGATGGAGCTGGAAGGTGGCCATAGGAACTCCGTAATAAAATCACATAACCCGATCGAGTTTGGGCTCGTTTGATTTGACTTGATGAGTACTTTGTCGGAAGTACAGTCAACAAAAAGTAGTCACTAAAAAAAAGCTTATATTAAAAATGAAATTTTTAACAAAGAACTTGTCGTCGTCTGTACTTGCATTGTCATTCAATATACTAATGTATCTAAATTTCAGCTCAATCGGACACTCGGAAGTGGTCAAAAACTTGCAAGATTCGATTACAGACACCGGACAGGTGTGCCAATTAATACTTTGTACTGATATTAAGAGGCCGTATGCCAAATTTTGCCGATTTCGCTGATTTACGTGATTTAACAATCGTGATTTTACAGTTAAAATACTGTATTTCTACAAGATTAAATTCACAACCTAAAATATCATTTTAATTATGATCTAATGAATGAGCTACCTTTTTATTTTCATTATTTTATTTAATGCGAGATTGAGGTTGTTTTAAAAGATTTTTTATTGCCAAACTATTGAATTTTTTTTTTTTTTTTTTCAGGAAATGGATTGTTTATTAAATGAAGTTTATTTATGTTGTTATAATTTTAATGAGCGAGAGTTCTAAGTAGCCGAAATCGATAGCGATTCTTCGCCCATTTTCTCAAAAAATTTACTAATTTAAATATTTTTTTTACTCAAAATTATTATATTAAAGTGGTAAAAAGTGCTCCGTTTATTTTATAGATGACTTTAATGACAATAAACTGTATTTTTTTCATACTGTTTAGACGGCAAAACGATTCGTAAATATGTGATATTCTAAACCTCTTATAGCAAAAATTCAAAAACAGCTGCCTGTTTGAGGTCGATTAATCAAAATTAAATAATAAAATTAAAAAAAGTAGCTCGTTTATTAGATAATAATTGAAATGATCTTTCATGTTCTGTATTAAAACTTATAGAAATACAGTATCCCACCAAAAACATTTTTATGTAAAATGTTGCCGCCAAGACATATGGCTCGTACTTTCAAAAAGTTATCAGATCTTATGTAGAGCCAAGCTTATAACTCTACATGCACTTACTCTACAAGCCCTAACTTCACAAACTCTACAAACCTTAGTCAAAATATGTGGCTTGGCCGTTTCGCTACCGTCACATGGGAGTAAGGTGGAAAATGTATTCACTGGTCATTACTTTTTTGTTATTCAATAGTTCTTTTAGTATTGAAACGGCCAAGCCACATATTTTGACTACGGTGTGTAGAGTTTGTGAAGTTAGGACTTATAGAGTAAGTGCATGTAGAGTTATAAGCTTGGCTCTACATAAGATCTGATAACTTTTTGAAAGTACGAGCCATATGTCTTGGCGGCAACATTTTACATAAAAATGTTTTTGGTGGGATTTCACTTCTTTTTGTAAGTTGCTTATGTTTTTTTTGTGTTTGAAATTTCCAACTTTTATAATTTTTTTGTTGTTTGTGTACTAATACAAGCTTACATACCAAATTTCAGCTTTCTAGGACTTCAGGAAGTACCCTATGAGTTTTGATGATCATCAGTGAGTCAGTGACGAAATCGGGTTTTTTTAGATATCAATAAAATCTAAAGTATAAGAGCTATGTTATTGAAACTTAATATGTTTAATAAGTTTACTATTGACATCATGTCCTGAGAATTTTGTTTATCTGGTATAATCCAAACCCAAGTTATGAGGGTTCAAAAAAACGACGAAGCGCTTCGAGAAAAGGTAGGTAGTGCCCTTTCGCTTCGCTTGGCTGTCTTGGCGGGGGGCACTTCCGTGCCCCCAGATTTTAACAGTAAAATCACGTCTGTAAAATCACGTAAATCAGGGAAATCGGCAAAATTCTAAGTTCTATTTCGGAATTTTATTTTTTTCCCACGGATTATTTTTCTAATATTATATTTATTACTAATGACCTTTATTAATCCCTCCAAAGGGAATTCACTACTTTATAAGGACCTTATATATAAATATGCTTCAAGTCTCCATTCTATATGTACGAAGATCTAACAGCGATAAAGGTGTGTTACCTGAGAGTTTCCATCTTCTTTTCAAGCTGTTTGTTCATATCGCTAGAGTTGTTCACCTCTGACTTGAGCTTGGCTATCATTTTCTCTCTCTCCTCGTATTCTGATATCACCTGAAATTGTAAACAGTTTTTCATTCAGATCAAGACTCGACTCGAGATGTTAAGGTGGCCCTCTGTGGCCGGCGCAACTTCAACGCAAGCATAGTCTAAAAACTTGTTGTTTCATCCAACGTAATGTTTGACTGCGAAAAAAGAGAGACAGCATCAGGGCCGTCGGTTATCAGTCGGTAAATTCCGCTGATCACTCGCGGCCACTACGCTAGGTCTTGATTCATGATTTCGCATTCATAAAACTTGTTCCAGGAGAATACTTCTTGTGAAAAAATCTTACAAGTTTGTGAAAAAAAAAGTTAGTTATTTAGAATCTCCAATACATTTGCAAGCCTGGTATCTAAATGTTTTCTTTACTTTTACAATTTATAGGTACATTAGATATGGCCAAATTTCAGGCAAAAACGCTGTTTTTCGGAGGCTTTGACTGAATTTGTTTCACACTTTTTTTAAATTACACCTAGTTACACGGCTAGATATAGCGCACAAGATACTAATTTGTTCAATACATCTAACGATAAATGTTTAACAACGCCATAATAAGTACAGAGGTTTTGTATGAAAAGTATGACGAATTGAGTCCTCTTAATCGATTATAAAATGTGATTGGTGTAGGTTTCAAATTTAATCGTTAGAATTAGGCAAGAAACTCGGCAAGGCAATTGTTTTTCTACATAATCCATAGACTTAGAAACCATTTTTTTCAGCCTGTCTATTTGGTAAATCAGCGATTTTCACAAAGATTAAGTTTCTGTCGACATACATTGATATTACTGCTTTATTTTATCGAATTCAACTGAGACGGAAAAACAAGTTTTAGTTAAAAAAAAAAAAAAAATTATACTAGGTTTTTCTGGTGACTGTACTTTTTGTTGACTGTACTTGCATTGTCTTCCAATATACTAATGTATACGAAATATCAAGTCAATCCGACCACTGGAAGTGCACCCATTTCCAGTGGACTTGCAAGATTTGACCCGAACATACAAAAATACATTGCAAGTTATTAAAAAAAAAGCTTGTAAAATACAAATAAATATGATTAATTCGACGCGTCCAAAAACCTAATATACCCAATAAATAGTACCTGCTCATCTCCCTGTTCCATACAATCGATCCTGGTCTGCAGTTCATAGCAGTGTTCCTGCAACCCGTTCAAATCCGACGGTAGTACATCAAAGTCCTCTTTGTATGGAAAATCTGCGTCTCCGGGCAGTTTATTATTGCAACACCTCTTGGCTTCCACTAGCTTCTCTTTTGCATTTGATTTGGCTCTGTTTAGCATACTCTCTATGTTTTCTAGGGTTGCCTGTTGGAAAAAAGGTTGATTAGAATCGTTTTTAAGAAGGAAAGAATCCTACAATGAGCTGATACTTTCGGTGAAGAAACCATAGCACGGTGGTAGGGTACTTTGTAGTACCCACCTGGCTGGCTACCACCCTCAAGTGGAAAATCTGTCGCCAACACAGATATGAATCTAAATAGATGACGCGAGTGTATGTCGCATGTAAAATCTGTGCAAAAAAGGGGCCGAATGTTCTTGTTTTGAAACTGTTTCGTGCGGACAGGGAACTCACATAAGGCTACATGTCCACCAGAGATGTGTAGCGACGGATATGTTTAGCTGACAAATAGGATGGCTTCATTTTCACGTTAAAAATCTAATGCCAGCCTAACTAAATCAATCTTGTGACATTATGGTATAAGAAAAGTGACACGCTTCGTTTTCATACGGATGGAGGGACTTGCGGAATCTATTTTCGACAGCTGCACTTGAGAGCCAGTTCCTTCTAGGCTTTGTGTGTGCAACACGTTCGGCCACATCATCACATACTATGGTGAGTAACAAGAGAAACAAAAATAGTTAATTTCTCAAATATGGTATTGGTGCCGATTCTGTTGTAAATCTACACTAAACTAATTTTAATCACATCACATCTCTTTCTTACCAACATTATTGAAAAAGGATAGAACATATTTAAAGCTGTCAAATTAGTATTTGCGGGTAAATTGATGTAACCAACTTAGATGGCGACAACATTTACGTTGAAAACAAGCATTAGACTAATTTGACAGGACTAAATTTCTTACGTCCTTTTCTTATATTATTCGTTAGAAAGAGATATAGTGAGACTAAATTAGTTTAGTTGTGAACAATAGAATCAGCACCAATATTCAACCTTAATTTCACAAAATATCGGTATTACCTTGACAGAACTCAATTCGCTTTTCAACGCTCTCAGTTCGGATTCTTGCTCCACTATTGAGTTTCTGTGGAAGTCCAGTTTCACCTGAAATTTAAGAAAATGAGTGGAGTCGGTTGATTGAGCTTTGAGTCAAAATTGGATCCTAAACATATCACATAAGGTTTATTTTCAATTAACACAATATATTCGTCAGAGCTTTAATTTCTCATTCTATAGTACAGGTCATAGTGTTCGACGGATACATCAGTTCTGTTTTTAATTGTTAATATTATTTTAATCAGAATAGTCATATGCATGTATAAGTTCATAACGCACTCGCGTTGTTTCCTCCTACATCGTATCCTCTCTTGGTCTATGTTGCATGTATGTCACCTGGTCTAGTTAACAATAACCCCCTACCTTACACATATCTCCCTCCAACATGGTCGCCTGCAGGCCCTGCATGATCTCGTTACACTCGTGATGCAGCTTGCACTGCTTCATGACGCAGTCGCGTTGTTTCCTCCTACATCGTATCCTCTCTTGGTCTATGTTGCATGTATGTCACCTGGTCTAGTTAACAATAACCCCCTACCTTACACATATCTCCCTCCAACATGGTCGCCTGCAAGCCCTGCATGATCTCGTTACACTCGTGATGCAGCTTGCACTGCTTCATGACGCAGTCGCGTTGTTTCCTCCTACATCGTATCCTCTCTTGGTCTATGTTGCATGTATGTCACCTGGTCTAGTTAACAATAACCCCCTACCTTACACATATCTCCCTCCAACATGGTCGCCTGCAGGCCCTGCATGATCTCGTTACACTCGTGATGCAGCTTGCACTGCTTCATGACGCAGTCGCGTTGTTTCCTCCTACATCGTATCCTCTCTTGGTCTATGTTGCATGTATGTCACTTGGTCTAGTTAACAATAACCCCCTACCTTACACATATCTCCCTCCAACATGGTCGCCTGCAAGCCCTGCATGATCTCGTTACACTCGTGATGCAGCTTGCACTGCTTCATGACGCAGTCGCGTTGTTTCCTCCTACATCGTATCCTCTCTTGGTCTATGTTGCATGTATGTCACCTGGTCTAGTTAACAATAACCCCCTACCTTACACATATCTCCCTCCAACATGGTCGCCTGCAAGCCCTGCATGATCTCGTTACACTCGTGATGCAGCTTGCACTGCTTCATGACGCAGTCGCGTTGTTTCCTCCTACATCGTATCCTCTCTTGGTCTATGTCGAATGTCGCCTCGTTCTCAATGTCTTGGATTTTCTTGTTTTGCAAACGGATTTGAGCGCATATTGTTCGGACCTGGAAACGGATGAGCCAATTTGGACATAAGTATGTTAATTATTTGAACATAATTATGTAAAGATATGTCGGAAGAAATGTTTTTCTTCCTTCCTACCACCCGTCTTCATGCATCAAACCTAAATATAAATGTTAATTATTTGAACATAATTATGTAAAGATACGAATACGAAGCGCTCGTGGTGTAGCATGATAAGCCGTTCTTAATCGATCGGCAAAGTTAAGCTACCACCGTCGTGGTCGGTACCTGGATGGGTGACCGCCTAGTGGTATTTCAAATCGAGCGTTTCCGTGCTTCGAAAGGCACGTAAAGCCGTTGGTTCCAGTTATCACTTAATTGTGATAGTCGTTAAGCTAGTTGGATGCCTCCTAGGCGGCTTGATAACTCCAACAGCAGGTTGACCACTAGCCTACCTTCACCGATCCGCAGTGGGCACGCGTGGTGGAGTATTGCCCATTCCCTTTCACCCTCATTTGTGAAAGGAGGCCTGTGCTCAGCAGTGGGACATTATAGGCTGATGATGACGTCGGAAGAAATATTATTCTTCCTTTCTACCCGTAAATATGCATCAAACCTAATTATAATTACCCGTTCAACTCCCTCGTTGATCCTTTTCCGCCTAGTATTCAGCTCATTGAGGTTAGTTTCTAATATGACCAGTTTGCTTTCCAACTCCTGCGTTTTAGCGCGATGTTTCTGCGCAGCTAGCTCGAATTTCGATAATCTGCAATATTAAATCATTTTTATCAAAAAATTATGTTTGTGTGTTCATCCGATTGGGTTGAAACTTTGTACAGTTGCTGTTGGAACTTCCCTTTAGAGTAGTTATACTGAACAATCCAATTCCGCAACTAGTAGGTGATTTGTCACTGATTTTGAACAATAAGGACCAATCACTGCATCTTGTGATTTTGACTTGATAAATCATTAGCCAATCAAGCGCATTGTTTCCCACCATGCATTTTAAAGCGTGTTTTTAGGGTTCCGTACCCGAAGGGTGCCAAACGGGACCCTATTAGTAAGACTCCGCTGTCCGTCCGTCTGTCTGTCAGTGAGCTATATCTCATAAACGGTAATAGGTAGACAATAGGGTGACATTTTCAGACAATATGTATTTCTTTTGCCGCTATAACGACAAATAATAAAAATTAATTAAATATAATTAAAAATTAAAGGCGCCTATACAAGAAACGACTTTTTTGTTTTTTTTTTTTTCATATTAAGTTGAGTTAATTAATAGTGTACGGACCCCTCCGTGTGCGAGTCCGACTGGTACTTGGCCGGTTTTTTATTTAGTTTTTACAAGCTTTTTATGGACTGGTTTGGTATGGTTTGGGTCAAATCATGCAAGTCGAATTTCACCCACTTGCAGTGATCGGATTGACTTGATATTTGGTATACATTAGTATATTGGATGACAGTGCAAGTACAGTCAACAAAAAGTACAGTCACCAAAAAAAGCTTGAAAGGTTTTTTGAAAATTCCATTCTTAAGAGATAAAGAAGGGAGCGCGTTATTAATCTCTAGTATTAATTAATGAGGGACTTATTAATGACAGAAAGCAAATAGAATAAGGTTGAATACTGACTGGTTATTGTAATTTGTGAGTTGTTCCATATCGACAGTGTTGGCGAGGAGCTTGGCGGGCCGGATCTCTACAGTAGAGCTGGACTTGGCACCGCTGTATGCGGACACACGCACTGAGAATCTGTGGTTCTCTGGAAACATTACAATAACAATAGCACATTGTGATACATGTGTGCAAAGTGGGTCATTACAGTCGAGGCGGTTTAAGACCATACCCTGAAAAATAAATTCCCACGTTCGCTCCGCCTACACACCCCGCCACCCCTCATGTATAAGACGCGCTGCTGTCTGTATCGCGATAGCACGACCTAATGTCCGATAGAAATTTGCGCGATTGATGACGCGCGAGTAAGAAAATAACACAAAAAGAATGGAGTAGTTTTTAAAATAAATATTTTTCCATCGTCACGCTCATTATCCCCGAAGAAGTAGCCTCAAGAGCCGCTTTTTAATATTCATTTACTACAAAAACTCTACTAAAAAGAGTAAAAATAATAAAACTATAGGGGAGAGAGGGTCAGTGTGGATATTTTTTTTTTAAACTGATATCATCGCGCTAGTTTCGCTTAAAAAAGGTTAGTTTTATTTTTAAAATATACGTTTAACATCTGTGTTAGAAAATCAAAGACAAAGATAGGACTTGGGAAGTTCAGTAATACAATATATACATTTAAAAAAGATCGTGACGTTATCCACTGTAACCCATGGGTGATTAATACTGAATCAAGGATTTTTCGTACTGAGTAATTTGGTTAAAATGTTTCAGTGTCAAAAACCAACAGCTTTGGATTAACAAATTAATAAAGATAAATGGATTAAAAATAAAGATAACCTACTAAAAAATAAAGACAACATTTAGAAATGTAACACAAAATAGGAATAATTCACAGAAGATATTATTCTTAACAGCTTACCTAAGAAAAAGATTTGACTGAGTTTGCGCCTTACTGAAACAATGCTCGAATCAAACAAATCAATGTCATGCTCATGTGCAAGGCCTATTATACCTGTCGCCAGCTCGCAGAAGGAAGGCATTCTGCCTGTAACATGTAGAGGCATGCGGGACTATTATACCGCCAATTAGGCGTAGAGGATATATAACGATATTTTAGACAGTAATTCTGGAGAGTCGACACTTCCAGATACTATCTTCAACAGGTAAGTAAGGTCGGCAATTTGGCAGCGCTAGTGCAGATGTAACAGGTGATGTTTCTTATCAAGATCAAGGTACATAGACGAGTCATATTTATGTTTAAAGAGGTAGCAGAGGTATTCAAGAAATATCTGTTAGATATTTTCGATTCTTGAAACAAGGTCCTTGTATCTGGGGTTCTAAACCTGCAATGCATACTCCAAGTGGCTTCAGACGTAAGTGCAATACAATATTTTTAACCATTTTACTTGAGTGAAACATTCATACGCATCACAAAATTCAAAATCATTTATTCAAATAGACCTTCGCAGGCACTTATGAAAAGTCTGACTGTAATACTCTAATACCGGTTCGGAAGGTTGCATTTGCTGAGAAGAGCCGGCAATAAACTCAGCAATTAGTATTTTCAAAACAAGCTTAGATTAATTACATAATATTTACATTCTAATCGCACTGACAACAATTGCGTGCCCCAGTGCGGCGGCAAAGTAGACTGAATCTATATTTAATAAGTAAATAAATAAGTGGCAAACTTAGGCATACCAGCCCCCACAAGCAGCACCTGTTCACAAGTATGACGCATGTGGCAGCCATCGCTCTCCTCGCCATATTGGAGGGAAGTGAGCGACCCGTCACACGACGCCGCCGCAAGAACACAAATCCAAGGGTTCCAAGGTCTTTGCTATTATACGCTCAATATGGCTGTTTAATGTTAACTTAGAATCATGAAAGACAAGTATACATTCCTGAGCTTCCAATACTTGACCTTGCAATTAATAATTGGGAAGATAATTGTTAGCTTTCTGTGTCAAGTTTATTGAGCGTACAGTAATCAGTTAGATGACCCAAGTCAGATTGAAGTGCGTCAGCATCAGAAACAAAGAACATGAGAAGTCTTAATGCACAGTTTTCGTTAATTTACAAATATTATCAATAGCAAAGGCCCCAGTTATGAACCCTGGAGAATGCCACTACATATGGGAACCTAGCTTGATATGTAGTTATTGACAACAACAGCATGTCTCCGATTTTCTAGGTAAGATGAAAACCATCGACACCTCTTATGCCTATGCCTTTTAGCTTGGATAAGAGAAGACTATGGTCAATTCTGTTAAGAAACCATGTTGGCTTTGGTTGAAAGAGTTCTTTAAAGCTGCGTAAACTTGATGTTAGATAAGATATTCAAGTATTTGGATATTATACATAATTTTGAGATAGGGCGGTAGTTGGCTACTTCTAATTTAGAACCCTTCTTGTAAATTCAGACAGAATGGTAATTAGGAAAACAATAGTTTTAGTACAGAATTTCGGAACCTGGGCATGCAAGTCATGAGTGCCAGCAGATTTAGATGTATCAAGGATTCACTTCAAGAGAGTGGACGATGAGGACGATCCTGATGCTTTTACTGATGTTCAAGGACATTCTATTACCGCCAGTATCGCATCAGCGACGGCAACTGTACAGGTGTCAGGATCTTCTGTTACGAAGAAGAGCTGCCTGCACGGGTACGATACGTAGTATCCACGCAAATCATCCCAGTCTGCTGACTTATAGTGCCACACACGACGACACCCGGGTGACCGGAGCAAATCGGGCCACGCACAAGGCACCTGCGTCCGGACGAGACAGTGGTCCCATGAGCCGAGTGGCGCATCCACTGTCACTGCATAGCCGTCCGGTCGCATAGTCAGCAGAAGGTCCAGTAAGGAGCTAGTATAGCTCTCAATATCTGGGATTCTCGTAGGAGAAAGAATCAGTTGCGAGAAGCCATAGGCCAGAGCAAAGTCGTGAGCAGTCTTCCCCGAAAAGTCAGTGGACCGAGAACCATGCTTGGTGAGCGTTGAAGCTAAAATCACTAACTCCGCGGAGGGGTACTGCTTCAGTACTTTGTCAGTCATCGATTGCAGTTGCTCAAATAACCGTTTTGTCTCGGAGTCATCGCTGTGGGACCTGTTAAGGTACGCGTAAATTTTGGTGTGGACACCGTGATCTACGCGCGCTCACAAAACTGACAGGCCCCTGTCTTCGAGGCCATGGAGACGACGACAGCAAATATCCTCCTTAACTTAAATACATACCCTAGCACGGCACACAAAGATGTGATCCTGACAGATGAGATATTTGCTTGTGGTAGACAGGCAGGCAGACAAATAGACGGGCGGCAGTAGAGGCTTAGTAATAACACGATACACGTGTACGATATTTTTACTTGAATATAAAATTTTGTGAATAAACAACTTGAATACAAAATTTCATGCCCCTTTTCACCACTTTGGGGGTGGAATTATCAAAAACCCTGAGACACTTATCACAATCGTCAGCCCTAAACACATAATTTTATATTGTGTGTTTTTTGTGTAAATAATAAAGAATTTTGTATTGTATTGTATAATTTGAAGATTCTAACTTCAAAACTGACTGACTTTCATTGAAACTTTCATTCAATCCATAAATAATCCAATCCATAAGAAAATATCCAAAAACTCTTCCTTAGTGGATGCCTACACCGTATAAGGTATCTTTGTGCAAAATTTATAGTCTACGTCCAGCGGCTTGGGCTGTGCGTTGATATATCAACAATCAATCAGTTTACGATAAATATTTTGAATTTGAAGCGCTTGTGGTGTAGCATAATTAGCCGTTCTTAATCGATCGGCAAAGTTAAGCTACCACCATCGTGGTCGGTACCTGGATGGGTGACCGCCTAGTGGTATTTCAAATCGAGCGTTTCCGTGCTACGGAAGGCACGAAAATTAATTAATTGTGATAGTCGTTAAGCTAGTTGGATGCCTCATAGGCGGCTTGGAAAATCTCAACAGTAGGTTGGCCACTAGCCCTAACTCCACCGATCCTTAGTGGGCACGTGTGGTGGAGTATCTGCCCATTACCTTACAACCTCATTTGTGAAAGGAGGCCTGTGCTCAGCAGTGGGACATTATAGGCTGATGATGATGATGATGATTTTGAATTTACTAGTTTTATACAACGAAACGAGAGAATATAAAAAAGGTTACAAAATAATGCCAAAAATGTAGAACTGAAGTTTATAACGTCAAATAATTTCTAATACAATCTGATATTACAATCAATAAAATAATTACAAATGTTCACATCAAAATATATAAAACTAGCTGTCCACCGCGGTTTCACCCGCGTTTTTTCCTGAATTATCTTTGCTATAAACCTCACGGAGCCCGAGACCTTTCCAACGAATGCAAAACCGTGGAAATCGGTTCGTGCGTTCTGGAGTTATAGCGTCAGGAAGGAAAACCCGACTTATTTTTATATATTAGATTTCTTATTGAAACAAGAACGTTCGCTAAGTGAAAAAGTACATAATCCATATCTGTAAAATACAATGATTACAGACAAATCTAGGTTCTCATACTGCTACTTCTAATTTAACTATAATTCTATGTTTCGTTGGCGACTCCACTGGATCTGTTCCTTTTGTATTCTAAAATGAAACTAAACATAAACTCTGCCAACCAGGGTCATCAGTTTTTGACGTTTAAGAATACCCACGAGTTTCAATTTTAATGCTTTGTGATAAGGTTTATCTGTTAAAATCAAAGGTATGATGTTACAAAAGAATCTTACTGTACAGGATTAAGATTCATTTTTCTCTATAATTTTTTACGTCAAAAAGTAATTGAACTGGTGGACAGAGTGTCATTTGTTCACAAACATTGTCATGTCAAACAACTCGTCGAAATTGAAACAAATAAAAAAAAAAAAAAACAAAAAAACGAATACATCCTTTCTCCTGAGCGCACTGCGCGGTACTGAAGAACCGCTGCCTATTCATTGCTATTATAACTCGAGGGAGGACGAATACAAAGTTGAATATCGCGTGTGACGTTTGAACGTAGAATGGTCCAAAAGTAACTGACTAAAAGTTTAAAAACTAATTTCGTTTATAAAATGAGTTATATAATATCTAGGAAAATTTTGGTTTGCCATGCCCTAGTAAACTATGTTTTCTTGCTGTAAGACAAATGTAAGACAGAAACCTAAATGCTAAAAAATATTAAATATTAAAGCTAAAAAAATACCATTTTTAAAACGAATAAATGATCGAATGAAAGTCTTCGAATCATGTTTTTGGCTTTTTGGGGCCCTAGATAAAGGTCTGAAATAACTTAAATTATAATTTCCTTTTTGATCAGACTTGTGATGGACTTAGAATATTAAGTCAAAAATGATGATAAATTTTGATGCCCCGTCTTAAGGGTAGTATGTAGGCTAGATCGCGCGCCAAAACCAGCATTCATTTGTTACTTTGCAGTTGTGTTACAGGCACGCACACATGCATCAGATCCAAACTTGACGTTGCGTCAAGTTAGGTACGTACCGCATAACGTGGTACCAGCCGATAAAATTCCAATATTATTAAGTAACATTATATTTAATTTTCTATTTAAATACCTTTTCTAGTGGCTTATTTAAGCGCAACCAAAGTTTACATAATTATTAAGCAGAATGGATTCACTACTTATAAGCAAAGGAAATTCAGTGCTATGCCTTATATTAGTACTTTGGGGGTACTTACGTTAACGTTTTTTGAAGAAGTAGGTACTAATCCATAGTAACTCTGTTTGTTTAATAAGTAATAATAATAAATAGTAATAAGTTTAGTAATAAATAATAATAAAATAAAATAAACATCCTGGGACATTCCTCGCACACGGTCATCTGATCCCAAACTAAGCTGAGCTTGTACTATGGAAACCTTTTTGTTTGTAAATACATAATTACACCCAGACTCAGGACATACAGACATGTTCATGCACACAAATGCATATCCTGGGTGGGAATCAAACCCACGACCTGCACCGCTATAGGTGGAATCATAATCAACTGCACCAACTGGCCCATTTGTTTGTTACGCTTTCACGCCTAAACCACTGAACCCATCGCATTGAGATTTGGCACTCAGATACCTATGGTATAGAGAAGGGTATAGGCTACTTTTATCGAGGGAACGCGGGTGAATCTACGGGGGACAACTAGTATCATATAAAAAGGTAAAGTTTGTAAGTTGCATGTACGAGGCTTTGAAATTACTAATCCGATTCTGAACATTCTTTCACTAATAAGATAAGATAAATATGCTTTATTTGTACACCATATAGTAGAAGACGAAACAATACAAAAAAGAAGAAGTGATACAAAATAAGCGGTCTTATCGCTTAAGCGATTTCTTGTAGACAACCTTTGGGTAACAGGATATATGAGAATATGGAAGGTTTAACAGATAAGAATACACTTTCATAACGTGAAAATAACAGCTCTAGAAAAATAGAAAGAAAGGCAGGAAATGAGGAAGTTTATAGCGTGTGATAGCGTGAAATAACAAGAGATTTAAAAGAGTCGAACGTCGGGGCCCGTCTTATAGTCTGAGGGAGAGAGTTTCAGAGACGTACAGCTTGGATAGTAAAAGATTTTGAATAAGAGTGAGAAGTGTGACAGGGAGTTTGGAAGTTAAGTTCCATGGGACTATGAAGAAGATGATGTTGAGGTGTAGTACTCGAAGCATTCCTTGAGATAGCGAGGGGCTTTAGGATTAAATAAAACAGTGTATAAGAGTGGCAATTTATGTGTATTCCGCCGAAGGCGGATAGGAAGCCACTTGAGTTGTAATAGGAAGCTACATTATCCTCAAATGCTTTAGGCTAATTTTCAATATATTTGCAATATAAATATCATGTAGTACAGTGCCTAATTAAGCCAGTGCGAGGCCCTTAGCAAATGTTATCAAGGACCTTCAGCTCAGGTTATCTACTTTACTGGTTTATGTGCGGATCTAGCTTTCAGATTAAAAGAGATGGTTGCACAGAGACGTTTCACGACTTTATTACTCTTTTAAAAGATTTGGAAGCCATTCTATATTATGTTTATAATATTTGTCACGCATTGTAATTTAAGTATGTCAAGAAATCCTTTTCAATGATTATTATACTATTGGCCATGCAGCGGTTCTATCCCTTACTTTGTATAATTATTAGTATACGCGAACGCAGAACGCGAATTTAACGTGGGCCGTAGCCATTTATCCTGCAATGGCCAATTCAGTACTGGATACTTCATAGTTAGCTAACGAACATTTATTAAATTCGGTATAGCGGCGACTGATAGGGAGTTCTGGGAGCACCCCCCCAACCCACTACGACTCGTTCGATGATTTTTTAGTATTTCATATGCAATTATTCCGCAGGCGCATGATATAGAATATTTTGACTACTATACTAAAAACCTTGCTGAATGTTGTGCCTGAGGCAACCAAATTGACTCAAGAATAATAACGAAGAACAAGAAATATGCAAGCACATACCGAAGCTGAAATGGACAAGGAGCCTCTCAACCACAGAAGCTATACCCGTACATGGAGGAGGTTAATCTAATGAACAACAAAGATATAACAAAATCCAACCCAGGAACAAAAAATCAAAATAAGAAAGAAGACAATAAAACCCCAGCACTCAACATACATCAACGCTCATCCCTCATCTATAGGCTGAACAGTCGGTCGATTGTGGTCAGCTGGTTGCGGTTAGCTGGCCGTCCTCTCCCACCCCAGAGCGTGTCACTCCTATATAACACGTACTCCTTGGTTTCTCCATGGCTATTCCGATACAACTATTCAGGTACCAGTCATTATAAACTAAGTTAGTTACATGGTGGTTGATGTTTGAATGGTTGTATAGGACATGGGTCGGTCGTTGTACTGGCTGAGAGTAGTTCTAATCATTATCATCATCATAATAAAATGTATTTCAAATAATAAAAACGTGTTTTCTCGTATCGAACGACAAAACTTATTGAACAACCTGGTATATTAGCTCTAGAAATAATATTATATATGATGCACCGGTGCCGAGATATCGAATTTTTATTAAAATGGATAATGCCCACAATGACTTTTAGGCGTAGTAGTGTGACGACGAGAATTAAAAATTATAAGAATTTAAATTGTAAAGATTTGCAAAGAGGCTTATTAAGTTATGCTTAATAAAATAAAACCTACAAAGAAAATATCTAGTAACAATAATAGCTATATAGTTAAAGAATATAATATAAGAACAGTGAATTATTTACAAATGGCCGTATCCATCGATATAATTTTATTCTACTAGCATTCTACTATATATACACAGCGTTCCCAACATTCACTCGGTTCGAATTAACTGAACTGCGTTCCGTTCACCTTACTTTAGTGTGCCTTCGACATTCATGCAGTGTGGGCGCGTACGGTGCGGCATTAATAATACAAGAAATCAAAGTCAAGTAAGTAAACTTATTTGTTTTTCAAGTGAATAAATAGGTAATAATATCGTAATATCACAATAGAAAAAATATTTCTTCATTTAAATGCCACGACTGCGGTGTAAATTCTATAGGAACGACACGTTGAACGAAACGCGTAGGCGCTATGAAATTCATCGGCGCTTAAGATGTTTTGGTCGGGCGAAAACTATAATCTATAAGCGGCTGGCGCTACATTTTTGTATAGTTTGGTTAGACACAGCTTGCACTGCAACAGTCAGTCTACTGCACACTCGCTTCGCGCAGGCCCCCGCCTCACCCCCGCTGTCATCAAGCTCAACGGATTTTCTGTTCGGAACGTGAAATCTAATAAAATACATATATTATATCGATGGCCGTATCCTAACCTTCTGTTCAGCATCGACGATTCATTAAAAAGCCACATGATTAAAAATAGAATCTTATTTATATTTTATAGCTGACCCGCGCGGTTTCACCCGCGTTCCCGAGATAAAAAGTAGCCTATGTCCTTCTCCACACTATAGGCTATGTGCATGCCAAATTTCATCGCGATCGGTTCAGCGGTTTAAGCGGGAAAGCATAACAGACAGACAGACAGAGTTACTTTCGCATTTATAATATTAGTTAGGATTAATAAGACTAGTCTATCTATAAGCAAGTAACAAAATAAGCAATCAATGGCTGAGAGGAAAATATTTTGGCATACGGGACTTTTTCAAAAAGACTAAGGACGTATCAACCAATCATGAAATTGATACCGATTACCATAAGAACAATAAATTTATCAAAATGTCCATTTCATAACTCTAATAATGTAAAAAATAAAAATGCACTTATTATGTTCTTTTTGACAAGCGCATGTATACAGATATATGGATGACGTAATTTCCGGTGTCAATAAAAAGCGACGTGGTGTCACCTTGGGACACTGGGGGGAACTGAATATTTTCGCGATTGCGTCTTGTATATAAAGCTTCATATGACATTTCATAGAAAAATGTATGGACAAATGGCGTCGCAAAATTGATGCTTATTAATTAATAAATTACGTTATTCTCGTACAAAAAAAATAAAATGTGGCCCCACGGATCTGTTGTACATATATTTGTGATTCGATTTAATATAAATTTATTACAAAAAGGATTCTTATTTTCATGGTATCACTAAAGAGGAAAACCTCGATTTTATGATTTTTGTAATATTCATAAGGTTTTTGCTATTTATAAAGGTAAAATTAAAATAAAGGGCCAACACCGATCTGTTAATTGGTGTCTTGGCTTTATGATTATGTTCATATAATGCTATTTCTTTCATGTTTTCATTCATAAACCACTAAAATAGCGTACCTTGTTTATGACGTTTAGCTTACATACCGCCCTTAAGCGATAAGAGAACCGAGAGTGTAATGATGTATGTACACGCGTGTCATACGACGTTTTTCAACACACTTGCGAGGAAAAATCAGACTATTATTTCTTTGACTAGATTTTTTGATAATAATGAACCACTCAATGAGAGAACTTTATCAAATGAATATTAAGTATTTATTTACAAACAAAAAGTAGTATATGTATTATATCAGTTATCTGGTTGCCATAGTACAAGCTCTGCTTAGTTTGGGATCAGATGACCGTGTGTGAGGAATGTCCCAGGAATATTTTAAATATGGCGCGCTAGTTTTTTTTGACAGCGATGCGCTGTCAAACTGTTTTACGAGTTTAAATTAAGAATGCTTCGTCTACACATATCACTTGCAGTGAGACATAACATCATCGGGATTATATCTGTCATAAAAGTGTGTGGTTTTGTAAAGTAAAAAGCACTAGTGCGTAATAAGCTGCATTAAGATACCAAAAACGGTGCAATAAATGTCAATTTACGAACAAGTGTGTTAAAAAAATATAAAATTCCATTGACTCGGTTCAATACAGGATTACTTTGCAAACTCTAGCCAAATTTTTCAAGGGTTAACGAACTCAACATTATGATCAACTTTTAATATGGGACCACCTCTGAAATTTTGAAAATAAAACCGAAGTTTTCATACAAAAGTGCCAACGCTGCACGATCAACATGTATGAAAAGTTTTTCTTTTTTCGAGATACCGCTGTATATTAGAAGTGGGCATTAATCGAACGTGTCGGATAAATTACGAGTGTCGAACGATTTGTTCCACAACATACCGCTGCCGATTTGGCCGCCGGTACCAGCGCTATGACCATCATTTTCCTTTTCGTTATAACGTAATTAAACCCCTGAAGGGTCGCCATACTGGTACAAATGACCAGGAAATTTGTGCCACTATCTCCCGAACTATAATCTAGACTTCGCTACACTCGTGACCTTATAATAACAATCTAGGGACTTTTTGGCGGGAACAAAGTCAAAGTCAAAGTCAAAGCCATTTATTCAATTTAGGCCCCAGAAGGGCACTTATGAAGGTCAAATTTACTGAAGTTACCACCGGTTTGGAACTCGGCCTTCAACTGAGAAGAATCCGGCAAGAAACTCAGCAAGGTTACATTTTTTATATATTTTTTGGACAATCTGACTATGTTTGCCTTTTTTTTCCAAATAATTAAAAATAAAAATACTTGCTTTACTAGAACTTGCAGTGACGTTGTGTTTTCATAAATTCGTGTATTTTGAGTTTTATTGCATATTATCGGTGGTATTGTATCCAATAAAGATCAATCCATGTGCACCAGTGAAGTGAAATGAAATGAATCATGTGTATCGTGACTTTTCAAGTTGTCTCAAGAAGTCCATGAAAATTTTTAGTACAACCACCATTGTAGTAAAACATGACTATTATGGACGGTGACTGACTAAGGACTATGTGAAAGTGATTTATTGTGACTAGAACTTATAATATAACTGAAAAATGGCAAAATACACAAGCCGTGTGACGCCAACATCTTAAAAAAAAAAAAACAATAACTCACCAGTAAAAAAGAAGGTAATATTATTGGGCACCTTCCCGCTGTTGTTGTATGTATGTTCATTGCCAATGGGTATCCGGTGTATGTTGTAGTGTTTGCATAAGTATGAAGTGATCGCTTGCGGCGCCGACATTGTATCCACTAGGTACGTGTAGAAACCTAGGTAGCTGCGAATATAAAACAATTTTTTGTAAAAAATTTAATTTTTAATACAAGTTTTTTTTAGTGACTGTACTTGCATTTTCTTCCAATATACTCGTGTACAACAAATATCAAGTCAATCCGACCACTGGAAGTGGGTGAAATTCGACTTGCAAGATTCCACCCGAACGAACATACATTGCAAGTTTAATAAAAGCTCAAATTTACTGTGAAATGAAAAGTAGGCGCAAAATTTACCTTAATTTTCTTAAGATAAAAACCTTGCCTAAATTTGCCCATATCTTTTTATCGTGTTGACTCAGGACCTTGATTTCTATGCACCTAATAGGGACTATAGACCTCAGTATCTGGTATAAATTTTAACTTGCTAGGTCCACCCGTTTCTGAGAAAATCGGTGGTAACACACGGACAAACAGACGGACAAGAGAGTGATGTTATAAGGGTTCCTTTTTGTACCTTTTGAGGTACGTAACCCTAAAAGCTTATTTTAATACAAGCTTTTTTTTGGTGACTGTACTTTTTGTTGACTGTACTTGCATTGTCTTCCAATTCACTACTGTATACCAAATATCAAGTCAATTCGACCACTGGAAGTGGGTGAAATTCGACTTGCAAGATTCCACCTGAACATAGTTACATACATACATTGCAAGTTAAATAAAAGCTTGTATTAAAGCAATAAGGTTAATTTTCCTATGGGATATCCCACATACCTTAGCTCTTGTATGTTTGCCTGCTTTTTAACCGTATCTCCGCGACTGCACACAGCATTAACTCTCTTCAGTCCGCCTTCAATCCGTACTTTCTTGAGAAACAGATTCATGTCTTGGCTGGATTCGAACGTGAACGCCACCAGATCGCGGGCCGGGACTGTCGACTCTAGGTAACGAGCGAATTTTGGGTCGGTGAAATTTATCTGAAATATTATAATAACTGTAAGAACCTGTCTGTCTAAATTTTCAGTTTTCTGTATTCCGCCGAGCCAGGAGACTCATCGGTGATGAGTCTTTAAATAAGGCGAAACTTCGACCATCGAAGAAAGGTTGCTTGCCTATCGGTTTTCTACAGGATATATTTCGGAGAGTGTGCGGAGTTCTTACACCGTACCACAAGACGCCGGGAAAAGTTTCACCCGTACGTTGTTGACATACCGTACCCGTACGTTGATGACGGGCCAGTTGGCCTAGTTGGTTAAGGTTCACCTTATGCGCCTCAGGTCGGGGGTTCGATTCCCACACATGACATGCATTTGTGTGCATGAACATGTCTGTTTGTCCTGAGTCTGGGTGTAATTATGTATATTAAGTATGTATTTACAAACAAAAAGTAGTATATGTATTATATCAGTTATCTGGTTTCCATAGTACAAGCTCTGCTTAGTTTGGGATCAAATGACCGTGTGTGAGGAATGTCCCAGGATATTTATTTATTATACCGAAAATACGGACACAGCGTTTTGCATACTTGCAATAAGTACTCACTTCAAGCATCATAGGCTCGTACACAGGGTGTTCGAACATGTCCTTGTTGTCTCTGAGCCACATGACGGCCATGTAGCAGTCCTCACTGTAATTACGGAGGGTTTCCAGACGTTTCTCGTACACGTTCTCTAGGTTCTGGATTCTGTAATTAATGGATTAAGTTCATACTGAGACAAAATCTTAAATTTTGCAGATTTAAGAAGAATTATGCTATTTGAAGGTATTCATAGCAGGATAGATGAGATTACAAGTGCTAACATATTTTTTTTAATACCAGCTTTTTATGGTGACTGTGCTTTTTGTTGTCTGTACTTGCATTGTCATCCAATATAATAATTTAAATTTAACTCGCAAGATTCGATTACAGACACCAGACAGGTGAAACTAAATAAAAGCTTGTAATAAGAGTTTATTGACCAAAAGCCTAAATATGACCTTTTGGATCCTTAACTTTAGGAATTATGGATAGCCCATACAAACTTTCAACCCCCATTTCACCCCCTTCGAGATTATTTTTTAAGACAAAAGTTAGCCTATCTCCTTCCCCAGAATATAAACCTTCTTGTAAAACATTACGATCCGTTCAGCCGTTTAGTCGTGAAAAAGTAACAAACAAACAGAGTTACTTTCGCATTTATAATATTACTAGCTGTCCCCTGCGGTTTCACCCGCGTTCCGGAATAAAAAGCCTATGTCCTCCTCCATACCATAGGCTATCAGCGTACCAAGTTTCATCGTGATCGGTTGAGTAGTTGAGGCGTGAAAGCGTAATAAATAAACAAACAAACGATATACAAGTATGGATATACAAGGTAATTAACTCACTTGTTCTGATACAATCTAATCTGAGGCGTGACGTTGTTCTCCAAGTCGTATTGTACTTCTAATTTCTGTTTCTTCATGTTGTCTATCGCTGCGTTTGTCTTTGTTATCGGTTTGTGCAATTCCGCTAGTTCCATCTTCACTTTTGACTCTGGAATGTATGAGGGAGACAACTTAACTTGATTTGCATTATTAGAAAACAAGTACAAACATAAAAACAAAAAAAACATTTAATACAAGCTTTTATGGTGACTGTACTTTTTGTTGTCTGTACTTGCATTGACATCCAATATACTAATGTATACCAAATTTCAGCTCAATCAGACACTGGAAAGTGGGTCAAATTTAACTTGCAAGATTCGATTACAGACACCGGACAGGCGAAACTAAATAAAAGTTTGTAATAGTACATTATGATACATGTGTGCAAAGTTGGTTATTAACACTCGCAGTGAGCCGAGAGTGTAATATAATCAATTCACACGCGTGTCATAAGACGTTTTTCAACACACTTGCGAGGAAAAAAAGACGTATTTTTTTAAGTAGATTTTTTTGATAATAATCAACAGAATGAGAACGTTAACAAATATGGCGCGCAAGTTTTATGCGTATTTTGGGAATGGTGAGCAGTCAGGCTATTTTACCCGTTTACATTAAGAATGCTTGGCCTACACACATATCACTTGCAGTGAGGTACAAACTTATCATAATCGGGATTATTACCTATCATAAAACTGTGCGGTAATGTAAAGTAAAAAGCACAAGTGAGTAATAAGCTGCATTAGTGCAATAAATGTGACTTTACGAGCGAGTGTGTTGAAAATATAATGACTTACCATCACCAACTCTTTCGACAAGTGTACTCCTATCAGTGACCAGCTTGTCGAGCTTCGCTCTCGCTTCCACGAGCTCTCTCTCTCTATTCCTGTGCCTCTCCAACTTCTCTTGAAACAGAGACTCCGCCTCTTTGAGAGCATATTCGTGTGTTCTGACAGCCGTTACGGTATCTTTGACTCTGTCTTTTAATGTTCGGATCTCTCTGTTCTGAAAGTATAGATATTTAACTAGCCGTAGCCTGCGGTTTCACCCGCGTTCCAGGGATGAAAAGTACCTTATTTTCTTCTCCATACATCTCCATTCTCCATCATCTGCGTGTAAACTTTCATAGCAATTGGGTCTGAGTTTAAGTTTTGAAAAGGTAACAGATTTACTTTCGCACTATAAGACGATGATAGCTCAGTGGTAGTGACGTCGGATACCGAGACGAAGGTTCCGGGTTCGAATCCTACAATGATCTTGAGCTTTCGGTGAAGGAAAACATCGTGAGGAAACCATAGCACGGTGGTAGGGTACTTTGTAGTACCCATCTGGCTGGCTACCACTTTCAAGTTCAAAATCTGTCGCCAAACACCTATCGGTGTGTACAGTAGTACCCAACTGATATGGCGCGTCGTGAATCTTCGTTCGCACAGAAAAGAAAGTACTTTATCTTTGTCAATGTTTAATGATTTGGTAAAGAAAAAAATGCGTGTCCAATATTTTTTGATAATCTAACTGACGGACTAATTAGAATTATTATTTTTTTTACCTAGGAATCATCCCTATTATACTTACAGCTGCTAATTTCTGCTGCTCCAGCTTACTAATCCCGCTCTTAGCTTTCTCTATAAACATTTCCAGCGGCTCCATCTTACTCTTATGTGTATTGACAAGTTTCACAGCCTTCTTCTTGTCTTCATTATATTCCACCACCTTGGCTCTCAACTCATTGTACTCCATCCATAACTTCTTTTTCTCGCATATATCTATTTGCTTTTCTATTTCCTTACGCTGTTGCATTGCATCTATTACTACTTTTAATCTGTTGGGAAAAAAAGATTTATTTAATGGAAATACAAGCCTCGTAAGGCAAAGGCTCGTTAAGGTAGCTTAGAGCCCGGCTACACGCACCGTCTTGCATGCGCAGTCTCAAAACTGCCCCCCTAAAAAGGAAGCTAAAGCAATATTGCTCATTTTTTCGAATTCTCGGAAGATCCTACGTAATTTCAATATTTATTGGTATACTAGTCACTCATTATACATAATTCAATTCAATAAAAGATTCGGAATTGATGAATTGCATAAGATCTGCCGTAAATTCGAAAAAATGGATTGCATTAGCAATATTGCTTTAGCTTCCTTTTTAGGGGGGCTGTAGACATGACTGTACAAAAACTTGGACTAGTACAAGAGTTTTGTAAAGACGTTTCATGTATGGGATAGGGTTCCGCACCAAAAGGTAAAAAATGTAACCCTTATAAGATTACTCTCTTGTGCGTATGTCTGTGTGTCACCTCCGATTTTCTCAGGAACGGGTGGACCTAGCAAGTTGAAATTTATACCAGATACTGAGGTCTATAGTCCCTATTAGGTGTATAAAAATCAAGGCAAATTTAGATTTTCACGAAAACTTGTAAGTAATTTTTTTATTTTTGGGAATTTTCCCATTACTTATGCTGTAAGACCTTGCTTTTAACCAAAATTGTCAATTCTAGGTCAACGGGAACTACCATATATAGGTTTTCGACCCAAAACCTATAGGGTACTTCAGGTTGACCTAAAATTCTCACCTGAAGTACCCTATAGGTAAAAAAAAGTGTGTGCTTAAGTATAATAATAGTAGAGATATTTCAATTACCTCTCATTCAGCCGCACCTGTTCCTGCATCAACTGAGCGTTATTCTGCAGCTTGGTGGACAGTCCACGTTGCTGAGTCCGGCATTCAATCAACTCTTCCAAATGTGTTACACTCTGTTGACCGCCCACAGCAGATAGGGTACTCCGGAGAAGTTGTTGGGCATCCATCTTTGAGAAGTCTTGGACTCTGTCTTGTGGTAAGAGTTGGCAGAGATTGTCGACCTGCGGGTAGTTAGAAAAGGTTAGAGGTCTTAAAGCGATAATAAGTCAGGGGCCCCTGACTCAACAATAAAATAAAAATAAATAAATAAATAAAATAAAAAGCCTTTTATTTTCGATCCACATGCTTTTCCTAATATTATACAGTACATCATAAAATTTTAAATTCTTAACTTTATTATTTAAATTAACTCATTTCTCTCGATATACTTATATTCACAGTGTAATATAATTAATCCATAAAACATTTATTATTATTATTTTCAAAACTAATATTATGTATATATAATTATTTGTGTATTAACATTTTATTTTCTATTATTACTTTTATATTGCATGCGAAACCCCCGTTCGGGTAAAGGCCTCCTCCAGTAATTTCCAGTTCTCTCTGTTTTTTGCTTCGTGAATCCAGTGCGTGCCAGCCACGGCGCGAATGTCGTCAGCCCAGCGTTTAAGCGGGCGACCGGGACGGCGCTTGCCTCGTACTGGCCCGCGCCACTGAATCACCCTCTTAGTCCACCTTCCATCTTCATATCTGGCTAAATGGCCTGCCCATCTCCACTTTAGCTTTCTAATATGCACTATGGCGTCTTTTATTTTTGTGCGTTTTCGTATAATTTCGTTTCTCAGTTTGTCTTCTAATTTAATGCTGAGCAGACTTCTCTCCATAGCTCTTTGGCATATTGATATTTTGTTTGCGTTTAATTCTGTTAGTGACCAAGTTTGGGAGCCGTAAGTAAGAGTTGGCAGGATACAGGTGTCCATTACTTTTTTCTTATGCATAATAGGTATTTTAGATTTGAAGTGTTTCAGAGCCCAATATCGCTTCCAGGTTGTTGTAATTCGACGCTCGATTTCCTGTTTATCTGTTTGTCTAAAGGACATTAGTTTACCGAGATAAATATAATCGTCCTTGTATTCGATATTCTCTTCCTTTATTTTAATCGCGATTTTAATATGATTTGTCATTACCTTTGTTTTCTCAAAATTAATATCTAGTCCTACTTGTTCACTTAATTGATGTAGAGACTGTAGCATACTCTCTAGTTCTGAGGCATTATTTGAGAACAATACTATATCATCAGCGAATCTTAAATGGTGTAAGTATTTGTCGTCTATTTTGATGCCTGTATGAGTCCAGTATGACTCAACAATGCTTGGATCAAAATATATTATAGTAAAGTTATACATTGTAGATGTAAGAGCGACCACAATGTAACAGCATATACTTGGGGAATGTGTAAATCCACCACTAATCAGGGGTCACATGGAATCCTACAATAAGCGTGAGTTTTCGGTGTCGGAAAAAATCGTAAGAAATACATAAGACTAAGGTACTTAGTTTTAAATATCTAAAATACAAGAGAAAAATCCAAAATGTTGACTTTAAACATTTGCATACACTACGGCATTATACGGCTTATTTTAAAACTAGCTGTCTCCCGCGTTCCCGTGATAAAAAGAAGCCTATGTCCTTCTCCATACCTTCAAATAAATACAAACCAATAAAATTATCAATCAAACATATATTATGTCTATGGGTCACCGCTCACTATAACAGCACGGCTACGCCTCCGCATTTACCTTGCCATGCAAGTGAGGCCTTTAAATTGTATGCTTTAAAGTAAATTATACAATGACTAGATAGAATAGTTGACGACTCGCGGCGCACGCGCTTGCCACTAGTCCTGCTGACCACACGCTTCCAGCGAGCGGCCCGCTCCCTTGCTGTGTGACGCCAGCAAGCGCTATCTTGCCAAAGACGCGCCACCAA
This sequence comes from Polyploca ridens, assembly GCA_951394255.1. Classification (NCBI taxonomy): domain Eukaryota; kingdom Metazoa; phylum Arthropoda; class Insecta; order Lepidoptera; family Drepanidae; genus Polyploca; species Polyploca ridens. The sequence goes on from OX596267.1 coordinate 2,455,890, forward strand.
TTTGCCGCCGCCTGCGAGGCGACACCTCGCGCGCTGGCAGCTAGTGGTTAGACTGAGTTGAGGCGGTGCCAGGCCATTGCTGTGATGGAGCGGTGCTGACATAGTGAGCGATGACCTTATTTCTTTAGTTTTGCAGCATTCGTCATTTTCTCACCTGTATATTCAATGAAGCAATTAACTCCTGCACTTGTTTCTCCCGTACAGACTTATGATCAATACACCATGTTGACACATCTTTCAGGTTGAATGAGCGGGTGATGATCACATTTCGTTTGCCATGCTGCTGGTACAACTCTATTTCTATTGTAGAGTGCTCACAACCACTGCGGATGTATTCAGATATCTGAAAGTTTTACAATGTTTTTTAAATACAGTTTATATGCTTAAGTTTTAATGGCTCAATCGCACATACATGAGTTTATAAGTAAAAACTGATCTGAGAGGCGACTACAAAAATTATACACAACAGTCTGAGAGTCTGAGATCATCTTTGTCAATCAATCAGCCAATAGAATAGAACAAAATTCGCGTCTCATCAGGTTTTGCTGCAATTCTACTGGTTAATATGTGACAGCAAGATGATTGGACAATCTTGTATAGTTTTTCGTAAGAAGCTATATCGTCCCAAGTGCAATAGACAACTTTACATCCTGGGAATACAGGTGAAACTTAGTAATCAGCTAGCAAAAAGCAGGGGTAACAAAAAATATATTTTGTTTAAAATTGTGCTATAAAATAATACTACATAATAAATTAATTTATGGTGCACAACATGTGAATCATGAGAACATCAATGTACAGTCATTTTTACAAGCTTTTATTTAACTTGCAATGTATGTATGTATGTTTGTTTGTTTGGGTGGAATTTTGTAAGTCGAATTTCACTCACTTCAATTGGTCGGATCGACTTGAAATTTGGTATACATTAGTATATTGGATGACAATTATAGTAACAGTATAGTCAACAAAAAGTACTGTCACCAACAAAAAGCTTATATTAAAAATGTTATTTTTAACAAAAACTTATTACTTAGCAATATTTGACTGGTTGAAAGGCTGATTCAGTGATCAGTCCTTATGCTTCAGCTTCAATAAGTTGACATTGGCTTTCTTTAGTTATCAATCAAACTATTCTCAAGTTGGATAGGTACTTGTAGCCTTTTCAGTGGTATTTGTGAACTGAATTGCTAGTGAGTTGATGTGCCGGCTTCCTACTGTTTAGTTAATTAGAGCCCTATTTAAAATGTTGAAATAGTTTACCTTTTTAGCTCGTCCAATAACACTAGTCTTCCCACAGAGCCCCAGGATGATAGCGCACACAAATGTGGACTTTCCAGTTCCATTTGGACCAATTATCAAGTTTAGTGACAGATTAGGATATAGTTCCACTTGTTTGTAAGTTCTGAAAACAATAATTAAAATAATAACATTGCCTGTTTGTATGGCTGGAAAAAAGTCGAAAAACAAAACAAATATTTCATTGAAAAGTTGAAAACCTCCAAAAGTTGTGTTGTAGCTTAGCTACAATTTGTAGCTTTTACTACGTTTACCGTTACTTAAACTAGCCAAATAGGCACAATAAACTAAGAAACGTACCAAAAATCAACAGGCAAAAGTGTAAACATGACGAAGACCAGAAAAGGCGCGTAAAGCAACAAGGGACTTACACAAAGTTTTCAAGTGCTATCCTGTAAATACAGCCGGGTCGAACGCCGTCGTTGTTTATAACTTTAGACATTTTATTCACAAACACGATTCATTAATCACTGAAGATAGGATTTGTATTTTTTTTATATAAAAAGCTATTTGAAAGTTCAATTCAAACGCAAAATCCAAAATCCAAATCCAGTGCTCATTTTTTTATCTCACCACAGACCACAGATGAATAAGATATTACTCACTCACTCCCAGCCAAAACGCAGCCAAATAATTGCAGTAAGGAACCTTATTAGACTTGGCACGACTTTGTCTAGATTTCATTACTTTTTAGAGATAAACAAGCAGCTCCATCGAGACTTGGCTAGTTTTTTACAGAATGTTTTTGGTGGGATTTCACTTATTTTAGTAGAAAATAAAGCGGCCCACCATTTTGAATATTTTTTGTAAAGGCGGTATGTCGATCTCTAATAGTTTGGTTGGGCTCTTGTGTTTTCTAATCAGGGTCACCAGGTACTCCAGATCTTCGATTATCCTAGTTTTTATAGTTTTCCCTTTATGTGGCCATTAAACCCTAACTCTGTACCGAATTTCAGCTCTCTGAGTTTATGGGAAGTACCTACTAGTTCTATTATGATGATCATGAGTGAGTGAGTGAGTGAGTGTCATAAATGCGAAACTTTGCTTTCGCTTAACTTCGGAACTAAATGACCTACAGACTTGAAATTTTGGATTTTAAGTATGTTATTATAGCTTGTTATGTTATTATGGCTCTGAAACAGCTTAAAAACAACAAGGCGGCGGGTGATGACGGAATTACAACAGAGCTCCTGAAAGCGGGTGGAAAACCGGTACTTGTAGTCCTTCAGAAGCTTTTTAATTCCGTCATACACGAAGGAACAACGCCCGAAGTATGGAGTGGAAGTTTGGTGGTGCTCTTCTTCAAGAAAGGCGATAAGGCCCTATTGAAGAACTACCGACCGATATCCCACCTAAGCCACGTTTATAAGCTGTTTTCAAGAGTCATTACGAATCGTCTCGCACGTAGGTTTGATGACTTCCAGCCTCCCGAACAAGCCGGTTTCCGTAAAGGCTTTAGCACCATAGACCACATACATACACTCCGCCAGATTATACAGAAGACTGAGGAGTATAATCGGCCATTATGCCTGGCGTATGTGGACTATGAGAAAGCCTTTGATTCAGTCGAGACATGGGCGGTGTTACAGAGTCTACAGCGATGCCAAATCGACTATCGCTATATCGAAGTGTTGAAGTGCTTGTACAGCAAAGCCACCATGTCAATTCGGGTCCAGGACGAGAGTACGAAACCGATCCAGTTGCAGAAGGGTGTTAGACAGGGTGACGTTATTACCCCGAAACTCTTCACCACTGCAATGGAGGATGTATTCAAGCTCTTGGACTGGAAGGAATATGGCATCAACATCAATGGCGAACACATCACTCACCTTCGATTTGCCGACGATATAGTCATAATGGCGGAATCGCTGGAAGCTTTGAACATCATGCTCAATGACCTCAACAGAGTTTCTCAACAGGTAGGACTCAAAATGAATATGGACAAGACAAAAATTATGTCTAATGTTCATATTCCGCCAATGCCGGTAATTGTTGGGAGCACTGTCCTCGAAGTTGTAGACGAGTATGTTTACCTAGGACAAATTGTCCAACTAGGTAGGTCCAACTTTGACAAAGAGGTCAATCGAAGAATCCAACTCGGCTGTGCAGCGTTCGGGAAGCTACGGCATATCTTCACGTCCAAAATACCTCAGAGTCTGAAGACAAAGGTCTTCAATCAGTGCGTGTTACCAGTGATGACATACGGGACAGAGACGTGGTCTTTCACTGCTGGCCGTATAAATAAACTCAGAGTCACTCAGCGAGCTATGGAACGAGCTATGCTCGGAATATCTCTACGTGACAGGGTCCGAAATGAGGACATTCGTAGTAGAACGAAAACGACCAACATAGCTCGTAGAGTTAGTAAGCTGAAGTGGCAATGGGCAAGCCACATCGCTCGAAGAGCCGACAACCGCTGGGGAAGAAAGGTTCTCGAGTGGCGACCACGTACTGGAAAGCGCCGAGCGGGACGACCTCCCACCAGGTGGCCCGACGACCTGGTCAGAGTCGCTGGGCGCCGCTGGATGCAAGCGGCCCAGAACCGTTCGAAGTGGAAATCAATGGGGGAGGCCTATGTTCAGCAGTGGACATCGAATGGGCTGATATGATGATTATAGCTTACTGGATGACGAAAATTTCTGCGTTCGGGTCTTATCCAGAGGTTCTCAAATAGGGGCCTGAAAATGCGGCGAAATGGATCCAGTAAAGGATGGTACGGCAGTGTTTGCTTCGCGCTCGACTTGGTGGGGGCACTGCCGTGCCCCTCGATTTTTATTAAGTCTGTGATTAAAGTACATTTCGACACATCTGGGGGCACGGAAGTGCCCCCCGCCAAGACAGCCAAGCGAAGCGAAAGGGCACTACCTACCTTTTCTCGAAGCGCTTCGTCGTTTTTTTGAACCCTCATAACTTGGGTTTGGATTATACCAGATAAACAAAATTCGCAGGACATGATGTCAATAGTAAACTTATTAAACATATTAAGTTTCAATAACATAGCTCTTATACTTTAGATTTTATTGATATCTAAAAAACCCCGATTTCGTCACTGACTCACTGATGATCATCAAAACTCATAGGGTACTTCCTGAAGTCCTAGAAAGCTGAAATTTGGTATGTAAGCTTGTATTAGTACACAAACAACAAAAAAATTATAAAACTTGGAAATTTCAAACAAAAAAAAAACCTAAGCAACTTACAAAAAGAAGTGAAATCCCACCAAAAACATTTGTATGTAAAATGTTGCCGCCAAGACATATGGCTCGTATTGTCAAAACGTTATCAGATCTCATGTAGAGCCAAGCTTATAACTCTACATGCACTTACTCTACAAGCCCTAACTTCACAAACTCTACACACCGTAGTCAAAATAATGTGGCTTGGCCGTTTCAATACTACAAGAACTATTGAATAACAAAAAAGTAATGAACAGTGAAAACATTTTTCACCTTACTCCCATGTGACGGTAGCGAAACGGCCAAGCCACATATTTTGACTACGGTGTGTAGAGTTTGTGAAGTTAGGGCTTGTAGAGTAAGTGCATGTAGAGTTATAAGCTTGGCTCTACATGAGATCTGATAACGTTTTGACAATACGAGCCATATGTCTTGGCGGCAACATTTTACATACAAATGTTTTTGGTGGGATGGTATTTTATTAGATATCTCATTGGTTAATGTTGATTTCGATATAATAAAGGAATACTATGATATATATTTATATAGCCACATATTTAGACTACAGTGTGTAGAGTTTGTGAATTTAGGGCTTGATTAATTGATAGTGAATATTGACGGCCCATATACATCAACGTGCCAAAAAGAGACGAACATAGTGCGGCAAGGAGAGACACCCTCTTGTCAAAATATGACTTCTTAGCATGGCCATAGTTTAGTGAGCATAATACGAGTTGCTATTTCTCAGTGTGTAACTCTTTCATCCTACATAAGCTAGTGAGGGATACGATAAGACAAGCAAAAATGATAGTCTGGCAAACGAAAGTTGAGCCTGGCTGTCATTGAAACTCTTTACATGGCAACATTCTATTCACAAAACTGTAAACATGACGAAGACACACACACACTCACCCCCCCACACACACGCACCCCCACGCACACATACACACCCCCCACACATACATCCCCCCAACACACACACACCCCCACGCACACACACACCCACACAGATACATGCACATATTGCGTTTGTATTTGTTATTAATTTTTTTTTCTACTCAGGGTTTTATTACATAAATTTATCTTGATCCTATTGCATAGGAGAGGGTACTGACTTCTGTAACACAGGTTTAGACCTAGCACAGAAGTCAGGGACTTCGATTAATGTCTGCACTATGTATTTATGTCAATAAAAAAATATTATTATTATAAATGTCACTTTCGTCACCCGGCATAAAAAGTTTCAACTAGTTTACCAGTACCAGTTTTGATACTAACCCTTTATTCATAATGGCTTTAAAGCTAAATCAGTGTTATGTTGTCCACCTTCTCATTCTTTCGATCACCTTAATGTTCTACAATATGCTAAATGAACTTCTACGGTCGCTAATCACTAAGGCTGCATTCCGAATTGACGCTGTAATCGCTGTAATCGATTTGAGCGTGCTTAACCCTAGAAAGATAATCTGCGTAAAAAATACGCATGCGCGATCGAAATATTGCTGTATTTTTTTTATTTGCGCGAATCTGGCGCTGAGGGTTTCGGTAATCTCACTCGTCGCTTGGAGCATGCGTAAGGTGACCGTTTCGCTGAGGTAAGTGCCACCAATTTCGAAATATAACGATGGAGGAGTAAAAAATACGCAAGATTATCTTTAACGTGACTTTTAAGATTTCAACTTCTTTGACAAATCGTGTTGTTTTTTATTTGTAAGTTATTGTTGTGTAGTTTTTGCATTGTTACTGTACTGTTCATGTTTCTATAAATATTTTGGCCCATCAACGCTAAGATTGGGAGTCGAAATATGGGAGAAGAGCGAATTCTCGCTGCTCTTTTAGAGAGTGATGGCGAACATATTAGTAACGACTCAGATAGTGAAACTGCGCATCACGATATTGAAAATGACGTGAAAAGAGGCTTTCATAAATGAGGAAAGGAGAGAAGACCCGGCTCCTGGTGAAAATGAGTTCTGATGTCATGTAGCAGAAAGTCGAATCGATGACATATATGGTTATTGGTATTCTATGGAATGATAAGTATAGCTTGCATTAGTTGCATTATTTCCGGCCGCAATGTTTTCAGTAAAGTCGACAAGGTTCTCAGCCGGAAAAAATACATGTAAAATCTTAGCCTAGCTCAAAGATAACCGTTTATGGGCAATTGATTGGAAACCCCTACTCTATAGATATATTTCCGGGAGACTATCTCCAACATCCTGCCAAAAGATGTCCCTGATGTCCTTGATGCACCAGAAAACAATACAGAGGAGCCAATGCTAAAAAGTCATATTATACTGTGTGTTTTGCCCCTCAAAGAAACGGCGAAAGGCAAAAACATTGTGCAATAATTGACAAAATGCTATTTTTCGAGAGCATAATGTTGACTTGTGTCTAAACTGCATCTGATTGATTTATAAGTCATTACGTGTGCTTTTATAATAGGCGGTATCTTAAAATTGCTGAATATTTGTTAAAATTACTGACTATTAGAATAAAATTGTTTACTGTTCATTTTTAAAAATTAGTTTCTACTTTTTGATGACTTTTGCAGAGGCTCAAAGTTTTTGCTTAATATTAATCTGATTAATTGTTATATACACATAAATCATTGTTTTTATTATTCTTTAATGTATAGAAAAACAATATCATATAGCTTTTTTAATACCAGCATGTAAAACAAAATGTTATAGCCTGTCAAAATTCATGCGTATATTTTACGCATGATTATCTTTAACGTACTCTAAAATATGATTATCTTTCTAGGGTTAAACCCGTTCCATAATTACTGTAAGCGCGGTCACGATGTTCCGTGAAACGTCATGACATCCGCCATATTGCGCTCACACCGACCATGCTCTAAACTGATATCACCGTGAGCACTGTCAAAAGTGACGGTTATTGTGAATTATTGTGTTTTCGGCAAAAATCTAATAAGATTCTTGGTTTTCTATTTGGCAAAGATACTTTTTATGATTTTATGAGAGAAAAATAAAAAAAACGCGGATATTCCTTTTTGCGAGTCAAATTATAAAAGATATAAGGAGTCCTAGAGCATTGCTAATTCAGATTTTAATTAAATTCTCAAATGTTCTGTTTTGAATACTGTGAGCGCGATAACGAGCGTTCCGAATTGTTGACAGTTCTCAGCTGTCATTAACGTGATATCTCTCTGTAGGCAACTCGGTACGCAAATTATTGCTGTGAGCACTGTGAGCGATATTATCCAATTCGGAATGTAACCTAAGTATAGTAGGAATAAATTGTTTTGATACTTTACAAAAGAAAATATAAATATTAAGTTATGTTGTGTGACTTGGCCGCTGAACATTCTTTATACGTTAGTGGGTACAAGTACAGATTGGTGCAATGGTGTCATGGAGCACCTGGTTTCGTACCCTTGTGTACCCTTCAACGGCCAAGTCACACAACATTAAATATAATAATAAAGAAATTGCAGTTAGACTTAGACTTAGACTTGGCACGACTTTGTCTAGATTTCATTACTTTTTAGAGATAAACAAGCAGCTCCATCGAGACTTGGCTAGTTTTTTACAGAATGTTTTTGGTGGGATTTCACTTCTTTTTGTAGAAAATGAAGCGGCCCACCATGTTGAATATTTTTTATAAAGGCGCTATGTCGATTTCTAATAGTTTGGTTGGGCTCTTGTGTTTTCTAATCAGGGTCACCAGGTACTCCAGATCTTCGATTATCCTAGTTTTTATAGTTTTCCCTTTATGTGGCCATTAAACCCTAACTCTGTACCAAATTTCAGCTCTCTAAGTTTATGGGAAGTACGAGTTCTATTTTGATGATCATGAGTGAGTGAGTGAGTGGTTCTGGTTTTATCCAGAGGTTCTCAAATAGGGGCCTGAAAATGCGGCGAAATGGTTCCAGTAAAGGATGGTACGGCAGTGTTTGCTTCGCGCTCGACTCGGCGGGGGCACTGCCGTGCCCCCCGATTCTTGTTCGCGCCATGGATTTAATATACAAACAGGATTGAACTCTCCAAAAATTTTATCATACAAAAATAAACCATAAGTCATGCACGTTAGGGTTTACTTTTGTTAGTTATCTTAGCCGAGGCAAAACGAGCCGAGAGAGATAGCCCGAACCGAGGCCGTTTGTCCCTTTTCCTCAATTGCCAAAAGATAAAAATGTTAAAGATGGTAGAAAATATTTCACCACAACAAGTAAAATATATTACGTATAAATATTTTTTTGCTATTAAACTAGTTTTAAATCATTTTATTTTGTAGGTTTACATCTGTACATAATAATAAATAATTGTATTTAAGTAAAATAATCAAAATAATATGATTGTTTGGTAGCTATCATAAAATTATTCTGGTAGCACTGAAATCTGATATCAGTGGCAGTGCTGCAAACTCTCCTTCTTTTCCAGGAGATTCCATGATTTTTGGACATGTCTCCTTATCTCCTTATTTATTTTTCGATTCAATGAAAATCTCCTGGATTTTCACGATGTGAGTAAAGTATACGACGTTTTATATTTTTATAAAAATAACACCTGATATAGACATAAAATAAACCAGTCAATGCTCTGTATAATCTGCATCTCTGTGTAAAACTGTGAAACTTGCAAAGTGATAGTTAGGACGTTAGGTTTTTGTTTTATTTTCAAGAGTTCGTGTATTTTGACTAATTTTGAGTTATGTTGCATATTTATCGGTGGTGTTTTACCCAATAAAGATCAATGCATGTGAAGTTGAAGTGAAATGAATTACGTGTATCGTGATTTTTCAAGTTGTACGATTACCACCTTTTTACTGAAACATTTGTATGTCTTATCGAAACCGAAAATTTTATTACTGACAGAGCCTCGATAACTCGACACTAGTAAAAATAAGTCCTAATAAAAAGGATTTGCTTGTTAAAATTAAAACTAAGGTATAAAATAAAAAATCCTATTAATCTAAATACAGCAAAAAGGGTATTTTTTTATATCTCCTTCTTTTTGACCCTATCTCCTGGATTTTTGGCATAAATATACTTCTTTTTTGCATGTTGGGGTTTGCAGCACTGATCAGTGGTGTCATGGCGACATGGCGACTTTTTCTGTTGTTTTGTGGAAACGCATTTTAAGTTTTAGCAACGGTTTTTATACTTTTTATCGTGAAAATGGTGAAAAAAATTTGTATCAAGACATGTAAAAGTGAATCATGTGCTGGTTGTGGGATTTTATTTCACAAGTAAGGAATAACGATGATTTTATTTACTAACAATGGTGAGTCATAAGTTCATAAGTAGTTTGACCATGGTTTATTAAAAAAAAATGTAGACGCTAAAGACACTAAAGTTAGTGTAATTCTTTTTAAAACTAAGTATAATGTTTATTGTGTGTTGTAATGTGTACCTATTGTATAAATTATTTGTACCTATGTATCGCATAATTGAACTAGCATTATTTTTTATGTTTGTTACAGCTTTCCATCGAAAGAAGAAATGAAGCAAAAATGCAATTTTGATGCGATTAAAACAAATGTTTTCCACAAGATTGAAATATCTTATTATTCCACCGCATCCTTTCCAATGCATAACAGATGAAGAACCGCACGAACTGTAACTAGTAAAAGCATTGGCTAATAATTCGTACCTATTCACCACGCGAAATGTAATGCATTCAGAAACTTAGGCAGTGAGATTGGCCTAAGGCAGAAACTAAATAAAACGATTTTGTTTAGCCGTGTTTAATTTTAATAAATACCTACTTTGTCAAGCACATTCGAGTTTTATTTTCCTTTGCTTTATTTTAATTCCCAAATAACAGCTCTGTAGAGCAAACTGAAAAAAGAGCAAGGGGAAAAGCCGTGGTCCTGGAACGAAATTCTGCATGCACCCTGGCCTATTCATACGTAATATTTGATGATTCGACACAAAACGTAACTCAAAAATTAATCATAACTTTTCTCAAAAACATGGGTATACACGGCTACACATCAAGCTATACATTTCCAGTATAAACTGATCTCGCATTGTATAGGATTTCTGTACAATGAGAGGTCAGCTAATATTGAAAATTTATATCTTGATTAATCGTGCGTACACGATTCAACACCCACATAGAACATAACAATGTTCAGTTTCAAATAATGGGTTTTCGCGAAAAAGTATCTCGATATCTATAGTTTTTTCTATAAATTATTATTTCACTATTTTAAGTAACATAATGTTAATATTTTTGTAATACAAACAATAATTTGAAATCAACTAGTGTCAAAACGCCACAAACAGACGAAATTGGAGGAACTTTGCAATGCAGCGATTGTGCGCGAAAGGGACTAACAATGACCACGACCACTCTGCCAAGAGTGCACGACTAGGAAGAAGAAGTGTCAACCGGACACAAATTATCTCTCAAATCCAACTTTCCTGTTCGTTATAAAAATGTTTGGTCACCCTATTAGAATGGGATAAACAGCCTCGGTATGCGTTATCTCTCTCTGCTCGCGTTTTTGGCCCAAGAGCTCAATCCTGTTTGTATATTAAATCCATGGTTCGCGCTTCATGGTGAAATATTTTTATTCTTTCATTTCATTCGTTCATTCCATTCATCTTTTTTATAGTAACGCAACATTGATATTAAAATTGACGAATCGTAGCGCAAGGATGGAATGGAACGCAACCCAAAACGCAACCAATCAATGGCAACCCCAACAACCACAAACAAACCGATTCCAGCCGATGTGCTTGTCTGTAGCTTTATGGTCGCATTTCAATTTCTTCTAAAGAAAACGCGTCCCGCTAGCTGTCCGCTCAGCCGAGTGTTTTCGTATGAAAATTTGTGAAAAAATACATATTATTGAATGAATGTGGGTGTAAATAGTTTCGAAATATAAAAATGGATTTAAATTAATCTAATTTCACGTGAAGCTCAGTGATGCTACCTCGTTTAGCTCTCATATCGGGATTACATGGAGGGTATTCATGTTTATAAATATTGATTTGTTGCATATCGTGTTTTCTAACGTTTCTATTGTGCCTTGAAATATGAAGTGAAATGTAGGTAATTTTATAAACGTATCGGACTATCGTAAAGTGTACGAAAAGGAAAAAATGCAACAGCTGGCGGATATTTTTAATGGCGCGGTAGTAACAGTGGTCGAGATTCTGTATGGTGTTTGATTGTGTTTTTTTAGTGTTTGCTGTATTATTATATGACAATGGAGGGGACTACAGAGAAGGATTGTTCACCGTTATGGAATCTTTACCAGCAAATCGTGTCGGATATGAAGGTAGGTCATGTATTTTGTGTCAATAACTTGATGCGCGGGCCGCGGTTTCGCTTGGACCGGTCCAGCGCCCCACATTTCTTAGAAATTGTCCCGGTAAACCGCTCGAATTGAACGAATTGTACATATCAGATGCCTAGATAATTAACTTGTTTTTATGTGGTAATATAATTCATTTAATTTGTATTGACGTACTTGCGTAATAGAGCATAACAAAAAGAGGATAACGATCACAAAAAACACGACCAGAAATTTACAGGTACACGATACAATAGTACTGTAAGTAATAAGTAAGATCCCTAACTAAGCAGAGTACCTAGATGTATGGGTGCTGGGAGGGTGAGGTACCCTAATATGGAAGAAATTATCCTTTAAACTCTTCACTTATCGGCCCCAATGGAAGGTGTTCATACGCACACTTACGTAGCCTAATACCTAGCCAACAAGATGCTGAGTTGGTGGACCGATTTGTGGTAATTTTTACCACTTTTAATTATGTAAATTTTTTCTGTTTATTTATCTTGTTAACTTAACCATATGAACATCTTCCTATGAATTTTTATGGAGTTGTGATAAGGTTCACATACTGTGCAACTCATCGATATGCCACAAATATTACTAAATGTCCCTAGGTTCAACAGATCGTAATAAATAAAGGAATAAAAAAACAAAAAAAAAATATCTTGTCACAAATAAATTAAGTTTCTTTCTTTTCCTATGAACCCTGACCAGGCTACTTAGCCTTGAGTCTTCCATTGCCCAACTGATTTCAAATTATTATAGGCCTAATTTTATACCACATATCAATATCATAAGGATGGACTATAAAATTAACTGTTATCAGTTATGTATTTAGTAGTATATTAAATTTGGATGCAGGTACACCTCCCTGAAAATAATCCTGCTGGCACCAATGCCTAGGTGGGAACCAAACCCACGACCTTTCAGGCGGTTAGATATGCATCATCCACACAAAATACTAGTTGTCCCCTGTGGTTTCACCTGCATTCCCAGGATAATAAGTATCCTATGTCCTTCTCCATACCATAGGCTATCTGCATGCCAAGTTTCATAATGATCCATTGAGGCGTGAAGGTGTAACAAACAAACAAACTCACCTTTGCATTTATAATATTAGTTAGAATTAGGATTCCACTTATAATCAAAAGTAAACAAATGTCTTTCAAATATTGTATTTTATTATTTTATTTTATTTTTATATGTATGGAAAACTAGCAGCTATTACATGATATTTATACATTAGATTTTAGGAACAAATAAGCCAGAACCATATAATTAAGCTCTCTTTATTACAAGCTTTATTTAACTTGCAATGTATGTATGTATGTTTGTTCGGGTATAATCTTGCAGGTCGAATTTCACCCAATTCCACTGGTCGGATTGACTTGATATTTGGTGTACATTAGTATATTCGAAGACAATGCAAGTGCAGTCAACAATAAGTACAGTCAACAAAAAAAGCTTGTATTAAAAATTTAATTTTTAACAAAAACTTATGTTATTTCAACTCATTAAATATATAAAGAGTCATATTTCAGTTTAGGTCCTAGGCCTAATGAAACTCAAAGCTGCTAAAGTAAGCAATGTTTCAGAAGTTAGCTTTTAAACTAATTAATTTAAATAATATTTTTGTAAAAGTCTTTGATTTTCATTGTCTTAAACATGTTACAATCAGGAGGAGGTCATATGTGAAATGTGTATTATTATGTTTTAAACCTGAAAAGTACGCAAATACTAAGTTTAATCCAAGCCATAGTCCCAACAGAATGTTTAATTGGAAATTGCAAATGGCTGTGCAATTAAAATGCATAGCTTACTTGATCGTCTACTTGAAGCGTCCATGAGGTTAGATGTGGTATGAATAAGGCATTAGTGTAATAGCTTATAATGTGTGCACATACTGGTACGTACAGTATTATGCACATTATTATTGACAATGTATTTGGTAGCATTAGTTTTAAAATTTGGTATGCCAGACACTACTATATTTGAATGGCATGTCAGACTGCTGTGGCAAATTAAAAGGCTGATTAAGGTATAGATAGAGGATGCTTTTTTATTGTTTTAATTTATTTTCAACTAACTGACCCTGCTATTGGTTTTTGTTTTTTTTAGCACAAAACCCCAATTCTTTTTCTTAAACTAGGTAGTATTTGTTAAAAATTTAAGTTTTAATACAAGCTTTATAGTACCTATGGTAACTACTTTTTGTTATCTGTACTTGCTTTGTCATCCAATATACTAATGTATACCAAATTTCAGCTCAATCGGACACTGGGAAGTGGGTCGAATTTAACATGCAAGATTCTATTACAGACTAAATAAAAGTAGCCTAAGTTGCTCCTTATAACATCAGCTATCTGCTAGTGAAAGTTCAATCAAAATCAGTCTAACCGTTTCGGAGATTAATTAGGCCAAACAGACAGACTTTTTTTGTATGAATACCGTAGGTATATTTTTGTATGCATTAAGTAAAATCTGTTATTTTGACATTACAAACAGATTCAGATGCTTGCAAAAAATGAGGAGTGATGAGTTTCAGACATTTTGGAAAATCACCCCCTAGGAACAAATTAATTTGAAAGGTAGTACCTATTAATGCTCTTTGAAACAAATACCTATTCAGGTGCCTATTTCTCAATATTCAAGATTTTCTTTATTTTTATACCTTTACTTATTAGTCTGCAAGAAGCCGCGAGAGGTTTGCAACTAAGTAAGAGGTAAGTTGGACGCCCGCTTGCGCGAAGTCTACCTTGCCTTTTTCCTTCTGCCAGTGAAGTGGCCTAGGGGGACCCACAGATTGAAAAACACTGTATAGATCAGTGTTTTTCAATCTGTGGGTATGGTAACTGCTTAACATCAGACAAACCATATGCCTGTAAATAAACTAAAGTATACCCAACTTCCTACCTATTTGACTTTTGTTGTGGGTAACACGAAGAAAAAAAACCTGACTCAAGTGTGGTTACACCTTTATAAGTCTAGACTGAACACTTAATCAGTAGAACAAATCCGTACGACCTATTAGCTACGAGGAATGTCTAATGCATTCTAATTTACAACCAGGAGGTGATCTAATATGATTTAATCACATATTTGTATGCAATAAGCTTGTCATGTTTATTATTACCAATGTGGGATGAGATCAGTTTGTATTTTTTACTTGTATTTAATCATTCGCAATCATCCAGGCAAGGTTATATCGTAAAGGCCAAGTGGATGTGTGTTTTTATTAGATAGTGTAATTTATTTTGATAATTTTTTATGTTAGAAGGGTCATTATAATTGATAATGATAATGACCTTTGATGCTTGAGCTTTAAGTAAAGGAAAACATCATGAGGAAACCCAAGCACGGTGGCAGGGTACTTTGTAGTACCCATTTGGCTGGCCACCAACCTTAAGTTGAAAATCTGTCGCCAAGCACCTATCGGTGTGTGTTCCAAGTCCGACAGCTGCACTTGAGAGCCAGTACCTTCTAGGCTTTGTGTGCTTAACACCTTCGGCCATATCATCACTTATCATGGTGAGATTATGGTCAAACACAGGCCGATAAACAGTAAAAAAAAAAAAAAAATTGTTTAGTCTAGGCCCGGTTTGGAATACATTCCAACTTAAACCAACCAGAGTGTAAAGTATAAATCAAAAATCAAAAAGACATTTATTCAGTTTAGGCCCTAGTAAGGCACTTATGAACGTTAAATTGGTACATACAGTTGAATTTACCACCGGTTCGGAATACACTTAAACTGAGAAGACTCCGGCAAGAAACTCAGCGGATAAGCTATCTTAATTGGTTTAATTAAACCTGTTGAAATACGAATGGCATACCTGTCAATTTGTTACGAGTGAAATGTACTATTTTATGTACATACTTTCTATCTAATTATTACACATACCTAGGGATGTCCAACACTTCTGAACATGGAAATTCCTCGAATTTCTACAGCAAAGCATACAGAGCGGATTTTGCGAAAGATTTTCAGGGATTCATCATTATCATCATCAGCCTATAATGTCCCACTGCTGAGCACAGACCTCCTTTCACACTTTCCTTTGGAGGTAGGCTAGTGGTCAACCTACTGTTGGAATTTTTCAAGCCGCCTAGGAGGCATCCAACTAGCTTAACGACTATCACAATTAAGTGATAGCCGGGACCAACAGCTTTACGTGCCTTCCGAAGCACGGAAACGATTTGAAATACCACTAGGCGGTCACCCTTCCAGATACCAACCACGACAGGCGTAGCTTAACTTTGCCGATCTATTAAGAACGGCTAATCATGCTACACCACGAGCGCTTCAGGGATCATGAGACAGTATTCCAATTTTTTCGTAAAATCCCAAGCTTACTGCTTCATCGATTGCCAACTGATGGTACTCATGATGGCGCCCCATGCTTTCCGTAGCAGTTCCATTCATATTAAGGTCACAGATATAAGAAAAGTAAAAGTGTTGCAATGTCTTCATTGTTTTTTGCAGTCCCATTGTTTCGTGCATCAAACAATTAAGAAGTAAATTGGTTTGGTGGCTCAGTAGAAACTGGGCTGTTGATTTATGGTCTAATTACTGATAACATTGATTGCTTAAGAGAAGACCGTCTTAAGACTCCACACCAATTTGATGCTGAACGATCAGAAATCATAGAAGTCCTCCTGTTTTCGTCGTTTGTTACAGCAGCACATCCGACATTTTCAATGGCCTTAAAAGTGGAAGAATCGACTGCAATACCTTATAAAATTCAAGTTATATTCAAAATTCTATAGATTTAAGAGCTTGTTTTTCCCTTTTCAGTTAATTTTTGTTTTACGCAGTCGGGTTTTTTAGTTTCTTTTAATAGCTAATTAGGTACTTTTTTTATTAACTCCTTAATTGATCGGGGAATAGGATGGATGCTAGATGATGCTGGTGCTGAATAAAGTTTTATATTTAACTTTCTAATGTAAAATATCTAGAGCTGATTTAGTAGAGTATCTATAACACAATGAAACGTATACGAAACTTAATAGAAACAATATCCCCTTAAATGATAATACCGAAACTAACACACTGTAGCTTCACGCTCTATTTGATACCGAAATGAACACACAGTGTTCAGTGTGTGAAACAATATACCTAAATTACAGTTTGTTAAACAGGTTGATTGAATTTGCTTAGCGACCGTTTATTAACTTGTCTGAAATTCTACTTATAATGTAAATGCGAAAGTGTATCTGTTGGTTTGTCCCTCTTTCATGCAGTGACGACGGAGCAAAACTGATCGATGTAATACAATTTTTGATACAAGTTTTTTGGTGACTGTACTTTTCTTTTTGTTGACTGTACCTACTTGCATTGTCATCCAATATACTAATGTATACCAAATATCAAGTCAATCCGACCACTGGAAGTGGGTGAAATTCGACTTGCAAGATTAGACCCGAACATAAATACCTACATAGGTATTAGCGTCTATTCACACGTACCGCAACCACACCACAGCGTCGCAACAAAATGTAGTCAAGCTGGTAATAGTTTACATTTTAAGTATAACCCCGTACATATTCTTAAAGTTTCTTTATTCAAAGATTATTTTGGTGTCACCTTGACCTTTGGATTTTTCATTCGCTCGCGATCAAAGGTCACTGTATTGACTTTCAGGTGGGGCGCTTTTGTAATCTTCAGACGAGACTCAAGAGCTACGTAATTGCTTTGCTTTGTCTTGAAGGGAATTTGATTAGAGACCTTAAAATGCCAGCATTATTTGATCAAACATAAAGGTTTGAAGTCCGTAATAAGTGAGCACTTTGTACAAGATTGTAAAGAATTTTCCCTTAGACAATCTCAACTTACTACTACTGGATGCTCAAGATTATTTTACTGGCTATGCACCGCGGTGAACCTTCATACTATGGGCTAAGTGGGTGCCTTTCATCGCGATATGTTCAGAAAAGGTAACAAACATATCGACAAACAGACAGTTACTTTCTCATGTATAAAATTAGTGTGATTTGGAATTCATAGTTGTTTTGTCATAATAAATGAATAAGGAGTTATTTATCGACATTTACAATCGACCCGCCCTGACCTGCGCTAACATCTCACGAAGTCTTGAAATGTTTGTCTGTTGCAATTCGCAAACAACAATGAAAGATAGGGCAGAATATTTGTACCACCGGCACCACTATAGGGGCAGTTCCTTTCTAACCTGCTACCACATATGGTGAGATGGTGGTCAAACAAGCCTCTTCACATAAACAGAAAATAAAAGGTGCATCGATAAACAAAATTGACACTGTTGATACAGACCCCATCAGTTAAACAGGATTCACGTCCAGTTAAAGTAAACGGAAACATCGCTCGCTTCGGACACGTGTGTGATACTAATAATATACCACGGAAATGCCGCCATTCCGCTTCTATCCATAGTTTATTATATCCCACCAAAAACATTTTCATGTAAAATGTTGCCGCCAAGACATATGGCTCGTACTGTCAAAAAGTTATCAGATCTCATGTAGAGCCAAGCTTTTAACTACATGCACTTACTCTATAAGCCCTAACTTCACAACCTCTACACACCGTAGTCAAAATTTGTGGCTTGGCCGTTTCGCTACCGTCACATGGGAGTAAGGTGAAAAATGTGTTCACTGTTCATTGCTTTTTTTGTTATTCAATAGTTCTTGTAGTATTGAAAATCCGAGAATTTTGTTTATCTGGTATAATCCAAACCCAAGTTATGAGGGTTCAAAAAAACGACGAAGCGCTTCGAGAAAAGGTAGGTAGTGCCCTTTCGCTTCGCTTGGCTGTCTTGGCGGGGGGCACTCCCGTGCCCCCAGATCAGGACGTCTGTTAAACTTTGTCATGTGCTTGATGGTAAAGCTGTCGATCCAAAGCAAGCTGGCAAGGAAATAAGTAAACCGGATGACGGATGTATGACCTTGTATGCGGATGCGGTAATACCAGTAAAGTAGGGATGTATCTTTAATATAGATAGACTTATATATGACAAACATCTCAATATATTAAGTAATGATGTGGCCGAAGGTGTTACACTAAGGAAAGGGAACGGCATCTCAAGTTCACCTGCCAGAACGGAACTTAAGTGCTTGGCGATAGATTTTCAACTTGAGGGTGGACAGCCAACCAGACGGGTCGTACCGAACTATGGTTGTTTCATGATGTTTTATTTCACCGAAAGCTCACCGTAAAGCAATCATTGATGACTTTTAATCATATAATGACAAATCGTGATTTCGGGCCATGAATGACTACAGAAGCCCATCTTGATACACTTGGTTTCTTGTCTGTATAACGTCACAAGGAGTAGCTTGCGTGTCGTATACGTTAGCGGATATGGAACAGTATCTTAATGTGCCGTAGATTGCTTGTCAGGGGTTGTGTGATGAATGGGTTAGTTTATGGAACGTGACGTTTTTAAGATGATGTTTGGAGATGAGTTCCTGGTTTGGTCTTCGACGCTGTTTTCCTTTAAGCGATTTGTATTGTCATTCTGTTGCTTTTGGACGGGAAGAAAATCCCTTATTGATTGTTTGTAGGTTAGTTCCTGTGAGTGTGTATTGAAATTATGGTTTGTGAACGTACGACTACATAAGTACATACTCTGCTAGTGACAAAAATCTTGAGATACATAAGTTTTTTTTTATTCCAAAATTGGTTTGCAGTAAATACTTGCTTCACACCAAAAGTATACAGAAATATGTAAACTCAAATCTGAATTTAGTCATTTGGTACAATTTGAAATATTGTAAGGAACACCTGCATTCGCTGACTTACGTTCCTACATCATTATTTTACGGATTTAATGCAAACTCATTTCGGCGTCAGTAATTTTTTTGTCATCTATTAACATTACTATAAACTTGATTTCTTTCGTGATTAAAGTTAATGAGTACAACTGGCCATTTTCCCCCCCAACATCGTAGCCATGATACTTTATTGTAGAAAATCACAGCAAAGCTATACTATATCGGGAACCTGTTGTCGGGCCCAGTTTCTGACGAGCACCGGTTTCGCGGCCCTCTGTAACTGGGACGCCGCAGCGTCTGCGCTCAGCCGACAGACACAATAGAAAATAGGTTATTGTCTGTTACCAACTTTACTGTGCAGCTCCCCTTTGTCTGTAAAGTATATGATTGCCCGCGGATGATATTCGCTTGAAGAAATGAACGTTGGCCTCAAGAAGATATTGCAAGTAGAAACAGAAAAATTAAGAGAGATGTCCAAGTTGGAAGAGTCATTGCAATTTCGTATATAATAATCGTTGATCAGTATGACCTAAAATTTGATCATACATTAAGATTCAGAAGCTTCTTCAGGCAAACTATGTAGGTAAAGCAACTCCTAACTAATCTGCACCAGTGACTAGTTTGGATTTGAAATCCAGTTTGACCCACTTGCATTAAATTTTAATCTAAATGTAAAATCACTAATCGCAGAAGCTCGATTCAGTTGAGCGGTCACCACACAACTAAGCCAAATGATTTGCATGGCTTTAAGAAAATTGATTCGCGTTCAAGCTTTTGATTAAGGCGCTGTCAGCTCCTAAAATTAAAAGAGTTTTGTCCCCTTCACCTCCTCACGCTACACACGCCGCATGCCGCCCCGCGCCGTCCGCGTCGCAGGTCGCGTGCGTAGTTCTTAGACTAGACTCGCGCATTACGGCATGCGACATGACGGTACAACAATCACGACCTATATTGTACTGTAATTATTTTGTAAATATTGTATGCATATATTGAGTTTAATTATACATTATTTTAATAGCAATTTCTAGAAGAGAAAATTTATAATATTAGTAAGTAGGTACCTACTTCGTAAAAATATTTTGCGCATTAAAATACCTACTCAAAACTAATAATTGAAAACTGTTTTACAAAAATCTTAAACCGACTTCAAAGTACACTAAAAAGTAATCAAATCCTGACTTGATGACAAATTTTCCAAATCGGTTAATAAATAAATTATGAGGTAACAAACATAAAAATACATGCAACAGAATTGAGAACCTCCTCCATTTTTTAAGTCGGTTAAAAACAATAGGCTACACATACATTTTATTTCTTGTAACATTTCTCTAAATATTTTGACACAGTATTAAAAATGAAAGGAGACTGTTCAAATCTGTATGGGTGGTGGTCTATGAACCAATACCGATACTGATGTGGTATTTTTGTGGGGATACCTGAACTACACCTTAACAACCTTTGTGCAAAGAGGCATCAAAATCTGTCCCGGCAGTTTTGAAATAAATACAGGGTGGACATTTTAGACGGATCAGTAAAGGGGGTTGAAACCACGCGAATATGGTCTTAGGTGACTGTCCCTTATTTTTTGAGTTATTGCAATTGGCATTTACAGAAAAAAAAACAGTCAGCGAGAAAACGGCGATTATTGTACAATATGTAGGGTCAAAAGGCTCTACTATGTAATTAGTGTCAGTAGTGCTAGATACATTTCTTAACAAAATGTATGGGAAGCGTTTCATGGAAAGTTACATGGATGTCTATGTCCTAAAACGTCAAATTACTCATTGCATAGAAAGATGTTTGACATCTTCAATAGCCATAAAATATTACTCATGAACTTTAGGTACGCATTCTGTGGTGCTATATAGCTATATTGATTTATTATGTTCTACGCATCGTACCCGTGGAGACAGCTTTGCTTCGCATCAGAAAATCCTGACAACCTGTGCAGCTGTCGTTGCTGAGGCGATACTGGTGGGAATGGAATGTTATATCCCAAACCCGCTAGTGATTGCAGGGGTGAAGAAACGACCGTGGTTTAATCGGCCCTGCAAAGATGCTAGACAAAATAAGCAGACCTTGTATGAGGCTTGAAACACGGCCCAAACTAATCAGGATCCTAACATCTCTGATGCGAAACGCAAATTTAACGCTGCCTCGAGGTTCAGTAAGCGTATGATTGACAGGGCTAATTTGATTTCGTTGGCAGGTTTGGTGAGAGGCTGACTAGCCTTCCCTCTGGAAGTCGCGCTTTCTGGTCTCTTGCCAAAGCTGCTGAAGGAAACTTCTACTATATCACTACAGTATGCAAGATTAATTTTCTTTTTTTTGTTCGATTTCTGAAATTTCTAGTGCCCTTACCTAACTTGGCCCCATAGAGCCTTTTAATCCTTGTCGAAGACAGGATCAATTAAGCCGTTCAATTTCAAATATAGCCGTTTTTTCGCTGTTTGTAAATTTTCAGAATCTGTAAATGTAGATTGCAATTACTCAAAAAAAACAAAAAATAACTGTAAAGAGAAAAACAAGCTCTTTAATCTATAGAATTTTGAATATAACTTGAATTTCATAAGGTACCTATTGCAGTCGGGGACAAACCAATAACCTAAGTATGTATTTTTTTGTAATTGTTTATCCCCGACTGCAATACTTTATAAAATTCAAGTTATATTCAAAATTCTAAAGCGCTTGTTTTTCTCTTTTATGTATTTTTTTATTTTACGAAGTCGGGTTTTTGTTTCTTTTAAAAATTTTATCTATTTCAAACTATTTGGTATTTTTAATGAATGAATTGTATGTATTAGTAAGTATATGTGCGGTACGGTAAAGTAAGGCTAACAACTATGACAAACTCTGTGAGTTACGTACGGTAACCGCTCAGTAAGTAGGTACCTACTGTCCTTGCATTAAACATGGTTTTTTGCTGTTTACGTCAAAATGGTACCACAAAAGTATTACAATATATACATATATGGAATGGGCGGTTCACAAGCTTTCATTTGATGCCCATATTGTTATAATAACGAAATTTTTGGTTTTAATACCCCCCCCCCCTCTTTTTTATTCCTAGTTGTCATATAAAAATAATATACCCAGTTAAGACAAATCTAACGACACCTCATGTGCTTAAATCCATCAAGCCGTTTAGGCTGTAGAGCGTGCCAAATAAATAGACATACATCCATACATACATACATACACTCGAAAAAATAAAACCCTCATTGCAACAGTCATCTAAGACCATATTCGCGTGGCTTCAACCCGTAAGGTGCCCTTATGCTGACCGGTCTAAAATTTCCACCCTGTATATCTCAAAACTGCCGGGTCAGATTTTGATGCCCCTTAACCTTGCCTATAGTTGAGGTATCCCCACAGAAATACCACAACAGTATCGCTATTGGTTCATAGAGCACTTCCATTTGTATGGGAAGAACAATTTGAACAGTCTCCTTTCAAGTCACAAAAGCTAGCAAACTATAAAAACATAGTTTACTACCTTCTTTCCTGCGGTTTTACCCGCAATGCCGAGGAATCTTATATTTCTGGCTAACTAGCTGCCCGGCGCGACTTCGTTTGCGTGGTGTCCTACCCTTTTCCCTAACCTACCCTTAGATGTGATTATACTTACTTATGCTTAGATACGAAGTACGATGATTAAACTACTACCTGGGTGATCGAGCTTTGCTCGTTTTTTTTTTGGTAAATCATAATTTTTTCTCACAAAAGAAGGAACTTGAACCGGGGTCGTCTGATTGCGGGGCTGCACGTTCCCATCTGAGCTGTTATAAGCTTGAGAGCAGTGGCGAAATTTACCTTCATATTCTAATGATATTGCAGCAGTTTTTAATTGCACGGATAAAACTACGTTTTCTAAAAATGAAACCTAGCTAGATCGATTTATTGCCCCCGCATACAAAATTTCATGAAGATCGTTACAGCCGTTTCCGAGATTCAGATTATATACGGGGTGGATATGACAATAAATGAAACCACGTAAAGTACTCATAAATACGATCAACTGTTACTATGGGACCAACTTCGAAATAGAAAAAAAAAGCTTTTCATCTTTTCATAAAAAAAGTAAATCGGCAAAAATGTATGAAAAGCTTTAAAAAAAAATTGCGATTACGAAGTTGGTCCCATAATAAAAGATCTCCCATTATTTTCGAGTAGGTACCTAGATTTTTCATAAATTGCACTGATACAAAACGAGGAGGAGGCACCGCGGAGAGAAGCGACGCAGGTCCGTCCTCCGTTACGTTCTGATGAACACTGGCGCGGTGCGGGCGGTGTTGAAATCAAGCAAGCGCATCTCGTAAAAAACGTATAAAAATTCGTAAAAATTGAATATTTACTATTAGTTAAATATTATACCGACAGTCTACGTGGTTTAGAATTTAGAATTTTTTGGTATATTTTAAAATGTTAAGCACAACTGAAAATGCAGAGAAAAACTGCTTTAAAAGGTGAAAAAAGCGGTATGTTTGAATTTTTTTTCTATGTAACTAAGTATATATAAATATGTTTTGGATACCGACAAGCCCTGCAAGAAGGTCTTGAGAATGTGATATTATTTTTTCTAAGTTTAAATAAGTCTCTGTATAAGAGATATACTGCTTTGAAAATCCTGCTTTTACTAGATTTAGGAATTAACGGCGCCTTAAAATCAAGCCTAGAATTAGCAATTATAACAGTAAAGATTACACCAGAGTTAGGTAATGCAATAAAGAAAACTCGTAATTCAACTGATGAACTGCAATCATGATTCTGTCGGCAAATCAATAAGACGGCTTTTTGTGTGGAATTTCACACCTCGTTTTAACCGCTGCATCGCACGTAACATGTTGTAATACCGTTAATTGGCACGTGGTAAGTCGTGCGCAAACTTTTCTGTTATCCGAACATTTTGCGCACCCAAAAACTGGATTCCATAATTGCACCTCTTTACGTTAATTAGACAAGATAAACGAATCGTATCGTGTCTGTGACTGTTTAATGACCGGTGAATTTTTATTAAAATGAGGCAAATTGCTGCTAATTTCCGTTTCAGCGGAATAATTAACGTTTTTTTTCCACCTAGAACTTGTTTTCGAAGAGCAAATGTGACAAGACCATGTTTACTGTAATCCGATATGAGATTATCGACTCGCAACGACATGGATCTTGTTCCACAGTACATTGGCCTGATAATACAGTTAAGGTGACAGAGAAACGGATGAAGCTGCGACCGGAAAACCTATGTGATGGAGAGGATGCTCATTTCCATGATGAACAAAGACAAACCCGGTTGGAAATAGATTCCTCTAACTATTCAGTCCCACTAAACAAAAGCGTTTTGTCAGTTCATGAAAGAATCGTTGGACGAATTCGATGGAATCTTGCCAATACAATCACAATTATCTTTTACGATTGAGGCATCATGGAATTTGGCTTGGCGATTTCGACTGTGAACAAAAACGTGGTGAAACAATTTAATAGAGTATGACACAATTGCGTATTAGAAATGAAATTGTTTAATATGGCGGTTTTGCTTTATTTTGTGTATTGACAGCTGCTATTAGAAACAGCTTGATTGCAACTACAAACCATTTGTAATTTGCCATATTTCCATCTGTAAAAGTGACTTGAGAAGCCTATACTCATCAGTGTGCAGAGTTTAGCTTATGCCGATCTATATATATATTTAACGACTTCGTTGTCGACGTGGATTCCCAATTGAATAATTTACACCACACCAAAACTTCTTTAGCGGCGTTGTGCACTTTTTGGGATGGGTAAAAAATGTTAAACTCGCGTCAGATGTCACGTGACCCTGATCGAAAATTCGTAAGACGGAGGTAGAGTAGTTGCAAATTAGACTGTATTTATACTGGGGTTATGTTCAAATACTTATAATATTCTAGCTAGCCGGAAGGTAGGTACCATTTTTGTTGCCATTATAAGTTAATAAAAAAATCTTATTCAAAAGTTTTACATGTACATGTATCTTGAACTAGCTTTCCCTTGTATAAAAACACTATGTGAAAAATTTCTAGTTTCAAAAATGCAGAACGTTAATATTCCAGTTTTCACGTCTGCAGGCGCTCACGGAGTGCAACCCGTTGTTTTTTTAAATATTAAAATAGCGTGACGTAGATCTTCAAACAAACCGCCACAACTCACGGACCTTAAATTTTGTTTTTTATGCGATTAAAATACGATGTAAAACTTTCGTAACACCCCGTGGGATGGAAGCCCACTCTTAAGACAGAAATACCATAGTGAAATCATGAACTTTAATAGAAGAAATAACTCCATAATTTGTGTTTCTAATATCGCTCTATAAAACACCTTTTACGCCATCTATTGACGTCACAGCACATACATGGGCGAAACGCCTTCTTTCTATTAATAGTACAGTATCAGACTATGATAGGGTCTATTGAATAAATCACTAATGTCCTGCCCCCGTTTTGGGGGTGAAATAAAAGGGGCGCGTATCGATCTTGCATCTGAAGGTTAGGGTTACTGTTTCGACATGGTTTACAGTTCTACATGACGTGTTGTGTTTATTAATTTAGCTGATTTCGGTTTAGAATTAGGTATAAGCTTATTTATTTGCTTAGTTATTGAGACGAGAATATTGTAATGTATTTTTGGGTCCAGATTTGTTTGGACTGCGGCATTGGCACATTTTTTATCAAGAGCAAGACCTCTGTGACCAGTTCAGATAATAACAGTTAATATCTTTCCTGTTTTTAATATATTATTAGTTACTGATTGTCAAGTATACCGAGTAAAATAATAATTGGTTTCCTTCATCATCTTTTGTTATCTAACATTTGCAAAAGAAATGAGTAACGGCTCTTGAACATCGCATCTGGCATTAAAAAACTTCCCAAAGTGAGATGAAAGTCACGACTATAGATATGAGCCCGGAATAATTCGAATCATTCCGATTGGAATTATTCTCCAAATATGGAATGATTCCGTATTATTCCATAAAATGCCGTTTAATTCCTTTAGAGTTAAAAACTGAGATTTTTATAATAAAAACTATTTTCTTTTATTTTTTGAGGCATTTAAAGGGCAATTATAGAGTTTTTACCTTCAAGTATGGTAGGTATCATGTGATTTGAAGGTTTCCGTGAATTTTAGTTAAGTAACCTGCCTATGCTACCTGTAAATAAGCACTTTATTATTAAAACTGTGTTGATAATCACTTTTTTGTTTTCAATGTTTTAAATGGTATAATTCACATCGTTTTATTTCGTAAAATATGGTATCATTCCGCTGGGCGCCGAATCATTCCGAAAAATGCCAAATGCACACTCTCGCGCCGCACCTGTGTGAACCTGGAACCCGACTTGAAGATATTGTAATTTTTTTTTTTGCCTATGTTAGTACTCCGTATGTACCTGTTTGTACCAACTTTTTTTTCGTTTGTACCTCAAGGGGTTCGGAGATACGGGGGGTTGAAAAATGCTCAGAACCCGACTTGAAGATATCGTTATTTTTATTTTTGCATATGGTAGTACTCCGTATGTACCTGTTTGTACCAACTTTTTTTTCGTTTGTACCTCAAGGGGTTCGGAGATACGGGGGGTTGAAAAATGCTCAGAACCCGACTTGAAGATATCGTTATTTTTATTTTTGCATATGTTAGTATTCCGTATGTACCTGTTTGTACCAACTTTTTTTTCGTTTGTACCTCAAGGGGTTCGGAGATACGGGGGGTTGAAAAATGCTCAGAACCCGACTTGAAGATATCGTTATTTTTATTTTTGCATATGTTAGTACTCCGTATGTACCTAATTGTACCAACTTTTTTTTCGTTTGTACCTCAAGGGTTTCGGAAATACAGGACTTTAAAAAACCTGGTCCCTAATATCGGAATCTCGGGCATTTTTTGAGATAATCAAAATCTGCCAGCAGGGTTGGATTCACCGTCGTTTGTACCCGTTTGTACCACCTTTCTTTTCGTTTGTACCTCAAGGGGTTCGGAAATACAGGACTTTAAAAAACCTGGTACCTAATATCGGAATCTCGGGCATTTTTGGTGATAATCAAAATCTGCAAGCAGGGTTAGATACACCGTCGTTTGTACCCGTTTGTACCATCTTTCTTTTCGTTTGTACCTCAAGGGGTTCGGAAATACAGAACTTTAAAAAACCTGGTACCTAATATCGGAATCTCGGGCATTTTTGGTGATAATCAAAATCTGCAAGCGGAGTTAGATACACCGTCGTTTGTACCCGTTTGTACCATCTTTCTTTTCGTTTGTACCTCAAGGGGTTCGGAAATACAGAACTTTAAAAAACCTGGTAGCTAATATCGGAATCTCGGGCATTTTTTGGGATAATCAAAATCTGCCAGCAGGGTTGGATTCACCGTCGTTTGTACCCGTTTGTACCACCTTTCTTTTCGTTTGTACCTCAAGGGGTTCGGAAATACAGGACTATAAAAAACCTGGTACCTAATATCGGAATCTCGGGCATTTTTGGTGATAATCAAAATCTGCAAGCAGGGTTAGATACACCGTCGTTTGTACCCGTTTGTACCATCTTTCTTTTCGTTTGTACCTCAAGGGGTTCGGAAATACAGAACTTTAAAAAACCTGGTAGCTAATATCGGAATCTCGGGCATTTTTGGTGATAATCAAAATCTGCAAGCAGGGTTGGATTCACCGTCGTTTGTACCCGTTTGTACCACCTTTCTTTTCGTTTGTACCTCAAGGGGTTCGGAAATACAGGACTTTAAAAAACCTGGTAGCTAATATCGGAATCTCGGGCATTTTTGGTGATAATCAAAATCTGCAAGCGGGGTTAGATACACCGTCGTTTGTACCCGTTTGTACCATCTTTCTTTTCGTTTGTACCTCAAGGGGTTCGGAAATACAGGACTTTAAAAAACCTGGTAGCTAATATCGGAATCTCGGGCATTTTTTGAGATAATCAAAATCTGCCAGCAGGGTTGGATTCACCGTCGTTTGTACCCGTTTGTACCATCTTTCTTTTCGTTTGTACCTCAAGGGGTTCGGAAATACAGGACTTTAAAAAACCTGGTACCTAATATCGGAATCTCGGGCATTTTTTGAGATGATCAAAATCTGCCAGCAGGGTTGGATTCACCGTCGTTTGTACCCGTTTGTACCACCTTTCTTTTCGTTTGTACCTCAAGGGGTTCGGAAATACAAGACTTTAAAAAACCTGGTAGCTAATATCGGAATCTCGGGCATTTTTTGAGATAATCAAAATCTGCCAGCAGGGTTGGATTCACCGTCGTTTGTACCCGTTTGTACCACCTTTCTTTTCGTTTGTACCTCAAGGGGTTCGGAAATACAAGACTTTAAAAAACCTGGTAGCTAATATCGGAATCTCGGGCATTTTTTGAGATAATCAAAATCTGCCAGCAGGGTTGGATTCACCGTTGTTTGTACCCGTTTGTACCATCTTTCTTTTCGTTTGTACCTCAAGGGGTTCAGAAATACAGAACTTTAAAAAACCTGGTACCTAATATCGGAATCTCGGGCATGTTTGGTGATAATCAAAATCTGCAAGCGGGGTTAGATACACCGTCGTTTGTACCCGTTTGTACCATCTTTCTTTTCGTTTGTACCTCAAGGGGTTCTGTATCTTCTATAATACTTGGAGCCAATAAAACTCAATTTTCTTTAAAACAGATATAATAATAATTTTTGATGCTAATGCGCCTAACGCTGGCTTAGGAATAAAAAAAAAAAGATGACGTGCGTTTTTACATAAAATAATATAAATTGCGCCTTGTGAGAAGATAAGGCAATCAACTAAGGCAATACATGAATTGCCACTGCGATACTTGAAGGAAGCCGGAACATCTTCCCGCCCGTTGAAAGATTCCTTTCAACTCTGGAGTTCATCTTCCGTAGGCAATGGGCATATGCGCACCAAAGGCCTCCGTACACAGCCTCTCATGGTGTTAACATCAGCTACTCGGGAGATTCCATCCGGTCCAGGAAATAGACGAGTTACTCTTCCAAGGCGCCAATTCAACGGTGGAACGTAATCCTCTTGGAGGAGCACCATATCACCAATTTTGAGTTTGCCAGTGTTAGTTTTCCATTTTGTCCTCTGTTGCAATTCCCCTATGTACTCCTTTTGCCATCTGTTCCAAAAATGTTGACGAAGTTTTTCAAGGCGTTCGTACCGCTTCAGGTAGGTTTCATTGGAGCTTAGTAAGTTCGATGATGGCAGCGCAGACAACGGTCTTCCTATGAGAAAGTGCCCTGGAGAAAGAGAAAGGAGGTCGTTAGGAGAGGAAGAAAGGGGGCACAAAGGACGACTATTTAGTATGGCCTCCACTTGTGCAAATAAAGTTAAGATCTCTTCAAACGTTAAGTGGCTATTTCCAATTACTCGCTTGACATGATATTTGGCGGATTTGACTCCAGCCTCCCAAATACCACCGAAGTGAGGAGCGTAAGCTGGTGAGAAAAAGAATTTAATACCTTCCTGATTTGCAAAGTCAGACAGTGATTTTACATTTAACTTTAGAAATTGACCAAATTCCTTAGCAGCGGCTACGAAATTTGTACCATTATCGCAGAATACTTCCGCTGGTTTTCCACGACGTGCAATGAACCTTCTGAGCGTCATCACAAAAGCATCCTTTGATAAATCGCTGACCGCTTCCAAGTGTAAGCATTTATAACGAAGACAAATAAACAAACATAAATAACATTTTATTAAGCGACTACCACGGCCTTTCCGATTTAAAATGTGAAATGGTCCAGCAAAGTCCAAACCAACAGACATAAAGGGATAATTCGGAGTTATTCTTTGAGCCGGCAGATCACCCATTTTCGGATACAAAGTTTTTCCTTGAATACGCCTACAACGCACGCAGTTATTAACTACACGTCTAGCTAGGCGTCTTCCGTTTACTGGCCAAACAGTTTCTCTAACCGTCGCTAATAACAACTGTGGTCCTGCATGCATGTGACGTAGATGCTCACGTTCAAAAAGTAGCTTAGTAAAGTGATGGGATGAGTGAAGGAGAATGGGATGCTTCTTTTCGTAAGTATAATCAGATGCATTCAGTCTCCCACCAACTCTAATTAGGTTTTGATCTAAAAACGGTGAAAGTGCTAATATTTTAGATTTAGTATTTAATGGTTTATTTTTAGATAACAAGTCATATTCAGTTGAAAATGACTTACGTTGAGCTAAAGTACATAACGATAAAAATGAATTATTTAACTCTTCGAGAGAAAGGCCATTTGTAAGTTTACTTGTAGGATTTTTTAAATTATGTATAAATCTCTTTACGTATGCAAACGATCTTTGTAATTTATTAAAACTAGAATATTTTTCAAAGGGAATTATAGGTTCAGAAGTTTCAGATATAGCTATTGTATTAGATTTAGTTTCGGGCAATATATCAATATTAATTTTATTTAAAATAGGCCAATCTGTCTCCTCTAAAGATAAAAACTTGGGACCGAACCACCACAAATTCATTGATACTAACTTTATCGCGTCTATGCCCCTGGAAATCAAATCAGCCGGATTTACGGCAGTAGGAACATAACGCCACTGCGATGAATTTGTGATTTCAGTAATTTCTAATATTCTGTTCGCTACGAAAGCCTTTAGTTTCTTTGGATCATTATGTATCCAAGCTAAAACTATGCTTGAGTCGCACCAGTGAACCATGCGCGCCGGTTTATATCTAAGTGAGTCTGCGACAGATTTACATAACCTAGCGGCAAGCAGCGCAGCGCACAATTCAAGACGCGGCATTGTTGTCGGTTTCAGAGGCGCAACCTTTGACTTAGCGCATAACAACCTAGTCGTAACCTCATTATTGGCACATACTGATCGCATATAAATACATGCACCGTACGCATTTTGTGATGCGTCCGAGAATGAATGCATTTCTATGTGAATCGGATCGTTACATATAACTAATCTAGGAATCTCTAAATTTTGCAAAAATGGAATATTTTCTGAAAATATATTCCAACTATTTTCAATTTCTTGCGGCACAGGTTCATCCCACTGTAACTTCTGAAACCACAACTTTTGTAAAATCATTTTTGGTTGAATTATACATGGACTTAGTAGTCCTAGAGGGTCAAATATTTTAAATGATTGTGACATTATGAGCCTTTTAGTAACAATGGCATTTTTCAGTGTTTCTTTCGTAGGAAAATGAAAATTGTCGCTAGATGGCTTCCACCCCAGCCCAAGAGTGTTAGATGATTCGCTGAATGTTAAATTTTCTTGAGTATTTAAATTAGAGTTTTGAAAAAGAGTAGGTAGATTACTTTTGTATTTTCGTAAGTTGAAACATCCCGAATTTAGTATTTTAGAAATGGAGTTTTGAATATATCGTAATTCATTTTCGCTGTCACAACCTGTGATGACGTCATCAACATAAAAATCATGCTGAATTATATTTTTTATAAGCTCATCATCACACTCCTCCCCAAGCTGGTAAATACATCTAGTACTTAAATAGCTCGCACTTGCAGTTCCGTAAGTGAGAGTATTCAGTTTTAGTATTTTAATTGGCTCTGACTCATCGTTTCTCCATAAAATAAGTTGCAGATCACGGTCTACTTTAGCAACATCTACTTGTCGGTACATTTTTTCTATGTCCCCAGTAAAAATGTACTTGTGCTGTCTGGCTCTAATCAAAATGGAGAAAAGAGAGTCTTGTACGTTTGGACCTACCATCAATATGTCATTTAAAGAATAGCCCGAAGAGGAGGGTGCTGAGCCATCAAAGACAACTCTGAGCTTTGTGGATTCGCTATTCTCCTTTAGGACAGCGTGATGGCATAAAAAATATGAAGGGTTCGGTTTCTCATCACATTTAGAGAGATGGCCTAAATCTTCATATTCCTTTATGAATTTTGAATATTCACTCTTAAGAAGTGGGTTTCGCTTAAATTTCCTTTCTAAATTGAGAAACCGTTTTTTGGCCAACCTATAGGTGTCCCCTAAGCAATCGGCAGAATCTAATAAAGGCAATTTTACGCAAAATCTACCTGTACTTAGTCGAGACGTATTAATTAAAAAATGCGTTTCGCAGAACTTGTCACTTTCGCTTAAAATAGGTTTTTGGGGAACTTCCTCTAGGTTCCAAAATATAGGAAGCATTTTATCAACTTCATTATTCAAATTTGGGGAAATAAAGGCATGATTGCAATGTATGGCATTGTTGGAATTTGGTGAATGCATGGGACCGGAAATTAACCACCCTAATTTTGAACTATGCAATTTAGGATTTGAGGGACCAAGTGAGCGTTGTTCATTTCCTATAATGTCCCAAAATATATCAGCTCCAATCAAAACATCGATCGAAGATGGTTGGTGGAAATTTGGATCGGCCAGTAAAATATTTGAAGGTAAATTTAGAGCTTTAATATCGACGCGAGCTTTAGGTACCTCGCTTGTTAATTCGTTCAATACAAAGCATGATAATTGTACATTGAATGACGTAGTTAGTGATTTTATTTGTGTGGTACAAGTTTCTACCACATGATTAGAACAGTTGTTACCTATTCAAATAACCTTTAAAGCATCTATAGGAGTTGACTTTAGAGCCAACTTGTCCATAAGCGACTCGGTTACAAATGACGATTGGCTACCGCAATCCAATAAAGCGCGAGCCTTTGCCCTTTTGTTTGTAATAGGATTGATGACTTCAATCAAGGCTGTTGACAAAAGAACCTGTTTTTGGTTTTGGTGGGAAAAGTTTGCGACAGTTCCAGGATTCGACTCCTCGACAAGAGTACTATTGGCTAACATTGTGGCAGGGTCATGTAGCAAGCTGTTGTGTCTTTTCTTGCAGTCACGACATGGTCCCATGCGACACTCACTAACCGGATGACCTTGACGAAGGCAGTTTGAGCACAGCTTATATTTTTTAACGTCAGCTAATCGTTCCTGAATGCCCTTCGATTTAAAAGTAGAACAGTCATATATTCTATGATTTTCACCACATATAATGCACAGGTACGTATTCGTTTTTTGCAAATTCATACTAGCGAATGATTTAGTGTAAGGAACCCTTTCCTTATTATTATAGGTACTATTGTTAGGCGCATAACTACGTGACGTTGTAGGTAAGTTTTTCGATAATGGAGGTACAGTTTTGGATATATTACTGTTCTCATATTTGTTTCTATTTATGGACTCTAGTACATCTGCGCGATCTGTTAAGAATTTATTAAATTGATTAAGAGTTGGAATATCTTCAAGCGTATTACGATACTCCTCCCACTTTGTGAGGGTACGGCTATCTAATTTTGAAGATAACATGAAAATGAGCAACATATCCCATTTGTCAGTTGGTTGATCTAAACTGGCCAAAGCGCGCAAATTTTTAGTTACGTGATCAACTATAAACCGAAGTGACTTTTCCGATTCGCGCGTCTGGGTCTGAATGTTGAATAAAGCATTAAGATGGTGATTGGTAAGCGATCGCTTATTGTTATATCGATCGCACAATAATTTCCATGCTTCTGCGTAATTGGATGATGAAATTTCTAAGTTGGCTATAACCCTAGCCGCTTCCCCTTCCAAGTAGGAAATAAGATAATGGAATTTTTGTATTGGCGAAATTCGATTATTATTTTGAATTAAGCTAACGAACGTGTCGTGGAACTCCAACCAGCGGAAGTATGCACCGTCGAATTTAGCAATCTGTATTTGTGGTAATTTTATCCCCATGCCATGATCCCTATCTTCGAAAGAGCAACTGGCACTTGCTTCATGAAATGATGACTCACGTCTTTGCTCTTCTTCAATTTTACTATGCTCTTCAATAAGGTTCTTGGCAGTGGCGATATTTACCACAAACTCATGTTCAATGCACTCCCGATCATCAAGTTCCATAGGTAAATTATCTGAATTACGAACCTCAATCTCACTCTGCAAATTATCAAACCTTGTAAACAATGCCTCAAACTTTCCAAGTTTAAGTTTTAGCTCGGTTAATTCAATGCTTGTAAGTTTCTTTTGCTTGCTTATATTGCTTAAAAATTTATTAAATTTAGTTATCTGTCCTTTAACTGAACTGCGTTTTACATTTAATTCCTTTAATTCCATAGTAACTATTTAATTAGGCGTAATGCAATTCAATTAAGACGTCAACTATCAAACTAACATCAACGTTAAGAACAGTTAATTACAACGTTAAGCTACCAAGTAGATAAATAAAACAATCTCACGCTCCTCGCTAACGGTGATACTCGATGAGTCAGGTAACCGATTGCAGCGAACAGCTGATTGATGTAGATAACGGGACAATGCACTCGTAGTGTTCGCTTAGCTATGAAGTTATTGCGAGACCCTGAAATAATCGGCGAATAACATAATAAAATAATTGTCTATAACGAGATCTTCGAATGAAATATATATATTTTTTTTAATTATAAGTAGGTAGTACTATAAGTATTTGCATGGGCCACCAAACTTAGACAAAATTCTCAATTTTACCTAAGTTAATTTAGACTGCAATATAATTTAGATGATTAGAAGAAAATGTTTATTTATTTAAAATAAAGAAAGTTAATTAATTTAGGGATCCTATCTTTAATATGAGGTTAAGTACACTCCTGTCTAGTAACATAGATATTACAATATTAAGTTTTCAACTTAATAGTGAGTTAATGCACTTAAATAACAACATATAACGTTTATTAAATGGTATATATGTTTTTCTATCTAAACTTTGATCTTTATTTGCACAAGTGTTGTCCAGTACTAGAAATAGTTAAGTAAATTGGTATAGGTATAGGTAATAGGTTATGTAGTTAGGTACTAGGCAATACTGGGTTAGGAATTTAGGAAGAGCACTTAACTCATGGATGCCGGTGTGATGCTTTGGCTGCTTCACTGATCCTTCATTCACTTTTTAACTCCTCTTCAAGATATTTTTTTCTTCTGAAATTTTGTTTTATGTTTTCGGCTACTAAATTCTTCTAGATATAGATTTTTGTATATTCTTCTGTCCCCTCATGGGCCACCAAAGTGTATCTTCTATAATACTTGGAGCCAATAAAACTCAATTTTCTTTAAAACAGATATAATAATAATTTTTGATGCTAATGCGCCTAACGCTGGCTTAGGAATAAAAAAAAAAAGATGACGTGCGTTTTTACATAAAATAATATAAATTGCGCCTTGTGAGAAGATAAGGCAATCAACTAAGGCAATACATGAATTGCCACTGCGATACTTGAAGGAAGCCGGAACAGGTTCGGAAATACAGGACTTTAAAAAACCTGGTAGCTAATATCGGAATCTCGGGCATTTTTTGAGATAATCAAAATCTGCCAGCAGGGTTGGATTCACCGTCGTTTGTACCCGTTTGTACCACCTTTCTTTTCGTTTGTACCTCAAGGGGTTCGGAAATACAGAACATAAAAAAACCTGGTACCTAATATCGGAATCTCGGGCATTTTTGGTGATAATCAAAATCTGCAAGCGGGGTTAGATACACCGTCGTTTGTACCCGTTTGTACCATCTTTCTTTTCGTTTGTACCTCAAGGGGTTCGGAAATACAGAACTTTAAAAAACCTGGTACCTAATATCGGAATCTCGGGCATTTTTGGTGATAATCAAAATCTGCAAGCGGGGTTAGATAAACCGTCGTTTGTACCCGTTTGTACCACCTTTCTTTTCGTTTGTACCTCAAGGGGTTCGGAAATACAGGACTTTAAAAAACCTGGTAGCTAATATCGGAATCTCGGGCATTTTTGGTGATAATCAAAATCTGCAAGCGGGGTTAGATACACCGTCGTTTGTACCCGTTTGTACCACCTTTCTTTTCGTTTGTACCTCAAGGGGTTCGGAAATACAGGACTTTAAAAAACCTGGTACCTAATATCGGAATCTCGGGCATTTTTTGAGATAATCAAAATCTGCCAGCAGGGTTGGATTCACCGTCGTTTGTACCCGTTTGTACCATCTTTCTTTTCGTTTGTACCTCAAGGGGTTCGGAAATACAGGACTTTAAAAAACCTGGTACCTAATATCGGAATCTCGGGCATTTTTTGAGATAATCAAAATCTGCCAGCAGGGTTGGATTCACCGTCGTTTGTACCCGTTTGTACCATCTTTCTTTTCGCTTGTACCTCAAGGGGTTCGGAAATATAGGACTTTAAAAAACCTGGTACCTAATATCGGAATCTCGGGCATTTTTTGAGATAATCAAAATCTGCCAGCAGGGTTGGATTCACCGTCGTTTGTACCCGTTTGTACCACCTTTCTTTTCGTTTGTACCTCAAGGGGTTCGGAAATACAGGACTTTAAAAAATCTGGTAGCTAATATCGGAATCTCGGGCATTTTTTGAGATAATCAAAATCTGCCAGCAGGGTTGGATTCACCGTCGTTTGTACCCGTTTGTACCACCTTTCTTTTCGTTTGTACCTCAAGGGGTTCGGAAATACAGAACATAAAAAAACCTGGTACCTAATATCGGAATCTCGGGCATTTTTGGTGATAATCAAAATCTGCAAGCAGGGTTAGATACACCGTCGTTTGTACCCGTTTGTACCATCTTTCTTTTCGTTTGTACCTCAAGGGGTTCGGAAATATAGGACTTTAAAAAACCTGGTACCTAATATCGGAATCTCGGGCATTTTTTGAGATAATCAAAATCTGCCAGCAGGGTTGGATTCACCGTCGTTTGTACCCGTTTGTACCACCTTTCTTTTCGTTTGTACCTCAAGGGGTTCGGAAATACAGAACATAAAAAAACCTGGTACCTAATATCGGAATCTCGGGCATTTTTGGTGATAATCAAAATCTGCAAGCGGGGTTAGATACACCGTCGTTTGTACCCGTTTGTACCATCTTTCTTTTCGTTTGTACCTCAAGGGGTTCGGAAATACAGGACTTTAAAAAACCTGGTAGCTAATATCGGAATCTCGGGCATTTTTTGAGATAATCAAAATCTGCCAGCAGGGTTGGATACACCGTCGTTTGTACCCGTTTGTACCACCTTTCTTTTCGTTTGTACCTCAAGGGGTTCGGAAATACAGGACTTTAAAAAACCTGGTACCTAATATCGGAATCTCGGGCATTTTTTGAGATAATCAAAATCTGCCAGCAGGGTTGGATTCACCGTCGTTTGTACCCGTTTGTACCATCTTTCTTTTCGTTTGTACCTCAAGGGGTTCGGAAATACAGGACTTTAAAAAACCTGGTAGCTAATATGAGAATCTCGGGCATTTTTTGAGATAATCAAAATCTGCCAGCAGGGTTAGATACACCGTCGTTTGTACCCGTTTGTACCATCTTTCTTTTCGTTTGTACCTCAAGGGGTTCGGAAATACAGGACTTTAAAAAACCTGGTAGCTAATATCGGAATCTCGGGCATTTTTTGAGATAATCAAAATCTGCCAGCAGGGTTGGATTCACCGTCGTTTGTACCCGTTTGTACCACCTTTCTTTTCGTTTGTACCTCAAGGGGTTCGGAAATACAGGACTTTAAAAAACCTGGTACCTAATATCGGAATCTCGGGCATTTTTTGAGATAATCAAAATCTGCCAGCAGGGTTGGATTCACCGTCGTTTGTACCCGTTTGTACCACCTTTCTTTTCGTTTGTACCTCAAGGGGTTCGGAAATACAGGACTTTAAAAAACCTGGTAGCTAATATCGGAATCTCGGGCATTTTTTGAGAAAATCAAAATCTGCCAGCAGGGTTAGATACACCGTCGTTTGTACCCGTTTGTACCACCTTTCTTTTCGTTTGTACCTCAAGGGGTTCGGAAATACAGGACTTTAAAAAAACCTGGTACCTAATATCGGAATCTCGGGCATTTTTGGTGATAATCAAAATCTGCAAGCAGGGTTAGATACATCGTCGTTTGTACCCGTTTGTACCATCTTTCTTTTCGTTTGTACCTCAAGGGGTTCGGAAATACAGAACTTTAAAAAACCTGGTACCTAATATCGGAATCTCGGGCATTTTTGGTGATAATCAAAATCTGCAAGCGGGGTTAGATACACCGTCGTTTGTACCCGTTTGTACCATCTTTCTTTTCGTTTGTACCTCAAGGGGTTCGGAAATACAGGACTTTAAAAAACCTGGTACCTAATATCGGAATCTCGGGCATTTTTTGAGATAATCAAAATCTGCCAGCAGGGTTGGATTCACCGTCGTTTGTACCCGTTTGTACCATCTTTCTTTTCGTTTGTACCTCAAGGGGTTCGGAAATACAGGACTTTAAAAAACCTGGTAGCTAATATCGGAATCTCGGGCATTTTTTGAGATAATCAAAATCTGCCAGCAGGGTTGGATTCACCGTCGTTTGTACCCGTTTGTACCACCTTTCTTTTCGTTTGTACCTCGAGGGGTTCGGAAATACAGGACTTTAAAAAACCTGGTAGCTAATATCGGAATCTCGGGCATTTTTTGAGATAATCAAAATCTGCCAGCAGGGTTGGATTCACCGTCGTTTGTACCCGTTTGTACCACCTTTCTTTTCGTTTGTACCTCAAGGGGTTCGGAAATACAGAACATAAAAAAACCTGGTACCTAATATCGGAATCTCGGGCATTTTTGGTGATAATCAAAATCTGCAAGCGGGGTTAGATACACCGTCGTTTGTACCCGTTTGTACCATCTTTCTTTTCGTTTGTACCTCAAGGGGTTAGGAAATACAGGACTTTAAAAAACCTGGTACCTAATATCGGAATCTCGGGCATTTTTTGAGATAATCAAAATCTGCCAGCAGGGTTGGATTCACCGTCGTTTGTACCCGTTTGTACCACCTTTCTTTTCGTTTGTACCTCAAGGGGTTCGGAAATACAAGACTTTAAAAAACCTGGTAGCTAATATCGGAATCTCGGGCATCTTTTGAGATAATCAAAATCTGCCAGCAGGGTTGGATTCACCGTCGTTTGTACCCGTTTGTACCACCTTTCTTTTCGTTTGTACCTCAAGGGGTTCGGAAATACAAGACTTTAAAAAACCTGGTAGCTAATATCGGAATCTCGGGCATTTTTTGAGATAATCAAAATCTGCCAGCAGGGTTAGATACACCGTCGTTTGTACCCGTTTGTACCATCTTTCTTTTCGTTTGTACCTCAAGGGGTTCGGAAATACAGAACTTTAAAAAACCTGGTACCTAATATCGGAATCTCGAGCATTTTTGGTGATAATCAAAATCTGCAAGCTGGGTTAGATAAACCGTCGTTTGTACCCGTTTGTACCACCTTTCTTTTCGTTTGTACCCGTTTGTACCACCTTTCTTTTCGTTTGTACCTCAAGGGGTTCGGAAATACAGGACTTTAAAAAACCTGGTACCTAATATCGGAATCTCGGGCATTTTTTGAGATAATCAAAATCTGCCAGCAGGGTTGGATTCACCGTCGTTTGTACCCGTTTGTACCACCTTTCTTTTCGTTTGTACCTCAAGGGGTTCGGAAATACAAGACTTTAAAAAACCTGGTAGCTAATATCGGAATCTCGGGCATCTTTTGAGATAATCAAAATCTGCCAGCAGGGTTGGATTCACCGTCGTTTGTACCCGTTTGTACCACCTTTCTTTTCGTTTGTACCTCAAGGGGTTCGGAAATACAAGACTTTAAAAAACCTGGTAGCTAATATCGGAATCTCGGGCATTTTTTGAGATAGTCAAAATCTGCCAGCAGGGTTAGATACACCGTCGTTTGTACCCGTTTGTACCACCTTTCTTTTCGTTTGTACCTCAAGGGGTTCGGAAATACAGGACTTTAAAAAAACCTGGTAGCTAATATCGGAGCCTCGGGCATTTTTGGTGATAATCAAAATCTGCAAGCAGGGTTAGATACACCGTCGTTTGTACCCGTTTGTACCATCTTTCTTTTCGTTTGTACCTCAAGGGGTTCGGAAATACAGAACTTTAAAAAACCTGGTACCTAATATCGGAATCTCGGGCATTTTTGGTGATAATCAAAATCTGCAAGCAGGGTTAGATACACCGTCGTTTGTACCCGTTTGTACCATCTTTCTTTTCGTCTGTACCTCAAGGGGTTCGGAAATACAGAACTTTAAAAAACCTGGTAGCTAATATCGGAATCTCGGGCATCTTTTGAGATAATCAAAATCTGCCAGCAGGGTTGGATTCACCGTCGTTTGTACCCGTTTGTACCACCTTTCTTTTCGTTTGTACCTCAAGGGGTTCGGAAATACAAGACTTTAAAAAACCTGGTAGCTAATATCGGAATCTCGGGCATTTTTTGAGATAGTCAAAATCTGCCAGCAGGGTTAGATACACCGTCGTTTGTACCCGTTTGTACCACCTTTCTTTTCGTTTGTACCTCAAGGGGTTTGGAAATACAGGACTTTAAAAAAACCTGGTAGCTAATATCGGAATCTCGGGCATTTTTGGTGATAATCAAAATCTGCAAGCAGGGTTAGATACACCGTCGTTTGTACCCGTTTGTACCATCTTTCTTTTCGTTTGTACCTCAAGGGGTTCGGAAATACAGAACTTTAAAAAACCTGGTACCTAATATCGGAATCTCGGGCATTTTTGGTGATAATCAAAATCTGCAAGCAGGGTTAGATACACCGTCGTTTGTACCCGTTTGTACCATCTTTCTTTTCGTTTGTACCTCAAGGGGTTCGGAAATACAGGACTTTAAAAAACCTGGTACCTAATATCGGAATCTCGGGCATTTTTTGAGATAATCAAAATCTGCCAGCAGGGTTGGATTCACCGTCGTTTGTACCCGTTTGTACCACCTTTCTTTTCGTTTGTACCTCAAGGGGTTCGGAAATACAGGACTTTAAAAAACTTGGTACCTAATATCGGAATCTCGGGCATTTTTGGTGATAATCAAAATCTGCAAGCAGGGTTAGATACACCGTCGTTTGTACCCGTTTGTACCACCTTTCTTTTCGTTTGTACCTCAAGGGGTTCGGAAATACAGGACTTTAAAAAACCTGGTAGCTAATATCGGAATCTCGGGCATTTTTTGAGATAATCAAAATCTGCCAGCAGGGTTGGATTCACCGTCGTTTGTACCCGTTTGTACCACCTTTCTTTTCGTTTGTACCTCAAGGGGTTCGGAAATACAGAACATAAAAAAACCTGGTACCTAATATCGGAATCTCGGGCATTTTTGGTGATAATCAAAATCTGCAAGCGGGGTTAGATACACCGTCGTTTGTACCCGTTTGTACCATCTTTCTTTTCGTTTGTACCTCAAGGGGTTCGGAAATACAGAACTTTAAAAAACCTAGTACCTAATATCGGAATCTCGGGCATTTTTGGTGATAATCAAAATCTGCAAGCGGGCTTAGATACACCGTCGTTTGTACCCGTTTGTACCATCTTTCTTTTCGTTTGTACCTCAAGGGGTTCGGAAATACAGGACTTTAAAAAACCTGGTAGCTAATATCGGAATCTCGGGCATTTTTTGAGATAATCAAAATCTGCCAGCAGGGTTGGATTCACCGTCGTTTGTACCCGTTTGTACCACCTTTCTTTTCGTTTGTACCTCAAGGGGTTCGGAAATACAGGACTTTAAAAAACCTGGTATCTAATATCGGAATCTCGAGCATTTTTGGTGATAATCAAAATCTGCAAGCGGGGTTAGATAAACCGTCGTTTGTACCCGTTTGTACCACCTTTCTTTTCGTTTGTACCTCAAGGGGTTCGGAAATACAGGACTTTAAAAAACCTGGTAGCTAATATCGGAATCTCGGGCATTTTTGGTGATAATCAAAATCTGCAAGCGGGGTTAGATACACCGTCGTTTGTACCCGTTTGTACCATCTTTCTTTTCGTTTGTACCTCAAGGGGTTAGGAAATACAGGACTTTAAAAAACCTGGTACCTAATATCGGAATCTCGGGCATTTTTGATGATAATCAAAATCTGCAAGCGGGGTTAGATACACCGTCGTTTGTACCCGTTTGTACCATCTTTCTTTTCGTTTGTACCTCAAGGGGTTCGGAAATACAGAACTTTAAAAAACCTGGTACCTAATATCGGAATCTCGAGCATCTTTTGAGATAATCAAAATCTGCCAGCGGGGTTAGATAAACCGTCGTTTGTACCCGTTTGTACCACCTTTCTTTTCGTTTGTACCTCAAGGGGTTCGGAAATACAGGACTTTAAAAAACCTGGTAGCTAATATCGGAATCTCGGGCATTTTTGGTGATAATCAAAATCTGCAAGCGGGGTTAGATACACCGTCGTTTGTACCCGTTTGTACCATCTTTCTTTTCGTTTGTACCTCAAGGGGTTAGGAAATACAGGACTTTAAAAAACCTGGTACCTAATATCGGAATCTCGGGCATTTTTTGAGATAATCAAAATCTGCCAGCAGGGTTGGATTCACCGTCGTTTGTACCCGTTTGTACCACCTTTCTTTTCGTTTGTACCTCAAGGGGTTCGGAAATACAGGACTTTAAAAAACCTGGTAGCTAATATCGGAATCTCGGGCATTTTTGGTGATAATCAAAATCTGCAAGCGGGGTTAGATACACCGTCGTTTGTACCCGTTTGTACCATCTTTCTTTTCGTTTGTACCTCAAGGGGTTAGGAAATACAGGACTTTAAAAAACCTGGTACCTAATATCGGAATCTCGGGCATTTTTTGAGATAATCAAAATCTGCCAGCAGGGTTGGATTCACCGTCGTTTGTACCCGTTTGTACCACCTTTCTTTTCGTTTGTACCTCAAGGGGTTCGGAAATACAAGACTTTAAAAAACCTGGTAGCTAATATCGGAATCTCGGGTATCTTTTGAGATAATCAAAATCTGCCAGCAGGGTTGGATTCACCGTCGTTTGTACCCGTTTGTACCACCTTTCTTTTCGTTTGTACCTCAAGGCGTTCGGAAATACAAGACTTTAAAAAACCTGGTACCTAATATCGGAATCTCGGGCATGTTTGGTGATAATCAAAATCTGCAAGCGGGGTTAGATACACTGTCGTTTGTACCCGTTTGTACCATCTTTCTTTTCGTTTGTACCTCAAGGGGTTCGGAAATACAGAACTTTAAAAAACCTGGTACCTAATATCGGAATCTCGGGCATTTTTGGTGATAATCAAAATCTGCAAGCGGGGTTAGATAAACCGTCGTTTGTACCCGTTTGTACCACCTTTCTTTTCGTTTGTACCTCAAGGGGTTCGGAAATACAGGACTTTAAAAAACCTGGTACCTAATATCGGAATCTCGGGCATTTTTGGTTAGGAAATACAGGACTTTAAAAAACCTGGTACCTAATATCGGAATCTCGGGCATTTTTTGAGATAATCAAAATCTGCCAGCAGGGTTGGATTCACCGTCGTTTGTACCCGTTTGTACCACCTTTCTTTTCGT
Organism: Polyploca ridens; assembly: GCA_951394255.1. Lineage (NCBI taxonomy): Eukaryota > Metazoa > Arthropoda > Insecta > Lepidoptera > Drepanidae > Polyploca > Polyploca ridens. Next base: position 2,499,681 of record OX596267.1, read on the forward strand.
TTGTACCTCAAGGGGTTCGGAAATACAAGACTTTAAAAAACCTGGTAGCTAATATCGGAATCTCGGGCATCTTTTGAGATAATCAAAATCTGCCAGCAGGGTTGGATTCACCGTCGTTTGTACCCGTTTGTACCACCTTTCTTTTCGTTTGTACCTCAAGGGGTTCGGAAATACAGGACTTTAAAAAACCTGGTAGCTAATATCGGAATCTCGGGCATTTTTTGAGATAATCAAAATCTGCCAGCAGGGTTGGATTCACCGTCGTTTGTACCCGTTTGTACCACCTTTCTTTTCGTTTGTACCCGTTTGTACCACCTTTCTTTTCGTTTGTACCTCAAGGGGTTCGGAAATACAGGACTTTAAAAAACCTGGTACCTAATATCGGAATCTCGAGCATTTTTGGTGATAATCAAAATCTGCAAGCGGGGTTAGATAAACCGTCGTTTGTACCCGTTTGTACCACCTTTCTTTTCGTTTGTACCTCAAGGGGTTCGGAAATACAGGACTTTAAAAAACCTGGTAGCTAATATCGGAATCTCGGGCATTTTTGGTGATAATCAAAATCTGCAAGCGGGGTTAGATACACCGTCGTTTGTACCCGTTTGTACCATCTTTCTTTTCGTTTGTACCTCAAGGGGTTAGGAAATACAGGACTTTAAAAAACCTGGTACCTAATATCGGAATCTCGGGCATTTTTGATGATAATCAAAATCTGCAAGCGGGGTTAGATACACCGTCGTTTGTACCCGTTTGTACCATCTTTCTTTTCGTTTGTACCTCAAGGGGTTCGGAAATACAGAACTTTAAAAAACCTGGTACCTAATATCGGAATCTCGAGCATTTTTGGTGATAATCAAAATCTGCAAGCGGGGTTAGATAAACCGTCGTTTGTACCCGTTTGTACCACCTTTCTTTTCGTTTGTACCTCAAGGGGTTCGGAAATACAGGACTTTAAAAAACCTGGTAGCTAATATCGGAATCTCGGGCATTTTTGGTGATAATCAAAATCTGCAAGCGGGGTTAGATACACCGTCGTTTGTACCCGTTTGTACCATCTTTCTTTTCGTTTGTACCTCAAGGGGTTAGGAAATACAGGACTTTAAAAAACCTGGTACCTAATATCGGAATCTCGGGCATTTTTTGAGATAATCAAAATCTGCCAGCAGGGTTGGATTCACCGTCGTTTGTACCCGTTTGTACCACCTTTCTTTTCGTTTGTACCTCAAGGGGTTCGGAAATACAAGACTTTAAAAAACCTGGTAGCTAATATCGGAATCTCGGGCATCTTTTGAGATAATCAAAATCTGCCAGCAGGGTTGGATTCACCGTCGTTTGTACCCGTTTGTACCACCTTTCTTTTCGTTTGTACCTCAAGGGGTTCGGAAATACAAGACTTTAAAAAACCTGGTAGCTAATATCGGAATCTCGGGCATTTTTTGAGATAATCAAAATCTGCCAGCAGGGTTAGATACACCGTCGTTTGTACCCGTTTGTACCACCTTTCTTTTCGTTTGTACCTCAAGGGGTTCGGAAATACAGGACTTTAAAAAAACCTGGTAGCTAATATCGGAATCTCGGGCATTTTTGGTGATAATCAAAATCTGCAAGCAGGGTTAGATACACCGTCGTTTGTACCCGTTTGTACCATCTTTCTTTTCGTTTGTACCTCAAGGGGCTCAGAACAGATTTAGAGAACAGGATTTTTAAAGTCCTGTATTTCCGAACCCCTTGAGGTACAAACGAAAAAATAGTTGGTACAAACGGGTACAAACGACGGTGGATCCAACCCTGCTGGCAGATTTTGATTATCTCAAAAAATGCCCGAGATTCCGATATTAGGGACTAGGTTTTTTAAAGTCCTGTATTTCCGAACCCCTTGAGGTACAAACGAAATGAAAGATGGTACAAGCAAGTACATACCCAGTACAAAAATATGCATTAACAAAAAAAAAACAATATCTTCAAGTCGGGTTCCGAGCATTTTTCAACCCCCCGTATCTCCGAAACCCTTGAGGTACAAACGAAAAAAAAGTTGGTACAAACAGGTACATACGGAGTACTAACATATGCAAAAATAAAAATAACGATATCTTCAAGTCGGGTTCTGAGCATTTGTCAACCCCCCGTATCTCCGAACCCCTTGAGGTACAAACGAAAAAAAAGTTGGTACAAACAGGTACATACGGAGTACTAACATATGCAAAAATAAAAATAACGATATCTTCAAGTCGGGTTCTGAGCATTTTTCAACCCCCCGTATCTCCGAACCCCTTGAGGTACAAACGAAAAAAAAGTTGGTACAAACAGGTACATACGGAGTACTAACATATGCAAAAATAAAAATAACGATATCTTCAAGTCGGGTTCTGAGCATTTTTCAACCCCCCGTATCTCCGAACCCCTTGAGGTACAAACGAAAAAAAAGTTGGTACAAACAGGTACATACGGAGTACTTACATATGCAAAAAAAAAAATTACAATATCTTCAAGTCGGGTTCCAGGTTCACACAGGTTCGCGCCGCGTGAGTGTATGAGTTTTGTGTACGTATGCGACGGTTCACCAAAGTGTTGCCTACTGTTAGCAGTCAGAAAGTCACAATTAAAATCGAAATTCTCTAGACAGATTTTTTAAAACGGATAATTTCACTATACAGTTAAATATTATTAAGAATTTAATATTTAAGAAAAAATCTATTTTATATCCACCTACTTTTCAAGTCTGCCAATGACTAAATGATAGCAAATTTAATTGAATTATTTATTTTTGTACTGCTTTACTTACGAAAACACCTCAAAAGGTTTGTAATAGGAGTAAGCGAAACAAAACAGTAGGTAACAGTAGGTAACTAATAAAAGTATGTAAACTGATAACCACCAGTTATCAGTTTACATACTTTTATTAGTTTTAATAGTAATTTAGCTACTTTATATTGATTTGAATATTAAATCAAACTTCAAATTGTGTTTTCACAAAGTGTAAAATAAAGTATGTTTATTTTTGTAGGAGAGTATAATTCAGAATAATTCAAGAATGATTCGAAGGTCATTTGGTTTTATACGTATAATTCCGGGATTTTTACATCTGTAGTCACGACCCTTTTGTCCGGAAACGGGCCTAGTTTTCTGTTAGATTATTTTTGGAACGTCTCGGCCACTTCGAAATTAGTTTCGATGGAGCCCTGTCGAATTTTATCATGTTACGATATCCGTGCTGAATTGAAATTTGTTTTATCGATTGTAATTCGCGAGAATTATTATCATTAACGTGACTAGCTAAATTTAAATTATCGGTTCATCAATTCGAATGCATTTGTGGAATCGATATCTGCAAATCGATTACTTTAGTAACCTAAGAATGTATGTAGCAAAAGAAGCTTTCATACAAATGGGTATTTTTATCAGCAGTTTAGCTCCTTTCCTACATGATGATTAATGGCACTATGATTTATGATTGCCACGATCGGCTAATGTACATTTAAGCATTGCTTCTAGCCTAGAACTAGGTAAATTGCTGCTAACGTATTCGGTAATGGATCTGTTTACTGCCACTGTTTCTTTTATTTTTCGAAGGTTAGTATTTAAGTTGGCGTCAAAGAATAATTTGCTGTCCCTTGTCTTTGCTGCTTTTTTTCCAGCTGTAGAAGTTACTAAGATTACTGTTACGTCATATAAGTGTTTTTCATTATGCAGTGTCAATTTTCTAATTTTGCAGAGCATGATATTAATGTTAACCCCTCTTGAAGTAATGGGCTCAGAAAGCGTAGCGTGCAAGATTTAATTAAATTAATCATGGCTAATTTCTAAAATGTATAAATGCTTAGATATAATCGTTTAGATTTAAAGAAATGATGGTAGAATGGAATGAATCGGGTACTTATCGTATGAAATATTAATAATATTAAAACGTATTTTATCTTTAAACAGTAAGCAAGTGGAATTATAGAAGTGGATCCACTATATATGTTAATATTAAAGTGAAAATTGGATGTGTGACAGTGACTTGAAATCTTAGGGGTGATAGGCGTGAGGGTGCTTGTTTTTTTATATCAATCTCATCAGAGTATGTAATGATGTATCCTAACTCGTAAAGTCACGCAAAGTCTGGAAAGGATAAAACTGGCTATCAAGTGGAATCTGCTGGAACCCATTGGTGGTACCTGTGGCTGTGAGATGTGTTAAGCCTTTCGAAAATAAACTGAAAAATTATCTTTGAAAATGTTCCCCCATATATAACGAAAATGATGATTGTGTTCTATTTATTATTGCTTCATACGGGAAGATGGAATCTCGTGATAACTAGTCTTCCTTCAAAGTATTTATTGAGCAAAATCACGCTACAATGCTTTTAATAGTTCTATGAAATTAAAAGATTGAAGCAAGAAGCTAGAATGAATTTAATTAAACACTCGCATATATTCTGTAGTCTGTTTGCATCTCCATAATTTCATCACCGTACCCGCGCACTTGGAGACATTTGCATTTGAAAGTAAATGAAAATGGTAAATTTTCCGGTGTTTGCCTTAAAAATGCGTTGTTTCAAGTTCATTATCATTATTTTATTGCCACGTTTTAGTAACTTTCTTGTCTGCTTATTATTGCATGCGCTCCACGTTTTAGAATGGTATATTAACGTTTAATATTTAGTCTCGTACAAACGTTACTCATTTCTCATCCACATAATTTTCATCATTCATCATTATCATGACAAACAGATAATTTTAATTATCAAGCAAAACGATTGTGAAGAATAGACAAATGGAAGAGTGATATCATAATTAATCGGTTCTTGATTATTTATTACTGCTGTGTCCTCTAAGTTATGCATGACCATTCCATCTGCTGAAGAAGTGTTTTTACCTTACTACTCAGTCAGATTAGAATTTAATGCTTTTTAGTGCAAACCAATTTTGATCTGATTTATTATTTCTTGTACTAGAACTATGGTTGAAGTCAGTTTCCACAAAATCAATCTGTGTTCAAAGAAGCTGCCACAATAACATCTCCCGTGAAAGCCAAGTTCGGTAAACGCAGGCACCATAAATATTCCGCTGCGTATATTATTTGGTATTACCATACGCATGTCGCCAGTGTCGTCCGTGACTTGTTTGTTGAATATAGGACTAATCTAAAAACTTCTGAGAGTTACCTGAATTTGTGGAAAACTCTGAGAACACATGTAAAAGGCTAGAAACTTTGCCTTCTTTACATAGGTGAATTTTAATCCTGTTCACGTGGATGCGTCAGATTGAGGTCAGATTGAATTCTCCAAAGAAAATTGATAATTTTTGAAGCAATATAATTATTCGATGATGCTACTGAATCTGAGGTCAAAATTGAGGTAATTATTGTAGTTGCCTTATAAGCTCTGTAAAGGTCGGCAACACATCGACATTGCCCTGGTACCTATGACTTATGTTTATAGATAACGACTGCTTACCATCGGGTGGAATTAGAATCCTGGACATAAGAAGACACAATCCTCAATTCAATTCAATTCTTGATACTTGACATCAATTTCATTTTCGGAACTTTATTATGGGCATAAGAATTTAGCATTCCATCTAAGTTAAAAGGGTTTGAATAACTAAACAACCTTAAAAATAGCAACATCGCTGGTTTAATCAAGCACATCTTCCATAAACAACCCGCTGTTCATCTCATTGTACAATATTACGTACAATACCGCCAATAGAGATGCATTATTTATGTATGAGATCGTGTGTCGGTGTAAGATCTAAACTTGAGCGTCGTGTATGGAATGGAGGAGGTATTAGTACGTGATTTTGTGTTACATATACAAAGCGTAGATTGAATCTCTTGTGCAAGAGATGCAAACTACGCTTTGCTTTATTGATCCTTTTGCGAGCAGCACAGGAGTGGAACTCACTTCTGCGGACTGTGGTTTCTGACCAAGATGTCTTCAAAGTAATAGGTGAATAGGAATTATCCTCGGCTCTCGTAATAACTGCTTCAGAAGTCAGTTGATGGCCAAACGTAGGACCATTTATCATTTTATTTTCATCAGACATCTGTATCTATTTAACCCTGTCAAAGACAAAAACAGTAAGATCCATATTAATATCTCTTGGAAGATGCAATTACATCTTATCCACATGTAATACTTATCCAAGAGTACCTACTACCATACCCAATCATCAGGTACGTCGGTGGTATTTGTTCTGAGTAAGCAAACTGAAGTGGCAGTGGTCAGTTTGTTTATGAATCGATAAAATGCAGACAGCGTAGGTGCTTGGCGCCATTAACATATCGGTCGTCCAAAAAATATCAAAGCAGATGGTGAAAATAATATATAAATATTGAAAAAAAAAAAAAAAACAGTTTTCCTGCTACGCAATTCTACTTTCATACCGACCTATGCGGCTCAAAGGAGCACTTCAGCTTGAAAGAGGCCTGATTTCAAGCTGCAAAAGTAAAACGTGAGCTAAATGTGCACATCGCAATTTTTATTATCCACTGGTATAAAAGTACGTGCGCTAGAAAGCGCTTTATGATTCCAAAGACGCAGAATGAAAGTCGTATTATACCTCCAACGTAATGTCACGATAATAGCACATAATAGCAACATTGTACAATGACTATCATAGAATAGAGTGGGTTTAAACATGGTCAAGATTATCTGAGCCGATGGAAAGACTGGCTGGATTGTGCAGTTTCGTAACGTATTCAAAGTTAAAGATCTCTCGTTGAATTACGGAGTTATATGATCTTCAAGAGGCGTGAAAAATCCTGCAAATCATGAAAATTGGTAACGCCCTGTTTCGCTCAGTTTCACTTTGTGCTCAGGGAATCGAAACTTATAGTCTTTTAGTGTAAATCAAAGTCATTAAATCATTTCGATAACAAAAAGCTGTTTCGCCGTTTTAGGAAAACAGATGGTTCCAAACTAATACCTTAATTGGAAACTTGCTGAAGAAAGTAGCCAGAACAATTATGAATCATTGTGTCGTTAGAAGTTTTCTAATTGGTCAGGTCCAAAATTGGCAATTGGTTGGATCATCTTGTCGTTTAGAGACAGAAGTGGGTGTTGTTTAGGTGTCTGTGATCTATTTACTTTAATTCTTTTAATTGTTCGTCTGGAAACTTCAAATTGGACTGCAATAGTGTCATAAAACCAACATTTTAAGATATATGACATAATCTGCGCAATTTAACTGTCGGTGATAGAAAACATCTTGAGGAAACCATAGCACAAGCAACTCTTGGTAGAAACCATCTGAATAGTACCTACCTTCCGTTGTTGTTGTGTATTTCAGTAGAACAGCTGGTGACCACTTCAGCTGGCTAGTCTCCCTGCTTGTCTGCCTTCCGATCATGATCTAGCTAGTCTAGCTCCAACTTTAAAATATTTGTCCGTAGTTATTCCGTATCTGCTTTTAATACTTGCAATTGTATGTATCTTCGTATTTATAATTATACCCCGTGGGATGTAAGGCGACCCGTTATCTGAATACAATGTGAAATGCAACTGTTTTCTTTGAGCAAATTATTATAATTTCTGTTGCTAGTTCACTGGGTCGTCGGGTTACCGTAATGTTTAACTAAATTAAAAGATCTTGGACATTATGCTGGCGCAAATTATTGAGGGTCATGAGATACGATGTCAATAAGCCACTATTGATACTTCATGTGCCAAAAAGGGAAAAACATAGTGCGACAAGGAAACTTCTTAGCTTCGTCATATCTTTGGAGTATGATAATGTTTAAGCAGTTTTTGTTTTTCATTATGAAGTTGAGTTAATTGTTGTAACACTTTTGTACTAAGGCATTTTAAAGAAACGTAAAACCGAGATCTTTCAAAATATCCACAAAAATAATGATTGACGTGTCTGAAAGTTACGGAAGTTCTTTGGTTACAGCAACACCACGTTTGTCGTATGTGCGTGTGCGCAGACCCACTGCCGTATCTAATTACCGCTATGTAATCCAACCGAGTTAACGGACCCAATACTTACCTTGCCTTGATTTGTGACCACAGTTTTTGTTTCTTTGCTGAAGTTTTCTGCTCTAATATACTTCGGAAGATTTTTTGTCTGTTTTTCTTGTGAGATAACTGTTGTAACACGGTTTCGTTGTTGGGTGCTAACTTGCCAAGAATCTCTTAGTATGTTTTAAACTATTCATTGGAATTAGCTTAGTTACTAAGACAGTCGGATTTGGCGCTTCAAAATTAGCCTTGAATTTCACATTGGCATACTAATGAAGTACTACATTTTTATGGTCATCCACTATACAATTAGCATCATACTTACGACTGGCAGTATATTATGGTGTGAGGGAATACAGATTGCTTACACCGATGGTTTAATTGCTTAATTAGTGTTATAACTTTGCTCATTTCATTCGTTGTAAAGCTTCAGATGTAATATCAGTTATTAAAATTCTTTCTACGACTTCATTAGATCCTTTAGTTTGAAAAGATAAGTCACCGGAATTCCTTTTCGTCTTGTGTTTTGACTCTATGTTGTGTGTTCATGACATTATACAGCTGAGTTACCGTGTGAGGAATTGATGATGAACTAAATTGAATTTCAGTGAAGTTATCTAGATTTATAAAATATACCCTAAGTGGGGCGCTACAGTCAATAAATTACTTAAAAGACCGTTTAATCATCATACAGGATGTTTTTTTGGTCAGCGACAAGCGACCCAGGAGCGGTAGTACAAATATAACATTTTCCAAAAATGGACTTAATTCCATTAAATACTGTAAATGCGTTGAGAAATACCTTATTCAATTTGAAATAAAATTACCGCAACGTATGGTTACTAGCCACGTGCACTGACTAGAGCTAGGCGCAAGCCGCCATTGCCCCACCCCTTTACTCCCTCGCACTCCTGTTGAGTATTACGTCTATATTTTAGCTTATTACATGATTTTCCAAATAATATTATTTTTATTTTTATTATTATAAAAAAAAAAAGTATTTTTTTATATTTTTTTTCCACTAGTATCAGTTGTATTATAGATCCTGAGTCGCTCGTCGCTGACCAAAACAACAACCTGTATATCAGATCTTAAAAATGTGAAGCAAAATTCATGTCATGAAATTTTCTTGCGACGATATTTTGCTAACTTTCTATGTTATGAGAACTGATATTTTAAGTTAGTTACTAAGAAGATGTTTTAAGTTTTAAATTACAAGTATTATTTTAAATTTAAAACATTTTGTGATAAAAAATCAACAACACTATTCCAATCTAAATCAACAGTTTCTCATATATCGGTTTGTTTGGCATATTCGCGTACTAGTTAACCCAGTAATGGTTCGGTTAATTCTGGATTGGAAACACTCGTGAGTCATTGTTGTGGTTCTGAATTAAGGGGAGAGTTTTAATTTACCTATAGCTTTTAATACTACTAATTATTAAGCAAGCATACGGCCACGCCTGAGGACGAAAATAAAAAAAAAATAGTACCGAACACTGCATTGGCCAGCGCAGTCAGCCGAAAGTCGAAAATCGCCCGCGTAATTCGATTTTCACTTTTGACGTCCGACACTCAATTAATATTGGCACGCTTTATTGCATGTGTTCCTAATCCTAAGCTTTGAAGGAACGATGAAGCAAGAATAAGTTGTCCCACCCACTTGGCCTTAACGTGTATGACCTACAACAATCGAGAATTATGAAATTGGTTCACATGACGTTTTCGTACGGTTGAGCTTTTGATTTTGAGCATGACTTGGCAACACCTCACGAATACTTTGCAATTAATTAACCGACTTCAAAATATAAGGAGGTTCTCATAATAATTCGAACTTTTCGCCTATAGCCTCACTCGTGCGTACTTCATTTTTGTGAATGAGTGATTGTTTTTTACAAGTTACAAGCTTTTATTTATCTTGCAATGTATGTATGTATGTTTGTTCGGGTGGAATCTTGCAGGTCGAATTTCACCCACTTCCAGTGGTCGGATTGACTTGATATTTGGTATACATTAGTATATTGGATGCCAATGCAAGTACAGTCACTCCAAAAAAGCTTATTGTAGGACTAATTGGAAACTTAGGTGGGTTGGGTGACTGTGTTAATAACTTACAACAATTTACTTCAATACTCTGAACCATTTATTTATCCTTCTTACTCTGAATCAATAATATCTCTGAATACACAATTCTTAACTCAATGCGATGCGCTCGCCGCGACCGACCGCCACCGCGCCGCGCCCGCTAAGAACCGAATCGGTCACACCCGCACGCAGTCGCTCACAAAACACAAGCGAGTGGGTAGGCGAGATGTTCAGCCGCCAACAGCTCCACTCACACATACTGTATGTATGTGACATACATCACATCGACAAAGCTATTCCTTACACTCCCTCCCTTTGTCGAATACATCATCAATACTTAAATTTTAATTGAACAAATTACTTTAACAATATAACCAAAGCGAGTAGCAAAGATAAGCTTACAACAATATATATAGAAGTAAAATGAACAATATAAATAAACAAACTGAAATTATATATATCAAAGATATGATGATAAATTATTGAAGGTTTGGCTTCAACTTCTTATTTTTCTTTCCTAGCATACGGTTTCATTGTTGATACTGTCCTGAAAGCATACAAAGACAAATAAAAATCTATACATGTTAAATCTTATCTCTGAATATTGAGTTTTGTAATTCATCTTAATTTCTTTTTCTTATTTTTCTCTGTTTTGGTAATTTTATCTCATCAGTCTTCAAATTCAAATTCATAAAGTATTTATTCAATTTAGGCCCTGATAAGACACTTATGAACATTAACACAATGACTCTACACCGGTTCCAAATAACTGTAAATGAGAAGATTCCGGCAAGAAACTCGGCAAGACCTCTTGTCTTGTTTTATATTTAATTGAACCATTGCTTCCATAACTCTTTATTATCCTCTGTATTAATTGCTTCTTCAAATGTGATTGAGTCTTTTTGAATTCATGTTAATAAAATATGCCCTAATTCATCTTCTCTTATCTCTTCGACTTCTGAAACTCTGGTATACCGGGCAAAGCTTATATCTTCAATTGTCTTAGCTATACTTCCCGTAATTGGACCATCAGCTTTGTTTATTGGCATCTCTGAATTTTTCTGTTCATACTGTTTCTCTGAATGTATTTTATTTTCCTCTGAATTGTTTTTTTTATATCTGCCTCTCTTTCTAGGCCCAGATATACTTATATTTACCTCTGAATGATCTTTTTCTACTATTTCTTCACCTACTGTATATTCAGTTTTCTTATCTGATTCGCTTTCTTCTTCTACCACTGTAGATTGAGATTTTGAATATACATCTTTATACACGAATCTTTCTATGAATCTTACATGTCTTAATTCAATTATTTTTTTTCGTGCTAGAATGCCATATGTTATATCATGTGGATGTATGCCCTACTAATTAGGTTGCGATACATTGCTAAACTTTGTTTCAACAAAAGGTAGTTTTATGTAGGCGATACAACCAAACCATCTTATTTACTCTAAATGACATCTTGCTTTTGGTGAGAATTTTAATATAGGGACTTCATAATTAAATGATTTATGTAGGGTTATGTTATAAGTATGAACAGCTGCAGCTAATTCCCACATACTTGGTGGTAAACCTGAATCACACATATACGCTCTCATCGTTCTCTGAATAGATTTATTGAATCTTTTGGCTGTACCAGTAAGTTCAGGAGTATAGCGTGGACCGCTATCTGACTCTATTTTTCTCTTTGCATAATCTTTGTAAGTTTCCACCTGTAAACTCAGTACCTCTATCTGACATCTGTCTGTACCTAATAAATTTCGAGTAGAACTGAAATAGCTTACGAACGCTTCACTTCGTCTTTAGATTTTAAGCAGTATAGGTACATTGGCATATTATAGATAATAATCACCTACAAGAACAATTATGTACTTCTTTTGACCAGTCCATGAAAAGTGTTTAATTGGCCCTATCACATCTGAATAAATTATTTGAAGTGACCTCTCTGTTCTACTTCTATTTTGTTTTAGTGGAAGTTTTCCATTTTTGACACATCTAGTATGGCTTCACTCTGAGTGGCTTTTGAAAACTTTTTTTTTTTTTTTTATTTAATTATTTTTGTTTTGTTTTTAGGTTATTTTAGGGTTTTTAAGTTAATAGGTTCTCTTAACACTCTGAACTGAATTTATATGAGCTGAGATCTTCCAAACTCTCCCTCCCAATCGCAGACCCTACATCTCTTACATATGTTTCAACAGACTCAGAAGTCTCTCCCTCCGACTCTGACATTTCGTTGTCTTTATTGGTTTGCGATTGTTCGGAAGATTCATCGTCAATTGCTAAACACACAGAGCAAATATAATTATCTAATAGAATAATATATAATTTAAGTATTTATTTATTAATATCGTATATATTATAGGTATCTTTGAACTTCAAATATAACTATCCAATTAGGTTTTTCATAAACCCCTTCAAATATAGTATTATCATTCCCTTTATTATAAACTCTGAATATTTTGTAATTTAAATATGTACAAAACTCTGCATCTACTATTTTACGTAACGACAATAGGTATTCTGATATATCTTTTACCACAATCATAATTTTTAGTTTAATATGATATCCATCTAATTTATCATTTCTAAGCAAACGATTACCTCTACCATCTATAACAACATCAGCAAATTCATTTTTATTTGCGCTAATAACTCAACTGTCAGATTTTTTAAAATAACTTATAATTACTTTTATTAATAATTTGACTTATAGATCCTGAGTCAGCATTAAACTCTAAATGCTTTTAATTATTTAAACTATTATCAAAATGTCTCTTCTTACCCTCTGGCTCTTCATACTCATCATAATATCCATTACAGCCCTTGTAGCTCTCGTGCTCAGTTAATCCTTCATTATAGTCAGCTCTTCTATCTGTTGACTGAACTGTTGATCCTCGATTGCCTCCTCTACACCTGGGATTGCCTGTGAAGTTGCCTCTCGAGCTGCCTCTGAGGTTGCCTCTGAAGTTGCCTCTGGAACTGCCTCTAAAGTTGCCTCGGAATTTGCCTATGAATTAGAATCTAAAAAGTTTAATCAAAAAGTTGCATCTGAACTTGCCTCTGAACTTGCCTCGGATATTGACACTTTTTCCTCTGAATTTACTCGAGTTGAACTGACTTCTCCTTTCCTGCTATCTCTTAATTTCTTTAAAATGTCCATGGGTTCAGTTAAACCTAAGATTTTCTTATGACGACTTATGATATTCTTAATCTATAAGACTAACATAATATACCCTTTACCAAGTTCTTTCTTAACATAATCTCGGTCTCTGAAAGTCCAGTTGATGCCGGTTGGTTTGAGTCAATCAGATCAAGTAACATCCAATTTTAAATTTTGTGTTCAACAGTCTAACAAAACTTGACTTAAGACAAACAGACACCTGTCTGTTTGTATTGCCTCTGAATTTTTGGACTTATCTTGTTTAAGTTGCTACAACCTAATCCCTGTTGAGATTGCATGTTTGCTCTTTATTCTGGTATCTACAAACCTTTAGATTTCTCAAATTCAAGCATATGCGTTTGACATTTGTACAGCTTATCAACTCAATCCAAATAAATCATTTATTTCTAGACCTTCGCAGGCACATATGAATAGTCTGACTCTAATACTGATTTGGAAGGCTGCATCTGCTGAGAAGAGCCGGCAATAAACTCAGTAATTACTCTTTTCAAAACAAGCTTAGATTTATTACATAATATTTACATTCTAATCGCACAGACAACATTTGCGTACCCCGGCAGCAAACTATAAATTAGACTGAATCGATATTTAATAAGTAAATAGCAAATTCAAGCAGACCAGCCCACACAAGCAGTACCTGTTCACAAGTATGACGCATGTGGCAGCCATTAGCCTCATCACCATATTGGAGAGAAGAGGACGAACTACTTCTCTAAGCAAGACTCCAGTCGTCCCATCTTTTGATATTTCACAATTAACAAGATCATCAAAATATTTATTAACAAGATCATGTACACTGGAAGTAGTAGCCTACAAATCCTCTAAACCTTTTTGAGGATTGGGTGTGTTGTTAGTCACTTTGTTATACTCTGAATTATCTTTTGTGGTCCCACTCATAACCTCTGAAGTACTCTCTGAACCTCCTTTAGTTGTGGTTGTTGCTGTGAAGTAACATATTCAACAATTACCTGGGTTTACTCCTCTTAAACATTTTCAGATCTGAACTCTTACACTCTTTATACAAAAGTTTCTAATCTTGACAAGATTTAAACTTTTAACCTCTTACCATAATCACAGCACTCTGAATTTTCAGTCAAATATAGATGGATTGTAAAGCAAAATATTCTTATTTTGTTTGATGGGATCAGAATGATTAACCTCCTCACCAACTCTGACTCTCATGTACTCTGCATACCCTTCGCTCAGATTGTCGGTAGTTCCACTTTGAGCGCTTGTACTAGCCATCTGTTCCAGAATTGTAAAACATTCTAAATTAGTTGCTTTTATTGTTATATTTATGTATTATTATTTTTAGGTAAATTTATAAGAAATTTCTCCCAAAACAATCAACTCTTACTTGTTTCTCTCTTTTAACCTCTTGATTTATAATACAATACCAGGTAATCTCTATATTTCAACTAATCAAGTAATGTTTCTTGCTCCTGAACTAAAGCACCGAACCACAAGTTACTTTAGCTCGAAGCGAGAAATCAGATTCTCTCACCGAGCACACTACGCATGCACACCACTCGCCGATGTTCAACTCCACGCGTTACCATGAAAGTTGGTCGGTTTTGGGTTGCGCAAGCACACACGTAGGTCCCGAATGAGGTCCTCCAATCTCCCTAATCAATGATCAGGCTCCACTGAACACAAGCTTCACCTGACCATTGATCCTGGAATTTAATGAATTTGCTCGTGATTAATTTTGATTAGAATTTATGCAATGAACGAAAAACCCCACAGAGCCAGTAATCCAGTATCTGACCGCAAGGCAAGCCAGAACGGGACACCAAACTCATGCGAAGAATCTCTATTCACTCGTAGCAGTAAATTCAAGAAACATATTCAAGTATTGAGCCAAATTCAATATTCGACTGAATTTCTCTTCCTCTCATTCCCTCTTAATAGTTAAGTTATACTCTGAATATTAATTTAATAACTTATATTTTCCTCTGAATAATACTCTGGCTATTTTATTTTTTATTGTAATACTTTTTTTTTTTTTTTTTTTTTACTCAAATATTAAAGTACCTTCAGACGAAATTATTTTCTCAGTGTTAAAATCGATCGTCTTAATGAATTTATTAATAATAAGATCAGAGAAACCTTCTTTATCAACCACAACGTAATTTACATCTTAATATATTAATCTCTTTATTATTATAGCCTCTTCGCTATAGATACCTTTACTGTAAACTCTTCACTTTTGTTACGACAAATACATCTATCTAATTAAAGCACGGCAGTAAATGAAAATCCCTTTTTGCATCTACACAAGAGAGTAATATATAGCATGCATGGGACCAAGGGCATTTAACAAATTACGTACCGGCCCGGGATATTTGTGAAAGCCGCCTAAACTCCCTCCGTTTAGTGCGAACGCAAGTCACTTGCTAGCTCGCTAGACAACGACTTGTGCTGCCCAACGTGTTGAGTCAAGGAGCCAACACGAGTGCTGAAACCACCACGACTCACTTATACACAAGGTGTACAAGCTTGCCCCGAAACCAACGATACGCGACCGCCCCGAGAGAAATAGACAGATAGCACACTAACCTCGCATACACGAGCGCTAGGCCTTACACTCGCGCACACTCAGCCAGCGGCCACTGCCCAAAAACCCACAACGAACACGCACCGACAAGCCTCGCCTGGCCGCTTCATGCACACTATCGCTGCCCGGCCAACCAAACTCCCGTATTATTTTACACTCTTGTTTCCGTTCTCTAACTTTCGACTAATGCAATTTTATTATTTTTTTTTTCATTTAATTTACACACACCTTCAATAGACTCTTAATTATTTTTTTTCTTCTTCACGAACAGGACAACACTTTACTTACTCTGACACACCCTTTACTTACTCTGAAACACCCTTTACTTACTCTTAGTATTCTTTGTGATGAATGTTATTAGAAGAATGGCATGGCGATTCCCTCGCTACCCATAGCAAGACGAACCCCTGGCCTGCACACGGTTTCCAACCTGAACTATGCTATAGCGCCGTCCTCTGAATCCAAATCACAAAGCACTTAACTTTTGTTTCACACAGTCACCTGAGTATTCCATAGATCTCACAACCACGCGCTGCTGCCATGTAGGACTAATTGGAAACTTAGGTGGGTTGGGTGACTGTGTTAATAACTTACAACAATTTACTTCAATACTCTGAACCATTTATTTATCCTTCTTACTCTGAATCAATAATATCTCTGAATACACAATTCTTAACTCAATGCGATGCGCTCGCCGCGACCGACCGCCACCGCGCCGCGCCCGCTAAGAACCGAATCGGTCACACCCGCACGCAGTCGCTCACAAAACACAAGCGAGTGGGTAGGCGAGATGTTCAGCCGCCAACAGCTCCACTCACACATACTGTATGTATGTGACATACATCACATCGACAAAGCTATTCCTTACACTTATATAAAAATGAAATTTTTAATAAAGAACTTATTTGGATTTGACTTTTATTTTAGCCTATTTTAATTAATTTGGATATAGGCGAAACTAAAATTTTCAGGATTTACCATTTAATTCGTTCTACTATATACCCGTCATTTCCCTCATATTGACAATTGCACTGTCATCGTTTCTTGAACCTCCCCATCACATGTGTAGGCGCTATCTTCAACACTTCAGTCACGTGAGCTGGCACAATAAAGCCTCAGGTCGCTGCACTGGAACTGGGTCGAGTGTGGGACGGGGGCGCCACTGTCGTTTTCAGCTGATCCAACTTTAGGGTGAACTGTTTTACAAAGTTAGCCCGCATTCGAAATTGGAATTGCTTCTAATTACAGTTACGTCAATTATATTTGGTCGCTGTCTTGTTCCACCCGTGTTCTCGGGAATGTTATGTCCAAGCCAAATGGAACTTTGGCATGAAAGTTTAAGGGTGGTAATTTGGATGTAAGTCAGCAGTCTTTATATTTTGTGGATGGGTTATTAATTAATAATAGTAGTTCTTTATTCGTATTGCCAATATAATTTCTTTTTTCTGTGTTTGTGTTGTCATCCTCATGGTCTTCGTGACGTCAACTATGACTGCTTCTGAACATTAGTACAGTTTGTAACTGAGTCGTTGTTTATGTCTGATGTTATACATCACAATTATTATGAGTTGCAGTTTTATTCTCGGGATAAAAAGTTGCCTATGTATTTGACTTCATCATTTGCTGTTTAGGCTTAGGTTACAAACAAACGAACAAACTCACTTTCGCATTAAAAATATAAGTATGTTTTCTTTTACCTGGGTTATTTCACTCACTACCTACTGATCCCAACCAACATATAAAATCCAGTCAACCGATTATAAATACACTACATACTTTATACAATTTTGTAGGGAGATATAGACCTGTCTCAAACAATAAATTATCCATTGTTCTATTCAGAAACATTTTTATCGAAATACCGGACCCTAAAATAATTTTTCCCGGTTCTCATTTATTTTTTACCGGGAATTGTAAAGGCTTTATTTACGTTACGCTTAAATAAAAATCATCGAAACGTTCCTGCCGATAGCCTAGAGGTTCCTGGCTACATGGAAACAGTCCTCAAATACATTGGGAGAAGGGAATGTAAAATTAAAGTAGGGCGTTCCACTTCACCCCAGTTGTGGGAGGGAGACACCTGACGGTAATCCTTGCTAATTGTCTCGTCACTTTTGAATTGTGATCGTTAATCAGGTCAGACGGAATTTCTGGTGGTAATTGTTAGTTAGTTTGAACTTTGATTGTTCTGTTTGTTTCTTAATTAGATAATAAATAACAAATATAATAAGTTTTTGTTTAAAAACGTCATTTTTAACACAATCTTGTTGATTTGGCGATAACTCGAACACTTCGTTCAATATTTGATCGACTCTCGAACATGAGTGACCAGATTTATCCAAAATTGGTATTTATAGTGAACTTGAGTCCTAGGTGTACGATAAAAATCCTGTCTCTTTCTAACCCTTTTATTCCGCGAACTTTTTTACCCACCCTCGTAAAGAAATTATTTAAACTTTAAAAATAAAGTACGGTCAAATTTCGTCGACTATGGGACCACTAGTTTCCATAAAAAAGCTACAAGTGACTAAATGAGCATTTAATGTTACGTAAGCCTGTATCTTGGCCACTATTCCGGCTCGAGATAAGACAGAGCTTTGTTTTTTCGTCCGTTATCTTAATTTGTATTAGCTTTTCCTTATTTAGTTGTAATCTGAAGTTAATTACGTGTAATGAATGTTTGTTTAACAAATGTAGTTGCCGAGTCGTTTAGTATGTATTTAGATAAACGTTGTTGACTGATTAGTTATTTACTGATCTATCTAAAATCTACAAGATTAGCTTTACTATTTTTTGAACACTGGATACGTCAGACCTCATTATTTATACGCTTTTATTAGCTTCACCTGTATTGTATGTATGTAGTTTTGTAACGGTATTTTCAAACGTAATTTTCATAAACTTTAAATCGTCAGATTATACAGAAACTTTGCACACTTTTGGACCGAAGACAATATAATCGTTTGGTACCATGTTTATTAGTTTTTTAAATTAAATCTGCCGTTTCACTACTACAAGAACTATTGTAAAACAAAAAAGTAATGAACAGTGAATTTTTCACCTTACTCCCATGTGACGGTAGCGAAACGGCCAAGCCACATATTTTGACTACGGTGTGTAGAGTTTGTGAAGTTAGGGCTTGTAGAGTAAGTGCATGTGGAGTTATAAGTTTGGCTCTACATGAGATCTGATAACTTTTTGACAGTACGAGCCAAATGTCTTGGCGGCATCATTTTACATAAAAATGTTTTTGGATAGGATAGGTACTTTTGCAAACAACGAAATATGTAATTGATAAAATAGTTTGTGGTTAAAACAGGAAATGATTACCAAATACCTCTTTATTTTTCTTTTATCTGTCAGTTGCTAAATATGACTCGTTCAAAATTTTAGTGACTGCGAAGGTCTATTAAAATACAATTTAGATTTTGAAAATATAAACTATTGTTATTTAAGAGAGGTAGAGCATAGCGTTTATTCGCTCTAATAGCAGCTGACTGGGGAAGTACCTCCACCCTACAGAAGAGAAGAAAGAAGAAGAAAAGAAAGGAAGACACCACCAGGGAGGGTCGGTAACAGCGTGAGTAATGCCTCAAGTGTTGCAAGCGTCCATATGGCTACGGTAACTGCTTACCATCAGGCGGGTCATATGCTTGTTTACCGACGTAGTAGTATAAAAAAACAGATAACTCAAAGTCACCTGTTTTTACATGCTTTTATTTAGTTTTAGCTGTCCCGTTGTCTGTAATGGAATTTTGAGAGTTAAAGACCCACTTTCCGGTTTCCGATTGAGCTGACATTTTGTACGAATATGCAAATCGCGTGACAATGCAATATTATGATGACGTAGAGCTGATCTAATGATGGAGCTGGAAGGTGGCCATAGGAACCGCGTAATAAAACCACATAACCCCATCGAGTTTGGGCTCGTTTGATTCGTCTTGATGAGTACCATAAAAAGCTTGTTTTAAAAATGATTTTTTTTTTAACAAAAACTTGTTTAACCCTTCTATATAAAATATCAACACAGAATATACGGCTGTTTGTCACTATGTGGCATTGCAGCTATATAGCTGCGCTGAAATTGCTTTATTATTGCATTAGTTGCGCCGAGAAATGGATTATGAACACCACACTGTTTTATACATGAGGATATTTTGTTTACCTGTTGCTTATCATCTGTGAGAACTGGAAATGATAATGAACTTCTGTAAACCGGGCTTCATTTAAAATCCCATTATTCCAGTGCTTCATAAAATTGTATAATAGAATTGCAGAAATTGGAAGCCCATTTCAACGAAACAATTTTCTTAAGCGGCAGCCCCACAACTTGGGCTTTTTGACTGGTTCACATGTTCCTGAACTCGCGGATTCGAAACCTTTAGTCTGAGGAGAGACTTTTTTTTTATACTACTTAGGTAGCAAACATGCATACGGCCTGATGGTAAGCGGTTTCCGTAGCCTATGGACGCTTGCAACACCAGGGGAGTCACTCGCGCGTTGCCGACCCTGCAGAAATCTCTTCACACCCTTTTTGAAGAACCCCATGCTGTAGTCCATTGGCTTTTCTCTTTTTGTGTGTTCTACCGCTTGTATATGGACTGGACAGTGCTCTGAGTAATTATTTCACAATTAGTACATAGTTATGACTTGAGTCGAATTATTTATCGACGAATGAGTAATAAGTGAACAAACAAACAAAAATATATAACTTTAAATGTGCCTAACATAGAATAACCGTTATCTTTTATTTGATTCATCGAGTCATAAAATTACCCATTTTAAAGTTGCATGAATTATGAAGAAGCAAAGAATAATTATATCGAAACTAGCTGGCGTGCTTTGTTACGCCACTTTTTTCATTGCAATCGGATGAATGGTATAGGAACGCATACAGACAGACAAATAAATAGACAAACATTGATTTTATATTTTTAGATAGATAAGAAGTTGCAATCGAGTCCTGAATAATTGAAAGGTTGAGTTCACCTAGCGGGGTGGCAGTTTGTCGGGAAATAGGTTTGCGGTGGCCATGTTGCCCGCCTTTTACAGCTACGCCGAGCTAAATGTATGTGACGGTAGTTTCATCTTTCTATGTCATAGTAGGCTTAGCTAGATTCTAAAGTTGAGGTTGCTACTATTTAATTTGAACCGTGGACCAATGACGTATGGATTTATCATCAAATTGACAGCTCTTCGGAAGGATAATAGTACCAAGCTGGATACCAACCTCATGTTAACAATCTAATGACACTCAATCATTGAACATTGAATCTGACTGTGGCAATCCACCAACCATGAAACAATGCATATCGTTGCAATGCGTTCGTTACACTTTTTCTCATTTTGGTTCGTAAGGATAAGAAGCCATATAAATAGTAGCCTTGTAAATATCTGTGTTTTCCTAGTAATCCCTTTGTCGATACCAAAATCCCTAATTGCATAGACCAGGCGTCGGCAACCTGCGGCTCTTTCTATGTAAAGTTGCGGCTCTTCAGATCTATATGCAAAGAATAATAATTGTATCAAAACCCTTTAAAATTATGCAATCGATCCATTTGGAGTGCTGGCGATCATCGAGTTAACATAATCGTGCGAGCAAGGGTTTTCTTGCATGAATAAAATAATAAAAAACAGTTTTTAAACAGCAACTAAAAAAATGTGGCTGTTTAAAAACTGCGAAATTTTGTAAATTGTAAGTTTTGGCCCTTAAAAGGTTGCCGACCCCTGGCATACACGATAGTCTCGTTATCTGAACTAATGAACCACGTTGAGCTCTACCAAATAGAATTAAACTCTATATTGGTATAATTAGAGATTACTTCACGTAGCAACTAAGCTTATCTTAATAGATTACGGAATCTGTGTTTGTTTACATAATTGTTGATAAACAAATTAATAACAAAATTGAATTTGATACTATTACTTGCTGATCATAATCTGCCTGTCCTGATCCCAATCATTTCGTACACAATTTCTTCCATTCGTCTCTTCTATCCGTCATACCAGCATTCACTCCTTTCTTACCCATATCATCTTTCACACAATCCATCCATCTTTTCACGGCTTTTCGGTCCCAATTATCTGTCCATCCACTCTCATATTCAGAACTCTTTTAGTCTCATGGCTTTTATCCCTTAACATGTCCAAAATACGACAAACGGTTTCCTCTCAAGTAAATTACTTGATGATAAGCATCTAAATTCGGTAAGCGATAGAAAAAACGCGATGCTCTCAAGCATTAGTAAGGAAACAAAACAGAAAGTCTATTTCTGGTTCAGTACTGTAAACATTAGTTGCGGAGGCGTCCGGAACAATATCCATAAATTATGGAAAATTATAATTTTGAATGGCGTTGGCGGCAACGAGTCTGTTTTATGTCTGCACAGTCTTACGACATCTCCAATTATGGATTGTTGTACCTTGATGATCTGGTTATTGTTAACTTTAACAGCTTTACCCTGCGGCTTCACCCGCGTTACCGAGATGAAAAATAGCTTATACCACTCGGAGACAATGCAGGCCTATCAATCAAAGAATTTTTGAAATCGGACTGCTAGTTTTATAGTTAAGCGTGTTAAAACAAACAAACTCTTCAGCTTTTACTATTGATTAGTTGTTACGCGCAGTTTCGCACATTCCCTACACGAAAGGTGGTAGTATCATCTCTTTTCGTCGAATCTAGTTCGCTATCTTAGCCGTGGCAGACAGACTCACTTTCGCATTTATAATATTAGTGAAGATTACTTAATTTTAAGTAGATTATAGCTTAGTAGTAGTGTAGTTGTGACTAGAAAGCCATGACTTGCCTCGAACGTTGAATTTTGGCAGGTGTACGATTAAACGCACTTATACTATATTTTGCTCGTAATAGGAAAATCCTATAAAAAATCTTTATCGAGTATTTATCAATTTTATAGCAAGCATCCTTTACCAAGAATAATATGACCGCCCGATGATATCAGACCAAGCAGTGATGAGATCATTACTATTGTAAGTTAATTCAATTCAAGAAACGCAAGATAAAGACCAAAATATCAATCATTGCCAGTCAATAATTAGCGTAGCAGAAATAATAAAAAATATTCGACATATTCAGAAATATATCGCGGAAGAAATTCACTATTAAAGACCAAAATCTATAAGCAGACTTTAGCAGACTAGTAAAAGAAGAATGCATCTCGGTGTATGGGCACTGCGCAGGTAGTTGGTATATTAGTTTCAGTCAGATAAAATTCTTAATACAACGAAACAAAGTACATGATCAAATTAAAGCTGATAAAAGAAGTTATTATTTTAAGTCATTCAAAATATGTTTCAATAACCCGAAAAAAATGTGGTCATTCATAAATGAACTAAGTAATAATAAAATTAAAACAAGTTGTAACCCCCCAAAATTAATAATCGAAAATAATGTAATTACTGATGCTATTCAAGTGTGTGAAAGTTTTAACAAATTTTATTCTTCGGTGGGCAAGCTTCTGGCTGATCAAATACCACAAAAATATCACAACAACTTAATAAACACATTGCCAACTAAAAAATTGGTAAGTGGAAAATCCCTAACTAATTTGGAACCATGTTCTGTTGAAGAAGTAATTAATGTAATAAAAAAATTAGATTCTAATAGTAGCTCTGGTATAGATGGCATAACTACTAAAAGCATTAAATGCATAAATAAACTAATTGCACCCGAACTGACAAATTGTATAAACCAATGCTTCGAATCTGGAATCTTTCCAGACAGTTTAAAAATTGCCAAAGTTAGCCCTGTATTTAAATCTTCTGTAAAAACTGATCCGGGTAACTATCGGCCCATATCAGTATTACCGGTGTTATCAAAAATCTTTGAAAGGTTAATTTATGTTAGATTGGAAAAGTATTTACATGAAATTGATTATTTATTTGATCGACAGTTTGGGTTTAGGCCAAAATCGAATACCTTGTCTGCTACAATTGACCTTGTAACTAATATAAAGAACAATATTGATAAGAAAAATATAGCACTGGGAGTCTTTATAGACCTAAAAAAGGCATTTGATACCGTCAGCCATGACATCCTTCTCAAGAAACTCAAATGTATTGGAATCATCGGTAAAACATATGAGATTCTTAACTCTTATCTTAATAACAGGTATCAAGTTGTAAAAATAGGTGATGCCATGAGTAGTATGCGATCTATAGATTTTGGAGTACCACAAGGTTCAATATTGGGTCCACTTTTGTTTTGATTTACATAAATAATATTAATGAAATTGGTTTAACCGGACAAATAACGTTGTATGCTGATGATACATGTTTATTTTTCTTTGGGCATTCAATAAACGATATTATTTCAAACGCACAAGCCGATCTAAATAAACTATTCATATGGTTTAACTATAACCTTTTAACTATCAACACATCAAAAACCTCATATATTATATTTTCAGCTAAAAATAAAAAAATAAATAACTTTACCCCACTCACAATAAATAACCAAAACATTCAAAGAAGTAATTGTGAAAAATACCTGGGATTAAGACTAGACAATAAATTGTCTTGGACCCCTCATATTAATCATATAATTTCCAAAATTATGTCTCTTATGGGTAGCCTACGAAAATGTGTCTATAATCTTCCTCGAAATGTTAAATATACAATATACAATTCCCTTGTGAAATCGCACCTTGTTTACCTTATTGAGATCTGGGGATGTGCCCAGATAAATTTTTCACCTTAATCCCATGTGACGGTAGCGAAACGGCCAAGCCACATATTTTGACTACGGTGTGTAGAGTTTGTGAAGTTAGGGCTTGTAGAGTAAGTGCATGTGGAGTTATAAGCCTGGCTCTACATGAGATCTGATAACTTTTTGACAGTACGAGCCATATGTCTTGGCGGCAACATTTTACATAAAAATGTTTTTGGTGGGATTTCACTTCTTTTTGTAAGTTGGTTATGTTTTTTTTTTATTGAAATTTCCAAGTTTTATTATTTTTTTGTTGTTTGTGTACTAATACAAGCTTACATACCAAATTTCAGCTTTCTAGGACTTGAGGAAGTACCCTATGAGTTTTGATGATCATCAGTGAGTCAGTGACGAAATCGGGGTTTTTTAGATATCAATAAAATCTAAAGTATAAGAGCTTTGTTATTGAAACTTAACATGTTTAATAAGTTCACTATTGACATCATGTTCTGAGAATTTTGTTTATTTGGTATAATCCAAACCCAAGTTATGAGGGTTCAAAAAAACGACGAAGCGCTTCGAGAAAAGGTAGGTAGTGCCCTTTCGCTTCGCTTGGCTGTCTTGGCGGGGGGCACTTCCGTGCCCCCAGATTGTTTTTATAAGAAGATATTCTTTCCGCAAGAGGTTACAGTATTACCCAACTGATATGGCGCGTCGTGAATCTTCGTTCGCACAGAAAAGAAAGTATGGCCCCGAAGATTAACGAAAGAATTCTTACAACTTACAATCAACCTTAGATCACTACTATAAGGTTCATAATACACTGCAACTATTAGTTCCGTTACTCGCAAGTCACGCTCCTCTGCACGGCGCGCGGCTAACTTGGCGGCAGCTGCCGACAAATAGCGGTTTCCCGCGCTTTGAAAATGTACAAAAAGTATCTTCTGCGCAGGTACATCGGTAAGCCATATCAGTTGGGTACTACTGTACAAATACACCTATAGCCGCGACTCTGTTTGTTGTGTGACTAAGTCAATGTCTTCTCAGTTTAAGTGTATTTCGAACCGGTGGTAAATTCAACTATATGTAAACTAACTTTACGTTCTTTTGTTTTTACGTTTTATCTTACGTTTAAGTGCCTTACTAGGACCTAAGCTGAATAAATGATTTTTTGATTTTGATTTTTATTGCCGGGCAATAAACTTGTTTTAATACTACCAATATAGAGTGGACAACGCATCTACACTTATATCATCTTAGGTTGATGATTTCTTTGGGTAAGTAAGTACTTGCGTACGAGATTATCATTACTGCGATTTGAGAACGTCGTAATTATGCTTGGTTTAAGTGCGGTTTCTTACATGCATTAGAGACAAAATTTTACCAACGTCGAAAGACTTTTGTCTATAAGATAAACATGTATTACTGTTAGTAAGATTATGTGTACAAATTGGGCGTTAGTAGTAATTTCTGGGTTGTATTTCACTTATTAAATCTTTAAAGGAAGCAGCTTCTGTGGAATAAACTTGTAGGTACCCTAGATTATCCTCTGAATGCCAATGAAAGACTACAAAATTTCTACACCGAATTCATGAAAACTGCAGTTTCGGAGTTTAGCTTACTAAATCAAACAGATACACAGCTGGGTTTTAGTAATTTGCAAAAATCATGTGTTTTCAAAAAGGCTTTATTTTAAAATCGCCTGACAGACAGAAACTTCAATTTTAATTTTTGTATAATTTCCACACAAGATTATCGTCAGTTGCAATGGCATCTTTACTTTCCATCCATTCTATTGTGTGTTGAGTAATCATTGTCTTGTAAGTCATTTCATATCATAAAAGTTATCAAGATTATCTTCTATCTTTCATTCATCATGTCTTTGTCTTATCTTCCCTTTCTTGCATTTATTATTCAAACTTTTGAATACGTTTTATGTCTACCCTTACTTATTTATTTAAATTTTTTGTTTTTATTCGTGTACGTACGACTGTGACATCACAAAAGGTGTCAGCTGAAAATCAGCGCTGCTGAAAATAGTAGTGCTATGCTGAGCTGTATCCTTTTTGACGGCACAGACCTTTTTTTTTTTTTACTGTTTATAGGCCTGTGTTTGACCGCAATCTCACCATGGTAAGTGATGATGCGGCCGAAGGTGGTAAGCACATAAAGCCTAGAAAGGAACTGGCTCTCAAGTGCAGCTATCGGAACACATCGAAAGGTGATTGGCGACAGATTTTCAACTTGAGGGTGGTAGCCAGCCAGGCGGGTACTACAAAGTACCCTACCACCGTGCTATGTTTTCCTCACGATGTTTTCCTTCACCGAAAGCTCAAGCCCATTGTAGGATTCGAACCCGGGACCTACTGGTTTGTTTTAATGTAACAAGTCAACATTATTAAAATAGCCATGACGGTGGCCCATCCTATGTCAACTGCTTAGGTGTAGAATTATGAAAAAGCCGTCCTTATTGGATGCCCACTTATATAAGGAACCTCTTAAGTTTCCACCCCCAGCGGTTTAATCTGTCAATCAGTCAGTTGCTCCTTTTATATTTATTGAAATCTTTCGTTGTAGGTTATAGAATACTATTGAAAACTTCAGATTGTATCTGTGCTGAATATTCGGCGTTTCCCCCTTTATGGCCTCCAACCTCTCCTATAGCCATCCCGAACCCCTCAACTGATGCTGGTCTTAATCTGAATACTCTGATAACCTCTAAATCATCTGATCCATCTTAAAACTCTTCTCTCTACTCAAATACTATCATCTCCAGATTCCTCTCTTAAAATAGTTCATGTATTAGTTTAGAATCAGCTCCGCTTTTGCTATATTTTCTTTTATCAACCCGCCTGAGTTTCTTCAACAGCTTAGTTTGTGTTACTACTACCTACTTCGTTAATTGGTAACAATTACAATACTTATGATTTAATTATTTACGTACGCTGGAATAACATACCTTTTCAGATATTTGGCCAAGAATTTCTTTATTACCTTGTTAGTATTTTAATTTAACATTTATATAACTTCACATATCAAAATACAGGGCAAAAATTCACGGTGAAAATAACTGCCAATCTTTATCAAGATGCCAAGATGCCTTTAACCTAATTAATACAGGTCGTTGTTTTGGTCAGCGACAAGCGACTCAGGGTCGATAATACAAATGATACTGGTGCTAAAAAAAAATATAAAAAAAATACTTTTTTTTTTTTTATAATAAAAATTAAAATTTTGAAAATCATGTAATAAGCTAAAGTGTAGACATAATACTCAACGGGAGTACGAGGGAGTAAAGGGGTGGGGCGATGGCGGCTTGCGCCTAGCTCTAGTCTGTGCACGTGCCTAGTAACCATACTTTGCGGTAATTTTATTTCAAATTGAATAAGGTATTTCTCAACATATTTACAGTATTTAATGGAATTAAGTCCATTTTTGGGGAATATATATTTTGTACTAACGCTCCTGGGTCGCTTGTCGCCGACCAAAACAACACCCTGTATAATGGTGAAAACCCCATGGCAATACAAAATTATCACTACGTCGATACATCAAGTCTTGGGACTCCTACCCACTTTCCATGATTGGTAATTCGATTGGCGACTGGGGAAAGCAGTACGCGAGGAAATGAATCGGATGTCTCGGCCGTGAATGTGTTACTTGGATGATAGTATTATTAAGACTATTTTGTGGGTGGACTGTTCCAACTTAAATATAAAATAGCCTGTTACGAGATGGATAAACACACACGAGAGTGATTCTGTAAGGATTTTTTTATTGTTTTCCACCAGTAGGAAGTACTCTGTTGGCCTAAAAAAGGTGGACGGGAAGATATAGAGAAGACGCCACACATCACAACTATGTTCCGTTCAATTGAGGCCATCCGCCACACTTGTTGTTGTAGAACGATGAACGAAAGTCGTAAGCGCCGTGAAAATCACGGTGTTTCCGAGAAAAATACTCCTGCAGGGCTATTTTAAAACGCTCGAATTCGATATCGGAAACGGATTCAAAAAATTCCGAGGCGAATTTCAGCAATTGCTATTTTAATTTCCGAAAACTTTTCGATGAATCGAATTGATATTTCAGTAAAGAAACATCAAAAATATTCGAATTCGAATCGATTCCGACGTTTTAAAATAGCCCTGCTGAAAGAGTTCTGATAGCGCTACGTGTTTCGACTGTCTGCTTAGATGACTAATTATTATTTCAGCGCTAAAGAGAACTTTAGTTGACTTTAAAAAAATGGGACATAACCTTTATGATAGCTTCTCTATAGCTCAACTGGAAGATAAATATATTCATTAGAATGTAGAACAATCAGCTGTTATCGATGCGCTAAAATAAACCATATGATGTCTGAAAAGAAGGAATATATTAACAATATTTATCTGTTGTCGTATCACAAACACACTGTTAGCTCTAATTGGAGTATTTAACAGGAAAATAGTGTGATAAGATTAGTGACCATTCGTGGCTTGCTTTGTAACTTGAAGTGGTTGAATTACGTCATCATCATCACTAAGAGTACATTACCTCCGTCTGCGCGCTTTTGGTGTTTATTATTGATGCTATCTCAATCAGTCAAGAGGGGAGCGCGAGCGTATAGGTGCGACGGCAATAGTTTATTTGTATGTTTCGTAGTCATTGGTGCCAATTCTGTTGTAAATCGCACCAAACTAATTTTGATTCACACAAAATTGCATCAAAATCGATGGGCCATCTTTTGTTCACCTATTTTGAGAAATTGAGCTTTTTTGCAAATTAACATGTTAAAGATAATAAGCTAACACGGGCAATGATTTTATAAGTAAAAGACGTAGATAGGTTAGATCCGCGAGTGGCACGTTAAAGCTGTACTATGTAGTTCGCTCACTTTAGCTATGAGTCGCGTCAGACACGAAATGTAGGTATTGACAGTATGCCATTTATGAAGTTCAAATCTTGTGTAGGTAACTTATCCACCTCTTTACTTATAATATCATTGAACACGGCCATATCTAGTGGCTATACTAGCTCTTTATTTGACTTTGTTTCACACCAGTCATTAAATTGAAAGTCAATCGCTCGGAATCTAGTTAAAATGCGTATTTCTCGTATAGTTTCTGTCGATATTATTCAGTGTCCTGTTATGATGGAATCAGATATCCGTCTCAGTGTAGGTACAGTTACATATCCGTGCCACAAAGCGCATTTAGGTTACAACCGGTATAGTGAAATCTGTTTTATTAGTGTTTTTACTTTATTGTTGTTTGCGTTGAAATATTTAACACGATCATGTATTTTAACGAGAGTACTAACACGCGAATAGGCAAATACGGCCAGAAATTATGCAATTTGTTTCTTTCTTCTTGCAAGTCTTTTTTTATTATAGTTAGGTTTGTTCTCAAGTGTAACTGCACTTGAAAAAAGTTCAAGCTCCTTTTAGGCATTGAACAATTTACCCAAAGAAGCGAAATGTCGTTTATTTGTTTGAAATCTATTCCGTCAAATCCGCACCACAGAAAACACGCTCTTATTGGCTAAGTCGAGGATACACTCAACATTTAGTTGCAGTGATTGGTCCTTACTGTTATTAATCAGTGCAATATCACTGAATTGTTGCGGAATTGAATTGCTCTAAAAGGATTTTTCGTACATGTTTGTAGGATTTGAACCCAAGGCTTTGGACATCACTACCAGTGAGGTATCATCGCGTCAAAAGTTAATTGCCTCCACAGCTAGATCATCCAGAACTAAACTAAGTCTGTCCTTGTCTCGCAATTCGTGTCTCTTTTTCGCTCATGGATTGTCATATACAGGGTGTAGTTTTGGTCGGCGACAAGCTACCCAGGAGCGGTCGTATAAAATATATATTCCCCAAAAATGGACTTAATTCCATTAAATACTGTAAATATGTTGAGAAATACCTTATTCAATTTGAAATAAAATTACCGCAAAGTATGGTTACTAGGCACGTGCACTGACTAGAGCTAGGCACAAGCCGCCATCGCCCCACCCCTTTACTCCCTCGCACTCCCGTTGAGTATTATGTCTACACTTTAGCTTATTACAAGATTTTCAAAATTTGAATTTTTTTATTTTTATTATAAAAAAAAAATAAAGTATTTTTTTTATATTTTTTTTAGCACCAGTATCTATTGTATTATCGACCCTGAGTCGCTCGTCGCTGACCAAAACAACGACCTGTATATGGGCTTAGGTATTCACCACAGATATAGGAATGTGACTTCAGTAATTTCTTTACAATTATTCTACATAGGTTTATTTTAGGTAACATATCAAGGTGCCAGTTCAAAGAGCCAATTTTCCGACATTAGAGCTTTCCACGCTTGGAGTAGGTAAAATTAAATCTCATCGGAGCCGAAAATAATGTAATAGCCTATTACACTCACGTATTGTTTGTGGAATGAAGCTATAAAAGTTCAGAGTAAAAGATGGCGTAAAGGAGAAATGTTTACAAACACCGTGTGAGGTTTTTGACTTCATATATTTATACAAAACGCGTTTGTGGTCTACAGCTAGATGTTTAAACTATGGAGTGTTGAGGTTCTTGATTTGCCTACAAGTTCATATTATGTATTTTTGGTGCGGTATTTTCTATTTCTTGTTAATCAAGTTTCGAATATCAAGATCTTACAAAATGTTTACCGCCTATTATAGCCTCTTTCGGCATACCTATATTGTCTAGTCATGAAAAATGTATCTTCATTTCAATTTAGGATCTCCACCAGGTGTTAACCATATACATATACAACTACGAGGATGCGAAGAGATTTGTCTACACCTCATCCAGGTTTATGATGAACGATGTTTGTCAGCGCCCGTTCGAGTGAGGAACTAAAATGAAAAAATGTATAACCAATGCGGCGGATTAATGTGTCCAAAAACCACAAACCGTGACAAGTCACAATGCACCCAGTACGCAGCGAATCATTCTTCGCAAGTTCGATTAATCAAGTGAAGTCTAGTTCCATTATCGATCGAATCAATGGAGAAAGTGTAGTGCCTCACCTTGTGGTCAGGGAATTGATTGCGCGGTGTTAGATTCGCTGCTTGAACTCTTGACGCGCCATCTTGTATATCATTTCATAGTACTGTGGAGTGATCCCTGTGGTCTATTGTGGGAAGAGAAATTTAGATCAGAAAGTTTTGCATTCTATAGAATGGCCTTTTATTTAGATTCATCATCATCTATCTGCGGAGTTCCCAATAATTTGGAGCAGGCACAATATATAAGCGTCTTCAATTCGGCCTTTCTAACCGTCATGTCAGCATTCAGTCCACTCTTATTCATCTTTCACACAATCCATATCTTTTTCGGTCTTTTGATACTCAGCCTCAGCTTTTCCAATATTGTTTATGAAAATTGGTACAGCCTTAGTTTAAGACTCACAGATGGCCATATACCGCACGGCGAAAGCTAGTTCCACAATATTCTACTTTCATTCATGTACGAAATTGTTAAATCCCCCCACGTTTCAGTCTACTGCGTAGCAGAGCTGCAATTGTTCTTTATCGGGACATTACGGAACAGTGCTTCTGTTTATTCGGACATGGATATGCGATGTACCTTAATTGAGTTTTATCGCATTCGAGTTTGTAGGTTATCGAATTTTTATATTTTCTCTGCCTGAGTAAAGATGCCTCTCATGATCAGCTCTCTCTTTAAATAAACGGATTTCATTTAGTTGTTTGATCATCGTAAACTAATACAAACATCTTACAGAATTTATTCCTTTACGGGTTTACTCTTATGGGTGCCGATAAATGCATTGACGTTTTCGTGGGATCTTACATTTATGAGCTTTATGTTATCGTTATGTAATTTGCCATATATCTGACATTGTTCACGTCCTAATGAAGGTTATATTACCTACTTTAAATGTTACGTTAGGATAAAATCTTCTTTTAAAAAATCTTAGTTTAATAGATATTTTGCATTATCAACATCAGCTTCACTCACGATTACGACATACTAACCGATTAATAAAAAGGTCATTGTTGATTACATTATACAAGCACTCACACATGGTCGCGCTAAGTTATTTGGATACCTATTAATAGTATTTGCTAATTATGTTGGCTTTCCTACCGGTGTTATGTTTACAAGAATCACACATTCATAATCTTTACTTGTCTGTGATTGTATAGCATTATAAGGATATTCCTAAACATTGAGTGAAGGCAAATCATCATGAACTCAATGTTGACTAGGTACAAAAAGGTGTAGACGATGGAATTTGAGATCTTGATGTTTCAATGATATTAGATAATTGAACCAAACGAAAAAATTTATAAAAGTTAACTTTGGATATATCCAAAACATTCTTATTATATTACAAAGGCAGTCATGCCAATAACAATATAGACCAGACAAAGAATTTCTCAATAGTTCTTGCATCAGTTGTTAGGTCATCAACATAAACTGCAATCATTGATATACCTTGAGCCATAAATATGCTAATCATAGAGCCATAAATCCCATGACACAAAGTACATCAGATCACGCATCTGTCAAAGGCAACATAAACACGCCTGAGGATGCTGCGTCTCATTAGTCGACAGGAAGACGCAGGGTCGTATGGCGTGGCGCAAAAACTAGCGCCGTGTGTCATTGCCCTCGAAAGCACGGTAGTTTGTAGTGCTGCGGCATGATTTATGGGTATATCGATGGCGTTAAAGTAGAAATTGAAAAGGGGAGCTGGATTTTGGTCCAGCAAGTTATAAAACTGGCATTTTCCGAATATTAAAGGATTAGAGACATTATTTTGTCAGAATGCAAACATTTTAAGCTCGATTTCTGAAATTTCGACGGTAAGTTCAGTAACTTCGACCTTCAAAACTGTCCTCCTATCCTAGGGGCTAATCTGATTTTTGACTTTGAAAATTCTAAACCAACAAACTACAACATTTACGATGTTTAAAATATAGATGTCTATTGGAATTAGATTTTTAGTTGAGTTTCTAAGTTTTATGTTTTTTATTTTGAACGCATAGTAGATAATTAATTTGACTTGTTTTATTCTTCTGTCTTTCTTACTGACATACCAATACCACCGAAATACCAATGCTAAGTTGTATAAAATCAAATTTGAAAATTTGTTTCACCATTGAATCATTTAATTCCTCGACATTGATACAAGGACGGCACTAGTAGTGGTCGGCGCGTGACGGTGCAACTCACGATCTCAACGCACTGGACTGTATCCACCCTAGCTCTACATCCATCTATTACTAGACTAGACCCTACTTAGACTTCGGGTTCATCTATATAGATATGCAAATTGGAATGAAGCGGTTCTCGATTTATGAGCGATAACGGATAGATTGTCTGAAGCGAATGTAAAAGATCTTCTCGGCTTTGTTTTTTGGGACCGTCGGTTTCTGGTAGTAATCGAGGAATCGTAGATTCAATCGTTTTCAGAACTGATAGTACTTGATCTTTGTGTTGCTTCAATTTTGAAATCAATTCCAGAGATATTTTTAATTCCGAAAATATTGAATTGTTTTCATAGTCGTGAAAATGACTCTACTAGAAAAGTAACTTTATATAAAATCATTTGGTTTTGTCTGTTTGAAACATACTCGTAGTAACTAACATAGCAGAAATTGCAGGCGCCAATGGCGTTAAACTGTCACGAAAATGCATGTTTCTCCAAAACTATTCAGCCTTAGGATAAGGTTCATCGAACTTTCCGAAAAAAAAAACACATTCGAAATAAAAGGCCGACAACAAAACCCATAGGAGTGTCCCATACGTACACTCAAAAACATGGCGTTTCAAAGGGAGTGCATTGAGTACAAAAGGAAATCCATGGGAATGCATCTTTTGTGCAGATGCATTCGACTGTTGTGCTTTGTTTTTAAGGGAGAAAGTTTTTGGATAGGAATTTTAGTAGATTTAATGGATTGGAAGATACAGCCAATAATGAGATGTTGTTTAAAGTTCTGATTGAAATAATAACATACTTAGAAATCAAAACACATTAATAAGTCCTCAAAGAGGCGTTTGCGTTCTCCATCCACAAAACACTGAACCATGAATCTTCCAACTCTTATTGTCAGCTTATTGTCGTCACTATTGCAGGATCCTGGGACATTCCTCACACACGGTCATCTGATCTCAAACTAAGCAGAGCTTGTACTATGGACAACCAGATAACTGATATATACATATACTATTTTTTGTTTGTAAATACATAATTACACCCAGACTCAGGACATAGAGATCTTCATGCACACACACGCATGTCCTGTGTGGGAATCGAACCCACGATCTGCGGCGCGATAGGTGGCGATAGGTGGAATCTTAACCAACAGGTATTTCTAGGATCTCTAATAACTAGTAGAAGGGACATAGTCCACCATGCCAATAAGGATTGGCGGACACAAACCTCTGCCTCCTGCAATCACATGCACATTGTAACACTTATCTTTATCACTACAAAAACAATAGACACGTTAAATGACAATGATACAAAAACAATGACCTTTAACAAACACTGACACATGGGTAATTAACCTAAATTGTACCAAGTACTAGTTTATCTGTATGACATAACCCCACAACAGAGCTCCTGTGTCGAACAAATGGACTTGTTATTATATGGTCGGTACAGCAAGGAAGCTTTGTTCCTATAGACAGACAACTCTTTGACTCCTTTGATTGGGGTCTAGAAGTTCTTTTGTGACGTCGATTTTAAAAAGGATATGAGGCGTTATATTTAATAGTCGAATTTAGCTCCGATCTTCGTGTAATCTTATATTTGGACATAAAATATCACAAAATAATTACGGTTAATATTTTGGACTAATGAAAATTATACTTGAAAAGGTTAGCAGAACGAACGAACTTGTCTTAAATTTAAATCACTTAAAGAAACAAGACAGAAATAGACTCAAAACAACAACTAAGGAGAACATTCAAAATTTACTTATAAGAACGTATTCTGATTTTATTCCCAACAGAGGTATCATCGTAAACAACCAAAAATATTGCTACAAACACGACAATAAACATCATCTTCCACACATTACAGAAAGGGTTCAGTGGAACATTCGCTCGCCCTAAAGCATCCCAAAGTGCCATTACGTTGCAGCAGAACATGCCGATGACGTCACAATATACAATAGTAACAGCCTGAGGTTGGCAAAGTGTCAAGTGTAGGTTGAACGTACCGTATATGGAGAGCGAAGTCTGAGAGGCTCTGAGGGCTTTTGACCCACAAGCTCCAGACTTATTTTGCCTTTGGGGCGTTTAGAATCGTTTTGTTTTGTCAAATATTTTTTGATACGTGTTCAAGGATGTCGGATTTTGCTCGATGCTTTAGCGAACACCAGTTTTATACAAAAATAATGAAAAAGGAATAGTGTTTGTGTTTGGGTGTGGGTGAGTGGGTGTTTGTGTGTTTGGATGAATAATTATAACAACATTAGATTGGAACATTGATTGACCCTTCACTCCATGCCTATTAGTATCTGCGTTACGTGTTTTTTATATGCAGCTTTAGATTGTGTAAATAATTGCAATGAAGAAAACTCTTTATTATATAGCCTTAGCATTCTCAAGATCACAGAATTCTGAGCATAGTTTGTATGAACTAATGGCACGTGAAATAATGATTTGTTGGATATGCGTGTCCTTTTATTTGGTACTTGAATTGCCACTTGACCAACAATTGTGGAGCTATCGATGTTGCCATTAATAATATCATATAACAATGATAAATCCAGAGATTTCCTCCGTTGTTCTAGGGATAGTAATTTATGATACTCACAGGTTTCATGATGTGACTGTTCGATAGTTAAGATACTTAACAAAATTAATTATAGGAATACCTTCATTGACCTATTGAAGACTTACCTGAATACGTAAGAAGCATGGCCTAAAATTCAAACAAGCCATAAGAATTCAAGTGACATAATACGTGCTACAGCTGTACGATGGGATGGGGCATGAGATGAATATTAAATTTCATCGTCACGTCGCTACAACCCTTTGTGTGTCCATATATGGAGCCGTTTAGCACCAAATTGGGTCGAAAGACCTGTCATATAATGTTACGACCTAATATGGTCTGTTATTTTGCAGGTATATTTTGATAGCAGCGCAAATTCATAATGAATTATTTTGCCGTTGAGTTAAATTGGCAGTTTCTGTTGAATGAATGTAAAATCTTAATTAACTGTGTGACGTAGATTTGCAAATCGAATGATCCAGATAAGAGCATGGCTTTCAATTAGCGAGTATTTATGATACTTGTAAAAGGAGAACGGAAAACGTCGTTATAAAAGTAACTGATACAGCTGTTAATATTAATTTTGCTGAAGAGAATTCTATCTCTAAACTGTTGGAAGTAAGTTCTATTTTGTAAGGCTAACTAAATGCATTTTGGCGTTTCTCAAAATACCAAATGATTCTCCAATAGCTTTACTTTTAGCTCAATTGATTAAAGAGACTGGAATTAGGGTGAATGAATTAGTAAGACGAATCCCACCAAAAACATTTTTATGTAAAATGTTGCCGCCAAGACATATGGCTCGTACTGTCAAAAAGTTATCAGATCTCATGTAGAACCAAGCTTATAACTCCACATGCAATATTCTACAAGCCCTAACTTCACAAACTCTACACACCGTAGTCAAAATATGTGGCTTGGCCGTTTTGCTACTGTCAAATGGGAGTAAGGTGAAAAATGTATTCACTGCTTTCATTACTTTTTTGTTATTCAATAGTTCTTGTAGTAGTGAAACGGCCAAGCCACATATTTTGACTACGGTGTGTAGAGTTTGTGAAGTTAGGGCTTGTAGAGTAATTGCATGTGGAGTTATAAGCTTGGTTCTACATGAGATCTGATAACTTTTTGACAGTACGAGCCATATGTCTTGGCGGCAACATTTTACATAAAAATGTTTTTGGTGGGATTTCACTTCTTTTTGTAAGTTGCTTATATTTTTTTTTTATTGAAATTTCCAAGTTTTATAATTTTTTTGTTGTTTGTGTACTAATACAAACTTACATACCAAATTTCAGCTTTCTAGGACTTCAGGAAGTACCCTATGAGTTTTGATGATCATCAGTGAGTCAGTGACGAAATCGGGGTTTTTTAGATATCAATAAAATCTAAAGTATAAGAGCTTTGTTATTGAAACTTAATATGTTTAATAAGTTCACTATTGACATTATGTCCTGAGAATTTTGTTTATCTGGTATAATCCAAACCCAAGTTATGAGGGTTCAAAAAAACGACGAAGCGCTTCGAGAAAAGGTAGGTAGTGCCCTTTCGCTTCGCTTGGCTGTCTTGGCGGGGGGCACTCCCGTGCCCCCAGATTCAAGATTCGTGTATACTCGTGCAAGAGTTCAATAAAGATGAACTAATGATGACCATGAACAATTTCCGCCATATGCGGATTAGATAGAACAGTCGTAAGTAACTAGTAACGGACCAGGACCATTAAACCATCCCATTCTCGTCTATCCACGTACTAAAAGACATATTAACCTAGAAACTTCTTTGGTCTGTGGGTGGGCTTGAATAACTGTCTAGTAAAAATTGGATATCCTAATATTTTTTTGGGATAGCCTATTTTGACCACCTACTATATTAATTACTAAGGAAAACCAGGAGCTAAAATCGAGAAACGACGATAATACTAACCATATGTCACGCTAGTACTTAAAATATCATCGCTCAAATGTGGATGTATTTTGGTCTCTCTTTACTAGGAAAATATCCTGAATATATTATTTAGGAAAGTTAGGCAAGAACAAGTAAGTAGCAATTATATTAGCTTTAGGTAAATAACAAAATCTGTTATACTTTCATAAACTTACGTCAGCTCGATCACAATCTTATCAACAACTTTCCATTCCTGCCCAAATAGTTGAAAGTGTTAACGAATTCCTTTTCGATTGGCTACCCGCTTGGAATTTAAAGAACTGCTTCCATAAATCTTAGCAAACAGATTTATATCGGCTATGGATTCGGGCGGTACTCGAGAAAACGTAGAAAGATGAAGCGCTATAAACTGGTGGAGCAAACACTTTGGACGTGAGTAGAATTCAAGCAGAATATTACTGAGACCAAGAATTCTGAGAGTAATTTTTCTCAAGACGATCTAATAGAAGACTCAACAGTACTTTTTATGCAACAGAAACGCTGATTTAATGTTGCTAAATCATTGACCACTGTGATAAACTCGACAGCATTTTCTCCACTTTCCTTCGCAATGTCTTTACGACTTGTCAAATAAATAAAACTTTCCTACAAGTTCATAACCTTTCGTTTACGATTCTAAAACGGCATGGTTTATTGCAACTGTTGGATTTATCACCGCCGTGCCATCCCTAAAGAGTACAAATGTCATCGCATGATAGATTGCATAACACCAGATCGGCATAACAGTACAGAGACAGTTTGCATTCATTATCATCGAGTTAAGTACGGGGAACTGACGGCGCCGACCAGGCTAGCGTAGCGGTACTGTGACCCTTTATGAGCGGTGTAAGTTGTGACGGCAGAGCGAGACAAAATCGAACGGCGTATCGGATTTCAGTCATTCGTCGTTATCTAATTCAATTTAGAAACATCTTCTGCTTTATAACATGAATAATTGAATACCATGGATTTCCAAATCGAACGTTCTTGACTGCATCGTCTCATAAGGTTCAAGTTCTAAAATGACATAGAATTCTATCTACCTGGCACTTACAAGAGTCCGCTTTAACCCTTCAGCAAAATATGACGTTATGATCTTATGATGTTCGTTTTCTGCTTATCCAATACCTACAAGTTGAGTGAATCGCTGATGGTTTTATACTTGATCTGTATAGTGAATGTAAGTGTACATAATTTGTGGCTTCATAACTAGCCCAGGTAATTTTATTTTCGTGTTTAGCTTACCTCAGATAGAGTCACCGCAATCCACCGTTGCCAAATCATCGATAACCGCAATTCGCTGTTCTTCTCATCAATCATTGCATAAATCTTTATCAATATCTTGAACAAATGCGTTTTGTGGTGTATTCTCTAGATTGTTGACGTTCCAAGTTGTTTATGTCTTCGAACGCTTGGTAATTGAGAAATGAGTGTTTATTGTGTCTGGATGCCCAGACATAACAAGCCCACGCGAATTATTATAGCTAGAGTTACAGCAAATAAAAATTCTCCGAGTACTCGTAAAATAATATTTTTTATCGATACAATTTCCGAAGCTACACTACATTGCTAACGAGACTTAACGAGTACATCGTCTGCCTCTACTGGAGTAACAATTAGCAATTCACTGCTCTTTTCAAGGAATTTTATTTTTGTTTTACTTTCTATTATGTAAAGTATGACGTGCCTTTTTGGGAGATGAAACAGAATTATAT
Organism: Polyploca ridens; assembly: GCA_951394255.1. Lineage (NCBI taxonomy): Eukaryota > Metazoa > Arthropoda > Insecta > Lepidoptera > Drepanidae > Polyploca > Polyploca ridens. Next base: position 2,539,496 of record OX596267.1, read on the forward strand.
GAATATGTAGAGATTGTTATTTATTCGTAGCCTCCTCACGCTAGAGAATACCTGTGGCAATGAAACTATTATTGCGCACTTGTTCAATATTATCTTCTTGGTTTTGAACATCTTATAACTAGTGTATTCGAGATACTTTTGCCCGTGAATCCTTCACACGTCGGAAGGACTCTATCGTCTCATGGGCTCGCATGGACTTCTACCGTGTCTCTCTCTATTTGATCTATTTTCGCTTCGCTGCGATTGATCGAATCTTTCTCTTCGTATCCCAGACTGACAAAAAATCCATAAAAAATTTAAGATTATCATTTTCATCACAGCGGATGGCACGCGTGTTCCTCAGTTGCAATTAGTTTCACTGTAATCGGTGGATGTGGGGGCAACAGCGGGCGTTCCATTTCGATACGCTGAGCTGGTCGCGTGTTACGAAATGCTTATTGTAACATGAAGATGAGGTATTAGGTTTATAACTTATGATTGATCAAAGCTATTTCTCAAATTGTTAAAGAAAAATAACCAAAGGGTTCTTCACACTTGTTTCCCTGAAAAAGATTTCAAAAGAGATCATAGCTATTGCCCTTTTTCGAATCAAATCAGCGCTCCATATTGCGCTTTTCCATTCTATCTTTCTAAACATCATCTGGACAATACCTCCCTTTTCCTGTCACAGCATCTTCATACAATCCTTACTCTCTACCATTATTTTGTTCAAATATGCCATCGGACCTATTAAAATTATTACAATCTTTATTATACTCAAGTCAAAGTTAATTCAAACAACTTATTTCAATTTTTCGATTATAAAAACGTCGTTAGGACCCGATAAAGTCTGTAGATCGGCAATCAAACATCTGAACATACAGCATACCGTTGACTATGTAAATAAACCAAGTCAAACATTAATTGTTCATATTGTACCAATTGCTATGTCATTTTGGTTGTTTGCATACTCTTCTGGTCTATTGATATCCGCTTTTATTTCTTTTAAAGAAATATTTAGTTTTTGGCCACAAAGACATCAGAAGCTAAATAGTTTTCACTGCTTCTGCCCTCTTCAAAATCAATTGTTGTCACCTGTAGAGAATCGCATTTCAAAATAACCAGTTCCAAGTTAAACAGAAGCTGTGTCTAAACTTGATATTTATCTCTTTATATAGATATATCGAGTCCGTTACAAGATTGTGTTGCGTGTGGTATGAAATCTAATAAAGTGGAACCAATCCATCGTCACAGTAGAGCCGGTTGTTCTGTAGCCCTGTCCTTACATTATGTTTGAACAACTGTATCAATAGTTATGTAACACTCTTGCTACGCTTCTTCACAATGTAATTCTTCTCAATGCATACCGTTTGACGTGTACAGCATATTGGTTAACGTATTTACAGTTGACGATTTTTGGAATTTGGGAATTTGGGCATTGAATTTTGATTTCGAAAGACTTATTTTTCTATTAAATTTTGAGTATCTCTTTAAATTTCGAGAGTATCAAAATAATATTGGAGTCGAGATCCAAAGCTTAAAGATTCGATCAAGGATAAATGCTAGCATTGTTGACTGTTACATTACTCTTGGGCAATTTTCTCGTTGAGCTGGTGAATGTAAATTGCAACGTTATTGTGACAAATAATCGAGTGATGCCTTTCATATGAATTGCTGCGAATCAACTCTCATTATTCTTTGTGCTTTTGAAGTTGCTCTCTTTTGGTTTCCTCTTCGGACCGTATCTTAGGTTCGTAAGTCATGTGCTAAGCTTTCTGATTATTCTCTAGACTCTAGTCTCTAGACTGCCAAAATTATAAGTCGTTACGTAATCGTGTCGTAAACTGAAAACTACTTTGGTAATATTACCCGTCGGGGGCATGTCGTTGCATATTCATGGAATACGTTGACTTTGTTATTTAACCTGCGCTCCTTTGTCCGATAACAATGTACCAGCTGGGTGAGGTGACAGGAATATTTTTAGAATGCACTCATATCCTATACGTTTTTGGTGCTGTTTTAGTTTACTATGAAATTTCAAATACATTTGATGCAAAATTTAATCTGGGGGCACGGGAGTGCCCCCCGCCAAGACAGCCAAGCGAAGCGAAAGGGCACTACCTACCTTTTCTCGAAGCGCTTCGTCGTTTTTTTGAACCCTCATAACTTGGGTTTGGATTATACCAGATAAACAAAATTCTCGGAACATGATGTCAATAGTGAACTTATTAAGTATATTAAGTTTCAATAACATAGCTCTTATACTTTAGATTTTATTGATATCTAAAAAACCCCGATTTCGTCACTGACTCACTGATGATCATCAAAACTCATAGGGTACTTCCTGAAGTCCTAGAAAGCTGAAATTTGGTAGGTAAGCTTGTATTAGTACACAAACAACAAAAAAATTATAAAACTTGGAAATTTCAAACAAAAAAAAAAAAAAGTGAAATCCCACCAAAAACATTTTCATGTAAAATGTTGCCGCCAAGACATATGGCTCGTACTGTCAAAAAGTTATCAGATCTCATGTAGAGCCAAGCTTATAACTACATGCACTTACTCTATAAGCCCTAACTTCACAACCTCTACACACCGTAGTCAAAATTTGTGGCTTGGCCGTTTCAATACTACAAGAACTATTGAATAACAAAAAAAGCAATGAACAGTGAACAGATTTTTCACCTTACTCCCATGTGACGGTAGCGAAACGGCCAAGCCACAAATTTTGACTACGGTGTGTAGAGGTTGTGAAGTTAGGGCTTATAGAGTAAGTGCATGTAGTTATAAGCTTGGCTCTACATGAGATCTGATAACTTTTTGACAGTACGAGCCATATGTCTTGGCGGCAACATTTTACATGAAAATGTTTTTGGTGGGATAGAATTTAAGAGGCAGGTAATATGTCTGAAGACCGTAAAGATTATTTAGAGAAGTTTAACGGTGCTAGATCAGAAAACTTTACCCGAGCAGCAATGGTAAATGAAGGAGAAAGAAACATGTTTGTAGCGTTTAGTAAAAAGCTATGGTTTCAATAGTTTATGAACATTTATTTTCAGGTTCATGTTCATATCGGCCCAAGCTGACTGACTGTTTCCTTAGAGGGGAACATTAACCCACTAATAAAAGTTTAACGGTTCCGTTAAATCAAGCAATAAAATTTTAACGAGCTTATTTATTTAATGAATTATTACTTTTTTATTGTTATTGATAAATATTTGTGTCGATGCAAGACGGAAAACCATTCAAGTATGCGTGTAATTTTAAATCGCCTGAGACATTCTGATGTCGGAATTTTCGTTGTTTTTCTTCTTTTACTATAGAACACATTTTTTGTGGTCATCATCTTCATCATAATAATCGCATCAAACCTTAAAAGAAATTGTACTACGAGTCTCATAAGTATGTTCTTGAAATCTTAAAATGTATGTTAGATCTTATTTCGAAACTGCACAACTATCTAAATATAAATATTTACGCTCCAAAAAAACCAAAAGTTTAGATTTTCGTCATAACTTCTCGGAGTTACGGCATTGGCTTCATGCCAGCTGTGTCGTAGACAAGGTCTGAGGAAGCAGCGATTTGTATGTCTCATCCGTTATGATACTTTGTTTTCTGATCTTGGATTTAGATGTCAAATATCGTCTACTCTATACAAAGACTTCAAACGTCTTGTGATTTTAAAATAAAATTCTGGTCGTTTATTTTGTGTTGCTCTTGATTGCAGATATTTTTGTTCTATTAGAAACAGTCCCTAAAATAATACTTTATTTTTTCTATCCGTCTGTACCCAACGCCGTAAATATGTACCAAAAACATGTATCGTAATTATCTGTGATCATATGTGTGTACATTTCAATGATTTATGTTTTAAAGTTACTTATTTGATATAGTTTATTTATTATCAATTATTCAAATATATTTTTTCTTTCGTCCTTTGTTATCCTTTTCTCCGTTTTGAAGAATCTTCATCATAGTCCAAACACGTAGATTATTAGATCTAGGGCATATATCTGATGTGAATGTAATTGTATCAATGGCATATGGTGTGACATCATAATATTTCGCGTAGGCGTCTGCGCCGCTCGAGATTCAAGGTCACGCTTACTTGAAAGAAAGTAGGTCGTTACACTAGAATCGTTTCGTAATATATCTGTAAGTGGAAATTGTATTGTAGTATGAATTACGACTGTTAGGTACTGATTGGTCGTGATCTTGAAAATTTTGTTTAAATATTCAATTTACACGTCATTTAAATGATATGCTACAGTAGTGGCGTAATATAGCATTGATTTAGAGTTCATGATGAAGGAAAACATTGTGAAGAAACCCTATCGCGGTGGTATGGTACTTTGTTGTAACTGGTGGATAAGTCTACGCCAAGTACTTAGCGATGTGTTGTGCTAGCTGAACTAGGTATCCAGGCTTTGTATGATCACCATTTTTCGGTATCGGAACTTTGAATGATGAATGATGAATGTCGGAAAGGTTCATGGTCCAGGAAAGTTGAAATTAGTTTGAGGAAGAGTTTCCTACTCCTCGGTCCTTTCTAATGTCTAAGTCAGATACTAAACCGTTTATTACTAACGTTTTTGTAAAATCATTCTAGCAAATATGCACAAATACGGTAAAGTAAATCGAATTCTGATCAACAAGTAAATCATCATTCACAAAATCGAATACAGAGACCGCTGAAATATGCTTCCAACAAACTTATTCCGGTATCCACAGTACAGTCTTTGAATGGAAATGATCGCTTGCTAAATAAGGGCCTATCGCTGATCTTTGAAGGTACGGCCCGAATTTCTCAATAACGACCTACGCCCTTAATGTAGGATGATAAGTGTTGGTATGATGTCGATAATTAAATAGTACCGTTAATTTTATCGAAACTTCATTTGAATTACCGATTATTATTTATCGATCTTGTGGTTATGTTAGTTGCATTAAATGAACTTGTATTGTCTATGTAATCTACAAATCAATCAAGTCAATTGATAAATGTAAATTATTCTTATCAAGTAATCGGCTTATTGCCTTTGTACTGACAGACATTTAAATGTGTGTCACAGACAAAGCCAAAATAACATCACGTACAAATGTTAAACCAATTTATATGGCAATTCTGAATGCAACACACGAAATTGGTGCCACAGCAGATCCCGATGCGAATTTTGAATCGTATTTATCGATATTGCAAGCACGTCCCTATCACTACTCTACCTACGTTAAACTCTCCTCGATTTGTATGTGCAGTCGATTCGCAACTTTAATCTCGAACCAATAAGAACCTTGGTTGAAAGGGAAACTTTCTATCACCCACTGAATTTGCCGGATGTATGTAGGAAATTTTGGGTGCTAAAATTGAGTTTCTAATCAGAATTGGGGGAAAGTTGCGCTCTTTGGAGGAAATATGGTTGATCAAAGGATTTAGATATGATCGAAAGCTGTTTGACTTGTAAAATTCTAGGAAGAGTTAATAACCATTCCGTTAATTGTACGCTGAAATTGTTTCCAATATCAAATCTAAGTGATGGCACAACTTATAGAAAAGAAATTATATTGATAGTTAAGCTGCTCTCGCCGGTATATTTCTAACAAATAATGTTCAAATCTGTTACGTGATTCCAGTAACAAACATTCATCGAATCTTTTGCGTTCCCAGGTAATGCAAGTTATGAAACTAGCTCAGAAACTTTACAATCGTGTTGAACGGCTGGTGGTACGTCTGGGAACAATTGGCGCTGGAAGAGCAGTAAAGCTCTAGTGCCTAATCTACTGTTAGAAGAAGCTCTAAAAGTTACGAGCTACGTACGTGACACTAGAAAGAACATTAGACTACTATTTTAGAAGTGCTATGACAATTTGCCACGGAGATAACCCCGTTAATAATGGCATAGGCTCGCGAAATAAATGTAATAAACTGAACTGAGCCCACAATTGCATTTTCAAACTTTAGCAATACAGTATTTTTTACCCATAATAATTATACGGTACACCTCAGCTAATACCTAATTTGCCACAAGCTTATAAAATCACGAGGAAGCTCGCAAACTCATCAGAAATCCCGTAATACCACATCTAAATATAAACCTCGTCTGTGCGGTGCTGGCTGTGGGCTTGTTGACGCTTTTTATTGGGTTAATTATGAGAGATTCAGGTCACGCTTCTGACCGAGTACGTCGTCTACGTTTTTGTTTTAAAAATTGAGGTGGGTTGAGATTTTCTGCTGTCGTTAAGAGGCCTTTTGTGTCACCTTTCAAATAAGAGGCTTTGGGAGTGTATTTATTTTACGAGCTTGAAATAATTGTATTGAATGAGAGTAATTTATAAAGCTGTTTGTGTAACATTATTGTTGGTTCTGCATTATGTTATTTCGATTCTCATTTGGGTGATCTGATGTGAGAATTCACACATCCAACTAGCTTATCAAAAGCCTGTTTCGTATACTCAAACTAACATGACAAATTAACTTTAAAAAAATTCTCATCCTTGGTATTAAAACAAAACTCGATATCTGCAGCACACCTGCAATGCTGCTGAGTTTTCGTGAAATTTAAAAATCTGGCCAATTTCATGCTACCCTTAGGCAACCCCCGATTTCAAGTATATGTCCTACACTCGAACACACTTCCTGGTACACGAGAAATCGTCCCTCCATATTTCCCTTTGGAAATATATTTTTTCCTCGCAATTTCCTTACTGGGGTAATCGTGATACTGTAACGAATTTAGCCGAGCACTTAGTATACTCGGCTCTTCTCAAATTGCGTTTATATATATTACATCGTGAAATTACGATCGGAGATCTTATTTCTGTCATTATATTGCTTCGTATATCATTTGATATGTTTCGTATGATACTTTTTTGTCAGAAAAATATTCACCAGAATTAACTAAATAGACTGCTCTAAGTGGATTCTGGTAACTCGCATTAATATGTTTAGGAATATCTTCAAAAATTTTTCAATGGCCTAATTTCTGTCTAGATTTCCAATAAGTACTATTCAACAACCGTTTGTAAGAGCTGAGCTCTATTTTTCAAGGACCAATATCGATTTTATCCTTCAAATGAGCCATCCTCTTAGCTTTCTCAAACCCTTAATAATTATTGAAAAACGAATTAGTTCAGTAATTTTTCTTAAGTCTAAGTTATCTGAAAACTTGCTAGGAAGACTGATTTCGAGATTTTGAGATAGATTAGAGAGTATAAACAAAATGAGTAGTTCCCTCTCTGTAAAATATTGAAACAACTACACCCCGTACTTCAAATCTCATTCAGTGTTTACGTTTCAATTTCCGCTTTTGACTTTGTGTTTCCAGCTTTATTGTTTTTCAACGGAATCGATTTATTTTGTGATGTTCCCATTTCCTGCTTATTCCATAGGTTTTAGAGATTTTACAGTCTAGAGTTGTTGACTACTTAAAAGCTTTTTAGCTCTACTGAATCTATCATTAAATTGATCAAAACTTTTTAAAAGCTTTGCTTTATCAAATGCCTTCCTCCGAGAAAGTTAGGTAGGTCATTTCTTAGATCTTCAAAGTTATCAACAATGCCTGTCGTCTCTTTGAGCCTGGAATACTTAACTTGATAGTGTGGGTTCTATTTCTGTCGGTGCCTTTTAGCTTTAGCAATTAATGCTTTAATTCCTTTCCATTAGCTGAGTTTTAATTAAACTTTATTTTACTTGTTTATCCATGTCCTTTAGTATGGTATGCTTCCTAGAATCAGAAAGTCGTACATATTTATAATGGAACTTTCATGATTCACAAATATTCTTCTACCAGATCCAATGTATTATTATTATTGGTTTACCAAAATTGTTGATGATGCTCCTTCGAGTGTGGGTTAAACAATTGGTTAAACAGATTACTCTTTCTTATCTCGTTGGCATAGTTTGCAGTACACTTTTAACCTGTTTAAACATATGAGATTAATGTAATTGATGGCATATGGATTACGTCATTCTGTTCCATTTGAAGTCTCTAATGTAGAGCAATCCAGATCATTTTGATTGTTGGGTTTAACTGTTCGATTTTCAATAGCTTGCTATTGATGTACTTTGTAACTTGATTTTTGCCGCGGTTTCACTCGTATTCCTGGAATAAAAAGTGCCCTATGCTTCCTATTGTTTGTCAAAATATGTTCGGCCGTAAAAACAAGCCTTATCTCCTTAGAGATTAAATTTTGGAAAAAACTTATTTGTGACACTTTTATACCTATTGGCCAGTGCAATATCTTTTCCATACCAATATTAACTCTGTATTCCACGGACTTAGAGATCGAAATTGAAAAAGCTTTTGAATGCAAATTGAATTATCTGCTTCGACCAATATTTACATACTATTCTTTACCTAGGCAAAAATATGATAGAAACTGTATTGCCCCCTTTGATTCCCTTAGCCCTTAGGAGTTGAATTTCATATTGGATGCATTGCACCCTATAAGATAAACCTGCCTTTCAAGTTTCTAGACCTTTAGTTTTGGAGATTTTGTGATTACAAAACTGTATTTCGCTTTTCTATATCTATAAATAGATTATCGTCATCGTTGTACAAGTAAGCATAACTGACACCAGTTATTAGTCTATTAGGTTCAAAACATATTTTCTGCTTACCATCTGTCCCTAGTTTATTTGTAGCCGCTTTGATTATATCTCCAAGATTGCTTCGGATGTGTAAACTAATTGCAATCCTGAAATAGAAAGTGGAAAGTCCCTCATTCGTTTATTAACAGTTTAGAAATAGAACTTAATGGATCCTGACTGGGATTTCTTTTTATCTTCGATGATTTTAATTGGAAGTAATGTTTGGTTTTCTCTTGTTTCAGGTTTGTGTCCAAGATCATTTCCTGAGTGGAGGTATTTAATGCCCAGATAGACTGCACGGATATTGTTATCTCGGCAGCTGCTCCAGCTGATTTTGCATACTAACTAACATCAGCTAAGTCATCGCTTACAACAGTGACTTTGTGGTCAAAGCCAGTCCATTAAGAAACGTGATCTCATGATTTTACTGAAGCGTTCCACATTGATTCGAAGTATTTCAATGAAAGGTACATTGTATCGATAATATCGGTCAAGTGGGTAGTGGACGCGAATTAAAATGGTCTGTAGGTCTTTTGAAGTAGTAGTTGAAGTTTAAGGCAATATCAGTTGTACTGACGTCGAATGCTGTGGCAAAGGTTGTGTGTTCGAATCCTATGCTGAGATTGAGCTTTAAGTGGTGAGAAAACCATAGCGGGAGTAGTGTACCATGTGACCGGCCTTGCTGGCTATCTTACTCAAGTTAATAAGTTTCCAAGCAACACGGTGTGCATCGGCAGCTGCATTTCGGCCCCATTGTGGGCGAACACAAGCCTATTCATTCGTAGCAAAAAAGAAACACAATAACAGTCATCATCTGCCTGTCCTGTTACAAATTGTTTGGATTCGGCGCAATATGCACGCTTCTTCCATTCGGCCCTTTCATCCGTCATATCGGTATTCACTACTTTCTTGCCCCTATCATCTTTCACACAATCCATCCATCTCTTTTTCAGTCTTCCTCTTCCCGTATCCATATTCATAACTCTTAGTCACGTGGCTTTCATACGTTACATTACATGTCCATAATACGAGAAACTGTTTCCTCTAAACTTTTCAGTTACTAGCTACTCCCTATCTTCCTAATAGTATAGTAATTTGTCGAATTTCATTTTAAAATCCATAATGACGAAGGATCCCATATCACTCCACTACTCGTTAAAAGCTACTACTTAAATCTACGATTGTTCCCTACGGTGCACCAACACCAAGTGCAGTAGACGTCGCGGCTGACTTGTTTATTGACATTTCAATTGGTTCAGTCTCAAGGGCACAGGGCAATCGGTTATAGCTTAATGGATGTCGACGACCTGAACATAATGAGCTTATTGTATTTGGTTAGATGTTTGTATAAACTTGAGTACTAGTGTCTTATAGGTACGTAAAGGTTGTTAAATCCCTAGGTATTGCTATTGTATATAGGCGATGGAAGACATTTACTATCAGATGGACCGCCTGTCTTCTTTTGGTAGAAGGTCAGAGCAAGATTAGGAAGCTCCTAGCCTTCTGTACTTACAACTTTCGGCCACATGGTGAGGTAATCGTTAAAAAACTAAAAAGGAAGTATTTGATTGAAGATGTGGTTTATAAGTTCTAGTGAAGTCATCATAGTCTTAAAAGTTAAATATACTGGGTGGAGATTTCGAGATGGCATATTTTCGAAACCTATATTGGGTTAGTCATGCTGAACAACTTTTACTATGGGACCAACACTAAATTCTCAAAAAAAAATTTTACTTTTCATACATTATGATCGAATAAGGTTGACATTTACTATGGAAAGTAAAAATTATTTTTTTAAAATTCTCCATTGGTACCATAGTAAAAATTGTTCAGCATGACTATCCCAAAATAGGTTTACAAAATATGCCATCTCGAAATCCCCACCTGTTATAAAAGTAAATAATCGGCCAAGTACGAGCCAGCCAGAGGGTTCCGTTCAGAATCTTTTTATGCGGTATATGTAAGCAGACTGAAATTTAGGCAATCTGCATTCAAGACCATGCGAAATAGACTTTGTACGAACATCGATGTCATGTAATACGTTTTAGGTGTATACCAAGTGTAAACTTAAGAGCTTGTTTGTAAATAAGCCAATAATATTATGCTTAAGGTTAACAAACAAGAACGGTACTTGATTGTTTCTGCAGCTCTAGACTTATTATCAAGTCAATAATATGACCATGTCAAAAGTCCGGAAGAAATACGAGGGAAATTACAAACCGACAGTTCGTGTTCCCAAACCATTTCGAGAACAATCAAAATTAGATCAGCGTAATTGTGCCGGTATCAAAGCGTGACAAATCTTCATTAATTGTGATTTTGAAGGCGAAATGCATACCCCTGAATCTGACAGTTAAGTTATTGGTTTAAAACACGGAACTCGGAAGAATTTGACTCAAACGAGTAACGAAGTTTTGTCTGTAGTCTATAAATTGTGTGTAAGGTATAATAACTACTTACCATTGTTTGATTGTGGTCAAACAAAAAGTCAATTCACAGAAATAAAATGTGTGGACTGTATAATCACAACCGAACTTTGAAAGTTAATAAATAGTTTCATATCTTTATTGTTGTGTCTTTCCAAAACAGAAACACAAATGAATTTTGAAATAGTTGCACTATCATCATTTACGCCCTTGTCCCGTTTAGAAAATTCTGATGAGAAATCTGGGCTATCGAAAACAGTGCAACGATTTTTTACCTGTTTTTAATGTTATCGTTTGGCACCAGTCCTGAATCCTCTAGATTTTTGTCCACTGCTAGTAGGCTTGAGATGAGTGGAATAGATCTGCAGAATCCGACTGCTGAATGAGCATCCAATATTGATGTGTACATTGAATTAGATGATGAAGCTATATTAGCCAATGCTATTTTAATAATACATTTGACCACACAACGGTGTGGTGATAAACAAAGAGCAGACGTATTATCTTGCATCGTTCCGTCAGCACGTTCATCGTAATCCGTTTTATAACATTTAGCTTGTGTGTTTTAACTCGATCTGACTATGTCAGGGCTGTCTCAATTCATTTGGAGATTTGTTTTCAGTTTTTTTTTGTTGGCTCAACAAGAACATATTCTGCTTGTTTTCTAAATTCATTTATTTTACTCGGTGGTGGGGTTCTTTTAGCTCCCATCCGGTGTGTTCCAACAGTTTCACTTGAGAGCTCCTATAAGCTCTTTATGCTTACCTTCTTCGATCACATCATTACTGACATTGGTGTGATTTTCGTCATTAACAGTCTTATCCATGGTAAAAAACTGATTATGTGTAATGTGCATCATCTAATCTTTTCAATGGAAATTAAATGAATGATATAGAATCTTGGCCAACTTGCTGAAGGAATATTATTGAAAGTGAATTTCGAAACATATTTGGGACAACCCTGCACATAGCGAATGTTGTTAAAATAAGACGTTCCAGTAGTATTTTTATCTCTTTTCCGCAGGTGAATGAACAGCTGTTTACGTTATCACGGATTATGTATAAAATAACTAATATGTTATGAAATTTTGATAAGGAATTTGTATAAGGAGGAAAGGAGCTTCCTACTGCGGACGCTCAGGTTGTAGAATGAGCTCCTCGCCGTGGTGGCTCCACCAAAAGGATGGGGCTTTTCAATAAGGGTAGGATTGATTTTTGTAGGGTTGGCAATGGCCACAGCCAATTACTCCATATCCGCTTTTAATTTCTTGTACATTTTGAAAACACCTGCGTCTAGAGAAGTCTTAATAAAACCTATTAGTATCTGTTTACACAGATATAAACATTGGTCAAATAATTTTACAGTTGCAGACTTCAAAGTTGACTTAGATTTGTATATAAAGATGTTATAAACTGTTTACGTTCACACGAAATTAGCAACGGTGATATTGACTACGTGATTTATAATGTTTATATGACAGGCAATAACGTTGGTTTGTGTGTGGTATTACGGTATTAGAAGATCTAATTTGCTACTGGATTTGGAATAGAGGAATATCTTTCAGGAGCTTAAATCGATTTGTTGTTACGAAGTTACTATACTTATGTATTCGATAAGTAATCGATTTGATGACGGCATTTGTGGAATTTAGTTGACTTTGCCAATTGTTAGTTTTCTGGAGCTTTGATCGATTGTGATAATCAATTAATCGAGATAGAGTACAACCAAATCCACACCAATTCTCCGTTGCGGGGGAAACAGAGCGGGCTGTGGTACTGATATAATAATTATAACAAAGAATCTTCTAGAATAACCAATCTCGAGTTAAACGTGGTTTCACTAATACGGGAACCAACAATACGCCTAATGTAATGTTGAGTGTTCCAGTTTTGTGAAATATTACGGGAACATGTTGTTCTAGCTTTTCCTAACAAGGCACGTTTCGGGTCATTGACTCCCCTTGTGGTTCCGTGTTTTAGCACACACGATTCCGTTTAGGGGACGACACGATTGGGGGAAAAATATCCTTAATTGTTCTAACACCAACCGAGGGGGGAGATATGATACTTCTCACTCAAACTCTGGTTCAACTTTATTGGCATCCCGATTTCCATAAAATTACTTCAAAATATCGTACAGTCGAGTCGTCTCTTGTAAACCAACACATCACGCAGGCATTATTACGGTCGAGTAGGTGCTCCCGGACATGACAATTTGGACGGACCCACAAACCCGGGACTCTACATAGTGTTATGTGATATACACTAGAGGGTTGAAAAAGGACTGGTGTTGAGAGGGTTAATTGTTTGCTTTAAAAATAGACTTCTCAGCGGTATTTTGGTTGGAACTGATTTTCATTTGGGTTAAGAATTGGGAGGTTTTATTTTACTCGTATAAATATAGAATCTTAAGCACATACATAAAGCTTAAGAGATCTCTAGGTGCTGTAGGTATCTTTTCAAAATAGAAAGAACATATCCCACCAAAAACATTTTTATGTAAAATGTTGTTGCCAAGACATATGGCTCGTACTGTCAAAAAGTTATCAGATCTCATGTAGAGCCAAGCTTATTACTCTACATGCACTTACTCTACAAGCCCTAACTTCACACACTCTACACACCGTAGTCAAAATATGTGGCTTAGCCGTTTCGCTACCGTCACATGGGACTAACTGGAGGATATATAATTTTTGACAGTACGAGCCATATGTCTTGGCAACAACATTTTACATAAAAAATTATTTTGGTGGGATTTTACTTCTTTTTGTAAGTTGCATATGTTTTTTTTTTTGTAATTTCCAAATTTTATAATTTTTTTGTTGTTTGTGTACTAATACAAGCTTCCATACCAAATTTCAGCTTTCTAGGACTTCAGGAAGTACCCTATGAGTTTTGATGATCATCAGTGAGTCAGTGACGAAATCGGGGTTTTTTTAGATATCAATAAAATCTAAAGTATAAGAGCTATGTTATTGAAACTTAATATGCTTAATAAGTTCACTATTGACATCATGTCCTGAGAATTTTGTTTATCTGGTATAATCCAAACCCAAGTTATGAGGGTTCAAAAAAACGACGAAGCGCTTCGAGAAAAGGTAGGTAGTGCCCTTTCGCTTCGCTTGGCTGTCTTGGCGGGGGTACTTCCGTGCCCCCAGATACATTCCTGCTAGTTGATGATATTTGATTCTGTCAGAATACGTCCAGGTATAAGATTTTCAGCATGACTAAAACAATTTAGGATTTAAACTACATCTCAATTTACCATGTGTAGCGTAGAATATGTTCATCGATGTTCCGTCTTAGAATTCAGAAAATGTTCACTGCCAAAGCAAGTTGCAAAGCTTCGTAACGTGTTAGGTTTGAGTTGATTTACCTTATGAAGAAGAAGTTCTTATAATCCAATCTGTTTCTAGCAAAGTTGCATCGCCAAATATTGTTTCAGAACTGAAAAGTGAATGTTGTACATAGATTTAAAGTAGGTTAGATACCGCATGTTCATTAAATAGTGTGAAACCGAGCGTGGAAATTTTTCTTATCTACGATTAAATGATACATACATACCCATTAACTCGGCTCACTACCCTTGAAGAGATTTTACATTTAATTTGACTTATGTATTTTGTTTTAATTTATGTGTTCCTGCTGCTTATTACAAGCTTTTATTTAGTTTCACCTGTCCCGTTGTCTGTAATGGAATTTTGCAAATTAAATTTGACCCACTTTCCGGTTTCCGATTGAGCTGAAATTTTGCACGAATATGCAAATCGCGTGACAATGCAATATTATGATGACGTGGAGCTGATCTGATGATGGAGCTGGAAGGTGGCCATAGGAACTCCTTAATAAAACCACATAACGCCATCGAGTTTGGCCTCGTTTGATTTGTCTTGATGAGTACTATAAAAAGCTTGTTTTAAAAATTAACTTTTTAAACAATAACTTGTATTTGTTGACTTTGATTTTAATAGAATTTAGTATCTTTCCATTTGATTTATTTTAAGCTTTTTTATGGTTCTGTATAATTAATGCTGCGGTAGCCTGTAATTCATGCAGCACTTAGACAGTTAAAAGTGTAAATCTACATATGTTTAGTTAGTCTGTGCCTTGTTGGTTGCCCTTAAAATAAAAACATTTGGTAATGACACAATTAAAATTTTCAACAACAAGACTTGCCACTGGTGCGATAAACTATTTCAAGTCGCAAACTAAAGTAGAAAACACGCTTGGGTGAACAGCTTACGGTATCTAGCGTATTCTCAATCTGTGGTCGTACTCCTAAATACACCCAAATAGTAAACTGATTGGGGTTCAACCATACGGCGTAGACAAAGGATATTTTACGGCCTTTTAACGACGGTTAAATGATGTAATTTGGGTAATCTATGGGAGATGAGGTCTAGGGGATTTGAGAGAGATTATGGGACGATTTGATGTCCCAGAAGGTTTTGTCTTTGTCTTTGTTAATATAGAATGTGAGTCAAAAGAGGTGAAACTGAAGCTTTTGTGGCAACATTACTCGATTTTCGTTTTCTCCTGAGTAGCATATAGTTTTATTTAATTAGTTGAGAGCTCAAAAGAACTATGTGTTCTAGTATGTTTTGCTAGTTAGGTTTTTTTCGGGTTCCGTAGCCAAATGGCAAAAAACGGAACCCCTATGGATTCGTCATGTCTGTCTGTCTGTCCTTCCGTATGTCACAGCCACTTTTTTCCGAATCTATAAGAACTATTCTGTTGAAACTTGGTAAGTAGATGTATTCTGTGAACCGCATTAAGATTTTCACACAAAAATAGAAAAAAAAAATTTGGTGGTTCCCCATACTTAAAACTCAATTTTTTTTTTCATCAAACCCATTCTTATTGGGTATCTATGGATAGGTCTTCAAAAAAGATATGGAGGTTTCTAATATTTTTTTTTTCTAAACTGAATAGTTTGCTCGAGAGACACTTCCAAAGTGGTAAAATGTGTGTCCCCCCCTGTAACTTCTAAAATAATAAAAAAAAAAAAAATATGTACATTACCATGCAAACTTCCACCGAAAGTTGGTTTCAACGAAATCTAGTAATTTTTTTAATACGTCATAAATCGTAAACCGCAATTTACCTTTCATTCAATATTTTTGGCGTTTTGTTTTTTTCATAGCAAAGTTGAGTTAGTTAATATTACACGGAACCCTCCGTGTGCGAGTCCGACTCGCACTTGAAATGTTTTGTGTTTGTCCGAGGAGTTCCCTCGGACAAACACTCTCTCTCGGCTCTTAAGAGGACTCAATTCGTCATACTTTTCATACAAAACCTCTGTACTTATTATGGCGTTGTTAAACATTTTTCGTTAGATGTTTTAAACAAATTAGTATCTTGTGCACTATATCTAGCCGTGTATCTAGGCGAAATTTTAAAAAAGTGTGAAACAAATTCAGTCAAAGCCTCCGAAAAACAGCGTTTTTGCCTGAACTTTGGCCATATCTAATGTACCTATAAATTGTAAAAGTAAAGAAAACCTTTAGATACGAGGCTTGCAAATGTATTGGAGATTCTAAATAACTAATTATTTTTTCACAAACTTGTAAGATTTTTTCACAAGAAGTATACTCCTGGAACAAGTTTTATGAATGCGGAATCATGAATGACGACTTAGCGAAGCGGCCGCGAGTGATCAGTGGAATTTACCGACTGATAACCGACGGCTCTGATGCTGTCTCTCTTTTTTCGCAGTCAAACATTACGTTGGATGAAACAACAAGCTTTTAGACTATGCTTGCGTTGAAGTTGCGCCGGTCACAGAGGGCCGCCTTAAGTGCAGTTCGGTACTTAGCGACAAATTCAGCAGGAAAGGACAAATGATGATGATATGAGACGTAGTAAATGTCTTGCCACTGTGAATTCGTGTCAATTTACCGCTTATGAATGAAGAGTACTTCCTTTGTATGGAGGTCGACTAATGTGCGCCTAATCTGACTCGATTGAATTTCACCCACTTCCAGTGGTCGGATTGCCTTGGTATTTGGTATACATTAGTATATTAGAAGGTAATGCCAGTACAGTCAACAATAAGTACAGTCACCAAAAAAAGCTAGTATTAAAAATGAAAGAAAAAAACCGGCCAAGTGCGAGTCGGACTCGCACACGGAGGGTTCCGTGTAATATTAACTAACTCAACTTTGCTATGAAAAAAAAAACGCCAGAAATATTATCTCGCGCAAACTATTCAGTTTAGAAAAAAATATATTAGAAACCTCAATATCATTTTTGAACACCTATCCAAAGATACCCCAAACGTATGGGTTTGCCGAAAAAATTTATTTCAGTTTCTGTTCTAAGTATGGGGAACCCCCAAAATTTATTGTTTTTTTTTCTATTTTGTCTGAAAATCTTAATGCGGTCACAGAATACATCTACTTACCAAGTTTCAACAATATAGTTCTTATAGATTTGGAAAAAAGTGGCTGTGACATACGGACGGACAGACAGACAGACATGACGAATCCATAAGGGTTCCGTTTTTTGTCATTTGGCTAAGGAACCCTAAAAACCTATTTGTAACTCCTATTTTGGTTTTTTTTTACAGTGGCAAAAACTCGCCAAAGATTTATCAAATCCCGATGAATGGTTTAGTTACAAGCAGTCACACATAGATTTTTATGATGTCTTTGTTAAGTCTATTGAGAACGATCCACAATTATTTTTTGCCACGTTTGTGCAATCCCTAGTTTTTCAAAGTCCCATTCCGTTACAACAGTGTATTCAAAGATATTTAAACATAATTATTATAACCTCAAAATAATTTCAATACAACTTTTAAGCCAATTAAAATTCCCATAATCCAATGACCTTAGGCGGTGATGGCCAATCAATAAGAGGCGTTACTTAATCACTATCATTGAATTTGAATCATTAAATCGTTCTTGTACACTAAGCTTTACTGTTATCTTGCAAAGTTACACAGTAGAGCAAGAATGCAGTAGTGCAACAGTCATTAAAACATGATATAATGTGTACCCGAAATACTGATACTTTTAGAGTGATCATTGGATCTTTATTATTCGCTTCACTTGTTCAAATTTTGACGGTTTCTGTTTGGACTTCACTCGGACAAAATTTAATCGTACCTTAAAAACTATAATTGACAGCTCGAGAAGTCGAGACGACGAATGCCCCGACGATGCATCTGGGTTAGAAATTCGAATGAGCTACAATTACGCTTTCGGTAAAGTAACATATCATGACTTAACCATAGCACTTTGGTACGCAAAATTTCAAGCAATTTCCGGTGTATTACTGCCACTGCACTTGAGAGCCACATCTTTCTAGGCTTTGTGTGCTTAATACCTTCGGCCATATCATCACAATAAATAAATAAGTCTGTAGAGATGTTTGCAAATTCTCTTCAACGCTCTAATCAAGCGCTGTTCTCATGGTCACAGTTTAGTTGACCTACTATTTTAGCTATATCACGCACTGTGCCTACTATTCAATTATTATTTGACGATTACGATTCTTACAATTAACGGTCATCGGAGCGATGACCAAGTTTTTTGTTTGCCTTTATTGAGATGATTTGTTGAATTGATTTGTTTACGCATACCGAGTCATTTGGTTGATGACTGACGACTATTTGAGTGGTGTGAACTTGTGTCCTATTTAGCATATCATAAAATTCTTTATTAAATGGTATGGTAACGTCATCATTTCACGTGATGACATAGAATTAATTTGTAGAAACTAAATTGAAGGGTGGACGCATAGATAAATAGGTGTAGATTTTTACGATACTTCGGACAGAAACCTAGTGTATCGAATTTTAAACGTATCGACAAAACATGACCCACCAAAAACATTTTTATGTAAAATGTTGCCAAGACAACAAGATAACTTTTTGACATTGCGAGCCATAGCTCGCACTGTCAAAAAGTTATCAGCAGAGCCATTTTAAAACGTCGGAATCGATATCGGAAACGGTTTCAAAAAATTATGAGGTGAATTTCAGCGATTGCTATTTTAATTTCCGAAAACTTTTCGATGAATCGAATTGATATTTCGGTAAAGAAACATCAAAAATTATCGAATTCGGAAATTAAAAAAGCAGTTGCGCAATATCGCCTCGGTAGTTTTTGATTCCGTTTCTGATATCGAATCCGAGCGTTTTAAAATAGCCCTGCAGATCTCATGTAGAGCCAAGCTTATAACTCTACATGCAGTTACTCTACAAGCCATAACTTCACAAACTCTACATCTTAGTCAAAATATGTGGCTTGGCCGTTTCGCTACCGTCACATTGGAGTAAGTTGAAAAAAGCATTCACTGTTCATTACTTTTTGTTATTCAATAGTTCTTGTAGTAGTGAAACGGCCAAGCCACATATATTGACTACGGTGTGTAGAGTTTGTGAAGTTAAGGCTTAAAGCTGACGTTGAAAAACTCAAGGCTTTAGGAGCCGGAATCAGACTTTGTTCAAATCTGGTCAAAAGTATACCTGTTGCTATCAATGACCTAGAAAATGATAAAGATGGCAATAGATTTCATCCAAATATTTCGTTGTTCTGATGGTAAATCTACCTTATGTGTAAGAAACATCTGCAAGCAGTATTTAAGCAATTCAATTCATCTCGTAGTATTGACATGACAGCTGTACAGAAGTATCGACAAAAACTTGTCGGCGAAGTTGAAAGTAAAGTTCAAAAGTGCCGCCCGCGTGTGATGTATTGCCGAGGGACATATAGGGTGCGTAGGTTACCGTTGCCCTTTATGTGGATACATTAACTGATAGATAACTCTGAAGTGTTTTATAATAATAGATTGAATAGACTTCTTTTGATAAAAGTTCTGTGGATTATATTAAAATCAACCTAATCTTTTGAAATAGAGATGATCCTTCGGTACACCTATGAAACTGATTGTATTTAAAAGTTTTGCCGTAGAAACAGCAGATAAAATAAAACATTTTGATTACTAGTTTGTCCTCGCGTTTTCGGGATAAAAAGTGTCAGATGTTTTCTGTCCAACCTCTGCCTTTTAGAAGCTGCTCTGAACAATATTTACTCGATAGTATTGCAATTCCATTCCATGTATTTCTTAGCTCTCATGGATTGCGTGTATGATACATCATTCATACTTGCCGCTTTACGATACCTTGCAGGGGGGCTAAAAAGAAAGTTCGAGCAATATTGCTAATGGAATTCATTTTTGCGAATTTACAGCAGATCCTATGCAATTTATCAATTCTGAATTGTGGGGAAAGACGAATAGATTTCAAACAAAATGAACAACATTGCGCCACTTTGAGTCAATTGTTCGATGGTAATGAGTGACTAGGTATTTGTATTTTATTGAAAAATATTACCCACTACTGGCCTGGCCTGCTACCAATCACCTGCAGATATGAGTTCCGGCTGTACCTGAGAGCTAGTTCCCTTCCAGGCTTTGTGTGCTTATGGTGCATCTACGGCCACATCATCACTTACCATGAAATTATGGCCAAACAAGTCTACCAAGCAAAATATCTATGTGGATTTTTTTTTTTTCGATGTTAGAACCAGTTTACATTCAGAAAGCTAACCTAATTTAACAAAACGATGAAACGATTACCTATCCGTTTACCTGGCCAGCGGACAATATGAGACAAATTGCTGCCGTCCGTCTATCCGTCCGACTGACCGACCGTCCCATTATCTTCCACCTTGGGACTTCGTCGTTGTAATTTTGACTTCAGATTGTAAACAATAAGATCGGAATTTGATTGGGCTCATATCAATCGAATTAGAATCGGTCATAAAACAAATTGAGGAAAGAGCCATCGTTATTGGAAACCATTCTTTTCTAGATTCTAGGATATACATATATAAAGCAATGTTTATGTCTGTTTGTAACGTATGCTTTTGTTGCCATTCATTCGAAGCAGGCCGGGGAAGGATTATGCTATCTCACCAGAGACTGAATCCAGAGTATAGTCATCAATTTGTGAATTCAATTAAATCCGGGCGTAAAAATATATTGTTTGAAATTGCGCCTCAGGATTTAATATAGCAATTACACAGCAACACACATTGCCTTTTAAAATCCTCAAGGATAGTAAAGGAATTTCATGCAATAACAACTTCCAACACACGCTATTATAACCTTTATTGCTTTCGATTTACCAACGCAATTGCCTTCAGCGTTTTGACAAATGACTTCCCCAGACTTTTGTTTCACAAACTATTGTTCTTATGAGTAGTAATACATTTTAACTATTCCGGTGTAATTTATTTGGCAAATGAGGTTTCTAAGCCTTTTCAGTGCCTCTGGTGGAATTTATGCTGATTATTTTGAATGAGTTGACGTAGATTTAGTAAGGGACCTGTAAACATCGTTTCTCCAATGTTTCTGAGGACTTGTTGACGTTTTTGAGTGTAAATTAAGATATTATATCAGTTATCTCGTTTCCATAGTACAAGCTCTGCTTAGTTTGGGATCAGATGACCGTGTGTGAGGAATGTCCCAGGATATACTTTATTATTGATAAGAAGGTCTTTTAAACAAGCTCATTTATATAAGAGTCGACCGACTTAATCATTAGACCCTAGAACCAGAGTCCTTGTCAAGACGAATCAAACGAGCCCAAACTCGATAGGGTTGCGTCGTTTTATTTCAGAGTTCTCATAGCCACCTTCTGACTCCATCATCAGATCAGCTTCGTATCATGATAATATTGCATTGTTGTCAAATTGGGTCCGATTTAACTAGTAAGATTTGATTTCAGACAGACAGACACCGGGACAGGTGAACATAAATAAAAGCTTGTAATTAAGTCGATGTCGGGCGAGATTACACTCGAACTCCCTTAAATATGTTGCGAGGCATCCTTCAGAGCGTTCTGGCAGCTGAAATTTCAACTTTTTCGTCCAGTAGATACGGACAAAGGAGAAAATAAACATTCACAGACTGGAAAGACAAAAACGAGAGTGATCCTATAAACACTGCAAGTAAGAGGAACAGTGACGGAGTAAAAGATTTCCAAGACAACAATTTGGTTGAAATTATACAAGATATGGTCTTTGAGTATATTTCTGATCTAACCAAAGCTCAATCATGTACTAATTTACCATAGAATATAGAAAGCTTGCTGGTAAAAAAAACTGTCCCGAAATCGACTGCCCCTAAAATCTGCCGCTCTAGGTTCAAGCCTACTCAGCCTGCTTACTCGTAAATCCGCCACTGAAGAGGATTTTGTGTTGTGCTATAACAGTATTTTTATCGAATGTACCTCTAAAAATTACCATGCGGATTGAGCCGCGGGTTAGTCATTATCTTATCTTTATTGTAAAGGAATTGACATTTTCAGTCTGTAGTGATCCAAAAATATTATTTCGTATTGTGTTCAATAATTTAATCACAACTTTTATATCTTTACAGAACAGTACGCCGATGTGGGAGGAGTTCATATCAAAGGCGACGAAGCTACATTCTGCACTGAAGTAAGTAAAACAATATTTCAAATACATTTCTACAACTAATTGCCAATTAGCCGGCAGGGGTGACGACAGAATACAAAACTTGAAAATTGTGTGATATGTTATTCAGAGAAGTTCGTTCATCGTTATCATCTAGTGCTTGTTAAAAAGTCTTTTTGAACCAATTAGTATTCTGAATTTAGTTCATGCGTGAAATCTTTCATAAGTCATTTAACCTTTGATTTCCTTCTCAATTCAACCCTCAAGGGATGACGGATTGATCTCTCACGTCTTACTCATGTTTTCCTCTTCCCGTATGTCTGTTTTCTATCATATTTATTACTTTTAGTCAAATGACTTTAAAGATCTTAAAACGTAATTCTTAAGCATGTTCCTACACACGATGGCAGGGTATCTATCACCGCAGCTAAACTTGAGAGATAGTCTCTTGTAGATTTTGTTTACTAATGGCTCACTATCATCGGTCACATTATTACTTACCTAGTGATCAAGCACAGGGCAATCCAAAGCTTCAAATATTTATAACCATAAGCCAATCCCAAAGTCATCTCGTTTCATATGTAGTCGTTATAATTTACCGTCAATTGACTCTCAAATTGATGCTGATACGAAGCCGTGTCGGGTGACTGGTCATGAATGATTTGATGAAGTGCACGTTGAGCGAATGTCAACCGCGCTTAAGTGGTGGAATTCATGAATTCGTATGAAGATTATCGACCGATGACAGATACTTAATATGTCATACTAGGTTTCTGCCCGCGGTTCCTCTTAGGGTTGAATTTTGAATAATCTTTCCTTAGTTAGGGTACTAAATTTTTCCTACAAATTTGCAATCACTAGGTCCACCAGTTTAGGTTCAGCATTGTCTGTCAATTAGTCAAGGTACTGTTTTGTAAGTACAGGTAGATTTAAGCCGTTTCCCTTTAAAGTTATAAAGTGATCTTATGAATTATTCCAACTTTTCGATGTAGGAAAACTATGTGGTTTAAATCAAACCGAAGCGATTCCAATATTGCCAGTTCGAAAGCATCACTCAAAGTGCATGTTATGATGCTGACAGCAAAATTGTTTTCGTTGCCAAGATGAAATCAAATTATATTGTTTTTTTTTTTAGATCGGCGCTGGTTGCTATAGCTGCATTTCTGGATGCCTTCCAGAAGATTGCAGACGCTGCGACCAATGCCAGAGGTTAGTGTACTCTTATATATTGTCTGAAATCCCAGTTTTGATTTACAATTTTATAGAGTCTAGAACGACTAAATTTTATGCTCTTGAAATTATTTTTCTTCGTAGTGGGAATCTTGTTTCGTGATTAGATTATTAAAATAATAAAAGTAGGCATATTGCAAATGATCACAACATTTTTATTTTAATAATCTCATAGAATTAATTACTTAATTTCTAAATACATTTTCACAATCAGATCTAATCCAGCCTTGACTTCAAACGATAGAAAAATATCATGACTAACCTAGCTTATATGCGAACATAAGTAGCTAAAACATAATCAAGGTTACAAATATTGACTTGATTATTGAATACGTTCTCTTATGCACTATGTTAATTTGAGCACTGCAAAAAAAGTCGGTATCACATTCATTATTTTAAAGGCATTCAATCTTAAGAATTTGTAATAAACTAGAGTCTTTGAATTTTCTTAGAATAGAAGCCGTCTCCAAGTATAATACCATTTCCAGCTTAAGGCTGAATGGTTCTTCTGATCCATTCATTGTACTTGAACACTTTGGTATAGACCCCTGGGATGCCTTGGAGGCCGCAGGGAGTAGGTCCGAAGCTGACTACACCGAGGACCTCAGTGATTTTTTCGTTCACGTACATGAGGGGACCGCCAGAGTCGCCCTTACAGGAGTCCTTGCCTGGTTGACCACCAGCACACATCTGACCGTCCCATAGTTCTGACATACGGCCTGGCGCTCTGTAAGCTGCCTGGCATGTCTGCAATATTGAAATTTATTGTGTGTTAAGATCAAAAGTGTTGAAAATATATTGTTGAGAACAGCCCCCCTAAAAAGGAAGCTAAAGCAATATTGCTAACGCAATTCATTTTTTCGAATTTACGGCAGATCTTATGCAATTCATCAATTCCGAATCTTTTATTGAATTGAATTGTATATTATATGTGACTAGTATACCAAAAAATATTGAAATTACTAAGGATCTGCCGAGAATTCGAAAAAATGAATTGCGTTAGCAATATTGCTTTAGCTTCCTTTTTAGCCCCCCAGGTCAAAAATAAGATAATTTCCAAGCAAGAGTTTTCTAAAGTATTCGGTTCGGTTTGAAGTACCATCTATTAAGTTTCAACCAAAGGGTAATTTATAAGATTTTTTTTTATCATTTTTATACCACTAAGGTGACAAACAAGCATACGGCCCGCCTGATGGTAAGCAGTTACCGTAGCTTATGGACGCTTGCAACCTGCCGACCTTGAAGAAATCTCTTCACACCCTTTTTGAAGAACCCCATGCTGTAATCCATTGGGAAAACTACGGCGGGGAGTTCATTCCACAGTTTGAGTGTCCGCGGAAGAAACTCCTTTGAGCCCGCACAGTTCGAAAAAAATCTGGTTTCAATGTGTGAGCGAGAGTTGCGATGGTGTAAGTTTTTGAATATAACTCGTATTAATAGGACATTATTGGTACCATGAGAACTCTGATTCTTACCTGTAAGTTCTCGAAAGGTAGACCAACGTGAAGTTTGGTGTTACTTTTGCTCTGGGTGGCGTTGACAGCTCCCCATCCAGCAGCAAACAGTGTGAAGTTTGCAGGGGGTGATGCAGTTATGTCTGTTGACGGCAGGCAAATTGGGCGGATGAAATCTGAAAGGACAGAGATGATTATGCAGAATGATCATCGAAAATACTTGGTTGATAGTCATTTCTGAAAAGAAATGTTTGCTAGTCGTGGATTTGAAATCATACTCAAAAACATACCTGTGAATGGCGCCATAGTTTTCAATCTGATGAGTGCAATATCGTTTCTCCTAAGATTAGGGTTGTAGCCCGGATGCGGTATGGTGCGCTCAATGGGTATGATGAGGATGCCCTCGGTACAGTCCAAGGCGCCAGCTTCCACTTCGGCACAGTCTTCACCTTCGTTGGAGGTGTCGTATTCACTCAAGCGGACGTTCTTGCTGTGAACACATTTTGAAGATCAGAATAAATAAACAAACAAATAATCATAAACACACAGGTTTCTTGAACTTTTTGTATGTTTTTCTTGAGCGAAAAAGTCTGGTGTATAATACAGTGCAAAATAAGCTGTAATAACTAGAATGAAACTATATTTTTCATCCCGAAAACGCGAGTGAAACCGCGGGTCGTTGTCGCGGGGTAGTTTAGCGTAGGCATGTTTTGAAAAAATAACTGAATTTATTACCATTTTTATTACTTTTGGAATCGATTTTCGATTCAGACAGTGCGAAAGATCTAAATAGGCAGCAGAATAAAAGTAGAATAAAATTCTATAGAATAAACCCTTGTAACTTACGGTGTGCCATGGTTAAGAACAGCTCCGGCAACGCAATGTCCTGCAGTGAGCACATATTTCCCGCTGATGAGGGCGCCACCGCACAGCAGTTTGATCTGGTTGTCCTTCGTGTATTCTATGAGAACCAACCATGGGTATTGGTCTACAGCTGTCGCAGTACCACCTGGAATTTGATGCAGATGGTTTTTTAAGGTTTTGTTGTCGAGAGAAATTGCAGACTTGTCTTTTGTTAGATCTCCTCAGCGTCTGTTAAATAAATCTAAGTAACCGTCATACATGAAAATGACTTTTCATATTTTTTTTGTCTTTTACAATTTACCGTGTCAATCGTTTCTCAACTTAGGTACAACATCATATTCTGCCATGGAAGTGAGAGTTTCACTCACCAACAATTTTATTTCCAGCTCTGCTGTCGACTCCGCAGCACTCGGTCCTGGGATCTGGTGGGAACGCGGAAACTGTTAAAGAGCAGTCGCCCGTCGGTTCCACTGGGTTGTTATCGGGTGGTGGGCCGCAGCAGACGCTCAGCGGATCTGTACCTTGGCATCTGAAATACAGATGGTTTTGATTAGTGATGGAGAAGCTTTTGTGGTCTTGAGATGGGTTTCTGATGAAAACAAAGAATTTTGTACAGCTGAGTATTGGGACAAGATATCTAGTTTGAATGATGTAGGGAAATTCATGAGACTTTAAAATTGTGATTTTTGAAATTGATGGACTTATTTTGATTTTTTTTATAACGATTATGCCATCGTTGTTTTGTATGCCAACGTCTGTTCAGTCCTTGATATTCTTACTATACAGGTTCCTAGACTGGTTCCAAGTAGTTTCAACACACGGCTAGTAATAATTGCGATTTTTCCTTATATCCATTTAGCTTGTATGTTTAATTTATTAATGTCTTGTATTTTGTTAAATTCATCAACGTCATCATGATTTGTGAAGATTGTGATTTTGACTCAATTTTTTTTTATTTTCGTGACGGTACTTTACATTTTTAAATTTTTTTACTCAATTAAAATTCATGTCTTCATATTATCTGATTTTTAGGAAAAAAATAAGATAATATTAATGTTTTCCAATACTTTATTTTATTTGTATTCCAAACATTAGAAACAAATTTTTGTAGCGCTTAATGTTTATGAATTAACTTAAGATTGACAATTTACCTGGAATTCTGTACATATTCCATTTTATCCTTGGGAACCGGTGGCTGCAGCATTTGCGACAGATGAGGACAATTGTATAAATTGACACAGTTTCCTTGATTGCCTTCAGGGGTTCTGCATGGATTTGGACAGCACACCTAAAAAGTGCCAAAAAATTACGTCAGAGAGCTCTTTGTAATAATCATCTATTCTGTTATTTGTTTGTTTATCTAGATTTCTTTTAATATCTTCTGTCCGAGTTGAGTTATCGTCAGGTTGGTTAAAAGCCATTCTAGTGAGCATGAGAAATGTGAGAAAGGGTTATTAACTATGTAAAAGAAATATAAGAAAATATTGTTACCTTCGGAATATTCCCTTCGAATCCACATTGGGACTTTCTCAACAGATCTAAATCTTGCGCTGTCCTATCCTTCTTGTTGATGAGAGTCAGAAACTGTTCACAGCCGTAGATAGACTTACACTCGCCTGCACCACCGCTGGGTGTATTGCATGATGATTCTGTAATTAAGAAACATTTAAAGCGTTGTATTTTAGCAAATGCCATAGGCACTTTATTGTTGGTGTGCCAATTCATAAAGTGCATTTGAAGGTTAGGTAAAGTGCCGAAAACTTGTTAGTCACTATGTTTTTCACCTTTAAAATCAACGTATCTGTTACTTAACTTTGTTGCTATTCATTTTTTTTAAACTAGCTCACCACACCCGCGTATTGTTGGCGATAGGTGTCATTAGAAAGTGCTTCAATGTAACTGGATTTTTGATATTTCTATCAAAATACACTTTAGTTACGAAACGAATTGCAACAGAGTTAAGTAATCACAAATTTAATAGAAAGACAGTCAACAGCGTGCAGATAGTTGAGACTCTAATACATTCAGGTGCTTTTGTGATAGAGACTTAAGTAACAGAGTGGTAGAAAAAACTCAAAACCATGCAGTGGCGGACTTCCAAGTCACAATGTGTACCTCCATCTGTGCAATGCAGCGCGTTACCGCAATTTCTTAAATCGGGATAATATATCGCCCCATTCGTTGACATACCTACGAGTACGATATAAGTCTTATGAAATTTTGAAAGTTGATCCAATTATAAGCTTTACAGTAGTAAACCAGTAAGTTTACAATGAAATGAACAATTATTTGCCATAGTGGTGGTTGTTATTCAAATAAGGATATGAGTAATACTAAATAGCCTTCAGAAGCTGAAGAGTACCTCTTTATAAAGCGATATCATTATTAAGTACTTCTTTATGTAAAGGTTCATAGAGTATTAGTATCGTTTGATAGATCTGCGTGAGATTTGAAACAGCAGCGGATGAATTCATCCGGTTTAGTAGGATACGGATTGATTTATTATATCTATTAGTTCGATTAGAAGCTGGTATTATCCAGGTAAGTGCGTAATATTGTTATTTTCGATAGCAATCTGTATTTTCGAATAGCCTTCTCTATCCTGGACCATCAGACCCTTCTGATTCTTGCCGTTTCGACTGGCAATCGTAATGGCTGTTTTCTCTTTAAATACGGCAGCACTGATTGGTGCATTATTAGATACACCGTGTTGTAGATTTTCAACTACGAAATAAATCATGCCTTCTTTATATTGCATAGTTTTAGGTATGTTGTAGCTAGGTCCTAGGCGAGAGACATCTCGATGATATACCTAAATATCACTGGCATATTCTTGGTCTTTGTTAGTGTGTCTAGCATCCCGTTACTTCTTTACTACGAACATTAATTATGATTCGTTATATTGCCCGACCAAATGTGGTTATGCTAAATGAATTATTAGCAGTTTAGCTTACTACAAGGAAAGACAAACAGTATGATGGGGGTCATTAAGCTTTGCTTGAGCTACTGTCTTACTGACTAAATTCTTATGTTCAAATCATTCATTCGTTGTATTCCTTGGAAGTTTACTGATCCCTTGTTTATTTTAATAAGAGCCTTGAGTTTTCGTACTTGAGATTAAGTATTTTGCTTTATTAGGTACTTGAAAAATTTCCGCTTTTGTGATACGCACTATTTGTTTAAACCAGACCCTTATAAATCGTTATTTGCCTTAAATACTGAATGAATGATCACGTATATATCACATTGTTTAACAATGACCTTGTCAACACAGATGATCGTTTAAAAGGTTACCACTAAAAATTTACTTCAAAAAGCGATTTATCGACTAAAAATTCATTTTTTTTTGCAATTGCCCTCGATTTTCATATCCGTATTCCCAAACCTCGACATTATATTTATAACGGAGGTGGAACTTATTATAGTTAATTATTGTTACCTACTCGTATGCTTGAGTCAATGCCCTTTTCCAAGTATAACTAGACAATGGCCCTGATTCTGTTGTTCACAACTAAACTAATTTTAATGTCACTATGTCTCTTTCTAACAAAGAACATAAGAAAAGGATGTAAGAAATTTAGTCCTGTCAAATTAGTCCAATGCTTGTTTTCAATATAATTTTAGTCGCCATCTATCGCGGTTACGCCTAAATACACGCAAAATAAGACGGCAAAGATTAATTTGACAACTTAAAATATGTTCTATCCTTTTTCAATCATGTTCGTAAGAAAGAGATGAGATGTGACTAAAATTAGTTTAGTGCGATTTACAACAGAATCGGTACCAATGTAGGATTTAAAATTCCCCGTAATTTTGCGCTTGAGCATTATTTTCCTCAATAATTCTATGCACTAATTGTTTCCTGTGTGTGATTAAAAATCTTGTTATTTATTCTTATAATAGCTAAGTGCATGCGACAATGTAATGAAAATCTTTTTATATTGCTTTAAATTTCATAACTTTGGTTTCTATCTAATACAGCTTTTACATATATGGAGAGCGTCAAAATTGGATTTGTATTATTGGATTCTTTTAGCATAGATTTTGTTCTGACTTTATTATTTTCTGTGTCATTTATTCCGATATGATTTACCTTTTTTCTGTAACATTATCAGCATTTGCTTATCATTATAATCTTCGCGATCGATTTGTTCCCAATCATTTGGCGTCGGCATATGTAAGCTTCTACCATTCAGGCGTTATACGTCATCATACCTGCTCTAATCATCTTCCATACTCTCCTCCGGCCATCATCTCCTGTAGATCTAACAGCACGTCCTAGTTTCGCATCTTATATCATATATTCCAAGCCATTTTATAAATATGCTACCATTATTCCGTATGCATCTGAATGCAATGTTTATCCTCATTTGTGCAGCAGTGCTCCTTAGCATATTTGTGCAATAATGTGCAATTCAGTAAACAATATGTACCTTTGTATGTATTATCATACACGGGCCGATGTATTATTATTCTTGGTCCATATTCAGTCCAGAAATGGAGTCTGTAAGCTAAATTTCAATTATATATACGGACACTAATTGATTCGTATTTTATCCTGTTTTATGATAGACAATTGTTTCGAAATGGTTTCATTGATTTGATCTTTGGACGATTTGCTGCTGATGCTCTTTGATGGGGTTTACTTTCAGTTAGTTTTTTAGCCGTATATTACATTAGTTTCACTTTTCTAGTTGCAAAATGTTCGCGCACTTTTGTGTTGACTCTTGAGATTATCTTTATAATAGTATCTTTGAACTGGGGTGTGTAATTGAATACAGTTTCTTTATTTCGTCGTTAATAATATCGGAAATTCAATGGAGCTTTCACGTTCTGTGTTTTATTAGTATTCGGAATTCTTGGCAGTCCTTTTCACATGATATAGTCATTGAATACAGTGGCGAATAATTTCAAAGTCATGACTCATGACTATTTACTTAAACTGGTTCTTTTCCCAACAATCGAAACGTTAAACGTTTTTGTTCATTTTTCAAAACTTTACTACGTACCTACCTACCATAGATTTTTTATTCATTACTAGAATTCAAAATCATCATTTTTTTAATCAACTTAGCATGTTTCATAGTATTTGAGTAATCGGTCAAAAACTACGGTATTGTAACTATGTTATCGTACGTATTTTAATAATATGTATATCAAAATGAATCTGTTTGTAACGTATGCTTTCCTATACCATTAATCTGATTGTGATGACACTTGGTGATTTTGTGTAGGTCGGGGAAGGTTTTCACTACAAAGCCTGCAGGGTATATTAATATTGACTACTACCTCCCACTTCTACTGAGCTAACATTGCTTCAGATTTTTAGCTGGGCATTCACTACACCATGAAAAGCATGGTTATGTGCGAATGCACCTTTGTCAATTATCTTTTCAAATCAAATGATGCCAATCACACGATTTCGAGCACGAGACTACTAATTCTAATAATTACAAATTAATTGAAGGAGCATTGAACTTAATCAAAGTACATTATTAATTATCATTAAATATGTCATTAAATTGTCTTAGCTATTAGTTGTATTAACCGAGAAACCTACGGTAATATACTGTATATGACTAGACTAGTGCACACTAATAAAACAAAAGTCCTCCGTCGTATGTCTGTCAGTTCGTAATTTTCTACGAAACTACTCAATGGATTTTGTACCACTATTGGCGATAAGATAGATCCCACCAAAAAAAAATTCATGCAAAATGTTGCTAAGACGGGACCATATTGCTCGCACTGTCAATATGTTATCAGATCTCATGTAGAGCCAAGCTTATAACTCTACATGCACTTACTCTATAAGCCCTAACTTCACAAACTCTACACCTTAGTCAAAATATGTGGCTTGGCCGTTTAGCTACCGTCACATGGGCGTAAGATGAAAAATGTATTTACTGTTAATTACTTTTCTGTTATACAAAAGTTCTTGTAGGACCAGATATAGAGGAAGGATTTTGATAGTTCTGTCTTTCTATTGGTTAGCTTAGTTCTTTTAAACTACGCTGATTATGATGCGGTAATTACCATCATTTAGAGATATTTTTGTGTATGTCCAGTATTACCAAGGCGGGTTGGTAAAATACGAAATATTGCGTGAAAGAAACTCGTAGTTACAGTAGTACCCAACTGATATGGCGCGTCGTGAATCTTCGTTCGCACAGAAAAGAAAGAATGCCCTGAAGATTTACGAAAGAATGCTTAAAACTTACAATCAACCTTAGATCACTACTATAAGGTTCATAATACACTGCGGGTGTTAGTTCCGTCTCACTCGTAAGTCACGCCCCTCCACACGACGCGCGCTAACATGGCGGCAGCTGCCGACCAATAGCGGTTTCCCGCGCTTTGAAATTGCATCTTCTGCGCAGGTACATCGGTAAGCCATATCAGTTGGGTACTACTGTACCCAATTACGACGTAGCGGCTATACAATTCCGAATGACAAGATCTTTGCAATAGAAGATAAGATAATTTTTATCGTGGGCAGACCATGGTGCATTATATAGAACTCTTGACTCCCGATATCTTTAACTAACTTAGAACACTTATCTAAAGAGCTTAAACTGTTTACAGAAAAGCCGGTCAATAACATTAGAATTACTTGCATAATTTTACATTAATTATATTCACGACGGGAAGTCAGTCATTAACACACTACAATGTAATCACTAATCGTCTATGATTGTTTACATGTTTTATTTATCTATCTATACATACATTAATTCCATTAAATACTGTAAATAAATTGAGAAATACCCTATTCAATTTGAAATAAAATTACCGCAACGTATGGTCACGAGACCATATGGCTCGAACTGCCAAAAAGTTATCAGACTTATGTAGATCCAAGCTTATAACTCTACACGCCCTAACTCTACAAGCCCTAACTTCACAAATTCTACACCTTACTCAAGATATATGGCTTGGCCGTTTCACTTGCATCACATGGGCGTCAGGTGAAAAATGTATTCACTGTTAATTACTTTTCTGTTATACAAGTTCTTGTAGTACTTCCATCCACAAATATAAAGGGGGGTGATTTACTAAAAAGCCTGAAATATGTTAATTATAACGAGGAGTCTTTATCAATGTTCAGACCTCTAGCATAGAAAATTGCGGAAGTCTCATTCAAACTTCCATCCCCTAGTTTAAGGAGTTGGGGGGTACAAGTTCCTAGTTTTAGACTGTTTTTGTTATTTGTGTGTTAATACTAGCTTATAATATATCAAATTTCAGCATTCTAGGATTTCAGGAAGTACCCTAAGAATTTCGATGGTCATCAGAGAGTCAGAGAAGAAATCGGGGTTTTATAGATATCAATAAAATTTAGAGTATAAGAGCTGTGCAATTGAAACTTTATAGTATGTTTAATAAGATCACACATTATATCCCGAAAATGTTGTTTATCGGGTATAATCCAAACCCATGTTATGAGGGTTCAAAAAAAGGACGAAGCGCTTCGAGAAAACGTATGTAGTGCCGTTGCGCTTCGCTTGGCTCGTCCAGATAATGCATATACAGGTATATTAGCAGATGATATAAAAAGTATAAATACTGATCAGAACGTGTAATACTTACATGAATTCAAACCTGTTAAACTCATTAAAATGTATATCAACAAGCTATGCTATGCTATTAATCAAGGGAACTCCCAAACAGCGTACTTTAAAAGAATAAAAAATTATACTTACACAGCAGTACGCAAAAAAATCAAGGTTCATAACAAATCGTTCAGTATGTAAATAACTAACTTCCCTTCGCGTATTTTTGCCTTAATGCAGGATTAGAAACTTACGTCCTTCCACAAAGCATATGTATGTTGCGACGACAGCGGTAACAACGTACAACGGCGACATTTTCAAATCCTCTCTGTTATATATCACAGCATATTATTAAACTAATCACAATTATTTAATTCGCGTGTGCGTCGATCCGACGCTGGTTTGACTCTGAGCAAAAACGCTAGACTACTGACTGTTTAGTGACCGCTCCATACGACGGTCAACTTTTCAAGATGCGTCATCATCGAACACGATTTTAACCTTTATCACGTTTTTAATTTGAGTTAGTTTCGTGTGGTGGTTTCCAAAAGATGTTGTCTCTTGCAGAGATTATCGGCAACCGGTATTTCGAGTGACTTCATTTGTTGTTTCTTGGAATGGCCCATGTTGAGTTGAGTGTTGATAGTTTTTTTGCACGGTCTGCGTAGGTCATTTTCGATTGCATGGTGTGTCGTTTGATATGGGCGCTAGCGACTGCTGGTGCATCATCATTTTGTAGGTTTTGTTTTGATACTGTATTATTATGTTCTATAGCGGCAACATCTAAATTCAATCATTTAGGTTATTAGGTCCGTCATTTATAGACTCCTACCTGTCACTATGTTACAATGTGGCGTTATTTACGTGATCATTTATACAGGTTTTTGTTTTAACTTACTATTATCCTGTTATTTGCCACTATAATTGATTAGATGAATGCAATTATCATAATGTTTTACTAAAAACATTTATTCAATGAGTTATGCTGATTACAGATGACTATTGATACGATTAAGTGGTTAGTAAATTATTTGCTACATTGAAAACTTACTATTAGTAGATTAGACGCAATCTTTGAACTTAGCCTTGAAGGAAGGAAGGATAGGAGAGGAAAAAGGGACTCCGAAGAAAAATGGGAAGAACGTAATGATTATGATAATGATGATAGTGGTTAGGTTTTTGTTTGACTACAATCTCACAATGGTGACGTAGATAAAGGAAGTTAACACACAAAGCCTAGAATGGAACTATTTGCAGAAACACAAAGGTAGGTGAGGCGACAGATTTTTCCCAAGAGCGAGCCAGACAAGTACTACAAAGTGTCACCGAGCAAAATCCTACCAAAACTGCCTTACGTCTTTCCTTCTATGTTTTACCATATTTATTTGTTGTTTTCTATATCTAAATAGCATAAAATGAAGTAGCTATTCCTGACTGCCTATTTGCTTTCTTTTAAACCAGGCCATATATTTTAATGAGGTTTTTACCAATATACACATTTTTTAAGGTTTATGCGTATACAAGACTCGGCCAAACCCAAGTCAACAGTTTCCATTACGTAAGGTTACATGTTCACTGAAAATAGCTATAGCGTCATGACCAAAAAGGAAAGTGTCTAATATTTCAATTGTTATTGAAGTCATAACAACCGCAGACTGAGTAAACAACCTAATCATTTCAGCCTGGTGATTAATACAGCCTATGTCTGCTGCTATTTTACCTACATTATTGAAGTTAACCGTCGGACGATTCCGTTGTGGGATGAGCTTCACTCTATGTGCAGTCTTCTCGAAGCGATACGACATGGTGCTCTTTAAATAAATTAAATTATTAAAAGAAACAAAAAACCCGACTGCGTAATACATAAATTAACTGAAAAGATAAAAACAAGCTCTTAAATCTATAGAATTTTTAAATATAACTTGAATTTTATAAGGTATTGCAATCGGGGACAACCAATAACCTAAGTACCTATGTATTTTTTGTAATATTTGTTTATCCCCGACTATCTGTAAAAACATTTGACACCCTTCTTGAAGAACCCCACGCTGTTCTAGGAAAACCAAGCGGAG
Organism: Polyploca ridens; assembly: GCA_951394255.1. NCBI lineage: Eukaryota > Metazoa > Arthropoda > Insecta > Lepidoptera > Drepanidae > Polyploca > Polyploca ridens. The sequence goes on from OX596267.1 coordinate 2,575,089, forward strand.
ATCTGATTTCGAAACCTGACCGTCCGCGATAGGACTAATGTGTAAGGATCAGCTCCTGGTCGATATTGACAGGTGCATTGTTTTTGTTTGTTACGTCATAATCATGTTTAGAATTTATAATACAAGATATTGTTTCAGGAACATCATGTTACGTTCAAGTGCCGGCATTACTCATTATTGTATTATTTCCTTTTAATTTATTTACCTTTTAATTAGTAGACATTTGTTTAACAAAACCTACGTCATGTAGAATGTAGTTGATAGTTCCAGGAAAATCTGCTGTTACATTTACTGTTTTAATAACTGTATGTTTACAACAATCATTAACATAAATTAACTTCTGTGATCTGTGCCCCCCGCCAAGACAGCCAAGCGAAGCGAAAGGGCACTACCTACCTTTTCTCGAAGCGCTTCGTCGTTTTTTTGAACCCTCATAACTTGGGTTTGGATTATACCAGATAAACAAAATTCGCAGGACATGATGTCAATAGTAAACTTATTAAACATATTAAGTTTCAATAATATAGCTCTTATACTTTAGATTTTATTGATATCTAAAAAACCCCGAATTCGTCACTGACTCACTGATGATCATCAAAACTCATAGGGTACTTCCTGAAGTCCTAGAAAGCTGAAATTTGGTATGTAAGCTTGTATTAGTACACAAACAACAAAAAAATTTATAAAACTTGGAAAGTTCAAACAAAAAAAAAACATAAGCAACTTACAAAAAGAAGTGAAATCCCACCAAAAACATTTGTATGTAAAATGTTGCCGCCAAGACATATGGGTCGTATTGTCAAAAAGTTATCAGATCTCATGTAGAGCCAAGCTTATAACTCTACATGCACTTACTCTACAACCCCTAACTTCACAAACTCTACACACCGTAGTCAAAATATGTGGCTTGGCCGTTTCAATACTACAAGAACTATTGAATAACAAAAAAGTTATGAACAGTGAATACATTTTTCACCTTACTCCCATGTGAAGGTAACGGCCAAGCCACATATTTTGACTACGGTGTGTAGAGTTTGTGAAGTTAGGGGTTGTAGAGTATGTGCATGTAGAGTTATAAGCTTGGCTCTACATGAGATCTGATAACTTTTTGACAATACGAGCCATATGTCTTGGCGGCAACATTTTACATACAAATGTTTTTGGTGGGATTTCATTATTACTAGTCCAAATCGCTTTGTCCCTTCCGCTACCGGTACGGCGGTCTTTCAAGACCCTTTTGTGTGTTAAGCGATTTTAGCAGGATCGGCAAGGCGCGGTTTTATCCCTAGTGTTGCAAATGTCTATAATACTTCTATAGGCATTATATCCAAGAAGCGTCTGGTGACACCTGGCCAGAAGTTCTTATGGCTGATGGATGGAAGGGGAACTTGAAATTTTGGTGAATGATATTAACTTGATGAAACCATAGCGCTGTGGTAGTATTCTTTGTAGTACCCTCAGGCGAGTTAACAAACTGAAGTTGAATATCTGACGCCGATTACCTACCTTTGTCTTCGGGTAGCTTGTGGGTTTGTGTGCCTACTACTCTTGAAGGTTACAAATCTCGCAAATATGGGTTTTTGTATTTCAGAAGTGTATCTACTCAAGATTTTTTAATGTATATCATTAGGTATTTGCAATTCTCTTTAATAATATTATAAAGGCGACATTGTTTATGTTTGTTACAACTGCAGTAACGTCTGAATGTATTTTCACAAAGGGTTTAGTTAATGTAAGTCCTGGGATGGGATACTGCTTACAAAAGTTAGTGTATTAACCCGTTGGTTCTCGCGAGGGACGCGCGTCCTATTATAACAATTGATGTCAATGTTATATTTTTAACCGCGAGCCAAGCGATTAATATAACTGTCGGGAAAACCCATTTACGCATGCAATTACTTTATGTCCTTTAACTGCCTTTGAGTGTATACTTATTAAAGTACTTAGTGTTATAATGACTACCTTTGAACATACATTTAATTGCAATAAAATGTCCCTTAGTGGTTAATCCCCTAGTAAATTAGGCCTACCTATATTATTCCTATGAAAAACCACGAGAAAAAACTTTACATTGTGATTCATATAATTCGACGTTTAAGTGTAGGTACTGTCGTGTCACTGAAACAATTATTGTTTCTATTTAAAATTAATCATCTCATTTGTTTGTCTGTTTAGAAATGTTGACCACAGCATCAACAAATATGACCACATCATTAGTTACCGCTGTAAAATTGTGGTCAAACAACACAACAAACTAAAATGCTCCTGAAATGTCATTAAATGAATCAATTAAAACTTCGAATGCCATGTATCCTGTATTTACGGGATGTAACATAGATAAAGAACGGAGGCTCGAATCCTATGACCTTGATTAAAATATCATACCATAAACCATGGGACGGTGGTGGTACTATGTCGAAAATCTATCGCCAGAAACTACCAGAATCTTCCGGCACTTGGACTTGAGAGCCATTTAGAAGCAACATTGTCAATCTGCCCCGCTATTGCTAAAGTCCGTAGACGACAGTCGCCATTGACCATCAGGTGATCTGCCTTGCTTTGTCTGCTTTTCCTTCTGACATAAAAATAGTTTTCTTTATAATCGACTCTGTACTCGAAGCCTTTTCGAAGTACTCGCAGATCTGGATCGACGTCCGACTTATAGAGTTACAGTATGTCGTATGAACGTGTTTTCTTGTTTCAGGAGCAACAAAGGAGATAGGCACAGCCCTGACGAGGGTGTGCCTCCGCCATCGCGCCATCGAGACTAGAATGAAGACATTTATAGGGTAAATACTACTAATATACTATCTTCTAGGTACTGATATCACAAACAAGTTTTAGTTAAAAAAATCATTTTTAATACTAGCTTTTTTTGGTGACTGTACTTTTTGTTGTCTGTACTTGCATTGTCATCCGATGTACTAATGTATACCAAAATTCAGCTCAATCGGACACTGGGAAATGGGTCAAAAACTTGCAAAATTCCATTACAGACAACGGGACAGGTGAACTAAATAAAAGCTTGTAATAGGAAAGTTTGTGTATCTGTTTGTTTCTCAAGCGTTTGTTTCTCAAGGAATTATGTACCAAATCCATAAACACATGTTTATGGATTTGGTACATAATTCCATACCAAACTTTGAAAAAAGGTACATTATATTCATGGAAAACATTGTACGCCTCCGGAACGTGGGTAAAACTTGGATAGAAGCTCTAGTACTTTTACAAATTGGGCTACATATGTAGCCAAAGAAATAGACATCCATACACTCGGAAAAATTTTGCCCTTACTACCGGTCAGTCAGGTAAACTCGGGTACAAACAAAAAGGTTATTTGTCTCACAATAATTACAAAGGTTACATAAGTCAAAACAGTGTAAGTACATTAGCGAGACAAAATAGGCTATCGTTCAGTCTTGGCAGCCCACAGTGGCCTAGCAACAAAAACATACATTCTAATAGTACTACTATAATAATAAGACTGGCTTAGAAAGACGAATTTATTTTGAATTTATTTTCGCCACTTTAGGCTATAACGAAAACGTAAAAAGGTCTTATACATAATGCTATATCTTGCATTGGTATTTCCATTTAGTATTGTAAACTCCATCGTAAGTCTGTATTTAGCTATTAAATAGATAGCATATCGCATTTAGTGCAAGACAGGAAAATGCTTATACTTAAATCAAAAGATTTTGTTCTCGAAGGGCCATATGTAGTCCAGTTTTGGATTTCCTCGACGGAATGGCATTTCCATAAGGAAATCATGAAAATAGAGAGATATATTATAGAATCGGTGTTTTTTGTAAGTATAAGGAAATGTTTGGGTATACATGAGGATTCCTATTTACCTTAACTATTTTTATTTAAAAACCCGTGGTCCTAATCCACTATGAAGTTTCAAAATTTTGTATGAACTGCAATATATGTAATAATCTTTGAAATCAAATATTATTAATATTAATGCTGTACAGTGCAGCCGCTGAGAAAATGTTCTTCTGACACCAGATAATAGGCATTGTATAGTGACAGTCCCATCATAATCAAATTTACCGTTTCCAAGATTTGGCCAATATTAATTAACAGTGTCACAAATGCATTCTTACGGTGGCAGCACTGTAGGGACTCAATATCCGTTTCCAGCAGGTCTTAGACCTCTAATACTAGATAACCTTCTCGTACGTTCTATGATCTCATCAATACCGACGATTAGATCACGATTAACCTCATTTAAACTACATCAAAAACAGGTACTTCTATTTTCGATGCAAATCTAAGACCATCTTTCGTGTTTTTTCAAACAGCAGCTTATCTAACTTTCCGAAACGTTTATTCCAGTGCCCTAATGGACGCGTTAGTGACACCGCTATCGGAACGCGCAGAAGATTGGCGCAAGGGTGGATGTGCAACGGGTGCTCTGAGCCGCGAACACGCGCGGGAGTGCAAACGTGCCAGAGCCGAGCTCAGGCGACGCGTTACTGATGCACAACGTCACGCTAGGAAAGCTAGAAGAGCACCGCCTGATGCGAAGAGGAGAGCAGATGTATGCTTGCAGGTGAGATACAAGCTATTTAGTAGGGGCTAGTTGGAAGAACATGAGTTTTTGAGAAACGGAAAAAAGCAAGATGAGTATCGCTGGTATCGAGAGGACAGGTTGACTCGTGGTCAGTCGAATGACAAATACTGCTGCAAGGTCAAATCTTTGATTAAAGATTGTCAAAGATTTCATTCTCTAAACAATTTTACGTAAGTTTCACAGATTTAGTAAGCTGATGTGGCGCTCGAAGAGTCCACTAAGAGCAGAAATTGAAGTGTTTAATGGCTAATTGATGATGATGATGTTTCAGGATGTACAGGAACGCAAACAGCAATTGGAAGAGATGGAGGAGAAGGCAGTAAAAGCAGCTCTCATTGAGGAGAGGAGCCGCTTCTGCCACTTCGTTTCGCTGCTCAACCCTGTGGTGGTAAGTGACACATTCCATTATGAAACCGTGAGGTATTCGAAATCTTGACCTTTCAGTATCCAAAAATGTTTTCTCCAATTCTTATAGCATTTCAATTGTGAGACTGGATTTAAAGGAATCCAGAATTTAACAGAATACGTGTGAGAACATCACTACTACATTATATTTGCAGGAGAGTGAAGTAGCAATGCTAGCGGAGGTGGGACATTTGCAGGAGGGTAGCGAACAACTCGTTCGCCACACCGCCGAACCTAGGACTTTGCCTGCTGCCAGTCTACAGGTGCAGAATTACATTCTTTCTTATCAGCTAAGTTTTATTTGGGCAAGCTTAATTTTTCTACTTCTTAGTTGGAAAACAATCTGACGGCTCGCCTGATGGTAGGTGGTTAGCTAGAAGGGGTTTGAAGAGGGGGTTAAGAGGAGTTGGTTTGTCGACATTGATATCTACACGGATAACATTTGGTTAATCTTTGGTCCCGGGTACAATACTACACCTAATACCGGGTACAGCACAGCGTATCCTCATGGATCTCTCACGACCTTTCTCACAATATTAAAGTTTTTTGGCTGAGATTTTCTGTGAGGTTACTTCTCCAGTCGGGTTATTTTAAATTTGAGACGGGAGGATCCGTAACACTAAGAGAGGTTTCTTTTAAATTATATGTATGGAATTTTAAAACTGTGTTTTTATGGTGTTCGTTAGGTAATCTGTGACATAAAGTCGTGCTACAGCGGGTGGGCGGAGCAGCAAAGCGGTAGCGCGCCGCAGTCCCCCTCCGCGTCGTCGCGCCTCGGCAGCCGCAAGTCGTCGCTCACCTCCATCTCCTCCATCAACAGCCACTGCTCCACCTCCGAACACCATCACGGTAAGTACTAGCGCGCCGCACTCCCCCTTCTTCTTCTTCAGTCTTCTTCTTCCGAAGATATTTATTAATGTCTATTATTTTCCAGGTGTATCCAGTTCGACAGTAAGTTGTTCTACGCCGATATCAAACGCGTCCTCCGCCGGCACTATACCGGCGCCTGCGAACGACTCACAGGTACAATATGTGTTCAGTTGTTACTCTGTAGTGTAGACGCGACTTCTGTGTAGTGTACTTAGTTATATAGCCAGTTTGTCTGGTCTGAGAGATAAACAATTTTTTTTATATTTCTAATGATAACAAAAACTTTTTTACAAGCTTGGGAAACATTTTGTAAAACGGTAGATTTTCCAATATGGCTACGTCATTTAAAATTGAATTGTTTTGTTATTAGTATTATTTCAAAGGGCGGACCTTTATATAGTGTTACTATTAACAGAAAAGTATCGCGTAATAAACATCTGGTCCATACAAATAATTCAATATTTTTCGACTGAATTGATGGAACAGCTGATTTGTTTTCGCGTCTTTTTTTACCCCTGGCTATTCTTTTAAAAGTAGCCCTGTAAGTAGCCCGGTAGTGTAGAGAAAATCGAGGTTGTTTTATATTGATTTTGCTTTATTGCATGTGTCAGTGCGGCCCTGTACTATCTACAAACTTGAAAAATTTACAAGAAGATGCCTTAATAAGCTTAGCCGACCAAGCTTTCAATCGGGGTTATGATTAGGTAAATACGCCTGAGGGCGCCCAGTTGGGGCCGAACCTCGGCTCAAGGCCTTCACAGAAGGGAACGGACGTTTTATAAAAACGAGTTACGACTAATTATCGTGGAGTGGATTACTATTGGTAGCTCGGGCCGCTTGAACGGGACGAGACCGAGTAAGAGGGGCCGAAGGTGGTAAGCACTCAAAGCCTAGAAGGAACTGGCTCTCAAGTACAACTGTCGGAACACACTGATAGGTGCTTGGCGACTGACTTTCAACTTGTGAGTGGTAGCCAGCCAGGAGGGTACTATAAAGTACCCTACCACTGTGCTTTGGTTTCCTCACGATGTTTTCCTTCACCGAAAGCTCCTTGTAGGATTCGAACCGGGCCCTTCGTCTCGGCATCCGACGTCACTACCACTGAGCTATCACGGACTTAAGTTAGTACAAATAAAGGGTCAACTACTTACTACTTAGTGGCCGGCCACACACATAGGACGGGACGCAGACGCTTTGAAGCAATTTCAACCTTAGCGTTCTTATAATACGATACAAACAACGCGCGACGGCAGAGGACGTAAGAATAGGCGTGACCTTTAATACTTTTGAATCGTACTGGAAAGACAATAAGGTTGAAATTGCTTTGAAAAGGGGTGTCCCGTCGTACGAGTGTGGTTTGTTCCAAAGTGATAAGGTCTCAAATCTGATCATGCTTCAAGTGTGTTGATGGTACAACTACTACAGGGCCGGATTGATGTTACAAGCTTTCTTTTATGTTATTTATTGTGTTTGTAGTCGACATACCGTCTATCGAGTGTATGCAGCGCGGATTCCGGGTTCCGTTCACAGGACGCGTTGCTCAGACGTTCGCTCTACGTTGAAAATGTAATTGGCTTTATTATTTTTTTTAGTTTGTACGGCTTTTTGATTGGTTTTGATGTCTTTACTTAGATTGTGTGGATTTTAATTTTAATTTTGCTTTCTGCCCCACCCTTAAGGTTCAATTTTGAATAACAAAAAGGAATCTTTTAAAATGTTAGCTTAGGCTGTTGGCATTGATAAATAAGTCATGTTTTGAGTCGAGATTGAAACAACTGAATTCGTAACCTGGCCCTATGTTATAAGGATTATTTTCGATTAACACCAATTCTTGAGACTGAAGTTTCAATTCTCGAAATATAATGCCTCAAGTTGAGTTTAAATTTATATGGAAATATTGTTTGTTTTATGCTTCCATCTCGCGATATTATACAAAATATTTTCATATATAAAATTCTACTGCACGTGTGTATGTCACTGAACTCCTCCTAAACGGCTGGGCCGATTTGAATGAATTTTTGTGTATGCGTTTGGGTGGCGCCCTGGATGGTTTAGATTCACAAATCAGCCCGGCAGATGGCGCTGCAGTCGATAATATAACCTAGATACCAAATGCAGCGCCATCTGCCGGGATTAGATAGGGTAGGGCAGGGTAGCACCACGCGAACGAAGTCGCACCGGGCATTTAGTATTTGATAAACTTCTAACAATAATTTTGTGTTCTATATTAACGCCATCTACCGTATGGTTATAGTAATGTTAGTGTCGCGCGCAGGGTTCGGACAATCAGAGCGTGAGCAGCGAATGCACGACGCCCGGCAACAACACGCACGACAACACGGACAACACTTCGCACGACGGGATCGCCAATGCAGGTACGACACTTTACCTAACCTACTCGCATTAGGACCAGTACACTAGTTTTGACACAACAAAAATGTCTTAAGAAATCATTCTCATGTTTCTTCGACCATTTTTAGGGTTCCGTAGCCTAATGGCAAAAAACGGAACCCTTATAGATTCGTCATGTCTGTCTGTCCGTCCGTATGTCACAGCCACTTTTTTCCGAAACTACAAGAACTATACTGTTGAAACTTGGTAAGTAGATGTATTCTGTGAACCGCATTAAGATTTTCACACAGAAATAGAAAAAAAAACAAAAACACTCAAATTTTTTTTTTCATCAATTCCATACGTGTGGGGTATCTATGTATAGGTCTTCAAAAATGATATTGAGGTTTCTAATATAATTTTTTTCTAAACTCTTATTTTCTCGTTCTCTTATTTTAGAAGTAACAGGAGGGACACACATTTTACCACTTTGGAAGTGTCTCTCGCGCAAACTATTCAGTTAAGAAAATTATATTAGAAACCTCAATATCATTTTTGAAGACCTATCCATAGACACCCAACAAGTATGGGTTTGATGAAAAAAAAAATTCTAACTCTATTTAGATTTTTTAAAATTTTTATATTCTCTCTATTCTATTCTAGCTCTAGTAATATTCTAACTCTATGGATTTTCCTCGATGGGTACCTTGTATGGTATTTTTGATCCTAAATGCACTTGGTATTAAATAATAGTTTGTTCATATTCCAGCATCAGCGACATGGCCAGATTTGAAAGACACAGCGCAGTTTGAACGAGCTGCGTCCGCTATAATGGGCGGAAGGCCGCACACTATATCTGCTGGTAAGATATCTGTATATACAGCGTGTAACAGATTTGTATGCTAAATCGTTGAACGGTTTGTTCAGAATCGCTATTCAGGTTAAGCTGGCATCCAAAAAGCTTGGAGTGCTCAATAGATCGAGGCAGTACTTCACATTGGGGCAAAGGCTGCAACTTTATAAGTAGCAAGTCCGGCCTCATATGGAGTATATTAGACTCTGTACAGCGACGTGCCGCTAGAATTGTCGACGATCCTGAACTCACAAACGGTTTAGAGCCCCTCAGTCTGAAGAGAGACTTTGCCTCTTTATGTGTGTTCTACCGCTTGTACAACGGGGAGTGTTCCAAGGAATTGTTCGACTTGACGCCCACGGCTACCTTCCATCATCGCAACTCTCGTCATCGACGGAGAATCCATCCTCACACATTGAAACCAGAATTGTTTCGAACTGTGCGGGCTAAAAGGAGTTTTCTTTCGCGGACGCTCGGACTGTGGAATGAGCTCAATGGAGTACAGCATGGGGTTCTTCAAAAAGGGCGTGAAGAGATTTCTTCAGGGTCGGCAACGCGCGAGTGATACCCCTGGTGTTGCAAGCGTCCATAGGCTAAAGTAGGGAAGAACAGAGAATTTTGCAGAGTTAAAAAAATAATGTTTCGTTGCAGGGTACGAGCGTGGGCACCCTCGGCCGGCGCTGAGTGTCCACACATTCACTCACTCGGAGCTGGAGGTGGCCCACGCGCACACGCACCTGCGGGAGAACATATATGCGAGACCGCCCTTGCCCACTGTCAGTATTTACGCGTTTAAAAATAATAATCCCACCATAAACATTTTCAAGTAAAATGTTGCCAAGGTCGCACTGTCAAAAAGCTATCAGATCTCATGTAGAGCCAAACTTATAACTCTACAAGCCCTAACTTCACAAACTTTACACCTTAGTCAAAATATGTCGCTTGGCCGTTTTGCTACTACAAGAACTATAAAATAACAAAAAAGTAATGAATAGTGAATATATTTTTCACTTAACGCCCATGTGACGCTAGTGAAACGGCCAAGCCACATATTTTGACTAAGGTGTAGAGTTTGCGAAGTTAGGGCTTGTAGAGTAAGTGCATGTAGAGTTATAAGCTTGGCTCTACATGAGATCTGATAACTTTTTGACAGTGCGAGCTATGTCTTGGCAACATTTTACATAAAAATGTTTTTAGTGGTATATCAGTTATCTGGTTTCCATAGTACAAGCTCTGCTTAGTTTGTGATCAGATGACCGTGTGTGAGGAATGTCCCAGGATATTTATTTATTATTATTTATGAATGTGCAGCGATGTTCGTCCCTGGAGCGGCCGGCGGTGCCGACCAAGTCTGCGAACGCGAACGCGAACTCGCCGCACCAGGACTTCAAGACTAACAAACCCTCCTCACTGCCGCACCACCTCACTAAAGGTAACATTCAGCATCATCATCATCATCATCAGCCTATAATGTCACACTGCTGAGCATTGGCCTCCTGCACACAAATAAGGGTGAAAGGGAATGGGCAATACTCCACCACGCGTGCCCACTGCGGATCGGTGGAGGTAGGCTAGTGGTCAACCTACTGTTGGAATTTTTCAAGCCGCCTAGGAGGCATCCAACTAGCTTAACGACTATCACGAAAGTGATAACCGGGACCAACGGCTTTACGTGCCTTCCGAAGCACGGAAACGCTCGATTTGAAATACCACTAGGCGGTCACCCATCCAGGTACCGACCACGACGGTGGTAGCTTAACTTTGCCGATCGATTAAGAACGGCTAATCATGCTACACCACGAGCGGTTCAAGTGTTAAGGTAACATTACTACTCACTTATTAACAAAACCAGCTGAATCTAACTCGTGCACCGAGGGTTCCGACCTTCCTAGGCGTATAATTTCTTGTTTTGGGCCCTAATTGTAAAAAAAAACCGCAGAACAAAATTTGTTTGTGAAGGAAATTTGATGATTCCGAAAAACTGTGCTGGTTAAGATCATCGTTCTATTTTTAATCGACTTAAAAAAAAGTCATTAAAAAAAAGTCTTCAAAATATACTAAAAAGTATAAAATTACTCTAATCTGACACTTATTTGAAGTCGGCGAAATATTTTCAATGGAATACGTCATGCTCTCTCACTGACTTCAAATCAGTGTCAGATTAGAGTTATTACAGATTGTTTTAATTGTTTTCTTTTTTTTTTTGTAAAACACATTTATTATTTCAAAGTATTTATTTTGAATTGTGAACTTTTGCTATCAGAATAAATAAATGACTAATATGTATTGGGACAGAGATGCCGCAAGCGCTGTACGTGAACATGTCGGAGCTGGCAACACTGGCCGCGTCGCGCGCGCAACAACACCACGCAGAACATCCGCACCAGGAGAAGGTAGGTTTTTTATACTACTTAGGCAGCAAACCAGCATACGACCCGCCTGATGGTAAGCGGTTGCCGTAGCCTAAGAAATTCACACTATAGGTAATATTTTATAGTCCAAAAATCAAAGCCGTTTATTCAATTTAGGCCCTTAGAGCGCTAATAAAAATCTAAACTAAATATTCTAATAAAAATATGTGTACCGAAAAAGAATAATAAACAAATTTGTACTAATAGCTTTTTATATAGGAGTCGACCAACTTAAATCATCAGACCCTAGAACCAGAGTCCTTGTCAAGACGAATCAAACGAGCCCAAACTCGATGGGGTTGCGTCGTTTTATTACAGAGTTCCCATGGCCACCTTCCGGCTCCATCATCAGATCAACTCCATGTAATAATAATATTGCATTGTTATCCCATTTACATATCCATGCACAATTTCAACTCAATCGGACACTGGGAAGTGGGTCTTTAATATGCAAGATTTGATTACAGATACCTTGTCAGGTGAAACTAAATAAAAGCTTGTTAAAAATAATAGCAGCAAATATTGTTGTATTTCACTAAAAATTACATTAAAATGTAGTTTAATTTGTTTAAAATAACAGTCAGGCGTACATATTAAATATCCTCATGTTTGTTGTTTTGTCGAGGACGTACGCTGGCGTGCGTCTCGGACGATTACTTCTGTAATACAAACAATACATAGCGTTACAGTGGTACCCAACTGATATGGCGCGTCGTGAATCTTCGTTCGCACAAAAAAGAAAGTGGCCCCGAAGATTAACGAAAGAATGCTTAAAACTTATAATCAACCTTAGATCACTTCTATAAGGTTCATAATACAGTGCAGCTGTTCGTTCCGTCTCACTCGCGCGTGAGGCCCCTCCGCACGACGCGCGCTAACATGGCGGCAGCTGCCGACCAATAGCGTTTTCCGCTATCATATCAGTTGGGTACTACTGTCAAGATATTTACACTTCCACTGTGGAAGTACCTCCACCTTACAGAATCATCATCATCATCATCATCAGCCTATAATGTCCCACTGCTGAGCACAGGCCTCCTTTCACAAATGAAAGGGAATGGGCAATACTCCACCACGCGTGCCCACTGCGGATCGGTGGAGGTAGGCTAGTGGTCAACCTACTGTTGGAATTTTTCAAGCCGCCTAGGAGGCATCCAACTAGCTTAACGACTATCACAATTAAGTGATAACCGGGACCAACGGCTTTACGTGCCTTCCGAAGCACGGAAACGCTCGATTTGAAATACCACTAGGCGGTCACCCATCCAGGTACCGACCACAACAGGCGTAGCTTAACTTTGCCGATCGATTAAGAACGGCTAATCATGCTACACTACGAGCGCTTCCTTACAGAATACCGCAGCCAAATAACTTTATGTTGTGTTCCTGCGAGTGTAAGGTAGCCAGAGCTCATTGGGGGGGAATGGTAACAAGAATGATGCCCTGTCTGTTGCAAGCGCCCATATGGCCACGGTGACCGCTTACCATCAGGCGGGCCGTATGCTTGTTTACCGTTTAAATTTAAGAGCTGAAATTCCAAACTCACATTTTTTCCCAATTAAACTTAGCGGCCAGAGTTTCTGAGATCTGTCCCTCCTTCAGTTGTTTCTTGACCGCTCTCTCGACGAGTCGCATTGATGTGAACATGTTCTGTGCGTTGGGCGGTTGACGGTTGCGGGATGTCGTCTGTAATTTATTCATGGAATAGGTAAATGGGGATAGATATAGCAAATAATATAATCCCACCAAAGTTGCGAAGACGAGACCATATGGCTCGCACTGTCAAAAAGTTATCAGATCTCATGTAGAGCCAAGCTTATAACTCTACATGCACTTACTCTACAAGCCCTAACTTCGCAAACTCTACACCTTAGTCAAAATATGTGGCTTGGCCGTTTCGTTACCGTCACATGGGCGTAAGGTGAAAAATGTATTCACTGTTCATAACTTTTTTGTTATTCAATAGTTCTCGTAGTATTGAAACGGCCAAGCCACATATTTTGACTACGGTGTGTAGAGTTAGGGCACCACTTTCGGCCACATCATCACTTACCTTGGTGTTTTAATTGTAGTCAAAAACAGGTTATACAAGGAAAAAAAACTTACCATAATCTCAACAGCATCAAACAACTTGTTTAACTCTTTCCTCTCCCTATCGCTGAGGAGCGGATCTTCCGCGTCGAAGATCTCACTATCCTTTAGTTTCGCCTTGATCTTCTCCAAAGTAATAGGTGACGTCGATTCGTGCAACTCGCCAGATTTGTACACAGCTTTTGCATCTGCTATGTGTTCGTGTGGACTGGAAAAGGCAATTTTATCTTTAGATATAACTAGTTTTATGGCCACTCAAAATTACCCTTTAAGGCATTATCATACGACCGAACCTAGTGCGGCGAACCATCGAACAGAGGGAGACAGTGCTATACGTCAAAAAGAGAAAGGAGTACAGTTAGGCGTCACGTTTGCTTTTTAACGTATAGCGCTGTCTTCCTCTGTTCGGCGGTGCGGCCGCACCATGATTGGTAGTCTGGTAATGCTATTAAATTGAACGTACTGTAACAGTTTTTTGGTAATAATATCTTCAATGTAAAGAAATACTTCTGATACAGTTTTTCGGTTTTTTTGTAAATGTTATTTGAAGTCGGTTAAAAATATGTTGATATATTCACTTACTGGTGGGTTTTTGCGTTAAAATATCAATATGGAAAACGAGGAGCCTCCCAGGATAAAGGTAAGGACTTACCAGGAACTCCTATGGCAATCCAATGATTATGAGCACTATCAAATCACAAATTTCACATGCGTTTCGAACTGTAGTGTCTTTCGTACTGAATGTTGCGAGGCGCGCGTCTCGTTTTACTCGCACACACGCGCTTGGCGATGCGTCGCCGAAGTATGTAGAAGATTCCCGAAGCTCTTTTCTCGCTTTCACATATGATGTGGGAAAAGGAGAGGAATCGGGAAGCAGAGGCTCGTCATTGATACTCAATATGAGTAGGTTTCTACTATAAATATTATTATAGGTATTTTGGCCTAAACATCCTCCGCCGCCTTGAGAATACGTAGTGTTCTCAAAAGAAAGAAAAAATAATTAATTATAAGAACTAATTACAGATTATAATAATTACTAAAGTACTGAATATAAGATGCGGTATGATTAATTTTTATTGTGAGGGTAATGGACATAACTTGACAATGGGTCTTTTGAATGATCCATTTGAAGTTTTTACTAAAGCGACGCGGATATTTCCATCCTTGCCAGGATATACTTGTGATATTATGCCCAACGGCCAACGTAAAGGGGGAATATCATCTTGATGTATAAGAACCACAGTACCAATCTTAATGTTATTTTTATCAATGAGCCATTTCTGTCTAACTTGAAGATTATGTAAATATTCTATACGCCATCTTTTCCAATAGCTACACACCATCTGATCTAATAATTGTTTCCGACAACGTAAAGATATGGTTTCCTCGGACACATTCTGAAGCGGCAATGAAGTCAATGGTGAAGCCATTATAAAGTGAGCGGGAGTAAGAGGCTCCGGGTAGGGATCCTCAGATAAAATGCAAAGCGGTCTAGAATTTAAGACTGTTTCAATTTGGGTAAGAACAGTGAGGAGCTCTTCATATGTGAGGAGCTGCGAACCGATAACACGGTATAAATGAGTTTTAATCGATTTTATATTAGATTCCCACAATCCTCCGAAATGTGGGGCGCGGGGTGGAATCATTTTCCATTCAATGCGGTACTGATCGGTAAGTAGTTCTTGTAATTGAGCTTTAGCTCCGACAAAGTTAGTTCCGTTATCGGAGTAATGAAAAGAAACAGGTCCTCGACGGGAAATGAATCGCTTAAAAGCGGAAATAAAAGTATCTGATGACACATCAGTTGCCAATTCGATGTGTACAGCTTTGGTTACTAAGCATATAAACAAACAAATATATGCCTTTTGGCTCTTTTGACCTCTGCGTCTACATAATGTTACTTTAATGGGTCCAGCATAGTCAACGCCCGTATGCACAAACGCTTTGGTCTTCTGAACGCGGCAAGAGGGTAAATCAGCCATTTTTGGGCTGAGAAATGAAGGGGAATTTTTAAAACAAAAGTTACATGAATGTACTCTGTGTCTAATGACACTTCTAGCGGACAGTATCCAATATTTCTGGCGCAACAGTGAGCTCAGAAGATTGGCACCAGTATGGCAATGAGCACGGTGAAAATAGTCTATAATAAGATGAGTAACGTGGTCATGTTTAGGTAAAAGAGCGGGATGCTGAGCTTCATACGGAAGATTTGCATTTGAAAGTCTACCTCCAATTCTAATAATTTTATCTTGATCTATAAAGAGGTCAAGTTTTTTAAGAGGGGAAGATAATTTAACCTTTTGAATATTATTAAATAAATTTTGAAAATGAACTTGTTGTACAGAGCGTATTAAATATACTTCAGCTTTATTTAGCTCAGAAGCTGTGATGCGGCTGTGACCTTGATCACGAGAAATTATGCGAGAAAATCTAAGTATGTATACTATTATGCGTAATATTTTATTCCATGATGAGTATTTCAGAGCAAGCTCGTAAATTAAATTAGGCTCAACAGAAGCGGACGCGGTACAAGTAACAAGCGTTTTACTATTAAATTCAGGTAGGTCCTCACAGCATTCGGGACTAAATGGAGTGATAGGCCATTCTGAAACTGGATCTTTTAACCATTTCGGGCCGTGCCACCATAAGTGACGTGACACTAGCTGCTCAGGTAAAATACCTCTAGAGAGACAGTCGCTAGGATTTTCTATACCACTAACGTGGTAGAAATGTTTTGGGTCAAGATTTTCTTGACATTTAGCAATGCGGTTACTAACGAAAACATTCCATCTATGTGGAGATGAATGTATCCATGACAGAGTAATTTTAGAATCGGAGAATGCGAATATATTATCAATAGCGGTTCGAGCACTATAAGTCTCATTATAACTAGCGCGTAGCTGTGGATCGCGTAGCTTGGCACGCTCCAAAGCAAGTAAACGGCGGTGAGCAACGGAACGGGAATCACCTAACACGTCAGGATCCTCACGAAAAGGTAACGCGGTGCAATATCTGCCTGCGGAGTCCCGTGAGAAGTTACGAGAGAACAGCTGTTCACACTCCTTTTCGGCCGAGCTCATAAATTTTTGCGCGGGAATTTCTTCGAGCTCCCAAAACTTAAGTAGGGAATCATCTAAAGAAATAGTAAGGTCATTGGGACCAGAAATGAAAAAAGTCGCGGTATTAAAATAAGTGGATGCATTTTTATTAATATTAGAGTTAGCGGGAACGTCGCCCATAAGAATATAACCGAACACGGTTTCAAGGGCAGAAGGAGCGGGAGGTGCAATAATTTTTTGACCTAATAATAAAAATGGGAACAATTGTGCCCCGAGAACTACTTCGACCTCTCCGGGGATGTGCCACAGAGGGTCAGCGAGCAGTAAGTTACCTAAATGTTGCACTATAGAAGTCTCAACATATTCAGTCGGTAACCTGTCAGTAATGCAATCAACGACAAGAGCGGTAATATTATAAAAATATTTTTTATTTTTCGCGGTTATTTTAAGTTGAACGTAGCCGTGAATAGGACGCGAAGTGGATCCTACACCTTTATAAAAGAATTGCTAAGCGGTATTATATTTAAATTTAGTTGTTTACAACAGGCAGTTGTAATTATGTTGTTTTGAGACGCGTTATCTATTAAACATCTAACTGAAATATATTTATTGTCCTTATTAGACGCATAAACTTGAGCGGTTGATAAAAGTACAGTAGTATGGGAAGGATTTAATTTATTAAAAGAATCGCGTTCGTTATCATTATTCTTATCAACTCGCGCTCGGGTGCATAGCGACACCGGTTGAGGAGCGTCCGTAGCGTTAGAAGGAGACGCGGTCGGATGCGCGGGCGAGGCTGCGCACGGGAGCGGTCGCGGCGCGGCGCGGGCGGCGGCGGACGGCTGCGCGCAAAGCTGCGCGATGCGGTTATCGCTCTTATCAAGACGCGTCGAGTGAGAGGGACGCGAGTCGGAAACTATTTGTTGCGATTGTGAATTACTATCCAAATGCAAAAGAGAATGATGGTGTTTATTACAAGTTTTACAACTATACGACGACTTACACTGAGAAGCAGTATGCGTAAGGCTGAGGCAGTTTACACAGCCTTTTTTAGATTTAACAAAATCTAAACGATCTTTAGTATTAAGTGCTTTAAAAGATGAACAATTAAAAATCTGATAGTGATCAGATTTATTACAAAATAAGCAAGTGCTTTTATTATTATTATCGCGTGCAAGGAAAGCATGGTGGACTGTATGTGAATTACGCGGTTGAGAACGAGAAGCGGGCGGATTATTAAGGTTGCTACCGACTGGGGCGGTTCGCGGGGAGCCAGCAATTGGCGTAGAAGTGCGGTCTAATATTTTTACTTGCGATTTAATAAAATCAACAAAATCCTTATAAGAAGGAATTTCTTTATTCCTCATAAACATTTCAAAGGAATTAGCGGTTGCGGGATCTAACTTCTTTAAAGCTAAAGAAAGTAAGATAAAATCTTTCATATCTTCAATACCTAACTGTTCCAAAGCAGATACAGAAGCGTGGAAAGTTTCAATGAACGTATTTAAAGACGCGGAATTATTTAATGCGGGTTTAATATTGAATAAATTAGACATGTAGTGTGAGCCTAATGCTCTTTTATCTTGATATTTTTGAACTAAGCTGTCCCAAATAGAATTATAATTATCACCGGACGGTATAATACCTGCCGTGATTTTTAAAGCATTTCCTGTTAATTTACCTACAAGATATTGTACTCTTTGAGAATTCGAAAGATCAGGATTTGAATGTATATTAGATTTAAAAGATTCAAAGAAGACGGGCCAATTTTCTATTTTTCCATCAAATGATGGAATTTGAATTGGTGGTAGTTTGATACGACCTTTATATTGGGACGGAATAGTATTCTGCGCAGACATTCGACGTAGTATTTGTCTTACTGACGATAAGAGAACGAACCCTTTCTATTCGGGTGTACACTGTATCAAAGGAAATCATTTTTTTATAATCAATCTTATATTCTGGATCAAGTTGCATATTTAACGCGTTAATTGTATCTAAATTGGCACTAAATTCATGACGAATTGTACTAATAATTTCAGTGTCCGCCATGAATGTCTCTGAGGAACGAAGGTCTGCACTCGCGGATGTGGAAACATTCTTAGAAGAATCATATAAGAACGATAATTGTTCAAAAATAGCTTCATTTTTAGCTTCCAATATTTTAATTTTAGTTTCAATAGCTTCCATTGTGAAAGATTGCGTAATAATAAATTGCAAAATTACCTAATTAAAGTAAAATGACGTAGGTAAGTAGGTAGGTATATCCAACAGTTTAGGCACCTACCTATATAGGTATGAAAGTTTATTTCAAGTCGACAGACAAGGCTCATAGAATGCAATTATATGCGTAGTAATAGTACAAATAGTAAGTACGTATTGCGGTTATTAGTACACCATATGATTTCGTATAATAAGATACGAATCGGTACCTATAAAATCTAAGTCCTAAAAATATGGAGGAGCGGCGGCGGTATTGAATACCTAACTACTTTTTATCACGATTGGCGTGGTAAAAATGGCGGGAGTACGAAATATCGTATTTATATAGTCTAAAACCTATTTATGAGGTATAAGACTTGCGTATTATGAGGTATATACCTATTTAGAGGCATAAAACCTATAGAAAGCGGGAAATTATACGTGATTTGATATGAAATTAAATTACTGTAATGGCTGACTCAAAATGAATCCGCTCGAAGGCGTACCAGAAAAAATGGTGGGTTTTTGCGTTAAAATATCAATATGGAAAACGAGGAGCCTCCCAGGATAAAGGTAAGGACTTACCAGGAACTCCTATGGCAATCCAATTATTATGAGCACTATCAAATCACAAATTTCACATGCGTTTCGAACTGTAGTGTCTTTCGTACTGAATGTTGCGAGGCGCGCGTCTCGTTTTACTCGCACACACGCGCTTGGCGATGCGTCGCCGAAGTATGTAGAAGATTCCCGAAGCTCTTTTCTCGCTTTCACATATGATGTGGGAAAAGGAGAGGAATCGGGAAGCAGAGGCTCGTCATTGATACTCAATATGAGTAGGTTTCTACTATAAATATTATTATAGGTATTTTGGCCTAAACACTTACCATTGGGTACTAAGGTGAATGTGCACAGCTAATCTGTAACGAAACGAATTTGTGTACATGGCGCGGAAAATAAGCAAATTAAACTATTATAATAGGAGTATTTAGAGGTAACCGTGAAAATATTCGATAAGTTTCACTGACTAACATGCCGTGGTTCAAATATATCTTAATAAACTGATGCACGTTGAGGCAAGTACCCTGTACTTGCCTACATGCTTACAGATAAACAAAAATTCATAGGGTCAGTCAATGATTTTAAAAGTAAAAGAGGTAGATAGGTTATAAGCGCTCCTCGATTGGCACGTTAGAACTGAGCTAGCTCACTTTAGCTAAGAGTCGCGTCAGAGCGTCAACGACATGACATGTATGACAGTGTGCCATTTATGAAGTTCACATCTTGTGTAGGTAACCTATCTACCTCTTTACTTATAATATTATTGGGGTCAGTTCACATCAAGATAACAATATACAATAGAACTTTATTAACTACACAAAAAGGTATCGTACTTGACAAGATTTATTGTAAATGGTAGCTATCATCTGATTGGTACCAAATATCTGGGCGCACGGCAGTGCCCCCGCCAAGACGATCCAAGCGAAGCGCAAGGGCTCTACCTACCTTTTCTCGAAGCGTTTCGTGGCTTGGCCGTTTCGCTACTACAAGAACTATTGTAAAACAGAAAAGTAATGAACAGTGAATACATTTTTCACCTTACGCCTATGTGACGGTAGCGAAACGGCCAAGACACATATTTTGACTAAGGTGTAGAGTTGGTGAAGTTAGGGCGTGTAGAGTTATGTATAAGCTTGGCTCTACATGAGATCTGATAACTTTTTGTCAGTGCGAGCCATATGGTCTTGTCTTGGCAACATTTTACGTGTAGATGTTTTTAGTGTGATTCCATATTTTCCAAACATATTAATTTGCATAAATTACGTTAATTAATTCCTTTGTATACAAATGCATAGGTTAATTAAATCCGCTTAATTAGATTTAACGTTGTAAAAATCACATTATTATGAAATTCAGTCATAACTTGTTATGCTTATGTTAAAGTTACAGAATGTACGATTTAACTTAAAACAACATTCAATAGTTTGTGTAAGCTATCAAACTGTACGGCCATTGAAACTGCTTCAAAATGCGTAGTAAATGATTTTATGCGAATCAAAACAATCACATTCATACTATAAAGTACTGCGGCTCCGCCCGCTAAATCGGTCACTGCGCAACTCTTAAGTCATTGATGATCTATCAGTGTACAGAATATACAAATTAATCCAGCCATTCAAAACATTAAGAAAAATTATCTTTGTTCCACGAGATTAATAAAGGAAACGCCAGCAAATAAAATAAAATACTTACAAAATATTAAACAAAAAATGTATGGTATTGAACATGTTTGAATCACTGATATACACAGTAAACACTGGCTGAGCGACTGTTACGACTGACCGCCGTAATGTGATATTCGATGCGGATTGTAAAATGTACTCGGCCCCTGTTATATCGCTTAAGTTCCATTGAATTACGCTGCAAGTAGAAAGTGGAAGGTGTTTTGATACTTGTTACATTTAAAAATCTAACTAATATTATAAAGAGGAAAGATTTGATTGTTTGTTTGTTTGTTTGTTTGTTTGTTTGCATTGAATAGGCTCCGAATCTACTGAACCGATTTGAAAAATTCTTTCACTGTTGGGAAGCTACACTATCCGCGGTTGACATAGGCTACTTTTTATGACGGGAACGCGGGTGAAACCGCGCGAGACAGCTAGTATTTTATAAATTCGTGATATAGTTTGTAATACCACAATTAGCTGACACTTGGACTACGGACCCAGTGCGGGTTGACTTTTGTATCCTCTGAACTCGGCTAGAAAATATACTACTATACTTCCATGTGTACTTTTAAAGCTTAACTTCAATTTCTGCGGTTTCTAAAAATATGGCACTATGTGTTTTGCATAGCTACAGGTTCCTCAGGTACAGGATAATTCAAATAATATTTCTCTTTCAAAGTATCAAGATGTCTCAATCGGCGTACACTGCCCATACGCAAATACATCAATGGCCGGCCATTGTTTCAGATCAAGGAATGAAAACTCTGATTAACAACAAACTACCAATACATTATCCAAATTGTTTTCGATACAATTATTGTAATCCTGTTTTGATCTCGGTAGTGTCAACATTTTAACCGATGACCTTTTAGTTTTTGTAAGACAATGTGGTGTTTGCATTTTCGAGCATGTAAACATTGAATCTTTGTCTTGCCTTATTCAACTCTCAATAGAAGTGGATACTTGGATACCATTTTCGTTACCATAATGTATATTAATTTTCAGTATAAATTGTATGCACTTTATAATTCGTTTCTTAAACGAAAAAACATGTAATGTACAATGTAATTCAGACGCGCGTGACTATTATTATAGAAATTAGACTAACTTATCTGGGAAGGGCCTAAATTGAATAAATGGCTTTTACTTTGGGCCTGCCCTGTTATAATAGTTGGGAAATTATTTTGGGCCCAGCGCACTATATACGTTTCTTCTATTTAACTCTATTATCCATAATCTTTCACACAATCTATATATCTCTTCTTCGGTCATTCAATTCCCACATATCCATCTACTTTCACATTTGTTACTCTTTGAGACACAGGCTCTCATACAACCACGACAATTGGTCGAAATGGTCGCGTTTGGCCACTGACCCGCCCATAAGGGACTATGACGAAGCCTAAGATGGAACACGCTTACCCAAAAGAAACTTATTCCGTTCTACTCTGGCTTTGATAGTCCCTAGATTGAGAGCCAGGAAACAGATGCCGGAAGAAAGTTCCACTCCCTTGCTGATGCAAATGGAGATGCAAAATGCTGTGTCCGTATTTTCGGTTTGTCAACGTACGGGCGAAAATTCTCCGGCGTCTCGCGGTTCGGTGTAAAAATGAGGAGCGCACACTCTCCAAAATATATCCTGTAGAAAACCGATAGGCAAGCAACCTTTCTTCGATGCACGAGCCTCGTGAGTTTCGCCTTAATTAAAGACAACTGCCCAGGTAGCTACTAGTTAAATTTCTTTGAATTCCAAACTCAACTTTTCATAAGTTGAGTTTGGAATTGGGTATTCTTTGAAGGATTAAAGACTAAGAAGCAAGGTGTAGATGCTCCTTCGTTTTGTACTTAACTTTTCCTCCTAGTTATAATATCAGCTTTTGGTAAAATTCAACCTTATATCTTCATCATTACAGGTGTGTTCAGAAAGCAGTGCAAGCGAGTCATCGTTAGAATCTTCTAGTGGCTACGGAAGCCAAGGCGCTTTTGCCGCTGAGGATCATGCACTACAGCATCAAGTCCAACATCCTGATGGTAAGTGAATTTAGACCTTATGTCCTAGGGTAGCAAAGTTGTGTTTGGTTTTGTGTTGTGTTTTATTTGAATGCCGAAAAAGATTTAGTGGTAACTTTCAACCTGAAATAAAAACTGTTAAAACTCAACCTTATATATTTACTTGTGTTTTTGTTAATCCTATATTTGTCCGGATCGTTTTCGGCATTTCAGATAGTTTTGATTGTAATGTGTATGTTCTTGTATGAAATAGATTGCATGATTGTTTTGTTTCGAATATTTTTTGATTTAAGTTGCAAATGTTTATTATTATTATTTGATGTTTTGGGTAACTGGGTTATCTGTTAAACAATAGTAAACTTTAAATTTTAGAAGAATATTCTTTAGTTGGTTAAGTAACTTATGAGAGACTAGCAGACCCCCGCGGTTTCACCCGCGTGCAGATTGATTTTTTTGCGCGGAACACTAATTATTTTTCAAAAATAAAGGAAGCTAATTTATTCCTTATAAATCTCTAGTTAAAATGATAAATACCTAAAATCTGTCAAGCCACAAAGGCAACGCTGACTAGTACCATTTTCCATCCTTTTTCTAAGAAAGAGATCATAATTTTTCAAGTGCGATGTGCAGAAACACCGCCACTGTCGACCTTACAACTATATAAGTAAAGTTACATTTCTTATATCTTCTAGGTATGATATCTCAAATATCTGCGTTTCCTGACGCCTGTTATTTTGACCTCAAAACCATAATGAATAGGATTTCCTGAGCGTGTGTGCACATCTCCTCTGAAACCAAACGCAAAGTTATCTTATTGAAAAAATACATATAACCTTGAATTTTCATTTCTATTATTTTTCGTTGAGCTTTGCATGCGTGTTTTTCGTTCGTTCGCGCAGTCGAGTCCGAGATAGTGACGTTGCGTCGCGACAGTGACGCGTCGGTCGCCGCCGCTCGCGAGAGCTTCTCCATATCGCTCGGGAGCTTAGAAGAAGCTGTCAGGTCTTTAGATGAGGCCACAGAGACGCCATCATTCGCCACCATCGGGAAGAAACCGGCCGTGCCGAAAAGACGGCCCGTTTCTATGACAGGTTGGTGCTTTTTTGTGTTTTGCGTTCTGCTTTTGTATAAGTTTGGTGTTATCATGTTTTAAGATGTAGATTTAGTAGTAGATGTAGAAGACAAAAGACAATTTCTTTACAGTAAATCATTGGATGTCTCTTTAATGTCGTGTCTGCTTTTCTTATGGTGAAGGTCATTTGTTGCATACAGCATAGAACATTAAGAGAGGTAGAGCGTAGCATTTTATTCGCTCCAAAATCAACTCTTGACGGGATGTACTTCTACTATACAGAATACCGCAGCCAAATAACTTTATGTTGTGTTCCAACGCGTGAGTGATGCCTCGTGTGTTACAAGCGTCCATATGACTACGGTAATCGCTTAAAATCAGGCGGGCCGTACGCTAAAAATGCGAGTGGTCACTAGTGGTGATGGGTTATGTTGTTATTGTGCACACTCCCATCAAGACTACTTAGATTTAATATACGGTGACTGTTAATTAGTAAAAGATACTTAGACACATGATTGTACTCATGATAACAAACAACTTTCCCAAAGAAACAAATAGGTATACATAACTAAATTAGATAAAAGCTGATGGTGTATTCTTATTTTTGTTACGTACTAAATATTATGGGCTCATGTGCTAAGTATATTTTAAAAAATGTTTCTTTGGGAAAGCTGTTTGTTATCATAAGTGCAATCATGTGTCTAAGTATCGTTTACTAATTACCAGTCACCCTATATAGTGGCCAACTTACCCACACTTAGGTATAAAAGTGTGGCACGCTATTCCTGGCAACCCCTTACGAAGCGTCAGGGACATCATGGTACTCATTGTGTACATACTCACTTGATATCTACTGAGATTTTCTATAGTGGCCACCTTTACCAACCTCTCGGTCATAAAGGACTTTTTGGCGGGAACTTGCAGAGTGACGTAGCATTTTTATTTTCATAAATTCGTGTATTTTGAGTTTTATTGCATATTATCGGTGGTATTTTATCCAATAAAGATCAATCCGGTGTAGAGCCATTTGTTAACGTTCACAAGTGCCCTATCAGGGCCTAAATTGAATAAATGCTTTTTGAATTTGAAAATTTGAATTTGAATCAATGTGCACTAGTGAAGTGAAATGAAATGAATTATGTGTATCGTGACTTTACAAGTTGTCTCAAAAAGTCCGTGATAAGTTTTAGTACAATGACCACCATTTTACTAAAACATGACTGGACGGTGACTGATAATCCGGACTATGTGAAAGTTAATGTGCGGACTATATTAAAGTGATATTATAAATAAAATGTATGCGACTGAAGGACTTTGATCCATGGTCATGAACAAATTAACAAAAAAAAAAAAACTCGGTCATAAAAGACGGCACACTATACCAGGCAATCCCTTACGAGGCGTCTGGGACCATCTGCGGTAGGTCACGCCGCCAGAGTGCTCGCACCTGGTACTCATGAGAAAATGTTAGTCGCACCGTGATCACTCACTACCATTCACTCATTGTGTATAGTGTTGTAACGCATAGTCGTGTTGTAGCGACAGTGTGGTCCCGGCGCGGCTCGTCGAGCTCGGTGGGCAAGCCGCCGCCTCCCGTCAGACGATCTTCCTCCATCTCAAGACACCAGAGACCCGCTTATGGACAGGTAACTATATTTTGCTTTATTTCGGACAACATACAGTTTAAAGGCCATCAGGTGGACCGACGATCTGGTGAGAGGGTCAACTACGCAAAACGATACACCATATGAATTGCAGTAATCATCTGCTGCGGAAGCTGTGTATCATTTATCGGAATAGACTCAGGGTATATTTTGGGAATCAGTGGGAAGCCTTGTTCAGCAGTGGACATCCTCAGCTTGAATATGATGATGATGATTATTATTCTAAGACTCGTAAGAAATCCTAATACTATGCTCCAGCGAAAACTGGTAGCCCCACTGCATAGAAAACTAACTACTTACTACTAGATAAAAATTACAGTTCGTCACAAAATCACACAAAACATACATACAGTAGTACCCAACTTATATGGCGCGTCGTGAATCTTCAATCGCACAGAAAAGAAAGTATGGCCCCGAAGAATAACGAAAGAATGCTTAAAACTTATAATCAACCTTAGATCACTACTGTAAGGTTCATAATACACTGCAGCTATTAGTTCCGTCTCACTCGCGCGTGAGGCCCCTCCACACGGCGCGCGCTAACATGGCGGCAGCTGCCGACCAATAGCGTTTCCCGCGCTTTGAAAATGTATCTTCTGCGCAGGTACATCGGTAAGCCATATTAGTTGGGTACTACTGTACCAGCTTTTGAGCAACTTTATTTAAGGTCTTGTTTCATTGAATTTGGAACCTGCATCAAGGATATTAGGTTTATTTTCGATCAACACGATCTATTCTTCAGACTTGATCTCAGTTTTGATCTCGTTCAAGATAGAGGACTAAATCTGAATGTGGGATAAGTTCAAGTGACATTGATATATGTTGTTGTATTCCAGGGTAATATCCAGAGTCCGCCGATGGGCCCGACCGACGCAGACAATCTGCCGCCGCCGCCCGCTTTCTTACTGCAACCCGAAACTGATCCTACTTCGGGTAATTTAACATAAATAACAGACCATTTTTGCCCGTTATAGTGTCTATTTTAGCAAAAAGCTACTAAAATCATAAATTGAAAGTAATTTGTCTTCTCGAATTGACCAGGTCGGCGACACATTGCCAATCTGATTTATCAAACAAAAACGCCTCTTAATAACTGTACAGCAAAAACACCAACAGTAACATTTTCTATCTCCCTCTTTCAGGCATAAATGTAGCTGAAACAGTGAAACAACTAACGGAACTGAAACACATGCCAGCCTCGCCCGGAATCGTTCGCAGGAGTCTCCAACAACTGCAGAATCAAAACACAACTCAGAACAACGCAAACGTTAATTCCAACGTTAATGCCAACTCAAATCAGTCTCAAAGTCCAACTCAGCCAGCTCTAAGTACTTTCCAACAGGCGAAAAGTAATTTCTCATCGAATACCAGTTTGAATAGCACCGGGAACCTGAATCCAATATACGGACAGACGGGTCATCGTATAATGGCTTACGTGGAGAATTCTGTGTACGCGAGAAAGAGCAGTCTGAATAGTTCGAATTCGGATTTGTTTCGAGATGCGAATGCGGGTGAGTTGCGATTTTAATGTGACCTTTATTGCTTAAGTAAGAAGGACGCATTTTCATTTATTCAATAAAATATTCAATGCCAATATTTTTGTAGTTAGTACGCTCTGATTGGCTAATTCAAGGACACATGCGCTCTGATTGATCCTTACTGTTTAAAATCAGTGCAATATCACTTACTAGTTGCGGAATTTGATTGCTCGGTGTTTTGTTTCGAGATTACAGAACTGGTTTTTATTAAATAAATTTCATTTTTAATACAAGCTTTTTTGGTGACTGTACTTTTTTGTTGACTGTACTTGCATTGTCTTCCAATATACTAATGTATACCAAATATCAAGTCAATCCGACCACTGGAAGTGGGTTAAATTCGACTTGCAAGATTCCACCCATACATACATTGCAAGCTAAATAAAAGCTTGTAAAATTTGTCGAAATTGACGAGTAAACACGGCTACGAATCAAGCTATACATTTCCACAATAAGGTGATCTCGCATTGTATAAGATTTTCGTACAATAAGAGGTCAGCTTATACTGGATATGTATTGCTTGATATGTAGTCGTGTGTACAATAACCCTAGTAATTTTAGCTACACTTTGATAAGTACCGTAGTATCCAACTGATATGGCTTACCGATGTACCTGCGCAGAAGATACATTTTGTACATTTTCAAACCGCGGGAAACCGCTATTGGTCGGCAGCTGCCGCCATGTTAGCGCGCGCCGTGCGGAGGGGCCTCACGCGCGAGTGAGACTCAACTAACAGCTGCACTGTATTATGAACCTTATAGTAGTGATCTAAGGTTGATTGTAAGTTTTAAGCATTATTTCGTTAATCTTTGGGGCCATACTTTCTTTTCTGTGCGAACGTAGATTCACGACGCGCCTTATCAGTTGGGTACTAACGTATATCCAACATGTACATTTGGACTTGACGGAATATCTTTTAAATGGAAGAGTCATCCACCTCCATATCTATATATATAAAATTCAAAGTCCTGACTGACTGACTGACTGACTGACTGATATATCAACGCACAGCCTAAACCGCTGGTCCTAGAGACATGAAATTTGGAGAGTATATTCTTTGTGAAGAGTAGCTATCCACTAAGAAAGGATTTTCCGAAATTCCACCCCTAAGGGGGTAAAATAGGGGATGAAAGTTTGTATGAAAGTCCGTCAGTTTCGATGTTAGGATCTTCAAATTTTGTGTTTAGGCTGAAGATTAAAAATTAATTTATACGTGTCTCAGCGTTTTTAATAATTCCACCCTCGAAGGGATGAAAAGCAGGAAGTTGTGTATGGGAACTCACTGATAGATATATCATCAATGCACAGCTTAAACCGTTGGTCTTAGAGACATAAAATTTGGAGGGTGTGTTCTTTGTGAAGTGTACGTATCAAATATGAAAGGGTTTTTCGAAATCCCACCCCTAAGAGGGTGAAACGGGGATTGAATTTTCTGAGAAACATATTATTACATACGACAGTTCTGGGTTTTTTCATGCGTTTGTATGATTGCATAGGACTTTATTTTGTGAATTAAAAAAAAGTTTGAAAAAAAAGCCAATATTATAGTAATCATAAGAATATAAAATTCAAAGTCCTGACTGACTGACTGATATATCAACGCACAGCCTAAACCGCTGGTCCTAGAGACATGATATTTGGAGGGTGTATTCTTTGTAAAGAGTAGGAATCCACTAAGAAAGAGTTTTTTGAAATTCCACCCTTAAAATAGGGGATGAAAGTTTGTATGAAAGTCCGTCAGTTTTGAAGTTAGGATTATCAAAATTTGTGTTTAGGCTGAAGATTGCGGTCAAACACAGGCCTATAAACAGTAAAAAAAGATTGAGAATTATTTTTAAGTGTCACAGCGCTTTTGTTAATTCATCCTCGAAGGGATGAAATGCAGGATTAAGTTGTGTATGAGAACTAACTGATTGATATATCAACGCACAGCCTAAAGAGTAGGAATCCACTAAGAAAGAGTTTTTTGAAATTCCACCCCTAAGGGGGTAAAATAGGGGCTGAAGTTTCTATGAAAGTCCGTCAGTTTTGAAGTTAGGATCATTAAATTTTGTGTTTAGGCTGAAGATTGAAAATCATTATAAAATAATCATGTATAGCACTTATTTAAATTATATATGTATTGTTTCTTCTCAGTATTATTATATTTTCTACATCTTTTATATTTATTTATTATACTTATTTTGTTTTAAATCTAAGTATATAAGTATATTATATTTATACAGACTTATATTATTGTGTGTAATTTATTTACCGATTTTTTTTAAAAACTACCTACACCACCGTCTATTAACGTGTTTAAATTTCTCTCCATCCTATGGTTGTCTGGAAGAAATCGCTTCTTAGCGATAAGACCGCCCATTGTACAGTATTTTTAATATTTAGAAATTATTGTTATTTTTATTTTATACTTTTTAGTGTACAATAAAGAGTTATCTATCTATCTATCTATAATTTTTTACGTGTCTCAGCGCTTTTGATAATTCACCCTCGAAGGGATGAAAAGCAGGATTAAGTTGTGTAATAGAACTAACTGACTGATATATCAACGCACAGCCTAAACTGCTGGTCCTAGAGACATGAAATTTAGAGCGTGTGGTCTTTGTGAAGTGTAAGTATCCACTAAGAAAGGTCACGTGTATCACTGATTTTCCGAAATGGGATTGCCTAACAGAGTCAATAGGGCTCACACAAGAAAAAAAAAACAAATGAGAGGGAGAGAGGGCACTTATAATGTTTGTTTTTGAAGAAAATATGTCATCTGTTTCCTATAGGCAACGCGGGCGAAGCCGCGGGCAGAAGCTAGTAGTACATACGTTACAAACAGACGTACCGACAGATAGATGTTTAATAATATAATATGTTGGCAGGTATATACGGCGAGAGCAAAGGATCTCCGCACGGGTCGAGTCCCTCGACTCCTATTTACGGCGACAACAACTCTTTCTCTAGTTTCGGACCGAGAGTCTCTAACGACTCGCATTACGGACAGACTGGTTAGTAAAAGTTTACTTGTCCTAAAAAATGTGATTGTTTAAGCTAATCCCGGCTCTTTTTGTTATATGACGTTAGAGAGTGACGGATATATTGAAAACCTGGGTTTTGATAGCCTTTCTTTAAACCATCTCACGAACGGTGTATTTGTTTACATTATATTATATTCATGATATCTGTGTTAGTGACGTGGAAAACGGTGATTAAAGTGGCGGGTTCGAATCCTAACCATAGCACGTTGGTAGGGTACTTTGTAGTACCCACCTGGGTGACTACCACCCTCAACTTGATAATCTGTCGCAAAGCACCTATCGGTGTGTTCCGACGCACTTGAGTCCAGCTGCACTTGAGAGACAGTTCCTTCTAGCCCTCCTGATATTCTTCTTCTCCTTCTGACTAAAATAAACTTAAAACTTATGATAATTTCTATACCATAGACCAAAATTTGAACCTTATTCTACTCACATAAATAATCAAATAACAACTTAACCCCCATACCAACAGGGTTCAAACTCCAACAAGAGAAGAAGTACAGCAACACGATCTACGCGCAACCGTCTCAGATAATAGCCGGGTTCAACAACGTGCGACACGACGTGCGACACGACGTACGACACGACGTGCGACACGACGCGCTCAGTCCGCTCGCTCTCAGGAAGAATATAGCTGCAAGGTCGCATAGTGCTGATAGACATCATGTCGAACGTGAGTAATGTTACTTGCTTTCATACGGATTTAGGGATTGCAATCCGGCGCTGTCGCTTTTTTTCGCTTGGATTCACTCTTCATTACTTTTTTGTTATTCAATAGTTTTTGTAGTAGTGAAACGGCCAAGCCACATATTTTGACTACGGTGTGTACAGATTCTCTGTAAATTTCAGCTGTCTACTTATTACGGTTCATGAGATACAGCCCACTGACAGACAGACGGACAGATGCACGGATAGCGGAGTCTTAGTAATAGGGTCCCGCTTGACACCCTTCGGGTACGGAACCCTAAAAGGAGCAGGGTTTAATCCGTAAGTAAACCTGGGGTGAAGATTCGACTTAAACCATCTTTTGTAATAAGGAGTGTGTCGTCAGATTCGTCTTGTGGGAGTGAAATATATATTTTTTTCACACCAAACTCTTCAGTACTGTATATATGTCGATGTTTTTCTCATACAGAAGGTGCGGGCGGTCTCATAGCAAGTCTATCGGCTAAATTAGCACCACAATTATCACCGAGAACTGCCCGACGAGCCATATCCACCATTACACCAGTTGACCTACCGCATAAAGGAAAAGGTATGATGTTTTGATGATAGTTTTACTTTTGAACAGATGATGCTAAACATAAGCCTTAAAAAATCATAGTCGAATTTCAACTCATGGGCGACCTCTAGTTAAATATTGCTTGACTCTACTTATCTCTGTACATACAGATAATACTAAGAAGCGCTCGTGGTGTAGCATGATTAGCCGTTCTTAATCGATCGGCAAAGTTAAGCTACCACCGTCGTGGTCGGTACCTGGATGGGTGACCGCCTAGTGGTATTTCAAATCGAGCGTTTCCGTGCTTCGGAAGGCACGTAAAGCCGTTGGTTCCGGTTATCACTTAATTGTGATAGTCGTTAAGCTAGTCGGATGCCTCCTAGGCGGCTTGAAAACTCCAACAGTAGGTTGACCACTAGCCTACCTCCACCGATCCGCAGTGGGCACGCGTGGTGGAGTATTGCCCATTCCCTTTCACCCTCATTTGTGAATGGAGGCCTGTGCTCAGCAGTGGGACATTATAGGCTGATGATGATGATGATACTGATAAAACAGTCCTTTATGTTAGTGTTTGACTAATAACCCTGTATACTAAATCTATGTGTCAACCCTTGCGGTAAAAGTATGGGCAAAATAGCTCTCACCTTTTACGTATGTTTGCAAACAAAACTGAATCATTGCACTATGATTAAACACTTGCACAAAGCAATTTAACGAGAATGTATGCAGACTTTGACCGACAATGGGCGGGCGTACTGTGGTTGGTGACGTATGTACGATAGCATGACTGTAGTTATGTATGCTATGATTCTGCTATACCGCATTATTGGATTATCGTTTAGGGTTCCTTACACAAAGATAAACATTGCATATTTTCGACGGTGATTTCTTGTTAAACCTTATCGGAAACACAGAAACTTTACAGTTGGTCTGATTCTAGGGTATAGTAAAACGACAAAATATTATAAATAATAAAAAAAAAACAAAAACCCGACTGAAAAAAGACAATTTATAAGTAATGCACTAAAAAGGCCGAAACAAGATTGAGAATACAAAACAAAATTATAGGATTTTAATTTGGCTAACTAATATTATAAATGCGAAAGTGTGTTTGTTTGTTACGCCTTCACGCTTCAACTAATCAACGGCTCATCATGAAATTTGGCATGCAGATAGCCTATTGTATGGAGAAGGACTTTTTATCCCGGGAACGCGGGTGAAACCGCGGGGTACAGCTAGTAAACTATGAACAAAATAAACTCTACTTCGGTTTAACAGACTATATTATGAGCTGAAAGCCTAAGTTAAATACCCTCATTAAGTTTAGTAGCAAGCGAAAGTTATCAATTTTCTTTCGGTTTAGAATTTTAAATTGGGTCTCGCCTAGTGCTTACACCCTACAGTGCGGCCCCGAGAGAATGAGTTTCTGACGCCTGTTAATTTTGGCCAAATCTCGGAAACAGCTAATCCGACTGCCATGTTACTTTCACGGGATGGTTCAGTATTTTCTTAGGCATAGTTTTGTGAAAGTGCCGCCATAATCAAATTAGCCGTTTATGGCGCGTCGTGAATCTTGGTTCGCACAAAAAAGAAAGTATGGCCCCGAAGATTAACGAAAGAATGCTTAAAACTTACAATCAACCTTAGATCACTACTATAAGGTTCATAATACACTGCAGTTCCGTCTCACTCGCTAGTCACGCCCCTCCGCACGGCGCGCGCTAACATGGCGGCAGCTGGCGAACAATAGCGTTTCCCGCGCTTTGAAAATGTATCTTCTGCACAGGTACAACGGTAAGCCATATTAATTGGGTACTACTGTACCGTGATTTGGCCAGTGTTTCCAGGCGTCAGAAACGCATTCTCTCGACAGTGATGCCAGGCAATTATGAGTAAAATGGCTTTTGCGGATAATTCTTTGTCAGGCGCTACTATATTTAGCGCGTTGTTGCTTAGAGGAAGAAAAGGTCAGTTACAGAGAAATTGAGTTGGTTATTAATGTCATTGTAAAGAACCCTCAGTGCGCGAGTCCGACTCGCACTTTGCTTTTCTTTTGTTTACAGTCATATGTAATTTAGGTATATAAATTCTCTGTTACAATTGAAGCGATAGTTTCAACTGACAATTCCAGGAAATGGTTAAATGACGTCACATCATTCATCTAAATAATATCGACTAATGGTCGGAGTAGATTTGAGGCATTTGAGTTGGTGTTATTTTTTTAGGTTGGGTTATCTTTATATATAAAATTCTTCTACAAGTGTGTATGTCACTGAATTCCTCCTAGACGGCTGGACCGATTTGAATGTTTTTTTTGTATGCGTTTGAGTGACGCCCTGGATGGTTTAGATTCACAAATCAGCCCGGCAGATGGCACTGCAGTCGATAATATAACCTAGATACCGACTGCAGCGCCATCTGTCGGGCCGATGTATGTGGAGAGGGAAAGTGGGTCGTTTACACGTCGGTTTTCCTGTAAATTATAAGAAATGATGATGAACAATGATTATACTGATTTGCTGACGTCAATTTGTTTGAATTTAATGTACAAAACATGTTTATGTCATGTTAGCCATGCGAATCATACATCGTTTCGTTATTTGAAGTATTCACATTTTTGATTGATGAATAAATGTCCTAAAAATTCGACCATCATTCATATAATTGTGAAGTTTGAAAAATAAAATCTGCTCTCATTCTCCACATAAACTTTAACTCTGCCAAATCTAGCAGACCTCCGTGCGTGCAATGTGCTTATAAAGAGGTGCAATGGTTTCTCTTTACGCATGTTTATACTGTGTGTAATGGCTAGTGTGAAATATAAAATAATAATAAAAAAAAAAAAAAAAAAAAAAAAATTATTTAGTAAACGACTGAAAGTATATTTTTTGAATTTGCAAAAGGTATAGGTTAGGAATATGTTCTTTCGGCATGCTTAGGAGATTTATTTCATAAACCTTAGGTAATCACAGGATAATGAAGTATATTTTGGTGTACCTGCTTGGCTAAATGTTAATCGTGGGGTGTTATTAAGTACCTACCTCTAAACTAAACTACTGATTTCGTTCTATCATGCGTACCTTCACACTTTTCTTCATTCAAGGTCTTGTTCTTTATGTTAATTTAAATAATGATATGTATATTGTCTTCTGTCCGGTTGTATGTTTTTTTTTTTTTTTTTTGTTGTTCTATCGTGCGTTTACCCGCTTATGTCTTTTTCTTTATGTTAAATTAAATATTATGTCTTTTGTCTTCTGTCCAGTTGTGCGTGATGTCACTAATGGCAGCGACTGAAAACCAGTGCTGTTACCCGGTTTCGGGTTAACAGTGTAATACTGAGTCGCTGACCAATTTTGATATCACACAACACTACTTTTTGCTTTTTTTGTCAATGTACTATTTGTTTCATTTGTATTTATAATATTTTTGTAGTGTTGTGTGTATTATTCAAAATAAATATATTTCATTTCATTTCATTTCATTTCAAATAATACCTTCAGAAAATATGTGTTAGGGTAACTCATGATGTGTTAATTCAAAGATACTCCCGGACCGTCAACAGTTTGAGAGAATAATAACATTAAAGTTTACATCATAAACGTTCATGCTCACCCCTGAAATTAGTAAATAAACCATACGTTATTAATGCATTTTGAATTCATTGAAATAATTTTCTACTCCTTTTTAACCCCGTTAGGCGATGAGTTTCATTAAAATACGAATCACGTCTTCCATCAATTCTGTTAAAGAATTTTTATGCAAAATTTGAAGTAGATTGGACCAAGGAATCACGTTATCCCATACAAACTATGCCCCCATTTTTCACCCTTTAGGGGTAGAATTTCGGAAAATCCTTTCTTATCGGATGCCTACGTCATACAAAAAACACACTCTCCAAGTTTCAGGTCTCTACGATCATCGGTTTAGGTTGTGCGTTGATCCATCAGTCAGTCATTCAGTACAAAGCATTTTATATGTATAGATATCCTTGAATATTGTTTCGGTCAGCCGTTACACGCATGTATAGATTACTAGCTGTCCCCCGCGGTTTCACTCGCGTTTCCGGAATAAAAACTAGCATATGTCCTTCTCCATACCATACGCTATCTGCATGCCAAATTTCATAGTGATTCGTTAATAGTTCAGGCGTGAAGGCGTATCAAACAAATAAATAAACAAACTTACATTATTATTATTTTTATACCACTAAGGTGGCAAACAAGCATACGGCCCGCCTGATGGTAAGCAGTTACCGCAGCCCATGGACGCTTGCAATACCAGGGGTATCACTCGCGCGTTGCCGACCCTGAAGAAACTGTACTCCATTGGGTGCACCACGGCGGGGAGCTCATTCCACAGCCCGAGCGTCCGCGGAACAAAACTCCTTTTAAGGCCTACGCAGACCGGGACGGCATGGCAAGGGATTTTGCCGTGAGTCAGCGCACACTGCTGCGCACACGGCCGCTTAGATACCGCGGCATTCCAGCACTTTGCCACGGCGTGCCACGGCGTGCCGCGGCACGACAAAGCACGCCTCAGCGACTCCTGCTGCCTGATCCACTTTTAGTCTTCAGTTGCGTTTGATCGAGTGTTGGTGTGCCTCAGTTTTAAAATGGTAGATTGGGATTTAGTGTTGATATCGATTATTGCAGATGAAGAAGAAGGTGCACAGGCTAATAATAGGGATAGAAGAAGATTTTGGGTTGATAATTTATGGAAATGATCAACCCGAGTCCGTGGCATGCCGTTGCCTACCGCAGTATTTCACGGCATCCCGCCACGGGAGCCTGTGGCGCGTCTTTTAAAGCCGTGCGATAAAATCCCTTTCAATGCCACGGCATCATTTTAAAGCATAGCAATTTATGTCGTATTTCTGTAACAGTACGGTTGAATGTCCATTAGTAAAAATTAAAATCCCTTGCCATGCCGTCCCGGTCTGCGTAGGCCCTTAGCCCGCACAATTCGAAACAATTCTGAGTAATAGTTAATTGAATGAATTAGGATTCCCTTTGAAAAGAAACCGTGAAGTGTTACCTAGTTTATGAGATAGTTAGTGAGTTGTATGTATTGTTAATCCCCAGGTACACTGCCGGCGGCGGTGCAGCCCGCGTTCCTGGACAAGTTGTCGGCGACTATCCAGCAGCAGCGGCGGCAGCTCGACTCGCCGCGCGCCACCACTGTCAGAGACATGATCAATGCGCATGCGCAGGTAACATATACTACCGTTTTAACGTGGTGATAGTCCTACAATGAGCTTGAGCGTTCGGTGAAGGAAAGCATCCTGGAAACTAGCACGATGGTAGGGTACTTTGTAGCACCCGCCTGACTGGCTACCACCCTCTCAATACTTACAATAGTACTCAACTGATAAGATAGATAGATAGATAATACTTTATTGTTACACCAAAACATATTATTTCAAACAAAACTTTAAACTAACAGTGAAAGTGCTACAATGGGCGACCTTATCACTAAAAGTGATCTCTACCAGGCAACCTTTGGATGGAGATAAGGCGCGTCGTGAATCTTCGTTCGCACAGAAAAGAAAGTATGGCACCGAAAATTAACGAAAAAATGCTTAAAACTTACAATCAACCTTAGGTCACTATTATAAGGTTCATAATACACTGCAGCTGTTAGTTCCGTCTCCCACGCAAGTGACGCACGGCGCGCGCTAACATGGCGGCAGCTGCCGACCAATAGCGGTTTGAAAATGTATCTTCTGCGCAGGTACATCGGTAAGCCATATCAGTTGGGTACTAGTGTACCATGGTGAGAGGTAGAGCATATCGTTTTCTCGTTCGACGACCAGCTTGACTGGAGAAGTATGTACCTCCTCTTTATAGAATACCGCAGCTAATTGCCAGAGCTTATCGGGTCGTGGGCGCGGTGGTGTTGCAAGCCTCATGCCTAATGATAATTGGTACAATGCATTTTTTTAACTTACGTTTAGTCTTCCGATCCTGGCATTGATTTAACAGTTAATCCTTATTGTAATTCAATAAAGTTCATTTTTCTTTGGCATTTAAAGTCAAACAGAAATTTTATGATATGGACAAGGAATAGTAAAACTTGTAACTGGTGCACGCCATTGTTGTCAAATATAAATATTATGTAATGAGTCTAAGCTTGTTTTGAAAAGAGTAATTGCCGAGTTTATTGCCGACTCTTCTCAGCATATGCAACCTTCCGAACCGGTATTAGAGTATTAGAGTCAGACTATTCATAAATGCCTGCGAAGGTCTATTTGAATATGTGTTTTTTTTTTTAGTAAATCGCACTAAAGTAATTTTAGTCACATCACATCTCTTTCTTATGAACATTATTGAAAAAGGATAGAACATATATTATTTAAAGCTGCCAAAGTAATCTTTGCCGTCGTCATTTTCGGGTATTTAGACGTAACCGCGATAGATGGCGACTATTTATATTGAAAACAAGCATTGGACTAATTTGACACGACTAAATTTCTTACATCCTTTTCATAATCTTTGTTAGAAAGAGTATTATTATCCTATATTACTAATTAAACTACCTCAGATTCAAAATAACTAAAACTGAAAATGTGCATGCAAAATCAACAGTTATGAACTACAATTTATTGGAAACTAGCTTTCCCCCGCGGTTTCACCCGGAATTAATAGTAGCCTATAATACTTGGGGATTGTGTAGCTTTCAGTTAGTGAAAAAACACGAACCCGACTGGTAGTTCGAAAAATAAATGCATTTAAACAAACAAACAAAAACTATTCAGCTTTATTATATTAAAACTAGCGGTCTCCCGCGGTTTCACCGTTTAAAAACAAAGAAACCCTTTATTATATAAGCATAGATATTAATATATTTTTATATATATATTTTAGAAAGAGACCTAGTGAAACTAAAATTAGTTTAGTTGTAAATAACAGAATCAGCGCCACTGTGTTTGCGAAGCCAAAAGTAACCGTTTTCAAGACCCAAATGTTATTTCAGCCGGACCCTCGTACGGGCCACACATCACTGATGGAGCAGATCAAACGCGGGGCGACGCTGCGTCGGAACAAGCACTGCAACGATCGGTCCGCACCTAAGATACGTTAAACTAACATCATGGTAAGTTATACTCACACATTTAGGTCCATATTTTTGATCAATCAGAGCTCAAGTCGTTCAAAACAATTGAATTTGAAACCTATACCTATGAAAATAGGTTTATTTTCAAGGCTGTCATATCGGTTTTACTCGCGTTCCCGGGATAAAAAGTAGCCTATATCCTACTCTATAATATACCATCTAAATATATAAAAATCAATGCCACTTTTCGTTGTAATTTTATAACTCAAGAACGGGCTCACCTATCCAAACCAAATGTTTAGGCTTCGTTCGGACTATTTAGTAGATGGTTTATGTGAAGTTTGCACAAAATCGGTCCAGTCGTTTCGGAGGAGTTCAGTGACATGCACACGTACAGTAGAATTAACTACCTGGATGGTTTAGATAGAGTAGGGTAAGGTAGCACCACGCGAACGAAGTCGCGCCGGGCAGCTAGTAGGCTATATAAATATCTATAGGTCCATTAGTGATGCTTGAACAAACAAACAGACAAATATACAGGCAAACATACCGTAAAAAATTGAAAAGCAGCTGTTTTGGAGCCTATACGTGCTTCTTTTTGACGCCATATTAGAAACTAGCTGTCCCACGCGGATTCACCCGCATTCCCGAGAGATCGTATGTTTTCCCGGGATAAAAAGTATCCTATGTGTTAATCCAGAACATATTCTATCTGTGTACCAAATTTAATCCACATCCGTTGAGTAGTTTTTGCGTGAGAGTAACAAACATACTTCCATATTCTCAAATTTTCGCATTTATAATATTAGTAGGAAGTGTAAAACGACGATGAGGCGTTCTATATTTCACAATATGAGGTAGAAATAAATAATAATAAAACAAATTAAATTCTAGCACTTGGTAACTGCGATGAATGACGTATTTGCCGTTATAATTAATATATTCGGTATTCAATATTAATCTATTTTCCTATTCCTGTGGTCTTTGTACGGCATTGAAATTCAAACGTTATTGCTATGGTGTCAAACTAAAAATTCGCTTAGATACACTTCCTTATTCATAAAGGCATAAAAAAATAGACGTCACAAACCGCAATACCGCATTATTAAAACATTACATATTGTCGGTGACAAATTTGATTAATTAGGTAACCTATTAAATATTTTTAAAAATTGTTACTTAAGAGCACTCAATTCGCCATACTTTTCATACAAAACCTCTGTACTTATTATGGCGTTGTTAGACATTTTTCGTTAGATCTTTTGAACAAATTAGTATCTTGTGCACTATATCTAGCCGTGTATCTAGGCGAAATTAAAAAAAAGTGTGAAAGAAATTCAGTAAATTTAAGTTAATTCATTCTAAATTTTTTACCGACTTTAAAAATAATGAAAACTTATTTACAAAAAAATTACCGCCTTCAAAGTGGGGTTACACTAAA
Organism: Polyploca ridens; assembly: GCA_951394255.1. Classification (NCBI taxonomy): domain Eukaryota; kingdom Metazoa; phylum Arthropoda; class Insecta; order Lepidoptera; family Drepanidae; genus Polyploca; species Polyploca ridens. Next base: position 2,615,145 of record OX596267.1, read on the forward strand.
AGTATGAAATAACGACATAAGAACTCTAATCTGACACTTTTGAAGTATTCGTTCTTATGTTGTTATTTCATGCGTTTTAGTTTTTATAATTTGTCATATCTTATAGTCATATTTTACAAGCTTTTATTTAACTTTCAATGTATGTATGTATGTATGTTTGTTCGGGTGGAATCTTGCAAATCGAATTTCACCCACTTCCAGTGGTCGGATTGACTTGATATTTGGTGTACATTAGTATATTGGAAGACAATGCAAATACAGTCAACAAAAAGTAAAGTCACCAAAAATGCCTTGTATTAAAAATTATATTTTTAACAAAAACTTATTATAGATGAATTTCAGTTCTGTTGAGACTTGACCAAAAAAAATTACATTATTCAATTTGTCATAAATACAATACAATCTATCCAGTGTACGTTAGAAATTATAGTACCTAATTATCATGGCTTATTTATTATCCAATATAATAGGTGTATTTAAATAATGAAAACGGGCTTTCTCATAAATTACCACGTGCAATGACGACACAGAGAAAATAAACGAGTCGTTTACTAGAATTTGTCTGATTCATGCGAAATAATTTCAATAGGTACTATGATGCGTGGAAATAAAGTGCATTTCATTTAATGAATTGCACTTTATTTCTTAATAATCTCTTTAATTAAAATGAAACATTGCGGGACCTCCCCGGCTAAGTCATTAAACGAATTTCAATAGCCGTTATGAAAAAAAAAACCGGCCAAGTGCGAGTCGGACTCGCACACCGAGAGGGTTCCGTACAAACCTGTAGGCTTTCAAAATATGCGGCTTAAATTGCTGTTTCTTTTGATTGCGTTGACATAGAAGTTTGATTTTGTTGATATGAGGTAACAAAAAAATTTGTGTCGAAAATTTGCAGCATAAACGGCTGTTTATCTTTTTATTGCGTTGGCTTAGAAGTTTGATTTTTTCACAGCTCCAAGGGACAGTAGACCCGAGTCTTTGATATGAATTTCAGCTTGATACCTCCACGCGTTCCTGAGAAAAAGGGTCTTGACAGACAGACAAAAAGTGATTCTATAAGAGTTCCGTTTTTTCCTTTTGATGTACGCAACCGTAAGAGACAAAAAGTGATCCTGTAAGGGTTCCGTTTTTTCCTTTTGAGGTACGGAACCCTAAAAACAGTAATGAACTCGTGTTTTTTTATGTTTAGCTAACCAATATTAGATAATTTCGTGATCCCCGGATATCGAAACTTGATCCCTGAATTCCACTAAGATAAGCAAATAGGCAAACGACACGTCTGATGGTAAGCGGTTACCGTAGCCTATAGACGCTTGTAACACCAGGGGTATCACTCGTGCGTTATCAAACCTGCACAATTTTTTTCACACCCTTGTCTTACCCCATGCTGTAATCCCTTGGGCACGACACTGCCCGGCGGCTACACAGAAACCACACATTGCGAGACCATTACTCACTTTTTAGTAGTAATTACATTAATTTTCATATACCTACAAATCGATAAGCGGACGTGACTCTTCAGATTTTTTTTCCTCTTGGATTTTACCGAGTTCTTGCAGTTGTAATCTTTTAGATTCAGAGGAATAAAGTGATTCATAATTTTTGAAAAAAAAAAAAACTCGCCTCAGACTCACGTGACCCTGATCGTAAGACGGAGGGAGAGTAGTTGCACATTAGACTGTATTTATATTGGGGTTATGTTCAAATTCTTATAATATTCTCTAGCTAGCTCTAAAAAATCTTTTTCCAAAGTATTATATGTACATGTATCTTGAACTAGCTTTCCCTTGTATAACAAAAATTTGTGAAAAATGTCTAGTTTCAAAAATGCACAACGTTAATATTCAAGTTTTCACTTCTGCCGGCACTCCCGGAGTGCAACCCGTTGTTTTTTTTTTCATAAACAAGTCATAGCAGAGCAATATGTCTAATTTCCAAAACAACATGATCTAAATACACTATCCCTATATATCACTGGCGGTTAGGTATGTCAAAGCTTATAGAAAGTTATGTATATATATATTACTTCTCACTAAAAATCAAGAACGGCAGGACCGATTGGGTTAATTTTGGTTTTAAAATAATTGTGGAAGTCCAGGGAAATTTTAAATGTTGAGAAGTAGAGTAGGAGACCACGCAAACGAATTCGCGCCGGGCAGCTAGTTATATATGTTTTATCACTATATTAGGTGTATAGGTATCATATAACGGGATTATAATATTTGTAATTTATTTCTTTGTACGTAAATGGATTAATTGATATTACCTTGTCTTGTCTATAGTGCTTGATGATCTCATGATAGTGTTTTAGTGTGATAGCTGGATGCGTCATATAAATATATAAAAAAACAACGGGTTGCACTCAGGGAGTGCCTGCAAAAGTGAAAATTTGAATATTAACGTTGTGCATTTTTTAACCTAGACATTTTTCACATAGTGTTTTTATACAAGGGAAAGCTAGTTCAAGATACATGTACATATAATACTTTTGAATAAGATTTTTTTATTAACTTAGAATGGGAACAAAAATGGTACCTACCTTCCGGCTAGCTAGAGAATATTACAAGAATTTGAACATAACCCCAGTATAAATACTGTCTAATTTATTAACTTAAAATGGGAACAAAAATGGTACCTACCTTCCGGCTAGCTAGAGAATATTATAAGAATTTGAACTACTCTCCCTCTGTCTTACGAATTTTCGATCAGGGTCACGTGACATCTGACGCGAGTTTAAATTTTTTTACCCATCCCAAAAAGCGCAACATGTCGTAGGCTAATTTCGTGCCAAATATCATACCATGCCGTCGAGGAGTCAAAAGTGAACTATTACACTCACTTTTCATTCATTCATTCATGTTTCCACAACTTCTCACAGGATAAGGTAAAATACCTACATTCAATCGGAATGCATACCGTCACAGTTGTGGCGTTATTCATGACGTTACATAAATCTTGACATAATAGTAATATATTCCCCGTATTAATTATTTAATCAATTAAATAATTATTTTCCTGGTTATTATGTATATTAATTACTAGATGTACCTCGAGGTTGTATTGGCATTCCCAATAGGTGTAATCATAGGTATGTCACGGTCTATAAACTACATATCTGCCAATCATTGCTGCGTGATTGAAGGCTTGGGGACCTTTCACACAGACCGGCTCGGATAGAATTGAATTGAATGCTGGCGAGCCGGCCTAACGCCCTAATAAAGGAAGTGAAATGTAAAAATAGGTTTATTTTTAAACGCGTATCAAATTATGCTCGTCTCCGAGACGATCTGTGCGAAAGGGCTCTTACGCAATTTTATTATTAAAATTTATAAATACTGAAACACGATGAACTTATTCCGAATTGTTGGCACCTATACCATCACGGTCACTTAACCTGTTCAGAGACGCCGGCAGGATCAAGTGGCCCCCATGACTGATCGGTAAAGATCTAGATACCACGTTTAGAAATGAAACTCTCCAGGCAGAATAACTATCGGTACAGACAATACAAAATCAGTAGTTTTGTTTTTCGAAGTATCCGTTGTCTCCCATTTTGTTATTTCCTACTTATTTTTTTTTATTTTGTGTAGTACATCCATTATCGTTATTTCCAATTATTTTTTTGCGTAGAAAAATCCTCCTTTTTTACAAGCTTTTATTTAACTTGCAATGTATGTATCTTTGTTCGGGTGGAATCTTGCAAATCGAATTTCACCCACTTCCAGTGGTCGGATTGACTTGATATTTGGTATACATTAGTATATTGGATGACAATGCAAGTACAGTTAACAAAAAGTACAGTCACCAAAAAAGCTTGTATTAAAAAGTGAAATTATTAACAAAGAACTTATTATTTATGTATAGATGGATGGCTTATGAATGCTAGCTTTAGTGATGTCTGGCGACATTGATATGTGACGTCACAGATTCACGGTGCATGTAGAATGACGTAGCGAAACAGAAAAAGTTAGTAATGCAGTGCGGCGTACGTGACCTAGGCGGTGTATCGTTGATGATTACTTGCGACGTATCACTATTATTACAATTATTTATCTATAACTATTAGTACTAACAAGTGGGCCAAGAGTTTGTGAAGTTAGGGCTTGTAGAGTTATAAGCTTGGCTCTACATGAGATATGATAACTTTTTGACAGTGCGAGCCATATGTCTTGGCAACATTTTACATAAAAATGTTTTTGGTGGGATAATATATTCAAAATTAAGAAAATTATAAAAAAATCACAAAAAGTGATACCGACTCCAAAATAGGTACGTACTAAACAGCTCTGATACAAAAAATGTTTGAAAAACCCAATTTTGTTTGCTTGTTTTGGTAACATAGTAATCATCCAACATTTTGCAATAACACGTCACATCACAATATAGGTCGCGTCAATGGGAAGCGCCAACACGTCGCACCCGCGACCACACTCCATCACTCTATATTATTAATTGTTATTATAATTACTTTCCTTGTATAAGATCATCACTATGTGAGTTTTGGTCGTTCGAATTGATGAGAACGTTTTTTTAATATTTTGGAAGTAAAAACTTCTTTAGCGGCGTTGTGCACTTTTTGGGATGGGTAACAAAATTTTAAACTCGCGTCAGATGTCTCGTGAACCTGATCAAAAATTCGTAAGACGGAGGGAGAGTAGTTCAAATTCTTATAATATTCTCTAGCTAGCCGGAAGGTAGGTACCATTTTTGTTCCCATTTTAAGTTAATAAATTAGACTGTATTTATACTGGGGTTAAGTTCAAATTCTTATAATATTCTCTAGCTAGCCGGAAGGTAGGTACCATTTTTGTTCCCACTTTAAGTTAATAAAAAAATCTTATTCAAAAGTTTATATGTACATGTATCTTGAACTAGCTTTCCCTTGTATAAAAACACTATGTGAAAAATGTCTAGATTCAAAAATGCATAACGTTAATATTCAAGTTTTCACTTCTGCCGGCACTCCCGGAGTGCAACCCGTTGTTTTTGTCCTTGTGCTACAGTAGTACCCAATTAATATGGCTTACCGATGTACCTGCGCAGAAGATACATTTTCAAAGCGCGGGAAACGCTATTGGTCGGTAGCTGCCGCCATGACAGCGCGCGCCGTGCGGAGGGGCGTGACTTGCGAGTGAGACGGAACTAACAGCTGCAGTGTATTATGAACCTTATAGTAGTGATCTAAGGTTGATTGTAAGTTTGAAGCATTCTTTCGTTAATCTTCGGGGCCATACTTTCTTTTCTGTGCGAACGAAGATTCACGACGCGCCATATAAGTTGGGTAATACTGTACCTACTTACGGATTACAACGGTAGGACCGTAACTTTTTCTTCAGTGTACATTTGGAAGTCGATTTAATTTTTTCAAATTACTTTTTAGGGTTCCGTCAAATTCGTCAAAGTCAAAGTCGTTCCGGGTTCGTGCCAAATGGCAAAAAACGGAACCCTTATAGATTTGTCATGTCTGTCTGTCTGTCTATCTGTCTGTCTGTCCGTCCGTATGTCACAGCCACTTTTTTCCGAATCTATAAGAACTATACTGTTGAAACTTGGTAAGTAGATGTATTCTATGAACCGCATTAAGATTTTCTGAGAATAAATTTTGGGGGCTCCCCATACTTAGAACTGAAACTCAACATTTTTTTTTTCATCAAACCTTATGGGTTTGATGAAAAAAAAAATTTTGAATTTATTTACTTTTTAGGGTTCCGTCAAATTCGTCAAAGTCAAAGTCGTTCCGGGTTCGTGCCAAATGGCAAAAAACGGAACCCTTATAGATTTGTCATGTCTGTCTGTCTGTCTATCTGTCTGTCTGTCCGTCCGTATGTCACAGCCACTTTTTTCCGAATCTATAAGAACTATACTGTTGAAACTTGGTAAGTAGATGTATTCTATGAACCGCATTAAGATTTTCTGAGAATAAATTTTGGGGGCTCCCCATACTTAGAACTGAAACTCAAAATTTTTTTACTTTTTAGGGTTCCGTCAAATTCGTCAAAGTCAAAGTCGTTCCGGGTTCGTGCCAAATAGCAAAAAACGGAACCCTTATAGATTTGTCATGTCTGTCTGTCTGTCTATCTGTCTGTCTGTCCGTCCGTATGTCACAGCCACTTTTTTCCGAATCTATAAGAACTATACTGTTGAAACTTGGTAAGTAGATGTATTCTATGAACCGCATTAAGATTTTCTGAGAATAAATTTTGGGGGCTCCCCATACTTAGAACTGAAACTCAAATTTTTTTTTTTCATCAAACCCATAAGTGTGGTGTATTTATGGATAGGTCTTCAAAAATGATATTGAGGTTCCTAATATCATTTTTTTCTAATAGTTTGCGCGAGAAACACTTCCAAAGTGGTAAAATGTGTGCCCCCCCCCCCTGTAACTTCTAAAATAAGAGAATGATAAAACTAAAAAAATTATATGATGTACATTACCATGCAAACTTCCACCGAAAATTGGTTTGAACAAGATCTAGTAAGTAGTTTTTTTTAATACGTCATAAATCGTAAACCGCAATTTAGGTACCTATTATTCAATATTTTAGGCGTTTTTTTTTATAGCTAAGTTGAGTTAGTTAATATTACACGGAACCCTCCGTGTGCGAGTCCGACTCGCACTTGGCCGGGTTTTTTATATTACCAACCTTTTTACACCCTATACCAAAGATCCCTTCACTTCTTTCCGATATGGCGAGGAGGGCGATGGCTGCCACGTCATACTTGTGAACAGGTGCTGCTTTTGGGGGCTGGTCAGCATAAGTTTGCTTATTTGCGCCTCTAGCGGAATACTCATGGTACTAATTTCTCCCAAACAAATTTATAGTTAACGCAAACGCATTAGTAAGCGTTTATTAACGTCAATTCTTTACACTCGGGGTACGGAACTATTGTGAACTTTAAGTCTGTAGTTCAAGGTATATTCACTGTTCACTCGAATTGGAATAGGTAGGATTGAGATAATATATGGTCTGATTGATTCATTTGGGTATCTTAACAATGCTATTTCTCAAGTTAATAAATAATTCGCTTAATATTAAATTTTATAATAAAGTATCATCACCAGCTTTCACAAATGAGGTTGAAAGGGGATGGCCAATACTCCACCACGCGTGCCCACTGCGGACCGGTGGAGGTAGGCTAGTGGTCAACCTACTTTTGGAATTTTTCAAGCCGCCTAGGAGGCATCCAACTAGCTTAATGACTATCACGATTAAGTGATAACCGGGACCAACGGCTTTACGTGCCTTCCGAAGCACGGAAAGTAAAGTATACAATTTAGTAAATAAAATGATCTGATCACATTACGTCAATTATTTCACTAGTAATTCTCATTAAAATTATTATCTCTACGTTATTTTACTTTAAACAATTTTATGTTTGGTGGTTGTTTGGTTACGAACCTTAACGCATTGTCAATTGAGTCGAAATAAAAACGAAGCTGTAAATGCGAATCTGAATATATTTTACTGAGTATAGGACCACAAGTTATATGGGTGATGTAATGTGACGTAAATTCCTAATAAATTTAACATGTACTTATTGAGTATTTAATTATTAATAATTAGAATTAACAATATTTTACTTGTGGTTTTAATTTACATTGTCGCAAGGTTATACATGTTGTCATTTTTAAATTCGACTCACGATACTATGTATGACTTCACAAGAGCGCTTTAGTGTTAAGGTTCCCCGTCCGCGCGAAAGAGCGTCAAATATTTAGATTTACTGGATGTCGCCCATTAGTCCACATTCGACAATATTTTTTAAATTTTGTATAAATACTTAAATGTTAACTATGCGTAATCTTACTAATGGAATCAGCAAGGTTGGCAGTTTGTTGATTTTGAACCTCTAAAAAACTCGGCAATAAAACGAAGGTACCATAACTATGAATCAGGCATTGTGGTTTTACCTCACAAACGCATCTGTTTGAATGTGGCGTGTGTCACTCGCACGCGCCGGGGAAATACTATACATATTTATAACATACTTTCAGTTATGTTATTCCCGTTTTGAAGAGTTTCCCAATTCCAATTAGTTGTGTAAGTCGGGAACGTTAGGAATATGGAATTTCGAATCTGGATATCGATATCAGTCGGTTTCAGAAACGATTACGGATATGATTTTTTTCGGATATCCGAGTTTCAGGTATGGATATTAGTTTCTTAAGGCAAATAGGTAAAGATTTGAGTTACAACGATGGGCAAAAACTTGTCATAACGTTATAATCAAATCAAAATCATTTATTTCAAATAGACCCTTTCAGGCACTGAATAGTCTAACTTTAATACGGTTCCGAAGATTGCAATTGCTGAGATGAGCCGGCATAAACTTAGCAGAGTTACTCTTTTCAAAACAAGCTTATAATTATTGGCTTATGTCAGTTAGATTCCGCCCCTATCCGAAACTTTTATATCAGGATTCGGTTATGGTTTCTGATAGTTTTTTATTTCGGATATCCGATAGATACGGTTACGGAGCTCCATAACATCCCTGGTGTAAGGCTCCATCGTGTCAACGATGACTTATAAAATGCCAATGGGGTATTTGACTCACATGTCAAATCAGAAACTTTTTTGCTACATGTAAAGTTCTATATTACTTAGTTTATTTTACTCTTTCGATTGTGACGTCACGATTATTAACGACCAATATTATGCTGAGTTGGGACCGTTTTGTGGCAATTTTAATCTTTAATAATTATACTATTAGCTTTAATTATGCATTTTTAATTGTATTATTTTTCAAAGAATTTGTAATACTAACCTACTATAGGTCTATGTTTTTTTTAGTTAAACCTCTGTTTCATTTCATATAGGAAATATTGAGTTCGGATGTCATCATTCTACCTACAGCATAAAACAAACTCTTCTTACTAATAATTAGTTGGCGTTAGTGGTTTAACAGATAATTAAAAATCATGAAAAGCATAAATTTTACAGCGTATCTGAGTGTGTATTATAAGTTTTATACACTGGTGGGTTTTATGTTTATTTTTCTCACTATCAATTACCTCTAACGGGCAATTAGTAATACATAATTGAACGAGTTTAATCAGGCAAGTATGAACACTTGCCTAATTTTTAATATAATAACAATTTCGTGTTAAAATGAAATGAAAAGAACTACTAACATAAAAAAAAACATTTTTAATACAAGCTTTTTATGGTGACTGTCCTTTTTGCTGTCCATACTTGCATTGTCATCTAATATACTAATGAATACCAAATTTCAGCTCAATCAGACACTGGGAAGTGGGTCAAATTTAATTTGCAAGATTCGATTACAGACACCAGACAGGTGATGTAAAAATATGCAATTTTCTTTTCAAATTACGGGTTTTTTCTGCGAGCGCACCGGGATGAGGAAATGATCAAGTCCACCGATTCGAATAATGTTCGTTTGACTTTCTTTAATGTAGTAACGAGTTTTTTTTCATAGCTGATATAGTTTATTTTGCGGAGAGTAACATAGGCTAATTTATCCCAGGAAAGCGAGTGAAACCGCGGGACGTATTAGTTACTTCACTGTGAATACAAGTAATACCCCACAGAAGGCCAATAATCAAATAACATATTTATCTTTTGTTCCAGACACTACATCAATCAAGAAATCAATTTGCAGACAAGAAAAGAAAACCAGACTTATAGACCTCATCTATCATTGTAACGTTTTAACTAAAGAGGTCAAGCTATCATGGACCGTGGCAGGTGATAAGTTAAGCGATTTTAACAATTAAATCATCATTGTACCATAGAGCTAATAACTCTATCGAATAGAATTGACACTCCATGCACTGCGGTACTATACTTTTCTTTAGACACGTAGCTTTGTGCCTCCCTTCCTATCTTAATCAGTTGTATATATTATAAACGGGTAACACGCTATGTAAAACAATTAGTTTTGACAGCCCATAAGCATACTATAGCCAGAAAGAGACACGCATAGCGAGACAAGGATAGACAACCCTCACGTCAAAACGGCTATCATAGCGTGGCACTAGTTTAAATGTCTTTTTAGGTGCAGCGCAGACATCTGTGAAAATAAAACCTATACAATTCTAAGCAGTAACGCACACGACGCGCAAAAAGTCCGGCGCACAACTCTTTGTTTTCACACAGACTTTTTTGTACCGCAGACTAAAGTCCGTCGTTTGCGCTGCACCTTAGACGAACGAACACTTTTATTTATGTGGGTAGGTAGGTATTGTTGGTAGTAAGTCAAATCCCACCAAAAACATTTTTATGTAAAATGTTGCCGCCAAGACATTGGCTCGTACTGTCAAAAATTTATCAGATCTCATGTAGAGCCAAGCTTATAACTCTACATGCACTTACTCTCCAAGCCGTAACTTCACAAACTCTACACCTTAGTCAAAATATGTGGCTTGGCCGTTTCGCTACCGTCACATGGGAGTAAGGTGAAAAATGTAAATGTGTTAATGCCCGATTTTTTTATTACCAAATTGGGCATACAGATCATTTTGTAAGCTAATTTTACCTGTGATAGCTTCTCTTCTTGACTTCCACATGGGACGGTCTGCTATGCAAAGCTTTGAGGTATTTGCTTCATTATTAGTAAAGATATAAGAGTCTTAATTTTAACCGATAACGGTCCGTAAATTATAGGAATCGGCCATTTATGGTTACGCAAATAACGTCACCTTACTGTTATTGTCAAACAATGTGTTAGTGAAATAGCTTTTTATGAGTCAGGCTGGTAGTCTTTGGCAAAATTGGCTGTCTACAAAAAGTGCTTTCCCTCCGTAAGAAGCTTTGACGCCCAACACATGACGTCAACGAGCAACAAGTCAACTAGTTGAACAACAAGTCTGGCAACTACGTCACCGTGGGTAATGCCCTGCCACTTAGACGGTGTGGCGTTATGAGTCCCCCAGATACCTATAAGACATGTTGTTTATTTCAACTTCTAAATGTTATGTTAGGTTTGTGGTTGTCTATGGACGCAGAATAAATGCGGTTACCGTAGACTATAGACGCTTGCAACACCAGCGGAATATTCTTTAAGAACCCCATGCTGTACTTCCATAACTAGCACTACTAATATGCGTATTCTCAGTTGTTTTGTCGATATATCCTCAACTGGATTGGACCATACATATCCTGCACTTGAGAGGCTCAGTAAAAGTGACAAACGCGAGAGGATTTGCACTATTTTATTGGTAAAAAAATCCGACAGACTCCTCTGAACCTCTAAGAAGTCGCGAGAAAATAACTCAGAATACCGTTTATGAAGTCCTTTGGAGGAACTCTTTAAGGCATCGACGATTGAGTTATGAGTCAAGAGTGTTAGATGACACTTTACCTTATCGATTTAGTACAGTAGTACCCAACTGATAAGGCACGTCGTGAATCTTCGTTCGCACAGAAAAGAAAGTATGGCTCCGAAGATTAACAAAAGAATGCATAAAACTTACAATCAACCTTAGATCACTACTATAAGGTTCATAATACACTGCAGCTGTTAGTTTCGTCTCACTCGCAAGTCTCGCCCCTCCGCACGGCGCGCGCTAACATGGCGGCAGCTGCCGACCAATATCGGTTTCCCGCACTTTGAAAATGATCTTCTGCGCAGGTACATCGGTAAGCCATTTCAGTTGGGTACTACTGTACGCGAGTGTATAACTTAAATCGTTACTAATGAATACGTAAATTGGGCTTAACTCCGAATTGGTAAAGTTAATTGGTCGCGAATAATTTGTGACATGACGAATTGAACTAAGTTCGGAAAGAAAACACGTAAGTCCGCCCTGCAGACCTTTCAGAACTGATGATCTAAGAACACCTTTGGACGGAACGACCGCACATATTGACTCAGCATAGGCGCCTTATGCAGAATATGTTCGAAACTCATCAATTTTTCCTTTATTCCTGACACATTAATATGATTCTATGAAAATACCGGCCGTCTATTTATAAAAAACTGCTATCCTCATGCGCTAAGTTCTTACAACATTTATGATTTTTCTGGATATAGTTTTCACACATCATGGGTTTTTTGTCCCCTTGCTCGTGTTAAGTCTTTGGGCAGGATTTGATGATTTGTCATTAAATTGAGCCAGTGAGTTGTTCGCTCCCTCAATTTTGGTTCTATATGTCCAGCTTACCTGACGTACGAACCGCCAAGTCAAAGGTTTGTGGTGCAACTGCAGTCTGCGGTTGATCGACCATATGACTAATCCATGCCCAACGATTCATACATTTAAGAGATGAAGTCACAGATATATGGTACTTGAGCATATATCTTCTGACTTCATTGTAATGGCTAGTTTGACCAGGGATTTATTGCTTGGAGTCTTGTTACATGTGTCCTTTACAGACCTATACATTTTACCTCCGAATAAAATATAAGGTGGTGTGGCAGATTCTCTTTAGAAATTCTGTGTAATTTTGCTCCTGCAAGTATACAATATAAGTCAGCTTGTCTACATCCCAACGCCTCATGTAATTGTCAAAATAAGGAACCTATTGCTGTCCATTTAATGTTACTCTCGAATTTGTAAAAAACACTTGAATCTCAAAAGCCGTGTTTAAATATAAAATCGTAATATAATTGTATATGTACTTGTATACTTGTAATTTGTACCTAAATGTACTATAACTATATGATATAATTGCTTGGCTAAGAGATATGGGATAGACGTCGCATATACGCAAAACTATTTCGTTCAACTAAGTTCTTATATTGTTTCAACGTATGACCTAATATTATTGAACTATGGACTCTATCTTCTAATATTTACAGTTCATCAAAAAATAACAAAAATTAAGGTAGCATTAAACAGCCGAATTTCTGTTTGTATTTAGACCATCGAAAATTAACCCAAAGATGCGCAATGATGTTCATTTTGTTTGAAATTCTATGAAGCAGCGTCGTGTGGCGGGTCCCCACTTCCCTCAAATATGGCTGCGAGGGCGGTGGCTGCCACACGCGTCATACTTGTGAAGAGTTGCTGCTTGTGGGGGCTGGTTTGCTAAGTTTGGTAGTTACTTATTAAATATCGATTCAGTCGCGCCGGGGCACGCAATTGTTGTCAGTGCGATTAGAATGTAAATATTATGTGATTAATCTAAGCTTGTTTTGAAAAGAGTAATTGCTGAGTTAATTGCCGGCTCTTCTCAGCAAATGCAACCTTCCGAACCGGTATTAGAGTATTAGAGTCAGACTTTTCATATGTGCCTGCGAAGGTCTATTTGAATAAATGATTTTGAATTTGAATTTATGTCAATTCCCCACCAAAGCGCTCTGATTGGCCAAGTCAAGGACATACTAAACAACTAGATGTAGTAATTGTTCGGTACTGTTATCGATCAGTGCAATAACACTTACTAGTTGCGGAATTGGATTGCTCGGCATTACTACTCTATAGGATTTTTTCCTCGATGATTTTGAACTATACTTATTTAGAATTTATGTTGGTTTAATACTGATGTATCAAAATTACTATTGAATCACCATTAAATTGCGTGTTTGCTTCATTCTTTACATATCTGACGATTAGCTCGAATTTCTCGTTAATTATGTAAATGGTACTGGACAGTAGTGTATAAGATTTTCACATTAATTAAGAAAAAATATATCCAATTGTTAATGAATATACAAAACACAATAATGATTTATTTTTCAGTAATAAGTTCTAATGTAAACCGGGTCATTGTAAAATAGACCTTATTGTTCTAGTGCGTGTTGTCGAATCTTCGATGGATATAAATAAAAATATATCAATAAATAAATACATATCTCTTATTGAGAAAGTTTAACTGATCCGAGTGTTGTAAAGGATTTTTTGGCAGATTTTCTAAACTTGTACTAGATTTTTTATTTATAGTGTATATTATAGTATATTTGGTGTATTAGGATATATAGTTAGACAATTGCGATTTTTAATAGATGGCTATTCTTTTCTAATCTAACATAGATTAATTTACTTAGTTCGCTCGTTCCTCTACATTAATATTTTAATTTGTTTTTCTTTTTTTTTTGGTATCGAGCAGTACTGAAAGCTAGTATATTTAATATAAGTGTGTTTATAACATAGAAGTGTAGTCTAGGTGTTCCACATATCTAATTATTTGTAATAGATATTGTATATTTAACGTCCATGTTGCATGTTTGTCGCCGAATTATAACTTTCCTGCTACCGTTTTTATTAAGGAAATTACTACTTTGGATTCCATTACATTAAGTTTAAAATGCTCTGACAATTTTCTAATAAATAAAGTTTAGATTACATTGGCTAACTCAAAGCTTTTTGGTTCTCAAATTCGGTTTGTTGGTAAGTCTTTTGTAGTAATTTCCACTAATAATTGACTAGAAACTTCCGACTTACTGTTGTTACTAAACTATTAGTTAAGGAGATTTCGTATGTAATTGATAATTGGTGAAAATAAATCAATATTATGTCCAAAATGCTGTTTTATTTATTTACCTCTGGTATTCTAATCCGTGACGCAAAAGATTGATTCATATTAGTAAAGTAGGTACCTAAGTAATTTATTAATAAGTTAGGCATATAATGAAACTTTATATGTACACACGGCTACACATCAAGCTATACATTACCATAAGCTGATCTCGCATTGTATGGGATTTCCGTACAATGAGCTCAGCTTATACTGGAAATGTATAGCTTGATGTGTAGCCGTGTGTACCATTGTGAACGTTAGGTGCAGCGCAGACGAAAGATTAGCCGCATTTTTTAGTCTTTGTAAATAGCTAGTTTTATACATAGTTCCAGACAACTAGGTAGTGTGGGTGGGGGTGTGTGTAGTGTATGTGAGTAAGAGTGGAGTGTGTGTTTGTTTAAGTGAGGTGTATATATTATAGGTGTACGCACAGTTATCCGAGCCGAACGCGTCGATTTAACTGAAGATTTTAAATCCCTGTCGATATATTTTCAGTTTGAAGATAAATTTCCTGATTATCCTTTAGTGTTGAGAGTTTGATAACGGGGAGGCTATGACGGTTTTGCATTTCTCAGTATGAACAGTTGCCGTAGGTACGCGTAGGAGTTTGCGCTCCGCGTAACACGTTCGTCGGTTATATATCTATGAGGTTTCCGCAGCATCACTTTAAGTACTACGGCTCATTGGGCTCTTTCCATCAAACAAATCATTTTGTTCTTAGCGACGCCGCCTTATGCAGTGATACAATACGGTAAAGCAGATTGACATTGATAAAGAAGATTTAGGGTCTGCTCGGAAATAAACCCCAACGTAGGTAAAGTAACTAAAATATCACACAATAAAGTTTTTTTTATGCTACGAAGTCGGTAGTCAACCATACGTCCCGCCTGATTGTAATCGGTTAACGTAACCTTATGGAGGCTTGCAAAACGAAGCATCACTCACGCTTTACCGACCCCCCTCCCCGATGAGCTCTGGCGACCTTACTCACGCGCAGGAACAACAAAGTTATTTGGCTGCGGTATTCTAGGTGGAGGTACTTCCCTAGTCGAGCTGCTCTTTGAGCGAATAAACGCTATGATCTACCTCTCTCAAAAGTTATCAGTGATTCGTCATTCAAGTATGATTTCTAATTAACTACTTGTCCGTAATTCGCGAAGAGGAAAGTATACTTTAATACCAACTATTGTTAGTCATCATTATATAAGTACAATAAATCGGAATTCCCGAGGTCACACGAGGTGCCCATTTTGGTGCAAAACATAGGATTTCGCTACGCTAACAAGACTTACATAGCATGGTAACGAAATATGACAATCCTTATGACACTGCGAGAGAGAAAGAGACGCCTCTACATTTTAGTCATGAATCAATGTTATGTTCGTTTATCGACCCAAGTCAACCCGGGCGCTTATGTATGTATGATTTCGTATTTTAGTGAAAATAATTACGACCGTGCAAATAAAACTAGAAAAGTGTATCCCAACAAAAACATTTTTAAGTAAAATGTTGCCAAGACATGGACTGACAAACTCTACACACCGTAGTCAAAATATGTGGCTTGGCCGTTTGGCTACCATTACATGGGAGTAAGGTGAAAAATGTATTCACTGTTCATTAATCAAATAAATAAATAAATAAAATAAAATCGGGGGGCACGGCAGTGCCCCCGCCGAGTCGAGCGCGAAGCAAACACTGCCGTACCATCCTTTACTGGAACCATTTCGCCGCATTTTCAGGCCCCTATTTGAGAACCTCTGGATAAGACCAGAACGCAGAAATTTTCGTCATCCAGTAAGCTATAATCACAGACGTAAAATCCAAAATTTCAAGTCTGTAGGTCATTTAGTTCCGAAGTTAAGCGAAAGCAAAGTTTCACATTTATGACACTCACTCACTCACTCACTCACTCATGATCATCAAAATAGAACTAGTACTTCCCATAAACTCAGAGAGCTGAAATTTGGTACAGAGTTAGGGTTTAATGACCACATAAAGGGAAAACTATAAAAACTAGGATAATCGAAGATCTGGAGTACCTGGTGACCCTGATTAGAAAACACAAGAGCCCAACCAAACTATTAGAGATCGACATACCGCCTTTACAAAAAATATTCAATTTGGTGGGCCGCTTCATTTTCTACAAAAAGAAGTGAAATCCCATCAAAAACATTCTGTAAAAAACTAGCCAAGTCTCGATGGAGCTGCTTGTTTATCTCTAAAAAGTAATGAAATCTAGACAAAGTCGTGCCAAGTCTAAGGTTCCTTACTGCGATTTCTTTATTATTATAGTTAATGTTGTGTGACTTGGCCGTTGAAGGGAACACAAGGGTACAAAACCAGGAGTTCCATGACACCATTGCACCAATCTGTACTTGTACCCACTAACGTATAAAGAATGTTCAACGGCCAAGTCGCACAACATTATACTCTTTTTCACATAGGATGAGTCGTCAAGGTCAAGGGTTTTTTACCAATATCTAGTGAAATTCCATTTGATTACTCTGAAATAATATTCACAATATTTCGTAAAACCTAGCTCTATCATAGTATTCCTTTATTATATCGAAATGAACATTAACCATTGAGAAATTTAATAAAATACCATGTGTCACCGAACTCATGTTATTTGAAATAGACTATAACTATAATAATAAAGAAATCGCAGTAAGGAACCTTAGACTTGGCACGACTTTGTCTAGATTTCATTACTTTTTAGAGATAAACAAGCAGCTCCATCGAGACTTGGCTAGTTTTTTACAGAATGTTTTTGATGGGATTACTTTTTTGTTATTCAATCGTTTTTGTAATAGTGAAACGGCCAAGCCACATATTTTGACTACGGTGCGTAGAGTTTGTGAAGTTAGGGCTTGTAGAGTAAGTGCATGTAGAGTTATAAGCTTGGCTCTACATGAGATCTGATAACTTTTTGACAGTGCGAGCCATGTCTTGGCAACATTTTACATAAAAATGTTTTTGGTGGGATTTCACTTATTTTTGTAAGTTGCAAAAGTTTTTTTTTTTAAATTTCCAAGTTTTATAATTTTGTTGTTGTTTGTGTACTAATACAAGCTTCCATACCAAATTTCAGCTTTCTAGGAATACAGGAAGTACCCTGTGAGTTTTGATGATCATCAGTGAGTCAGTGACGAAATCGGGGTTTTTTAGATATCAATAATATCTAAAGTATAAGAGCTATGTTATTAAAACTTAATATGTTTAATAAGTTCGCTATTGACATCATATCCTGAGAATTTTGTTTATCTGGTATAAACCAAACCCAAATTATGAGGGTTCAAAAAATCGACGAAGCGCTTCGAGAAAAGGTAGGTAGTGCCCTTTCGCTTCGCTTGGCTGTCTTGGCGGGGGCACTCCCGTGCCCCCTATAAACCAAACCCAAGTTATGAGGGTTCAAAAAATCGACGAAGCGCTTCGAGAAAAGGTAGGTAGTGCCCTTTCGCTTCGCTTGGCTGTCTTGGCTGGGGCACTCCCGTGCCCCCAGATGTTACAGACATTGTCACTTGTTCTGTGAGCAAATGTGATGTGAATAGTATGAAATAGCGAAAATAACTCAAAATTTAAAAGTAAATAAACCGCACCAACGCGCGTGGGTGCGGGGCGAGACGCATGTAGGCGCGTGATCTGACTGAACGCGCGTGGATGCGTTTTCTGTGTGTTAGACTGTGCGTCTTTTCTATACAAACGGAGATACTTATAAGCAACGTTAAAACATGCATTCACCGCCTTAGGGATACCATTATGATGAAAGTTCAGTGTAAATTTTCAACTTTGCAAGGGTGCATGTCTATTTTAACCGGACTAACCCTTTTCGCCGTAAGAAGATATGCGTGACACATGGTGTTTTATAAGATTTCTCACTTGTCAATGATTATTAATTTATGGGGGATAAATATAATGTCCACCAAAAAGAATTTTGTGACTAATAACCCCTACTGCCTAAGATTGTGCTATGAAACCAAATTTGGTAAATTATTACCTAATTATATTGAGGAAATTGTTGCGCTATTTCTACTTAAATACGCAGTTTGATTGCCATACAATTTTGATATACTGCCAAATATGGTACATATGATACGGTTAGTGTGTTTATTCCACTCAGAACCGGCTCGGGGCACTCCAAATACGGTTAGGTTAGGTTAGAATTGTGACAAGTTTGTGCTTTGTGTAAACAATCATAATTTGGAGTTGGTTGCTTTAAGTAGGATCGCAAGTTTTAAAATGTTTGGTTCTAATTTTACGCTAAAATGGGCATTTTGGTGATAATTTCCTATATTTTTTGGTAATATAAAGTAATTACTAGATCTGGTGTTTTTTTTAATACCACTAAGTTGGCAAACAAGCATACGGCCCGCCTGATGGTAAGCGGTTACCGTAGCCTATGGACACTTGCAACACCAGGGGTATAACTCGCGCGTGGCCGACCCTCCAGAAATCTCTTCACATCCTTTTTGAAGAACCCCATGCTGTACTCCATTGGGAAAACCACGGCGGGGAGCTCATTCCACAGTCAGAGCGTCCGCGGAAGGAAGCTCCGTTGAGCCCGCACAGTTCGAAACAATTCTGGTTTCAATGTATGAGGATGGACTGCCTGTCGATGGCGAGAGTTGTGATGGTGGAAGGTAGCAGTGGGCATCATGTCGAACAATTCTTTAGCACTCTCCTTTGTACAAGCGATAGAACACGCATAAGGAGGCAAAGTCTCTCCTCAGACTGAGGGGCTCTAAGCCGCTTGTGAGCTCGGCATCGAGCTCACAAGCGGGTGAGTTCGATAAACATAATCCTTTCTTTATTATACAGAGATATCTTAATAAAATGAGAGATAATGAAATATTTTGTGTGGTATATAAGAGTAATCGAGTGAAATTTATGAAGATATATAAAAACCTTGCATTGGTACGCATCATCTTACGATGAAAAGGCAATAATTAATACTTAATGCGGGAAATGTATTTAATTTATTACATATTATTACGGGAAATATATCTCTCTGTATATTATATAGTTTATGTAACGTCATAAAATACGTCACGACTCTCCGAAGCATGCTGCAGGAATGTATTCTTCCTCAACGTGTGGGAATTCTCCTGGATATGTTATCATTATTAATAACGAGGGATGTACCTACATTTTTCTACCAAGATTGTCCACTCGTATTATGGTAATTCTATAGCTGCTTGGCCGTTTCGCTACCGTCACATGGGAGTAAGGTGAAATTTGGGCTTGTAGAGTTAGGGCGAATAGAGTTATAAGTTTGGCTCTAAATGAGATCCCACCAAAAACATTTTCATGTAAAATGTTGCCGCCAAGACATATGGCTCGTACTGTCAAAAAGTTATCAGATCTCATGTAGAGCCAAGCTTATAACTACATGCACTTACTCTATAAGCCCTAACTTCACAACCTCTACACACCGTAGTCAAAATTTGTGGCTTGGCCGTTTCGCTACCGTCACATGGGAGTATGGTGAAAAATGTGTTCACTGTTCATTGCTTTTTTTGTTATTCAATAGTTCTTGTAGTATCGAGAAAAGGTAGGTAGTGCCCTTTCGCTTCGCTTGGCTGTCTTGGCGGGGGGCACTCCCGTGCCCCCAGATCTGATATTTTTTTAACACGCTTTTATTAGCTTCACCTGTATGTATGTATGTATGTATGAATGTATGTAAAGGAATCTTCGAACGTTATTTTCATCGACTTCCAGACGTCAGATTAAACTGAAATTTTGCACACTTATCAAGTACCCATGACAATACAATGATTTGGTACCATCGAGCTGATCTGATGATGGATCCGTAAGGTAGGCACTGGAACTCCATAACGGAGCAACGTTTCCTAGCCGTGTTTGGGCTTTTTGGAATTGTCATGAAATGAACTTTGACCATGTATGGTTTTCAGGGTCTGATGATGGAGTAGGAGAGTAAGCACTGGAACTCCATAACGGAGCAACGTTTCCTAGCCGTGTTTGGGCTTGTTGGAATTGTCATGAAATGAACTTTGACCATGTATGGTTTTCAGGGTCTGATGATGGAGTAGGAGAGTAAGCACTGGAACTCCATAGTGGAGCATCGTATACTAACCGTGTTTGGGCTTGTTGGAATTGTCGTGAGATGAACTTTGACCATGTATGGTTTTCAGGGTCTGATGATGGAGTAGGAGGGTAAGCACTGAAACTCCATAGTGGAGCATCGTATCCTAGCCGTGTTTGGGGTTGTTCGAAATGTCGTGAGATGAATTTTAACCATGTATAGTTTTCAGGGTCTGATGATGAAGTCGGAGGGTTGGCACTGGAACCCCATAGCGGAGCATCGTATTCTAGCCGTGTTTGGGCGTATTGTAATCGTATTATGTGCATTTTGGCCAAATATGGTTTTCTGAGTTTGTTGGTGAAGTCAAAGAGTAGGCACTGAGGCTAAATACTCAATATAAATGTGAAATAAATTGATATTGGGTGAAAATATGGTATAAGTAACATAATAAATGGTATGAATAATTTATGTTGACTAAAAAATAAAAAATAAATTACAGTTTAAAAAAACTAAAAAAACACGCTTTAAAAAGCCCTGCACTAAAAAGTGTTAAATAATTATAAAATTAAACCTAAATATATTCTCTGTCTATCCCGTAAGGGCCTAAATGTAAGCAATTTTTGTAATTGAGTTCAATATTTGAATGAAAAGCGTGGGGCGCTTTTCCTTGTAACCCAATAGAATTTCTAAGCATTATCATTATCATGAAGAAATATCGTAAATTACAAAATGAAAAGCGCCACACACTTTTCATTCAAATATTGAACTTTGGTGTGGCTAGATGTTATTAGTGGACTGTTTATAGGATTTTTAAGCCTCTCACGTCTTCGTTTCCTTCCATGTAAAAAATGCGGCGGCGAGATACAATACCCAAACAAAAGTAAATCAAAACCTTATGAAATTAACTAATTGCCACTCACCCAACTTCAGCTCCTCGGGAATCTCCAAATTCACTGCACAGGGGGGCTAATTATATGAAAAACAATTGAAAGCGGTGCGTATTTAATTAAAAGGTGTTTACTGTTTGGTGGATTGTCAATAAGTGACGTAAATGACGTAGCCACTAGGGATGCGGCTGCATCGTTAAAGCGCGTAGCTAGGGTTGCGCTCGCGTCTTCAGATGCCGATTTGCTTCCATTGAAGACGAGGGTTTTCAGCTATTACATAAAACTCTGAAATACTTTTGTAGGCTCAAACATTCCCCCCGCCTAGAAGGACAAAGATCTCCTTGTTCTTCTAACGAACAAAGAGCATGAGATTGCATAGAAATAAAATATAATAAGTTACAAGATATGAGACTTAATAGTTAATCTCCACAATGGAGATGGTAATATACCACACAAATTAGTGGTATACCTATGAAAAATAAATTGAAAAAATTACTGAAGTGGTAAAGGAGAAACCTTTACCACTGGCCTTTGATAAGTGCCAGAATTCGTGCGTACAGAAACAATGCGGATTATACCATCTTTTCCCGGAAAAACATCTTCGATTACACCTAATGGCCATTTCAAAGGTGGGACATTATCATTATGTAGCAAGACTATTGTACCCTTTGTAATCGATGCGGTTGGAGTATTCCATTTTTGACGGTTTTGAAGTGTATGAAGATATTCCATTCTCCAACGTTTCCAAAACGATTGGATAATTTTATCTAACAGATATTTACGTTTGACTAAATTGAGCGGTAACGTAGAAACATCGGCATTGTGTAATGAATTCAAGGGACCAAGAGTCAGGAAATGTGAAGGTGTCAAAGCCGTTGGTTCAGATGGATCTGAATTAAGAAGCGTCAACGGACGCGAATTTAGTAAAGATTCTATCTGTGTAAGCACTGTGAGCATTTCCTCGTACGTTAATAATTGGTCGCCAATTACGCGTTTTAAATGAAGTTTAACACTACGAATGTTCGATTCCCAAGATCCACCAAAGTGTGGAGCGCTTGGCGGATTAAATTTCCAGTTAACACTTTGATTCCGAGTTTCATCAAAGAAAGCGGTTTTAAACTCATTTGAATTTATAAGTGCAGTCAATTCATCAAAATGAGTCTTAGCTCCTATAAAATTCGTGCCTTGATCAGAATATAAGGTTGAGCAAGTGCCTCTACGGGACACGAACCTTTTAAATGCGTTAATAAAAGCGGATGTACTTAAATCGACTGCAAGCTCGATGTGTGTGCAACGTGTTACAAGACAAATGAACAAACAGATATAAGATTTCTGCTGTCGAGCACCTCTATAGCGGCTGATTAGAATTGGTATAGGACCAGCGTAGTCGACCCCAGTATGTAAAAACGGTTTGGTTTCGATTACGCGACACGTCGGCAAATCTGCCATCAAAGGAGATTCAGTTTTAGGTGACCTTGAAACAACGATTACAAAGTCTGAAACGTTTACGAACGATTTTGCGGCATGAAATAATCCAATACCTTTGACGTAACAAAGACATCAATAAATTGGGTCCAGGATGTAAGTATTTATTATGATAAGCGTCAATGATTAAATTTACTACATGATCATGAGTAGGCAGCAGAATAGGATGCTTAGCGGAAAATTCGAGATTCGATTTATTTAAGCGACCACCAACAAGTAATAAGCCATTATTTAAAAATGGACAGAGCGGACGAAGCGGTTTTGATGGTAATTTATTTTTGGAAATATCACAAATTTCAGTATCAAAATGAACAGATTGAACAGCGGTCAGAACAGCTTCTTCAGCAACCTTTAAATCTGCAATCGTAACGCGATTGGCGCGCGGTAGTTTTCTCAAAAATCTAAATATATAAACAACAATGCGGAGGAGCTTACTCCAAGATGAGATACGAGATGCTAGCTCACATAAAAACGGTTTTTCGCGGTCAGTCACCAAAAAAGTCTGAGCTTTAGTTTTAACTTCAGGTAAAGTAGTTTCATCTTTAAAGACGAACTGATTGAGAGGCCACTCCGAAAGTGGTTGATGTGTCCACGAAGGGCCATGCAGCCACAACGGGTGGTCAAGCAATTGACTAGGCGTGAGCCCTCGCGACAAACAATCACACGGGTTTTCCTTACCAGAAACGTGGTAAAAATGCGAAGAGGGTAAATAATCATTTATTTGTGCAATACGATTGCTGACGAAAACATTGAAGCGGTGCGGTGATGAATGGATCCAATGTAAAGTAACGGTGGAATCCGTAAATGCAAATATTTTTGAAATTTTACATTTATCTGATATATTATCAGATACGTATCGCAGAAGTTTGGCAAGTAACAAAGATGCGCAGAGTTCTAAACGGGCCAAAGTAAGTACCTTAACTGGAGCTACCTTGGACTTTGCACAAACAATATTGACAATATTGTTTGGAAAGTTAGGATGTATCATACATAAATACACCACAGCTCCATAGGCAGACATACTTGCGTCGGCAAAACCTAACAGAATCAATTCGCAGTCAGTGGAATTGATACCGAGGTGACGCGGAATTTTAAGTTTTTCCAAGAGTGGAAGTTCAGATTTAAAACGTAACCACCGCGTACAAACATCTTCGGGTGGCCGTTCGTCCCAATCGAGGTTCATTAGCCAAAGGGCTTTAATTAATAATTTCGCGTATAAAATTATGGGTGCTGCAATACCTATCAAATCCCAAAGTTTTGCGATTGTCGAAAGGATAGTTCGTTTGGTAATAATGTTATGCGGGTCTAAATTAACTGTAATAGAAAACTGATCATCTACTGGGCACCAGCGTAAACCCAAAATTTTCAATTCGTCACTGTCAGAAATGTCAACAGAAGCAGACAACCGATGTTGCTCTGGCAACTGCTCGAGTAGCTTTTGCGAGTTACTTGAGAATTTAACCAATTCTAAGTCCGCTTTGAGAAACAAGTTAATTAAATCGCGAGATATATTAATAGCGGTATTTTCATCCATAACGGAAGTTCCCAAATCGTCCATGTATAAGTTGCGCGATATAATAGCAGAAGCGTCAGGATAGGCAGCGCCTTCATCCTCGATAAGTTTTTTAATTGTTCGCATTGCGAGGTATGGACTACATTTTAATCCGAAACAAACGCGGTTGAATTCATAAATTTGCGGTTCATCTTCATTTGAAAAGCGGTATAAAATTCTAAGATAGCGGTGAAAGTCAGGTGACACTAATATGCGTAAATACATCTGACGGATGTCTGCGGTAATTGCGATGGGAAATAAACGAAAATGAAAAATTATTGTGAGAAGATCTGATTGTAAATTAGCTCCTGAATATAAACAATCATTTAATGATAGGTTTGTTGAAGTAGCGGCACTAGCGTCCAGTACGATCCGGACTTTAGTCGTGAGTTTGTCATCGCGGACAACAGGGTGATGCGGTATAAAATAAAAAGTTGAATTATTTTGCAATTCAGAAACTAAGGATATATATTCCTTCTCTAAATAGTCGCGAATGATGTCATCATATTGTTTATGAAGCGAATTATTTTGTTTGAAACGTCTTTCCAATGCGTTATATCTACGCGTCGCTGTCGTAAGCGAGTCTCCTAAATCTTTTGGATCGCGACGAAATGGTAAAGGAACAATATAACGGCCACGGTTATCCCGTTTAGTGTTTTGTAAATATATTTCCTCACACATCTTATCATCAGCGGACAGATGCTTGCGTATGGGTACCTCTTCGATGTCCCAAAATTGTGTCAGAAGATTGTCAACATTTTCAGTGGTAACAAAGAAATTTTTTACCGACGGTAGTTTAGGGTTAGACGTAAACGCGGAACCAGTCACAATATATCCAAAAACGTTGTCAATTGCGTCAGGAAGACCAGAGGGTCCTATAATGCGGTCAACCTTTAAAATTCGTTTCACAAAATCTTCAGCGCCTAGCAATAAATCGATTCTACCAGGTAAATGCCAATGTTGGTCACTGAGGGGTATATTATGCAAATAATCCAGAGACGCGGTATCTATCTGACTTTCAGGAAGATTACCTGAAATTTTGTCAATAACTAACGCTTGCAAATCGAAAAAGAAGTTTTTATCTGTGTTGGAAAATAAAGTTAAATTTGAAACACCTTTAATAGACTGTGTGTTTTCTCCAATACCGTGAACTAACGTATTTTTATTATCAGGAAATATTTTTATACCTAACGTACGTAAACAACGCGACGTAACGAAGTGCTTCTGTGACCCCATATCAATCAATATTCTAATATTGCGGCGATTACCGAAAGAATCTAAAATCGGTACAATAGCGGTTCCAAGCAATACAGTTTTATATGAATCCTGTTCACTCGTAGCAGTGCCCGTAAACAAAGGCGTAGCGGCGGTATTATTAATGCGATGATCACTAGCGCGCGGCGAAAGAAAAGCGGTGGCGGCAGGCTGCGAGGCCTGAGAAGCGGTGCCAATGGCGGCGGAATGCGGTGCGGGCGTGGAGTTGTGCGGCGGTGCGGACGGCGCCAGCGGCGGCGCGGCGGCGGTGTGCGTAGCGGTGGAGTGCGAACCCGCGCGCTGCGGCGCGGGCGCAGGCGGCGGTGTACACGCGAGCGAAGCGGACGCGGGCGAATGTACTTGACCATAACCATAGTTATGATTATTATTATTATATGAACCATGATTAGGTTGATCGTGTGTAGAAAAGCGACATAGTTGGCTATGGTGAGCCTTATTACAGAACCTACATTTTGACATAGATTTACATGTCACAAGAGTGTGGCGGACACTTAAACAATTAACACAACCATTAAACCTTTTAATAACATTATATTTTTCGTTAGGCGATAACCTTGAAAATGACTCGCATTGGTACAAATTTGTATGTTTGTTACTATTACAGTACCTACAAGCGGAATTAATATTGTTTAGAAACTCTGAGGCGATCGATTCGAGTTGACCGTTTCACTCCTGTGCACTTGTCCCGAACGAGTAGCTGACGCGGGCATCGTTCGTTGCAAAATCTTTGTTTGTTCACGAATAAAGACTACAAAATCTTCATATTGCGGAAAGGTATTTTTCTTACTCATAGACATTTCAAATGCGCGGGATGTCTCTGAATCTAATTTTCGTAATCCAACATGCACAAAAATGAAATCGGCTAAATCTTTTATTTTTAATTGACGTAGTGCGGAAATCGAAGTTGAAAACTGATCGATGAATTGTTCTAAACTGACAGCCGATGCCTTGCTTGGTAAAGGTTTTAAGTTTAGTATAGTTTCTAAGTACGAAATAGCGATGGCACGCGTGTTTTCATATTTAGTTATCAACGTTTCATATAATACCTTATAATTATCGGGGGTAGGCGCGATTCCTATACAAATACTTTGTGCTTTACCCTTCAATTTTGAAATAAGATATTGAATGCGCTCTGCGTCGGTTATTGTGGTGTTATGGTGTACGATTGTTCGAAAGGTTTCGATAAATAATGGAAACTTTTGAATGTCCCCATGAAATTCGGGTATATCTATGCGGGGTAACTTTAAGTTAGTCGAAGTTTTATCAACACTATCGGTGCCACGATAATCTTTATTATTATTATAAGCTGTTTTTATAGCGTAATATAAATCGTCAAAGGCCCATAGAGTTTCGAAGTTGGGTAAATAGGTCTCGTCAAGTTTCAAGCTCTTTGAATTTATCGCGTCAATTAATTGAACAAATTCTTTGCGTAATATTTCAATATTCTCTGCTTGCGATTCAAACACGGGATTCTTCTCGCGTTTATTTTTCGGAATTGATTTGTAAATAGTTTGTATACGAGAAAAATAAGAATCGCGTTTACTAACTGTGTTATTTCATTCGACATTTTTCAAATATGGAAAACTCGAGAACCCAACCAAATACAAAGTTACACAAATCGCGTAGAAAAAATGTGTAAAGAAACAAAATATGCAATATGGCCGTTTCACACTGGTACATACACAGAATTCAAGCGAAATGGAAAGTTATTGTAGGTTATGATTTTGAATCCAATTGGATATATAATATATACGAACTTTATATGAAAATATTATTGTAAATAGGTAGTATAGCGGTAAAACCCAAGCCTCAATGGCCTAAAGGTATGAATAGAAGCGTAATGCGGGAGAAAAATCAATTTATATATGGAAAAAATGGCGGTTGCACATTTCAACGAAATATTTATTGAGTACAAATATGCGGAAAAAATAGTTTTTAACAGGGAAAAAACTGCAAACGTGCAGCTCGAAGACCAAAATGGTGTGGCTAGATGTTATTAGTGGACTGTTTATAGGATTTTTAAGCCTCTCACGTCTTCGTTTCCTTCCATGTAAAAAATGCGGCGGCGAGATACAATACCCAAACAAAAGTAAATCAAAACCTTATGAAATTAACTAATTGCCACTCACCCAACTTCAGCTCCTCGGGAATCTCCAAATTCACTGCACAGGGGGGCTAATTATATGAAAAACAATTGAAAGCGGTGCGTATTTAATTAAAAGGTGTTTACTGTTTGGTGGATTGTCAATAAGTGACGTAAATGACGTAGCCACTAGGGATGCGGCTGCATCGTTAAAGCGCGTAGCTAGGGTTGCGCTCGCGTCTTCAGATGCCGATTTGCTTCCATTGAAGACGAGGGTTTTCAGCTATTACATAAAACTCTGAAATACTTTTGTAGGCTCAAACAAACTTAATTACAAAATTGCTTACATTTAGGCCCTTACGGGATAGACGGAGAATATATTTAGGTTTAATTTTATAATTATTTAACACTTTTTAGTGCAGGGCTTTCTAAAGCGTGTTTTTTTAGTTTTTTTAAACTGTAATTTTTGATAGTTACTTGGCAACATTTTACATGAAAATGTTTTTGGTGGGATTACAGTTTTCCGATGAATTGTTTGATTTCTTACCCACGGCTACTCTACCATCGCAGTTCTTAATGGAGTTTCAATGGAGATTCCGACTGCGGATGCTCAGGTTGTGGAATGAGCTTCCCGTCGTGGTTTTCCCAGTGACTTCCATGGTAAGTTATGATGTAGACGAAGGTGGCAAGCACAGAAAGGCAAGAAAGAGACTGGTTCTCAATTGCAGCTGCCGGAACACACCGATAGGTGCTTGGCGACAGATTTTCAATTTGAGGGTGCTAGCCAGGTACTACAAAATACTCTACCACAGTGCTATGGTTTCCTGGTGATGTTTTCCTTCACCAAAAGTTCAAGCTCATCGTAGGGTTCGAACCCGGGACTTTTGTCACGGCATTCGACGTCGCTACCAGTGAGTGAGCTATTTGTACTTTTATGTTATGTTATCAATTTAAACGCATTTCTGAAGAGGGCGCCCATGAAAAGTAGGGGCAAAACTGGTTTATCAGCTTATGCGTTTTAGTTTTATTTGTACCAGGTTAATTTTTAACCGACTTCAAAAAAAGGAGGAGGTTCTCAATTCGAATGATTTTTTTTAATTTTGTTTAACTCCGTCATTTATTAACCGATTTGGAAAATTCTTTTTTTTATTCGAAAGGGTACAGGGCTGCCCGTTTGGTCCCATTGTCATCAGATCAGGATTTGATTACTTCTTAGTGTACTTTGAAGTCGGTTTAAGGTTTTAGTAAAACAGTCCAATTATTGCATAGCTAATCATCGTCGAGTATACATGAAAATCACCATGCCATACTTTTCCGACGATTCCAAATGGCCGCCATAACACCGCAAAGGTGCGATTAACGCCCACGCGATTGGGCCGCCGGTATCAGCGCTATGACCATAATTTTCCTTTTCGTCAGTACGTAATTAGACCCCTGAAGGGTCGCTATACTGGTACAAATGACCAGGAAATTTGTGCCAATATCTCCCGGTCTATTTCGCAGAGGGCCCGAAGTAACAGTTGTTTAGTATAACGAAGCCTATACATGTTTTGAAAAATAAAAAAAATAAAACTGCAGGTATCCTACATATTGCTGCTAACCGCAAATGAAATCATCAAGTAGTAATCTAGAGCCGGTAAATATTTAAGTTTAGTACAATAGTGAGGAAAATGATGATATTGCAAAATAATGCAGCCTATTTTAGGAGATTACTGTGTTTAGGATAAAATATTAAAAAGGATTACCTATTTGTAGTATGTATGCGGTCATCTTTCTGGATCAAATAAGCTCGGGAATTCAATTGATATAACAATTGAGTAAAAAATCGACTATAATTTTTATAAATAATTTATTAAAAATTCAAAATAAAAATAGATTTTGCTTCACATATTAATACGTATCACGTATGATTAGTAAGAATTTCAACTTATATTTAATTTCTAATAGACTAACTAGTAAGGGCGCCAAGTATACTATTGTAAATCAAAAATGACATTCTGACACGATGATGACGACGAATTTTATTGATATTGATATTTAATTTCAATTTTTTAATTCATTTTATTTTTATTGACGATATATAGATTCATCTTTTTCAAATGTGACATGACTTAGTTAGGTATTTTTTTTAAATAATTATAGTTATTTTATTGTATTGTTTTTAGTGTAACTTTTAAAACTAGGCTAGTTATTACTTCTTAAGTTTATATGTCGACGCAAGTCTTATGAAAATTCGTTATAAATTGTTAATAATTTTATTTCAATGCTAGATTATTAATTAATCTATTTTCTCTCGTTGTAAATCATTATAGATTTTGTTTTGATTCTAAGTTTACTTAAAAATGCAAATGCAAAATGCATAAAAAGGATGACAGTTGATTTATTATTGTTAGTAATTAGGTTTGATTGGTTATTGTAAATCTTAATTATTTTGCCCTAATAAGTGACCGTTAATTATTAATTTAATTTATAAATAGCTTTTGATTAGTTTCTAGAATTTTTGGACATCGAATAAAACTTGAGAAATATCTTGCCATTAAAACGGCAAACGTTAAGGTTTGTTGTTTTAAGGGAAATAAAAATGCCAAAATATTTTTTTAATAAGTTTCTAATTAGATAATGAATTATGATTCCGGTTAATTATTATTATAAAAAGTTTTACTTTGTCAATAAGTTTTTGTGTTGACGCGCGAATACGGTGGTTAGCGCACAAATCATGTTGTCCGCCATCTTGTGAAAAAATAAAATGTGCAGTAGGGATTTTTAGTGATCTTATATTGTGAATTGTCGTCGAGAGCGGAGTTGAAGAAATATCTTGTGAGTACTGAGTGATTATTATTTAGCTATAATTTAGTTTGTTTATTATAAAGCCGGTGTAAAGATTAAAAGTGTTAATCTTATTTTAATGTTGTTTCATTGTTTGCAATGAGTGATCCTAAGAGTGGAGATAGTGACGTCAGCACTGCTGACGTCACTGTTTCTAAAAACTTGGATGGTTGCCCTTCGCCGTTATCAGAAGCGGGATCACCACCCACTTCCGCCGGGCATTCTGGTCAGACCATTGAAAATGTTAGTGCTTCTGTTAGTGGCGTACCAACCGAGTTTTTTACACAGATGTTGCAAATGATGAAAAACATGTCCGATCGTATTGCCTCACAACCGGACTCCAAAGTCAAAATAAATGACATATTTTTACCGTCATACGATCCGGACGCTAATATTGGAATACGTGAGTGGTGTCAGCATGTGACCACTGCCATGGAAACTTACAACCTTAACGATTACGACATTAGAATGAAGGCAGGTAGTTTGCTCAAGGGTCGTGCGAGGTTGTGGGTTGATAATTGGCTTGTGTCTACGACCACATGGCGGGAATTGCGTGATGTTTTAATTACTACATTTGAACCTGAAAATAGATATTCGCGAGATATTGTTCGATTTAGGGAACATAATTATGATAACTCAAAGGATATTGCGCAGTTTCTTTCCCAGGCGTGGGTACTATGGCGTCGAGTCACTAAGGATAAGTTGTCAAATGATGACGCGGTTGAGGCTGTTATTGGGTGTGTTGGTGATGAAAGATTACGGATTGAATTACTAAATGCGCGGGCTACTTCAGTGCCAGAATTGATTTCTGTTGCGTCATCTATACGTCGTGTTAAAAGACCAAATCAAATACCAAACGTACATCAGGGCCCTAGTAAACGCCCTCGATTTTCTGATAGGACTTCTCTTTATTGCCAGATATGTAAGAAACCTGGTCATGATACACGGGATTGTCGTTTTGGTAATAAACCTGAAAGCACCCAAACGCGTCATCAAGAAAATAAAAATTTATCTCAAAATACCGACAAACCTACATGCACATTCTGCTCGAGAGTTGGTCATACGTTTGAAACATGTTACAAACGAGAACGCGCAGTAGTTTCGAACGTCAATAGTGTGGGTACACCAAAATTAACGTCTATGCAAATTATTGTGGGTAATTTAAAACTATCTGCGTTATTTGATAGTGGCGCAGAATGTTCATTGATACGGGAGTCAGTGGCAGCAAAATTACCGGGAAAAAGAACAAGCATTGTTAATTATTTGAGGGGTATTGGCCAATTTACTGTTTTGTCTTTAACGACACTGACAACGGTTTGCATTATCGACAATATGCGGGTTGAACTTCAGTTTCATGTTGTACCAGATTACGAAATATGTTCAGATATTTTAATTGGTATGAATCTTATCGATAATACAAATCTGGGAGTTCTTGTAACATGTCGTGGTGCTACATTGTTCCATCAACCGTTGGTCAACCATATGCGATCTCAAAGTGAAAAGTTTGATAATTTGGACTGTGATTTAACTGATGATGACCAAATAAATTTGTTAAAGATTTTATTGAACAAATATGAACATTTATTTATTCGGGGATATCCTAGCACACGGGTGAACACTGGTGAGCTAGATATACGTTTAAAAGACCCAACTAAGTATGTAGAGCGTAGACCATATCGTTTAAGTCCTGTCGAGCGGGAAAAGGTTCGTGATATTGTGAATGAGTTGTTAGAGCATAATATTATCCGTGAGAGTAAGTCACCAAATTCAAGTCCAATCATTTTGGTCAAAAAGAAAAATGGCAAGGATCGCATGTGCGTTGACTTCCGCGAACTGAATAGGAATACTTTAAGAGACCACTACCCATTACCAATAATTTCGGATCAAATAGACCAACTGGCAGGGGGTTTCTTTTACTCTACATTTGACATGGCGGCTGGATTTCATCAAATTCCTATCTCAGAGAGTTCAATTGAGAAAACTGCTTTTGTCACGCCCGATGGGCTTTACGAATATTTAGCCATGCCATTTGGTCTAAGTAATGCATGTTCAGTCTATCAGCGGTGCATAAATAGGGCATTGATGCCTTTGTTAAGTACAGCTGAGCAGGTGTGTCAGGTTTACGTTGATGACGTCCTCTCAAAATGTAGAGACTTCCCTCAAGGACTCTCTCATATTGAAAGGATACTATTGGCTTTACAAAAAGCTGGATTTTCAATAAATGTGGAGAAGACTGCCTTCTTTAAACGCTCTATTGAATACCTCGGTAATATTATATCAGATGGACAGGTTGGTCCAAGTCCAAGAAAAGTTGAGGCTTTAACGAAGGCACCTACTCCAAAGACCGTTAAGCAAGTACGGCAATTTAACGGCCTCGCCGGGTACTTTCGGCGTTTTATTCCCAATTTTTCGCGTATAATGGTACCGCTCTATGAGCTTACAAAAAAGGACGCTAGATGGGAATGGAACGGAAGACACGACGAGGCTCGTAATTGTATTATCCAACATTTGTCTACTGCGCCCACCCTCACTCTATTTCAGGAGGATGCACCGATTGAACTCTACACGGATGCCAGTAGTCTGGGCTATGGAGCTGTTTTGGTCCAGATTATTGAAGCGCGACAACACCCCGTTGCCTATATGAGCCAACGCACCACCGACGCAGAGAGCCGCTACCATTCTTACGAGCTCGAGACTTTGGCGGTGGTAAGAGCTATTAAACATTTCAGGCAATACTTGTACGGGCGTAAATTCAAAGTAATCACAGACTGTAACGCTCTGAAGGCATCTAAACACAAGAAGGATTTGCTTCCCCGAGTTCACCGGTGGTGGGCCTTC
Source organism: Polyploca ridens (assembly GCA_951394255.1). NCBI lineage: Eukaryota > Metazoa > Arthropoda > Insecta > Lepidoptera > Drepanidae > Polyploca > Polyploca ridens. Next base: position 2,648,563 of record OX596267.1, read on the forward strand.
CTTCAAAATTATGACTTCGAGGTGGAATACAGAAAAGGTGAGAGACTGCAGCATGCAGACTTCTTTAGTAGAAATCCAATAACTCCTAGTTCAGTTAATATCATGACTAGAGATATTGAATGGCTAAAAATAGAACAGAGGCGTGACGATACTTTGCGTTCGCTGATTGATGGCATGAGTGGTGACAACCCGACAGTTGACTATGTACTAGAGGATGGTATACTCAAAAAGATTTTCTCGGACCCTATACACGGTACCCAAAAGCTTATTGCAGTACCCAAGTCATTTCAATGGAGCTTGGTTAACTCGTACCACACATCGCTTCAGCACCCAGGTTGGGAGAAAACTTTACAGAAGCTGAAGGAGTCTTACTGGTTTGACAAGATGAACACGGTCGTCAGGAGATTCGTTGACAACTGTGTTATATGCAGAACCTCCAAGAGTTCATCGGGTGCAATCCAAGCACAACTTCACCCGATTCAGAAACCCAGCGCTGCTTTTCAAGTCATCCACATGGATATCACGGGAAAACTGGGCACTAGAAACTCTGAAGGACGAGACGAGTACGTCATTGTTACCATTGACGCATTTACGAAGTACATACTGCTTAACTACTCGACTGACAAGAGCCAGAGCAGCAGCCTTGCAGCACTTAAGCGTGTTGTTCATCTATTTGGGACTCCAGCACAAATTATCGTAGATGGAGGGAGAGAATTTCTGGGCGAATTTAAAGCCTACTGCGATCGATTTGGAATAGATGTTCATTCAATAGCTCCAGGAGTAAGCCGAGCGAACGGGCAGGTGGAAAGAGTGATGGGTACACTGAAAAACGCCCTAACTATGATAAAAAATTATGACACCGAAAATTGGCAAACCGCATTAGAGGCATTACAGCTAGCATTCAACTGTACTCAACATCGTGTGACTGGGGTCGCACCACTCACTCTCCTCACTCGTAGACAACACTGTGTTCCGCCGGAGCTCTTGAGGTTAGTCAATATTGATAATGAATGTATAGACTTCGAATTACTTGAACAGCATGTGCAACAGAAAATGACTGCTGCAGCCCAGTATGAAAAACAGCGATTTGATAAAAATAAAGCAAAGATGCGACCGTTTCAAAGAGGAGATTATGTTCTTATCAAAAATAATCCTCGCAACCAAACTTCACTAGATCTCAAATATAGTGAGCCTTACGAGATTTACAGAATACTGGATAATGACCGCTACATGGTAAAACGTGTGACGGGCAGAGGACGACCACGTAAAGTGGCACATGATCAGCTTCGCCGAGCACCGCAACCAGGCGAGCAGGCAACCGAGTCGACGGGCTTGGATGAAGACAACCAACAACAGGCTACAACCCAGCTGACCCATATATCGGACCAGTTGGAGACACAGCAGGTTGTTGATGAGCCGCTGCCGTCTACATCTCAAGTTACCCAAGATTAGACACCTGAATAAACCGGTTAGTTCATTCCAATACTATTAAATTATCAATACTTATTTCTATTATTATGAGCTTTCTAATGAAACTATTGATTGAGATCATAGTTATTAATCCTTGAAGTAAGTGCCTTATTAGAGTCTATATTGAACAATTTGAATTTGAAGTTTATACAAGCTATTAACGTCCCTAGTTTCCTGTCCAATTCATGTTATTTTCAGAGCCCCTGGGGACCACGGTCAGTTTAAGGCCTAGGCCCCAGCATCATCCTTCCTAAGTCCTTTAGAGCCCCTGTGGACCACGGCGTAAGAGACCGCCCAGCACCACAGCATCAATTACCTGTGAGCCATCATCTATAAAATTACATTTAATCATCGTTATTTTTCTATTACTTTTAGAGCCTCTGTGGACCACGGTCATAACTATAAGGCCCAGGCCACAGCATCCACCTAGTTCCTATTTCCTTAAGAGCCCCTGTGGACCACGGCGTTAAAGACCGCTCAGCACCACAGCATCATCCTTTTTCTACGAGAACATAAAATCATGTAATGATGCGTGGAGCACTTACATTGACAAACAACAAAACTATTTGTGCAAAATGCGTGGAGCATATGCACCAAAATAAATATTAATCACTGCTCACTTTCCTATGAACCCAATCATATTTTTATTTATTTGTGATTACATTCTGATTTTGATTATGTAATCACCAACGAACATTATCCATTCATTTTTAATTACGGTAACAAAACCTGGCTGATAACTCTGTTGACTTATCTACTAATGAGTGATTAGTAAGATTTGTCCAAAATACAGATTGTTTCAATAACAGCTTTACAGCTGTAAAAATAAAAATAAGAAATAACGTGAGTTATCAGCTAGCGTTCCGATGTACGGATACCTAGCTCAAATTATTTATTTACAATTACAGAACCGCGGCTGGTGCAGAGCGCGCACCGCCTCGCAGTATGGCCGTGTCGACGCAAGTCTTATGAAAATTCGTTATAAATTGTTAATAATTTTATTTCAATGCTAGATTATTAATTAATCTATTTTCTCTCGTTGTAAATCATTATAGATTTTGTTTTGATTCTAAGTTTACTTAAAAATGCAAATGCAAAATGCATAAAAAGGATGACAGTTGATTTATTATTGTTAGTAATTAGGTTTGATTGGTTATTGTAAATCTTAATTATTTTGCCCTAATAAGTGACCGTTAATTATTAATTTAATTTATAAATAGCTTTTGATTAGTTTCTAGAATTTTTGGACATCGAATAAAACTTGAGAAATATCTTGCCATTAAAACGGCAAACATTAAGGTTTGTTGTTTTAAGGGAAATAAAAATGCCAAAATATTTTTTCAATAAGTTTCTAATTAGATAATGAATTATGATTCCGGTTAATTATTATTATAAAAAGTTTTACTTTGTCAATAAGTTTTTGTGTTGACGCGCGAATACGGTGGTTAGCGCACAAATCATGTTGTCCGCCATCTTGTGAAAAAATAAAATGTGCAGTAGGGATTTTTAGTGATCTTATATTGTGAATTGTCGTCGAGAGCGGAGTTGAAGAAATATCTTGTGAGTACTGAGTGATTATTATTTAGCTATAATTTAGTTTGTTTATTATAAAGCCGGTGTAAAGATTAAAAGTGTTTATCTTATTTTAATGTTGTTTCATTGTTTGCAATGAGTGATCCTAAGAGTGGAGATAGTGACGTCAGCACTGCTGACGTCACTGTTTCTAAAAACTTGGATGGTTGCCCTTCGCCGTTATATATTATTAGTACTAAGTGTCAATCTCTAATTGCTGTGCCCTACAGGGTCCATGTGAACCATTTCATATTGTTTAAGACCTTACTACACACATGTGATGCAATAAATGAATAAATGAATAAATGACTTCTGGCCCTTATATTTTGTGGCAATGCAGTAGGTAGTGCGTTTCGTGGAACCGCTGCGAAGGAACAAACGTGCGACTGAATCAGGCAACATCGGTTAAGGCGGCCCTCTGTGGCCGGCGCAACTTCAACGCGAACATAGTCTAAAAGCTTGTTGTTTCATCCAACGTAATGTTTGACTGCGAAAAAAGAGAGATAGCATCAGAGCCGTCGGTTATCAGTCGGTAAATTCCGCTGATCACTCGCGGCCGCTTCACTAGGTCGTCATTCATGATTTCGCATTCATAAAACTTGTTCCAGGAGTATACTTCTTGTGAAAAAATCTTACAAGTTTGTGAAAAAAAAGTTAGTTATTTAGAATCTCCAATACATTTGCAAGCTTGGTAACTAAATGTTTTCTTTACTTTTACAATTTATAGGTACATTAGATATGGCCAAAGTTCAGGCAAAAACGGTGATTTTCGGAGGCTTTCACTGAATTTGTTTCACACTTTTTTTTAATTACGCCGAGATACAAGGCTAGATATAGTGCACAAGATTCTAATTTGTTCAAAACATCTAACGAAAAATGTTTAACAACGCCATAATAAGTACAGAGGTTTGGTATGAAAAGTATGACGAATTGAGTCCTCTTAAAGAACGGTTTCGGAAATGGTACGCTCAGCATCACATCAGACATTTGAGAGAATTGACATTTCAAATCGAAATATCACGTGATTTTCAATCCCATACAAAGGTTGATCGTTTACTAACGATATCGATTGTCGACAACCATCTTGTCTAGGATGGCCGGTCGCATCTCGATCGATGCTGCATCATCGAAGCAAGTCTCAACATATACCTAGTAGGAAGATATTTTTTTTAAGGATATTATAATTATATGGGTTTGACGTGGAATGTCGGCTTTTGGTATCTTTAGTAAACCATAGTTCGGTAGGAGCTGGCTACCACCCACAAGTTGAGAATATGTCGCCAAGCACCTACGGTATTACGTTCCGGTAGCTGCACTTGAGAGCCTGATCTCGTCTAGGCCTTGTGTGCTTACCATCTTGCTTGCTGGTGCTAAATATATCATATTATTTGAGGTCAACACAGCTCACAAAATAGGCCTAAGATCCACTTAACCATCATTTAACAGATTTGGGTTATGTAACATCTATTTAAAATTTAAAGCCAGGTTGACGTAAGGAGACCTTAGTGTCACAATATAATTGGATTCTCGACCTGTACATTACAATAATTTTCCCTAAAACAGACGACTGAATTTGTGTTCATCAATCATTCACGTGCTTAGTAACACAAATGTCGTCACGACAGGTGACACCATTTACTGTGACTTAAACAATCGACATATATTTTCCTTTTAATATTTTTCCTGCATTACTTTAGAGGTCTCGTGACTAGAGAGCGTGTGTGGCGATGTCATGCTTTTCCACACTATAATTCTTAGATAGTTTTTTGTAGTGGACTTGATGGTAGCCCAAGATGCCTTCGTTACGGTGCATCGTTACGGTGAGCGCCGATGGCTTTCAAACAGATAGTTTATTAGGTAAATACGCCTGAGGGTGCCTCCGAAGGGACACGTACCTCGGCTCAGGGTATTAACGCCTCTCAATACAGGAGTACGTAACTGGAGGGAATCGGGGATCTCTTATAGATTCTTCGATAGACTTGGTAACTAGTACCTCCGCATACTGACCAGGGATGTAATAGAGCTCCGCAAACCGTAACCGAATCAAGAAAGTTTCAAGTTATACATCGAATAATTTCGGATAGGGGCGGGATGACAGTCTCACTGAGACCCGTTGTGATATGTTTTTTGCCAATCGTAGTACCTATTTGTATTTTCCTTTTACAATTCCTGAAACTATCCGAAACTATCGGATACCCGAAATAATTTAATATCCGTAACCGTATCTCAAACCGATGTAATATCATTTATATCTAGATCCGAAATTTCATATTTCATTTCATTTCATCCCTGATACTTACCTTGTCTTAAACCATTTGTTTATGAGTTGGTAACATGATGTAAGTTATTCATGTCCATTTTAAGGATTCAATAATCAAGAAACTCTGTTTTTTCGCCGTAGGACACGGCGAAAAAACTGGACAAGATTTATTTGTGTGTTTCGACAGTTGCACTTGAAAGCTTTGTGTGTTTACCACCTTAAGCCACATCTTCACTTACCATTATGAGATTGTGGTGAAATATTATAATCCGTAGGATTCGTAGTGAAATAAATATTTATCTGCTGAATTCCTTACTTAGTGACTTATGGGATGTTGTTGAATTATGGCCGCTTCCTAAAATTTACGGTCCGTTATCGGTTAAAATTAAGACTCTTATATCTTTACTAATAATGAAGCAAAGACCTTAAAGCTTTGCATGGCAGAAACTCGCTTATGGAAGTAGCTATCACAGGAAAAATATCTTACGAAATTATCTATATGCCCAGTTTGGCAATAAAAAAAACCTACCATTGGTAAGCAAAACGATTCGTTTTTGTTTATAGGAATCGGGCAATAGTAGTCTTATTACGTAGTATTATACGTAACGGAAGTTGTATCTGGGGGCACGGAAGTGCCCCCCGCCAATACAGCCAAGCGAAGCGAAAGGGCACTACCTACCTTTTCTCGAAGCACTTCGTCGTTTTTTTGAACCCTCATAACTTGGGTTTGGATTATACCAGATAAACAAAATTCTCAGGATATAATGTCAATAGTGAACTTATTAAACATATTAAGTTTCAATAACATAGCTCTTATACTTTAGATTTTATTGATATCTAAAAAACCCCGATTTCGTCACTGACTCACTGATGATCATCAAAACTCATAGGGTACTTCCTGAAGTCCTAGAAAGCTGAAATTTGGTATGTAATCTTGTATTAGTACACAATCACCAAAAAAATTATACAACTTGGAAATTTCAAACACAAAAAAAATAATTTTGCAACTTACAAAAAGAAGTGAAATCCCACCAAAAACATTTCTATGTAAAATGTTGCCGCCAAGACATCAAAAAGTTATCGCCGTTCCACTACTACAAGAACTATTGAATAACAAAAAAGTAATGAACAGTGAATACATTTTTCACCTTACTCCCATGTGACGGTAGCGAAACGGCCAAGCCACATATTTTGTAGAGTTTGTGAAGTTAGGGCTTGTAGAGTAAGTGCATGTAGAGTTATAAGCTTGGCTCTACATGAGATCTGATAACTTTTTGATGTCTTGGCGGCAACATTTTACATAGAAATATTTTTGGTGGGATTACTGTTTTTCCAAAACTATAACAATAATAACTATGTAACCAATAACATCTGTGTGTTGTTTTCTGACGTAAGTTGGCATAAGCTAAAGTCTGGGTTTTTCGATATAAATTCTTGTTTATTTACAATAGTTTATACCTATTTATTTATATTCTATTGTTTTTTACATTGTTTAGTATTTATATAATGTATTTATATAATGAATTTATATAATGTATGTATGTATGTATGTATGTATGTATGTATGTATGTATGTATGTATGTATGTATGTATGTATGTCTGTATGTATGTATGTATGTATGTATGTATGTCTATTTCTTTGTGCCGCTCTGCAGCCTAAACGGCTTGATGGATTTAAGCATATGAGGTGTCGTTAGATTCGTATTGACTGGGGGAGTGTCATAGGGTATATTATTCTTATATGGCGCCTAAGAATAAAAAATAGGGGGGTATTAAAAATAAAAGTTTCGTTATTATAACAATATGGGTATCAAATGAAAGCTTGTAAATAGACCATTCCATACATGTATATATTGTAATACTTTTATGCTATCATTTTGACGTAAACTGCAAAAAAACGTTTAATGCAAGGACAGTAGGTAATGGTGCCGATTCTGTTGTAAATCGCACTAAACTAATTTTAGTCACATCTCATCTCTTTCTTACGAACATGATTGAAAAAGGATAGAACATATTTTAACTAGTCAAATTAATCTTTGCCGTCTTATTTCGCGTGTATTTAGGCGTAACCGCGATATATGGCGACTAAAATTATATTGAAAACAAGCATTGGACTAATTTGACAGGACTAAATTTCTTACATCCTTTTCTTATGTTCTTTGTTAGAAAGAGACATAGTGACATTAAAATTAGTTTAGTTGTGAACAACAGAATCAGGGCCACTGAGCCGTTACCATAGGTAAATCACAGAGTTACGATGGTTGTTAGCGTTCCTTTACCGTACCGCTCATTTACTTACTAATACATATAACTCTTTAAGTATAAAACTAAAAAGTCTGAAATAAATTAAATTATTAAAAGAAACAAAAAACCCGACTGCGTAAAACATAAATTAACTGAAAAGAGAAAAACAAGCTCTTAAACCTATAGAATTTTGAATATAACTTGAATTTTATAAGGTATTGCAGTCAGGGATAAACAAATATTACAAAAAATACATAAGTACTTAGGTTATTGGTTGTCCCCGATTGCAATACCTTATTTACGATAGTTTGTAAAAACAGAAAGAGTCATCAGAAAAAAAGGATCCCACCAAAAACATTTTCATGTAAAATAAGTTCTTTGCTTATAACTCTACACGCCCTAACTCTACTAGCCCTTCTTCACAAACTACACCTTAGTCAAAATATGTGTCTTGGCCGTATCGCTACCGTCACATGGGCGTAAGGTGAAAAAATGTATTCACTGTTAATTACTTTTCTGTAATAGTACAATAGTTCTTATAGTAGCGAAACGGACGCCACCACACACGACAAACGGTTCCCACTCAAATTTTCACTGGCGCTACTTCCAAATTTCCTCATATGTTCTTATGTAATCTTTACTCCTAATATTAGGAATTAGGACACTGACTAAGAAAATGCTCAAGTATTACCAATTTAAATGTATTTCGAGGTATGTAACCAACACGTAATACTTTTGGACACTGCAGTTTTCCTGCACCAAACGCTTCATTTTCGAAGTAACTGATTCACCTGTAAGGACCTGACTCATACTTACTTCGCTGACCTTCATCACGTTTGTTAGGGAGTACTCGTGTTGGAGACAAAGTCCAGTTACCTGTAAGGCACTTGTTGCACTCGAGAGCCAGTCACTAGGCTTTGTAAGTAATAAAGAGATAAATTAAATTATTAAAAGAAACAAAAAACCCGGCTGCGTATAACAAATAATTCGACTGTTTTACAAAAATCTTAAACCGACTTCAAACAACACTAAGAAGTAATCAAATCCTGATCTGATAACAATGGGACCAAACGGGAAGTGTACCCTTTCAAATTAAAAAAGAATTTACCAAAACGGTTAATAAATGACGGAGTTATGAGGTAACAAACATAAAAAAAAAAATACAACCGAATTGAGAATCTCCTCCTTTTTTGAAGTCGGTTAAAAATAACTGTAAAGAGAAAAACAAGCTCTTTACTCAATAGAATTTTGAATGTAACTTGAATTTTATCATGTATTGCAGTTGGGTACAAACCAATAACCTTTTCTTTGTAATATTTGTTTATCCCCGACTGCTATATTAAATTCATGTTATATTCAAAATAGAGCTTGTTTTTCTCTTTACAGTTATTTTTTGTTATACGAATCTAACGACACCTCATATGTTTAAATCCATCAAGCCGCTTAGGCTGCAGAGCGTGCCAAAGAAATAGACATACATACATACATACACTCGAAAAACATAACCCTCCTTCCGGGCCAGTCGGGTAATGAAGAGCAAAGAGTAGCTTGACTGGGAAAGTACCTCCTTACATAATACCCGGACCTGTTATCATCTGCTTGCTTGTCAGCATTCTGACATAAAAGCTCACGTGTATAAGTGGTGATAGGTATAGAGGTGAAAATTTCCAGATATGAGTGACACATCCACACACTAATACTAACCTCAGACAAAATTATGTTTCATCATCATCATCAGCCTATAATGTCCCACTGCTGAGCACAGGCCTCCTTTCACAAATGAGTGAGGGAAGGGGCAATACTCCACCACGCATGCCCACTACGGATCGGTGGAGGTAGGCTAGTGGTCAACCTACTGTTGGAATTTTTCGCTCGTGGTGTAGCATGATTAGCCGTTCTTAATCGATCGGTAAAGTTAAGCTACCACCGTCGTGGTCGGTACCTGGATGGGTGACCTAGTGATATTTCAATCGAGCTTTTCCGTGCTTCGGAAGGCACGTAAAGCCGTTGGTCCCGGCTATCACTCAATTGTGATAGTCGTTAAGCTTGTTGGATGCCTCCTAGGCGGCTTGAAAATTATGTTTATCTTGTTAAAATCTGAATTTGTTACAAAAGATTACGAGAGCATTTGTTAAGATTTTACATAGCTAGCGAGGAAGCATCATGAGAATAGCCAACCAGGTGCTACAAAGTAAACCACAGTTTCCATCTTCCTTCGCTGTAAGCTCAATCTTATTGCATGAATTAGAATCTACTAACCTTTGTCGTCACGCTACTAACACTTGTGTCTAGTTTAATGACACTTATTATTCAGAAATCATAGGTGAACTGCGTACCGGCGGCGCTAGCCGAAACTAAATCTTGAATAATAATGTTTTTTTTTATACCACTAAGGTTGCAAACAAGCATACGGCCCGCCTGATGGTAAGCGGTTACCGTAGCCTATGGACACTTGCAACACCAGGGGTATCACTCGCGCGTTGCCAACCCTGCAGAAATCTCTTCACGCCCTTTTTGAAGAACCCCATGCTGTACTCCATTGGGAAAACCACGGCAGGGAGCTCATTCCACAGTCTGAGCGTCCGCGGAAGGAAGCTCCGTAGTTAAATAGTAGAATAATAAAACTTTATTTCTTGTTTGGCCGACAAGCGGACGATTTTTCTTTACTTATTAGCTATTGGTTTTGTCAAATCTATACTATCTATATAGCTCGTAGAGTTAGTAAGCTGAAGTGGCAATGGACAGGCCACATCGCTCGAAGAGCTGATAACCGATGGAGAAGAAAGGTTCTCGAGTGGCGACCACGTACTGGAAAGCGCACAGGCGGACCGACGACCTGGTCAGAGTCGCTGGGCGCCGCTGGATGCAAGCGGCCTAAAACCGTTCGAAGTGGAAATCAATGGGGGAGGCCTATGTTCAGCAGTGGACATCCATAGGCTGATATGATGATGATGATACTATCTATACTAATAATAGTATTAGTACTCGTATTTAGAGGTAAAGTTTGTATGTAGTAGGCATTGACTTTGAAAAATCATTGGTAGGAGGTAATTTCTGGAACTACTGATCTGATTTTGAAAATTATTTCACTAATAGGAAACATTATCCCCGAGTATTATAGGCTACTTTTTCCCGGGAACGCGGGTGAAACCGCGGAACACAGCTAGTGTTAATATATACCTAGCTATACTACATAATATGCCCTTGACTTTACTTGTACAACGAAAGTATAAGTATAAGAATAAGAATAAAATTTGTTTGTTGATTTAAGTTTACTGCGTTAGCATGGAAGGGGACGAGTTACGACGGAATTTCTCTACGTGGCAGGATCCGAAACGAGGCCTCGAGAATTCATAGGAGAACATACGACGTATTCACTATTGTACACACAGCAAGCAGTCTACAGTTCTAGAGTTCTGTAATATTCGCTACCGATCACACGTCATACACTTTTTTGCCCGACTGACCCGGAAGGTGGGTTATGTTTTTTGAGTGTATGTCTGTATCCCCGACTGCATTACCTTATAGCATTCAATTTATATTCAAAATTCTATAGATTAAAGGCCTTGTTTTTCACTTTTAATATTTTTTTGTTTTACACAGTCGGGTTTTTTGTTTCTTTTAATAATTTAATTTATTTCCTTTTGAAGGCGTCGCATAGATTACGCAGAACTCTAGAACTCTCTGTATGGGATTGGCGCCTAACTTTGTATAAATGTGTAATCTCATTATGAAGGCGGTTTTTTCTTTTTTATTAGTTAGTAATAATACTAACTTTAGGACTTCCTACAAGACGCGTAAACAAGGAAGTATGTGAAATTAATTTAACTTACGCATGATTCGTAGTCTTAACCTACGCGTGTCAAATGTACGGACTACGGATTTGAGAGGGATAATTGAACCAGTATTGTCATTGGATATGTTTTTTGAGTGAACCAAATATACAGTGTGATAGGGGCGCAACTTCGACTTTAAGGCCAGATAATACATTTAAGTTTATCGATAAAAACCTCATATGAAGGGTAATTTTTTTGGCATTTGTTTATTTATTAAGTTCCACTAGTTGTTGTTATATTAAAACTTATCCTAGGTACATAAAAACGGTAGAGACAAAATGTACCTACAACATTTGAAAGCGGACACCACATGTATTATCTGAAATAAAATATGTAAACAAATTCTAGTTCTTATAATCTATAGACATTATTATATTAAATTAAATTAAAAACTACCTATTATATTTTATTTAGGGAATCATGATGTATATCTAACACATCGCTGTAGTGGTTAATTAGCCGACAGATACGAGGAACAGGGGCATAGATGCCTAGGACAGTACGATGAAGAGGAAGGGACAGGGGAGTCATTTTATATACTGATTAAATAAAAAAATTCAACTTGCGTATTAAAATACTGTCACAACACTTATAAAAACCAAGGAAAAACTAAAAAACTAACCTTCCATGTGTAAGTATTGCGATTTCGTCACTTTTAATTACCTAAACTTATTACTTTTAAATACTGTCAATTATGGCTTGTTTATTTCGTGTTCCCATAGAGGCGACTATCCTTCTGGACGTTTAAATTCTTTGGGTTAAGTTTTAAAACCTTTCATATCGGGGGGCACGGCAGTGCCCCCGCCGAGTCGAGCGCGAAGCAAACACTGCCGTACCATCCTTTACTGGAACCATTTCGCCGCATTTTCAGGCCCCTATTTGAGAACCTCTGGATAAGATCCGAACGCAGAAATTTTCGTCATCCAGTAAGCTATAATCACATACTTAAAATCAAAAATTTCAAGTCTGTAGGTCATTTAGTTCCGAAGTTAAGCGAAAGCAAAGTTTCACATTTATGAAACTCACTCACTCACTCACTCATGATCATCAAAATAGAACTAGTACTTCCCATAAACTCAGAGAGCTGAAATTGAGTCGAGCGCGAAGCAAACACTGCCGTACCATCCTTTACTGGAACCATTTCGCCGTATTTTCAGGCCCCTATTTGAGAACCTCTGGATAAGATCCGAACGCAGAAATTTTCGTCATCCAGTAAGCTATAATCACATACTTAAAATCAAAAATTTCAAGTCTGTAGGTTATTTAGTTCCGAAGCTACGCGAAAGCAAAGTTTCACATTTATGACTCACTCACTCACTCACTCACTCATGATCATCAAAATAGAACTAGTACTTCCCATAAACTCAGAGAGCTGAAATTTGGTACAGAGTTAGGGTTTAATGACCACATAAAGGGAAAACTATAAAAACTAGGATAATCGAAGATCTGGAGTACCTGGTGACCCTGATTAGAAAACAGAAGAGCCCAACCAAACTATTAGAGATCGACATACCGCCTTTACAAAAAATATTCAACTTGGTGGGCCTCTTCATTTTCTACAAAAAGAAGTGAAATCCCATCAAAAACATTCTGTAAAAAACTAGCCAAGTCTCGATGGAGCTGCTTGTTTATCTCTAAAAAGTAATGAAATCTAGACAAAGTCGTGCCAAGTCTAAGGTTCCTTACTGCGATTTCTTTATTATTATAGTTAATGCTGTGTGACTTGGCCGTTGAAGGGAACACAAGGGTACAAAACCAGGTGTTCCATGACACCATTGCACCAATCTGTACTTGTACCCACTAACGTATAAAGAATGTTCAACGGCCAAGTCACACAACATTAACTATAATAATAAAGAAATCGCAGTAAGGAACCTTAGACTTGGCACGACTTTGTCTAGATTTCATTACTTTTTAGAGATAAACAAGCAGCTCCATCGAGACTTGGCTAGTTTTTTACAGAATGTTTTTGATGGGATTAGGTTTATTATCGATAAACTTAGATGTATTATCTGGCCTTAAAGTTTTAAATGTTGCGCCCCCTATCACACTGTATATTCAATATCGTCATCAGCGTATAATGTCCCACCGCTGAGCACATTTTACAAGCGTGAAAGGGAATGGGCAAATACTCCACCACGCATGCCCACTGCAGATCAGTGGAGGTAGGCTAGTGGTCAACCTACTGTGTTGGTGTTTACTGCTTAGGAAGCTTCCAAGTAGTTTAAAGACAACTAAGTGATAATAATGATAAATTAGGTGATCACGGCTTAACGCGCTTTCCGAAGCACGGAAAACGCAGGTAGCTTATCTTTGCTGAGCGATTTAAAACGGCTAATCATGCTGCTTTTTGTATTAAACTATAATTATTAATTAAGAAATACAATACAATTAATACAATCTAAGCTTAATTTCATTTTTGATAATATTCAGAAGGCAGTGCTCCTGGAGATGGCTCGCATTGTGAGGAAGTTCCTCAGCCTGGAGTCTTAGCCACCCATAAGAACCCTGTTGACGATACTGGTTGAATGCTGTTTTATATTCTTTAATACCTATAGTAGGGGAGGGAGCCCACGATGCTAAAAGGGCATTAACTCGAGCGTCATAGACACCTATTGGGTTGCAAAGATTACCTAGATGAAAAGAAGAAAAAAATGTTAAAGGTGGGGGGAGCGGCTATAGACTTGCAAATGAAAATGAAAAAAAAAAAATATCGAGCGCGTCAGACTTTCTAAGGGGATGTTAAGTGAACCAAAAAAAAAGCTCCAATTCAATAATCTAACGATTTCGATGTGACGCAAACACGCGGCCATTATAATGTGCAAAAAAAATTCGCCATTTTGAAATACTCAAGCGCGTCAGATTAAGATATATATGAATGAATGAATGAATGAAATATTCTTTATTGTATAAACTAACATAGAACAAACATTAGTAAAAACACAAATTAAGGAAGTAATACAATAAGGCGGCCTTATCGCTTAAGCGATCTCTTCCAGGCAACCTTTGGGTACAGGAGAAGCTTCAAAAGGTGGCAGGTTGAGCATCTACCTACAAGTAATACAATATATATTAAATAAACTAATACTAGAAATACACAAATACTATAATACTTTGAGATATATAAAGTAATATACTAATACTTACATACATAGAATAAATAAAGATAAATAGGTAAATAAACTAAATACTAATATTAAATATTATTAAAGTAACTAAAGGATAATAGAAGAAATTAAAGAGAGTGATAGTAGGAGAATATTTGAGATTTAAAGGATTCAATAGTCTGAGCTTGTCTGATAGTCTGGGGTAAGGCGTTCCAAAGACGAACAGCTTGAGCAGTGAAAGATTGGGAAAAAGAGTGTGAAGTTTGTAAAGGGGTTTTGAGGTGAAGTTCAAGAGAGGTACGAAGGGAGTGATGCTGCGAGCTATAGTGTTCGAAGTGCTCCTTAAGATAAGGAGGAGATTTCGGATTAAATAGAATAGTATAAAGGAGTGAAAGTATGTGAGTATTCCGGCGAAGGCGAATAGGAAGCCACTTGAGCTGAGCACGAAACTGGGAGACGTGGTCATATTTGCGCAAGCCAAAAATGAACCGTATGCAAAAATTCTGAAGACGCTCAAGTTTATTTAGCTACTCCTCTGTAAGGTCAAGATAGCTGACATCAGCATAATCGAGATGAGGTAAAAGTAAAGACTGTGACAGCGCAATCTTAGTGTCCAAAGGTAGGAAATTCCGCAACCGTCTAAGAGAACCAGCGGAGGCAAACACCTTCCTACTCACTTCCGCTATTTGCGGAGCCCAAGATAAGGTTCGGTCCATCAAGATACCAAGGTTTCTTACAACTTCGCTGTAAGGTATAGCGACACCGTCAAATGTTATTTGGGGAAGTTGGTCCCACTTTATCCGAGATATTAAAGTTTTACTACCAATGATGATAGCCTTGGTTTTAGCTGGATTAACTTGGAGCCCGAATCCCGAATATGGTACATATTATGGTTCATCTTTATGTTCAAGACGTGCTGTCTCATAATTTGACGATTATATAGAGAGATTTGCCTAATCTGTTTTTTTTAAATATAGGGCCTTATATACGGGGCTCATATTTGGTGGAGGTACTTAACCGGGTACAAGGTATCCTCCTGTATATTAATCTGCCGCGCTTTAATAAATCCCGAAATCCCCGCTTGGGCTCCCCTACTAGTATGTTCTTTATAGAAGAAGAGTAAATAAGAGGTAAGTAGTGGTTTACTTATGTTAAATCAAACAACGCTTGTCAAATAATCACTTTGAAACCAATCGCAAATAAATAATTCAAAAATATTTATTTGAATTTACTTTCAAACAAATCTTTATTAACAAATTACTATGAAAGCTTAAATTAAATTGAATAAAATATTTGTAATTGTTATGAAAGAGTGACGCAAGCGGAAAAGTTTACTAGGTAATACACATTAGGTAAATTTTATAGAATAATTTAGAATTTGAGTGCTGTTGATACATGTTAGAGCTTGACAATATTATGGAAATTCTTATGTTTGACCATAATCTTACAAGTCATGATGTGGCCGAAGGTGGTATGAAAAACTTCGAAGTTCTCAAGTTGGCGAAGATGCTGGCAGTAGATCGCAGTTTTGTAATATATTTGCACACTCTTTAGGTCGTATTTTAATTAAATATCTTATTTCGCGTCGCTCTCCTGACTGGTCGTGGTCTTTATGACGTGTGAATTGTGGCGCACTTCACAACACGCTGCCATTCTTCCTTAACTTCTGTCCTTCTGGTGCAGTCATTGATGGGACTGCCTATTGCAGCCTTCAAAGTTAGTTAGGATATGATCCTCCACTACAGACGATAGACGCCGCTTACACTTGAAGGTAGGAGTAATAGACTTGATTACATGCGTAAACTGATTTTATTAAAATAGATCTTATCTACTTATGAATATGCTCTAATAACTAGTACCGGTACTTTTACTGGTTCGGAAGGTTGCATTTGCTAAAAAGAGCCGGCAAATTACTCTTTCCAAAATAAGCTTTGATTCATTACACAACATTTTGTATTTTAGTCCCATTGCCAACAATTGCAGTACAAGCAGCACCTGTTCACAAGTATGACGCGTGTGGCAGCCATCGCTCTCTTCGCCATATCGGGACGACCTGTCTCACCACACGACGCCGCCGTAAGCAAAGGCCTTTAAGTGAGAATGACTTGCTGTCAATCAGCAATATAGTAACTATACAAATGTAACATGACTTGCTTAAGTTAATAAAAGATATAGTACCTATACAAATGCATTCTGACATGTTAAAGTAGTCAAGTTTTGAAAAAAATATTGTCATGCTGAACAACTATTATACTGGCTCAACTCTGAAAATTTCAATAATGCTCTCTGCAAAAGTTCTCTTTGTAATCATTTCGATGAGCTTAAATGTACGCGGGATAATTACGTACGGTTTAGTTGCCAAGGTAAATTTGGGATTATAATGAAAACATGGTATTGTCCTTTGCATTGAAATTGAATTGTAGGTATGGGTAGTAGGTCGGTAGGTTTAGTAGGTATCAATGACGAAACTTACTAATACATACGAAATAAGGAAATATGGAACTGTAGTAATTATTATATAAATCGTTTGTATGTGTGTGTGGTCATAGTATGAATGGATGTCAGATGTTAGAATTCTGAACACTCGCGGCTCAACCTTTCTTTGAGTTGGTCGGACAACTAATATAGGCTCTGCCTTTATAGTTGTACCGCCAACGTTTCTAAAATCCATATAAACCAATTAAAAGTGATCAGGATTTTATTAATTTTTCCGTGTGTGAAAATAATCAAAATGTGTTGTTTAGTGGCATTGTCGTTGACGGCGTCGGTGCTGATCGGTGCTGCACAATCACTCTCTGTGCTACCCAATCAGAAGTTTACCGGTAAGTTCACTACAAAAGTTTATTATTATTTTATAATGGTAGAAAGCTCATTTTGGATTGTATTTGGAGAAACGATTCACAATAATAGTCAGATTGTCCAAAATGTATTTTAACAATGTAACTTTGCTGAGTTTCTTCCCGGTTCTTCTCAATTCTCGATGGTAACATCAGTCAGAGAGGGTCTCTTTCCTATCTTTTCTCCTTACTGCAATTGAGGAATAAGTTAGGTATTTGTTCCGGTCCACTAAGGAAGTGTCAGCCAGCCCTGCCTTATACTTTGGGCCCCCGCTAAATACAGTCCAATTAAACGATTTCGCACCACCATAAAGTTACAAAATTTTAAATAAATGGCATTGACTTTTATATAGTAAGTTTAATGTAATTTTTCTTCTGAAAAGCTTACGAGAAGTAGCAAAATAAAATTTAGGAGCAGCTTAAATACTTGAGAACTTCTTATCTCAAACAATCAAACTTACTAAATGACTACATAATCACAACTTAAATGTGAGTGGCGGTCCAATTAAATGTCTGTGATAAGAAAGACTTAGAATTGTTTTGCTATTTAAAAAACAACGGGTTTGTACTCCGGGAGTGCCGGCAGAAGTGAATACTTGAATATTAACGTTGTGCATATTTGAAACTAGACATTTTTCACGTAGTGTTTTTATACAAGGGAAAGCTAGTTCAAGATACATGTACATATAATACTATTGAATAAGATTTTTTTATTAACTTAAAATGGGAACAAAAATGGTACCTACCTTCCGGCTAGCTGGAGAATATTATAAGTCTAATTTGCAACTACTCTCCCTCCGTGTTACGAATTTTCGATCAGGGTCACGTTACATCTGACGCGAGCTTAACATTTTTTACCCATCCCAAAAAGTGCACAACGCCGCTAAAGAAGTTTTCACTTCAAAAAATGTTATCACAAGTACTTATGTTTTGTTCTACTTTGCTCAGATTGAAACAAAGTAATTTTTTGTGCCTAATAAAGATACTTATCAAAGCGTCATTTCCTTTGGAGTAGTTAGAAAAATAACAAATCAATTTCTGCGAATTGTAGGCTTATATTATGACGCTCCCATAAAATCAGTTCAACGTTTGTACGTCATAGGAATCTTTGGGTGTCATGTTATTTCCCAGCTTGTATTAATAATATGCAACAGGACATAACTATGTGGTATATTTATTTCCTTATTGTATTCAATATTTTGCTTAATGATGGCTATTATTAGATTTATCATTGTAATTAATAACATTATTATAAGTAGTATGTCATTCATCTAATTACGTTAACCAAATATTAGAGATGACAATCTCCGGATTAGAGCGACACATTTTAATTCTACTATATCTTTTCCAGGCCAAGAATGTGGTATAGAAGCGAGTTCAAACCTCCTTCATCACAACCCCTGGCTGGTGTTTCTGGAGTACTACCGTCATGATCGCTTGACGGAGATCAGATGTGGCGGTACCCTGATCGACAAGCGCCACGTCATCACTGCTGCTCATTGTGTCAAAAAGCCCAAATATTCGAGGTAAGGATGTGAAAAATAGAGTTGTAGATGATAAAATTTAAAGACCATTGGATAAAGCTACAAAGGATCAAGGAAGGGAGATAGATAAAGACTTGAATTTCTGAATCAGATACAATTTTCTGACAAAAATAATATCACATCAGTAACTTTACAGAATAAACAATCTCTTTTGAAAGTTACTTGGGATAGGTGGGATCAATCCAACTTATTCAAAGCTCCAATTACAAGATATTAATTGCCAATTCTTTTCCCAGGTTGGCAGTTCGTCTGGGCGAATACGACCTGGCTTCAAAGCGTGATTGCATCGGAGATGTTTGCGCGGATCCTATAGTCCACGTCGATGTGGAAGAGGTGTTCGTGCATCCAGAATACGATGGAACTGGACACGATATCGCTATATTGAAGCTGAAAGAAGACGTTACTTTTAGTGGTAAGTTTTAAAGGAAAACATTAATTATATCAGGCGTTGCTCTATCTGCAAGAATTTTACAGAGATTTTAGTAATGTTGTCATCAGAGAAGGCCCTGTTAACAGTTATCTACGATATCTGATTCAGGGGCCCAATTCTCACCCAATCGAAACTGATCGCTCGATCGAAAAAAGCACGAATTCTAACTTTTACGAACGTTACGTTATTCTGGAAATTTCAAGGCCGGCATATTTAGAAGGGAAACCAGTCAGCTAGAGCGTTGATTGGTCGGGACCGTTCGAATTGACTCCGCCCCTCGAAATTTTACAGTCGTATAGGACTCGAACCGTAAGTTCGATTCGAAGGCTAGTTCGAGGGAAGTGAGAATTGGGCCCCTGGGCTTGAAAAAACGAAAGTAAATTAATTTCGTACCTTCTATTAAATGAATATGAATACTAAGTTATGAATATGAAAGTGGATGGATATACGGAAAGAGGAAGACCGAAAAAGAGATGGATGGATTGTGTGAAAGATGGCATGGGTAAGAAAGGAGTAAATACTAGTATGACGGATAGAAGAGACGAATGGAAGAAGCGTACACATTGCGCCGACCACAAATGATTGGGAACAGGGCAGATAATGATGATGTATTTCGTACTTTCATTGACTAATTAAATTCTTCTTTTTACAGATTTCGTTCGACCAATTTGCTTGCCTACTGGAGAACTCGAAGACAAAGTGATTTTATCTGCCGCCGGTTGGGGTGAAATCCCTTTCATGGGCATGTACAGTAATGTTAAGAAGATTGTTCCTCTACCAGTCTGGCACAGGGATAGGTGCCAAGCTGCGTATGAGAAGACAAAACTGCCAGATCATGTGCTATGTGCTGGAGGTGAAGAAGGCTTAGATACCTGCAGGGGAGATTCTGGTGGACCATTGACTTATGCTCGTGATAGAGTAGAACTGTGGGGTGTGACAAGTTTGGGAAATGTGCACTGTGGAACCAACGGGTCACCAGGAATCTACACAAATGTTAAATACTATTTAGAATGGATCACCACTACTGTAAATAAGGTTTAAGTTAGATTAGATTTTAGCTTTCGCGAACTAAATTCATTGTTATATTAATCTCATCAATTTTTCTACGAGGAGGTCGAGATTTTTCAAAATAATATTTTGATAATAATCTGTGTACGAATAGACCCGATACATTAATATAAAAATAGGTAAATTATTATCAATTAATAGATTTACGATTGTAAAATGTGTAAATATGTATGGATATTGTGTATTGTAATTTTAATTGGATTTAAAAATTATTATTTTCTTTCTCTTGAAAGTGATAATATTTTTATTATTTTTTAAATAAGTGTATTCAAGGAAAACGGAAAACCAAAGAAAAAATAAATAAAGTACATAATGTGATGTTAATACATCAATTTTCCTTGATAAGATTGTGTGTCATTAATGAGTTATTTATTAATTTGCAATTGTAAGTCAATTAATTTGAGAGATTGTTTTGAAAAGGATATTTGTTGACAACCTGGCTAACGTTTCACGGATTTGAGTGTAATGAGGATATTGCCCAGCAATATTATTAAGCATATAAAATGTAAAAAACGTACCTAAGTAGATTAATATCAATGTGGTAGCAAGCAATTACTATGTATTTAATTATTAGTGATCTATTTAAGCTTTTTGTTCATTTTGTGTTCGCCATAATGCATAATTTGGCACTACTTCATGATTTTCTAAAAAAATAATACAAAAAGAAATACAATAAAATAGTAAAGCCGCAAATAACAAGTTTCATTCTTTACCTACTCAGGATATAAGCAAAACAATTACTTACCTTAGTTAGGACTATCGCGGTTCGCGGTATCGCGGAGTTCGCCGCGCGAGAGTCGCTAGTTTAGAGTAAGTTCTCTAGAAATGTCAAAAGTTACTAAAGGTTTACGTCTTGCTTGCGACAATTCATCGCGGATTTTCACTATTTATTCTTGATTTTTGTAAAGATTGTCATTCCTGATAGACAAACCTGCAAATCGCTACCAACCACTCCACAATCCAGCTGCACAAATTTTGAACTCGGATGAAAGAACAGTGCCAGAATTTGAAAGGGAGAAAGTACTGCTAACTATATTCAAATCTTTAGTATGTCTTACCCTCTGGATTCTTAAGTCATTACCTTCTAGGCTTCTTACAGAATAAAATATACTTGACCGATCACCTGGCTATCCACAGACATCCGACCGATCTGCTACCTTCTGGATCACTTGATGAAGACTTGCTCTTTGGAGCAAAGTTCTTTTACATAAGTATACAGCAATACGAAGATACTACTGCATAACTGGTACGTATAGCAAAATGGCCGCCAAATAAACAGCTGTTGCTTGATTGCTGTAAAATATTTTTCATTGATTTCCGAAAATAAGCTGGATATATGATGTTAGATTATATAGAAACACCATAAATTACTTAAACTTGTACCTCGATGACCGAGCTTTTTGGTAAATCATATTAGTTTTTCTCACAAAAGAACTCAAAAGCAAAAAAAATTATCATCTGGACTCGAACAGGGTTTTCTGGTTTCGGGGCCGCCCGATTTGGCTATGATAACCTTGTAAATGGTGGCAAAATTTACATTCGTATTCTAATGATATTGTTCAACCTTATTCAGACACAGCGTTTTGCATCCTCATTTATAATGCGGACAGCAAGGGAGTGGAACTTGCTTCCGGCGTCTGTGTTTCCTGACGCTTACAATCTAGGTACTTTCAAGGCCAGAGTGAATAGGTTTCTTCTGGGTAAGCGTGTTTCATCTTAAGCTTCGTCATCGCCCCTTATGGGCGGGTCAGTGGCCAAACGCAAGCCCATTTAATTAAAAAAAAAAACAGTTTTTCATTGCCTGAAAACACGGATAAAACGACGTTTTCTAAAAATGAAACCTAGCTAGATCGATTTATCGCCCCCCGAAACCCATTGGAGCTGTTTCCGAGATTCAGATCATATACAATATAATATTATCATAAAACACATAATAAAACTTTTCAAATTGTTGTTTTTTCTTTTTTTTAAAACTTCCATAACTGTCAAATTTATGGTCTTGACGTTGGTGTCGCCATATATATTATTATTTTTGCTCTTTAAATCCTTCAATAACTAAATCATGATTAAAATGCGTTTATGAGTAAAGAAAAGTTAAACACTGAATAACATTTTAAATAGTACTAGCAGCGAATCCCGGCGTTGCTCGGGTTAAAATACATCGCATATAAAAAATATATAAGGATACATTTTTAACAGATATTATAGATTTCTATTTTCGATTTCGATTTGGTTCTTTTAGTTAGATCAATAATAACACTCATACACATTTTGGAAATTTCCAGATCAATCCAAAAAATATTAAAACTTTCTCTAACATTTTAAATTGCACTCATTTTAGAACTTTCTCGAACATTTTAAATCGATCATAATAAATTTCACTCATTTTGGAACTTCCTAGATCATTCTAGAAATATCTAGAACTTTCTCGAACATTCTAAATCGATCATAATCAATTGCACTCATTTTGGAATTTTCCCGATCTTTCGGAAAATTTCTAGAACTTTCTCGATCATTCTAAATCGATCATATTAAATTGCACTCATTTTGGAACATTACAGATCATTCGGGAAATTTCTAGAACGTTCTCGAACATTCTAACTCGATTCGATAAAACTGTTATTAGTTTTGGACATTTTGGAAGTTTCTAGATGTAGCCAGAAAGGACAATGGGCAAAAATGTATGGAGTTTGGTCTAGGTCGCGGCCACTTATGAAATGTGATTTTTTGTATCCTTCATAAACCCACAAACAAACCCTATTATGAACAGGAATTCGTAAAGTATTTGAATAAAAAGTTATAAGACTTTAAAAACAATTATATTCCATAATTTCTCAATACCAATAAGGGTTGTTTTTACCACATCGCTTTGATTTCCATCAACCAATAGTGATCCATAGCACTTCACAACCGCGTAGCTGTTTACCTGCACCCATACTCAACCCCCGCGCGTTCCCCCCCCCCCTCTCCCCGAGATTATTTAAACTATTCTTTGCTAGTAAAACGTGCCGCGTTTTGACTCGTAACTGGAAACGTTTCGACACCCCTTTTCTGATGGGCAATTTGCCGTTGAAATACTGGTCGAAATTCATCTTGAGGCGATGACAGCTCAGTGGTAGTGACGTCGGATACCGAGACGAAGGTCCCGGGTTTGAATCCTACAATTTGCTTGAGCTTTCGGTGAAGGAAAACATCGTGAGGAAATCATAGCACGGTGGTACTTTGTAGTACCCACCTAGCTGGCTATCACCCTCAATTCGAAAATCTGTCGCCAACCACCTATCGGTATGTTCCGACAGCTGCACTTGAGAGCCAGTTCCTTCTAGGCTTTGTATGCTTACCAACTTCGGCCGCATAATCACTTACCATGGTGAGATTGTGGTCAAACACAGGCCTATACACGGTTAAAAAATCTAAGAATAAATATACCAAACCGTTTGACCGCTTAATTATTGAAAATAATATAAATAGACACCGAGAAAGCTCTATATCAATCACTGCAGATAATCTATCTCTCACTGATTTCATAGTGGGAAGAATAGGATTTAGTTATTTCAGGGGCACAGCATCAAGGAGCTTTTCAATTAATTGCACCATTGTTGGATGAGGTAATTGTTAACAAGAGGTCAATCGAAGAATCCAACTCGGCTGGGCAGCATTCGGGATGCTACGGCATACCTTCACGTCTAAAATACTTCAGAGTCTGAAGACAATCGTCTTCAATCAGTGCGTGTTACCAGTGATGACATACGGGACAGAGACCTGATCTTTCACTGCTGGCCGCATAAATAAGCTCAGAGTCACTCAGCGACCTATGGAACGAGCTATGCTCAGATTTCCGTGACAGGGTCCGAAATGAGGATATTCGTAGAAGAACGAAAACGACGGACATAGCTCGTAGAGTTAGTAAGCTGAAGTGGCAATGGGCAGGTCACATAGCTCGAAGAGCCGATAACCGATGGGGAATATAGGTTCTCGAGTGGCAACCACGTACTGGAAAGCGCCAAGCGGGACCACCTCCCACCAGGTGGAGCAACGACCAAGGCAGAGTCGCTGGGCGCCGCTGGATGCAAGCGGCTCAGGATCGTTCGAAAAGGGAATCAATGGGGGAGGCCTATGTTCAGCACATCCATGGATATGATGATGAATTGTTTACGAATTTAATGGTTTTTTTAAAGTAAACCCATGTGATAAATAATAAATAATCATTTTCTTTTCAAATTCAAAATCATTTATTTAAATAGACCTTCGTAGGCACTTATGAAAAGTCTAACTCTAATACCGGTTCGGAAGGTTACATTTACTGAGAATAGCCGGCAATAAACTCAGCAATTACTCTTTTCCAAACAAGCTTATATTCATTAGTTATATAATATTTACATTCTAATCGCACTGACAACAAGTAAATAAATAGCAAACCAGCCCCCACAAGCATCACCTGTTCACATGTATGATGCGTATGGCAGCCATCGCTTTGATACCCCTAACCTCTGTTGAGCACTCTGAAGTTAGAAATACAGGTATTTCAAAGGTAGAAACATGACTCTGCAGGTATCTATCTATACAAATAGTAATAATAAAGCAGACGAGTTATTTTGTTTGTTTAAACAATCTAATCTCTGGAACTACCAGTCGGATTCGAAAAAATCTTCCACTAATGGGAAACTACATTATCCAAGAGTATTATAGGGTACTTTTTATCGCAGGAACGCGAGAGAAACCGCGGGAGATAACTAGTAATTAATAACACTATTATCATTTTGTACCGTTAAATCAGTAATTAAAAGTTTAACTAGCTCTTAAACTAAATGAGTTACAGGTTTGGTACTTAAATATTTTTTGTTCGTTATAATAACACCTATCGATTGACAATGGTTTCGGCAGTGGCCGCACCCTAGACCATTTCGCCCATTCTCCTTTGTAGAACTTTCTCAAAACATGCTATATCGATTATAATAGTTTGCATTCACTCTAAAATTTTCTAGATCATTCCAGATATTTTTTGAACTTTCTAGAACATTCCAGATCGATTATAACCGTTTTACACTTTTGGAACTTTCCATTCCAGAAATTTTGAGATCTTTTCAGAAGTCCTCATGCGTTAGAAAAGGACAGCAATATATGTTTTAACATTTTCGCCACCCACAACCACCCCTTTCCACCCACCGCGACCAAACTCCCTTACTACCACCTGGAGATCAAGGGGTATTTACCACCCCAACGGGAAGTTGATTGGGGTTGGTGGTGATTGAGAAAACTGCGTATTTACGTACCCACAAAAGCATTTTATATATATTATTAGATTTAGCTATATACTATTGAGATTTTTATGAGTAAGACCGTAACCGTCTTATTACGAAAGATGGTTTTAGCCATATTTAAGAGAAAGCCAGCCTAAACCTGGGTAGTTTAAGAAAATTTATATTACGAAAGAAGGTTTAAGGACTTCAACCACTAAGCCTGGCAGCCACGTAGTTTATCTAAGGTGACAGATAGTTGACATGCATATGACAGACTCGTTCGAAGTTATTTTATTGAATTTCTTGGTTTCAATTCTATTTTGTATTAATTTGCTACTGAAATGGACTTCCTCGGCGATATGGATTTTGACAACGGATATTCTGGAGTCAGTGGGAACTTCTTGAGAACCGACCCGGCAACCAATTCGTTGCATGATTATGGATTTCGGTTCCAATCAATACAAGTTCACTAAACGACTTGTCGAGCGAGAGAAAGATCGTCTTCCGCAGGACAAGTTGCTTGTGCTTTACGCAGTACGCTGTTGGGCTCCAAAAAGAGGTCAGTTCCCATAGTTGAACCAACAATCTTAAATGTGAGGTAAATATCATAGTAGTAATATATATAACTAGCTTTTCGCCTGCGGTTTCACCCGCGCTCCCTTCTTTACCCCTTACTTACCCTACCTTACCATACCCTACCCTATAAAAGTATCCCACCAGTTTTCAGCCAAATTGGTTCAGCCATTCTTGAGTTATAAATAGTGTAACTAACACGACTTTCTTTTATATACTTATAGATATATATTTTGATTTCAGATACAAGATTATACAGCTGACTTCGGTGTTTCTCAGCCCAGCATAATTAAAATATTATCCTTGCAATTAATTAGTACATCCTTCCTAAAGAAGAAAGCAACCAAATGCAAGGCTCCTCATAACACTGTCAATGGAAATAAAAGAATGTGATATTATAATCAAAACAATTTATTATAATAAATTATTTATCTGTATATTTTTAAATTTTCCTTTCATCAATTATACATTGAGCTATTATTACTACGTATATAGAAAAGCTATCATAAGCAAAGGTGATGTCCCATTTTTTAGAGTCAACTAAAGTTCTCTTTAGCGCTCAAACAATAAATTAGTCGTCTAAGCAGACAGTAGAAACGCGTAGCGCTATCAGAACGCTTTAAGGAGTATACTGTGTAGTACTGTGCTCCTCGACACTCTTTCACCATCCGTGTCCAGCTGCCTTCATCACATAGGTGATCGGGCTATGTGTCCTGCCCACTACCATTTTATTTTATTTACGAGTTCAATAGTCACATGAAATCTTAATCATATTAAAATGTTTGATTGCAAATCCGATCACAATGTGCTGAGCCTCGACAAGGTACTTTGCGATTATTGTCTGTGAACTTCTGTGAATGATTGAGAAATTATATTTAATTCCTATTTAGTATTATTGTATTGTATTTTAATACAGGAATAACATATTTAATACCATTTCTTTATTCGCTTTTACGAAGTAAATAAATCATAATCAATGACATAATATTTTTTTTATAATTTTTTTTTTTAACACCATAGACATCATGGACAGTTTCGTTTTAAGCAAACGTTAGGACTATTTTTATGAAACGAATTATTTTTTTCTGTAATTTTTAATAACGGTCTTTTTATCAAAAATATCTAAATTAAATCAGTATAATGTTTTATTTATCCGTCTACCTTATTGATCTAAATTTATGAGGTATATACTTACCTATATTTAAAATATTTCGTAATAAAATATGAATGAAACGAAACATTTCCGTTCTCATTATAAAAAAAGGTGTTATACCTGACTTGAGACTAGAGCTAACAATACCAGGTCAATATCTTAGCCTTTGGGTCTAAATTGACTTTATTACAAAAACATTTTTTTCCGTAGTCTAGTGAAACTGCCTGTCATTAGAGGTGTGTAACTCAGCTCTGAACCAGCTCAATGAATCAGATCACACGGGTTTGAGCCGTTGAGCTACAGCTCAACAACAAAATGACTAGCTCACGGCTCAATCCAACTCCTATTGTATCTGCGACTCCCTCCATAGATTATTCTTGTGATCATATCTACGAATTATTATTTCGTTCTAAAACATATAAATAATAATTAATTCAATAAATAAATATGTAAAATATATAGATAATATAAAAAAAGACAAATAATTCCAACTCTGAAGTATGAAAAGAGCCGCTCGGCAGAGTCGAACGAATCGCGGCAGCTGAGCCGGCTCAATTCGGTGCGCGGTACGTAGTGAGCGTGTGCGCGCATCGTGGACTATAGGTACAAATTGAGCTGATCTGCGAGCTGAGTCATTGAACCAGCTCACACACCTGAGCCGTGAGCTGTGATGCAGCTCGCGTATTTTTACGTTACACACCTCTACCTGTCATAGACAAAATAGTGGACATGAATATGTTTCGTTTCATTCAGAGTTCTTACGAACGTTATAAATAAAAATAAAATATTATTATTTTAGAAATAAAGATATTATTATTACAAGACTATAGCTAGGTATGAGCCGAATAAATTAGTATTAAGGCATTAAATCATCAAACGATAACATAGACTATTCCTGAGATACATGCGGTATAAACAGAAACACGCAACTATCACTTTCCTTTTTTATCTTATGGAGTAATCGTATTAAAATTATCGAGACAGATATAAGTATAAAGTTTGCGTTTTGAAACTCCTATGAAAATCCATATTCTATGACTATATCTTATACTTCTCGATCTAATCAGATACACTATTTCAGACTGACTAAAAATTATTGTCATAATAGAAAGTTCACAAGAATATAGATAATTATAAGCTCGAGGAAATTTTCTATATTATATTTTGAACATATTTGTAGTAAATATGAAAAGTAATTAAGAGTAGAAGAACATTTGAGGTACCTAGGCGCCAGCAAGTTGTGATAGGATTTGCAATCAAACATTTTATAACAATACTACCCTACCCTGTAGTGCTATCCAAACCTACCCTACCCTATCTAAACCATCCAGGGAGTTAATTCTATTGTACGTGTGTATGTCACTGAACTCCTCCTAAACGGTTAGACCGATTTGAATGTTTTTTTTTGAAAGCATTTTGGGGACGCTCTGGATGGTTTAGATTCACAAATCAGCTCGGCAAATGACGCTGAAGTCGGTATCTTATCTCATGAAGGTTATATTATCGACTGCAGCGCCATCTACCGGGCTGATTTGATTTGGTTCCAAAGATGATCATCTTGGGGGCTGTGGAAGACGATTTTTTACTAGATCGACAATTCTAGCAGCAATTCGTTGGTGAAATTGTATTGGAGCCGAAGTTCATCAGTATCCAACCAACTTGATTCGTTGCCAGTTTGATTCCATTGATTTTCGGATCATCCGTCGTCAGAATCCATATCGTCAAGCGAATCTAAGCCCATTGTAAAAGCAAATTTATCGAACTGAATCCAGAATAGCTTTTTCGATTACAAAAATCAAGAAAAAAACAACGAAATTACATCAAACGTGTCTGTCATTTCACCATAAACTTTAAAAAAACTAGGGGGGTGCCTGGTTTGACGTTACGCCACCGATATGATGAGGTTTATTCCTTAAACCTCATTTCGTAATATCAAATTTATATAAATCATCGCACATAATGGAATTGTTTGACTGGAATGAAGTAACCGAAGGTTAAGTTTTAGATCTGGCTTTGCTATCGCTGGCCTAAAGCCTGGTTTAACGCATTTTTTGTAATAAGACTGTATATGTTTACAGTTATATGCATACCTAAATGCATACATTTCAAGTTAAATAAAAGCTTGTAAAAAAAAGTTAGTTAAAAATATTAAATACACTAAAAAGACCACACGCGTAGCTCGTATCAATAAAGCTCATCGCTCACTTTGTCAGCACCGCTCCATCGCAGCAGCGACCCGGCACCGCCTCAACTCGATCAAACCACTAGCTGGCAGCGCGCGAGGTGCCGCCTGCGAGGTGGAAGCTCGCGGGCGGCACCTCGCGCGGCGCCGGTCAAATTGGTGGCGCGGCTTTGGCAAGATACCGCTTGCAGGCGTCACGCAGCACGGGAGCGGACCGCTCACTGGAAGCGAGTGGTCAGCAGGACTAGTGGCTTGTAGCGGCAAGCGCATGCGCCGCCAGGTGTCAACTATTTTATCTAATCACTGTAAATGTTACATTAACGCATACGATTTAAAGTGACAAGGTTAATGCCGAGGCGTTGCTGCGATGGAGCGGTGCTAACATAGTGAGCGATGACCTTCAGCCAGGCCGTCACACATGTGTCATACATACAAACATACATATATACACCTTTGAAATTTTGTATATTTGTTTGGAAGCCCTAATAGAATAATTGGTGTCAAAGGAAAAACAGCTCAAAACCATAGTCAAATTCTAGTGAATTTAAGAAAAACTAATAATGACAAAATAAAAAAGTAATTTATAAAAAAATTACACTAAAAACTCTAATCTGACACTGATTTGAAGTCAGCGAAAGAGCACGACGTATTCCATTGAAAATATTTCGCTGACTTCAAATCAGTGTCGGATTTGAGTTATTTCATACTTTTTAGTGTATTTTAAAGACTTTTTTATAGAACATGAATAAATTTTCAAGGGACCAAAATGGTCTCGCACGCCGTTTCAAAGGATGTTTTTGCCGCTGACGCTCTGGTTATCGAATGAGCTCTCCGCCGTGGTTTTCTTGAGACTCATCAAAAAGAGAATGAGGGAGTATGATTTATGGTGTGAGTGACACCTCTGGTTCTGTAACCGCTTACCATCACCGTCAGCCGTATCCTTGTTTACTTTCTTAGTAAATGTTCATATGGGGTCTAGATAGACTGAATCATTATGATTTTATGGAATCCTTTAGGTCAGTAAAAACGAAATATAAATGATTTATCTAACATTTATTTTATTTCTAGATTAAAACTTGTATAGAAACAAAAACAACAATCGTTAAGATGAATAATCAGTCTTGTTTTAGATATATTTTTTAGCAATTTTCCGCTACGAGCTTACAAAATTGGACTTACATTACGATAAAATATATTTAATATGACTAGATACACTTTTGTTAATAGCTATATGACAATTTATTTACATTTAATTATTTTTATACTAAGGTTGAGTTTTTTGCGACAAGAAAAAAACTCTACTCAATGGTGCCGATTCTGTTGTAAATCGCACTAAACAAATTTTAGTCACATCACGCCTCTTTCTTACAAGCATTATTGAAAAAGGATAGAACATAATTTAAAGCTTTCAAATTAGTCTTTGCCGTTTTAATTTGCGGGTATTTAAACGTAACAGCGATAGATGGCGACTAAATTTACGTTGAACACAAGCATTGGACT
The DNA here is from genome assembly GCA_951394255.1 of Polyploca ridens. Lineage (NCBI taxonomy): Eukaryota > Metazoa > Arthropoda > Insecta > Lepidoptera > Drepanidae > Polyploca > Polyploca ridens. The sequence goes on from OX596267.1 coordinate 2,679,580, forward strand.
AATTTGACAGGACTAAAATTCTTACATCCTTTTTTTATGTTCTTTGTTAGAAAGAGATATAGTGAGATTAAATTTAGTTTAGTTGTAAACAACAGAATCAGCACCATTATTACAGTAGTACCCAACTGATATGGCTTACCGATGTACCTGCGCAGAAGATACGTTTTCAAAGCGCGGGAAACGCTATTGGTCGGCAGCTGCCGCCATGTTAGCGGAGGGGCCTCACGCGCGATTGAGACGGAACTATAACACATTGCACTGTATTATGAACCTTATAGTAGTGATCTAAGGTTGATTGTAAGTTTTAAGCATTCTTTCGTTAATCTTCGGGGCCATACTTTCTTTTCTGTGCGAACGAAGATTCACGACGCGTCTTATCAGTTGGGTAATACTAACTGTACAATATTCTATTTCGAAAATTTGAAATTTAATTAATGAAATAAAAATTCCATTATTCAATCGTTGTATTTCTAAGACTGTTGATAGAATTACTGAAGATTCGTAAGTATATACATATTTTTTTATGAATCAAGTTTTTCTAATAATTTTTATGGGATATTGTAGATGGTCCTTGAAAATATTTTTAAGGCCAAGCTAAGAAGCCATATTTGACAAGAAGTGTCTCTCCTTATTGCACTTTCATTTTGTCTCTCTTTGGCACATGGTTCTATTGTAGTATATGGGTCAAAAGTGGTCAATTAAGTTAGCCCTACTATATTTTTAATGTATTAAAATGATAATACCTCCTTGTTTAGTTATCTGTGATGTGGGGTTCTGCACACTTCTGTAAAAAAAAAAACAGAACAAACGTTAACATTTATGGCCAAACAAACTTGATACTTGGACTTTTTGGGAGAAACGTTGCGTTTTTATTTTCATTAATTATAATTTGAGTGTATTTTGAGTTTTATTGCATATTATCGGTGGTATTTTATCCAATAAAGATCAATCCATGTGTGTGGTGCACATGGATTGATCTTGAAGTGAAATGAAATGAATTATGTGTGTCGTGACTTCAAGTTGGCTCAAAAAGTCCGTGAAGAGTTTTAGTACATTGCCACCATTATAGTAAAACATCGCTTTTATGGACGGTGACTGACTGAGGACTATGTGAAAGTGATTTAATGTGACTAGAACTTATAATATAACTGGAAATTGGCAAAATACACAAGCCGTGTGACGCCATTGAAAAAAACTTAATCACTAATTTCACTTAAGTTTCTCCTCGTAATGATTGAAGTATCTCCATCTTTGTTTATTGAATAGCTTTAGAAAGCAATAATTATTTAAAATAGCACTTCACTACCTACAGGGATATAAATTTCAGTTTTTGGCCCATAGTAAAAGTTGTTCATAATAACCTCTGATAATTTGGCTACCCTTTTAAAACTACCTCGTATATATTTTTTGATATATTACTTACTTCTTGGTACACTTTTGAGTGTTGATTTGGATATGCTGTCACTGTCTTCAGATTCTGAGCAAACTTGAAAACTGGTTTCTGGAAAGGAAAAGGTGGAAACATAATTTACAACATGCTTTTTATTTGAACTTTAAGCTCTACTTTGATATTTCGATCTGGAGTCCTGAGGTTGCTTTTGCAAAGAATATTTCAAATCGATATAGATAGTTAGAAGTTGCTGAAATATGCTGCTGTGACTTTTTGGTACGGTATCCTAAAAATATATGACAATATAGGTAACCAAATGAAGATTTTTCCTCTAGTCCCGTCAGAGACATTCAACCTTGAATGAATTTCAAAGAAGCTGAAAATTTACATGAACATTAGGGATATCATTATAATAAAATTTTGAAGAGTCCCCATCGATCCCATGTGTTCAAAAAATTTTAAGCAAGGTCAAATTTCTTTTTATTAATTTTGATGATGATGATGATGATTAGCACTACCCTCAGCCAGTACAACGACCGACCCATGTCCTATACAACCATTCAAGCATCAACCACCATACAACTAACTTAGTTTATAATGACTGGTACCTGAATAGTTATATCGGAGTAACCATGGATAAACCAAGGGGTGCGTGGTATATAGGAGTGACACGCTCTGGGATGGGAGAGGACGGCCAGCCAACCGCAGCCAGCTGACCACAATCGACCGACTGTTCAGCCTATAGCCAATATTGGAAAGTGGGAAGACGGGTATCATAGAGAGGGATGAGCGTTGATGTATGTTGAGTGCTGGGGTTTCGTCTTCTTTCTTATTTTGATTTTTTGGTCCTGGGGTGGATTTTGTTATTTATCTGTTGTTCATTAAATTGACCTCCTCCATGCACGGTTATAGCTTCTGTGGTTGAGCGGCTCCTTGTTCATTTCAGCTTCGGTATGTGCTTCGATATTTCTTGTTCTGCGATATTATTCTAGAGTCAGTTTGGTTTCCTCAGCACAACATTCAGCAAGGTTTTTAGTATAGTAGTCAAAATATTCTATATCATGCGCCGATTGATTTTTGAAGTAAATATCTGTTTTCTGGGTTTCGATTTTGGTGTACTGTAGGGCCGTACGTAACATAGCCGTAATATACCTATAGGACTGTGGTAGTAACTATTTAGTCATATGTGACTGTAGTCTATCAGATGAATGCTTGGAAACTTAAAAAAGTATCTTCGTTAATGGGATGAGAAACATCCAGGATAACATATCTTTTTGTGTTCCCGAAAGTATTTTTTGGTTTCCTGGGTGCATGAAGTTCCGTGATTTTAATCTGATTATGGATGAGCATTTTGTCCTGGTTTAGTTAGTGTTCAGCCCCATTGTTTTCATCAAGCATAATGTTATATGTTATCAGTTTTGTCACGCTAGTTGATAATGTGATGACGTCGTCGTCGATAAATATCGTATTACGGTATTACTAATAAATTACTATAATGGTCGTTAGATCCTTTCGTCATGGATTAAATGCAGGTCCTCTGTTTTGACGGGCCTGTTCGCGTGGTTGGTTAAGACTCCACCGCAGGTCGTGGGTTAGATTCCCATCCAGGATATGCATTTGTGTGCACGAACATGTTTGTTTGTCCCAAGTCTGGGTATAATTATGTATATTAAGTATGTATCTTTTTTCTACTACTTAGGTAGTAAAAAAGCATACGGCCCTCCTGGTGGTAAGCGATGATGTTAATACAAACAAAACGTTAGGGTATGTAGTATATTAGTTAAATTAAGGTGAGGTAACTATTTCTTGTTATTTTACACTTCGTCCATCAGTAGTGTAGGTAGGTATAGCGAGGTATAGATCCATTAGCATTTTTCCAACGGTCCTTTAATGTTTATATAGATCTATTTGTCTTTGTTATTACGCCGACCCCAAATTATTGGGAACAGGGCAGGCAGATGATGATTTCCTTATTATGTATTATATCTTTTAAGTACTGAGATATCAACCGTCCAGATGATTCTTCAATGTCAGAAACTAGAGCGTAGATTTGTGTTACGGATCTGCGATTTTCATCCGTTGTTGTAACAAGTGAAATGTCAGTGAATGTGTAATTTTTCCTGGTTCCTGATTGATGCCATCCCGTTGCAAGAGCGTATGGTTTTTCGGTCCATGCCGGCTATTTCTTCTGGGAGTGCGATAATGATGCTTTGAATAGTTTACTATAGTTTTTTTGCAGTGCTGTTCCATTAACTACGCATTACCTCCGCAATATCCTTTCTTAAATCCCAAGTAGATATCCTGATGGGCCTTCATTTTCTCTGCGTATATTTGCCTTTTTGATTTGTGGTTTACATAAGTTTGGGGTAGTGTCCTATCTTTTCAAGTTTCTTACATGTGAATATCAGAATTAATTATTTGAATAGCTGTTCCTGTGACATATTTGCCTATATGGTTATGGGACGCCCGTCCCTTCAGTGAGCCCCATTTCCGGATACCATCACCTTTCCCATGAATTTCATGCCTTTATATATATTTAATGCATTGTTGTTGTCCAATTGAGGTGCTTTATTGTAAAATTATTGTGAATTTTCTTCTTGGATTCTTCTTCTGTCCTATTGGATTCTTGTTTCTTGATTGAGTTTAATGGGATTGATTTGCCACCATTCTTATTTACGGTCAGTAAATTGATACGTTATTATTAAGTATTCTTCTATATATAGATATTCTTCTGGGATAAATGATTATGGATGGGGTTGTTGAAATGGCCTATATGATCCCGTTGGGATGATTTTGTTTTTGGTTTGCCAAAACTTCTTGAAGTTTGTGCATTCGAGTGCCGTATCTTTCTCCTTCCATATCACGTTGTCAGGATTTGTGTTGCATAATATAGTGTAAAGATTTTGCCATATTTCAGTGCTGTAGCGTGGGTCTCTCTCTAGTATTATTTTTCCTGAGGATTGAGATCGATTTTCGTTATAAAACTGGATACTTCTATAAATATCTTGACGCTGACTTGGAGGTTTCATTGGGTATATGTACCTACTGATAAAATGATGTTAGTTCTTTGTTCTTGTTGGGCGCTGGTTACTTTGAGAGGCTGGTTACTCCAGTGAGAACCGTGAATCCGCGGTGTTACAACCTTAATCTAAGAGTAAAGCCCTTATCATTGCTATTTTTCCAGGTATACTATTTTTTCCTAGTTACATTCCATTTTTATGATTTTTAATGATATATGCATGCATGCATTAGACGTTGCGTTTCTGCTCAAAAGTGTCGTCGGGACATTTTATAGTGGTAGATACTTGTGGTTTTTCTTGAGTTGCTGTTGTTTCCCATACAGGCCAGGTTACTAAATACGGAAGGTTGAACTATCTTATATCCTGATTTTGTATCAGCTCTATGTTTTCAGATGCTCCATCTTAAAATCGGGTGGTAGCCAGTTAGCCACACGCTATGAGCTTTTACTTGCCTGTAGGAAAGAGCTTATAGACTAAACTGAAATAAAACTGGGCGATTAAACCTTTTTAGTGAATTTAACAGTTAGGCAAGTATGTATTATTTTATAGAGTAACTTGTAAAATATTGGAAGAACATATTTTGGGACTCACACTAATACCCCAGCAGCCCCTTTGACCTTTTTTTGTTTCAACTACTTGGAAGGTTTACGGCTGTATTGAAAGTTTTTTGCTTGGAGTCAGTTGCTTGTTGCACGTGTTTTTGTCACTCCCCGATGCAATGTTAAGTAATAAATATTATTTCGTTTGAGTGGTGATTTTTTTGTGGTGTTCGTGAGCTCTTTTGTGTTACAAAATTTAAGTTATTAGATGGCAACTGAATGGACACCAGATGGGAGAGCTTAAGCGATCAGCTAGAGATCATTTGTGTAGTAAATAGCTACTTAAGGTTTTGGTTGGATTGGGATAAATTTTTGTGCTGTCAAGTTTTAATACTTGTTTTCTGTCGTAATTTTAATTCGAATGTTGTCCTTCACCGAAACTTAGTTACTTTATATATAAGAGACTAGCTGTCCCGCACGGCTTCACCCGCATTCCCGAGGGATTGCATGTCTTCCCGGGACAAAAAGTATCCCATGGGTTAATCCAGAACATACTTCATCCATGCGCCAAACCCCATCCAAATCCGTTCAGCAGTCTCTGCGCGAACGAGCAACAAGCATCCATACGTAGGTACAGCTTTTCGCGTTTATAATTTTATATATATACTAGCTGTCCCGCGCGGTCTCACCCGCATTCCCGAGGAATCCCATGGATGCGGGATAAGTGAAAAATTAGTGCGTGGTATAGTATAGTATAGTTTGTACCTATTTGGCGTGGTGTTAGGACACTTACAATGAATCGACAAGTGCCGCTCAATTCCACGGCCTCTCCATTCCATCCGTCAGGTTCACCGCTAATTCGCATAGTGCGAGAATGAGACAATAAAAATGCTTGGAATAAATACCGCAAGCCTCAAGCCCGACATTGTTTATTTAGAAAACCCTACCGGGTATAGAAAATGCGTTCCACGCATCATAAGAAGAGTGAGCTACAGGCTCGTGCGGGCACCAGTGGCGGCAATACACGCGCGCAAGCCGCCCTGGCACGGACCAAAACCGTGACATCTCCCTAGACAAAGATGTCAATGATCCGTTGCAAGGAGCAAAAATCCACCAACCCTCTTAGTCAGACGAGGATCAATGCCAAACTGTTCAAGACATCGGGCCACCCGTATATAGATCACAGATACATATCATCCGTGATACCTATGTATTCTGTATATACAACATGTATGTGCTCCGTCTCCGTAACCATCCGGAAGAAATCATTCAAGCGATGGTGAAACCGCTTCAAACTGAGATTAACTTGGTGATTTCAATAGATTATGTCTGTCTCCTTAATTGTTATATTTTCTATACATATACCTAAATGATATTTAGTATAAACTTGTCAATAGTCACAGTGATAACAAATTGCGTGTTTAGTAGTTTCCCTTTAGTTTATTTTTTATTTCTAAGCCAGACTTAAGTAAGTCATGCTCACTTTAAGGCCTTTGCTTGCGGCGGCGTCGTGTGACGGGTCGCTCACTTCCCTCCAATATGGCGAGGAGGGCGATGGCTGCCACACGCGTCATACTTGTGAACAGGTGCTGCTTGTGGGGGTTGGTCTGCTTAAGTTTGCCATTTATTTATTTACTAATTAAATATAGATTCAGTCTACTTTGTAGTTTTGCCGCCGCGCCGGGGCACGCAATTGTTGTCAGTGCGATTAGAATGTAAATATTATGTAATGAATCTAAGCTTGTTTTGAAAAGAGTAATTGCTGAGTTTATTGCCGGCTCTTCTCAGCAAATGCAACCTTCCGAACCGGTATTAGAGTATTAGAGTCAGACTTTTCATAAGTGCCTGCGAAGGTCTATTTGAATAAATGATTTTGAATTTTTAAAATTTTGAATTTAATTTTTTGATTCAAATTAAAAAATCTAATTCAAAGTCCATTTTGTTTGCCATAAACCTACCTTCCACGAGGTGTAAGTAGCTGTTTATGGCGCGTGCACATTGTCGGCTGACATGCAAAACCTTTACATTATTTACTTAAACCTCTGGTGGATAAAGTAGGCAAAGTTTGAGCAATTAACTTATTAGCTTGTATCGTATAGAGAAAAAACAAGAATCACGCTGACATCCTAGCAACGGGCGTTTAGACCATTTATTTTTTGTCTCTGTCGACATTGTATATACCATTTTTGCTGAGAGTCGACCCTTGCGCACGTGCATGCTTGTCGACGGCGGGTAATAATTTAATGGTTGTTTTGTATAAGAAGTGGAGTATTGTTTTTTTGTTTTATGGGTGGATACCAAGTGTGGGAGCTCAATTGACCCATTAGAGGTCCTCTAACTAAGGAGTCATAATACTTGAAGTTGTGTTAAGATTAAGGGCCGGGTTTTTTTTTACTTATTTTTGTTGCGTGCGTTTTATATTTTTCGTAGCTTTAAGTTGAGATGTGCCTTCCTCGAAGTATCTGATTTAGTGTATTGATAACAGATGTCGGCGGAGTAGGCTCTGGTTTGGATGCCACGCTGGGGTGTGTACCTACGAGTCTAAGTTCGATCACGTCGGTCGTGCGTGGCTAAACTATGTCACTATAAGTATAGAGATAAACACGTTAACCGCGTTTATGGGGGGGAAGCAACATAGCGGCACTGTGTGTTACGGCAACGTGGTTAACTAGTAAGAAATTGGGATTAATTGATAACTTTGGGTACATGTACAGTACCACATCACGTCGTCCTTCTGTAGCTTAAACTTTGCCGGAGGCGGAGTGTGCTTGCTACTGAAAAATGATTTGGAATGCACCGAAAGAGAGGACTTGGTGGACATGTCAATTGATTGCATAATGGAACTCAGTGCAGTTTCCATACCGATGATTAACGTAGGTATTATGTATCCAATATTTAGTTGGAAGGGAAGGCCGATCGATATATTATATGATAAATTTGAGAAGTATTAGTACTGATTAAAATTTTAACGTTACCGTCACAGTACATTTATGAAAATATTATGTTTGTCCGTAAAAACTTAAATTTATTTGAAATTAATAGTAGCCGCCATAACTTCAATACAAGAAATAAAGATAAAATTGTGACACCTAGATTCAGGTTATCTAGAGCTAATAAGTCTTTTCTCGGAAATTGCGTTCGATTCTATAATAAAATCCCACTCGAAGTAACTAAAATGTCTTATGATAAATTCAAAGATTTCATAAAGCAGAGGTTAATTGACAAAGCCTACTATAAGGCGGCTCATTACGTGGAAGACAAGAATATATGGTTGTAGTAGCTTCTCTCTGCACTTGCATCCCCCTGGCTAAGTGACAATTGTACGAATAAGCATAAAATAATAATGTATATATTGTATAAGTATTTGGAAAAAAGCTGTAATATTAAAAGATCTTCCACAAAAAAAAAAAACCTTGCTGAGTTTCTTGCCGGAGTCTTCTCAGTTTAAGGGTATTCCGAACCGGTGGTAAATTCAACTGTATGTACATAACGTTCATAAGTGCCTTACTAGGGCCTAAACTGAATAAATGACTTTTTGATTTTGATTTTGATTTTGATAAATATGAATCATCATAAACCTTGGTTAGCGGTTAGAAACGTGACAATGACATCGGTTTCCACAAATTGGACGCGAGAACCAACGGGTCAATTGTGTTTTTTGTTGTTGTAGGTCTAAACGAATATAGTACCTATGTTACAGGAATGAGAAATTCAGGAAATGGAATATATATTTAATATAATAATGGATTGGAGTGGATAATGGACGTCCGCACTGATCGAACCGCTAGGGTAAATAATAAATAATGTTACACAATAGTATCCGACTCTAATCAGTCGGGTGAGCGCCGGTGAGGATACTATATGCCGGCCGTCGCGGCGCGGGCGTCGCGAGATTGCGATGTAAGTACAACTTCGTGTGAGATAAAGTATATCTTTCGGGAACGCATTTAAAAAACATGTGGCAAGCATAGCCACGGTATTATACGAACTAACTAACTAACCCTATCCTGCTACCTGCTAGTTAACCGCTCTTTTCAAGGAGGGATTGATCTTTTAGAATTACTCAAATTATCGATTATTGAAGCAATTAATGCGAAGGGTTCGAAACTAGACCCGAACAATATTGTGGGCCACCATGCTCTATTTCACATGGGACGAGTCACCAAGGACAAGGGTTTCCAGCAATATCAAGTGACAACTCCGATACAGCACTCACTATACCTACTTCCCGAGACGGAAGGAACGTCAACCACCGAGAAATCCAACAATATCACCGAACCGATTTGAAACCTACTTCAGCTATTCTGCCCACCTCGTCCAATATATTTGAAACTGGCTATCTAAATACATGCGGGAAGTATTCAGTAAAGTTAACGGTCATGAATCCGCTATCGGGATTTTATTGGACCTGACAGAAGGATATGCTAAGGTACCTGTATTGTTAGATAAACTATAATGACATATGGATTCGTGGGATATATTATTATGTAGATGGTTCAGCTTATACCTACATGGAAAGTCGTGCGCAGTTGGAGTGATCATAATCTCAGCATAAATCCTTCGAGAAAGAAAATTAATGCAACCTAGACCCTGCCAGAGGAGAGTTATTAGGCTTAGAAATGGTTATGCCAGAGTCGCGTGTTTCGCGTGCGCATGTGTATGGGTCCTATGCGGTATTCTTCTATAAAGCTAAACATAGTGGATAGAAGTGACGGGAATCTCGACATAATGCATATCGTCGTCTCAACTCAGCTGTTATTGCTGCTTAAATTTAATTTAATTTAATTAAATCTAGTTGATATGGAACAATCTCACCCATTTGGCTCGCAATATTCACAAACGTAAGCACAAGGCACTGGGAACACTTAAGCATTCGATGCGCGTCACAAAAAAGGACAGCGGGGCGCGCGCAGCACATGTGCGCGACCGCTCCCGACCGCTGTCAGAACCGAACTCAGGTCAAATTTCTTTTTATTAATTTTAGCAAAATATTTTTTTTTTGGATTCCTTAGCGAAACAGTTCGCTTAATGATCATGGGATTATCTACAAAAATTGCCCTTACACTTTTTTCCTAAGTTTCACCATTTCTGAGAAAAAGCGATTCTAAAATGTACTGAAGTTGAGGTAGTGAACTTGGCGTGTTTTTTAACGTGGCTTCCCCGGTTTTACCTCTGGCTAACTTGATCGGAGTACTCCTACTAGTAATTTTACGGCAAAATTTCACAGTAAAGTTTAGTTACATCGCCACATTGCCACGGAATCCTCATTGTGCAAGTTCGATTCGTCCTTGACAGATTTATTTAATTTACCTGTTCATAAATTATTATACCATAATCAAATATCAAAATGATTATATTATGCCATGAACAGTATAACATCATGGACATTTCCCATGATATCATCGCTGGTAATGAAAAGCTTTATTATTGCGCAATGTTGCTTGTGGTCTTAATTATGTTACAAACAATTGTTTAGATATTATCTTCTTAAGTAACTTATACATGTCGTTGTTTTGGTCAGCAACGAGCGACTCACGGTTGATAATACAAATGATACTGGTGCTAAAAAATATACCTTTTTTAAAATAATAAATATAGTAATAATATTAATTGGAAAATCATGTAATAAGTTAAAGTATAGTAATACTCAACGGGAGTGCGAGGGATTAAAGGGGTGGGGCGGCGGCGGCTTGCGCCTAGCTCTAGCCTTGCACGTTCCTAGTGACCGTACCTTGCGGTAATTTTTGTTTAAATTGAATAAGGTATGTTTCAATGCATTTACAGTATTTAATGGAATTAAGGTCATTTTAGGAAAATATATTTTTTGTACTTCCGCCCCTGTGTCGCTCGTTGATGACCAAAAAATCATCCTGTATTACTATGATGGTAAAAGCTTTTTATTTCACATTTTATTTAAGTTACTTCATGATGATGATGATTAGCACTATACTCAGCCAGTACAACTACCGACCCATGTCCTATACAAAAATTCAAGCATCAACCACCATGCAACAATTTCTTTAAGGCAATGATATCTCAGTGGTATCGGATACTGAGGCGTAGGTCCCAGGTTCGAACCCTACAATAGCTTAAGCTTTCGGTGAAGGAAAACATCGTGAGGAAACCATAGCACGGTGGTAGGGTAGGTACTTTTTAGTACCCACATGACTGGCTACCACCCTCAAGTCGAAAATCTGTCGCCAAGCACCTATCGGTGTGTTCCGACAGCTGCACTTGAGAGCAAGTACCTGCTAGGCTTTGTATGTGCACCACCTTCGGCCACATCATCACTTAATTATTGAGATTGTGGTCAAACACAGGATTTATAACAGTAAAAAAAAACGGGTTGCAGTCCGGGAGTGCCGGCAGAAGTGAAAACTTGAATATTAACGTTGTGCATTTTTGAAAATAGACATAGTGTTTTTATACAAGGGAAAGCTAGTTCAAGTTACATGTACATATAATACTTTTGAATAAGATTTTTTTATTAATTTAAAATGGGAACAAACCTTCCGGCTAGCTAGAGAATATTATAAGAATTTGAACATAACCCCAGTATAAATACAGTCTAATTTGCAACTACTCTCCCTCCGTCTTACGAATTTCCGATCAGGGTCACGTGACATCTGACGCGAGTTTAACATTTTTTACCCATCCCAAAAAGTGCACAACGCCGCTAAAGAAGTTTTCACTTCAAAAACTTGGAATAGTTTTAAACACGGATATACCGAGGAGTGCGTGGTATATAGGAGTGACACGCTCTGAGATGGGAGAGGACGGCCAGCCAGCCGCAGCCAGCTAACCACAATCGATCGACTATTCATATATAATTACTATCGAACTTGGCGCCCGTTGAGATCTACACCATTTTATCAGCGACACGACGCCTACAACCCCGACTGTTGTTTTCACCGGACTTGTCCCCGTTTTCACATTTATGTTTTTGGTGGGACACTTTGATTACGCAATACGCTTTCTGTTTACATGTTCTGCTAAATTATGACCTTCATTATTCACATTTTATGCATAATCTGGGGGCACGGTAGTGCTCCCCGCCAAGACAGCCAAGCGAAGCGAAAGGGCACTACCTACCTTTTCTCGAAGCGCTTCGTCGTTTTTTTGAACCCTCATAACTTGGGTTAGGATTATACCAGATAAACAAAATTCTCAGGACATGATGTCAATAGTAAACTTATTAAACATGTTAAGTTTCAATAACAAAGCTCTTATACTTTAGATTTTATTGATATCTAAAAAACCCCGATTTCGTCACTGACTCACTGATGATCATCAAAACTCATAGGGTACTTCCTGAAGTCCTAGAAAGCTGAAATTTGGTATGTAAGCTTGTATTAGTACACAAACAACAAAAAAATTATAAAACTTGGAAATTTCAATAAAAAAAAAAACATAACCAACTTACAAAAAGAAGTGAAATCCCACCAAAAACATTTTTATGTAAAATTTTGCCGCCAAGACATAATGGCTCGTACTGTCAAAAAGTTATCAGATCCCATGTAGAGCCAAGCTTATAACTCCACATGCACTTACTCTACAAACCCTAACTTCACAAACTCTACACACCGTAGTCAAAATATGTGGCTTGGCCGTTTCAATACTACAAGAACTATTGAATAACAAAAAAGTAATGAACAGTGAATACATTTTTCACCTTACTCCCATGTGACGGTAGCGAAACGGCCAAGCCACATATTTTGACTACGGTGTGTAGAGTTTGTGAAGTTGGGGCTTGTAGAGTAAGTGCATGTGGAGTTATAAGCTTGGCTCTACATGGGATCTGATAACTTTTTGACAGCACGAGCCATTATGTCTTGGCGGCAAAATTTTACATAAAAATGTTTTTGGTGGGATAATAGTTTCCTGTTTTCATTGTTATGTTATCTGAGGAACAAAGTCATAATATAACATCATTAATTTTTGTTGCTAAAAATATGTTATTTTCCCCTTGTTTTTATAAATATCCAAATGAGTGTATTATCAATAGTTTAGATGTTTGGCTGTTTGTGACTCGATCATGCAGAAACAGCTAAACTAATTTGGATGAAATATGACATACATACTGTTTTGTATTATGAGCGTAATTTGCTGACTCTGCGCGACTGCGATCGCGCCACATGTCATATTTAGTGCTTGAAAGGCATTCAAACAGGACACACGCGTTTCTATTACATTTCGCCATCAGTATCGTGACATGGGCATAAGGTGAAAAATGTATTCACTGTTCATTACTTTTCTGTTATACAATAGTTCTTGTAGTAGCAAGACGGCCAAGCCACACATATATTTTGATTAAGTTGTAGAGTTTGTTATGTTAGGACTTGCAGAGTTAGGACTTGCAGAGTTAGGGCTTGTAGAGTTATAAGATTGGCTCTACATGAGATCTGATAACTTTTTGACAGAGCGAGCCATACGGTCTCGTCTTGGCAACATTTTACATGATAATGTTTTCAAGAGATCGTTTTCAATCTCTTACGAATGTCCTCATTTCGGACCCTGTCACTATTCTATCTACACTAAAAATTATAAAGAGTATAAGTTTGTATGTTTGCTTGTAGGAGGTTATCTCCGGAACTATTGTACCGATTTTGAAAATTCTTTTAATAATAGAAAGCTACATTAGCCTCAAATGATACATGCTACATCGAAGGAACGCGGATTAAACCGAGGGGCACACTTAGTGAGAAAAAGAGAAGTTTACAAACCTGTATCAAATCTATGTTTATTGTGTCGACTAGGTAGATCCTGATTGTCGACGTGTCCGAACGTGCGGAACCCGACCGCGAATTGTGCGTACGGACTTATCTCGTACAGTTCTAAAAATAAAAACATTCTATTAGAATTTTGCGGTTTTCCTTAGAATTTACAGGGCTAAGTTTATGTATAATACCAAAGGAGATTGACCAGATTTGGGCCCACTATTGTGTCATCGAGTGTCTTAATCAAATATGATTCAAAAATCAAGTCTTATTTTATTATGTTCACTCACAAAATATTGATATTTTTCTAACCCGAGGATTAAAAACAAAATTAATAATATATTCGCTTGAATTCCTTTACACTTCCGCACCACAGATATCTGAAACCGTACGCAATACGGATCACAGTTTTATTAATATCGAATGTTGCCAGGTGTTAAATTAGGTTTATCGTAGTTAAAAACGAGCTACATATCTTAATCATATAAAAATCTTTTTCTGTTGAATAACGCTAGTAATGATGAAACGAGATTACGAGAGTGATATTAGATATATTCGTCGGTTAATGCAGCAGAAATGCCAAATACCTACACATTTTATTTTTATTGACATTAAATAATAATTGTGTTTGATGACAATGATTATTTTCCCAACAGTATGTTATGATTAAAATAATAGTAACAAGTAACATAAAATAATTTCTTAAAAGTATTAATTTATTTTATGAAAACAAAAATCTTCTTAGTTTTATGTTTGGCAACCAAATCCTTTTTACGGGGACTTATTTTTGCCAGTGTCGAGTTACATTATAAATAGGTAAGTTTGGCAACTAAATCTTTTTATGAGGACTTATTTTTGCCTGTGTCGAGTTATATTATAAATAGGTAAGTTTGACAACCAAATCTTTTTATGAGGACTTATTTTTGCCAGTGTCGAGTTATATTTTTAATAGGTAAGTTTGGCAACGAAATCTTATTTATGAGGACTTATTTTTGCTAGTGTCAGATTATATTCTAGTTCTAGTTACAAAATAAAACATTTTCATATAGTCCGCACTATCAGTCACCGTCCATAACAGACATATTTTAGTAAAATAGTTGTACTAATACTTCTCACGGACCTTTTGAGACAACTTGAAATCTCACAATATGCATAATTCGTTTCACTTCACTAGTGCACATAGATTTATCTATATTGGATAAAACTCCACTGATTGCCGGATTCTTCTCAGTTGAAGGCCGAGTTCCGAACCGGTGGTAACTTCAGTAAATTTGACCTTCATAAGTGCCCTTCTGGGGCCTAAATTGAATAAATGGCTTTGACTTTGACTTTGACTGATAATATGCAATAAACCTCAAAATACAGGAATTTATGGAAATAAAACGAAAACGCTACGTGACTTTGCAAGTTCCCGCCAAAAAGTCTAGCATACCTATGTTTAATCTTTCGCAAAACATTAAAATAAACACAAATGGATTTTTTTAGTGGCATTACTGACTTACTACTTCTAAACCATTGAAATACTAAAACAAAGTATGTAAATAACCATTTTTTTTGCATTTAAAAACCTTAAATTCTGCATTAGAAAAAAGAAAAATACTCGTAAACCCGGGTCAGAAAATTTAAACTGTTTACTGATTATGAAATATAGTATTTTATCTACAAAATAAAAAATAAATCATTGTGACACAAAAAAAAACGAAGTGGGCCCAACTCCCCTTAGAAAACGGTCATTCTCCTTTACAGTTAAGTGCATAGTTTAGTTATGCTTTCCTGTTATATTTTAAGATTTTTTCTCTCCAGAGCATTATGGTAGATTGACGTCAGAATGACGCATTCGAGTTTTATCAAATGCTAAAATATACAGAAATAATTAGTTTATTTTTAATTTTAACTTTTGCGCTGACAAACTTTCACAATTAATATTCTGAGATTTGCACAAATCGAGGCTAGCCTAACTGTTCATTTTCAACTTTTTGTTACGGAACCCTAAAAAGTTACGTGGGGGCCAACCACCATCTCTTAAAATATTTGTATTTTTTTATTTATTTATTCTTAAGAGATCGACCAGCATTACAATTTCTTGTTTACAAAATAATTGACCTTTTTATAAAAGCTAAAATAGATCTCCTAAATTAAGGCCTTATAAACCTTACTTGTCTTTTGTCCTTTTTTGACTTTTTTTCGGATGTCAAAGAACACAAGTTTAGTCCCATAAACTTATTTGGCCCGGTGTGGCCAAAAAAGGAACTAGCGACGCCATTATTCGCCATTGGTCAAAGAGAATATAACCACTACGTTCATTGGTTGTTTGCTCAAACCAATGCGATAACACCGATTCTCTCACCGGGCCAGATAAGTTTGTGTAAAGTTATAATATTTTCAACACACTTGCTCGTAAAGTGACATTTATTGTACCGTTTTTAGTATCTTAATGCAGCTTACTAGTGCTTTTTACTTTACATTACTGCACAGTTTTAAGATAAGTATAATCCCGATTATGTTAAGTGTGTATCTGACTGATATGTGTGTAGACGAAGCATTCATCAGGCGGGCCGTATGCTTGTTTGCTACCTAAGTAGTATAAAAAAAAGCATTCTTAATTTAAACGGGTAAAAAAGTTTGACAGCGCATTACTGTCCAAAAAATCTTTTTTTCCGCGCCATATTTGTTGCTGTTCTCATTATGTGGTTGATGATTATCAAAAAATCTACTAAAAAAATATAAGTCTGATTTTTCCTCGCAAGTGTGTTGAAAAACGTCGTATGACACGCGTGTGCATTGAGAATTACACTCTCGGCTCTCTAATCGCGTTAATAAAAATAATAAAAATAATCGCTTAATTCTGCCTCATCTGTAATTACCAATTTTGCACACATGTATCATAATGTACTATTATAGTTTAAGAGCACTCAATTCGCCATACTTTTCATACAAAACCTGTACTTATTATGGCGTTGTTAAACATTTTTCGTTAGATGTTTTGGACAAATTCGTATCTCGTGTAATATGTCTAGCCGTGTATCTAAGCGAAATTAAAAAAAAATGTGAAACAAATTCAGTAAAAGCGTCCGAAAAACAGCGTTTTTGCTCAAATTTTACCTGAACTTTGGCCATATCTAATGTACCTATAAATTATAAAAGTAAAGAAAACATTTAGATATCAGGCTTGCAAATGTGTTGGAGATTCTAAATAACTAACTTTTTTTTCACAAACTTGTAAGATTGTTTCACAAGAAGTATACTCCTGGAACAAGTTTTATGATATGCGAAATCATGAATGACGACCTAGCGAAGCGGGCGCGAGTGATCAGCGGAATTTACCGACTGATAACCGACGGCTCTGATGCTGTCTCTCTTTTTTCGCAGTCAAAAATTACGTTGGATGAAACAACAAGCTTTTAGACTATGCTTGCGTTGAAGTTGTGCCGGCCACAGAGGGCCGCCTTAAGAGATGGTGGTTGGCCCTCTGTCAGCCTCTTCATCTAACACAGACGTAAAGACATACTCACCATGTTTACTATTGTTCCTCATGTGTATAGGAGCGCTGTATATCCTATTCTGTGCATTTATGGCGTTTTCCTTCACGTTAGCTAAGTTAGTATGTGAAGTATTCGCGGTAAGGTTCCCGCTTTCCGACTTGTTGTCCACTGTTATTGAGTCGCGGTATTCTGTTAGATTCCCGCTCCTGAAAATGGAAAATCTCGATAATTTTGTTTTTTGAAGTGAAAACTTGTTTAGCGGCGTTGTGCACTTTTTGGGATGGGTAAAAAATGTTAAACTCACGTCAGATGTCACGTGACCCTGAACGATCGAAATTCGTAAGACGGAGGGAGAGTAGTTGCAAATTAGACTGTATTTATACTGGGTTTATGTTCAAATTCTTATAATAGTCTCTAGCTAGCCGGAAGGTAGGTACCATTTTTGTTCCCATTTTAAGTTAATAAAAAAATCTTATTCAAAAGTATTATATGTACATGTATCTTGAACTAGCTTTCCCTTGTATAAAAACACTTTGTGAAAAATGTCTAGTTTCAAAAATGCACAACGTTAATATTCAAGTTTTCACTTCTGCCGGCACTCCCGGAGTGTAACCCGTTGTTTTTTTCGTAGAATCAGTTTTTGGCAATTTCCATTAGATACCGAACCTGCTCACAAAATTTCACGAGAATAGGTTGAGAATTGCGACCTGTAGAGGAGAACAGCCGGAAATACTTCGGACATCCGGACATACGAAAGCATTTTTGGCCAAGCTTGAAGCGTCTCCGACGCGGACGCTTCGCTCGCTCGGTCAATAAAGTACTACATTAATAAAAACCAGCCAAGAGTCTGACTCTGATTCACGCACCGAGGGTTCCGACCTTATATTTACACCAATGTCTATCTAATTAACCGACTTCAAAAAAGGAGGAGGTTCTCAATTCGAATGTATTTTTTTTTAATGTTTTTTACCTCATAACTCCGTCGTTTATTAACCGATTTGGAAAATTCTTTTTTTATTTGAAAGGGTACACTTTTCGTTTGGTCCCATTGTCATCAGATCAGGATTTGATTACTTCTTAGTGTACTTTGAAGTCGGTTTAAGTTTTTTGTAAAACAGTCCAATTATTATTCATCATAAGTCAGAAACAATGCATTATAAAAGAAAATAAAATCATTTCCTTATTTTGTAATGTACAAATGAAGCTCTTTCATATGACACCCCATTTAAACTTGTAGTCCCTTTGAAATTTCGGCCCCTTTTGCAAAGAAACTAAAAAAAAAAATCTTTTAATTTGCAATATGATTGTGTAAGCAATATT
This sequence comes from Polyploca ridens, assembly GCA_951394255.1. NCBI lineage: Eukaryota > Metazoa > Arthropoda > Insecta > Lepidoptera > Drepanidae > Polyploca > Polyploca ridens. The sequence continues at coordinate 2,698,048 of OX596267.1, forward strand.
TGTAACTATTCCAAATTTCTAATCAATACCATCAGTGATTGCTGAAATTGCGATGTGACAGACGGACAGACGAAGTGGCACCATAAGGATTCCTTTTTACCTTTATGGTTAGGAATCCTAAAATGGTAAAAACGAATTGAACCTTACCTTTGTCTCCTGACCAAGATATAGATGCAGCTGAGGAGACATATGGTGAGCAGTACGCAGCTACAGACGATCACCAGCATGTTGATGTCGAACAGGTCTGATGGGGGGCCTACTTCACCTGGAACATTCAGACAAATATTATTAACCGACGTGGTTCTCAATGCGGTTGTCTATTTTTTTTTTGAAGTGAAAACTTCTTTAGCTGCGTTGTGCACTTTTTGGGATGGGCAAAAAATGTTAAACTCGCGTCAAGTGTCACGTGACCCAGATCGAATATTCGTAAGACGGAGGGAGAGTAGGTGAAAATTAGACTGTATTTATACTGAGGTTATGTTCATATTCTTATAATATTGTCTAACTAGCCGGAAGGTAGGTACCATTTTTGTTCTCATTTTAAGTTAATAAACAAATCTTATTCAAAAGTATTATATGTACATATATTTAAAACTAGCTTTCCAAAAACAATAATAGTACTCGTGCCCCATGAATTGTGCAAATCGCATAACCGAATGCGAGCGCGGTCAGTTATAATATCGACTATACACTTAGTACTATGTGTCAACAATACTAGAAAGAAATAAACATTTATTGGAAACAACAAAATACCACAATATACAACAATACAATACATTTATAAGACAACTAAGTAGCTTCGTTCGCGTGGTACTACCCTACCCTGCGGTGCTACCCTACCCTACCCTATCTAAATCATCCAGGGCGTCACCCAAACGCATACAAAAAATTCAACTGTACTTGTGTTTGTCACTGAACTCCACCTAAACGGCTGGACCGATTTGAATGAATTTTTTGGATGGTTTAGATTCACAAATCAGCCCGGCAGATGGCGCTGCAGTTGATACATCTGGGGCGCCAACCAAACGCATACAAAAAAATCATTCAAATCGGTCCAGCCGTTTAGGAGGAATTCAGTGACATACACACGTACAGTAGAATTTTATATATAAAGATAATACGCCCCATGATGAAGGTTAAAGGAATTCTGACATCTGTTGTAAATTTGCATAGCTCCACCTGATGGTAAGTGGTCACCGACGCGTATAGATATTAGCAATACCAAGGCCGTTTTGCCGACCTACCTATTTCATTAATCTTTATAATATACATACAGATTTTTAACAGATACCTCCATGTAATTTTAATACCCTCACGGGTAAGATGCGTTTCAATAACAAAACAGTTTTTCTTCATATTATTATGTGTGTACCTTAAGGCGGCCCTCTGCGGCCGGCGCAACTTCAACGCAAGCATAGTCTAAAAGCTTGTTGTTTCATCCAACGTAATGTTTGACTGCGAAAAAATAGAGACAGCATCAGAGCCGTCGGTTATCAGTCGGTAAATTCCGCTGATCACTTGCGGCCGCTTCGCTAGGTCGTCATTCATGATTTCGCATTCATAAAACTTGTTCCAGGAGTATACTTCTTGTGAAAAAATCTTACAAGTTTGTGAAAAAAAGGTAAGTTATTTAGAATCTCCAATACATTTGCAAGCCTGGTATCTAAATGTTTTCTTTACTTTAACAATTTATAGGTACATTAGGCCAAAGTTCAGGCAAAAACGCTATTTTTCGGAGGCTTTATTTTAGGCTTAATTACGCCTAGATACACGGCTAGATATAGTGCACAAGATACTAATTTGTTCAAAACATCTAACGAAAAATGTTTAACAACGCCATAATAAGTACAGAGGTTTTGTATGAAAAGTATGACGAATTGAGTCCTCTTAATAAATCATTGGGAAGCCCCCCGCGCGCTCATCCGAGTTAGACGTACGTTGAAGTGTTCCGCAAATTATTATTGATTAAAAATATATATGCGAGTTTTTACATAAACAATATACATCCACCTGTGCCTGAAGTGATTTACTGTGAATAAGTGTTAAAACATCTGTTCTTAGTGCATAAACTAAAGAAATATCACGAAATAAACTAAACAATTTGAAGTGAATTCGAAGTGGATATTGTGCGATAAAGGGTACTCCGATACTTCTATCCCACAAACAGTACTTTTTGTGGTGCCTACCTCGCCACTAACTACTAAATCGTCATTGTTGTACCTCTGTCTCACATAAAGAACCAGCTTTTCACGAACGAATATCAACCCCCAGTGGCGCAGCGCATAAGGCGCTTAGTCAAACATACTTAACAGCGATGCGCGAGACGTGAGTTCGAGCCTCACTTATTTTACGTTTCGAGTATTTGCTCCTTTTCTACAATTGATAATAACAACCAGAAGAAGCTATCTATCACATACATTATTATATGAATAAATATTTTAAATAAATCTCGAAAATAAAATAGCAACGACATCTATTTGGATCCAAGTAGAAACACTGTCATTGCCTACAGTGACATCTACGAAACTAATTCCATACCATCTAATATTCGAACCATCAAACTATACATTTATCCTGAAAGATGGCGCTGTGTGCAGGATGCCAACAAAATATTCCTGATAGACAGTTCCTTAAATGTTGCATGTGCGATGATTGTTACGATTTGGAATGTGCGAACGTATCTGAGAAACGCTTCTATAACACCATGACTATAGACCATAAAAAGAAATGGAAATGTCAGGGATGTGTCTGCAAAATGCCGAAAACAAATAACTCCAATACCCCAGTTAGGCTGGTTTCTCCAGATATTAATGTTACTACGAGAAGAAGAAATATTGATATAAACCCCATTGAATACGTCAACCAAAGCATACAAAATGACCTCACAGTTGATGAAATCGCAGATAATACACAAACAATCCAATTGAAAGAACCAAACGAACTCTTAACTCTAGATAAAATCAGCCAATTATTAGATACGAAACTAGAAAAAATTAAAACAAGCATACTCACGGATATGAAGAATACTATTCAAGAAGAATTTAATATTGCTATAGAAAAATTAAAATACGATGTAGAACAAAAAACAAACACTCTAAATAATGATCAAAAAACAATAAAAGATAAAATTTGTGCCATGAACTTGAAAATTGAAAATATTGAAGAACAAATGAGTGAGCTTGTAAATTCGAGGAAAATAGTACTTTACGGACTGACAGAACAACATTATGAGACAGAATATGACCTTTATGACCGAGTCTCTAGAGTATTTCAAGATATCATGGATATAGACATCAACCCCTACATCGAAGAAATAAAACGTGTTGGAAAAAAAGGAACCCGAAGACCATTAGCAATCGAGCTTATTAGTAAAAGAATGACAAAGTACATAATGGAAAACACTAAACATTTTAAAAACACAGGAATAGCAGTTGACCTATATTTGGAGGGGAAACAATTGAGGGCGCGCAATTTGCTTATTCAAGGTCTACATACGGCCCGAAAAAATGGTAAACATGCAGTCATCAGACATGGTAAGCTTATTGTGAATGGAAAAGAAGTCTTAGTCTCTGATACATCAGTGAATGAAATGACAACCCCACAAGAAACCAACAAGAGCTTTGATGATGGTCAAAATGAAGAGCCTAAACAGTCATATTACAACCAAACAGGAAAAAGAACAATAAACAATCAGACTTTTCGCTAGTAAGCTTATTATTGTATTTCAAAACATCCAAAGCATGGGAAATAAGTTACACCTTATCGAACACATATTACTAGATTCCAATATTGACATACTTTTGCTATCTGAGATATGGAAAAATGAATATTTTTGTAACTCTATTGTAATACCCGACTATAAATTTGCATCTATATACTGTAGGAAAAATTACGAGGGTGGAGGAGTCTGTATTTTGTTGAAAGATTCCATAGAATTCATAGAAAGAAGAGATATTGTTGATTTTTCTGTCGAATTTATAATAGAATTTAGTGCAATAGAAATACCAAAATTAAATACTATTATTATAGGCTTATACAGGGCAGACCGTGATATTACCATATTTTATGAACAAATTAATAAAATGCTGAAAAAACTCAATTTTAAAGATAAAAGTAAATACATAGTGATTTCAATATAAATCTCAATAGAAAAAATAAACAATCAACAGAATTATTAAACACAATGCGCTCATTTAACTTAGAACAATTAATTCACGAACCGACACGAGTAACTAAAACAACAGCATCGTGTATTGATTTAATATTTACAAACCATAAACCACTAGCAGAAGAATCGTATGTCATTGATTATGGTCTTTCTGATCATAAAGCTACACACTTAAAACTGAAATCAGAAAATTCATCACATAACAATAATAGCATACTACATAAACAAAAGAGATTATTTACAAAAAACAATATTAATCTATTTGAAAAAGAATTAAGAGAAACACAGTGGGATAATATAATAAATAAAAATAATAACATCGACGAAAACTACAATTCATTCCAAATAACAATACAAAATCTTCTAAATAAGTATATACCAATCCAAATCCTGAAAATAAAAAATAAACGTAAAAAAAGTTGGATAACAACCGGACTTAAAAAATCATGTATACACAAAAGATTATTGAAAATACTCCTTAACGAAACAAAAAGCGAAGTTATTAAAAACTACTATAAATTATTTAATACTAATTTACTAAAAATAATAACAACTATAACAAACTAATATTAGAACTAATATAATAAGAATAAAAATATGTACAATTACGGGGCGTCAAAAAATTCGTCCACATCGCTGTCAACAGGAAAAGTGCCCAGAAGGCTGGCAGCATTGCCACGTTGGATGGCAATGCTGATTCTTTGGCCAAAAAAAAGGCCAGCCCTCTGGTCTCGTGAAGAGTCGACCAATCGCTTGGCGATATCCCGAAATAATAGGTGCGCACTCGGACCCCATGGCCCTAGTGTTTCAACCCCAAACGGCTCAAACACATAATTACCAATTAAATTGTTGTATTTGCGCCGTTTGAGGTTTTCAGCACCTGCAGCAGCCGCTCCAGCGCAGCACACCGTGCTAGGAAGATGGGATGGTGCAAGGGTGTCGACGCAAGTTGCGTCCCACACCAAAGACCTACCCTTCTTCCATGGCATTATAGTCATACCATCTGGTCTCTTCCCATCGACGCGTGCCAGGCCATTAGGTTCTAAGACAGCTGGCACCCCGACGGTGGCAAGAGCACGACGGATGAGATCATTAATGCTAGCGTGCCGCGCTATCCGACCTGCACTCTTACTACAAGAAAGGCCATGGTGTCCGAGGCAGTCGACTGCTTCACCGCATTGACAGCGATGTGGAGCCCCACAAGGAGCGCCCAAACGCAGACATGTAGCGAGTCGGAAGGTTGTGTCACCTAGCATAGTGCCTATGTTAGGCGACGGTAGTGCCTGAAGCCAGAGGCCCGACTCCCACTCACCCACAGCCAGCAGGCGGGCACGCTCAGCAGTATTGGTAGACGTATTAATAAGATTATTCCGTACCAACCTGCAGAGCGGCTCATCCCACTGTCTCTGGGAAAATGGGTTCTCGGGCCGAACCGTATCCGGGCAAGCCACTTTCCAGGCGTTCTCTGCGTCCGTCAAACACGGCACTTCCGAGTCAACCAGGGAAAGAGCTAAAATTTTTCTGGTTAGCTTTTCAGTGCTGTGGACAGAAGACAGGAACGCTGGTAAGCTTACACTAGAAATTTTGCGGACGCCGAGGCCACCAAAACGAATTGGTAGGGTGGCTTGCAGCCACGCTCGGTCGTCCAAGGCCACATTAAGAATGGATGTTAACGTGTTGCGAATAATTTGGTCAATTTTGTCCAAAAGTTGTGGTTTCTTCCAAAGAGGAGAAGAACGGAGAAAATACATAAAATTTGGACCGAAACAGCAATATCTGATAAGGGTGAATGCCGAATGTAAATTAATTTTGGAGAGTCTATCCGAAATATCATTAAAATTTTTGATTTTATCTTCGATGAAAGATGAAAAACTTTCTTCTAAAATAGGGGAACCTAGGAGGTGCAGGGAACTTTTTTCTAAGATTTTGATTTGAGGGGCTATTGCATTAAATTTATCTAATGTCGATTGTCTATCGGTAACGTCAGAGAGGTAAATTTCACACTTTGAGGGGTTAAGTTCCAGGCCAATAGATTTAAATTTCTGTTTGAGGAGTTGCAGGTCATTCAAAACGGTGTCAACGTCACCTCCTAGCGTTCCATCATCTAAATACCACACGTTAAATTTTGAATTTAGTTGTTGGATTATGGGATGAATAGCCAAACTGAAAATGACAGGCCCGAGAGGGTCACCTTGTTGGCAACCAACTGCAGATTCCAAAATGTTGTCCTTATATAATAATTTTGATGGATGCCTATAACATTGCCACATAAAACCATAAATTTCGGGTAGTTCTTTTTTGACTTCAGCCAACAAAGTGTCCCTGTTCACGGAGTTGAATGCGTTTTTGACGTCAACCTTGAGAATGACCTCACCTTTATTTGAGTTAAGAAACGAGGATAAGGCATGTACGGCAGCCTCACAGCCCCCTCTGGAACCAAAACCAAGTTGAAGGGGCTGGAACTTTGTTGCAAGCGATTCGCTATACACCTTGCAACATATTTTGGCTGCCAAACGTCTGTAGGTGCAACCGACAGCAATGGGACGAATGCCGCCGTCCCTCTTGCATAAGGCACACAGGTTAGCCCCATATAAGACATTGACGATGGCATCGTTCACGCCGCCGGAGAGCATTAAGTTGATCAGAACCGCAAGCTCCTTCAAGAGAGACTCACCAGCTTCCCCGGCGCCTGAACTCAACAAATCTTTCAAATGCTGTGGAGTCAGGCCGTCGAGGCCGCCGGCAGAACCACTCCGGAAAGAGCTCACGGCTGCGATCAACTGCGGGGCTGTAATTTGGAAAATAGATGAATCCTGAACAAGGGGGTCGGGGTGGACGGGTGGGTCGGGGAAGGTGAGACCATCCGCAGGCGCTGGGTGTTTACTCTCTAGGGCTGCAAGAGTCTCCGGAGAGTAAGGCGCCACCACATCACTGCTGAACAGTAGTCTAGCCGCCCCCCTTATATCACCCTCACTTAACTTGGATTCCACAAATGCCTTTCTGAGAAATATTAAAAAAAGGTAATTTGGAGCCTAAAATGCGGGCCGAATTGTTGCAGTTTTCTTTAATTTGGTTTGTTAATGATTTTTGATTTGCCAAATTTTTTTGTACATAAGGGAAGGTGAGTAAGTGCTCCCAGGCACTTTGTGAGTTCTCCTGGGTCGCGTGATGAACACATCGCGCTAAACTTAGAGCAACAGAGTGCCTTGCGCCGCGGGGAACTCTTTTTAGGACTGGAGTTGAATTTTTGAATTTAGACAATGTTTTCCACAAATTTTCTTCAAAAGGTCTTGATGTCGGGAATGTGGCTGTCGGGGATGTGGCTGGGGGGCACAAAGGTACACTATGAGGTTTGTGGACCTTGCCATAGTGAATCTTAAGCCCCCGTTCGCCTTTGAAAAAACGAGCCTGGGAGCAATGTGGGCATCTTACCAGCTGAACATCCAGTGATGTGATAGGTTGACTGGCACTAATTATTCCGACGTCGCTACAGCCGGCGCCAAACATAAAATAGAGTAGTTACACTTACACAAGACTTACGAAATATCACAAAAGTATAAACACTAATAAGTAACTATAAAATTCACTCACAAAAAACATAATTAATTATAAATAAACAAAACGAAAATGTCTGTGGTTGCCTAGCGACCGAGTGCGGCGCAATCGCGCTGGGGCGGCCTGGAGCGCCGCCGCGCCAGCCTCGCCATCATTTTAACGCAGCGCAGCCCTGGTTGCGATGACAGAATGTGTCGCGTTGCGTCCAAACTTATGATTATCACAAACTAAGCCGCTGTGAAGCGTATGAGGCGCACGTACAATAAACCTCCAACTGCTGAGCAGAACACAGATGCGCTCTCTTCGCTTTTCACGGCAGAAAAAAATCGTGTCCATCAAAGGCACCACCCACCTATTTTTGTAATTTGAACGCCGTCCGATGAATACAACAAAAATAGACGAAACAAAGACTTTTTGTTGTCTTGTAATGTTTTGCACCAAATTAGTTATTATATATATAGTAAATTAGCACATAATAATTATTATTTCCTTTTGGAAAAAAAAATTCAACACCTTGACGTGCGCTGACTTGACGTAAATAGAATTAATTAAACGTAATTATTTAATAGAATTTTAAAGCGAAGTGTAAAAATTTCGAAACGGCTAATTTTTATCAAACAAATGGCAAACTCAGATAATAAAATAAAAACAATGTGGAACATCATTAATAATAAAAAAGGAAAAATAAAGCAACGTATCTATAAAAACATTCAATTAGTCATTGATGACGAAATGATAAAATGTCCACGAAAAATAGCTAATTTATTTAATGATCACTTTGCTACTGTTGGAGAAAGCAAAAACAAAAATTTTAGGACGACTAGTGATCCTGTAAAAAATTCCCCACTTAACTCTTTGTATTTAAATCCCGTTACCCAAAAAGAAGTCCTAAAAATTATTCAACACACAAAAAATAAACATAGTTGCGGCGTAGACGACATACCACCAATACTAATAAAAAAATGCGCACAATTGCTGTCAGAACCTCTAGCTTCATTAATAAATCAAAGCTTCAACGAAGGCCAATTCCCAGACTTGTTAAAAATTTCATTGATAAAACCAATTTTTAAAAAGGAAGATATTATAAATCCTAACAATTATCGACCAATAGCATTACTTCCCACGTTTTCAAAGATTTTTGAAAAAGCTATGTGCAACAGATTATATAACTTTCTTGAAAAATATAAAATTCTCGACGACTGTCAGAACGGCTTCAGGAAGTCAAGATCTACTTCATTGGCGGTATATAAATACATTCAAATGGCCCTTCAAAATATAAATGACAAAAAGTATACCGTAGGACTGCTAATAGATATGACAAAAGCATATGACAAAGTGTCATTCGAAATTCTACTGTCTAAATTACATGGTTCTGGAATACGTGGCCCAGCTTATAATTGGTTTAAGTCGTACCTTAACAACAGAGTGCAGTTAGTCCAAATTGAACACCATAATATTATAACAAATGAAATAGAAATAATACGATCACAACGAAGACAATTAACTTGCTCTATCCCTCAAGGAAGTGTATTAGGCTGTGTCCTTTTTTTGATATATATTAACGACCTTCCAAAAATAATCAATAAAGACCTAGCATTACCAATTTTATTCGCAGATGACGTCTCGATTTTAATGAAATTTGAAAACAGTTTAAATATAAATCCTAAGATCAACAATACCCTTAACGACATAAAACTTTGGCTTCAAGACCATAACTTAGAAATAAATTTAAATAAAACTAAAATCATACAATTTCGACCTTACACAAAAGCCCCATTAGATATTAATATAAGACTTGAAAACACACAAATAGATACAGTAGACACTTTCAATTTACTAGGTCTCAATATAGACACAAACATTAACTGGAAAACTCACATAGAACAAATTAAATCGAAACTATCAAAATTTACATATGCCCTCTTTCAAATTAAATATAGTACAAATACAGCAACCGCACTATCGGCCTATTACGCATACGCATACTCGTGGCTAAAATACGGAATTATGTTGTGGGGAAATAGTGTAAATGCTAACGAACTATTTCTCCTACAAAAGAAGTGTGTCAGAATAATATCACAAATAAATAATACACAAAGTTGCAGACCATATTTTATAAAATTCGAATTACAAACATTAACTTCAATATATATACACGACATTTGTACATTTGTGTTTAAGAATAACGATCTATTTATAAAAATAAAGGAAACTCATAATAGAAACACACGACACAAAGATAGATTATACCTACCGCCGTCTAGAATAAAAATGCTCAATTGCAGTCACATGGCAGTAAAAATTTACAACAAGTTACCTCCAGACATCAGAACCGAAACAAAATTTAGCCTATTTAATAAAAAGTTAAAAAAGTTTTTAATTAATAACTGTTTTTATACAATAGAAGAATATTTTAAATAATTAGTCAGATCTTTATGCTATGTTATGATATTAATTTAAGACTAGAAATTGATTGCTTTAAAATGTTAAGAATAAAAAGGATGATTATATCATATGATTAAGCTTTATTCAGTTAAATGTTTACCTATATAATTTATTGTGATATGACTAGAATAGAAATAATATTTATTTTAAAAACTGTTAAAATTCTAATTATGTAATATCTCAATACTTTTGCTATACCTGTAAAAGGTCACTAAGTTCTCTAAGCACTGTTTGTAATAGAATAAGACCTTTATACATACACTTAGTTGCATAATAAATGAATATGAATATGAACATTTATAAACAGATATATTCGGCAATATTTCTTGGAATTGTCCTCTGACGCAAATTGTAAAATATTTTACTGATTTTGCATAATATCCTATTGCTTTGACGTCAATACATTACTTAATTGGTATCATGCTCAAAAATTATTAATATGTTGGAATTTTATTTAGGTACCTAAGCCGTGACCTTACTAATGTTAGGTAAGTCATCGCCACCTATCCACGCATACCTAAATAATGCAAGTCAAGTTACGAAACCTTTGTCATTTCTATGATGGCAAAAAAGGAATGGTACTTTTTGTAATTTTTCATTATAAATCGAATACTCCGCAACATAAATAAAACCTGTTTTTTAAATGTTAACCATTTGAACTTGATTAGTAAATAATAATAATAAAAATTGATTAGTTATGTAGCTCTACTTTGAAAATTCGATCCTCAAATTCGGCCCCTTTTGCCAAGAAAATAAAATGTATTCATTAAATACGCATACACACATCCACAAACATACATACACATACATACATAAACATACATACATACAGCTCTGTTTCTGTCATAGTTGATGATTAGTCAACAAACTGCTGTGCAGTTTGGCGGAATTAAGAGTAAAGAAACATGATGGTTTATTAAATAAATTAAAAAAAAAGTTATGTCAATAAAAAGTAAATCCTTAATTGGCATTAAGTTATGAATGTCTGATGGTAAGCGGTCAGAGTCACGTGACATCTGACGCGAGTTTAACATTTGATGGGTTTTTGCGTAAAAATATTAATAGAAGCGTTTTACCTGAAAATAAAACGCATATTAAATACTTACCTTATTTGAAACTTTACATTTGAGATAGGCCCCTCCTTGTTTTCTGCTTTATTGTACCTTCTTTGTCTACCTTATATCGCCATCTCACTCGCACATCCCCCTACCATCCACGCCAGGCAGAGCGGCGGGCATAAGCCGCGCGATCTCGTCATTGTGTCGAAAATACCAGGCAGTGTTAAAAACTAAAGTTTCAAATAAGGTAAGTATTTAATATGCGTTTTATTTTCAGGTAAAACGCTTCTATTAAACACTTGACCGTTATTTGAAACTTTACATTTGAGACGTGTTTGTTATCGCCTGGTAGAAGTGGATGCCAATGTGACTTTATGCTTAGTTCAGTAATAGTGGTAAAAGCATAAACTGATTTGTGATATACCTGTGACCTAAGTATTTTCCCAGTTTGGGATATACGAGTACTGTATTCAAGTATACTTCTGAATGAGTCTGTTTGACCATATCGCGAGACAGAATATATCAACAAATATAAAGATGTGCGAGGTACCTATTACCGTAATTTGATTTATAAAGTACAAACCAAAATATATAATTGACTAGAAGCAATTTCTGAAGTTCTTATCAAATCATTGATTAACATAGAAATACATTTTTATTAATAAGTTTCATAAACATGTCAATGATAAATAAAAAACAAAAAGTAACATTCAAGTCTTGAATGAATCATGCGAGGATATTGTTATCCCGCTATTAGTGGCTTTTTATCAGCTATAGAACTATCTGAAAGTATTGCATAATTGCATACCTATCTCCAATAGGCACGTGACCAGATTTCGAATCAGATCGGATAAGACCAATTTTGAGCTGCTGGGCTGGCTTTTTAGCTGAGCGTATGTTGCCCGGGAATGCATTATGCCCGCTCCAGCGATGATTTATTTCATCTTGCAGTACCTACTGTTCCAGATGCAGATTTGACTTGTCATCTCAATCGAATAATAAGTTGATTTTCATTTCGGTAAGACATTTCGGTGTTTTACGTCTGTTGTGTAAAGTACGAGACATTACACACAATGTAATAGATGGCTATATGTATTACGTTACTATAGTTTGTGTGCCGACATTGTTATTCACCACCCTACCTCCACAAAGTAAATCATAGGGACCTAATATATTATATCAAAACGTTAATTCTTGTGTATAGGTACTTAGTCCATTTTATTTTACTCAAGTTGTATTTTATTATAATAACCAGCGACGTTATCACTCAAATATTTACCCGAATTATAAGTCCTAGCGTTCAGTCAAGGGAAAACATAATTATTACTTTTACATGTTGCAATTTAAATTTGGAAAAGTGAGGTCATGTACTCTTCAACCTGAATCCAATTACAAAAGTAAGACAACAGTGTATTTGATCTGTATAGTTATGCACAATTCGTAGACTATAATTTTGTTTCGAAAAATTTACACGAATCCATCGTAAGCTTTTATAGCTTACGATGGATATATCTCAAAATATGTCCAACGAGCATATATCCCATATATGGATTAAGTTTGAGCATTTTATTTCAAGCAAGCTATGGTTAGAAAGCGGGTTTTGCTACAAAGACGACATGGTTACAACAAAAGAGTATGTGGACCAATCTTTGGAAGTATAAAGCTGCCAAAGATTGACTTGAGGTCTGCCCTCCAAAATCCACTCTTTTTCCATCGAGGAATTACTAGCAAGTTTATGCCTCAAGCCGATCTTGCTGAGGTAGCAGTTTGGAGAAGGTAAAAATGGTTATGCTAGGTGCTTGGGCCTTCGTAAATTATGTATTGATGGTCGGTTTGGTCTAAACACTCCCATAAGCAAATAAATCTACTACAAGTATTAATTATAAATATTAATCTGTGTAGGCGTATCCGCTACGTAAGTGCTACTCTGGCGGTAGTCGATAATTAGTAACGATAGATGATGAACTAATAAATGAAACAAACGATACATTCATATGATAACGATAAATTCATTAGATGATTTGGTCACCCTCGTTCCGAATCGACATCTCATTTGGGTCCTGTAGTGCTTTCAATTTCTTTGTGATTGCAATGCAACTTTTGTTCCAGGATATACCACTTTTAAAAACTCGTCCGTTTAATTGGCATGATTTGATTACATATTTCACTAGAAAATAAGAACGCATTTGCAGGTCAAACAACGACCAGTATGCTGAATCACGATAGTGCAGACTCGTTTGGGTTATGTATGACATAGCTTGGTAAGTTTAAACCGATTAGGCTCCAAGATGATTGTTAAGGAAAATAATTATTATTTCCGTATAATAAAACACACGTTACTTGGGGCATTGGTATTAGCTTGTCAAGGTTATTTGCTAACAGAGATAAGTAGCCTCTGTATAATTTTATTCATTCTTGTTTTAGAATGAAACATGACAACATTTTAGACAGGAGATAGTCGTTCAAATAACCGATAATACATATTTATTAATCCCCTATATGTTTGTTACCCAATTGTCTAATTAAGCAAAGTTTCGGCTGAGACCGAAAGTAAGGTAAGGTAGGCAAGTATATGTATAATATGTAGCCGTTACTGGTCGATAGACATCTATGTGCGGTGCGTCGCACACATTCGCTAGTGAAAATATGCCTGTTTCTACCTTACACAACCAGGGTTGAAATAAATCGGAGACACGGTAAAAAATATTTGTCCGTTATCACAAGTTATAATAGGTCAGTGAGACCCGCCACTTTTTTGGATCAGCAAACCTTTTTTAATGGTGTGCCCGACTCGGTATCTAATAATATACTCTTGGTACTAAACCGATTGACTTGACTTTACCAACGGCAGCTTTTGGTAAAACTATATGCAACAACCGTGTATTATTTTCAGTATGTAAATCGGAGATTCGTAGATGTTACCACTATTGGTGGATTTTAAATTATTGCCCCGCTTTGAAAATGTCAGTATCAAGTCTTCAGAGTACCTCACAAGGACTAGAATACTAAGAACCCCGCGAGGATTGAATATGTTAAGGAAAGTGCGTAGAAGCACCAATATCCTAGTGAGGTACTCAAAAATAAATACACTGTAAGGGTACATTTTGTTACCAGCCTCTGTGAGAGTTGATAATGGTGGGAAATATGTGTAAAGGTATCCCAGTGTAGGACTATGCGAATATACATTACATTTAAAACCATCTGTCCCCATGAGGGTAGGTTATGTTAAAGCATGTGCGCGAAAGTGCAATATTCAAGTAAAAAACCCTACGAGGGAGCATTTTAAATTATCTGCCGTTGCAATGGTTGATTATGATGGTGAATGTGCGAAGAACATTTATCTAAGTGAAGTACCCTGCAAAGAGCATAGATATTTGGGTTTTTTCTTTACCTACTAAAAATCTGCTTCTAAAGCATTTGATTCTAGTCTATTGAAAGGCAAAAAGTTTTTCGAACACCACCTGCCTTTTTAATGTGCGTTGAGGCACAACATCCAAAATAATACCCCGCGATTTCAACTCACCTGCCTGCCTGGGGTTAGTTATTATAGGGAATGTGTGTACGGGCACAACATCCAAGAGAATACCCCGCGAGGGTATATTAAAACTCACCTACCCCTGCGAGGGGTTGATTATTATGGGGAATGTGCATACGGAGTACGGGCACAACATCCAAAAGAATACCCCGCGAGGGTATTATAAAACTCACCAGCCCCTGCGAGGGGTTGATTATTATGGGGAATGTGCGTACGGAGTACGGGCACAACATCCAAAAGAATACCCCGCGAGGGTATATTTCAACTCACCTGTCCCTACTAGGGGTTGATTATTATGGGAAATGTGCGTACGGTGGACGGGCACAACATCCAAAAGAATACCCCGCGAGGGTATTATAAAACTCACCAGCCCCTGCGAGGGGTTGATTATTATGGGGAATGTGCGTACGGAGTACGGGCACAACATCCATAAGAATACCCTGCGAGGGTAAATTTCAAGTCACTGCCCCTGCGAGGGTACATTTCAAGTTACGGCACCTGCGTGGGTTGGTGTATGTCAGCTCAGACTAGCTTGCAAAGCGGGAGCATTTGATCATTTTACTATAAAGGCAAAAATGTTTTACTGTTTTAAGCACTGTAGTTAACTCGTCTGGCATTAATAGCAAACGGAATCTTTTGGTTAGTGGATTACGAACCCTCATTCCTCACTTCAATAATTTCAGACCACAAATAAGTTGTAATTACGTTAACTCAATAACAAAAAATCTACCTTCAAATATAACTCGTAATGTTTCGTAAACTTCATGTAGGTTAAATCACTGTCTTTATTACTTCGAGTAATTTTAGCACACAAGACCGTTTCTCAAATCTAAAAAGCCGGATTGAATTTTGCTACACAAATTATTTAGATGGCAGTTGATACCTTAACACTCCCTTGTGGTCATGATTTATTTTAGTTCAGAGAATTTGGACATCAGAGCGATACCAGTTATCACTTTTCCAACGTTGTGATTTATTACGGTCAGCACATGATGTATTAAATTATTGTTCAACTGTATCTGAACTAAACTGGAACCAACCTAGGAAAAACCTAGGATAAAAATGTTATAGTACACACAAAAATATCTTTAAAAAGTGGGTAGACTAAAGTTTTTAAGAATTAGTTTGTTCAAAGCTTTGAACATAAAATTTCAACAATAATTTGAATTATCGAACGGTAAAACCGTTAAAATTATGAATTATTTCATATTATTAAAATAAGAAGGTATATAAATACAAATAACTTACATGTGTGCCTAGGCTACGCTAGCGCTAGGCACAACCGTGCGCTGCAGAAAACAAGACGCCAATGACGAGATCGCGCGGCTTATGCCCGCCGCTCTGCCTGGCGTGGATGGTAGGGGGATGTGCGAGTGAGATGGCGATATAAGGTAGACAAAGAAGGTACAATAAAGCAGAAAACAAGGAGGGGCCTATCTCAAATGTAAAGTTTCAAATAACGGTCAAGTGTTTAATATGGAAAACGAGGAGCCTCCTAGGATAAAGGTAAGGACTTACCAGGAACTCCTATTGTAATCCAGCACAGTGATAAGCACTACCACTTCATATCACTTCACAAATCACAAAGTTTTGATGCTCCTCGGTCTGTAGCGTCTTTCGTACTGAATGTTGCGAGGCGCGCGCGTCTCGTTTTACTCGCACACACGCGCTTGGCGATGCGTCGCCGAAGTATGTAGAAGATTCCCGAAGCTCTTTTCTCGCTCACACATATGATGTGGGAAAAGGAGAGGAATCGGGAAGCAGAGGCTCGTCATTGATACTCAATATGAGTAGGTTTCTACTATAAATATTATTATAGGTATTTTGGCCTAAACAACATTTTTTACCCATTCCAAAAAGTGCACAACGCCGCTAAAGAAGTTTTCACTTCAAAAATCCATTGATAAAACACTTACTGCCGTCGTCATTCTTAGTGGCGTAAGTGTAGGTAGTGGTGACGCTGCCCGCTTCGTTAGCGGCCGACACGCGCACCTCGTACCACGCGCCGGGGGCGAGCCCGGCGATACAGAACGACCCGCTCCGGAACGACGGACTCGCTTGGTACGGGGGCGAGTTCCATGCTAGCTCCTTGTAGGCCTGCAGTTTCAGATCGCTTTTAGCCCTCGACGCAAAAGATAAGGTTTGAATGTTTGTTAGGCCAGTAGAATGTAGAGGGATTGGGTGGGCTCCAAATTCTACTTTTTGGTTGGAAATTTTAGACAAATAAGAGAAAGGTTTGAAGCCTGCCCCTCTAAAAAGGAAGCTAAAGCAATATTGCTAACGCAATTCATTTTTTCGAATTTACGGCAGATCTTATGCAATTCATCGATTCCGAATCTTTTATTGAATTGAATTGTTTATAATGAGTGACTAGTATACCAAAAAATATTGAAATTACGTAAGATCTGCCAAGAATTCGAAAAAATGAATTGCGTTACCGAACGATACGATAAGCGAACTTTTCCCATACATTCTGTTAGGATTTTTTTTTCTAATTCTGTAAATGCCGATAGCTATAAATCAAAAAGTTTGTGTGGCTTCAACCTGGTAGTTTGCCCTTACTGACCCGTCAACAATTTCCACCCTGTATATTAGAAGTAAGACTGAAAGATGCGAGATGAGCTAGCGCAAAATAAACACGATTATTTTTTTATATGACCACAATCTCACCATTGTTAGTAATGATGTAATTGAAGGTAAAAAGTATAAAAACCTAGAGAGCTGGCTCTCAAGTGCAACTTGGAACACACTTAGATGTTCGGCGATATATTTTCAATGTGAATATGATAGTCAGCCAGACGGGTCCTATAAAGCATCCTACTACCACACCTTTCCTCACGATGATTTCCTTCACCGTAAGCCCAAGTTCACTGTAGATTTCAAAACCACACCTTCGTCAAACCATCACTAGCCAGAGGTTATTAGGTTAGGTATCTTTGGTTTCGCAGAAATTTTCAGCTATGATATACAGCTATCAACCCAAAGTCCATGTAACTTACCATAGTATTATGGGCTCTAATCCAGTTCCTAGACCCTAGTTGTCTATACTCCACATCCCAACTCCTCAGTTCACATCCGCCGTCGTCCCAACCAGCCAGTTGTACATAGATGTGGGAACAGTTGCTCCAAATCCATTCGTTTGTCGTTGGTGGAATTGGTACTAGAACATGGAAGAGAAGAACGGAAGGCCTAAGAAAATTTGTGTTTAGGTACGAAAAGATACCTCTCTTTCTCTCGCGTAGTTCTGTCTCTTTCAGAGGAGGGTCTCTCAATGGATTGGTAGCGGCCGACGACTCTAACATAAGGTAACGACCGTAGGTATATAGTACCCAAACTGCAAAATGAGCCAGTCCTGCCACAAGAATGCCGCCCTTCTTCAATGATGTTTAAAGGGTCGGCCAAATATGATTGATACCGAAGAAAATTTGCAGAATGTAGCTTACCTCCACCCAAAGTACTGACATCCATATAAGCTGGTTGCGATGTTCCAACTTTGTTCGTAGCAGTGATCCTTAGAGAATACTTGACGCCGCACTTGAGAGCGGTAAGGGCATGCTTCTGTACGCCTGATAAGTTGGGCAACTTGTTGGCAGGCCAGGCTTCTTGCCAGGGCCCGTTGGATTCCTTCCAGGTGAGGCTGTAACCTGATTTGTGGAGCTGATTATTTTGTTAGAAGATGTCTTGCAATCATTTTATGTGCTGAACTTTTTTAGTGACCGTTATAACTATGTTAATGGGACTTCACATGTAACCTTTCTGTCCACAAAAAAAAAGCCTTGCTGAGTTTCTTGCCGGTGTCTTGTATTCCGAACCGGTTGTAAATTCAACTGTATGTACCAATTTAACGTTCATAAGTGCCTTACTAAGGCTAAACTGAATAAATGACTTTTTGATTTTGATTTAGTCCGCCATTTTGAAATAATCATGAGTTCTTACGTGTGCCAACACAATTTCATCATAATCTATCTCAGCTAAAATTCGCCTTGAAATACTAAAGAAGGAATTACAATAGACGGAAGTTTTTACTGTGGACCATTAGGTCGTGGAATGACCGATACGGTTTTCTCTACGACATGAGATTCTTCAATAAAGCCTTTTCAAGACCCCCTACAAATGTCTATAAACAATACTCACTGATCTTCTGACTAGTACTTCTATTGTTGAGGGAGTAGTAAGGCTGCTCCCATTCCACCAGGATGGAGTCTTTGTACGGCGTCGCTCGCAGTATGGGAGCTTCGGGTAGAGGTAGCACTATCACGGTATATTCAACTGAATCTGATCCGTACAGGTTCTTAGCCAGGCATGTGTAGTTGCCGCTTAGGGATTGGTCTATATCTGGAAAGGTTAAAGATTTTTGTAAGCTTGGGTCAAAGAATCAGAGAAGAAATAGGTATATTGTAAGATTTTGGAATTATGTTTCAATTCATTCTTGGTGCGAAGTGAAAAAACCAACGTGAATTCAGATGTAATTAAAAATTTTGGCTCTGTTAAGACGAAGATTAATGTTAAACATTTCGTATAATAGACCAGGGTCGATAATTTTTAAAACCAAAAAAAATCATAATAGGATGAAACCCATTAGAAAAGGAGGGAAATATGATAAAAATGAAAGGAAAAATAATTTACGGGCGATCTGAGGTTGGGAAGGGGATGGGGGTGAGTTTTTAAGGGTAAAAAACGGTTTTTCTCGATTTCCGGCAAAACTAAAAGTCCCATCGAAAAAAGTCAAATGGAAAAGTTGTAGATAATAAAAAGATCTAAAACTTTTGTATTTACAATTTTTTCACATAACCTCAAAATTTATGTGAAAAATTCAAAAAACCAAGTTTTTGGTTTTTTATTTTTATCTTTTACAAAAATTATTTTTTTTAACGAAATTTTGTGAAAACTTACCTTTTTATGTCCCAAATACGCTGTAATTTATTTAATTAAAAATATTTATTTTTTCACCTTATTTTGAATTAATATCGAAAAAACACCCTAATTTTCAATCGAAAATTCACCCGTCAAAATATCAGCTTTTTTCAAAAAGTTGGTGTGGTTTCTGTTCGTTGGAATCTCTACTTTCCGATGGTAAAAAAAAAAATATATGTTACTATAGTAAATCTTCTCAGAAATAAATGTCAAAATGTATAAATAATATATTATAAATCTATAAAAAAGTATAAAATATATATGAAAATCGGCCAAAAGTTTGTTTTATTAGAAATATATTTACGATATATATTTTATATATTTTTTATAGATTTTAAATATATTTTTTATAGATTTTGAAATATATTTTTTTTCATGGGATTAACTAAATTTGTTTGTGCAAAATTAAGGAGATAATTATTTTTTTATCTTGTACTAAAATATCATTTAATTTCAATCTTTAGGTTATGTTAAGTTAAGCATACTATTTTTTAAAGAAAATATTACGATTTTTATGGTTGAGTTGATTGATACAGATAAAAATAGAGATAGTATTTACCTTCCTATGCAGATTCGAAAAGTTTTATTGTTTTTTTAAGTAAACTTGTCACAATTATCTTCAAGAAACTCAGCGTGCACGTGTATTTTTATAAACGATGTTGTATACTGTACTGTATTTCGAATACTGGTTAGGCTAGCGGTTGTAACAGCTGCTACGAAATATATAGTATATAATAGTAGGTATGTATGTAGTAAGACCCAGACCCGCCTAGCCCCTTCCCCACTTCTCCACGAAATACCTTTTGATGGGCTACAATTTTTCGTAGGTCACTCAGGTATATCTACTCAGGTATATATATAATTTATCTCAAAATAGTTATAAATAAGCATCTACGCATATAATTTAAAGAAAATTAGACAACTTTCTCCAAATATTGTAGATGTCTTATTAAATATTAATTTAATTAACTTATTTGTTTGTTAATTATAGTAGTATATTTTTATTTGCAATTTTTTTGTTATCAACGTCACATGTTATCTAACGTTTTTCGAGTAATTAAAGTCTAAATTTTAATAAATAGCTCAAAATTATTTATAATAATTAAAAAAATTTTTTCAAATTCAAGTTTTTTTTTAATTTTTGCGTTTTCTGAGAAGATTTACCATAGTAACATATATTTTTTTTTTCACCATCGGAAAGTAGAGATTTCAACGAACAGAAACCACACCAACTTTTTGAAAAAAGCTGACGGGTGAATTTTCGATTGAAAATTAGGGTGTTTTTTCGATATTAATTCAAAATAAGGTGAAAAAATAAATATTTTTAATTAAATAAATTACAGCGTATTTGGGACATAAAAAGGTAAGTTTTCACAAAATTTCGTTAAAAAAAAAAATTTTTGTAAAAGATAAAAATAAAAAACCAAAAACTTGGTTTTTTGAATTTTTCACATAAATTTTGAGGTTATGTGAAAAAAGTGTAAATACAAAAGTTTTAGATCTTTTTATTATCTACAACTTTTCCATTTGACTTTTTTCGATAGGACTTTTAGTTTTGCCGGAAATCGAGAAAAACCGTTTTTTACCCTTAAAAACTCACCCCCATCCCTTGCCCAACCTCAGATCGCCCGTAAATTATTTTTCCTTTCATTTTTATCATATTTCCCTCCTTTTCTAATGGGTTTCATTCTATTAGATTTTTTTTTTCACTTTTCATTTTTTTTAAAGGCTTCTACCCTGGTCTATAAACCAATCAAGCCATAAAGAGTTAAACGGGAGGTTTTTGTTATTAATTCACTGTCAAGGAAACTTTGACAATTTACAACCACGAGCGTTTACGTTATACGTTTCAAGATTCTACTAAAAGTAGGTAGGTATGGCTTTTGAGAAATACTTTGTAGACATACATTTGGAATCGTGGAACGTAGATACCGTTTCAAAATCTTAATGCTTATTAATACAAACAAGTTAAAACATCGCAACGAGGAACATATCAGGGTGCCAATTCTCACCCAATCGAAATTGATCGCTCAATCAAAAAAAGTACGAATTTGTACTTTTATCGAGTGTACCCACACACTGACACACTAGCAGTAGTGAGCTTCGTACCCCTACAGTGATGACTGTTGATGATACTCACTGTTAATAAGCAGGCTATCGTCATGGTTCCTGGTGAACCTGGGATGGTGCGTGATGATGTTGTGCTTGTGGTACCACACGGTGCGCGGTGGTGGCACTCCCACACACTGACACACTAGCAGTAGTGAGCTTCGTACCCCTACAGTGATGACTGTTGATGATACTCACTGTTAATAAGCAGGCTATCGTCATGGTTCCTGGTGAACCTGGGATGGTGCGTGATGATGTTGTGCTTGTGGTACCACACGGTGCGCGGTGGTGGCACTCCCACACACTGACACACTAGCAGTAGTGAGCTTCGTACCCCTACAGTGATGACTGTTGATGATACTCACTGTTAATAAGCAGGCTATCGTCATGGTTCCTGGTGAACCTGGGATGGTGCGTGATGATGTTGTGCTTGTGGTACCACACGGTGCGCGGTGGTGGCACTCCCACACACTGACACACTAGCAGTAGTGAGCTTCGTACCCCTACAGTGATGACTGTTGATGATACTCACTGTTAATAAGCAGGCTATCGTCATGGTTCCTGGTGAACCTGGGATGGTGCGTGATGATGTTGTGCTTGTGGTACCACACGGTGCGCGGTGGTGGCACCCCCACACACTGACACACTAGCAGAACAGAACTGCCCACCCCCACTGATATAGTACCACCCAAGGATGCAACTCCGGCTACCACTGGAATTTTAAGAATGAGACAATGCTTTGTACACATAATAAGTATAAATACTATCGTACTGAAAAGTTGAAGCCTTTAAACGTCTCTCTTTCTATCGCATAGTTCTATCTCTTTCAAAGGCTAATGGCTCCGGCACAAGATGGGCATCCGTAGGTATAATACTATACGTACGTACGTATAATATCGTGTGGAATATGGTTTATACCTCACAAAGCAGAACAATGTAAAGTAATTCCTTCCATAAATTTCTCACCTCTATGGCTAGGAGTATGTGAAACTCTTCTAGTAGCACCGCCTTCCCCCGCCCTGGTACTAGCAGTGACCCACGCTTCGTAAGTTCTGCCGGTCGTCAGGTCCTTGACTTCGGCAGTAGTTTTAGTGTCAGCTTCCACGCGGTACGTTTGTGGCGGACCATTGCTGTGTGGTAAGGTATATGCTGTAGTGAAGGTTCCATTTGATGAGTGTAATATAACCAATATTATAAAGCTGAAAAGTTTTGCCTATAATATAATATTTGGTGATAAAATAGGTAAAAAAGGATTACGTTATTCCTTTCAAATAACATAGCTTCATAGAGAATGGCTATAAAAATTTGAAGTGAAAACTTCTTTAGCGGCGTTGTGCACTTTTTGGGATGAGTAAAAAATTTTTAAACTCGCGTCAGATGTCACGTGACCCTGATCGAAATTTTTTTAAGACGGAGGGAGAGTAGTTGCAAATTAGACTGTATTTATACTGGGGTTATATTAAAATTCTTATAATATTCTCCAGCTAGCCAGAAGGTAGGTACCATTTTTGTTCCCATTTTAAGTTAATTTTAAACAAAATTTTAATCTTATTCAAAAGTGTACATGTATCTTGAACTAACTTTCCCTTGTATAAAAACACTATGTGAAAAATGTCTAGTTTAAAAAATGCACAACGTTAATATTCAAGTTTTCACTTCTGCTGGCACTCTCGGAGTGCAACCCGTTGTTTTTTTTTATTTAATTTAGCAGATTATGACTTAGCCATACTTTTCACAATATTGGCAAAAAATTATGGTTGCACCAATTTTTTTAATGAACGTATTATTTCTGCAAAATTTCCTATCTACAATATTTGAAGTACTTTTCCTCCATATGGCATACACAAACATAGGGTAAAAAATCGTACGGTTTTTAACACGCTTTTATTAGCTTCACCTGTATGTATGTATGAATGTATGTAAAGGAATCTTCGAACGTAATTTTCATCGACTTCCAGACGTCAGATTAAACTGAAATTTTGCACACTTATCAAGTACCGATGACAATACAATAATTTGGTACCATCGAGCTGATTTGATGATGGATCCGGAAGGTAGGCACTGGAACTCCATAACGGAGCAACGTTTCCAAGCCGTGTTTGGGCTTTTTGGAATTGTCATGAAATGAACTTTGACCATGTATGGTTTTCAGGGTCTGATGATGGAGTAGGAGAGTAAGCACTGGAACTCCATAACGGAGCAACGTTTCCTAGCCGTATTTGGGCTTGTTGGAATTGTCATGAAATGAACTTTGACCATGTATGGTTTTCAGGGTCTGATGATGGAGTAGGAGAGTAAGCACTGGAACTCCATAATGGAGCATCGTATACTAGCCGTGTTTGGGTTTGTTGGAATTGTCTTGAGATGAACTTTGACCATGTATGGTTTTCAGGGTCTGATGATGGAGTAGGAGAGTAAGCACTGGAACTCCATAGTGGAGCATCGTATACTAGCCGTGTTTGGGTTTGTTGGAATTGTCGTGAGATGAACTTGGACCATGTATAGTTTTCAGGGTCTGATAATGGAGTAGGAGGGTAGGCACTGGAACTCCATAACGGACCAACGTTTCCTAGGCGTGTTTGGGCTTGTTGGAATTGTCGTAAGATGAACTTTGACCTTATATGGTTTTCAGGGTCTGATGATGGAGTAGGAGGGTAAGCACTGAAACTCCATAGTGGAGCATCGTATCCTAGCCGTGTTTGGGGTTGTTGGAATTGTCGTGAGATGAATTTTGACCATGTATAGTTTTCAGGGTCTGATGATGAAGTCGGAGGGTTGGCACTGGAACCCCACAGCGGAGCATCGTATTCTAGCCGTGTTTGGGCGTATTGTAATCGTATTATGTGCATTTTGGCCAAATATGGTTTTCTGAGTCTGTTGGTGGAGTCAAAGAGTAGGCACTGAAGCTAAATACTCATTATAAATGTGAAATAAATTGATATTGGGTGAAAATATGGTATAAGTAACATAATAAAATGGTATGAATAATTTATGTTGACTAAAAAATAAAAAATAAATTACAGTTTAAAAAAACTAAAAAAAACACGTTTTAAAAAGCCCTGCACTAAAAAGTGTTAAATAATTATAAAATTGAACCTAAATATATTCTCTGTCTATCCCGTAAGGGCCTAAATGTGAGCAATTTTTGTAATTAAGTTCAATATTTGAATGAAAAGCGTGGGGCGCTTTTCCTTGTAACCCAATAGAATTTCTAAGCATTATCATTATCATGAAGAAATATCGTAAATTACAAAATGAAAAGCGCCACACACTTTTCATTCAAATATTGAACTTAATTACAAAAATTGCTTACATTTAGGCCCTTACGGGATAGACAGAGAATATATTTAGGTTCAATTTTATAATTATTTAACACTTTTTAGTGCAGGGCTTTTTAAAGCGTGTTTTTTTAGTTTTTTTAAACTGTAATTAAAATTACGGTCTAATGTTCCCGATATACTGACCTGGATGTAGGCTTCACGTACACAGTATAGTACAGAAGCTCCCCATTCGGATGATGAGGTCTCTTCCAGCTCACTAGTAGCGAGCTCGCCGACAACACCAGCGCCTTGATGTCTGCCGGCGCGCCCGGCACTGGCACACATTACCACAGAATAACAAATACAACTACCATATAGAAGGTTCACTCCCCAATAAAATCAATCGCCTCGCTTTCTAGTTTGTGTGTATATTTTTCCCACTCAGTTATCAGGATTTGGATGAAACTTGCCATATTGATAAATTATAACCTGGAAAAGCCTATGGTATACTTTTTATTCCAAGAAAACATAAGATCCTTCGAGAATGCGGCCAAAACCTAAGGATGAGTGTTAGTAACTTTCATAGATCAGTCAAATTCTTACTATAAATAAGAGCTAATATAGTCTAACATACCATCTTGTAGCGTAGCACAAACGATAGGGTAGGAATAGGGTCCCGCACCAAAATTTGAATACCCAGCGACTTTGACCGTGTAGTTGGTGAACTTGAGCAATGCTTGTAGATACAGCTCGGTGTGGAGAGAGGTCTGGTTGTGCCACGCGCCTTCTGAAATTATTATATTGTCATTATTATAATTAGTGGCTCTGCGAGCTTTAGAATCGCGAGTCTCGATAATTATAGGTAACTTTTTCGTCGATTCAGTTTTTCCAAAATCGTCTCGACAAAAAAAACAACGGTTTGCACTCCGGGAGTGCTGCAGAAGTGAAAACTTGAATATTAAAAAGTTTATCTCTCAGAAAAATCAACTTCCATCCATAAACACACGAACATTCGCGCAAGCGCCCTGCGCCGCCTAAACGAAACAGCAGGCGCAGGCATACATTTTCACCGCACGGTAGAAAGAGAGGGGGATACTTGCTCTCCGACTCTCCCTCCGTCTTACGAATTTTCGATCAGGGTCACGTGACCTGACGCGAGTTTAAAATTTTTTACCCATCACAAAAAAGTTATCACTTCAAAAAGTGCACAATGCCGCTAAATAAGTTTTCACTTCAAAAAATCAAATAATTTTATTATCGAAACTGCTTACAAACTTTCACATGAATCGGTTAAGAAATGCGACCTGTAGAGGAGAACAGCCGGACATCCTTCGGACATCCGAACATCCGAAAGCATTTTTGTCTAAGCTGAAGCGGAGGCGCTTAGCTCACTCGGTCAAAAATTTATATAATTTTTCGATAATTTATGGATTTTATTTGTTGTAATTTTAATTACTTGCCATGATAGAGGCCCATTGCGTATTCCCTTAACTACTTATTATTGTTGTACAGATACAGCTCCTTAATTAATAGATAGACAGAACCCTTAAAGCATAATGTTACCTTCAGTTGCATACAGTACGGTGTATCCAACGAGCGAGCTGCCGTGTCCTGGCAACACTATGGGCTGCCACCCCACCCGCAGCGAGCTTGATGACACCGCCGTACATTCTACTGAAGATGGCGCCTCTTCTGGAGCTGAATAATAAATACTCAACATCATCATCATCATCATCATCATCATCATCATATTAGCCCCTGGATGTCCACTGCTGAACATAGGCGTCCTCCATTGATTTCCACTTCGAACGGTTCTGGGCCGCTTGCATCCAGCGGTACCCAGTGACTCTGACCAGGGGCTCTACCGCGTAACTTTGGTGGTAATCGTAACGAAAACCATTTATGAATTTCATCCAATCAGGGCCCGCGAATGGTCATCGTCGTGACACGTCATTGGATGAAATCAATAAATGGTGTTCGTTACAATTACCACCAAAGATACGCAATAGCCCGCTGGTCATCGGTCCACCTTCGCGCGGTGGGAGGTCGTCCCGCTCGGCGCTTTCCAGTACGTGGTCGTCACTCGAGAACCTTTCTTCAAGAAATGAATTATGTATACCTATCGTGACTTTACAAGTTGTCTCAAAAAGTCTGTGATAAGTTTTAGTACAATGACCACCATTTTACTAAAACATGACTAGACGGTGACTGATCATGCGGACAATGTGAAAGTAAATGTGCGGACTATATGAAAGTGATATTATAAATAAAATGTATGCGACTGAAGGACTTGTATCCATGGTCATGAACATATTAATAAAAACAAAAAAAAATAAAGAAGACCTTTGTTCCTTCAGACTCTAAGGACGTGACTATTTTGGACGTGAATACTTAACTTATACTGACAGATTTTGAAAACTTATTACAATTAAAACATTTTAACAAAAAAATTAAACCACCGATAAACTGAAAAGCAAAAAATAATTTTGAATATAACTTGAATTTTATAAGGTTTTGCAGTCGGGGATAAACCAATAAACTACGTAGGTATGTATTTTTTTGTAATATTTGTTTATTTAAAAAGTTATGCGTTGACTTGTAAACCTCCTCTGTTTTTTCGTCGGTTTACATAAAAAAAATAAAAAATATACGCGTTGACTTGTAAACCTCCTCTGTTTTTTCGTCGGTTAAAAATGAAGAAGTTCACACCCCAACGGATAGATAGCGCCATAAGATCCTGAAACGCACTAACGAAGTTCAGACAACACTATGTATATATTGTGTTTTTTTTCTAGCCAGTATGGGTAAATTCTGAAACTGGTCTCAGAGAAAAACGCTGAAAGGTATGTACCATGAGCTGAATATTATAGAAAATAAAAGTAATACTACATTTTATTTAGAAGATTTGAACGTTCAGAAATATGGAATTAAAAAAAAACTGCTTCTACGTATCAAAACGAACAAAATTATGTATCTTGGTCTCAAGTTCCTAGAAGTTATACATCATGTAGGTATAGAAACTAAAAAACTCACTGAACAGTCTTACCTCCTTCACGAGTATCTTGAAAAACTGGTAAAGAGAATGGTCCAGAACCGGCACTGGTGAATGCTGATACAGAAACAGCATATCTGGTGTTTTTCAGCAGCCCTCCAAGTAAAGTTTCTTGTTTACCAGACAACTGAGATACTTTTAGCGTCCGTGTGTCTGTTTCATCTGAAACTAAGTAGTCATCAAGTTATTGAGCTTTTTTACATAAATTACATTCAGGCTACAGAAACCCAATGTATTTTAGTTCAAACATAACTTATTTATTCCGAAATTAGTAAAACATCTTTACTTCTAGTTTATTACAAAAGCAACCTCTCGTCCCGTACGTTAGTCTAACAATTCATAAGAGCATTTCAAGCCCTATTTCACTGAATAAAAATATTTCATTTAATCTCTTTTAACTCGATAAAAGTTAAGCGGAATTAAATTAGAACTTTTCCTTATGATTAGGGTTATCCCGAACATGCGTTCAGAAGCGACGCTTAGTACAATATGACACTAGGATTATCCTTACCTGTTCCAGGATTCTGTGGTACAGCTTTAACATGGTATCCCACGATGATACCATTGTGGGAATCTTTGAGCGGTGGCAGCCATGATACATATAACTCTCCAGGGTTGTCCGTCTGTTCCACTTGCACGTTTGTTGGTGGTGATGATGGAGCTGAAGAGAATAGATGAAATAAGATTAGAAGAAGAGATTCAATAAAAGGCATCTTTGATAATTAATAAGATGGGACAAGAAAGGATAATAATTTACATTGACTAGCTAATGCGCGGCATGCGTTGCAATGTCTATTAAATTGTTTGCTGTGTCTGAAACTTTTGCTGAAAATTAATCTAATTAATGAAAGGAGAAACTGACTAACTGATCCAGGTACAGCTAAAACTGAAAGGTCTAGAAAGAAAATATTGGGTTTTGCACTAACTGACATTTGATCTATGGGGCAATATAGCAGCTATTCAAGCAGAATTTTAGTAATCAAAAAAGTACCTTCTTCATGAGTAGTAAAATGTGATGGAGAAGTGAACAGGCTTACTCCAACTTGGTTCCCCGTCGCTACTCGCACGGCATATGCAGTCGCTGGTCGTAGGTTCTGGAGTTCTACTGTTTGACGCATGTCCGTGTCTTTTCTGGAACATGATCATGCTTAATTATTTAAATGTCCACTATTGAATATTCCCCAACAATTAATAGCTGTTGATAGCAGTGGTAGCAGCGTTGCCAGACGTCCCGATTTTGGCGGGACGTCCCGATTTTTAGCCCAAAATTATATGTCCCGCGCGGGACAGGCCCAGTCCCGCTTTTCGAGCATTACTCGACGGTGAAATTGAAATCATCGTTGGACGTAGAAGTGGGTAATTGTAAAGACACCGGCTGCTCAGAAATAGTACCAGCTTTCATGCGATGCGTCTTAAACACCGCAGTGGTATCGCGCCAAAGTGCGCTAAATATCACCTATAGGGTACTTCCCTTTGACCTAGAGCCATGAAATTTAGCAAGAATCAATTCCACGTAGCACAAGTAAAGGAAGGAATCCAAAAACGTAATATATTTTTTTAGAATGTCCCGCTTTCGACGATAGAATCCCGCTTTTTTTACTCTAGATGGTTTAAAATCCCGCTTTGCCCGAAAACAAATCTGGTAACGCTGAGTGGTAGTGATGACGTCGAAAGCCATGGAGAAGTAGAGCTTGAACTTTCGGTAAATTAAAATAACGTGTGGAAACCATAACGTGGTAAGTTACTTTATACTACCTGGCCACCTTCAAGTTGAAGTTTATCTCCAAACACCTACTGGTGTGTTGACTGGCATGAGACCGACTGTACAACGATCCTTACCTAGTAACATTAACAGTAGTAGCATGGTCCCAAACGGCGTCAGTGTAATGCGAGTGAGTGAACTGTAGCGAGTAGTGTCTCGCGTGCGCGCGCACGGAGTCGCGCCAGGAGAGCGCGGCGGCGCGCGACGACACCGACTCTATACGGAGATCTGATGGTGGGGTTGGAGGCTCTAGAAAATATTCATTACTATCAAAATTAAATTTAAAAAAAACGTGTTGCACTCCGGGAGTGCCGGCAGAAGTGGAAACTTGAATATTAACGTTGTGCATTTTTGAAACTAGAGATTTTTCACATAGTGTTTTTATACAGAATAAAAGATAAAGATAAGATAAAAATTTATTTGAGGCACATAAAACACTATTACAAATTACATTTGAAACGATGACATCTACAATAGTATAAAACTGTGTCGCAGATATCAACGCCCTCCTCCGTTTTACAAACATGAACAGAGTCTAAAACAGTAAGAAATGATGCCCTTAAATCTATCATGCAAGACAAGATGTTATTTTGAATTGTCGAGTGTAATTGTAAAGTGTGCCTATATGAACTGTGTGAATGTTAGTGTATGTGTTAGTGAGTGTAAGTTAATGTGTGTGAATGTATGTAGTGTGTGAGTTTTGTGAATTTATAGTGCTATTTACGCGATAATAAGTTTTCAGTCTCTTCATAGGACAACAATTTGAGCCATTCGGTACATTTTAATTTGCACTTATATGAAGGTAGCGGGTGTATATTTAGTTCCTTATTTATTCTGTTGTACAGCATAGGACTAATAAAATAGTAGTGACGACCTGCCACAGCTGTGCGATGAGACATATACTGACAAACTCGATCAGATCTACGCTTCGAATTTGTAACTTGGGCGTCATAAAAAGTTTGGGAATGTTTACGGAGGACTGTTTGAAGAACGAAAAGCTGTCGAACACTAAGTACTTGGCTGATTGTGTAAAGGTCGTGAGTGGGAAAGCGCAAAGGTTTTTTAGTAAGCACTTTTAGGACAGCTCTCTGAGCTCTTTCGAGTCTAATCATGTGCGTTTTAGCTGAGCCACCCCAAGAACTGATGCAATAAGATATAACTGATTGTCCGAGTGCATAATAAATAGTTTTTAAGGATTTAAAGTCAACAAAACATAACTTTTTAAAAACAAATAACAGTTTCCTGACGCGAGAAAGTGTAGTTTCAATTTGCTGTTTCCAGGACAAAGTACCATCCAACATAACACCAAGATATTTTATGCAAGATGCACGTTCAATAACTTTGCAATTGCACATGTCTGAAATAGCATCCCCAGAACAAACGTGGGCAACGATAGTGTAGTTGAGAGGGGGTAGTGACGCGAGGCTAGGAGCAAAAGGAATGAATTTAGTTTTAGATACGTTAAGAGTAAGGAGGTTTGTGGAGAGCCAGTTCATGACACTTCTGAGGGCATTATTGGAATAGTCCCTGACTTCCTGCCAGTTTCGTCCACTCACAAGTAGCGCAGTATCATCAGCGTAGGTAACAATTTTACAGTTGGGAAGGGATAGGCTGCAGAGTTCATTAATATAAATAAGGAAAAGGGTAGGTCCGAGGACACTACCCTGTGGGACACCAAAATAAAGGGGTTCCAATTTACTTTTATTACCATCTATCACAACGAACTGCGAGCGATCTGTTAGGTAGCTGCGAAACATGTCAAGCGCTACACCCCTTATACCGATGTTTTCTAGTTTGGAAAGGAGAATAGGGACAGAGACAGTGTCAAACGCCTTAGAAAGATCCAGGAATATACCTAATGTTTTATGTTTCTTTTCAAAATTTTTAACTATCGTATCTGTTAGCTCCAGGACAGCATCTTCCGTGGACTTGCCACTTCGAAAGCCGAACTGGTTTGCTGACAAAAAGCTATTTCCATCTAAGAATTTTAACAATCTACTGTTTAAGACCTTTTCAAAAATCTTAGACAAAGCAGACAGAACAGAAATTGGTCTATAGTTTGTAACACTGCCTCTGTCGCCACTCTTGAAGATGGGGTGCACAACTGCCATTTTAAAAACATTTGGGAAGATCCCTAAGGAGAGAGCGGTATTAAGAACGTGAGTAATAATAGGGATAAGAACATGTCTAGCAGACTTGATTACAGCAGTAGAGATGCCATCCCAGCCAATAGCACACTTTTCTTTCAGACTCAGAATTATATTTTCTACTTCCATGTTGGTCACACTGTATAAAACCATTGAATTTAGAGCCATTTGGCTAGTTGCGCAAAAGGAGGAATTACTAGTGTGCAGCAGTCTGCTTTTGTTAGTTGGTGGTACAATGTTTGCAGCTAGATCTTTTCCCACATTAGCAAAAAAGTAATTAACGCTGTCAACAGATAAAGATGGGTCATCACAAAGCTTTAACAGGTGCGATGAAGTCGATTTCTTCTTGTCGAGATTGGCAATTTGCTTTATAATCTTCCACGTATCTTTAGGGCTTCGACTGGCCTTCTGAAATTCTTTCTGTTCATAATCACGCTTTACTTTTTTTAGGATTTTATTGCAAAAGTTCCTATAGCGGATGAATATTATTTTATGTGTTTCATTATCTGGGTTTGTTTTAAATTTTCGGTAAAGCTTGTCTCGATTTCGAATACATTTCAGGAGGCCAGGAGTAATCCAAGGTCTGATTATACGTTTCCTACTTGGAATGAGAATAGTACGAGTATTTCTTGTAACAGCGGAAGAAACAATATCTACTAAACTATTGGCTGCATGTTCAGGATCATTAGAATTTAGGACAGAAGAGAAATCCGTATTTTCCAGGTCATTTACTACAGAAGAAATGTCAGTCCGTACGCAAGAGTGGTTTATTTTAACTGTGGGGTTTGCTTTATAATTACAGCAAAATAGAATTGGAGCATGATCGGTAATTAAAGAATTTAGAACCAGTGTAGACGCTGGATTTGGAGTTCGAAGTATAACATGATCAAGGCAGTTTTGTCCTCTCGTAGGGTAAAGGTGAGCTGGTAGCATAGCATGAGAAGAGAGCAAATTAAGGTAATCATCAGCGTGACTGCTTTTACTTTCAGAGATCAGATTGATATTAATATCTCCAATGACAATAGCAGTCTCGTAGGACTTTAGGGCACATAAAGTTTCATCAAGGCTATTTATAAAAGGGTTTAACTGATTATAAGAAGGGGAGCGATATAATGCTACTACAGCAATTTTGTTGGAAAATTTAAGAACTAAACAGTTAGCTTCTTTAAAATTGGGTGTTTCTACAATACAGTCTAACTCTTTTCTAATGTATGCGACAACACCCTCGTTTTGATTATGATAACCTGATTCAAAAGAAATAAAACCGGTTAGTGAGGGGATATTAGGCGATTTGCTCAACCAACATTCAGGGAGAACAATAACATCAAGTTGTATTTTTATTCTATTCAAAAGGATTAGAAGAGCGTCGAAGTTATGATTTATACTTCGGATATTGACATGAAGAATTTTTTTTTTTTTTTTTTTTTTTTTTTTTTTTTTTTTTTTTTTTTTTTTTTTTTAGATCATAATTTACTTATAGCTAAATTACAAAGAGCAGGCATCAGGGGTGATCTTCTAAGATGGTTTGCGTCTTATATCCAAAATCGCTCTCAAGCGGTTGTACTAGGTAACTATATATCTAATTGGATGTTTGTTCCAAGTGGCGTACCACAAGGATCATTATTGGGCCCTCTCCTCTTTTTAATTTTTGTCTCAGACATAGATAGCTGCATTCAAAATTCCACTCTTTTAAGTTTTGCAGACGATATGAAAATTTTTAAAACAATCAGTTGTCAATCGGATGCAATTGCGTTTCAACAGGATCTTTCTAGGTTAGACGAATACTGTGCTGCTAATAAATTAGACCTAAATGTTAGTAAGTGCTCAGTAATGACTTTCTGCCGTAAAATGAAACCAATTTATTTTAATTATTCTCTTAAAAAGCAAGTACTCAAACGTGTAACTGAGATGAGGGACTTGGGGGTGATCCATGACTCCAAATTAATATTCCATGATCACATTTCGTCTATAGTTAGTAAGGCTTCCAAGTCTCTCGGATTCATAATGAGATCATCCAAAGACTTCAAAGAAACTAAAACCCTTAAGATTCTGTATAGTACCTATGTGCGCTGCCATTTGGAATACGCATCTCAAATTTGGAACCTCAGATACCTAGTATATATTGAAAGATTAGAACGTGTCCAACGCAAATTTATCCGTTATCTTAACTACAGATCAAATTGCAGGGAGATGGACTACCTGAAAGCATGTGCTAAACATCACTTTCTTCCACTAAACTACCGCCGGGACATATCTGACATAATATCTTTAAAGAAAATTATTTGCTCCCATATCGACTGCCCCGACCTACTTCATAAAATTAATTTGTATGTACCCAACAGGTCCTACCGAAATAGTCCCCTTTTTTTTCTTCCATCAGTCACTACAAACTATCGTAAGAACTGTTTTATTCATCGTGTCTGTAAAACCTTTAACGAACTTCGTCATAATCGAAACATTAACATAGATATATTTCTGGAAAGAGTACCCGCAGTGAGGAAACAGCTTACTGATAACTTCTTTCATAACAATTGTTAGTGCAGCGGCGTCGTGTGCGGATCTGATTATCATTAATAAAGTGTCTACGATAATATAAACTTTATTCTAGTTGTATGTTGGCGAGTGCAGTGCTTGATTATTTGTATTACTGTTCGGCAGTATTATTTCTATTGTTTATTTTAGCTAATTGTTACTCTGCATGTTCTACCCATTCAATTTCTATTAGTGGAGACTTTTTAATGGCTTTCTATTGTTATTCTATGTTATATATTTTTGTTCAAGTCGATAGTCTTCCTAAAAATGAATAAATAAATAAAAATAAAATAAAATAAATACAGGGGAATGCTAGTTCAAGATACTAAGTTAAGTTTTATTAACTAATGGGAACAAAAATGGTACCTACCTTTCGGCTAGCTAGAGAATATTATAAGAATTTGAACATAACCCATCCCAAAAAGTGCACAACGCCGCTAAAGAAGTTTTCACTTCAAAAACCAGTGCTACGGTTTGAATCACACACATACACATAGGCGTAGCGAGTGGTGAGACCATTTTGGTCGATGGGCGGGGTATTTCAAACAGCCACGAGATTACGTTACGGGCGACGACTGTCAGTGACGATAAATTCTGGGAATCTGTTATTAATATATGGAAGTGCAAGGTGGATGACAACTTCATTTAAAAGGGAAGATCTTCCGCCAGGCTGGGTCATCGTGCCTGGAGACCGCAGTCCAACTGTACATGTCAGACAGTTGTATATGCCGATTCTCGAGAAAACTTCGTAAACGCGATGCAGAATATTGTGGCGCCACGCTACTATATTCTGTGTGTACTATCTCAGTGTAACTGATAGATGTCACTACAGATATAATTTTATGTTTTGAGCTGAATAAACGTTTTCTATTATAAATTCGCGGGGGCGAGAGTGTTCCTCTTTTTGACGTAGTTAGTATTCTTTGGTATCATTATAATTTAAATTGTAACGAAAGAAAATTATCAACTTTTACTTTTAGAACAGACGCTAACATACGAAATGTGCGACTCTGGAATTAATCTTTCTCGTTGTAAAGCTAAGCTGTTAATGATGTTTATTTGAATACCAAAATGTACTCGTACATCAATATAGTACAAGCAGATAACGGAAGGTCATTTAAAAAATATATTCCCTTAGTTGAAGTACTACCAATTATTTTAGATGTATGTTTAGTTACTGGTTTAGATACAATCATTTTTTATATATTCCAAATGAAAAATTAAACTCATCTTCTGAATTAAATTACCATAAATAATTTTAGGCTACTTAAATAAGACAAGTAATTCCAACCAAAGACAAATTAAATCAAAATCAAAAAGTCATTTATTCAGTTTAGGCCCTGATAGATAAGGCACTTATGAACGTTAATTTGTTACATACAGTTGAATTTACCACCGGTTCGAAATACACTTAAACTAAGAAGACTCCGGCAAAAAACTCAGCAAGGCTTTTTTTTGTTTTGTTTGTGGAAGATTTTTTAAAATTACAGCTTTTGTTTTAAATACTTTTTTTTTATTAATTGAAAATATTGAAATCCTTACCCAATATATTGAGGTGTACATTAAAACTAGCAGCTCCATAGGGGTTGCTAGCTCTGCATAGATACAAGCCTGCATCACCAGTTTCAGAATATTGGAAATTGATTGTGCTGACCAGACCGAGAGCTGTTTTTGATTCGGAAATTTTTATCCTGTGAAATATATTAAAAGAGACTTAAAATAATCATCCTGAAAGACCCAGTTGTTTAACAGATTAAATGCAAGAAAATCTTGGATTTCTTTAAAGATCATAACAAATTCATACCTACCGTTGATTTTGAAAATTGACAATGTTCCCATCATGCGTCCAAGTTACTCGGATGGGTTCATCTCCTAAAGGTCGACACTCTAAAGATACCGAATGTCCAAGACGTGACGTCACATTAGCTGATGATGCTTCGAAATGAACTGGTTCTGAAATTAAAAAAGTATTATGTGGTGTTGTGATAAAACTTGAAATTATCTCTGCAAGTGATCATACTCAAGCATTTTTTATGTGAATAAGTTTGGAAGATTAACTCTCTTTAGACAATCCTAAATCTACTTACTATTCACACTCATCCAAACAGTTTTGCTCAGCGGCTGACCAACTCCATTCTCCACATTGCAGGAGTACAAGCCTTCATCAGCGAGAGACACTTCTTCAATCACTAGAGTCCCGTTTGGAAGACTTAGGATACCACCACCGGCTAGTTCTAGAACTGGCTGCCAGGTGCCGAGAAGTGCTGGAACACATGGATTCTTTAGACGGTAGTTTTTCTAAATCTCTGGTAAAATTACCCAGTTTTTTTTTGTCAGAAGGCTGTTAACCAGGCAGGTAGTCCACCTGATGGTAAGTGGCTACGGTAATCACTGGACATTAATATTATCAGGGGGATCGCCAATATGTTGCCGACATATACAAAGATTCGAAGGCAGAATAAGGTTTTCACTATTTCTTGCAGCTATTTAGTAAATTAACTACAGTCAAGTATTGAGTAGAGATTTTACAGTTCAAACCTGAAGCTAAGTTTCAGGGTGTATTTTCGATTAACAGTGTTCTGTAAGACATGCAAACCCTAGATTTAAGGCGATGATAGCTCAGTGGTAGTGACGTCGGATACCGAGATGAAGGTCCCGGGTTCGAATCCTACAATGAGCTTGAGCTTTCGGTGAAGGAAAAACATCGTGAGGAAACCATAGCACGGTGGTAGGGTACTTTGTAGTACCCGCCTGGCTGGCTACCACCCTCAAGTTGAAAATCTGTCGCCAATCACCTTTCGGTGTGTTCCGATAGCTGCACTTGAGAGCCAGTTCCTTCTAGGCTTTGTGTGCTTACCACCTTCAGCCGCATCATCACTTACCATGGCGAGATTGCGGTCAAACACAGGCCTATAAACAGTAAAAAAAAAAAAGATTTTAAAAATCTTGATACATAAATATCAGCTCCAAATGATTGGATCATAGTATTAATGTGAGCAAAAATAACGAGAAAGGTAGAAAGAGATAGCAAATACCGTCTTTCTTCATCCAATGCACTTGTGGTTGAGGATATCCACTGGCACTGCACGAAACTGTTCCCCTTCTTCCTAATAGCAGAGACGAATTGTTTGGTTCTTCCAACCATTTTGGTGCAACTGAGAAAATTTGATTATTGCAAAGTTGCATTATTTGCTCACCATATTGATTGAAGTTGACGTAAATTTTCTAATTCATTATTTTAAATAATGAATTAGAAAATTTTGGCCGTACTAAGAGTCAATTAGAATTAAACGATTGTTGAAAATATTACCATCCTTGTTGATAGGAGGTAGTTTCTGACCTCTTTCTTCTAGTAACTATGGGAATTTACAATCTGAGGGGATACTCCTAAAACGTTACACGATAATCCGTCAAAAAATTCATCGTTTTCCAAAATTAACCAATAGAATTGTACAAAACTTACACCTCGTCAATTTTGCTGTATCGTGTATCGTTTTGCGTAGCAATTTTAATACAGATGAAAAAACTATTACCTTTAATATAAAGTTCTGTAGATCTATTAACTTTGGCCACGTGATTGGAAGCGACGCAAGTGTAAGTCCCGCAGTGTTCCAGAGATACTTTCTTGATAACTAGCGCACTGAACAATTCTGAATTCCTTTCTACTACCTATGAAAAGAATATGGTTTCAAGTCTTGGTTACAAAAATATAGATTTAAAGGTATAAGATTCTGTCTCGAATATGTTGACATTCAAACGTAGATAACTTTAACTTATTTTGCTTCAACCAAATTCGCGAATTCAACGTTATTTCTAACATGACAAACCTAACATTGGTTTCGAAAATAGCACTTCTCAAAGTTTTATTTTATTACATCTGTATTATATATTTATGCTCATAATTTTGTTACGTAATGTCATTAAACTTGAGTAATTATTTTCCTTATAATATTTTCATTCCTTCCTCATTGAACTTTCCCAAGTATGTCTACTCACCTTCAAATTACTTGGAATCCTTTTCCCATCTTTCAACCACTCAAAATGTATCGGCAGATCTCCAGTTCTGACATTACAATATATATTAGCAATTTGTCCTTCCTGCAGATTGCTACCAAGTAGCAGATCATCTAGTATAGGAGCTTCTATGACCTGTATTTCAAATGCTCTTCTAGCCATTTCTCCGGAAGGACTTGTTACTATACATGTGTATATAGCACCATTAAGTTCTTTAGTCACATCAGGAATAGACAAAATACCATTGATATTAACAATCGGTGCGTTTCTTCGAGTTTTATATTTTTGATGATGGGATCTTTTGTAGCGTGATTGGAAGAGAGCGTTAGAGCTGAGGGTTTTGCCTTTGTATTCCCAGTCGATTTTGCTGAAAATAAGTAGAATGTCAATTTGGAAGTCAGCATGAGATTATGTTAATAGCCAAGTAAGCTAAACTATACCTTATGGGATATCCATAGAAGGGGCATCTTAGGTTGACTGATTCCCCGCTTTGGACTTTGATTGGTGGTAATGCTCGGATGTACGGCGGACCTGAAATTTCATAAACGTCGAATAAGCTATTCATTTGATAAATCAATACAAAATCTGTTCTATTTACAAATTAACAGCCAGATACCGTTGATATGGCTATTGAAAAATCAGCCCTTAGTTGAAACACATGGTAATCTCACCATAAACATCGAACCGGTTCTCATGAGTGGCGAAGTAGTCACCTTCCCTGGCAGTGCAGGAGTATAAGCCTCCATCCTCGACCCTCACCCGGGTGATATTCAATTGAGCTACTACTGAGTTGTCTGACGTCATCAGCTGTCCTATAGCATATCTGGAAAGGAATAGTAGAAGAAAATTTACAAAAGATTGTCTAGTTCTTTTATTAAGAACTCTGAAGCTAAGATTCGAGTTTCTTTTACTCTTTCCTATACATAGTGCTTAACCACGATTAACTGGCTCTTAAGTTCAAATATATATATGTTCATCTCCGGGTTCTAAGCTACTCCTTTGTAAATTTGAATCAAAATTGAGGTGGTGAACGTGTAGCAAATAATAGGATATATTGTTTCAAAGGGTTGTTTATTGTACATACTTTCGCAAAATTTCGATACGCTTACATGAAGAAGAATGAAATTGAGAAAATAAATGTCAATTTGTGAAACAACCTGAAAGTATAGTCGATGGTAAGCGCCATTTTGAACATTTACTTGTACTCGGTCATAGAAAAATTGAAATAGTCATCCCTAAATATATTTTAGGATATTCTTCACACTCCGCTGTCTAGGTAACATACAGACAGAATGACTATATTTCGTAAAGATAAACTTAAAGATGTACTAGACATAATGATGATTACCTAGGGTCAGTATTACTTGAAACGACGATGCCGTCTCTTTCCCACACGAACTGCGGTGGCCTATCCCCCGTGGCCGCACACTGCATGCTGATCTGAAACGAAATTGTAAAGTAATTGCTCATGGCGCGTAAAAACTGATCACATCGCGCAGACTAATCAAATCTGAATCACCCTTACGATATTTCTACATAACCTATGCATAGTATGAAGAACGACCTTTAAAGGGTGATTAAGAAAAAAGTGTGTGAAAATAAAGTGAAAAAATAGCAAAACTATCGTTTGGCGCACACGATTATATTGATCAACTCACATCACCCCCTGGAGTGACAGTCCTCTCGGTGAAGTGCTGGGTGATCATCACGTGATTATCTATCAGCCTTTTTCTTCTGTCCAGACCTGGGCATTAAGAAAATATGTTTAAGACATTATTTAGCATTATTTAACATTAAAAAAATCATCAATAAATTGTGTAAAAACTGTTTTGGTTAATCCTGGCTTTAAACAAAAAAAAAACACTTCCAAAGTATAAATGAACGATGCAAGAACTCTAATCTGTCACTGTTTTAAAGTCAGCCACATAACTGCACGTCTACTTTCACCTGTCAACTTCAACTTCATTTTGTGTGCTTTCAATTTTATTTTGTGTGTGGCAAGAAATAAAGTTTATTGTCATTAATTCTAGTTCTTCTATAAACTTAAGAATTCAGCTTTTTTCGGTATTGGTAAGTTCTTCTACTCTACTATGTTTTTGCAACGTAGTAAAATATAATAATCATACCTTGAAAGTCAAGCCATCATCAGACAGTTTATCAACGAAGTTTACGTTTATCAAGAAATAAAGTTTATTGTTATTAATTCTAGTCCTTCTATAAACTTAAGAATTGAGCTTTTTTCGGTATTGGTAAGTTCTTCTACTCTACTATGTTTTTGCAACGTAGTAAAACATAATAATCATACATTGAAAGCAAAGTCAACCATCATCAGACAGTTTATCAACTCTTATAGCGATACATTGTCTGATACTTTTTTCCATACCATCTGACGTCTTTTACACAAATCGACTCAGTTCAGTCTAAGTTGAATCCGAAGAGTTGTTGATAAGGGGTCTGATATTAAAAGATGTTGGAAAATGCACTTTACTTTTTAAATCCGTGCTATTTGAACAAACTTCTAAATCCACCATTTTTAATAACCATCGATCCAAGAACAATCTCCCGCTGTCTTTACCTATTTCAATTAATTTGAACTCTATTCTCCCACGTTAGTCATAAGACATGAACAGGAGAACATCGGGCGCAATTAAAGGCTGTACATATTGAGGCTTTATTGCGTTGCTAGGCAACTGATGTAATCATGGCTGGCCAGGTATTCAGGTACCGTGCGTTTATTGGTGCATCCGCTGTTACAATGTCTTTACATTTGAATATGTACTATAGATGGACTATTTAAAGTTTTTATTATTTCTTTTTTACGTAAGAAGAATTAATCTATGATATTTTGTAAAGTAATAGTCTAAAGGAATATTTTGTACTACTTACTGATAGAGTCTACTTTGTAGTTTTGCTAGAATATAAATGTTATGTACGGAATCTGAGCTTGTTTTGAAAAGAGTAACTGCTCAGGTTATTGCTGGCTCTTCTCAATAAACGCAACCTTCCGAAACTGTTAATAATCTGACCCGTCAGATTATTCATAAGTGTCAAAGTAAACCTGTTCAACTTCAAAAATAAACTTTGATTCAATGATCCTAAACTCTTTTTTGAACGGGTATCAAAATATGCTCTTCTCTTCGAACCGGTGGATGTGGACTCACCCTAAAGTGTATAGTAGGTACCTACCTTATCCAAAAATAATGTTAGAAATCATACCGAAAGTCATTCGACTTATCAAATATTAATAATCTTAATTGCACATTTGCGACTCGCGAACCAAACTCTGAGATTCACCATTTTAACTATTATTATAACGCCGTAAGCTTCATGACATATTTTAAATCGAAACCCTAATACCGTATCCCAATTTTCTGGACGTACCTAAACTATTAACGACCAGTTAAGCACGAATGACCATCTCATTCCTCCCCCGGGAATAGCTCGTTTCAGCTCCGGCAAGCAATCTGCCCGGGGAATATAATTATACCGGGACGTATTGCAATTTGTCCATGGATTCAACATCTATGTTACAAACTGTCATAGAATAAACTGTTAATGTTGGAGAGTGGCAAATAGTTAAACCTATTATTTGGGTTTTAGTAAGAGTTATGAATAACGAATGGAAAAACTGGCACACACACTATCTGTAATAGATTAATCCGTAGTACACAGGTTCTTTTTATACAGAATGGATACGAAATCGCAACAGCTTTTCATACATTTTAGCCGAGGAGACCTTTCGTATGAAAAGCTGTTTTTTTTGTGATATCAAAGTTCCATAATAAAAGTTGTTGTATTTATTAGTATTTAAAGTGGTTAAATTTATTGTCGTATCCAAAATCCGACTTCTACATGGAAAAAATACGGGGCAGAACGCTAGTTGGTCAAATACCGAAAACCGCTTAGCACCAGCTACGTGCTTTGGAAAGAGATTTTCAGAGCTCTGTGATAGAAACGTGGAATGCAGCGACGAAGATGACTTCGAATCTCGCAGTGAGCTTGGTTTTTATGTGAAGGAAATGCATGGTGTTTATTGGCACCCGCCTGGCTGGCTACCCTATTGAAAAACATTGCACTTGTAAATCAGTTCCCTACTAGATTTGTTGCTCTTACCACCTTCGGCCATATTATTACTATGGTGGGATAGGGTGTAATACAAATCTACACTACAAATTCTAAAAGAGATAGAGCATAGCGCTATTTCACTCAAAGAGCAGCACGACTAGGAAAGGACTTCCACCTAATAGAATACCACAACCAAATAATGTTGTGTTTCTGCGCGTGAAGTCGCAAGAGCTAAATGGGAAGGAGGGAAGGATGGTAGGTAATGCGTGAGTGATGCCCTTGTGTTACAAATCAGATAGACCATATGCTTGTATGCAGACTTAGTTATATATATAAAACAATTCCGCTACTAAAATATCACCAAATTATTTTCACGTCAAAATGCGGTATCAAAGTGTCTTCTCTGACACATAATCTATGGCATTACTGATGCGGTATTCACGCACTTGAAGTGATGAGTTTAATTACAAGTCTGGATTTGGCGTTCGGTTTTCGCCTAATGAATGAATTTTGGTAACA
The DNA here is from genome assembly GCA_951394255.1 of Polyploca ridens. Taxonomy (NCBI): domain Eukaryota; kingdom Metazoa; phylum Arthropoda; class Insecta; order Lepidoptera; family Drepanidae; genus Polyploca; species Polyploca ridens. Next base: position 2,741,183 of record OX596267.1, read on the forward strand.
GGATATTGCAGCGAGTTTACAGACGTTCATTAGTCCTAATATGAAATTACGGTGAATTAGAACTTAGTATGATATTTATTATTGGTATTTTTAACTGAAATAAAAAAGACGTATTATTAAAGTACCTATGACACCCATATTTTAAAAAAATATTCTGATTTTAATGGGTTATTCTCTGACTATGGATTTGAAAACAACCTGTATTTATGGGTAGTTGGAGACATCTCTCGCTCATCAAGACGCGATACCCGCTGTTTCCAGTCTACACGTGCGTGACCACGCTATACTCTCATAGAAAAACTACGGCAAAACCAACCTTATGCGGAGATATTAAAATAAAACTCGAAAAGCCTTAAAGGCTTCACTTCATATTCAAAGATATTCAGCTATAATTCACTATAAGCTATTGACAAATAGACCAGTCCACACAAAGAGAGGGTATTTCACACGAGCGGGTGGTCCGTATCGCACTCAATTCAGTGGGCACAGATAAATAATGGCAATAAATAATCTGCTCGTGACACCAGCAGTGTGGAGTGGCCTTTACTTCGCGTCAACCGTTGTATATGGCCGCCTGTTACATGGAAGCGAATGAGAATTTATTTTCTCGCTTTTGAATAACTTTATTTTGAAGACGTGAAGACTTTACTGAATGTTATAAGTTAGTTCATTTTCAACACTAATCAAAATAAGAAAGGATCATGGCGAGATTTGTACAAAAAAATAAAGATTTTTAGAGACGTTGGAATGACGTTGTATTTGCTCCTTGGTGCCTGAGGAATAACTTGAGCCTATTTTTAGAAGCCCGTGATGAAAATGCGAGTTTCTATGGCATGCCGGCGAATCACGACTATTCGCGACCAAAACCGTAATGTTGTTGTTATGTTTTGCGGGGTTTATAAAATATTTCATGTATATTAACATGTTGCTGGTAATGTAATCTCAACATTGGAAGTGATTCAAAACCCTGTAATTCAACAAACTGTTGAGGTAAAAATAGAAGGAGTGCGGCACCGATCCACCACCCAACGCACCTCAATTGGAGTTCCACAAGGATCAGCCCTGGGAAATACTCTATTTCTGGCTTTCATGAACGATCTGTGTGGGGTTAAGCTTCAGGGTGAAATTGTTTTATATGCGGATGACACCACAGTAATTTTATCAGCGAACACACAAGAAGAGCTTTTGCTCAAAATAGAGGAAGCCATCTGCGAATTAAATAAGTGGTTCAACTCAAATGGATTAAAGTTGAACTCTGAGAAAACAGGCATCATTTTCTTCAGTGCAAGGACAGAAAAATCAAACACGAGGACACAAGTACTGTTATCAAGTGGGCAAATTCTAAATACCTTATGTAGCGTCAGGCTTTTGGGATTTGATCTCGAGACAAACTTAACATGGAAATTGCAAATTGACTCCGTGTGCGCAAAAATGTCAAGTGGTATATTCGCACTGAAACAATTGAGAAAGTTAGTCTCTACCGAAAGCCTGAAAGAAATTTATTATGCATATATCCACTCTGTTATGTCGTATGGCATCATCATTTGGGGATGTTCAACAGAATATGAACGTGTATTAAAAATGCAGAAAAGAGCTGTTAGAACGCTCGTTAATGCTAAATATGGGACTTCTTGCCGAGAATTCTTTAAGGATCTACAAATTCTTACGTCAGTATCTGTCTATATACTGGAAATAGTAATGTATGTTAAAAAGCACCTCACGGAATATATGACTAGAGGACATGCTACGACCAGAAGTGTTAGAAACAATGATGACCTACAAGCTATCTCATGTAGACTAGCATTATCCAAAAAGCTTCCAAAAATAATGGGTCAAAAACTATTTATGAAACTCCCGAAACCCATTAGAGAAATCTCGAATATAGGTATTTTTGAAAACAATGTTAAGCGTTTGTTGTTGGGCAATACATTGTATAATATAATGGAATATTTGACAAATGACTACAGTCACTTTAAAGTTTGCATTGACATTGAATAACCTATATTATTATTTATATTAATGATTATTGTTTTTGAAATTATTTTTTATTGGTTTTTATTAATATTGAAATGAAATTATAATTGCTCTATTTATTATTTAACTAATATTCAAAAATGACGATGCCTCTATACAGCTGAAGTAACTTTTAACTTTTATTTTATACTTAAGTGCATGAGATAATTATGATTGTTTGATTACTGTTTTATTTTTTATTTTATTATTATTGTGAAATGATTTATATGAAAGATTAATACTAAATAATTGGACTGTTTTACAAAAACCTTAAACCGACTTCAAAGTACACTAAGAAGTAATCAAATCCTGATCTGATGATAATGGGACCAAACGGGAAGCATACCCTTTCAAATAAAAAAATAATTTTCCAAATCGGTTAATAAATGACGGAGTTATGAGGTAACAAACATAAAAAAAAAAACAAAAAAAAAAAATACATTCGAATTGAGATCCTTTTTTTGAAGTCGGTTAAAAATGATTTGTAACCTGCTTGACAAGTCTTAATCTTTCAAGTGTATGGCTATGTTTTACTACAAGGCTGTATTTCTAAGCAAAGTTATGACAATAAATGATTCTGATTCTGATTCTGATTCCTCTAATTTTTTTTATTATTTTGTACAAATCAATGTATGGAGCTCGCCATGATTCTTTGGTTGTAACTTTATTTTTGGCATCGTCGGTCGTGTCATTAATGAGGAAAACAGAATATGTGTGGTGAATATTTATTTTGCAGTTTCCATGGCAAGCCAGCATTTTCAATTGAGTCACTTTTATCACAGTATTAATCAAATTATTCAATAAAATATACCACCAAATATATGGCGACTCTGTTGTACTGCAATATCCAGGCATTGGCACCTAGCCCGGCGAAAGATCTTCCCTTAAAGCCAATAGAGGAACCAATGAAGCGGCCTAATACCTTGCATCCAATAAAGTGTAGATGTTGTCGTATAAGTTTCATTTATTTATAGCGATATATTTATGCTACGAATAAAATAATAAATTCAAAGATAGAGAAATGAACTGTCTTAAAAAGTGTCATATATACCGCAATAATTAAAAATTAACAGGTATGTATTATGTATTGTAGTAATTAATTAAGACTGACCTGCATATCTGAGGGCGAACCACAAGCTCTTAAAACAAGGTTAAAATAATCTTATTTGACTTTTGTCTTTCTTTGACATCTGACGTCAAAACGGGACAAAAGACAAATAAGGTTATTTTAACCTTGTTTTAAGAGCTTGTGGTAGGCCCCCTGAATCAACATGTTCCTACCCTTCCAAAACTGTATTCATTTTCATTATATTACTTCCAATCAGCCGTCATTTCGAACATTTCTTCCATTCTTGCATGTTACATTTCACATAATCCATAATAAACTAACAAACACATTTTCTCTTCTGAAATATTGGTAGGATTCTATCTCAATGAATGCAAATATAAATTCACTTCAAAATTACACACACTTCGGTGTGAATGAGGCTGCAGTTATATTGGAACGCCTTTTGTTGTTTTAAGCGCAAGGATTACGTTTGCTTTGCAATAGCCCGGCTGTCCGACCCCTAATGATTCATAACTTACGCCTATTTACACCACTTTAGCCGATTTGTGTAGGGAAAATGTATGGGAAAAACATGTTTCCCGAATTGTTTAACGGAAAAATGGTTTCAGCGCCATATTGTAGAGAATTAATGTTTCTGGCGTTGATATTAATTTAAGCATTTCACTTTCTTTCCTTTCGCGCGATTAGAATTTGGTTTTACTTCTTCATTCATGCGAATATCAGCAAAGGAATAGAATACGTTTCATTACATCTACAACTTACCTTAAGACTATAGAATATATAGGCATCATCCGAGCAAGCGGACTATCTCTAAAACTAAGAATGTTACAATACTTAGTTTTAGAGGGAGTCTGATGCGAAATACAAGCTCTTTTATTCCAAAACTTACACTCTACTTCATACTTTTATTTATTTTCTGGTTGATTAACCAAAGAAAGTCACTTCATACCAGTTTATAAAAATACATACAAACTTTTCACTTATGAAAATCTTCGTAAAAATATATAAACTTACCTCTTATGGATTCAGAATTATGGACAAATCTATTGGACGCGTTCCCCGAAACGTACCTGAAAATGAACAGAAAATTGTTTACTCGGGTGCCTCAAAACTTTTCTAAAAGTTTCCTTAAAGTTTGGATGCGAAGTAAAGAGGGACAAAGACGATGTGGTACATATGGAATGTTTTTGTAGGAATGGAGATTTAGCTATTTGCATCAGACAGAAGGGTGGTTTTTCACCATGGGATCGCTTCATAATGACATGCTAAGCTATGAAAATTAAATGCGATGTTAGGTGTTACGATTCCCTAGGCGGAAAGCGACCTCGCCACCAAGCAGCATTTTTGAAAATTGGCTTACTTCATATAAAATTTAATTCTATTCAAAATTAGAATGTGGGGATTATTATTGATTTCCATTATGCATGGAAAGACCAGCAGGGCTATTTTAAAATGCTCGGATTCGATATCGGAAACGGATTCAAAAACTACCAAGACGATATTACGCAATTGCTTTTTAATTTCCGAATTTGTATATTTCTTGATGATTTGATGTGTCTTTATGAAAATATCAATGCGATTCATCGAAAAGTTTTCGGAAATTAAAATAGCAATTGCTGAAATTCGCCTCAGAAATATTTAAATCCGTTTCCGATATCGAATCCGACGTTTTAAAATAGCCCTGCTGGTCAAAATCTCTTAGTAAGAGTCACTTAATACAATTTTGTAGTAGGAAATTCAGATCCTTGTACAGTATAATATTTGTAGGTTTGCATCGAAAATACGAGAAATATTTCGTATTATTAAAATACACGTACGACGTGTTTTCATTCGAGAACACGGTAGAAACACGTGTCATTGAATCCGATACCTTTAATTCAGGTCACTGAATTGTCGAAATATGGTAATATCATTGTGACCATTTTCAGAAGATCCGTCACCTTCTTGTTAATATAGGCAACGAGTTTCACAAGTTTTGTGCTGGGAGTTCAATGAAAATTTGTCGATATGCCATAACTATTTTACAGAGACCTACCGCAGTGCTCTTTGACGTCAAATGGTAAAGCAAAAAGGTATATTGGATGAGTTCAGAGAGGTCTAGTTAAAATTGTTATGGTATCATAATGTGTATTCTTTTTCGTAGCGTATTGTTTTAATGGAAAATATAAATCTCAGGTGGATTTATATTCGCCGGTGAGAGCCTATAGCTTTACTCACGTAGATTTGGGATAAGAATGTTTCCAATTTCGTTCAGTAGAAATCCGATAATGGTAGCAAGTTAACTCGTAAGAAATTGTCACAAATTTCTAAGCGATCGGCATTTCGAATGCTATCTATGGCATCTGGGGGCGCGGGAGTGCCCCTCGCCAAGACCAAGAGCCAAGCGCAGCGCACCTACCTTATCTCGAAGCGCTTCGTCGTTTTTTCGCCGTTTCGCTACTACGAGAACCATTGTATTACAGAAAAATAATTTACAGTAAATAAATGTTTCCCCTTACGCCCATGTAGGTAACGGTAGCGAAACAGCCAAGCCACATATTTTGACTAAGGTGTAGAGTTTGAAGTTAGGGCTTGTAGAGTTATAAGCTTGGCTCTACATGAGATCTGATAACTTTTTGACATTGCGAGCCATATGGTCTCGTCTTGGCAACATTTTACATGAAAATGTTTTTGGTGGGATTATTCATTCCTAGATTTCATAAAACACGTAGAGATAAAGGGTTAAGTTGATGGAAAGAGATGAATTGGACAGATCAATAGATGGTATCGATCCACGAATAGTGTTAATTGGAAATAAATAGATTGTAAGTAAAACGAGCTCCGAGTTACTTTGTCAAGAATAAAGAAGAAGTTCAAATTGATATGCTATGCTATGCAGATCTATTACGATTGCTTAAAAAATAAAGTTGAGAAGGTCGGCAACACATTGGCAACACGAAATATTACTCGTATTGCCAATGTCCATAGGCGATGGTAACCACTTACCATCAGGTGAACAGTCTGCATTTCATCTATCTAGCTAGCTCCACCAAATAGTAGATCTACCTACTAACTCAGAGGAATCCAATGTTTACCCACGATAACAATAATTCTCACCCAGAGCAAACGTTTGTTTATGAACATGACATTAGCTGTCAGTACTTTTTTCCAGGAATTTATGTTAATCCCTTGACTTGCGGTTAAAAAATAACAATAGATTTTTATTGTTTTCCTCACCCGCGCGGATCGTCAAACAGTCAAAGGATACACTTTAATTTGAATCCATAGTAGAAGATCTGCTCAGTTTACGATAAGGCCGTAATCTCGCCGCATGGATTAGATAAACTCAAATTCAAATATCGGTTATACACTATAGGACCTAATAAAGCATTTACGAACGTTACAATTGATCCTACCACCGGTTCGTAATACACTTGAACTGAGAAGACTTCCGGCAAGAAGCAAATAGCATGTGAAGCGAACAATTCATTCAAATGCGTTCTTGTCTACTGTTCTACAAAATAAGAAACTTAATCGGATAATGCTGCCGATTCTGTTGTAAATCGCACTAAACTAATTTTAGTCACATATCATCTCTTTCTTACAAACATGATTGAAAAAGGATAGAACATATTTTAAGTTGTCAAATTAATCTTTGCCGTCTTATTTTGCGTGTATTTAGGCGTAACCGCGATAGATGGCGACTAAAATTATATTGAAAACAAGCATTGGACTAATTTGACAGGACTAAATTTCTTACATCCCTTTCTTATGTTCTTTGTTAGAAAGAGACATAGTGACATTAAAATTAGTTTAGTTGTGAACAAAAGAATCAGGGCCAATGTCAACAATGTCCCAAAAAGAAAATTTTCGCATTTTTATTGTTAGAAGGATTTACAAGGTTTCTATATAAATCTCGAAGCAATCTTCAAGGTTCAATAGATTACAAAAACAGGCTGAGCTCAGAGATACCTCACAAGTGGGCACGGGAGAGGATAATCCATAATTCAGGACAACTTCAGCGTTATTCACGTCACTGTGCTGGGGCCGCGCAGGAAAATAGGTTAAGTAGGAAAGTATGTATTTTTGGAAAAGAGACTGCAAATGAGCGAGGATTATAATTTTTGCCTATCTCAGAAATGGGTAGCAGCAGGGTATGTCAAATTGTTAAAATTACCCAAAATTATCTGGAAAAATGATTTGATGACGGTGAACGCAATTTAAACAATTGATAAACATTAAATAAAAAAAATGATTAGTAGCTAATGCTGCTCAGTACGCTTTGCAACACTTTTTGGGTTCTGTACCCAAAGGGTGCCAACGGGACCCTATTATTAAGCCTCCCCTGTTCATCCGTCCATCCATCCGTCCGTCAGTCCGTTTATCCGTCCGTCTGTCTATCAATGGGCTGTATCTTATGAACCGTAATAGGTAGACAGTTGAAATTTTTACAAATCTATTGCCGCTATAACAACGGTTTAGAAAAACGAACATATACGTTGCAAACAATGTTTTTTTTTTTTTTTTTTTTTTTTATACTACTTAGGTAGCAAACAAGCATACGGCCCGCCTGATGGTAAGCGGTCACCGCAGCCTATGGACGCTTGCATCACCAGGGGTGTTACTCGCGCGTTGCCGACCCTGCAGAAATCTCTTCACACCCTTTTTGAAGAACCCCATGCTGTACTCCATTGGGAAAACCACGGCAGGGAGCTCATTCCACAATCTGAGCGTCCGCGGAAGGAAGCTCCTTTGAGACCGCACAGTTCGAAACAATTTTGGTTCCAATATGTGGGGATGGACTCCCTGTCGATGGCGAGAGTTGCGATGGTAGAATGTAGCCGTGGGCATCATCTTAAACAATTCTTCAGAACACTGTCCATTATACAAGCGGTAGAATACACATAAGGAGGCAAAGTCTCTCCTCAGACTGAGGGGCTCTAGACCGCTTGTGAGCTCAGGATCGTTAACAATTCTAGCAGCACGTCGCTGAACCGAGTCTAAAGGCCCAAGCTGGTATCCAGGTGCCCCCGCCCACAGATGACAGCAGTACTCCATATGAGGCCGGACTTGCGACTTATAAAGTTGCAGTCTTTGGCCCGACGTGAAGTACTGCTTCGCTTTGTTGAGCACTCCAAGCTTTTTGGATGCCAGCTTAACCTTGTCTTCTAAGTGACTACGGAACAAAACATCGCTAGAAATGTCGACGCCAAGGATCCCAATGCTTTTACTGATGTTCAAGGACGTGTTCTGGAATTGTGGAGCTACAGCAAATGGGGTTTTCTTAGCGGTGAACGCGCAGGCTTGTGTCTTAGTGGGGTTGAAATGGACTAGGTTTAGTCGACCCCAATCGGAGACACTAGAAAGTGTACTCTCGATTTCAGACAACAGCCGTTCGCGGCTTTCCTCCACCTCGGAACGAGGGATATTAGCACGGCCCGTGTAATGAGCGTCCCCTGTACTGTCGTCTGCATAACAATGAATACCGTCAATAGACAGCATATCATTGATATGCAGTAAGAACAGTGTTGGGGACAGCACAGAGCCTTGCGGGACGCCGGCATTTATGTCCATGCTATCGGAGCAACTGCCGTCAACGACGGCTCTTATGCATCTGTTGGACAGAAAGCTGGCGACCCATTTGCATAGTCCCTCGGGAAGCCCGTATGCTGGTAACTTCGCTAGGAGACCCCGGTGCCAGACCCGATCGAACGCCTTTGCCACATCTAAGCTCACTGCCAATGCCTCACCTTGACTCTCGATGGCGAGAGACCAACGCTGTGTGAGATACACTAGAAGGTCACCAGCCGAGCGACTGTGGCGGAAGCCATATTGTCGGTCGCTCAACAAATCGTGATCCTCTAGGTATCTCAGGAGTTGCGTGTTGATCACTCGCTCCATGACTTTGGAGAGAAGGGACGTGATGGCGATAGGCCTGTAATTCGTCGGGTCCGATCTATCGCCCTTTTTGGGCACTGGGTGCACGTGGGCAGTCTTCCACGAAGACGGGACTTTCATTTTGGTGAAGGAAAGCGCGAAAAGACGCGTCAGTACAGGACACAATTCAGGAGCACACCGCTTCAACACCACTGCCGGTATACCGTCTGGCCCACTCGACTTATGGACGTCCAGAGAAAGCAATTCCCGCCGGACTTCCCGTTGGGTAATGCTGATCTCCGGCATGGAGATGTCACACCGCGGGATGGTAGGCGGTGTGGCGCCCCCGTCATCCAAAGTCGAGTTCGAGGCAAAGAGAGAGCCCAAAAGATCAGCTTTCTCCTTTGCACTATGGGCCAAGTTTCCGTCCGGCTTACGCAGTGGTGGCAAGGACGACTGGCAAAAGTTTCCTTCAGCAGCTTTAGCAAGAGACCAGAAAGCGCGACTTCCAGATGGAAGGCTAGTCAGCCTCTCACCAAACCTGCCGACGAAATCGAACTTAGCCCTGGCAATCATTCGCTTACTGAACCTCGAGGCAGCGTTAAATTTGCGTTTCGCATCAGAGATGTTAGGATCCTCACTAGTTCGGGCCGTGGTCCAAGCCTCATACAAAGTCTGCTTATTTTGTCTAGCATCTTTGCAGGGCCGATTAAACCACGGTCGTTTCTTCACCCCTGCAGCCACTAACGGGTTTGGGATATAACATTCCATTCCCGCCAGTATCGCCTCAGCGACGGCAGCTGCACAGGTGTCAGGATCATCTGATGCGAAGCAAAGCTGTCTCCACGGGTACGATGCGTAGAAATCTCGCAATCCATCCCAATCTGCTGACTTGTAGTGCCATACACGTCGCCTTCCGGGAGGCCGGGGCGAATCAGGTCGGGCGCATGGCACTTGCGTCCGGACGAGACAGTGGTCCGATGAGCCGAGTGGCGCATCCACTGTCACTGTATAGTTGTCCGGTCGCGTAGTCAACAGAAGGTAAATGTTATTCTTTACATGGATTGCTAGTACAATTTTGTTATAAAAGTCAATACAATGTTTCAAACTTAAAATTACAATGAATGCATAATTCTGTATAATTGCTGTTTGTTCCCAGCATCGTTACCGTCCAGAGAACATTGCTTGGAAATTATTATCAAGTATTTCTAATTATACACTAATTGAATCTCACTGCTTTGTTGAGAACGAAGAATTGATACTTGGAATCTTCCTGTCTATCGTGATTTGATAAATCACAAATAGGTCAGGTACGAAATATAAATTGTTATGAATGGATTTCGGAAAAGTCCACTCATACTTTTTTCATACAATACAACGAACGGGGCGAAAGTATTAAAAATATTAAAAAATCCGAATGCCTAGCATTCCTGCTCTGCATAGATATTTTGTGGATTTTTAGGGGATTTACATAACAGTGAATACAGAATTATGTATTCGATTTAAATTAAAACCACTTGCGAAGTTTAATGATTTATTTATTAAAGTTTTATGAGTATTCTATATCAATTAATTATTTCATTGTTATATATTTTTATCGTAAAAATTATGAAACATCTTTATTTAAAATGCACATTTGTTTTAAAGTTGAAAATACATTTGATTTTTATATATTAAAAAGCTACCCTTATTTTATGTTCCCTAATTAATGATTATTTATAAAAAAATAACCTGCAAAAACCATAACATACTCCTCACCCCTCTGAAAAATCCTAACAATAAAGTTCTAACAAAATTCAAAACCGCAGCGATAAAAAATATATTTTATTAAAATAAAAGTTACTCTATTTTCCCGTGCACGTCTCAAATATTTTGCCTCCGATACGTTCGGAGTGCTTCTGGTCCAACGAAGCGCAAACTACCCCTCTTGGACATATAGTATTTTTTTATTTATGGAAATGGTGGATTTTCATAGCAATATAGGATTCGGGGCTTATTTATTTTAGTTGAGTGTTTTTTAGTGGCTTACTTGCAATACTGTCGACGTACTGTATTTGAAATTAAGTTAGAAGGGAGCTTGCGCCTAGAACTAGCATAAGGCAAGTAAATTACACTCTTTGAGCTGACATGTCAAAGGATGTTAGAATGTATGTAAATTAATACAGTGATATTTGGTATGGTAGAGCAGCTCCTAAGGAATATGAGTGAAGCTGAAAAAATATACTAAATTCACCGTAAATTATGGGACAACAAAGCTAACCTTTAATGAGGAAAAGCCGAGATAATGATGACTTCACATAATGGCATCACATTATACAGGTGAGTTTAATGTTACTGGCATTGCCGTATATCTATCTACAAATCTTCTGTATATATAGAATAACTTCTATATAATATACTAGGTTGTTTCCGGTATAAAAAGTAGCTTACTATTGGTGAAATAATTTTCAGAATCTGATCATTTTATATCGACTCAGGATTTCAAAATTCGATCCCTAAAGGCGTAAAATAGGGCATCCTAAGTGAACCAGTGGTCGGAAACCTAGTAAATAAAAAAAACAAGCTTTTTAATATAGTTGACAGTTCAAATCATCAGAGCCTTAAACCAGAGTCCTTATCGACAAATCAAACGAGCCCAAACTCGATGGGGATGCTCCGTTTTATTAACTCAGCTCCATGTCATAATAATATTGCATTGTTAACCGGTTTATATATTAACTTATTAATTTATATATGCTTGCAAAATGTCAGCTCAATCGGGAAGCGGGAAGTGGGTAAAATTTTACTTGCAAGATTTGATTACAGAGACCGGAACAGGTGAATCTTAATGAAAGCTTGTGAAAAGAATATTTTTACTGATGACTAGGTACTTCCACCCCCGTAAGTTCAGATATAGACCTCAAAATGATCCTGTATAAACCTCACATGTGGTCTTCATAAAACAATGATATTTTTATGGTGAACATTTCGTACGTCTGTAATGTAAATGCTAGTCTCACATGGCTTAGCCACAATTCTAAACCATGCAGTCTGGTCACAGCAGCTTTTCAGATTCACGCGAGGTTAACCACAATGCTATGTGTTTGTTGGAATTTATGCTATATCAATGCATTGTTGTAGCAAACATATTTTCTTAATTTTATTATTATATTGATGGTGAATAAGAATAATAATAATGTATAGTATAAATAATAAAGTTTATGAGTATAGACCGAAAATGTATCAATTAATTATTTCATTGTTATATCGTAATTGTGAAACATCTTTATTTACAATGCACACTTGTTTTAAAGTTGAAAATACACTATTTGAATTTAATACATTAAAAAAGCTACTAATAAATATTTTGTGTAACTCTCAACAAAAAAATCCTTTTCGGTTTTTAGGGGCGATAGAAAGGTCCTTTGAAACTGCAAAGTCTAGACTAGTAAAATTTATAGGTTTCAGAACCTCAAAAAGGTAAACAAGAAATGGTTATGGTGCCACTCCGTCCGTCTATCTATGTGTCCATCTGTCACTGTGGTATACAGCAATCATTAATGCAAATCAGAAATAAATTGATTTGAAAATATTGCTGACCCAAACTTACTGCATGTGATTTTTTTTAAATATTTTTATTTTCTTTGTAAAAGGACTAGGAAATGGGGGACCGAAATTTCAAAGTAGGGTTACCATTATGAAAGGGTTTCATGTGTACATTACAAAACAGGTTCGTATTTTCTTTTATGTTACGTAGTTTTTGAGTTATGAAGATAAACTTCAAAATACTATTTCACCTTGTTGACAGTTGATAAATATTTATGTAAATATTTATGTAAATATTTATGTAAATATTTATGTAAATATTTATGTAAATATTTATGTAAATATTTATGTAAATATTATAGTAAAATAGAACGATGTGATGTTTCTAACTCTAATGATATGCCACGTACGGATGGAAACTTAAGTGATACCAAAATAAATCCCGTACCTATAAACACGGCGCACGCTCGACGGGGCGTAATTGAGACCAACCGTCGTGTCATTCAGTACGTCTACACTGGCTTAAGCTCGCAAATGTATGTTATTTCAACAGAATTTTGCTACACGAGAAGCCTGAAGTGGGGGTAAATTATATCCTTACTCCTGAAATACAGGGAAAACCGCGTGGCGGAAGCAATACTAAATATTTTGACCAATTAAATGCAATTTTTTTTAGCGAACCATTATGACTGTCCCAAAAGGGATCGTGGAAAAAAGGTTATCCGGAAAAGTTGTTGGAATATTCAGCAGTCTGCGTATGACATGAGCTAGCGGACACACCCGTCAACTGCATAAGGCATGGGTCCGACCACCAACCAGTAACATTTTGATAAATATTCGAATAAAAATATCGCTCAACGAAATCTTTAAAAGATCTCCGAGGGATATAAATTGCTACAACTAAAACACCACCTGCCAGTTTCTGAAAGTGAATCTACAATCAAATAAAATTTTGTACAAAAATTCATTTTTAATACAAGCTTTTTTTGTTGTCTGTACTTTTTATTGACTGTACTTGTATTGTCTTCTAATATCCACTAACCAAATATCAAATCTGGCCACTGGAAGTGGGTGATATTCGACTTATAAGATTGCTAGTTAAAATAAAAGTTTGTAAAATGTTGCCGTCTTTGTCATTTCGGACGTCACTGACAGTGGCAAGTATTCAATAAGAGATTAACTTTGATTTGGCTTTCAGAAACTGTAGTAAATTGACACTTTTATCGATTACCTATTGCGTTGTTTTACGTAACCATTTAATCAGCTCATTATGATACCTACTTAATATCAATGCATAATCGCAAAATCATGGATATATTGCATTTTGGTTTTGCGCGTTAGACAAATAACTAGATTTTACCATAATATTGAATTATGTCAATCATAACGTTGTATTCTGGTTTGTAATTAAAATAATTATTACAAGCGTGTATATCTAATTTGGAGAGTAGTTAGTTCAGCCCGTGCCATGCACTGAACCGTTTTGATGTAGTGGTAGACAGTTGCCGGCTCGGTGGTGCGGAAAACAAGCGACGTCGGGATATGACGCAGGTTGAATGAGTGGTATAATTTAGTGAAGGTAGGTAGAGTGATAGTTCTACTATTTGGATAAAGTGTTTTGGGTTCCGTACCTATGTGTAATAAAAAGTAATTAAAAAAAAAACGACTTCAGAATACACTAAAAAGTATGAAATAACTCTAATCTGACACTGATTTGAAGTCAGCGAAAGAGCACGACGTATTCCATTGAAAATATTTCGCTGACTTCAAATCAGTGTCAGATTAGAGTTATTTCATACTTTTTAGTGTATTATGAAATCGATTAAATTTTCTTTAAATTACTTTTTTATTCTTAAATGCACTAGAATTTGACCAAGGTTTTAAGATGTTTTTCCTTTGACACCACACCCGTAGCTCGTATCAAAAAGCCAGGCCGTCACACTTATTTGTCCATATCTTGAAAACTACTGAATAATTTTTAGTTTTTCTTAAATGCACTAGAATTTGTCAAAGGTTTTGAGATGTTTTTCCTTTGACACCACACCCGTAGCTCGTATCAAAAAGCCAGGCCGTCACACTTATTTGTCCATATCTTGAAAACTACTGAATAATTTTTAGTTTTTCTTAAATGCACTAGAATTTGTCAAAGGTTTTGAGATGTTTTTCCTTTGACACCACACCCGTAGCTCGTATCAATAAGCCAGGCCGTCACAAATATTTGTCCTTATTTTGATAACTATTAAACAGATTTCGATATCAATAATGAATATATTGCAGTTCCAATAATATTACATACATACGTGTCGAATTGATAATCTCCTTTTTTTGAAGTCGATTAAAAATAACTGCAATAGTGCTCTCAGTATTTTTGATACCAATCTTATAATACTTTTGTAGCGACATCTATCAGCCATCTAACAGTAACACTAAGATAGTTCACACATGGAAAGCTAGACGGCGCAGCGTGGTGCCACATTATCCTGCATCGCGCTTAAGAAGTTTTCTCGAGAATCTGCATATATACAACTGTCCGTCATGTACAGTTGGACCGCGGTCCCCAGGCACGACGACCCAGCCTGGCGACAGATCTTCCCTTTTAAATGGAGATGTCATCCACCTTGCACGTCCATCCATACTTTGAATAGCACCCATAAAACCCTCTCTAATTCCTAATTAGATTTATTTTAGCGGCCAAACTTAATGAAACGATAAATTATAACAGTATTGATGCAAAAATAATTATAATCGTA
This sequence comes from Polyploca ridens, assembly GCA_951394255.1. Classification (NCBI taxonomy): domain Eukaryota; kingdom Metazoa; phylum Arthropoda; class Insecta; order Lepidoptera; family Drepanidae; genus Polyploca; species Polyploca ridens. The sequence continues at coordinate 2,756,396 of OX596267.1, forward strand.
ACCTAGTGATTAGGGAAGCGTATCATCACTTCTCACCTTTCCAAAACATTTTGAGAGAAAATCTCTCTGAAAATATACACCTGCCAACGTGTGACACACATGAGTTTGTTCAGTCATATGAGTATGGAAAAATATTCATGTCAAATTCTATGTATGAAAAGGGAAGGTGCTAATTGAAAAGCTGGCAGGAGAAATGTTTGGTGATAACGGCTGTAGGCAGGTCATTTGATATTGTAATGTATCGTCGTTACTGAATCTGGGGGCACGGAAGTGCCCCCCGCCAAGACAGCCAAGCGAAGCGAAAGGGCACTACCTACCTTTTCTCGAAGCGCTTCGTCGTTTTTTTGAACCCTCATAACTTGGGTTTGGATTATACCAGATAAACAAAATTCTCAGAATATGATGTCAATAGTGAACGTATTAAACATATCAAGTTTCAATAACATAGCTTTTATACTTTAGATTTTATTGATATCTAAAAAACCCCGATTTCGTCACTGACTCACTGATGATCATCAAAACTCATAGGGTACTTCCTGAAGTCCTAGAAAGCTGAAATTTGGTATGTAAGCTTGTATTAGTACACAAAGAACAAAAAAATTATAAAACTTGGAAATTTCAAAAAAAAAAAAAAATAAGCAACTTACAAAAATAAGTGAAATCCCACCAAAAACATTTCTATGTAAAATGTTGCCGCCAAGACATAATACGGCTCGTACTATCAAAAAGTTATCAGATCTCATGTAGAGCCAAGCTTATAACTCTACATGCACTTACCCTACAAGCCCTAACTTCACAAACTCTACACACCGTAGTCAAAATATGTGGCTTGGCCGTTTCAATACTACTAATCTAATAAACTAATGAATAACAAAAAAGTAATGAACGGTGAATACATTTTTCACCCTACTCCCATTTGACGGTAGCGAAACGGCCAAGCCACATATTTTGGCTAAGGAGTAGAGTTTGTGAAGTTAGGGCTTGTAGGGTAAGTGCATGTAGAGTTATAAGCTTGGCTCTACATGAGATCTGATAACTTTTTGACAGTACGAGCCATATTATGTCTTGGCGGCAACATTTTACATAGAAATGTTTTTGGTGGGATGTTTAATTTTGTATGTATTTCAAAATTACTTTCATTGCTTTTATTGTCGTATTTATTACCAAATTTAATTTTAATAAAATTGATTGAAAACAAGTTAATTTATGTAACAAGTTTATAGTTTTAGGTGTAATAGTACACTTAAGCATCACAAAATTAGTTGGTTTTCTCAAAATTTTGAAGTCCATGAAAAAGTAACCATGTCTACCAAAAGGTGACTAGATTAGATTGAGAAATTAATTACACAGAGATTAGAGTTCATATATCGTTGAATTGGATTTTATTCGAAGGTTATTTTTGTAATCGTGAAAACGTCAGTAGGTAGCCAAGTTTTGCCACTTTACATAATCACAGCTCTTCGTTTGTGTGCAATGCGTAAATCCTAAACACAGTCGGAACCAGACATCTGGAAGAATTGTTGTGACGGGCCCCTACCTCTGTGCGGAAAATATTCATTTAAACATAAAAAAATTGAATTTCATTTCTGCCCGCTACGATTTTGTTATTCGACTGCACAAGGAAATATTTTATGAAAGGTTCACGTTATTATTATAGCTGTTCTCATTTCTGCTGTTATTTGATAAATATTATGATCAATTCAGAATCTTTCCGTGAGCATTTTTATATAAGCCTAATTCAGTCCTAACATATTAATGATATGCCATTCTCATCATCAGCTAATCATCTTGCTTTGTTCCTTTGAATCACGGTTTAAAGGAGCAATATTGTAGACTCCTCAATTGAAATGGGAAGATCATCCGATAAGAGAGGTCATCGTGCCTGCAGACCGCGGTCCATATGTCGAGTCCTCAGAGAATTCCGATAGCGCGATATAGGTTGTATTATGTCATCTTGCAACGTCGTTTCGTGGCGACATCTATCCATTGTTCATCATCATATCAGCCCATGGATGTCCACTGCTGAACATAGGCCTCCCCCATTGATTTCCACTTCCAACGGTTCTGTGCCGCTTGCATCCAGCGGCGCCCAGCGACTCTGACCAGGTCGTCGATGTTGGTAGCCGGATCTCTGCCGGAGACTCTTAGCACCCCCTGCCCCGCCGTTACCGTGACCGCTACCGTAGCCCGGGATAGCGGGGCCGCCGGGGACTGGGGGCCGTAGTTCTGTTTGTGTTACCATTTGAGGGGGGTTATGCCGTAATCACCACGCTTGGCAGGCGGGTTGGTGATCGCAGTAATGATGATGTATCACAGATGGACGCTGCTGCCCGTCCACTGGTGTATTCCATTAGTCGCCTTTTACGACACCCTCAGGATTGGAAGGGTTGGCCCTATTCTATGCCGGGAGCCACACAGCAATTATCCATTGTTATTATACTCTAATCTTATTTTGAAGGTGGCGCTACGTTTATGCTTCCTAATTTCTTTCTTGCACCTATTATATCCATCACATCGATTTTAAAACCTTGCCTTAATTCTTTTTACATAAAACCACTTACTTGGTAGCTAGTTAGTTAACTGGTTCCCAAACTACCATTCAATCTTAAAATTCCCTAGAACTTTATCGAAATCGGTGTTGAACTACATAGCGAAGGGTCGCCAGTCTCAAACTTCCGAAGTTCGGTCGGCTATTACAACTTTTCTTGTTAAAGTGCATTGTTGTCGCTAAACAATAATGAAACTTCGTCAGTTATAACTTTTAGGTCCTCTTTACTTTGCTTCAGTACATAAGAAGCTCATTGAAATCATTTAAAACCTGGTTTTATTTTGTTACCCTTTTATATTACTAGTGTTTATAATCCTTTAATTTTCTGCTTATTCTTTGTTTTAACTACAAAATTACAGTAGTACCCAATTAATATCGCTTACCGATGTAACCTGCGCAGAAGATACATTTTCAAATCGCTGGAAACACTATTGGCCGACAGCTGCCGTCATGTTAGCGCGCGCCGTGCGGAGGGGCGTGACTTGCGTGTGAGACGGAACTAACAGCTGCACTGTATTATGAACCTTATAGTAGTGATCTAAGGTTGATTGTAAGTTTTAAGCATTCTTTCGTTAATCTTCGGGCCATACTTTCTTTTCTGTGCGAAGATTCACGACGCGCCTTATTAGTTGGCTACTACGCCTAATCGATTTAACATTGTACAAGCTATTTAGTTCACAATCTATTTGAGGTACAAATTTGCTTAAAATCTCTTTTAATTATTAAACTTACTTACCGACCTAACATAATCTGGGTACTTTTAGCTCCGCTCGACATAAGCAAAGAGCTTTTTAATCCGATATAATTTTTTTTCATTATATTAACATTTTTGACAGATAAAGTATTATTTTTTCCGCTTCCATTAGCAATGTAACGTTATCAATGCACCATTACATTATAAATCCAATTCCAGTTAAAGTCACTTTTCAAAAACATCACTTGGAACGTACATTTGTACATTTACGATTCCGTTTGGACCGACGACTGGGCCAATAAAATATGTAGCATGCACTATATGGGATGATGGACAATGTAGCAACATTGTTGTAAATCTCCTCGTGTTTGCTCTACAGATGGACTCTGACGATATCGATTTGGATATACGTCGTATATTCTTGAATGAAAATATTTTGTGACAGAATACTGAAGTAGCCGATGTACTATAAGCAAGCTGTAGTGGTAGTAGACACGTCATTAATAATAAATTAAAACAGCCCTTACAAACACTTGCAGCTCATAGAGTAGTAAGCTGAGAAGTGACAATGGGAGGTCACATCAATCGAAGAGCTGATTATCGAGGGTGAAGAAAGATTCTTGAGTGGCGAACACGTGCAGGTCGAGCAGGACTACCTGATAGATGGACCAACGACCAGCAGGGTGATTGTCAAATGCTCTCGTTTTCATCAAACCGATAGCGAGGCTCGTAAGTTGTTATAATTTTGGTATTGTGTAACTTTTACGCCAAAATAGTCGCCGGCTTCATTTGAAATAATTTAATTGTATTCGTTTTAAATTTTACTGCCATTTAAGTTACACAATACCCAAATTATAAAAACTTACGAGAGCCTCGCTAAAAATGTTTTTGGTAGGATTTCACTTATTTTTGTAAGTTGCTTATGTTTTTTTTTTATTGAAATTTCCAAGTTTTATAATTTTTTTGTTGTTTGTGTACTAATACAAGCTTACATACCAAATTTCAGCTTTCTAGGACTACAGGAAGTACCCTATGAGTTTTGATGATCATCAGTGAGTCAGTGACGAAATCGGGGTTTTTTAGATATTAATAAAATCTAAAGTATATGAGCTTTGTTATTGAAACTTAATATGTTTAATAAGTTCACTATCGACATCATGTCCTGAGAATTTTGTTTATCTGGTATAATCCAAACCCAAGTTATGAGGGTTCAAAAAAAACGACGAAGCGCTTCGAGAAAAGGTAGGTAGTGCCCTTTCGCTTCGCTTGGCTGTCTTGGCGGGGGGCACTCCCGTGCCCCCAGATGCTTGTTTTCAATATAAATTTAGTCGCCATCTATCGCGGTTACGCCTAAATACACGCAAAATAAGACGGCAAAGATTAATTTGACAACTTAAAATATGTTCTATCCTTTTTCAATAATATTCATAAGAAAGAGATGAGATGTGACTAAAATTAGTTTAGTGCGATTTACAACAGAATCGGCACCATTATAAGAATATTTTAGCAAAAACAAACTAATATTCAAAAAATAATACGTATATTTAAATATGTTCAGGTTAGTTACTCCAAGAAGACTCAAGGGAGCTATACTAATTATCAATTACAGCCTAGAAATTCTCACCATATCGAAACGTCAATAAGTTTGGTATTTAACGTAGTAATTTGCGTGCTTCACAGAATATTTAGGTCAAGTCAAGATGTCTGTTGTTTCTCTATACGCCAGAGCTTAATGGTTAAATTTCTCATAATAGTAGTGAAGTTCGTAAAATGTTGACAATCACGTACGGTATCTAACGTTTCTTAATTAACAATGCGATGTTTCATGATAAAAAGAAGAACGAAAGAGAGAAAAGAACAGACAACTCGTGAAACAACCCGGAGTTTGTGTTATTAACACCATTTAAAAAAAAATACTCGAATAATACCTCTTTAGTCATTAGCAGTAAGGCTTATTATTAATATCACTAAAATGTTATGTCTTGCCGTTTTGTAAACATCGTTTATACCTTGTATCTAATTCTGAACAATGTCTAATACGCATAAAGTCATGAAAGCAAAACGCGACATTGCAAGGTTTACATCAAGCTACTGAGATTTATGAATATTAATTAATCTACATGTCATTTTGTTGATTAGTTCTATATGGTTACCGTAACCAGGTATTAGCTGGTTCATGTTAAGCTTGCTGTAAGTTCTTACATTCAATAACTATTAACTAAATTTTTGAGTGTGTTTGGATGTGAAAAGAAATTTGCAGGGCTACCCGTGGTGTTGTCTCGCCTTCCAAGCATATATAGGCTACTGTAACCGCTTACCCGATTGTAAGCTTGTTTGCTACATTACTAGTATACAAACAAAAGAAAAGATAACTATTAGCTTTAGCTGTACGTACAAAATAAATCATGATTTCGTTCTGTGTGCTTTTCGCATATGAGTTTGTAACTGACATTTTCGATTGAATTTTCAGATTACAATAGCATCGAATAATGAGAATGTATCAGTTTTGACAGTTTAATTTATAATTTGTAGATTTTATGAAAATGTTATATTATAAGCATAACATATGTCCTATTAATCATAAACTGATTAAATTGTCGTGTGTCGTGACAGCAAGGTGACGTTACATATTTGACCATTTAATCAGTTTATTAGTTAAATAGCATTTTATGAGTAAGGCCGACATTTACTAATAAACATCCTGTTTCAAAAATTCAAACAAAAAAAGAATACAAAATCAAAATCATTTATTGAAATAGACCTTCGCAAAAGTCTGACTCTAATAAGTACTCTTATCTCTATTTCACCTATGCTCCCTGGATAAAAACCCAGATAACTCTATGTAAAGTCCTCTACCTAGTCAATCAATATCCTGTCAAAATTGGTTCAGACATCTCGAAAATGATAGGCTCGGATAACAAATATACAACTAAACAACGGAAACATAACCCTATCAGTATAAGATAAAGTCCTTGAAATCGTCTGTGATTACAGACACTATAATTTTATTCATTTGTATAGAAAAACCAAAATAAACTGTGATTTTAGAGACCTTTGATAACCATTTCTCTTTATGGTAAAGGAAGTAAAGATTGAAAGACTTACTTTTATGGAACTATTTAAAAAAGTTTTATTAGATTCGGCTCAAACTTATGATCACGTTTCCGAGGAATCAAAAACTGTCCCAGAGTAAATAGTATTTTACAAGCTTTTATTTAGTTTCACCTGTACCGGTGTATGTCTATCTGTAATCAAATCTTGCAAGTTAAATTTGACCCACTTCCCAGTTTCCGATTGAGCTGAAATTTTGCATGCATATGTAAATCAGATAACAATGCAATATTATTGCATGGAGCTGATCTTTTAGATTCGGCTAAAAATCTACAAAGTTTCGAATCTAAAGTACGAAGGTATTCTATTGACATAAAAAAAACGAGAATGCGAACATACAACATTCAATTCAATGGGTCACCATTTTTTATGACCACTTCCTCTACGAGAGATTGATTGATTGATGCCAATATTCAAGCCAGCCAAAAAAATCTCGTCTACATCCTAGAAATAAGAGCCGATGACATTGATTGACGGACATTAAGCGCCACTCTAGCGTTACAGAATTATTATCGAGCTGAAACAAAAGCGCGAAGCAAACATAAATCAACTTAGTTAAAGGGAATTGGAAACGCTGCAATATTGCCATATCATTCCAGAAAATTATCGAGTTGATGTACAGTGCTGGAGTGGTTAGTGCCACAATATAGATAGGTACAGAAGGAACGGTCTCTGTGAACCTTAATTAATCTATGTATAAGGAGAAACAGACTGCTAGACAGAAGCACACGGAACTCAAATGGCAGATACTTTGAGATGCAGTATCATGTTTGTTTGTTGTTGTGCTAGAATTAAATCCTCGTACCGCATGTGAGGTGTTACCGAACCAGCTTTAAAATAAACCAAGCAATCCCCTCTGCTGTTTACATGTCATGTCATGACAAATCAAAACAACAAGCAACTGTCGACGTGAAATCGTATGTGTTTCATGCCACCCAGTGGCACGCGACATTTCAGTGTTTTTTTGGGTGGCATGAAACAGAAGACAGGTAAGTACTCAAATTCATGCCCGCACACATTGACAACTTCTGATAGCATAAACGTTATCTCGTTAAACTCATAATGTAACTATGGATAAAATGTCAAACGATGCCTCTAATTTAAATGTATCAGAATCTAAAATAAAGCTGTTTACGTAAAAGTTACTGCTAGATAAATAATGCATACACACACTTACACAACTTGTATTAAAGCACACACAATCCTTACCGAGATTTTGCTTTGTTAAATCGCAGACCGGAGTGTCGTTGTACGTGTGTGTAGCGTCTAGTGCGGCAGGTGTCGATGTGTGTGCAACGTAATTTTAATTCCTGTGTGTATTCTATATAGTCCTCCTGTGTGAATCTATTAAGTGTAGTCTCTGAATGCTACTCATTTTTGCTCCCAATTCCCGAAGTATAAATAGGTCGAGAGATTGTATTTCATTATTATTATCTTTTGCTGAAGGGTTGGGGAGCCCTATCTAACAGTTCATAAACATTCAAAAGTAGCCATAAGAAATTAGGAATTAAATGATTGTGTGTTACGACTAGGTTTAACACTTAAAAGTACTTTGAATTATATTTTAAATTTAAATATGTGAACAAAACGAAATGTTATAGTCATGGAAGACTCAAGAGAGTACTTTATTTCTTCGGTTTGAAACGAACAATATATGATTAAAAAATACATTAATTGAAAGATTCATGTCATGACTTCGAAATATTTAATATGAATTTACTCTGACATATAAAATCTAATAATATATATAAAATGCTTTTGTGGGTACGTAAATACGCAGTTTTCTCAATCACCACCAACCCCAATCAACTTCCCGTTGGGGTGGTAAATACCCCTTGGTCTCCAGGTGGTAGTAAGGGAGTTTGGTCGCGGTGGGTGGAAGGGGGTGGTTGTGGGTGGCGAAAATGTTAAAACATATATTGCTGTCCTTTTCTAACGCATGAGGACTTCTGAAAAGATCTCAAAATTTCTGGAATGGAAAGTTCCAAAATGTGTAAAACGGTTATAATCGATCTGTAATGTTCTAGAAAGTTCAACAAATATCTGAAATGATCTAGAACATTCTTGAGTGAATGCAAACTATTATAATCGATATAGCATGTTTTAAGAAAGCTCTACAAATTTCTGGCTTCATCTAGAAAGTTCCAAAATGTCCAAAACTGTTATAATCGAGTTAGAATGTTCGAGAACGTTCTAGAAATTTCCAGAATGATCTGGAAAGTTCCAAAATGAGTGCAATTTATTATGATCGATTTAGAATGATCGAGAACGTTCTAGAAATTTTCCGAATGATCTGGAAAGTTCCAAAATGAGTGCAATTGATTATGATCGATTTAGAATGTTGTAGAAAGTTCTAGAAATATCTGGAATTATCCAAAAAAAATTAGAATGAATGCAAACTATTATAATCGATATAGAATGTTTAAGAAAGTTCTACAAATTTCTGGCTTCATCTAGAAAGTTCCAAAATGTCCAAAACTGCTATTATCGAGTTAGAATGTTCGAGAACGTTCTAGAAATTTCCCGAATGATCTGGAAAGTTCCAAAATTAGTGCAATTTATTATGATCGAGAAGTTCTAGAAATTTTCCAAATGATCTGGAAAGTTCCAAAATAAGTGCAATTTATTATGATTAATTTAGAATGTTCGAGAAGGTTCTAGAAATTTCTAGAATGATCTAAAACGTTCCAAAATGAGTGAAATATTTAGAATGTTCGAGAAAGTTCTAGAAAATTCTAAAATGAGTACAATAAGCGATTTAAAATGTACGAGAAAGTTCTAGAAATTTCTAGAAAATTCTAATAAAGCGCATGAGGACTTCTGAAAAGATCTAAAAATTTCTGGAATGGTCTAGACAATTCCAAAATGTGTAAATATCTGGAATGATCTAGAAAATTCTAGAATGAATTCAAACTATTATAATCGATATAGAATGTTTGAGAGAGTTCTACAAATTTTCTGGCTTCATCTAGAGAGTTCCAAAATGTCCAAAACTGTTATTATCGAGTTAGAATGTTCGAGAACGTTCTAGAAATGTCCCGAATGATCTGGAAAGTTCCAAAATTAGTGCAATTTATTATGATCGATTTAGAATGATCGAGAAGTTCTAGAAATTTTCCAAATGATCTGGAAAGTTCCAAATCGAGTGAAATTTATTATGATCGATTTAGAATGTTCGAGAAAGTTCTAGAAAAGTCTAAAATGAGTGCAATTTATAATAAGCGATTTAAAATGTTCGAGAAAGTTCTAATATTTTTTTTGGATTGATCTGTAATGTTCCAAAATGTGTACGAGTGTTATTATTGATCTAACTAAAAGAACCCAATCGAAATCGAAAATAGAAATTTATAATATCTGGTAAAAAATGTATGCTTATATATTTTTTATACCACTAAACATGCGATGTATTTTAACCCGAGCAACGCCGGGTTTCGCTGCTAGTATAATAATAAATAAATAAATCATTTATTTCACTACTTGAAATTTAATCTAAAAATACAATGGTTGGAGCACTCCTTTTAAGTAAAACAATACCTGTGTTAGGAGGCCCCGCTCTTCCATGAAGCAGGGAAGTACAGATTAAGTAAAAATATAAAGAAATAATAAAAAAAAAACTACTTTAACTATGAATTATTAAATCACTCGAAAATGCCTGAATACCTTTTATCTATCTCGAATATTTTTGTAAAAAATAAAGTAACTAACCCATTACATTTATAAATATTTAGTCCACACCAAACCGTATATAAAGCAAACATGAAAATCTATTTCGCGTTATACGACGAAATGATTTACTTATTTATATTGGATCCTGTCATTTGAGTAGATAAATAACATTACACGGCTCGCTGGAGCTGAAAATTGCTGTACACTCACTGGTGGGGGGTGGGGGGCGACCACGGTTTCATTTACAAATAATTTTTATTTTCTGTTTATTAAACGAATGGTTGGCTTGTGATGTTTAAGATTTGTTGCTGTATATTCGTTATAACTTTTTTTTTAAAGTACCTACCCAAATTTAAAACCTTAGACGGACAACTTTGAGGAGGGCTAAGCTTGAGGATTTTAAATTTTCCTTATTTTCTAAATTCAAATTATTCATTTGCTTAACAGGTATGTATTCTGCATATTATGCCTACTTTTATATTTTCCATTAGCTTCTGCTCGCGGCTTTGCCCGCGTGGCCTACAGGAATCAACTGGTATATTTTTCTGCAACAATAAAACAAAACAACAAATCAACAAATCCCGCTTCGAGGGTGGAATTATTAAAAACGCTGAGACACGTTTACATTATCCTAACGATCCTAACTTCGGAACTGACGGACTTACATACAAACTTTCATCCCATATTTTACCCTCTTAGGGGTGGAATTTCGAAAAACCCTTTCTTAGTGGATACCTACTCTTCACAAAGAATATACCCTCTAAATTTCATGTCTCTAGGACCAGTGGTTTAGGCTGTGCGGTGATATATCAGTCAGTCAGTCAGTCAGGACTTTGAATTTTATATATTTTCCATTTTAAAAACCCGGAGTCGAAGTCAGCTATTACAATTGTGTTCCAATGCACCATCAGTGGTTTTCAATTGTCTTATTTGACAGTTTTGGTAGTCGAAAATAGGCTCGAAAACCATTATGAATTTAGTAGACAGGCAACCTACATTCAATGGAGCAATGGGACCGTGTACCTATGTTTTGTCCACTTCTTATTTGCGCAAATATATCCTAATCCACCAAACAATCCGAATGAGGTCGCAAACTAAACCTACCAATCAATTTACAAAATTATTTTCCTGACGCTACCGACACATGCATCAATTGCTCACCATCAAAAGCAATTTCTATTTTATTCTACGTGTATTAAGTGCCAATTTCTTTTGAAAAATCTCTTCTAGAATATATCGAATTGGGATTTTGTTTCAAGATTTCTGTAGCTACAGTGCGAAGGGTGGAAGAAATATTGCAAGCTAAATATGAGACGACAGCTCTGTTGTTTGCTTGCCAAATATATGACTTGATGCATAGGGTTGGCAAACTGATATTATTCACCATGAAAAGTGAACCGTGAAAATGACAAAAACCTTCACGGAATTCAGGATAACATTATAAGCTTTTATTTAACATGCCTTTTTATTATGGGTTGAATCTTGCAACTGAATTTTCAAATACTTATCCCAAACCGATTGAGCTGAAATTTTGCATACACTTTCAGTTTGGATGATAATGCATGTTTAGCTAAAAACTTCTTCTTCCTCCTTGCCTTATCCCATTATTCGGGGTCGGCTCTCCTATTTCTCATACGCCAGGCAGGATGGTCAGTCCTGGGTTAAGTTAAAAACATGTTTTTAAAAAGGTTTATTTAATATTTTTAATTTATAGTAATTATCATCATTTTAAGTCATTCTTCCCACTTGTGGGCCATTAGCTATGGTTTAGTCGGCAGGCCGATCGTATTACGAAAGTCAAATTCTACATACTGAGCGTAAGCTACCAGAGAACAAAACGGCGTGAATATTTATCGTCAAGGAACTATTGGTGTATTTATGTAGCTGCACTTTAAAGCTAATTTTGTCTATTGCTAACCACTTTAAGCCACATCTTCACTTACTATAGTGAGATTGTGGTCAAATACATACCTATAAAACTGATTTACCTAACTAATATGGCTTACCGATGTACCTGCGCAGAAGATACATTTTCAAAGCGCGGGAAACGCTATTGGTCAGCAGCAGCTGCCGACCAATAGCGTTTCGGCAGCTGCTGCCGCCATGTTAGCGTGCGCCGTGCCGGGAACTAACAGCTGCAGTGTATTATGAACCTTATAGTGTATTTATGAGAGAGATCTAAGGTTGATTGTAAGTTTTAAGCATTCTTTCGTTAATCTTCGGGGCCATACTTTATTTTCTGTGTGAACGAAGATTCACGACGCGCCGCGTCAGTTGGGTAATACTGTACATGTCAGCATATCCCGAGTCTGGGTGTAATTACCTATATTAACTTGTACTTGTGTTTTTGTTTAGTTTTTTTATTTTGTTCTGTTTTTTCATTTTTATATTTTTTTAATATCATTAATGTAATGTTGTGTGGTGTCCTGAATAAATCTTTCTTCTTTTCTTTCTTTCTTACTTACAAAATAAAGTAGTATATGTATTATATCAGTTTTCTGGGTTCCATAGCACAAGCTCTGCTTAGTTTAGGATTAGATAGCCGTATGTGAAGAACTTCCTAGCTATGGTATTATTATTTCAGATTCGTGTTTGCAAGAATTTTCTCCAATTTATGTTGTGACAACCCTAGTTATACACAGCGTTCTATTACAGCGAATGTAGAATAAACTCAAGTCTAGCAGAAAGGTTGGATATCTCGCCTAATATTCTGTCAACTTTGTTATTTCATTCATATTCAAATGAGAAAACTGCGTATGTGGTACAGTCATAAAAAGCTTCGGCTACAATTCACAATTATATAAAAAAGTAATTAAAAAAATTACTTGAAGCCAGCGAAAGAGCACGACGTAATCCATTGAAAATATTTGTATTTGTTTTTTTATTTTGAAGATGATTAAAAATCTGTATATTAGCTAAATAGAGGAACGGAGATTTTTAATTAATTGATATTGGAATAAATACCGTAGTGGAAAATGAATCAGTTCTGATATAGATAAATAAATCTAGTAGATATAGAGTGTACTCTCATGTTATTTCAAACGTGTTGGATACGCAAGATACAATCTTAATTTCCCGATAGTGATGTGTTGCTTCTGTTTGGAAAGTATCCAATACAGTTATTTCATGTTCAACAATATTGCTTACATTGATTTTACGTGAATCGGAATCTGATGTATGTATATGAATCTACTGACAGACACACATTCAAAACATCATAAACCAATCATTAATTAAATCAAAAATTATTTAAAAATTAAACCGATCTCTCAAATGAAAGAAGAGTTTAATTTAAAAAAAACAACGGGTTGACCTCCGGGAGTGCTGGCAGAAGTGAAAACTTGTATATTAACGTTGTGCATTTTTGAATCTAGAATTTTTTCACATCGTTTTTTTATACAAGGGAAAGCTAGTGCAAGATACATGTACATACAATACTTTTGAATAAGATTTTTTTATTAATTTAATATGGTACCTACCTTCCGGCTAGCTAGAGAATATTATAAGAATTTGAACATAACCCCAGTATAAATACATAATTTGCAACTACTCTCCCCGCGTCTTACAAATTTCGATCGACCAGGGTCACGTGACACCTGACGCGAGTTTAACATTTTTTACCCATCCCAAAAAGTGCACAACGCCGCTAAAGAAGTTTTCACTTCAAAAAATTTTTTATACTTCTTAACGTCTAATAGCTAAACGCGAAAGCTTCTGGGGATATTGTTTGTTACTCTTTCATGCAAAAACTACAAAATGGATTTGGATAATATTGGCACACACATAGAATATGTTTTGGATTAACACATATAGTACTTTTATTCCCTGAAAAACAATAGGTCCCTCGGAAATGGGGGTGTAACTGCGGGCGACAACAAGTATAACAGCATCAGTTTCTAACGAAGACCATTTTAATATAAATTAAAGCCAACCAAACAACATTAATGGTAATGAAAATAGTAATCACAACGTGTACTTCAATTTGAGTGTCATAAAAAAGTAATCAGCAAGATTGTAGTACAAATTAATGTTATGAGCATTTCGGGCTCCTAATCGAGCCGACAAATTAAAACGTCTAATCCGTGAAATTGTTACGAGAATCCTTTGATGAAATATTAAGTTATATTACGACGGTTATTCGAAAACATAAGGATTAAGAACCATAATAAGAGTATAGTAGAAGCAGAATCAAAATATTAAGAAAAGCTTGTGTTAGTAGAAAAAATATCTTTTAACACATGAAAACGACTTCAAACCCTATTAAGAGTACATAGTCCGATTATAGTTTTTAGTGCAAGCTCATTTCGGAGTCGGTTTTATTTTTTGTTAACATTTTTCGTTTAGTGTTTGACTTTCTTATAGTTAGTTGGACTCACAAAGATTAGACATTAGAATTTCATGGATTTGGATCCTACAATGAGCTGAGCTTTCGGTAAAGGGAACACCATGAGAAAAACGCATTGCATTGACACTGTACGTTTAAAAATATGACTCTTATAACTGGATTTACTACATTTACAAAATAAATGATTACAGATCACGAAATAGATCCAACTAACATTCTGTGGTAAGTTTTAGTCATGTGAATAATTCTCAACATTTTAAAGTCAGCTCTTTAAAATTTCAGGAGCCACTTACGGCGGTGAATTTTTCAGCGGCACCTCAAGAGCCTACTTGCGATGGAACACCTGTAGGAAATACATACGGGGAAATAGTGGATATAGAACTACTAGAAGAGGAAGAGAGTGGTGAATAAACTACAGAAGATTTTGACGAAGAGGATTCAAACGATAATGATGGTGATAAATGTAAAGAATCTTATTATTAAAATATTAAAGATGATAATGCAAAAGCCAAAATTGAATTAAAGAAGTTCAAAATATTCATTAAACTTTATAAATAAGTGAAAAAATCCCGATAAATAGCTAATTAAAGAAATTAAGTTCAACTAAAAGGTAATTTGTTAGTTCAATTGTCTATTAAATTACTATTAACTATAATTTATTTTAGACGACAAAATATAGCTGTATAATTTTGCTTCACTCCAATTGGATTTTTATTGAAAGTTTACAAAAAGCAAAAAAAATATAGACCCAAATAAAATTTCATTCAAACAGGACTAGTGATTCTAAATAACAAAGAAACTACCTTTGTACGAGATAGCAGGTGTACTTAAAAGTATTAAAAGACTAAAAACATTTCCTTTTCTTGTTTATATGAGCAGAACACATAAGATCCTTCTAGTGTCACGATATCTGAAGATATGGAGGTCAGGCTTGCAATCTGCTAAAGTGCCTCCCCGTAGCGCCGCGCAAATGTGACCACGATGTTGGGATATCGAGAGCTTAAATTATTTAGAATTCTTTTCAAAAGTTAGTCAGAGAGCCAAATGACTACCATATAAATAATATTTGTTTGGATAAATAATACATGGATAGTTTTTGCAAAAAGTCTTAAGTAGTCTGCTATCGGATATTAAAATTTGTAGTCAAATACATCATTTTAGAATACAGTGTTATTACATAGGTTTTTTTAGACAGGCCTGTATTTGACCTTAGTCTCGCCGTGACAAGTGATAAAATAGCCCGTAAGTGGTAAACACTTAAAGCTTAAAAGGGATGAAAACTTGAGTTCAGCTGAACCGGTGCATACCGATGCTTTCCAAAAGAAAATAACTAAAGTTATACAAGTAACAACTGATATATTTATTGCTTTAGAAAACCCATAAACTTAAAGATACAAACAGCTACATAGCTCCAAGTACGTAATGAGAAAATCCAATTTAAAATCGTCGACACGGCGACAGCAGGTAGTGTACCGAGACGAGCCACCTCCAGTGATAAATGCGTGACATTTCGCGACGCATTTGTTATAATTACACTGTTTACCGTCGACAGTAACCCAGTACTAACTATGGCGCGTAAATCAGTTTATTTATTTGGTTTGGGACTTGCGGTGTTAAGTTAACGAGGTAATTCTGTTTCAGTTAGAAATGTATGTAAGGATGTTTCGTTCGCAACTTTATGTGATACTATTGGCTTTCTTAACATTCTTTACTAAATAATGGCAGCAGATAATTGCTTATAACAGATAAGAAAATAAAAAGTAGAGGGAGCGCGCGGAACATGAAAGTGAAGCCAAAAAACCTAATACAAATTCATAATCAGATACCTGGTATTCGTTTTTCAGTGTTTATTTGCGTTGTCCACAGTTTATTAATAAAGAGAAAGTGTTTTCTGTTAAATAAAGTTTGTTAAACAAAGCAAATAGAATTTGAAAGAAAACAAAGAAATAAAAACATTTATTTGCCACACACCTTAAAATTAACAACATAATATGAGAACGGAAATTAGTGTGCAGACAAATTGGGCATCAGCTCAGCATAATGCTGAGCACAGTGAGCACACAGCGCTGATTTTCAGCCGGCGCCAGTAGGACGTTTTGGTCATACGTCCGGGCAAGTGATGACCACCAAAGCAATTTGCAAATAATATAAATAAATTTTAATTTGGAAAATAAATACCAGGATTTTGAATTTGTATTTGCTTTTTTGACTTCACTTTTGTGTTCCGCGCGCTCCATCTGTCTTTTGAGTCGCCGAGGTCAGAAAAGAACTTTGAAGATAAATATGAAAGCCCATTAAAAGAATCCGATTTTAAAAATGCATGTTTCAAAATATTTTCCCACTTTTTATTCAAGCAACGTAAAAAAATATATGTATTTTCACCTGTGCTTTTAAACCAAGGTATGTGAGTTAAGCAATATGCTTTGTAACTTTGCTTTTTACTAGGCTATGTCAGATTAGCGCTGGAATTTTAATTAAAATTTTCATATTAGATTCTGAATGTGTCGGATTCCACAATGTACGATAGATAGGCTATGTTTTAATTTCAGTGGATACTTACGTGACATCCGTTTTTTCCGCACTGGAACCCTTTGTATCTGAAAATAAAATAAAAAAACGTATGTTAATTTAGGCACCAACATTACAGATTTGAAAAGATACCTCGTATTTCGATTCATAAATAAAGTAAGCAGATTTGTATTTTTAGTGTTCCGTAACCAAAGATAAATAAGAAACCCTTATGACGCCACTCCGTCCGTCTGTATGCCTGTCCGTCTGAGACGTATATTAGGTATGTCGAAACAAACTTGCCAAACATGCTTTTTTCCCAAAGACAGAAACCATAATTTCTATTCTTCTGGTAATCTCCACATACTCTCACTTCTTATACCTTGCTGCGGAAGGAAGAGAAAGAATAAAGAAGACTATCAATTTATAATGAGTAAATAGGAGACCAGCCCCCTCAAGCTGTACCCCTTCACATATATGACGCGTATGACGCCTTCGCGTTCTTCGGCATATTAGAGCGAAGTAGTAATACAGCTAATAAGAATCCGCCCGCAAATAAAAACGGCACGACTTACTATTCCAAGGTTAAAAAAATAAAGGCTTGCATCGCTATCAATCATTCGTGTAAAAATACTGTAACTGTTTCAAAAGCTACTCTTAAATTGCGACAAAGTTTTCCTCATGGATACAACGAGAGAAAAACGTTAAAACTGATTGGCCCGCATTCAAAATGAAGTCGTTTGGGGAAAAAAAATATTCAAAACCCGCCTTAGCTTTTATAACGACAAAGATCGAATGAATTAAAAATGTTTTATTCATAAAATTAATGTCGCAAGACTATAAAGGGCTTTTTCAGTTCAAGTCACTCGAAATTTGGTCGCAGTTGTAAAATTACTAGATGTGACTGTGAAAAAAAATTTTTTATACCACTGAGGTGACAAACAAGCATACGGCTTACCTGATGGTAAGCAGTTATCGTAGCCTATGGACGCTTGTAACTCCAGGGGTATCACTCGCGCGTTGCCGACCCTGAAGGAACCTCTTCACACCCTTTTTGAAGAATCCCATGCTGTACTCCATTGGGAAAACCACGGCGGGGAGCTCATTCCACAGTCCGAGCGTCCGCGGAAGAAAAATTCTTTTAGCGCGCACAGTTCGAAACAATTCTGGTTTCAATGTGTGCGGATGGATTCCCCGTCTATGGCGAATTAAATTGGATTTAAATTGGATAAATGAAATATAAATTCTTTATTTTACCTACGATAAGTAATAATTATAATATAGATAAAGAATGAGACTCCAACATTGGTGGGATTTATTTCTGAAGTGATCTTTTTGAGGCGTGATTACCCTTTGGGTTATTGCGAAGATGATTTTTAATATTAGGTCTTTACCTATGAAATTGCCGTTTTGTATGAAAAAATTTAAACGAATTTTTTTCATGTATCTTTTATTTGTATTAATGGAAGTAATCACCCATGCAATTAATGCATTTTTGCCAACGCAGTGGCAGTTTATTGATGCCCTTCTTAAAGAAATCAGCTGGACGGGAGGCAACAAATTCTTCAAAGGCATTTTGTACTGCCTCTCGGTTATTGAATTTTTTTCCCGGCAAGAAGTTATCCAAATACTGGAAAAAGTAGTAGTCTATAGGCGCAAGGTCTGGTGAGTAGGGCGGATGACGGAGAACTTCCAACCCCAGTTCTTGCAACTTGGAGACCGTCTGCTGTGCAGTATGAGGTCGCGCGTCATCGTGCAGGAGCAGCGGAGACGAGCGATTGACCAATGCTGGTTGGAGATGTGCCAGCTTCTCCATCATTGTGTTCAGTTCATCACAGTACACATCTGCAGTAATGCTCACCCCGTTTGGTAAGAAGCTGTGATGAATCACACCGGCGCTAGACCACCAAACAGTGACCATTACTTTTCTAGGGGTAAGTTTTCGTTTAGGGCATTGTTTAGGTGCTGAACCAGGATCCAACCAACTTGCTGAGCGCTTGCGGTTATCAAACAGAATCCATTTTTCATCGCAGGTAACAATGCGGTTCAAAATTCCTTCATTTGTGTGTCTGTTGAGCAGTGCAAGGCACGTTTCGACGCGTACTTCGCGTTGGCGATCATTGAGTTCGTGGGGCACCCATTTGTCAAGCTTTTTTACCTTGCCAATTTGACGCAAATGGACCAATATTGTTTTGACACTAACGTCGAAAGCTGCTGCAAATTTAGCCGTCGATTGTGTATCATCAGCTTCCACAATCGCCTTTAATTCGTCATTGTCAACCAAAGTCTTCGGACGACCGCGAGGTTTATTTTTCAGGTCGAAATTCCCAGAACGGAAGCGAGCAAACCAATAACAGGTGGTGCGTTGGTTTGTAGTGTTAGCTCCGTAAACGTCGTTGATGTTGCGTGTCGCTTGTGCCGCGTTGTTGCCACGACGGTACTCATATTCCATAATTACTCGAATTTTTAACGTGTCCATGATGACGAAAAAGATTGAAATGCGATGAAAATGTAACACTAATCAATAAACAAATGACTACATTTGGAAAAAGAATTCCATGTTTTTAAAATAAAATTAATTTGAAATTAGAATTCTTAGCCAAACAAAAATTATTTTGATTTGAAATGGCCAGTACTGCAGAACGGCAATTTCATAGGTAAAGACCTATTATTTATTTACGTGCCAATTCATAACATTCAGATTTACATATGAAGTCACAAAAGGGGAAAATTTTTAAAGCGTCTAGTGTTTCAGAATAGGGCAAGCCGAGAATTTTAAAAAAGTTATCAGATCTCACGTAGATCTTATAACTCTACACGCCCTAACTCTACAAGCCCTAACTTCACAAACTCTACACACCGTAGTCAAAATATGTGGCTTGGCCGTTTCGCCAGTATAACAACTATTGTATTACAGAACAGTAATTAACAGGTAATACATTTTTCACCTTACGCCCATGTGACGGTAGCGAAACGGCCAAGCCACATATTTTGATTAAGGTGTTTGTTGTGTGGTGTTGTTTGAGTTTGTGAAGTTAGGGCTTGTAGAGTGAGGGCATGTAGAGCTGTAAGCTTGGTTCTACATGAGATCTGAATACTTTCTGACAGTTCGAGCCATAGGGGTCTTGGCAACATTATACATGAAAATGTTTTTGGTGCTCCCAGACTCCCAATTACCGTTCACCTAAGCGTGTGGTTCGTCTTAAAATCCCAATGTTTATAGCTAACCTAAGCTACCTAATCGTAGACTAAAAAAAAAATTACTCAATTATTTTTTCCCTCTAAAATAGCGAATGACACCCTTCCAGTGCCAATATACCCGGGTGCCATCACACTGGATATTGAAATTTCCCTGAAACTTCCGGCCGCATCGCGTCTGACGTTTGACAGCGGCGGTTTGTAATTAAAACTGTTTTTCTTTTCGCGTTTTTTCGGAAATTTGATTATGTCCTATTATTATATAATATTCAATAAGGACATTGGTAAATTGGTTTTCATCGAAATATTGCAATCAAATGAACTTCTTCAAAGGGGTTTATTTAATTTTGAACAAATCGACGGTCCCTACGTACAAACAGACATGTCCCATCCATGATGTATGGGACATGTCCGTTTGTACGTAGGGACCGTCGAATGATTTTGGGCACTATCTCCAAGCGTGGACATTGCGGTTTATAGATAGGTTATCTATGTTTGACGACTATACTTACTTTTCTATTTTTATAACATAATTTTTTTTTTATTACCTACTTTTTTCTTAAACTTCTTTTTTTGTCTGTTTGTCTTCGCAATATCATTTGTCAGTCAGTAAATCAGAGAGTAGATTTATTCAGCATTTGAAACTCAAATGTCCTTAAAATAATATAATTATATGATGGATGTTAATATATGAATTAAATTTATGAAAACTGCCTCACGATATTTCTCATTTCCAAATACACCTTATAAATATTTTAAAACAAAATTAATTCCCTGATAAAATAATAAATTTTACAATAAAACTGGAACGACTGTTCCGTCCGCTCCGATCACAAACCGTGACATAAAATTTTACGTAATTGCAATCCGTAGATTTTAGCCCATTCATTTCGAATTTGATGAGGGTTACTGAAATTTTATCGATGGTCAATAAACTTTTTATCCTATATCAATATGGCGCCTACCTACTTTTTTTTTAAAAAACCTCAGTTATTTCAAAATGAGTTCTTGACACTTTTAATTTCTATATGTTATATTACGAGCAAAGAATTTAAAACGTCCAGAAGGATAGTCGCCTCTATGGGAACACGAAATAAACAAGCCATAATTGACAGTATTTAAAAGTAATAAGTTTAGGTAATTAAAAGTGACGAAATCGCAATACTTACACATGGAAGTGTTGTGACAGTATTTTAATACGCAAATTGTCATTTTTTATTTAATCAGTACAGCGAGTATGACGCGATGACAGCCATGCGCAATACGAACTGAGAGCGATTTGCTCAGGAGCCCCTCAAGCGGAGTGATATTAAATGTCATGCTTTAGTAAGGCGGACTATCCATCTGGGTAGAGGCACGATGCCGTATGAAAATCTTTGATTACGAGTATGTTAACCTACAGCTTAATGCCCCAGAAAGCGTTACGGTTAAGCCAATACTTTTCTTTGATTATCAAAGTCAAAGCCATTTATTCAATTTAGGTCCCAGAAGGGCACTTATGAAGGTCACATTGACTGAATTTACCACCGGTTCGGAACTCGGCCTTCAACTGAGAAGAATCCGGCAAGAAACTCAGCAAGGTTATTTTTTTTATATATTTTTTGGACAATCTGACTATGTTTGGCTTTTTTCGCTTTTTTAAAAGCAAAGCAAAGGCAAGTATTTACTATTAAAAGCAAACCTGTGAGAAAAAACAAGTTAGAAATAATGAAGGTATCCATTAAATCACTGACGGCAAAATGGGGTGAAATTTTATGCTCGTCTTTAACAAGTCAAAACAAAAAGGTATTATCGAGGTATCATCTACACAATACTGTGAGAGCCAAAACAAAGGGACCTAAATTGAGACCCCATTGAGGAAAACAGGGGCCCTCGTGTTTGCTAGACCCTTAGACCTCTCTTCTAACGAGATGATTACACTTGGAGACAATTTAATGTATTTTTATACTTCATTATTATTAAACGTATTTGCCGCAACGTTTGAACATGTTAGGTTGATGATTATATTTTTAGAATACATTTTAGTAACTCGAACTCATTAGCAGTCAAAGCAAAAGAGATAAGTATCTTAGGTTCAAATATTTGTTTCAAGCAAAGAAGCTATTCTGCCCGTAGATTTTACACAAAAATTGTTTTTCAAGAACAAAACTAGTCTGCTTTGGACGTAATGCTACATTTAATTGTATAGTGGCATAAGCGTGGAATTTAAAACTAAACTTACGCATGTAAAATTCGTTGGAGACGCCCATACCTATTGCTTTTTTCCTGGCTAACCTTTTATGTACTTAAATTTTATTTCTTTACTATTGCTAAGGGTATATCTTGAAGTTTTTGAAAAGATTAAAGATGCAATTTTTGCTAAAGATGGCTACTACTTAATATTAAAGTGGAAATATTCAGATTATTCGAATGACAATTAAAATGACAAATTAACATATCTTAGAATTGAAATTTACCCAAGTAAATAGTATTTAAATGAAAAAATATTTTTATATGGGTATTTTCATTATATACGCGAGGGTTCTATCTGAGCAAAAATATAATGGAATGAAATTTCCTCGATAGAAAAAAATCACAAAGCTACCTCTAATAATAATGAATTTTCGTTTTTATTCGTTCATGGTGTATCTAATTAAGACAAAAATTGGATAAATAATATCACTAACATATGACCTAGGGCTGCTACTAACGATTTTTTTAAATATTCTATACTTTACGAGTTATTTAGATCCCACCAAAAACATTTTTATGTAAAATGTTGCCGCCAAGAAATATAGCTTGCACTGTGAAAACGTTATCAGATCTCATGTAGAGCCAAGCTTATAACTCTACCTGCCCTTACACTACAAGCCCTAACTTCACAAACTCTACACACCGTAGTCAAAATATGTGGCTTGGCCGTTTCGCTACTGTCACATGGGAGTAAGATGAAAAATGTATTCACTGTTACTTTTTTGTTATAGAATAGTTCTTGTAGTAGTGAAACGGCCAAGCCACATATTTTTACTACGGTGTGTAGAGTTTGTGAAGTTAGGGCTTGTAGAGTAAGGGCAGGTAGAGTTATAAGCTTGGCTCTACATGAGATCTGATAACGTTTTCACACTGCAAGCTATATTTCTTGGCTGCAACATTTTACATAAAAATGTTTTTGGTGGGATTTCACTTCTTTTTGTAAGTAACGATGTTTTTTTTTTTGTGAAATTTCCAAGTTTTATAATTTTTTTGTTGATTGTGTACTAATACAAGCTTACATACCAAATTTCAGTCTTCTAGGACTTCCGGAAGTACCCTATGAGTTTTGATGATCATCAGTGAGTCAGTGACGAATTCGGAGTTTTTTTGGTATCAATAAAATCTAAACTATAAGAGCTATGTTATTGAAATTTAATATGTTTAATAAGTTCACTATTGACATCATGTCGCGAGAATTTTGTTTATCTGGTATAATCCAAACCTAAGTTATGAGGCTTCAAAAAAACGACGAAGCGCTTCGAGAAAAGGTAGGTAGTGCCCTTACGCTTCGCTTGGCTGTCTTGGCGGGGGGCACTCCCGTGCCCCCAGATAAGAAGTGCTTAGTTCATTTTTGTTCCGCGAAACACGCTATCTCCGTCTCATGCCACGCGAAGATTAGACATAAGTTTGTTTCATCTGACATTGCCATATTTTTCTGGCTTTGTACGCACTCTTAATTTTCTCGCCACTGTATACTAGCTTGTTAAGGCGAATACTTGCAAAGTGACAATTTGCGAGAAGTGGCAAATGTGTGGGCCGTACACTGGCGGGTAATAATAGAAGAATAGGATAACTGCGCTATGAGGAAGATTGCTTTTTAACGGAGTGTCGACATTGGTCTAGTTTTATAGGTTGTAGTAACGTTAGTATAAAGATTATTATCAACATATTTGAAGAGATAATCGTATTTCCGTGAACTGAGAAATAAAAGCCAGACTAAATCAAAAACAATAAGAATTAAATCTTAAGACAATTTTCTAAAAAATATTTTGCTCCGAAATAAATCTTATTATTTAAATGTGAAATCTAATTCAACTGTCTATTTAGCTAGATTCTCACAAACTAAGCATTAACATGTTATCCAACAGCTGCCAAAAATGAGCTTCTCCAACAATTTCGGGAATGTTTGGAATGATTGGGCTCCTAGCAATATGTATTGAAATCATACAAAAAAAAAATTGACAGACAATAAGCACAGAATAAATAATAGTACCTAATGCGTAAGATTTAGATATTTTGCGAGCTTTTAAGCGTCTGGCAGCAATCACTCCCGACCGGAGGTGTCTGGTAGTATTGATTATTTATTTCTAAGTATATTTTGTTAAACATACATTAAAATAGGCTTCCAGAATTTAAAAAAGTTTGTAATGGTTTAAATAAGTTTCAAACCTGGTAACTGTAAATTGGGCGTCGTTGAGCCGATCTAGGAAGTATATAATTGTACATAGACGTACTAACTCTACCCAATTCTATACATTTTGTTTATCAGGAAATAAACAAAATGTACTACACCACATATTGGAACCAAAATTGTTTCGAACTGTGCGGTCTCAAAGGAGCTTCCTTCCGCGGACGCTCAGATCGTGGAATGAGCTCCCTGCTCCCAATGGAGTACAGCATGGGGTTCTTCAAAAAGGGTGTGAAGAGATTTCTGCAGGGTCGGCAACGCGCGAGTAATACCCCTGGTGATGCAAGCGTCCATAGGCTGCGGTAACCGCTTACCATCAGGCGGGCCGTATGCTTGTTTGCTACCTAAGTAGTATAAAAAAAAATAAGTTAGGTTTGGCGGCCGGCCCTGGAATATATAGTATGAACATAATAGTGATGAGATCCCAAAAGATTTGAAAACCGTAGTTTGTAGTTATTAATGGTTGGAACCTAAACATTTACGGATCAGAAAAAACAGTATGAAAGATGAAATCACCGGCACAGATAGAAATATTATTTTTATTCTATAGTAAACAATAGGTCGGTATTATGAGCTAACATTAGATACGAGGAGAATAAACGGAAATAGTGAGGAAATTGAAAACGAATCAATAGCAGAGAGAAGGGACGGCTTGCAACGAGAACTAATATATTTTTTCTATTGTTTATCTTCTACATTTATATATTACTAGCTTTCCCCCGCGGTCTTACCCGCATATCCGAGGGTCTTATGTTTCTTGGACTAACATATTTTTCTAATTCCAGAATATGATATAACTATGGGCAGAATATGATATATCTAAGCTTGTTTTAAAAACAGTAATTGCTGAGTTTATTGCCGGCTCTTCTCAGCAAATGCATCCTTCCGAACCGGTATTAGAGTATTAAAGTCAGACTTTTCTCTGAAGTGCCTGCGAAGGTCTATTTGAATAAATGATTTTTAATTTGAATTTGGCCAAGATTTATCCAAATCTGTGAAGCTACTCCAGAGTAATTAAGCAACAAACATCTACATCCGCAAACTTGCAAGTTTAGAATTATTTGTTCAGTTTTCAAGATTAACTACAGCTCAAATATTATCTAGATATCTCAAGAAAGAATGAAAGAAAAGAAAATCTCTGGTTAGTATAAATATACTTTGGAGCTAAGTCCATTCAAATATCATCATCTTATTCAGGGGTATCTACTAAATAGTAACTTATTTTATATCCACGAACAGAATAGCAGACTTTATAATTATTTTGATATCTCTAAATGACTTTTACTGTCTCATGATTTCATACGGTTTTTAACATCATTTCGGAGAAATCTGAACGGTTTCGTGTAATAGTAGTCAGGGCCGTCTTTAACCTATTGGAGGCCCTGGGCATATAATGGGGCCCCTTATGATTCCTTCAATAGTTATGATTCCTAGGTAAAAAACAATAAGTGGTTCGTCAGTTAGATTATCAAAAAATATTGGACACTTATTTTTTGGTTCACCAAATCATCAAAAAATTAAAAAGATAAAACGAGTCAAAGTTCCGGCTCGTGACGTCACTTTAGAGTAAAAAGTGTACTCTAACACGCGGAACTTCAACACACGATACCTTCGTATTTTATAGTTTAATTGGCAAAAGAAAAAATCAAAGCGTAATATTTTTTGAAAATTAAAAGACGGACTAAATAGTTTTTTTTAGTCATCTAGCCCTTTCTAAATTTATCTAACTGTTTTATTTCTTTACAATCACATTCAATGAATACGTTATTACACGGAATTAGGGGTCCCCCATCGATTTCGGGGCCCTGGGCACTTGCTCAGAGTGCCCAGTGGGAAAGAGGGGCCTGATAGTAGTAGTATAATATTGTAAATGCGAAAATTATTGTTTGTTACCTTTTAACGCCTCAATCAATAGTATTGAAATGTGTAGGCCATTTTTCCATAATTCCTTTCCATCCATAATGTTTAGACGTATCTTACACGATACGGCAAATAGACGTGAAGATAAAAGAAAAGCAAAGAAGTGAAATATCTAGTATCAGCTACATGGACCAAAAGGCAAAAGCATAAATATACTAGAACTGATACTACGAAAAATCAAACATCTATAGAGGAATCGTTTAAAATCAAAATTTACGCACATCACACACTGACAAAGGGTGGTGAAAGCAAAAATTGCTCACATAAGGACGTCATTAACGAAGTAGTGAGAACAATCGTGATTCAGATCATTAGGGAACAAAAAGTAGTGGTCGATGTATGGACGGTAATGAGGGATAGATTGTGGGATTTTGGTTATGGATTGTTGCATGATAATTTGGGGATGCACTCGAAATTGTTAAGACAGTTGGTCAGTACATTATACCTATTAAAGAACAAGGTCTGGCTCATTGATTAATCGAATGGGAGATGGAAGCAGACCACTGGTCATAGAATCATAAAATAAGGAGGGTATGTTCCCTCACAGTACAGACAATTTTAAAAATAAATTATTTCGGTAACCATAGAATAATGACAAGCAATGAGAGTGAAAATAATAACTGAAAGCCAGCACATATAGCAAAAAACTGAAAATTGAAAGCCATAACGTGGCCAAGTTACGCGCCGAAGGGCGTAAGAAGGCTTTTACGAAATGGAATGATGTTCCCCTGAAGGAGTAAAACAAATCCCACCAAAAACATTTTTATGTAAAATGTTGCCGCCAAGACATGGCTCGTACTGTCAAAAATTTATCAGATCTCATGTAGAGCCAAGCTTATAACTCCACATGCACTTACTCTACAAGCCGTAACTTCACAAACTATACACACCGTAGTCAAAATATGTGGCTTGGCCGTTTCGCTACCGTCACATGGGAGTAAGGTGAAAAATGTATTCACTGTTCATTACTTTTTTTTTATTCAATCGTTTTTGTAGTAGTGAAACGGCCAAGCCACATATTTTAACTACGGTGTGTAGAGTTTGTGAAGTTAGGGCTTGTAGAGTAAGTGCATGTAGAGTTATAAGCTTGGCTCTACATGAAATCTGATAACGTTTTGACAGTGCAAGCTATATGTCTTGGCGGCAACATTTTACATAAAAATGTTTTTGGTGGGATTAAATGTTATCAGAAAGAATCTTTGTTTTTTTTTGTGAATGTTTTTTAATTACTTACGTCATTGTGAAGATAAATAGATACTTTTTTTTTTTTTTTTTTTTTTATACTACTTAGGTAGCAAACAAGCATACGGCCCGCCTGATGGTAAGCGGTCACCGCAGCCTATGGACGCTTGCATCACCAGGGGTGTTACTCGCGCGTTGCCGACCCTGCAGAAATCTCTTCACACCCTTTTTGAAGAACCCCATGCTGTACTCCATTGGGAAAACCACGGCAGGGAGCTCATTCCACAATCTGAGCGTCCGCGGAAGGAAGCTCCTTTGAGACCGCACAGTTCGAAACAATTTTGGTTCCAATATGTGGGGATGGACTCCCTGTCGATGGCGAGAGTTGCGATGGTAGAATGTAGCCGTGGGCATCATCTTAAACAATTCTTCAGAACACTGTCCATTATACAAGCGGTAGAATACACATAAGGAGGCAAAGTCTCTCCTCAGACTGAGGGGCTCTAGACCGCTTGTGAGCTCAGGATCGTTAACAATTCTAGCAGCACGTCGCTGAACCGAGTCTAAAGGCCCAAGCTGGTATCCAGGTGCCCCCGCCCACAGATGACAGCAGTACTCCATATGAGGCCGGACTTGCGACTTATAAAGTTGCAGTCTTTGGCCCGACGTGAAGTACTGCTTCGCTTTGTTGAGCACTCCAAGCTTTTTGGATGCCAGCTTAACCTTGTCTTCTAAGTGACTACGGAACAAAACATCGCTAGAAATGTCGACGCCAAGGATCCCAATGCTTTTACTGATGTTCAAGGACGTGTTCTGGAATTGTGGAGCTACAGCAAATGGGGTTTTCTTAGCGGTGAACGCGCAGGCTTGTGTCTTAGTGGGGTTGAAATGGACTAGGTTTAGTCGACCCCAATCGGAGACACTAGAAAGTGTACTCTCGATTTCAGACAACAGCCGTTCGCGGCTTTCCTCCACCTCGGAACGAGGGATATTAGCACGGCCCGTGTAATGAGCGTCCCCTGTACTGTCGTCTGCATAACAATGAATACCGTCAATAGACAGCATATCATTGATATGCAGTAAGAACAGTGTTGGGGACAGCACAGAGCCTTGCGGGACGCCGGCATTTATGTCCATGCTATCGGAGCAACTGCCGTCAACGACGGCTCTTATGCATCTGTTGGACAGAAAGCTGGCGACCCATTTGCATAGTCCCTCGGGAAGCCCGTATGCTGGTAACTTCGCTAGGAGACCCCGGTGCCAGACCCGATCGAACGCCTTTGCCACATCTAAGCTCACTGCCAATGCCTCACCTTGACTCTCGATGGCGAGAGACCAACGCTGTGTGAGATACACTAGAAGGTCACCAGCCGAGCGACTGTGGCGGAAGCCATATTGTCGGTCGCTCAACAAATCGTGATCCTCTAGGTATCTCAGGAGTTGCGTGTTGATCACTCGCTCCATGACTTTGGAGAGAAGGGACGTGATGGCGATAGGCCTGTAATTCGTCGGGTCCGATCTATCGCCCTTTTTGGGCACTGGGTGCACGTGGGCAGTCTTCCACGAAGACGGGACTTTCATTTTGGTGAAGGAAAGCGCGAAAAGACGCGTCAGTACAGGACACAATTCAGAAACACTTTTTGAGATACTTTTTGGGATGGGTAAAAAATTTTAAACTCGCGTCAGATGTCACGTGACCCTGATCGAAAATTCTTAAGACAGAGGAAGAGTAGTTGCAAATTAGACTGTATTTATACTGGGGTTATGTTCAAATTCTTATAATAGTGTCTAGCTATCCGGAAGGTAGGTAGGACCATTTTTGTTCCCATTTTAAGTTAATAAAAAAATCTTATTCAAAGTTACATGTATCTTCAACTAGCTTTCTCTTGTATAAAAACACTATATGAAAAATATCTAGTTTCAAAAATGCACAACATTAATATTCAAGTTTTCACTTCTGCCGGCACTCCCGGAGTGCAACCCGTTGTTTTTTTTTCTTTTCATTTGTGAATCACTTTTATGTTAGTTCATCAGAAATGATAATTATAGATTCTTGAATATTTCTTTTAAACTATGATGCTAATTAACGCGTAAGACTCGAGGCTATCGATTATCTCAAAGCTATTGCAACACAGACAAAACCGCCGGATGTAAAGTTAAAACAAACAGTGGTCAAATCTCCGATAACATTTATGGGGTGTAATCAACACCCTCGCAAATCTCCTGAGGCCCAGTTTACAAAGTTTGGATGCTTCCACTTAATCGCCAAAGTTTAATGCGAGCGGATCACACCACCAGCGTAGACTTTGCGCTAATCCCTCACAATGTTTTCACTAATTAACCGCTCTTAATTGAGTACTTACATCTATATTTGTCATGAGGATTTCTTGCTACCTACATTGTTGTTACGTAAATGTTTTAATCCGTTTCACGTGTCTTTTAGCAGTTGTATGCTTTTCTCTAGTCTTGACACGTGCTCTAATAAGGTTTCTGAATAGAGCTCTACCAATTTGTTTCTCTATATTAGTTTCCCAAAATTTTTGTAGAATTGTAGGCCTATATTTTTTGGAATTCGACTATTAAAAAATCTCCACATGAGGAAACCCTCTTAAAAAGTTTTAATAAAACAATGTTCTAAGTAATATCTAGAAAATACGGTATTCGCATTTAAAAATAGGACAGCAAATGTTCACATATTCACCATCTTCACGATTTCAAAAAGAGAAATGACAGAAAACAGTGTTGCAGGAATTTGTATTTAAAAAGTTTTCACAATAAAATTGCAGGAACTATTGCACGCGAGCTCAAACTTTACGAGACAGTATGTCGTATATGAATGTGATTTCAAAGTATTTGAAAACAAACCTTTGAATTTTAACCAGTATATTTAAAACTGTTTTGCATATTGAGATACTTTCCACGCTTTGGATATAAGAAGCTCTTTATATAATGGTTGGGTAAGTTAATTTTAACGCCCTCCCTCCACGTGGATCCACGACTTGGTCAGAGTCGCTGGGCACCGCTGGATGCAAGGGGCCCAAAACCGTTCGAAGTAGAAGTCAATGGGCCTATGTTCAGCAGTGGACATCCATAGGCTGATATGATGAAGTTAATTTTAGCTGAACAGATGGCTTCGCAAATGCCCTAAGATTTAGGCTATATGGTTTAATCATCTCGGACATGTCGGTTTCTTCGCGATAGTCATGAGTTTCTTGCCGGTTCTTCTCAGTCAGGTCGACATCCGAATTGGTTGTAATTTGTATGGTTTTGGCCTTCATAAGTGGACACTTATGAATGCCAAAACTATCAAATAAATTAATTATTATCTAATTATCAAAGTCAAATTCATTAAAAATGTGCGGTGGATCAATAAACGTAAATGTTCAACTTCTTGTATGCTGCACCTGAAATGTTTGTAGTACCGGCTAGCTTGGCGGCTATCCTCAGTTTTAAAATGTATCATCAAGCATCTACCGTTGTATTCTAGCAGTACTATTGAGACCTCAGATTTATTTTCAATCGTAACATTATTTCCATCTTCACTTGCTTCTTGCAATGAAATCTTGAGTAATATAGACAGTGGTTTCCCCTCTTGCGATTTACTTTCCACCTTTATAACTGTAAGGAATAAACATTTCTTCTCTCGAAGGAATTTTAATCGGATTCAGTTCAGGCAAAATGCTATTACTAGGAATAGCATTTTGACTGACTTTACCTGATCTATGTTAATTTTTGTTTTGTGTGTTTAATGAAAGCTGTGAATATTTTATTATGTATCTCTTAGCAGTGATAGAATTATTATAAATAATAATTAAAAGTAATAAATTCAATAATGACTCTATGAGTTGTACGTAGTATATTATTTACTCTATGCTATGAGTATTAAGTTGTTGCACAAACAGAAGCAACTATTGTTTAAACTTATCTCATAGAGAAGCTCAAGCCCTCAAGCATTAATAGCTTGCACAACTCTTTATTATTGTTGATGTTATTGTAAAATTAAAACTGTGTCTCAAAAGAAAAGTCCATAAGACATAATATAACTATTAAAAAAATACAAGAGAGAAAGTAACGCCCAAAAAAATGACTTATCAGACGGAGAAAGAAGCTCTAGTTATAATAGATGAAGTAACCGTGACGTGTACGTGTTACCCTGCACATGACACATGTTTAGGTACATATAGTTGGAACCACGGAGGAAAGAAACTTCTTTCTTTCCTCCATGGTTGGAACAAAAATATATGGCGCGTCGTGAATCTTCGTTCGCACAGAATAGAAAGTATGACCCCGAAGATTAACGAAAGAATGCTTAAAACTTACAATCAACCTTATATCACTACTATGAGGTTCATAATACACTGCACCTGTTAGTTCCATCTCACTCGCAAGTCACGCCCCTCCGCACGGCGCGCGCTAAAATGGCGGCAGCTGCCGACCTATAGCGGTTCCCGCGCTTTGAAAATGTAACTTCTGCGCAGGTACATCGGTAAGCCATATCAGTTGGGTACTACTGTGATGAAAATTAACCAATATGGGCCTTTTAATTCTATTAATTTGCTGCGGAACAAGCAGAATAGTCCTTCCCTTCAATCATTCGGTGCTCCATGTGGGGAAATAAATTTTGGTTTCAACGATACCTAGGCAGAGTAAACTTCAAAAAATATCACAAAACCGTCAAATAAGTCTGCTAATCACTCAACACTTCCCAACTTCACTAACCCAAGCTACACAGATAAGCTCTCGGAGCGAGTGACCGCCGCCTTAAAACTTTACTCATTAAGAGCGCCCTCCAACACTCAATGTCTGTTAATTAATGTTACGTACAGTTTTAAGCTCACATATGTATTGTACTGTTAAATTGCTCGAAAACTTGTTTATGTACAGCTCAAACCATTTCGAGGTCAAAGGGTGAATTACGTATTCTGTTCGGATACTAAATAGGCAAATATTAGGAACCACATTTAGCCCAAATTTACTCGAGTCTCAAAGGAATAGGGTTAATGATGTTTTTCAAAAGGACCCTCGTCTGTATTATTTTAGGTTACGATCTATGTGCTATCGAAATGAATATTGATTTGTATTATTGGGATGAATTTGAGAGTATTCGTAGGATAACGAAAAACACGGAGTACGCAGAGTAAGAAAAAGTGGCAATGGGCAGTCCAACGTTGCCTGATCAAAGGAAGTGGGGACCATGTATCGGAAAGCATTAAATGGGCTGGTTCCACAATAGGGTTATTCTTTAGTAGAGCAAAAATATCAAGATTCAACGATAGTTGACGTTGACGGGCCAGTTGGCGCAGTTGGTTAAGGTTCACCTTACGCGCCGCAGGCCGTGGGTTCGATTCCCACACAGGACATGCATTTGTGTGCATGAACATGTCTGTCCTGAGTCTGGGTGTAATTATGTATATTAAGTATGTATTTACAAACAAAAAGTAGTATATGTATTATATCAGTTATCTGGTCTCCATAGTAGCTCTGCTTAGTTTGGGATCAGATGACCGTATGTGAGGAATTTCCCAGGATATTTTTTTTTAGTTCCAAAAGAAATTAATTATTCACACTTCGCCACTTTCTTATGACTGACAAATTAAGAATTCAAGATAGAGAAGTATAATTAGCAAAGCACGGGCTAATAAATTAATTTAAGAATATTTTATTGATTAACAAAGAAAACAGGCCGACATTATTGTAAGGTTTACAGTGTAGCCAACATCTAGCAATCAATTTTATTTTCCCTGCTTCAGTGGGTGCCTCAGGAAAATTTCCTATGGGAAATAAGTTAACTTTGAACCGCCAAATTGACTCCGAAGTGTAAAACAAATAACGAGTAAAATTCTTGGAGAAAGGATGACTTTTGGAGGGAAATTAAAATCAATACCTACTGAAGGTTCCGCACAAATTTTGAAACATATACAACATTTTGAAAGAACGAGAACAAATTTATTTACAACAAATATGTACAAAATAAGTACAATCTATATATAGAAAATGTCCTCAAGCCTGCCGCTGCTTCCGATTAACGGCAGGGTTCCCAGAAGGCTGGCAGCGTTTCCTCTTTGGATAGCCAAGCTGACGCGTTGGCGGAAAAAGCTACAATAAAAGATGACAATGAAAGAACAATGTCTTATATTATAGTTGTTTAGGATTCCGAACCAAAAAGGTAAAAAAAGGAACCCTTATAGTACCACTCCTTCCGTCTATCCGCTTGTCACAGCGGTATATTTCAGCAATCACTGATGCTATGATTTGAAATATATTATTGCAAATGAAAATTAAATTATAAATAAAATATTGTTTCACAAACTTTAGTTATACGGTCCAGTTTTTTTCTACAGTTATGGTGGCCCGTACCAACCAATTATACGTGTAAGGAAGGTCGGAACCGTTGGTGCGCGAGTCAGACTCAAACTCGCACTTGACCGGTTTTTATTTTATGGCACATGGCTTATAAGCAGGCAGATGGACCTCTAGGTGATAAGTGGCTACCAGGACCTATGGATATTATTAATCCCAAGGCATTGTGTTGCCGATCCAGTATCCGGTGTACCGACATTTTTTCTTCTCTGGGGGATGGCATATTTTCGAAAACTAAGTTCATTTTGCTGGACAACAACTAAGGGAAAAAATCTGTAATCTTATTTATAAACATTTTGATCGAGCAAAATATAAATGTCATACTGACGTACTTTATAATAAGGAAAATCGCGGCGATCCCACAGAAAAGAGTTCTAGAGTTCCGCGTTCTGAGTTCCGAGTTCCGCGTTCACTACTGTACACGCAGCGAGCGAGCAGTGAGTTCTAAAGGTAAATGGGCAAATTTGTATGGAGCTTATCCCATTGGCGGCCAGCAATAATTTCTATGTTTTCTTGCAATAATATATTAACAAAAATATGATATAATTGTGGTGTATTTAGAAAAAAAGTTATAGAGTATTGAAGATTTAAGAAACATTTGGAGATACCTATTATGAAATTGCAATGTAGTTGCATTAAATGTAATTAGTATCCCGTACCAAAAGGTGTAATTATATACATACAGCAAGCACAATTTACATTCTTTATCTCGTCTCATTGGCCTTACATTAGTTGCATTAGTGGCAGCTTATAGGCCAGAATACCCATTGTCCTTTCTGCCTTGTGTCACGACAGTAATAGTTCAAACATGTCACCTTAACTGCCAGCTTTAGAGAATGTAATTTCGACAGAACTGGCGTTCTCTTGAACGCCGAGTTCTCTGTGTATAATGATCACGCCGCATAAATTACAGTGAACGCGGAACTCAGAACTCGGAACTCGGAACTCGGAACTCTAGAACTCTCTCTGCGGGATCGGTACCTTAGACAACAATACGGGCTCAGTATGTAGGTATTTATGTAGTATTTACCAAACAATAAACCAGCAGTAAATTCATAGCTAAGACAAAAACAAATATGGTTCTTACTCCGTTGCCACTGAACCTTAAAACGTATTTAGCTTGTGAGCTTTGACGTGTATTTGTCTTAGTAAAGTCAGTATATCTTGTACGAGAATTGTTTTATTGAGTAAATACTGTCGACGTTCAAGAGTATATACGCCAAGGTTTCGTGGCTTTACTCGCTTGAATATTTGGTGGTCTTCAGTCGTGTAAACGCTTTAAAATCCGTCGTACACGGGATTATAAATTCCACTGTAGATATACCGTCTTAGAAATCATTACCCGTGTTAAAAACTAGAGCGACTGGTGGCAAAGTCAATAGATCCCGTGGACTCCCATCTGATGGACTGACCATATTAAATCTATCACTCACTATTATATAAAAGAAAAACCTATGCTCGAAAGTAGCTACTCAATAATTTACTGAAATACGCCCACAACTGCTCTAATAATAAGTTCTTTGTTAAAAATTTCATTTTTTATACAAGCTTTTTTGAGTGACTGTACTTTTTGTTGACTATACTTGTATTGTCTGTCATCCAGTATACTCATGTGTACCAAATACCATGTCAATCCGACCACTGGAAGTGGGTGAAATTCGACCTGCAAGATTCCACCCATACAAACATACATACATTGCAAGTTAAATAAAAGCTTGTAAAAATGAACCTTATATCATGATTCCAAGATTCAAATTCAGTTTGTTTCAGTCATGACTTTAACATTTTGATTGACGTGTATCACACGGAGGAATTCAAACATGCTACAAGAATTTAAAATAAACATAAAGTCAACATACCTCAAACATGAAACCATCAAAATAATTAAAACCAAAAATTTCAAAGGAATTTAGGAAACATCTCGAGATACAGAAACGGTGACATCAAAGGCAGCCTAAGATAGATTCCGTAAATATTTACCCACGCATACCTTTAGTACCCTGCGAGGGTGTAGCGGTGGGTTCTTGATCACCTTTATGGTACGTGGCTTTGAAGTTGAGAATTAGAAGCATATTGGGTAATACCGAGATGACATTCATGACGAGAATTTGAGGATGTTTTTTAAGAGAAGTAATTTATGTTTGACTGATGAAATGATTTCATTCTGTTATCCAATAGTTTGATCCCATATTCAAATCTAGTTTATACTACAAGGAACCTTTCATCCGCAAAACCGACTCACAATTGGCCGTTTAAAAAAATGTCACATTCGATAATACGGTAAATATTAACAACGGGTTGCACTCCGGGAGTGCCAGCAGAAGTGAAAACTTGAATATTAACGTTGTGCATTGAACAAAAATGGTATCTACCTTCCGGCTAGCTAGAGAATATTATAAGAATTTGAACATAACCCCAGAATCAGTAGAGTCTAATTTGCAACTACTCTCCCTCAGTCTTACAAATTTCAATCGATCAGGGTCACGTGACATCTGACGCGAGTTTTTTTTTTTGACCTATCTCAAAAAGTGCACAACGCCGCTAAAGAAGTTTTCACTTCAAAAATGTATGTAGTATGTCCCAATTTTTTCAATCTACGTCTACTCTTGAGTTCCTATAAAAATGCGCCAGATTTCTATACTTTTCCACAATTTTACAACCTCGGTAGTAAAATCACAGTCTAAAACGAGTAAGGATACCGAGTTTCGTACGTGATGGCCGTGTAAACTACGTGCATTAGAAACAAATCACAAAACAAGACGTGAGCTAAATGCATTAAAGTAAACATAACTAAAGTAAAAGTACATTAGAGTAGAACTAAATACTTCTCTCTTCTTTCTTCTTTGGAAAAGTTTACAGGTAGAGTGAAATGATCTCGCACTGTGCAGTTTCAAAGGAGCTTCCTAACGCAGACGCTCAGGATATAGAATGAGCTCTCCACCGTGGTGTCCCCATAGGGTTCTTCAAGAAAGGTGTGAAGTGTAGCAATATTGCGCGTTTATAGGATACTGTAACCGCGTACTATCCGGGGTCTAACCGGTTACCTTAGTAGTAACAAAAGCCCGTGGAATACCTGTTGATAAATATTTAATTGGGACATCCTATTTGCTCTGCTAGTTATTTGAACGCGTCTACCTATGAAGCAATGAAGGGTGCAGGTTTATTCTCTCCGTAAGCGAGCAAGAGAGCTTCTAGTTCGAGAGTGTTATTGATCAAGTAAACCCGAGTTCACTTTACTTCTCATTACTATTGTGAGGAATTAAAAACAAAATATCAGTTTATTCATTAAAGCTCTGTTACAAAGGATCTGTATAATCTGATAAAAACTAAATTTCTTAAAATAAATATTTCAAAAATAATAGGGATTTCATTTCTTTCAGTTCCACTTCACTTTACTTCTGATGTTTACTCAAAAGAAAATGAAAACAAATAAAAGATTGTTTATGTTTTCAAATATCTGTTTTTAAATTGGAGATATAGGTTTACTTCCTTAAGCTTTCATAATTTAAAAATATGTCTGTGACTACGTTTTATCAAGATTTGCTTTTTCATCGATACGCTCCAGATGCAGCATGCCGAAAAAAAACTTTGAATACTTAATCTAATGTGTTTTACTTACCAGTGAATATTTTCTGGTAGCTCTCGACAGCCCACCTGAAAAATAATATTTATATGAGATACACTTTCAATTTTCATCAGGATATAAATAATTTGTGAAATTATGCTAGCAAAGTAAAGGCTTATACATCTATGGGATCACGGAAACTGTCAAAGATTCCACGGGAAAACTCAACTTAGGTACTACAGAAGTTCTAGGTTTGAAGGTTTCGACAGGTTTTCATTTATGTTATCAAATACATTTTGCTTTAAAATGTTCACATAGTAAATTTTGCTTCGTGAATATTCCCCATGTTATTTTTCATCTAGTATTATAATGCGGAGTGCTAAGTAAAGTTTCGTGTACGTTAGATGCAAGCGGAATTAAATGCGATTTATAGTTCATGTTGTTGGAACACAACGGGTTTTTCTGCTTAACTAAAATATAAAGCATAGGTATTATGAACTTGCACATGTTGTGGAAATAAAGTATCAGCTTATATTTGTAGTTTGATAAATTATGCGCCATTTTCTGGTTGTTTTTTGCAGCTGAGTTGATAAAGATAGAGCAATATTTTATTTCGCTTAAAGATCAGCTCGACTAGTGAAGCACCTCCACCTTACAGAATACCGCAGACAAATAACAAATTTTTATGTTACTGCGCGTGAGGTCGCCGGAGCTCATCTCTGTGGGGGGAAGTAAGGGCATAGGGCTACGTTAAAGTATCATTATTATCATGATTTCAGTTTAGAAACATCCAAAGATTCAGTACTGAACGTATTGAATGGCTTGTATTCCACTGCTGTCCACCTGGTGGGAAGACATCCTTTTCAGCACTTTTTGGTAAGCGATCGGCTTTTGAGAACATTATTCTTTCACGTAAGTTATCAACTCTTCGAGGCTGTATCTAGTGATCTTTATCCTCGAGTATATATTACTTCTATTTGTCCATCAGCCAATTCTGTTCCATATTACAATACAACAAAGTAGTCTTTCCCTGTAGTAAACCATATATGGTGAAGTTGTATCTAGATTTATATGTTACTTAGTTGTTAGCTAGTAATCTAAGTTTTCAAGGATACTTCAAACTTAGCAGTTGAAGTGAAATTGAGCACTTAAGAACTGGATCAAAGTTTTGCTACATACATATTAAGTTATATAGCGATATTTTTACGAACCTTTTAGTATCTTTTCTCTTTGAATGTTGATATTGGTTCATTAAAATGCAGTTTACATCAAGGTCTTTGTAGCCAATACCTTTGTTTCATTAATTTATGTATCGGAAAGATCACTAAGGCCCAATTTACATTGCCACGGAATAAAGTGGAAGCGAATTTTTGCACCGAAATTGTACATATAATAATGAAATGTATGTCAATACAAACTATACGAGCCAAAAATAGAGGAATTCTCGAGAATGCGCGAGGATTCCCCGGAAGACGCGCGACCTCTTTTTTATACCGCTTAGTCGCTTCGTTTTTAAAAAAACGTGTAGAAAAAACTTGACAGATGAGAATGGACGCCATGTATTTAGCAATCTGATTGGTTTATTTTCTTAAAACATCTCTTTGATGAAATGAACTGCTGCTTTTTTGAGGTTTTAAAAACGTTATAAAAA
Source organism: Polyploca ridens (assembly GCA_951394255.1). Taxonomy (NCBI): domain Eukaryota; kingdom Metazoa; phylum Arthropoda; class Insecta; order Lepidoptera; family Drepanidae; genus Polyploca; species Polyploca ridens. The sequence continues at coordinate 2,795,564 of OX596267.1, forward strand.
TCATCACTTTAAGCTAAACTTTTACTCAATCATCCTACTACTATAATAAATGTGAAAGTGAGTTTGTTTGTTCATTTATGGAGGTGCAAGATAGATGACGCCTCTATAAAGGGAAGATCATCTGTTAGGCAGGGCTATCATATCTGGGCACCGTGGTCCAACTGTACATGTTTGACAGTTGTATATACAGGGCGAATTTTTATTTCTAGCCAGTGTGGGAAACTTCTGAACTACAGGTCTTAGAAAAAAACGCTGAAAGGAATCCCGAGCTGAATTTTGAAGAAAATTAAAATGCCATTAAAATTTATTTAAAAAAAATGGTATTTTCGAATTTATTGATTCTTTTTTCAAAATTTTTTTTTTGAAATTCTGCTTCTTCGTCACATTATGAACAAAATTATATAAGACAATCTTGCTCCAAGTTGCTAGAAGTTATCCAAAATATTATTTTATATTTTCCTTGAACATGGTTTTATGCTGCGTAAAGTTTGACGAGGTGGAGCAGATCTCGCAGGGACCTCACTATGTTTAGCCATAAAGAATTCAGCCTTCTGACAAAAAAATTTAGGTCAATTTTGATAACTTCTAGCAACTTGAGACCAAGATTGTCATACATCATTTAGTTCGTATTGTGAATTAGAAACAGAAAAAGAAAAAAAAAATTAAAAACACATTTTTTTTCTTTTTTTTTATGGCATTTTTATTTTCTTCAAAATTTTGCTCGGGGTTCCCTTCAGCGTTTTTCTCTAAGACCTGTAGTTCAGAAGTTGCCCTCACTGGCTGGAAAAAAAAATTCACCTGTATATATGCAGATCAACGAATAAACTTCATAAGCGCGATGCGGGATGTTATGGCGCCATCTATCTTTCTGTGTGTGAACTATCTTAGTATAACTATATTGATGGCTGATATATGTCGCTATACATTAGATTTTTACCTCTTGACGCCTCAACGGAACAATCGTGATGAAGTTTGGGACGCAGGTAGATCAAAACTTGGATACTTTTTATCTCGGGATAACTTTAGATTCCTCGAGACGCGGGTAAAACTGCGGGAATAAAACTAGTTATTTATAAAACTTACAATTTACAACATAAAAAGCACTGAGACATTTAATTTCCAATTCACAAGCAGACACAGCAAATATCTAGAACAGCGTTACGTAAACAACAATCTTTGGAGACATGTTCAAGTTATTCCTGAATGGAAACTGTATCTGAAATGTTTACGATGGGACCGCGATATGTTTAGGTGACGTTCCGATGCGGGGTGCCAAGTTATAGCAGAAATATTTCAACTATTACACCGTTGTGTTAACATATTATAATAAAATTATGGTTAGATGACACCTCCATTTAAAAGAAAAGATCTTCCACCAGGCTAGATCATCTTGCCTCTGGACCGCGGTCCAACTGTACATGTCGGACAGTTGTATATATACGCTGATCGCCGAAGAAACTTTGTAAGCGCAATGCACGATTTTGTGGTGCCATCTATTTTTCTGCGTGTATTCTATCTTAGTGCAACTGATAGATGTCGCTACATTAACTTAAATCATGGGTAATTTATTATGTCTATTTGCTTTTAGTTGATGTTTTTATGTATTTAAAACTGACGAATCAGCAGTTAACAAAGTTTGAATCTGTCGCCAAGCACCTGTCGGTATGTTTTGGTAGTTGCAAAGTCAAAGCCATTTATTCAGTTTAGACCCTAGCAGGGCACTAAAGAAGTTAGCACCGTTTCGGATGTCAGTCTTCAATTGATAAAGAACCGGCAAGAAATTCAGCATCGTAATTTTTTTTATATTTTTGAACAATCTGACCATATTGGCTTGGGACAATGTTTTATAAAGTGAAATACCTAGCTTTTTTCTATGATTTAGGCTAAGCTTTGGAATCTTACAATTGTGCATATCACATTCCACGATAAAAATATTAAAATAAGAGATACGAATAAAATTTCAATATAAATAAATATTTGAATGAAAATCTTCAGAATAAACATCGAACAAAATTTCTAGGTTTGCAACGGTGTAAAAGGCAGCCTCTCTTTGAAAGTGGGAACATAAATTTTACTTTGAACTTATCGTAAGAGACAGGATGTTTGTTCCAATTTTAATATTTATATTTTACTATTTCTCGATTTGTTGCGAACGAACCGACATATTTCATGGCTTTCTCTTTACCATCGCCTTTTCAGCCTTCACCAATTTAAATCAGATTTGATGGTGGAGACGGCTATTACAGTATATTTAGAGACTGTGGTAATTTTAAAATTCTTGCAGAAAAGGAATTCCTGTGTCTCATTGTATACGAACCCCACTATATACAGTCGCGAGATAACTCCCGAGTCTTGTGCTAACGCGCTAGTGAACGGAGCACTCAGCATTATTGCGTACCCACACACGAAGGGTGGCCATGATTTAATATTACTGCGAGATATTTCCCAGTCAGTTTTCTGAATTAATAATTTATGATAGCTTCAGTTTCATCCTTTTAAATAACTGTACGTAGTATATTTGGTCAGTTGATTAAATTACTATTTTAACATTTTATTTGAAGATGATATGATATGATATTTATGTGAAGATTTTACCAGCTTATTCTCTGTTCCAATTAATAATATTAAGAGAAAATAATTTGTACTTGTGTAATTTTGATGATTTGTGATGTATATACATGACGTTTTTTGAAGACAACAACAAGACAGGATAACAAGTTACAAGTCAATCTTTAATCAAGATGAGTGACAACTTATAGTGATTATAAAGATCAAAAAGTCCCAGTCAATCCTCAGTAGATTTATCACGTGGTAACCCGTTTGGTGAGCCCCAGTCTATACATCCTTATGCAGATATGTTGACATGTTTCTGTTTACTCAGTAGATGTGAGCTTACTTGCGTTTAAGTGTGCGTTACAGTGACAGTAACACTTGACTGGGAAATTTGGGATTTTAGTCTATTTAGGAAGTCCTGTCAAAACTTGGTTTTATGGTTAATGACTTATGGAATACCATGGAATTCTGATTAGCAGTCCTCCGTGATTTTGCCTCATTTCCAGAATGGACAGTATTCTATAAGTATCTAAAAAGCTAAAAAGGCCACGTTTAAAAGGCCACAAGGCAAAGTTTTCCCGAGTTCTCAGCACATCAAATGTTTCACAGCATAAAAATAGTCACGCATTTTTTTAAGCGTCTGGCCCGATTGATGTTAAGCGGTTACCGCAGCCATATGGACGCTGGCCATATATGGGGCATCACTAATGCGTTAAAGATCGCTCCTCCACACCACACCAATAAGCACTGGCGACCCTACTCATAAAGTTATTTGGCTGCTGTATTCTGAAGTATATTCCCCAGTCGAGCTGCTCTTTGAGTGAATAAGCGCTACTCTTCGCTCTACGTCTTACTCTTGTTTTTTTTTTATTTGATTTATGAATAACATAGGTAGGGCCTGCTGAAAATTCGAAAAAAGGATTCCGTCCAGTAATATTGCTCTAGTGGCCTTTTTAGATCTCCAAGCCTTAGTTTTATGAGCTTTGGTTACCTAAAAGTGCGTGGAGTTATTTACTCACATTTGATCTTCGTTTTGTTTTATAGTCTCTTGTACTTCTGATCTTGATGAACTTAAACCTGGAAAAGAAAAGACATGCAGTTTAGAAACATTACTTTGGTGATATCTTAGCCTACAAATGTGTCAATCAACTTTTTCTTGTTTGTTATTCTGTCCCGTTGTCCAAAGGACAATAGTAACCGAGTTTCTTAAAACACTGTAATTCTATGTGCTTAGGAGATAGTCTATAAATTACAAAATTTATTTAAAAAAAACTATAAGAAAAATGTACATTTGGTGAATTTTAACCATAGAAAACGTTTAGAAAATCATGATTTCAAGGAGTTGTCCAAGGGACAAGGGGGAACGTAACCAAATTTGATGCTATGGTAAACTTTGAAATATAATTACTCTTCGATATAGAGTGAATGGTAATGGCAAAATCATAAGTGAACAATTAATATTTGTCAAACAAGAAAAAGTTAGGGTAGTATGGGTATACTATCAAAATGTGGGCTACAATTTTTATAAAGGTTCATTGCCAATGACCTGGATGTATACAGAACAGGGTTTAAATATAAAATGTAAGAGAGAAGCTTATACAAATAAGGAGATATGGACAACGTATACCAAGATTAAAAAGACGTAAAGTTTGTTAGTTTGGATGTAGGAGGTAATCTTTGGAACTATATAACCGATTCTGAAAAATCTTATCTTAATAATATAATATATAAAATGATAAACTGATTGTTGATATATCAGCCCACAGCCCAAACCGCTGGACCTAGAGATTTGAAATTTTGCACAAAGGTACCTTATACAGTGGAGGCATCCACTAAGGAAGGATTTTTGGAAATTCCACCCCTAAGGGGGTAAAATAGGGGATGACAGTTTGTATGCAAGTCCGTCAGTTTTGAAGTTAGGATCTTCAAATTTTGTGTTTAGGCTGACGATTCAAAATTAATGTGTAGTTATCTCAGCGTTTGTGATAATTCCACCACCGAAGGGAGGAAAAGGGGGATGAAGTTGGGTATGCAAGTCCTTCAATTTCAAAGTAAACTTCACTAAATGTATTATTATATGGTGTAGGTATCCACTAAGGAAGGATTTTTGGAAATTCCACCCCTAACAGGGTAAAATAAGGGATGAAAGTTTGTATGCAAGTCCGTCAGTTTTGAAGTTAGGATCTTCAAATTTTGTGTTTAGGCTGACGATTGAAAATTAATATATAGTTATCTCAGCGTTTGTAATAATTCAACTGTATGTACATAACGTTCATAAGTGCCTTACTAGGGCCTAAACTGAATAAATGACTTTTTGATTTTGATTTTGATTTGATTCCACCACCGAAGGGAGGAAAAGGGGGATGAAGTTGTGTATGCAAGTCCTTCAATTTCAAAGTAAACTTCACTAAATGTATTATTATACGGTGTAGGCATCCACTAAGGAAGGATTTTTGGAAACTCCACCCCTAACAGGGTAAAATAAGGGATGAAAGTTTGTATGCAAGTCCGTCAGTTTTGAAGTTAGGATCTTCAAATTTTGTGTTTAGGCTGACGATTAAAAATTAATGTATAGTTATCTCAGCGATTGTGGTTATTCCACCACCGAAGGGAGGAAAAGTGGGATGAAGTTGTGTATGCAAGTCCTTCAATTTCAAAGTAAACTTCACTAAATTTAATATTATACAGTGTAGGTATTCAGTAAGGAAGGATTTTTGGAAATTCCACTCCTAGGGGGATAAAATAGGGGATGAAAGTTTGTATGAAAGTTCGTTAGTTTTGAAGTTAGGATCTTCAAATTTTGTATTTAGGCTAACGATTGAAAATTAATTTATACATGTTTCAGCTTTTTTGACAATTCCACCCCCGACAGGGTGAAAAGGTATGGGATGTATGTAAGTCATTCAGTTTCAAAGTAAACGTCACTTAATATATTATTACACAGTGTAGGCAACCACTAAGGATTTTTGGATATTCCATCCTTATGGGGTAAAATAGGGGATGCAAGTTTATATGAAAGTCCATCAGTTTCGAAGTTAGGACCTTCAAATTTTGTGTTTAGGTTGACAATTGAATATTAATTTATATGTGCCTCAACGTTTTTGATAATTCCGATCCCGAAAGGGTAAAACGGGGCATGAATTTGTGTATGGAAGTGCACTAAATTTATTATTTAAGCTTATGGTTATAAACTAACGCAACGAATATCGGTGTTGTTGGAATTTGAACCCTTAAGGAGTGAAAAGGGGGATTAAATTTAGTATATGAAGTTTTTTATTTTCGGAGTGAAAATTTCAAAATTTATTATTTCGGCTTATGGTATTGGCGTATTGAAATGACTCGCCTAAACAACATCAGGAAAAAGAGAGGAAGCGGTATTAAAACAAAGATCCGGTTAATACGAGCATTGGTATTCCTCATTTTCATGTATGGAGTGGAAGCGTGGACTATACTAGCCCGAGAAAGAAAAAGGATTGATGCATTCGAGATGTGTTGCTGGAGACGGATGTTGGAAATACCTTGGACCGCTAAACGCAACAATGCATCAATCCTATCGCAGCTCAAAATTAAAACACGATTGTCCACCATATGCCACCAACGTATTTTTTCGTATTTCGGCCACATGGTGCGCAAAGGCGATGAAAGTTTGGAAATCTGATCATAGTTGGGAACACGGAAGGAAAACGACTACGTGGTCGTTCACCAACAAAATGGTCCGATCAAGTAAAAGACTCATCGTCCTCCAAGTTTTACAGAAACCAGAAGACAGAAACCAGTGGAGGCAGATCATTCGCTCTAGAAGCAAACCCGATGTTGACCACGATCCTCAGACATGAGGGAAAGAGAGATAAGGCCTCCAAAATTGTGCTGTGGAACTAGACTACAAGTAACAGCTCTCCGCCGCAATGTTATTGAGGCCAAAATATTTACTGGTTCTGCCAGAGGAGAAACAGTTTTCTTGCCGCGTATACCATTGATCCCAAATCACCTTCCGTATGAATTTAAAAGATAACAGTTCCTAATTAAGGTTTGTAGTCACAGGGAAAAACTCTGAAATTTGCTAGAGTTGATTTGCAGCAGGACTGTTTCAGTTTTATGTGGCATCCTCGCATATGAGCTCTTAATCTACCTGAACTTTTGTCAATATCACACGTCGTGGCGGACAATAGCCATGAACAAAGCTCTATATTGTTACAATGATTAATATCTAGAAAAAAGAAATAATTTACGCGGACGAAGTCGCGGGCTATAAAGCTAGTCTTTTATATAAAGCTATATTATGCTTCAGTGTTTCGTTCGAGATTAGATTGATACACTTGTAGTTCAACAACTTGTACATACAATGTCGCAATCTATGCACTTAGTTTAAAGACAAAAAAAAATATAAACTAACATATAGGTAGTTTGACATCAGATTCATATAATATGTGTAGGCATCAACTATGAAGATTTTTTCAAAATAATATAATCCCTAAGTTCAGAAAGTACCTTATACTTACTTGTCTACACTAATCTATACCTACATCTACACTTATCTACATATACATCTACACTAATCTACATCTACACTAATAATAAAGCGAGAAGATTTGGATTTTTGTATTTTTGTTTGTAATGAATAAACTCAATAACTACTGGCCCATTTAAAACATTATTTCACCAGGAGAAAGCTAAATTATCATTGAGGCAACATACGCTATATATTTTTTCAAAAAACAAATAGGCATCCCTAGGAAAACTCCAATAATGTAACCGAAATTTCACCCGGGCGACGCCGGGCACGAATAACCAGTCTTTTATAAATCTCTAGAAAACAGCATCAAGATATGAGCTGTTAGTAACAATCGTGAAAATATGACTGTTTACGCTGAACAAATTACGTTCTTTCATATAAACAATTTTTCTCTTAAATCAACAGACATCAAAAGATCTCTAAGGACGGCAAGATAAAAAAGTTTGACTTGCCAAAAGTATGCTTGATGCTGTTATTATATTAGATAATAATAATAATAATAATAATAAAGCCTTTTATTTCCTTAACATTAACATACATAAAAATTAATTAAACATTAGAATATAATAACACAAGTTATTCAGTTAAGGCCCCTGGCGGGTATAGGCCTCCTCCAACAGTTTCCAAGTTTTCCTTATCTTTGCTTTCTTTGTCCAGTCTTCTCCAGCAATTTTTTTAATTTCATCAGACCATCTTTCTCTAGGGCGTCCTCTGGCTCTCTTGCCACTTGGGCCTGACCAATTAGTGACCAATTCTGTCCACCTTCCATCTGTAGATCTAGCCACGTGGCCAGCCCACTTCCATTTCAGTCGTTTCATATGCTGGAGAGCATCTATCACTTTGGTTTTTTTTGCGTATGTTTTCTGATTTTTGCTTATCTCTCAGTCTAATATTCAAGATACTCCGTTCCATGGCGCGTTGGGTCTTCTGTATTCTGTCCCTTGCATAGTTGTTGTATAACCAAGTCTGTGATCCGTAAGACATGCAGGGGAGCAGACATCCATCCATAACTGTCTTTTTCAGTTTCAAGGGTAGTTTTGATTTCATTATTTCTTTTAAGCTCCAGAACTTACTCCATGTCATATTTATTCTCCTATCAATTTCATCTTTGTTTCTGGAACTGCTGAATGAAATGCATTTCCCTAAATATATGTAGCTCTCTACATACTCTAAACTTTGTGAACTCTTTGAATTGCCAGCTAGTATAGGCGTTTGTATAGCGTTAGTCATTACCTTAGTTTTTGATGTGTTTAATTGTAATCCTATACTGTTGCTTATTTCGCATAGCTCTGATACCATTTCTTCTAATTGTTTGGCTGATCTTGAGAAGAGGACTATATCATCAGCGAATCTAAGGTTATTCAGGTTTTTCCCATTTATGTTAATACCTTTTTGTTTCCAATCTAGGTCTTTCATTATATGTTGTAGAACTGATATAAAGATTGTAGGTGATAGTGGGTCTCCTTGTTTCACGCCTCTACATATTTTGATTATTGGCCCCAATCTGTCGAGTTTTACGCGGCTTACGCTTTTGCTGTAGATGTCTTTCAGGATGTTTATATAAATTTTTGGGATATCTTGATGGTGTAATGCTTGCCATAGGCTGTCGTGAGATATGGAGTCGAAGGCCTTTGCATAGTCAATGAAAGCTAGGTATAAGGGTTGTTGGCGTTCCTGGTACTTTTCAATTACTTGCTCTAAAGTATGGATATGATCTATTGTGCAAAAACCTTTTCGGAATCCTGCCTGTTCAATGGGTTGGTGCGTCTCTATCTCTGGCTCTATTCTCTTGTTTAAACAGGCCGCAAATAGTTTATATACAGTAGGGAGTAAGCTTATAGGACGGTAATTGCTCACATCTGATGCGTCCCCCTTTTTGTAAAGGAGTATAATTCTTGACTCCACCCATTTCACAGGTACTCTTTGCTCTTGGAGGATTTTATTGAAAAGATTTGTAAGAGGAATAGCCAGTAAGTACTTTCCTAATTTGAGAGCTTCATTCGGGATATTGTCATGTCCGGGGCTTTTTTCTTTTTTAAGCCTGTCTATCTGTCTTATTATTTCTGTTTCTTTGAAGGGTTTAACCAACGATGACGTTGCTGTATTCTCTATTTGATTACTATGTGTTATGATGTTATCATTTTTGTAGCTGTAGAGGTCTTTGTAGTAATCTGAGGCATTTTTAACAATGTCTATCCTTGTTTGCATGTGGTTTTGAGGACTTTTCGATTTTAACTTTGGAATCCACGTTTTACTGGTATCAAGTTGTTTAAATGCCCTTCTTTGACTTCCATATTTTAATAAGTTTGATTCTATTATCTTCATCCTATAATTTTCGTAATCTTTTTTTAATTTCTTGTTCGTAGTTTTGTATAAGTTCGACAGTTCTTGTCTCTCATCTCTAGTTTTTGTTTGTTTACGTTGTAATTCTATTCGTCTTTTTAACATATCCTTTGTTTCTGCTGATATTATATTTTTTTTTTCTTGTTTAGTGCTTGTGTTTTTTATGCTTTGTATTATCGCTGACTCTATTTTACTGTAGTATGATTCCACGTTGCCAGTTTCGCACAAAATTACTTCATGTAATTCGTTTTCTAATTGATTTAAGAAATTGTTTATAGTTTCTTCTCCCTGTAATAGGATTCGATGGCTTCCGAATTTTGCTCTACACAACTTTTGTTTTTCTAAGTTAAGTGTGCCTCGTAATAATTTATGGTCGCTCATGAATAGGTCGTTGTTTATTGTTTCTATGTTTGAAAAATGTTTTGGATTATTGCTGAGAATATAATCGATTTGATTTTTGGTATTTCCATTTGGACTAGTCCAAGTCCATAAACTTTTTTGCTTTTTCTTAAATAATGTATTTATTACGGTAAGTTTCTTTTCTAGTGCGTATTGTAGCAGACGATCGCCTCTCTGATTTCTATTACCATAACAGTATTGTCCCATTACTATGTTTTCGCCCTGCTTTCTTTGTCCGATTTTTGCGTTTAGGTCCCCCATTATAATTATTATTCCGTTCGCAAGGTTATGTGCTGTTTGCAATTGGTCGTAAAAAGATATAATTTCTTCTTCAGGTGCTTCATTTGTAGGTGCATATACTTGTATTAATGATAATTTTGTTGTTTCAAATTGAAGGTTTAGTAAACACACTCTTTCTGATATCCCTATGTAGTTTTGGATATTCGACTTATATTTATTTTTGATCAAGAAGCCAACACCGTATAGACCTTTTGTTTCTCCTGTATAGCAAAAAATATGCTCCTCAAGTTCCACGATGTGGCTTCCAAATTTTCTAACTTCCGCTAATCCAATAATATCATATTTTATTTTATTTAAGGAATGTTGAAGTAATATCATTCTTTGTGGTGATAAGAGTGATCTCACATTGTATGTACATATATATAGTTGTTGCTGTGTTGGAGGGTTATTGTCTTTATCTCCCGCGGGGACAAACCGTATTGGGAGATTGAGAGGGGCCTCTTGTGATTGCTATTCTGTGTCACAGTGCTCAGTGCTTGGTAATGCTTCGTGCAACGTCCTTTCAGAATTGTATACAAGTTTTGGTTTTTGTAGGATATAGTTCTTCATTGTTGTTGTTTTACATTTTTTAACAGGTTGATTTTTGTTTTTTGCAATAATTGGACTATTTACTGGCACTATTTCGGGAGACTCAGATAAAATTCTTTTATTGCTATATTTCTGCGTATTATTTTTATTTTGGCCTGGTAATACAATGAGCTTATCATATTTTATAAAAGCTGTGTTGCCTGCCTCTTTTTCCTCTCTCAGTTGAGCCTGTAGGTCTCTGCGTTTGTTCAAAACCTCTAGAGGATAGTCCTGTTTTATATAATATGGCGAGTTTTTTAGACATTTTTGGTTTTGTTGGATTTTTATTTTTAATCCCATTGTGGTAAATGTCACAATAACAGGTCTAATTTTTTCACCTTTTTTCCCTAGTCTTCTGACAGCCTCTATACCATTTTCATAATGCAAACCAAAGTATTATATTATATTAGATACTTTGTACCAAATTCTTAAATGTTGAAAACTAAAAGGTTCTGAGAATTAGAAATAGAATTTCTTAAACCTTTAAGGCGCCGATCCCGCAGAGAGAGTTCTAGAGTTCCGAGTTCAGAGTTCTGCACTCCGTGTTGACTATTGTGTTCTACAATATTCGCTACTGATCGCACGTCATACACTTTTTTTACTTTCAAAGGCCCCACATAGCTTACAGTCAACGCGGAATGCAGAACTCGGAACGCAGAACTCTAGAACTCTTCTCTGGGGGATCGGCGCCTTAATATTATAAATTCGATAGTTACTTTTGGCACGGAACCCTAAAGAGTACCAAATGCGATGTCATCAACATAAACGGCAACACTAAGTCGGGATATTACCGTTGTACTCAGGCAAATATTTGAGTAACAAGTTATTTGGCTAAAACAAACACGTTGCATTGTTTGGTATCATTCGTGTAAGGAAAACAATCTTATTTTGGCTTTTTATTACCTCCCAAAGTTGCCTGAAGATTTTTATAATTAAAATTGTGTAAGTTTGTACCTTCGAGCTTGTTTTAGATTTTAGAAAGAATATTGCAGCGCTTGAAACGTATGTTCGGCTTCACTATAGCTCGTAGCCCTTTGATGTTCGTAGCTGCTGTAAGTTTCGACAATAATTTTCAAGTCTTCAAATCTCTATACGAATTTAATAAGGGCTTAGACCTACTGATAAGGTATTCTTCTGCATGACAGATCTCTGACTAATGTGACCTACCTAGTGCGACTTCAGCTTTTTTACACATTAATCATTTTAGTTATTTTCGATTTGCGCTATCTCTATTTGGTGCTTTGGTAGTTGATAGTTTTGGTAACTTTTATGTCTTTTCCTTTTGTATCGTTTCGATAGTATAATATTTCCATCAATTTACTGCCGGTTTCTATATTCAATCTCTCCTTCTATTGATTTTCCAATTGTAGATATTTTTATTGATATTTGACATTACATTTCCATTTCATAGGAAACGGCAGTTAGTCAACAATATTATTTTCTAGTGTCCTTAAAAGATTTTGCTAAAGTCCCTTTAAAACCTGTCTTATGATTTAACCATATTCTTATTATACAAAAAACATGTATTATCCATATTACAATAAAACAAACTGTCAAAAATATCATCCCACTACCCTCATCAGGGTGGAATCTCGCGGCAGACGCGGTCGATCGCACCACGAGCCTGGCTTAGCGGCCTGACAGTTGGGAAATATTGGCTCTTTCATTTATTTATATGTTTGTTATTTATTGCTGTACTGTTTGCGGGTAATCTCATTGCTATATTGGAGGAACGATCGATTAGGTTCAGGCGATTGACGCTAAGATTTTTGGAGCCATCTGTTCAGGGGAGTTAGTATACAGGACAGTTTGAACCGGGTCAGTAAGAGCAAGCTACCTTAAGAGTTGAAGCTACGCGAATATAGTCTTATCCACCTCGTATTGCTGCTTCCAATTATATGTGATCCATAGAGTTTGAGTAGGATAGATACCTTTGTATGTAACTGAGTGTGCCATTTTTTTACAAGATTTTATTCTAATTAAAATGTTCAGGTCAAATCTTGCAAGTCGAAGTTCACCCACTTCCAGAGGTCGGATTGACTTGATTTTTGTTATACATTAGTATATTAGACGACAATGCAAGTACAGTTGACAAAAAATAAAGTCACCAAAAGAAGCTTGTATTAAAAATGATTTTTTCAACAAAAGTTTATTTTAAATTACTTTTGAAGAGTTTTGTTGACACAAATTACTACTGGCGCATCTAAATTCAAGTCGCAAACTAGATTCATGGCATTCAATTCCAAACCATCAACTTTGATTACAAAATTCCCAAGTCCGATTGTGGAAGCAATACCAATATGGCCCGCAAATAAGCCATGTCAACGCACGGCACTGACAACGTAAGCTGGCCTATATCGCACACAAGTTTTGATACATCGGCTAAGTTCGGCAACGCTTTCATCCTACCTGAGTGATTGTTTTACAAATATAAATTGATATATCTTATCGGATTACGGAATTTGGAGCATATGTGTTTTTTTATACACCAACGAGGCAAACATGCATACAGTCCTACTGACGGTAAGCGGTTACCGTAGCCTATAGACGCTTGCAGCACCAGGAGAATCGCTCGCGTTGCTGACCCTTTCTTCAAACAGTCAAGTTGATGATGAGTATTAATTTGCCAACAAACTAACTAATCGAGATGGATTCAATCTCTAACCTATTAAAATCTACATAATTAACGAACCAGAATAATATATCAGTTAAGTAATACTATCTAAATTGTACTCGGTAATTACGCATAAATTGTTGTAATCTTGAAATATAATTCCCAGTTGGAACAACGTTTATGTCACAAATGAATTGTGAATTTACGAGTTGACTTTTATGATGGCCCCACATTTTTAAATAAGACAAAAGGTCGAGTAAAAGTTGTAAGCAACGGAGTTAAAAAACTCAGGTATTATATTTGATTAAACTAATATTATAATTTATATTTTGGACGTGGCAAGTATTTTCCGAAACTACCGATCTCACCAAAACCATTTTCATGCAAAATGTTGCCAAGACAAGAGGGTGGCACTGTCTAAAAGTTATCAGATCTCATTTAGAGCCAAGCTTATATCTGTACACGCCCTAACTCTACAAGCCCTAACTTCACAAGCTCTACACACCGTAGTCAAAAGATGTGGCTTGGCCGTTCCGCTAACGTCACATGGGCGTAAGGTGAAAAATTTATTCACTGTTAATTACTTTTCTGTAGTACAATAGTTCTTGTAGTACCGAAACGGCCATGCCACATATTTTGACTACGGGGTGTAGAGTTTGAGATCCGATTCTGAAAATTCTTTCACTAATACAGCTAGTTTAAAATACATTTCATATGCACTGATAATATCCAATTCAATTTGATCGGAACTGATTATTAATAACTAATTGCTATAAACTGTAATTATTAGCCCAATGCAGAATAGGTTATTAGTCGTTTGCATTTCATCATTATCATCAGCCTTTATCAGTTCACTGCTGGATAGGCCTCACCCAGAGTGCGCCACTCCGGTTTCTTGCAACCCGCATACAGCCCAGTCCGGCCACTTTTTTGAGGTCGTCAGTCTATCAGACTGGGGGCGCTCCACACTAAGTTTGCCAAGACGCTGTCTCCACTGTAAGAATCGTCTGCTCCATCGACCGTCAGTTCTGCGGCAGATGTGACCGGCCCATGGCCACTTCAGTTTGCTAATTCGTTGAGCTATTTCGGTTAATTTGGTTTTTTGTCGGATAACTTCGTTGCATCTAGTGGGGATTTATTGTACATATTATTCTAGATAGATTTTTATTCGAAAAGAACCTAAAAATAAGTCCAAAATAAAGATCAAAATGAATACAAAAATTACATTTCAATCAATCAAATGGACAAGCAATCTTGAATGATTATATTGAATAAATATTTCTAATTTGAGATATTATTTCGTGGAAAGTAAATTTTTGAGTAATGCCAGTTATTAATCGACTTAAAAAAAAGGAGATTATCAATTCGACACGTATGTAATGTATGTAATATTATTGGAACTGCAATATATTCACAAATGATGCTCTATTAGGGCTTCCAAACAAATATACAAAATTTTATAGGTGTTTGTATGTATGTTTGTATGTATATTTGTATGTATGTATGTTTGTCCACGCATATCTCCGAAGATATTAATCGCATTGTAACCATTATTTTTTTATTGGTCTACATTTACTTCAATTTAGGTAACAGTGCAAGTTTCATCGAAATTGGTTTAGTACTTTTCAAGATATGGACAAATATGTGTGACGGCCTGGCTTATTGATACGAGCTACGGGTGTGGTGTCAAAGGAAAAACATCTGAAAACCTTGGTCATTAAGAAAAACTAAACGTCACACATATTGGTCTCCATATCTTGAAAACTACTAAATCATTTTAGTTTTTCTTTTTATTACTTGTATTTTATATTGCCGTACTCAGAGACGTCAATTAGAATGTAATTACTCATTAAATTACCTTCATCTCTATTTATTGAATAATAAGGACAGGAATAGTGATATTCATCAATAAACTTATTTGACGTCTCTGAGTGCAGGCGTTTGAGTCTCTTGTGAGTCTCATCGTGTATTTTTGCCACTTGCATCCAGTCAGCTCACAGTAACTCTCAAAACTTATTCCGAATACTGGTGGTTGGATCGATGCACTTCAATTTCTCCCTTTGCCACATCAACAGAAACTAGTCAAACAACAAAAGGATCAACATTATAGTCTTCTTAATTCTCTATATAATTCTCTCTTCTTAGTTCTTCTATATGGTTAAGCATAAGCATGGCTGTCCCCTCCAGTTTTTTTATACTACTTAGGTAGCAAACAAGTATACAGCCCGTCTGATGGTAAGCGGCTACCGCAGCCTATGGACGCTTGCAACACCAGGGGTGTTACTCAGGCGTTGCCGACCCTGTAGAAATCTCTTCACACCCTTTTTGAAAAACCCCATGCTGTACTCCATTGGGAAAACCACGGCGGGAAGCTCATTCCACAGTCTGAGCGTCCACGGAAGGAAGCTCCTTTGAGACCGCACAGTTCGAAACAATTCTGGTTTCAATATGTGAGATGCTAACCTTCTCTCTTCAATGAAATAATGTTTACTTTAATTAACTTTAAATTACTATGGAGTCTGCAATCACATTCACGACTTAGCATTGTGTAACTTTTACCTTAGGCTTTATTCACACGTACCACAATCACACTACACCGCATCCACATCAAAACCACACCACGTTGGCGGGCGCTAATTTGTAAGTTATAGTTGAATTCACACGGACCACATTTTGCCGTCACTATCGACTACCGCTTGTTCTCGGTATCGCTGGTGGTTGCGTTGTGGTTGCGAAGTCGCTGCGGTGTGGTCGGTATTACACACGCGGTCGATAGTAATGGCAAAATGTGGTCCGTCTGAATTCAAATATTTTATTAGCGCCCGCTCATGTGGTGTGGTTGCGGTTGTAGTGTGGTCGTGGTTCGTGTGAATAGACGCTTAGACTGAATAATTGGCATTTACTTTGACTTGATAATTTGATATCAATCGATTGATATTTTCTCATTGAAAAAGAGAAACCTTGACGGCTTCTGACTTCGATACTCGATCAGATTGAATGAAATAATAAGACCTAAATATTAATATTAGAAAGTGCTTCTATAATAACTAACATAATATGATTAATTTCGTCGAATATCATTTTAACATTCTATCAATGTAATGTTTTCGAAACCTTTATGTATTTTAAATAAAGATCCATGTAAAAGCAATATTAGGAAAGCTTATTTAATAAATCATAGAGAATATTTTAGTTATATTTTGTACTAGATAGTTTTATAAAAACCTGATTCAAGTAGCTGAAGTTAGTTGTAGCAATCAAATCAATGGTAGGCACCATGTAGTTGATAGAGAGGCGGGATTATCCATGAGGAGTTTTATTATGATACCTCGATGCTCAAAATACCTGTCAAACTGTTGATAATTCGAACCGATTTGAAAGCTATTTTGACCATAGAGGTATCATAAGAAAACTCCTCATTGTTAATGATGATGATTTAAGGCGATGATTCCTGATAGCTCAGTGGTTGGAAGGCACCATGACTAGCTTTTAGTGAAAGATGTTTTTAGTCAAATTAGTCCAATCCTTGTTTTCAATTTAAATTGTATATATATATATATGTATTAAAAATTGTTTTTACAAGTTTTTTATTAACTTGCAATGTATGTTCGGATCAAATCTTGCAACTCGAATTTCACCCACTTTCAGTGGTCGGATTGACTTGATATTTGGTATACATTAGTATATTATATTGGAGGACAATGCAAATACAGTCAACAAAAACTAGAGTCGACAAAAAAAGCTTATATTAAAAATGAATTTTCTAACAAAAAAAGTAATTAAAAAAAATTAAATATACTTCAGAATACACTAAAAAGTATGAAATAACTCTAAGTCAGCGAAATATTTTAAATGGAATACGTCGTTCTCTTTTGCTGACTTCAAATCAGTGTGAGATTAGAGTTATTTCATACTTTTTAGTGTATACTGAAGTCAATAAAAAATTTTATATTACTTTTTTTCATCATTTTTAGTTTTCTTAAATGCACTAGAATCTCAGTTAAGATAAAGCGGAAAACTGCAAGTAGTATTTAGTATCCTGTTCAGATTACAAATTCTAAGCTTGTTAGATTTCCGATAATATTTCAACAGTCATATTTTCTTCTATAATACTGTATTGCTATTAATAATAATTTACTGAGGACATTAATACATAGGTCAACGTTATTCGACCTCTACAAAGCTCTGCTCATTACTCAATAAGGTTTAACGATCCCCACAGATAAATAGATACATCGGAATTCAGAGCACAACAACAATCGCAGAATCATTTTCCAAATAGCGTGGTAACGCAATTTCCTAGAAACGAGAATGAATAAATCATGAAGCCGCATCAAGGATACCACCACAATTACTCTGTAGCACTAAAATTCATTAGCAGATTGGAAGATCACACATAAATATTTAGCAACGTCTCTAATACATTAGGCGGCAGACGGTTCCGTGAATTATGTATAAGGTTTAGACTCAATGTGTGAGAGAGAGCGAGTCAAGTATACCCTCAAATAATGTGGTCGGTATCACACGTCATATCATTCCAAATGACGTTGACTTGACTTGTGCACGAATATTGTATCCCACCAAAAACATTCTCATGTAAAATGTTGCCACGACGAGACCGTACGGCTCGCACTGTCAAAAAGCTATCAGATCTCACGTAGAGCCAAGCTTATACTTCTACACGCCCTAACTTTACAAACTCTACACAATAGTCAAAATATTTGTCTTGACCGTTTCGCTTCCGTCACATGGGCTTAAGGTGAAAAATTTATTCACTGCTAATTACTTTTCTGTAGTACAATAGTTCTTGTAGTAGCGAAACGGTTTCGGTTGCCTCGTCTTTGGGAAAGTTGTTTGTCTACATGAGTACAATCATGTGTCTAAGTATCGTTTACTTATTACCAGTCACCGTTTATACAACGTGGCCCAAAGTTCAACGATATGCGGGCACCAGAGCTTTTTGCTAAACGGAAAAGTATTTTTTTATTTGCACCACACAACCACAGTTCAACTGACTTTTACATACTATGAATAACATATACGAGTAAATAAGACGAGGTTATATATAAATCAGCCAATTGCGATACGGACACGGTTTCCTTTACTTTTGGGAGAGTAATAATGCTAAAAGCTCTTGAGAATTGCTAATTTGGCACTCTCTCATCGTAATTTACGATAATGCTGTATTGTTATTTACCGTTGACTAAAAATCTTCGGTCTTGAGTTTTAGTAGATAAAAATTACAGTTTGTTTCTCACTAGTGAGGTTTTGTGTTAGAAAGAACGAGACAGATGATTTTACCAGTCTGTAGTTTCCAACCTATTTGAATAGAAACTTTGTATTGATATAAAGGCTATAGAAGTCGTAGTAGTTAAAGAGATAAAGATGATGAAGTTCCACTTGCCCCCAGTTTCTAGAAGCGTGATTAATGATAACATCTGTAGGGTGAGGTGTACCTTACAGATATACTTCTCTTAGAATTATAATATAAAAATGATAATAGATGTCATCAAA
The DNA here is from genome assembly GCA_951394255.1 of Polyploca ridens. NCBI lineage: Eukaryota > Metazoa > Arthropoda > Insecta > Lepidoptera > Drepanidae > Polyploca > Polyploca ridens. Next base: position 2,814,367 of record OX596267.1, read on the forward strand.
AGATTGGATCAGTCAACTAATACCTACTAGTGGCTCAGTGAGCTGTAGACCTCGTGACTCTCGATAATTACATGTTTTTTTTTCGTCGATTCAGTTTTAATTTTCCAAAAATCTACTCGACAAAAAAAAACCATTTAATTATCGAAACGACTCAAAAAAATTCACGAGAATCGGAATCACAGAACAGCGGGACATCTAGACATACGAAAGCATTTTTGACCAGGCTGAAACGGAGAAGCTTCGCTCTTTCGATCGATTAAGAATGCGATCGTACAGATGTTTATTTCTCCATCATGGTTGAACGGATTTCCATGAAAATTGGCTAATAAATAGATCATATTTTGGGATAAGACACAAAATACCTAATAAGTATATTAATAAAGGGGTTTAAATAGGCTTTCAGAAAATGACGGTAACATTTTAAACCCATCTGGTATTTTCAAAGAATTGGTCACTCCAGTGAATTCTGATAAAGCAAAAATTATAACAATCACTTTTGGCTTGTCAAACAAAACAATTTATTTTAATTTCAAAATTTCTGTAAACAACACGCTTCCAAAGACGTCTGTTAACAAGTTTTGAAATACGCGAACAAGTCTTGTGATAAACAACAGATTGTCTTTCGGGTAACAAAAGGCAAGTTCCACTGACTTTACCCTACTTGTCAGAATGTTGAACATTGTGTTGCAGAACGAGGAATCTCAAGTAATTTTTGAGTTTCAACATAATGTCACGCGGGGACTGCAATGTTTACTGGAGTGTTGCAGAAGGAACTGAAGCCTTATCCAGGATAAATGTAAATTGACAGATTAAAAAAAAGTAATTTAAAAAAAATTATCGACTTCAGAATACACTAAAAAGTATGAAATAACTCTAATCTCACACTGATTTGAAGTCAGCGAAATATTTTCAATGGAATACGTCGTGCTCTTTCGCTGACTTCAAATCAGTGTGAGATTAGAGTTATTTCATACTTTTTTGTGTTTTATGAAGTCGATTAAATTTTTTTAAATTACTTTTTTTTTTCGTCATTTTTAGTTTTTCTTAAATGAACTAGAATTTGACCAAGGTTTTGAGATTTTTTCCTTTGACAACACACCCGTAGCTCGTATCAATAAGCCAGGCCGTCACACATCTTTGTCCATATCTTGAAAACTACTGAATAATTTTTATATTTTCTTAAATGCACTAGAATTTGACCAAGGTTTTGAGATGTTTTTCCTTTGACACCACTATCTCACAACTAGCTCGGATCAATAAGCTAGGCCGTCACACATTTTTGTCTATATCTTGAAAACTGCTGAACCGATTTTGATGAAACATGCACTGTTCCCTAAGTTGAAGTAAATGTAAACCAATAAAAAAAGAATGGTTACAATCCGATTAATATCTTCGGAGATATGCGTGGACAAACATATATACATACATATATACAAACATACATACATACAAATAATATACATATATACAAACACCTATGAAATTTTGTATATTTGTTTGGAAGCCCTAATAGATTATCATATGTAAATATATTGCAGTTCCAATAATATTACATACATACGTGTCGAATTGATAATCTCCTTTTTTTTAATCGATTTAAATCCGCGTTAAGCCGCGACAAGCTATAAGTCAAATTTATTTAAGATTAAATATCGATAATTTCCCTAAGAATGTTAAAAGGCACAATGTTAAAAGCACTAGCTATTCCATCAACAAATACTGGAACAATGTTAGACCGTATAACATTAAGTCTGTGTATTTGTCTTCGTCTTGGTTGCAGGACCAATCAACCTCATCGCTGCCGCTGCGGAGATCTCGTCAACGAGCTCGGCCACCATGGGCTTTCGTGCTCTCTAAGTGCTGGTCGAATATCACGACACTCGGCTATTAATGATATTATCCGCAGGGCTCTTGTTGTCGCTAACGTGCCTTCCGTACTGGAACCAGTCGGTATTGCGCGGGGCGATGGCAGGAGACCGGATGGTATGTCTTTGATCCCTTGGAGTGTCGGCAAGTCGCTGGTGTGGGATGCCACATGTGTCGATACACTCGCGCCATCTCACATACCGGCGACTTGTAAAGCTGCAGGGGCAGCTGCGGCCAGTGCGGAAAATTCAAAATTCAAAAAATACGCATCGATTGGACCCAACTATATTTTTGTGCCTTTTGCGGTCGAGACCATGGGACCGTGGGGGTCCGAAGCTCGCCGGTTTGCTCGCACCTTGTCATCAAAATTGATCGAGACCTCCGGAGACCAGCGGGCGGGGAGCTTTTTCCGCCAACGCGTCAGCTTGGCTATCCAAAGAGGAAACGCTGCCAGCCTTCTCGGAACCCTGCCGTTAATCGGAAGCAGCGGCAGGCTTGAGGAAATTTTCTATATATAGATTGTATTTTGTACATATTTGTTGTAAATAAAGATCTTTCACTCAAAGGCACAATATCTCAAACTTATTATAATAATAAACTTGTAAATACATCCGCTAAACTTATTCAACACCATCTCATTTTGAGCCAATCTTCTCTTAAATATTTTATGTAAAAGTTTTTTCATGGAAAAAAGGGAATTCTTTCAGGCTTCCTCCGTGACCGTTTTCATATTCATGTTATTGATTAAAAGTTTCCTATTTTTTCCTTCAAACTTTGTTTATTTATTTAATCTTGGTACTGGGGGATTTTAGGGATGGAATATTAAATAACTAGCTTATATCCGCGGCTCTACCTGCAACAACCTGAATCGTTATTTTTGTCTCTGACGTTTTACATAAAAACGGTCACCGCACAGATCTCTTGCTTGCTTGTTAGGTATATTTTGTCCATCTAACTTACTATCCTACCTGCCGACCTTCCTATTATTCTACATCCTGTTATACAGGGGGTGTGGCGTAAATTGTGGTCCAACGTTAAGGGATTGATATACCGTACACATACCAAAATTTGGTCCACTTTTTACTACTGGTCTCAGAATTATTATTATTTGTTTAAATGTCATTTGTTGATATGGAAGTGCAAGGTGGATGATACCTCCATTTAAAAGGGAAGATCTTCCGCTAGGCTGGTTCATCGTGCCTGGGGACCGCGGTCCAACTGTACATGTCAGACAGACAGATATATGCAGATTCTCGAGCAAAATTCGTAAGCGCGATGCAGGTTGCTGTAGCGCCACGCCATCTATATTCTTCTGTGTGAACTATCTCAGTGTTACTGATATATGACTGATAAATGTCGCTACAGTTGAAATTACAGCCGAATAAGTAACTCAAGGTATCGTTATTTTTTAAAATATAAAAAAAATAACAAAGACTGAAATCAGTGGTAAAAAGATAGTTTAAAGTATCGACCCCTTAACGTTGGACCACTATTTACGCCACATCCCGTACATCCTACTAATATAATAAATGCGAAAGTGAGTTTTTTATTTTTCTTTTGTTTGTTACTTCTTAATACCTCAACGTCTAAACTAAAATTTCCCATTAACCCAAATTAAAACTAAATATTTATTTGTCAACAAACCCAAACCTAATTAACAAGCTAGTAAGACTCTGTAATGAATGCGAGTTTGTATTCACATTATATATGCTGTCAGTGTCAGAGCAGAAGCTGGGCTGTGTAGGTACGTCTGAATATTTATGAAGCCCGCTGCCCAATGCTCTAATGAAGATACACTTAAATAATAACGTATGCGAAGGTTCACGTTGGTATAAATATATTCTAGCTGATTTATTGTAAAGTTATGTAAGCCGTGATGGACACGTATCTGTCAGGAGCGTACAGGCTTCAAAGTAAAAGTCAAAACAATTTATTCAGTAAAGGCCTTAGGATGGGATTATGAAGGTCGTCTACTGAAGATTCCAACAGTTCGTAAGTCAGCATTTAATTGAGAAGAATCGCTAACATTTTAAAATATTATTGGAAAGATGTAAAAGTTTAAATATTTTAAGACGATGATAGCTCAGTGGTAGTGACGTCGGATGCCGACACGAAGGCTTCGGGTTTGAATCCTACTATGAGCTTGAACATAGCACGGTGGTAAGGTACTTTGTAGTACCCACCTGGCTGGCTACTACCCTCAAGTTGAAAATCTGTCGCCAAGCACCTGTCGGTGTGTTCCGAAAGTTGCACTTTTTCAATTGCATAGCTGTTGTTATACTTTAGATTTTATTGATATCTAAAAAACCCCGATTTCGTCACTGACTCACTGATGCTCATCAAAATTCTTAGGGAAGTCCTAGAAAGCTGAAATTTGGTTAGAAATACGCTACTACAAGAACTATTGTGTAACAGAAAAGTAATGAATAGTGAATACATTGGTCACCTAACGCCCATGTGACGGTAGCGCCATTTCGCTACCGTCACATGGGCGTTATTTTGACTAAGCCCAAGCCACATATTTTGACTAAGGTGTAGAATTTTTTAAGTTAGGGCTTGTAGAGTTATAAGCTTGGCTCTACATGAGATCTGATAACTTTTTGACGGTGCGAGCCATATAGTTTCGCCTTGGCAACATTTTACATGAACATGTTTTAGTGGGTTAACATTGCAGTATAGATTAGTATAGATCAGAGCTTCCCAAACTTTTTTTCGTAGACCAATTTCAAAATTTTTGGTTTCGGTGGACGTGTTCTGCGACATTTCTACCATATTCCCAAAACTCGTCAAAATATTTGAAGATTAGATCTATCTAACGTAGACCCCCATTGAGTCTTCCGGGGTCCACCTGGACCACTTTGGGGATCACTGGTATAGGTGATATATTTTTAAAAGTTTTATATCGCGGCTATATTCACGGAAAAGTTAAAAAGGTTAGAAAATCTATGGGTTACTTCTTTTTCGTCGCAATATCATTGTTCGAAACCTGGATGTAGCCACATTTCTCCCTCGTATAACACAAATAATTGTATTGACAATTTCCGAAACAGTCTTTGGTGGGTTTTTGCGTGCAAATATCAATATGGAAAACGAGGAGCCTCCTAGGATAAAGGTAAGGACTTACCAGGAACTCCTATGGCAATCCACTGCACACAGCAACTATCACCACTATCTCACATCAAAATCACAAGTCACTGAGTTTCACTGAGTTCAATTTACAAATCAACGCCTCCCGGTCGGCAGCGGTTTTCGTACTGTTTATTTAATGATTAAACGAACTTACCTGAAGTGAAGTTCTATCAGAATTATACGAGTTGCTTCGTCCGAAGAGATTAGATACATAAATTTGTAGTACCACGTCTAGGAATCGCCAATCTACCACTAAGTTGAAAGCAGAGTGAAACTGCTTCTATTTTTTTTTTTTTTTTTTTTTTTGTGGGTATTTTGATATCTGCCTCCTGCCGCCCGGACTGACCGACACTCATTTAGTTGAAAGCCTGCAATCTTAATATTTCACTTTATATGGGGGTTATAGGGCTGGGAGGGAGCTAATCTCTTCGGACGAAGCAACTCGTATAATTCTGATAGAACTTCACTTCAGGTAAGTTCGTTTAATCATTAATTATACTTCATTGCTTCGTCCTCGAGATTAGATACATAAATTTGTAGATTTTGAAAGATAGTGAAATATTAAATCACTAATAATATTTTATTTTTGACCCGATTGACCCGGAAAGAGGGTTATGTTTTTGATATTTGTAATCATCAAAAAATAAATGTACTTATGTAATTATTAGTATAGGTACTTATATAATTTGTAATTTTTGTGATGCAACAACAATGTTTTTGCCATTTAACAAAATTAAACTAATTAGAGACTTTATAACAAATTACGGTTTCATCAACCATAGTAAATTTAACTATTTATAGGTATAGTTGAAATTAAAAAACACAATGATTTTATAATTGAAATCAGTTTCTGCGTTTAAGATTGTGAAAGCTAACTGAAAGCGATCTGATTGATTACACTGAACATCTCTTCGATAAAATTTTGCGAAGACAGTAGAATTTGCCACATTTTCCAGCAGTAGGTATTTCTGGTTGTATTTATATTGACACCAGTCGTATGAGCGACTGAATGTCTGGTGGAGTCAGATCATTATTTATTTATAAGAATTATCTTAAATAGGTATTTTGATTAATTGTATTAGTACAACATATGTAAATAACTTTTTTTTTTTTTACACAATAGATAATCTAAAAAAAAAAATACATGCTTAAGTATGTATGAGTGAGTTGAGAATATAGCTAACGAAAAAGTACCTAGATAGCGTGTCTTTTATACAACGACTGATTGTATCTGTAAAAATACCGATTTATGTGGTCTCCTACTACGGTTTTTTTTTTTTTTTAGTTTCTTTAAGGCTTCGTCATTTCCACATATTTTTTATGCTAATAACGCTTCCACCGGACAATTTGTTCGATCGGTCTTTGTAAAATGGAATATACACACAAGGTTGATTCGAACACAGTCGGGATGTTTTAATTAATTCATGTATTTTGATAGATATATTCTGATTATTATTTTGATAGATATATATAATGATTATGATATTAACAACTATAATATTTTCTAAATTATATTACTTTACTTGTCGTCTGTACTCTTTGAGTAATTACCAGCATGAGTAGAGTGACAATCTTTTTAGTTAAATAAGTACTCTAAACTGAAATTGTTATTAGGATACCAATTTGATAAGGAATCTAAACTAATGATGGATCCCAGTGACGTTATACTTGGGAGCTGGAGGGCGAAGTCTATAGAAACTCCTATTCAGGGTCATCAGACCCTACTCTCGATCGTAAGATCAATGACATAGCGGAGCGATGACTGTTGTAATGATTCGTATTGTAATCCGGACTGAAATCACAAGATTTCTAAATAGTTACTACGTAACTAAAATACTTAATTCAGTAAGAAAGTTGTACTTCTATTAGAAGGTCACCCAACGCACGTCCTATTGTTTAATCGAACTTTCTGACAGGGAAGTTAATATAATATCAACGTGATATTTGGGTTACTGTTGAAAACAGATAATAACACATTATTAGTCTAAATTGAAATAATTCCAAAAATAGGGGAAACCAGGGTTACGTGGGCCCAAAATAGTTCCACGACAATACCCTCGGCTTGATCTGTTATATTTTTTCTTAAAACTTTAAATGTAACAAAACAAAAGGGAGGATAAACATAAAAAGAAAGATCTTTCCTATTTAATGTAAATCTATTCTCTATTCCATGAGACATATTTTTCACATTTTTTATTCATACGCGACGCAAAAAGGTCAATATTTGGTTGACTATTGACAAATTACAATCATTTCAAAACAGATCTTTTTACTCCCATTCGGTATCGGGATCGGATTTTCGTGACTGCTATTTCGTTTTCTTTTGAACTTATGTATGAATCGAACACAAGTATTCCGCGAGCTTCACTCACATCACTGCCACTGAGATGTGGAAAAAAACTAACCATACGATTGATGTATGTACGAAATAGCAGTGATGTCGATACAAAATCTGTCAATATTGGAAGTCCTTTACTAATATTGTAATCCTAAGAAAACTGCCCTAAGTAATTATTATGTTTTTATTAAATATCGCTTATACTTCAATGAAGTTAACGTGTTTTGGTATTTTTCGGAAAAAGCCAAGGTATTGCACACGGTATTTGGAACTATATAGCTCTTTTTGATATTGATTATAAATCGTAAAGACTCAAAAAAGTTTTCTGTATGTTTGATATTATTTTTGCAATTTTGATAATTTCTAGAAATAATACATTAAGTAAATAGATGACAAATAACGTAATGATTTGTGTAAATAAACTACTGGTTCTTAATAATTTTGTAAAATACGAAAGGACATTGACTAGTTACAATTTATCCTCGAACTTGAATTATAAGGCAAAAATGCTTTTTATCCGCTAGCGTGGAAAGAATTTTTATATAATAAATCTGATTTTTACCATTTGGTATTTTGATAAGAAAATAACTAGAGAGAAACTGTCCTTCACATGGTTTACATTGTGATATATCTTCACTACTTAATAATATCAGTGAAGAATTTTATTGTACCTTCTGTATTGAAGGGTTTCGGATGCGGATAAGACAGGTGGACTCGGTTCATATGATTGAGAAACCGGTTTGGAAAAAAGGTATCTCTTACTTTTGTATTAAAAATATGGCTGCAATAAAGATATTATTATTATTATAACTTTTGACCCATCATAGGTAGTATGTCGGGGTTTTTAGTTATCAATCGCCATTTATCATAACAATAAGATAATTGCCCTGCGGAACCTATTGGATTTACCGACGCGGGGCTGGGTAGTGTCACGATCGCGGCGGCGGATGTGATGGCGGCTGCGGCTGCCGTGGGCGGGGTGTGGTCGACTCGAATCTCCTCGCTGCTCCGGCCTGCCTGGCTGCTAGGAGCGGAGGCTTGGGTAGAAGCCAGTTCTTGTTTCTGCGCTGGATTAACCATCCTAATTGGTGCATTTATTTTTATCTCGGCACCAGATTTCGATATTGCTTTTTGCAGCCTTCTTGTAATAGATTCGTTGTGTTGTGAGTCACACATTAGGCGACCAGCTTCGATCAATAATTCTGTATTTGCTTATTCTCCAAAGCCTTGTCTTTTTTAACGAGTATCTCCGATAAGGGCAATTTAATTTTTGGATTAGGCTTGAATGCGTCGATATTTGTGCAATCCTTGGGAACAAGATGATTTTAAAGTGATGTGCTCCCATCGCACAGCTAACTCATCTCGAATATCCAGTCCATATATTTTATCTTTCGAAGCCATTTCTCCCAATAGATTAAGAATCTCCTCATCTAATTCCGGATCCAGTCTTGTTTCGACGGATAGTTCTGCCTGCGGCTGCGGTGAGTCCGTCACCGCGACTTGTGTAATCGAGGTGGATGTACCTGACTGGAGCTCTTCTACAGTAATAGTTACTAAATGAATTTTAGTTAAAAGTTTATTATTATTTAGATTAAGTTATTATTTAGTATAGTTTTATTATTTCAAAGTTGGATAATAAATAATTAATATTTGAGATTGATCTGATCGATCAGTAATAATCAGTTATAAATAATAATAATATTTTTTTTTTTTTTTTATTATTATATTGGTACTCCACTGGCCGCTGGCGGTCTCCTCACCATATACTACGCCCCCCCTTTTTTGCTGGTATCAGAAAACATTTCTAAGCAATAACTGTCCAGTCTTAATCGCGGTATAAAATATAACAATGACATCAATTGTTATAATAGGACGCGCGTCCCTCGCGAGAACCTACGGGTTAAGGGATTAACTGCGACATCAATAGAATTTTTCCACTAAGTATAGTCATCCTGTAAATACTGTGGTAAAGATGTAAAATTACATAAAACTATCGTAACTTCTTGTATTTAGACATGAGCGCCGATGTACAATCAGTCGGCGGCGTCGGCGTCGGCGGCGTCGGCGGCGTCGGCGGCGTGACCTCGATATAAAACTTTTACCATACATACCATGAATTTTCGTTTTACAAATACATTTTTTACAAAATAATGTAGCACGCAAATCTCGACAGCCATGGAAAGTAGGATTATTGCTACTATTGATACTGATCGGCACGCCGATCCGTGCAGACGGGGCGGCGGGCGCGGCGCGCTCATGTCTACTTGTATTACACAAGATGTATTAGCAAGATATTTGCATCTTTCCATTTGCTTGGTAAATATCCAACCTACTGAATTGCAGGGCAAGATGAAAGAATGAAAGGGCAAGATAAGGCCTACCAAGCGCGTAAAAAGTCTGATTTTGCAACGAGTTTTCAATTTGAAATAACTGTAACTCACCTGTGACTCTTGTTCGACTTGGCTGATGGGGCACTGCCGTGGTCCTAGATGGTAACGCGGCAATAGTTCACAAAAAATTGGCACGTGACTAATACCATCTTTTTCAATCTGATGAATAAAGTGAAGGTAACATTCCTTTGAAATGTACATAACCACTAACAATAACCCATTATTTGGGATTCCAAATGAAATGAAGGTAACATCCCCATAAGATGTACACAACACAGTTTGGAATTTTGACGATATGTCAAAGTGAGATACGGATATAGTCCTTATTAAACTATTCACAATATCTTTAAATAACGTGAAGGTAACATTCCTTTCAAATGTACACAGTCACTAACAATAGCCCATTTATTTGGGATTCCAAATGATATGAAGGTAACATTGGAATTTTGACTATATGTCAAAGTTTGATACGGATATAGTCCTTATTAAACTATTCACAATATCTTTAAATAACGTGAAGGTAACATTCCTTTCAAATGTACACAGTCACTAACAAAAAGCCCATTTATTTGGGATTCCAAATGATATGAAGGTAACATTGGAATTTTGACTATATGTCAAAGTTTGATACGGATATAGTCCTTATTAAACTATTCACAATATCTTTAAATAACGTGAAAGTAATATTCCTTTCAAATGTACACAGTCACTATACGCATAAGCCCATTATTTGGGATTCCAAAAGATATGAAAGTAACATCACCATAATATGTACACAACACAATTTTAAATTTGACGATATGTCAAAGTGTGCTCGTATCCTGCGTAGATAATCACTATCGTTTCTGTGACTACGTTTCGGCATCGTTTTTAAACTTTTTTTGCGAAAAACAAAGAATAAAGTGGTGATCGACGAGGCACTAAAACGCGAATGAGTGTCGGTCAGTCCGGGCGGCAGGAGGCAGATATCAAAATACCCACAAAAAAAAAAAAAAAAAAAAAAATAGAAGCAGTTTCACTCTGCTTTCAACTTAGTGGTAGATTGGCGATTCCTAGACGTGGTACTACAAATTTATGTATCTAATCTCGAGGACGAAGCAATGAAGTATAATTATAAATCACAAATTTAGATGTTTCCCTGACGGTAGCGGATCTCGAACTGCCTTTTTGCGGCGTTGCGGGGCGCGCGTCTTACGTTTTGTGATGCGTCGCCGAAGTATGTAGAATATTCCCGAAGCTCTTGTCTCGCTTACACATATGAGGTGGGAAAAGGAGAGGAATCGGGAAGTAGAGGCTCGTCATTGATACTCAATATGAGTAGGTTTTACTATAGATATTATTATAGGTATTTTGGCCTAAACATCCTCCGCCGCCTTGAGAATACGTAGTGTTCTCAAAAGAAAGAAAAAATAATTAATTATAAGAACTAATTACAGATTATAATAATTACTAAAATACTGAATATAAGATGCGGTATGATTAATTTTTATTGTGAGGGTAATGGACATAACTTGACAATGGGTCTTTTGAATGATCCATTTGAAGTTTTTACTAAAGCGACGCGGATATTTCCATCCTTGCCAGGATAAACTTGTGATATTATGCCCAACGGCCAACGTAAAGGGGGAATATCATCTTGATGTATAAGAACCACAGTACCAATCTTAATGTTATTTTTATCAATGAGCCATTTCTGTCTAACTTGAAGATTATGTAAATATTCTATACGCCATCTTTTCCAATAGCTACACACCATCTGATCTAATAATTGTTTCCGACAACGTAAAGATATGGTTTCCTCGGACACATTCTGAAGCGGCAATGAAGTCAATGGTGAAGCCATTATAAAGTGAGCGGGAGTAAGAGGCTCCGGGTAGGGATCCTCAGATAAAATGCAAAGCGGTCTAGAATTTAAGACTGTTTCAATTTGGGTAAGAACAGTGAGGAGCTCTTCATATGTGAGGAGCTGCGAACCGATAACACGGTATAAATGAGTTTTAATCGATTTTATATTAGATTCCCACAATCCTCCGAAATGTGGGGCGCGGGGTGGAATCATTTTCCATTCAATGCGGTACTGATCGGTAAGTAGTTCTTGTAATTGAGCTTTAGCTCCGACAAAGTTAGTTCCGTTATCGGAGTAAAGAAAAGAAACAGGTCCTCGACGGGAAATGAATCGCTTAAAAGCGGAAATAAAAGTATCTGATGACACATCAGTTGCCAATTCGATGTGTACAGCTTTGGTTACTAAGCATATAAACAAACAAATATATGCCTTTTGGCTCTTTTGACCTCTGCGTCTACATAATGTTACTTTAATGGGTCCAGCATAGTCAACGCCCGTATGCACAAACGCTTTGGTCTCCTGAACGCGGCAAGAGGGTAAATCAGCCATTTTTGGGCTGAGAAATGAAGGGGAATTTTTAAAACAAAAGTTACATGAATGTACTCTGTGTCTAATTACACTTCTAGCGGACAGTATCCAATACTTCTGGCGCAACAGCGAGCTCAGAAGATTGGCACCAGTATGGCAGTGAGCACGGTGAAAATAGTCTATAATAAGATGAGTAACGTGGTCATGTTTAGGTAAAAGAGCGGGATGCTGAGCTTCATACGGAAGATTTGCATTTGAAAGTCTACCTCCAATTCTAATAATTTTATCTTGATCTATAAAGAGGTCAAGTTTTTTAAGAGGGGAAGATAATTTAACTTTTTGAATATTATTAAATAAATTTTGAAAATGAACTTGTTGTACAGAGCGTATTAAATATACTTCAGCTTTATTTAGCTCAGAAGCTGTGATGCGGCTGTGACCTTGATCACGAGAAATTATGCGAGAAAATCTAAGTATGTATACTATTATGCGTAATATTTTATTCCATGATGAGTATTTCAGAGCAAGCTCGTAAATTAAATTAGGCTCAACAGAAGCGGACGCGGTACAAGTAACAAGCGTTTTACTATTAAATTCAGGTAGGTCCTCACAGCATTCGGGACTAAATGGAGTGATAGGCCATTCTGAAACTGGATCTTTTAACCATTTCGGGCCGTGCCACCATAAGTGATGTGACACTAGCTGCTCAGGTAAAATACCTCTAGAGAGACAGTCGCTAGGATTTTCTATACCACTAACGTGGTAGAAATGTTTTGGGTCAAGATTTTCTTGACATTTAGCAATGCGGTTACTAACGAAAACATTCCATCTATGTGGAGATGAATGTATCCATGACAGAGTAATTTTAGAATCGGAGAATGCGAATATATTATCAATAGCGGTTCGAGCACTATAAGTCTCATTATAACTAGCGCGTAGCTGTGGATCGCGTAGCTTGGTACGCTCCAAAGCAAGTAAACGGCGGTGAGCAACGGAACGGGAATCACCTAACACGTCAGGATCTTCACGAAAAGGTAACGCGGTGCAATATCTGCCTGCGGAGTCCCGTGAGAAGTTACGAGAGAACAGCTGTTCACACTCCTTTTCGGCCGAGCTCATAAATTTTTGCGCGGGAATTTCTTCGAGCTCCCAAAATTTAAGTAGGGAATCATCTAAAGAAATAGTAAGGTCATTGGGACCAGAAATGAAAAAAGTCGCGGTATTAAAATAAGTGGATGCATTTTTATTAATATTAGAGTTAGCGGGAACGTCACCCATAAGAATATAACCGAACACGGTTTCAAGGGCAGAAGGAGCGGGAGGTGCAATAATTTTTTGACCTAACAATAAAAATGGGAACAATTGTGCCCCGAGAACTACTTCGACCTCTCCGGGGATGTGCCACAGAGGGTCAGCGAGCGGTAAGTTACCTAAATGTTGCACTATAGAAGTCTCAACATATTCAGTCGGTAACCTGTCAGTAATGCAATCAACGACAAGAGCGGTAATATTATAAAAATATTTTTTATTTTTCGCGGTTATTTTAAATTGAACGTAGCCGTGAATAGGACGCGAAGTGGATCCTACACCATTTATAATAGAATTGCTAAGCGGTATTATATTTAAATTTAGTTGTTTACAACAGGCAGTTGTAATTATGTTGTTTTGAGACGCGTTATCTATTAAACATCTAACTGAAATATATTTATTGTCCTTATTAGACGCATAAACTTGAGCGGTTGATAAAAGTACAGTAGTATGGGAAGGATTTAATTTATTAAAAGAATCGCGTTCGTTATCATTATTCTTATCAACTCGCGCTCGGGTGCATAGCGACACCGGTTGCGGAGCGTCCGTAGCGTTAGAAGGAGACGCGGTCGGATGCGCGGGCGAGGCTGCGCACGGGAGCGGTCGCGGCGCGGCGCGGGCGGCGGCGGACGGCTGCGCGCAAAGCTGCGCGATGCGGTTATCGCTATTATCAAGACCGAGTGAGAGGGACGCGAGTCAGAAACTATTTGTTGCGATTGCGAATTGCTATCCAAATGCAAAAGAGAATGATGGTGTTTATTACAAGTTTTACAACTATACGACGACTTACACTGAGAAGCAGTATGCGTAAGGCTGAGGCAGTTTACACAGCCTTTTTTAGATTTAACAAAATCTAAACGATCTTTAGTATTAGCTTTAAAAGATGAACAATTAAAAATCTGATAGTGATCAGATTTATTACAAAATAAGCAAGTGCTTTTATTATTATTATCGCGTGCAAGGAAAGCATGGTGGACTGTATGTGAATTACGCGGTTGAGACCGAGAAGCGGGCGGATTATTAAGGTTGCTACCGACTGGGGCGGTTCGCGCGGAGCCAGCAATTGGCGTAGAAGTGCGGTCTAATATTTTTACTTGCGATTTAATAAAATCAACAAAATCCTTATAAGAAGGAATTTCTTTATTCCTCATAAACATTTCAAAGGAATTAGCGGTTGCGGGATCTAACTTCTTTAAAGCTAAAGAAAGTAAGATAAAATCTTTCATATCTTCAATACCTAACTGTTCCAAAGCAGATACAGAAGCGTGGAAAGTTTCAATGAACGTATTTAAAGACGCGGAATTATTTAATGCGGGTTTAATATTGAATAAATTAGACATGTAGTGTGAGCCTAATGCTCTTTTATCTTGATATTTTTGAACTAAGCTGTCCCAAATAGAATTATAATTATCACCGGACGGTATAATACCTGCCGTGATTTTTAAAGCATTTCCTGTTAATTTACCTACAAGATATTGTACTCTTTGAGAATTCGAAAGATCAGGATTTGAATGTATATTAGATTTAAAAGATTCAAAGAAGACGGGCCAATTTTCTATTTTTCCATCAAATGACGGAATTTGAATTGGTGGTAGTTTGATACGACCTTTATATTGGGACGGAATAGTATTCTGCGCGGACACATTCGACGTAATATTTGTCTTACTGACGATAAGAGAACGAACCCTTTCTATTCGGGTGTACACTGTATCAAAGGAAATCATTTTTTTATAATCAATCTTATATTCTGGATCAAGTTGCATATTTAACGCGTTAATTGTATCTAAATTGGCACTAAATTCATGACGAATTGTACTAATAATTTCAGTGTCCGCCATGAATGTCTCTGAGGAACGAAGGTCTGCACTCGCGGACGTAGAAATATTCTTAGAAGAATCATATAAGAACGATAATTGTTCAAAAATAGCTTCATTTTTAGCTTCCAATATTTTAATTTTAGTTTCAATAGCTTCCATTGTGAAAGATTGCGTAATAATAAATTGCAAAATTACCTAATTAAAGTAAAATGACGTAGGTAAGTAGGTAGGTATATTCAACAGTTTAGGCACCTACCTATATAGGTATGAAAGTTTATTTCAAGTCGACAGACAAGGCTCATAGAATGCAATTATATGCGTAGTAATAGTACAAATAGTAAGTACGTATTGCGGTTATTAGTACACCCTTGAACGATTTAACCTCTGGACGTGAAGCAAGACAAATTAGTATGAAATCACGTTCAACCAACTTTTGCGGGGGGATGTCACTCTCACAAAGATCTATTTTACGTAATTATTACAACGAATGCAGAATCGTGTGTATTTATACTTCACGCATACTATTATTTTTATTTGTGTGCTATATATTTATACTATTTTTGCATAGCACGCTCTCCTTTTCTAATTACAACAAATACGAAATTTATTTACGAACTACATACACAAAATTCACATTTATACTAGTGCATGACACAGTCGATACGGTAAGTCAATAAACGAATGAACGATTTTCGGTACGGTGTATGGCAAGGCAAGTAACATAATTATTTTCCGTCTATTTGCAATAAGTCATATATTTTATTTATTAGTTATCGTTTACTAACTTTTTAGATTATGGCATTTTACTGATATTATAAATGTGAAAGTTAGTTTAAGATATCGATGTTTGAAACTAATCATGTATAAACAGCTAAACGGATAAATTTGGCACAAAATAGGAAAAAGCCGTAGAGCGGAAAGTAGTTGTAAATCATTGGTAATACTTAATAATAAAAGAACTTGACCTATTATGTTGACAATTTGTTCTGTTTGTAGGGGCATGCTACAGATATTTTTTAGACAATAGGGAACATGCATTTAATTTATTTATTCATATACTGTATTTAAAGAGACCTTGGTATGGAACCCTGTTGCCCATTTTCGCCAACAACTCTTAAATAATAAGTAACCCTTAGGCGCCGATCCCGCAGAGTTCTGGAGTTCCGAGTTCTGCATTCCGTGTTGACTATTGTGCACACAGTAAGTAGTCTAGAGTTCTAGAGTTCTGCAGTATTCGCTACTGATCGCACATCATACACTTTTTTTACTTTCAAAGGCCCCATATAGCTTACAGTCAATGCGGAATGCAGAACTCGGAACGCGGAACTCTAGAACTCTTCTCTGTGGGATCGGCGCCTTAAGGCTAATTAGGTAACACTTAACGCTAGTTTTATTTTCAACGATATTTAGGTAACACCTAAATTTAAAAAAACTTGCAAGTTTGAGGTGGTATATAAAAGTATTTTTGGAAATTTATGTTCTAATAAATAGATACTTATACCTCTATGGTTTATAACTTACCTATAGTAAAGTTTAACATAGACGTAATCAGGTGATATATTTCGTACGCAAAATCTTTCATTCGTTTTTATTATTATCGATATTGTTCTCGACAGCGTTAAGCACTAGTTCTAATATGACAATCATGTCATAATAATAATGAATGAAGGATATAAGCCAACTATGTATGAAAGTGATAGTTTTCGGTATTATCACATGGAAGTTTTGGTTTATTTAATATGGTTGGATAATATTTATGCATGATTTGAATTTAAATGATTTTAATGTAAATTACCTGTAAAACTGCAATAAAAATATACTTACTTGTGAAATTAAATATTGCTCTTTCCACCACTATAATTTCTACGTGATTTCACGGCACATTTCGTCATTTTCTCCTAATATTTTCTCGATGACATTGAATGTTATACTGCGACAACTGACATTATTTTTTTCAATACCATGCCTAAAAAGCATGGTTCGTGGCGAAAGGGGTGTAGGCGCGGTCACTATTAGGGCAGGTCCAGAGGTTAAATCGTTCAAGAGTACACCATATGATTTCGTATAATAAGATACGAATCGGTACCTATAAAATCTAAGTCCTAAAAATATGGAGGAGCGGCGGCGGTATTGAGTACCTAACTACTTTTTATCACGATTGGCGTGGTAAAAATGGCGGGAGTACGAAATATCGTATTTATATAGTCTAAAACCTATTTATGAGGTATAAGACTTGCGTATTATGAGGTATATACCTATTTAGAGGCATAAAACCTATAGAAAGCGGGAAATTATACGTGATTTGATATGAAATTAAATTACTGTAATGGCTGACTCAAAATGAATCCGCTCGAAGGCGTACCAGAAAAAATGGTGGGTTTTTGCGTGCAAATATCAATATGGAAAACGAGGAGCCTCCTAGGATAAAGGTAAGGACTTACCAGGAACTCCTATGGCAATCCACTGCACACAGCAACTATCACCACTATCTCACATCAAAATCACAAGTCACTGAGTTTCACTGAGTTCAATTTACAAATCAACGCCTCCCGGTCGGCAGCGGTTTTCGTACTGTTTATTTATAAATCACAAATTTAGATGTTTCCCTGACGGTAGCGGATCTCGAACTGCCTTTTTGCGGCGTTGCGGGGCGCGCGTCTTACGTTTTGTGATGCGTCGCCGAAGTATGTAGAATATTCCCGAAGCTCTTGTCTCGCTTACACATATGAGGTGGGAAAAGGAGAGGAATCGGGAAGTAGAGGCTCGTCATTGATACTCAATATGAGTAGGTTTTACTATAGATATTATTATAGGTATTTTGGCCTAAACAGTCTTTGTAGTTGAATTTACTAAAGCGCTTTACCGTTCATAATAATATGCCAGCTTAGCAAAATAGTGGTCTGTTAGATTGTTACAAATAACTATACACATCCCAACTGTATATTTAAATCCTGCCACTGTTGCGGGTACGTTACGTAACACCGGATAAGGGTGCAGCTATAAACTGTGCAAGATAAAATCTTGTATTGTTATAATTTCAGTCACATACGAGCGTGGTATAATTAATTTTGTGGGCTTTAGTTTATTTGGATAATAAGTTCCTAATCGGTAAATTCATAACTGGGATTCTAAAATGAAGATCAGAAATTCTCTTGGGCAAAGATAGAAAAGTTAGAAATAATAAACCTTTATAATGTTTATTTTAGGGAAAACGCAAGTGATAATTCCCCCTTGTATTGCAAACGTCCATTGATACGCCTCGAGTCGTAGCGTGGCCGCAAAGCGAACGCAGCGCGACGCAGCGATGCTTCGCCGCGCCGGTAGATGCGGCATGCCGCTAAATCTGACTTGTTATATTTCACGCGGCTTCACGATATCGCGCGTCATGCATTTGGCGGGACGGCCGCATTACAATTAGCATCATCGCAACGCTTCGTGTAGGTCCCTAATAGACACTTATATTGATAGTTAGCTATTTGTTACACTTCAAAAGTATTTATCCAATAATCCTGATCTATGTAATTCAAGGGAGTTAAATACTTATAATCTTTAAAAAGACTAAGTGAAACCACAGAACAAATTCTAGTACTCAACAAATTCGCTTGCATACAATTAACCAGGTAGCTTTAATAAAATATGGAATGCATTACGTAGTTTACGTCTAAACCCGAACAGGTGGATAGGTGGGGAAGGGAATTAGGCAAATGCAATCGGATTTAGTCGGCCAAATCTCTGGGTTGCAGCTGTGCAGTATCTAGCTAGACTAGACTAACGATTCAGATATGTCGCTGTTCGAATCCCCCTTGCTTAGTCCATGAGAATTGGTAACTTTGTTCACATACTGGCTTTAAATCTTGACTCATTGCATTACTAAGTACGTAACTTAGTATTACACGTACTAGGAAGGACCGTGCTGGTTGTTCAGCGTTGGTATTGAAATGATAACGAAGTTCATTGCATTTACCTCCAATTATTTGGAGCCAAACGAGTCAATAAAAAAATAAATATTGATTATTTAGAATTTTTTATATTGTCCTACCGTGTTCCGTAAATGTCTGGAGGCACGGGTAGGGCCCCCCGCCAAAACTATTCATGCTAAGCGCTTCGCTACTGTTGCTACTGCTACCGTTTCGCTTCAACAAGAACTATTGTACTACAGAAAAGTAATTAACAGTGAATAAATTTTTCACCTTACGCCCATGTGACGGTAGCGAAACGGCCAAGCCACATATTTGACTACGGTGTGTAGAGTGTGTGAAGTTAGGGCTTGTAGAGTTAGGGCGTGTAGAGTTATAAGCTTGGCTCTACACGAGATCTGATATCATTTTGACAGTGCGCGCCATATGGTCTCATCTTGGTAAATTTTATATGAATTTTTTTGGTGGGATAATATAATTCCAGAAAACAGCAGCTAAATTAAATGAAGTTGTTTACCATTTACTTGCGCAGCAGGTCCACTGAATGGAGCCCGATAGAGCCTAATAACCGTTAATTGTGGAAATCTTCAGGGAGCAGTATGTCCTTTTTATAATGTTTTGCTAATAGCATAAAAATCAATATCTTGGGTTCGCAGGCGTGTTATTTTTTTGATGTTATGTAATCTTTACGATATTAACAATAAGGTGCAAATTTCCATTTGCGTACGTGTGAAACCACGCACCGTGGGCGTGGGTATCCAACATTCTACGTCAGCAATACTGACCTTTTGCTTTCAATTTTACTTCTTAGGCAATATGTGAGTTTACTTGCAATATTTTTCTTATTTATCCCGATGAACGTTTAATAAACTGAAACCATCGTAACAAAGTAATTTGAGCTTTGAGTACTGAATAATAGACACACTAATCGTTATAATACTTATACTCTTGTACAGTAGTACCCAACTGATATGGCTTACCGATGTACCTGCGCAGAAGATACATGATAAAGCGCGGGAAACCGCTATTGGTCAGCAGCTGCCGCCATGTTAGCGCGCGCCGTGCGGAGGGGCGTGACTTGTGAGTGAGACAGAACTAACAGCTGCAGCGTATTATGAACCTTATAGTAGTGATCTAAGGTTGAAGTTTTAAGCATTCATTCGTTAATCTTCGGGGCCATACTTTCTTTTCTGTGCGAACGAAGATTCACGACGCGCCTTATCAGTTGGGTACTACTGTACTTGCTGTTAGTTTGCTCTGAGAGGTCTTTAAGGTTTTTCTGATTAAATAGAGGAACTTTGTTGGGTTTTTGATGAACAACATTAGGATACATATTGAAATATTACTAGGTACTTGTAAATTCTGTATTCTTGGAGTGTTTTTTGTAGTTTTGATAAATACCCACATTATAAATATTTTTTATTATTCATAATGGAAACTAACGTATGTAATTGCACAGTAAATCCCTATAATAATGCAAGCTCAATTTATTTCGTTCCCATTAGTCCAAGTACAATACGGAGCCATTAGCCGAAACTGAGGGATTACGTTGTACCGAATCTGGCTATGTACCGACGGTCTCTAAGCTACGAATTTATTACTCGGAAGCTGTAAGGCTGAGTACACGCCACACCCTGTTTTGTACCCACATTGTTTTGGTCGCAGCCTTAAGCTTAGTAGAAATAGTCCAACCATGAGGTTTGACAACTTTACAGTTCACTAGATAAGCAGGTTGGTTTGTACGCACGGCTACAGATAATAAGCTGAACTCTCAATGTACGGAAATCCTATACAATGCGTGATCAGCTTATACTGGAAATGTATAGCTTGATGTGTAGCCGTGTGTACTGCTTAGCTGATCTTAGTGAGAGACATAGACAGCTTGAAAATCAAAAGAGTTAACAGTTCTACTACTAACAATTACTAACCATATTCCTAATAATACGATCCTCAGAAAGTCTGATACATTTTCAGATCTACATAAACATATTTATAATATGGAAATTTTAAGATTGGGGTCATGCATAGACAAAGGGTACTTAATATTCCCGGAAAGCGGGTAGGTAAAACTGCAGGGCGCAGCTTCTGATAGTATACGGTCGTGTAATTTTAACTGGTGCTAATTCTGTTGCAAATCGCATTAAACTAGTTTAAATCAAAAATATTTAAAGCTATGAAAAAAGTTTATGATATTTAAATAAAAAAATAAAATGCATTTATTATCAGACAAAAGGGTCCATAGATTGTTAGTAAATACAAATCTTAAGAGCTAAGTTAGTACACATTTAAAACATTAAAACAACAGACAAAAACGACAGACAGATTATGAAGCATAACACCTGACGTGCAGCTTCATAAACCTGCCTAAAGTAGGCCCATCTGACCTCACAGCATACATATTTGCGACAAAATAGACGTGACCAATTTTTATGGCGACAAAATTACAAAAATAATTCAAAAAGTTTTTTTTTATACGTCTATGACGGTAAAGAAGTCGGTAACAAGAGTAATTGCTGAGTTTATTGCCGGCTCTTTTCAGCAAATGCAACCTTCCGAACCGGTATTAGAGTACTAGAGTCAGACTTTTCATAAGTGCCTGCGAAGATCTATTTGAATAAATGATTTTGAATTTTAATTTTTTTTATGGAAGCTCGCAACACATGAGGCATCACGGAAACTTATCCGACTACAATTCATTTTCTTTGCTTCGTAAAGAGCGAAAGTACTAGAAAAACAATGTTAAGACTCGTATATTGATAAAGTGGAAACCACTATAGGCAAAGATCCGAAAACATTTTGGTCGTACGTTAAAAACACAAAAAAATCATCTACATTCCCAAATGCTATGACATTTAAAGACACAATATCCGAGACAGGGACAGATATATGTGACTTATTTGCATCATACTTTCATTCCACATTTAATGCTAAATCTGACACAGTTGACATAAATGGTATTCTCTCTTCAAACCATCCTACGGTGGCAGAGATCGGTACTATATTCATTGACTCTAATACTGTCCTTAGAATACTTAAAACACTTGACCTTAACAAGTCAGGTGGCCCGGACGGTATATCACCTATCCTCATTGTGAAGTGTGCGGCTGAGTTGGTGACGCCTATTTGCATCTTGTTTAAACGCTCAGTAACCGAGGGCATAGTTCCCAAAGTGTGGAAGTCTGCTTTCATCACCCCAGTACATAAAAGCGGAAACAAGTCAAAAGTTGAAAATTACCGTCCAATTTCCAAATTATATTTGTTTGCCAAGGTATTTATTGTAAAAGGCATCTAAGGCCCTTGGTTTCACTATAAGAACTTCGGCAAACTTTCGTTCACTAAAAACAATTAAAAACTTGTACTGTGCATATGTCCGGTCGAATTTGGAATACGCTTCCCAGGTCTGGAATCCTCGTTACCAGATATATAGCAATCGTATCGAGAGCATCCAGAGGCGTTTTCTTCGATATTTAGATTTTAAGGCTCGCCAACTGTCTACCGGTTATTATCACCGCTGTCACCGTTATCACTTTTTACCATTGGCAGTAAGGCGCAATATTAATGATTTATGTTATTTGGTAAACATTGCTAATGGTTTGATAGACTGCCCGGAACTACTGTCTAAAATTTTGCTGAAAGTACCAACCAAACAACGTAGAAAACCGGTCTTACTATGTACGCCATGTGCAGGCTCAAACTATAGACAACATTCTTATTTACTGAGAGTCAGTCAACAGTTTAATGTTCTCAATATTGATGCTGATCTGTTTTGCACTAGCGCTAACTCAATTAGGAAACGAATGGCTAATACTTTTTTTCACGAGCACGGAAACGCATTAGTTTCAGGAGATGAACTGGCATAACTCCTTTAAGAGGACTCAATTCGTCATACTTTTCATACAAAACCTCTGTACTTATTATGGCGTTGTTAAACATTTTTCGTTAGATGTTTTGAACAAATTAGTATCTTGTGTACTATATCTAGCCTTGTATCTAGGCATAATTTTAAGAAAGTGTGAAACATATTCAGTAAAAGCCTCCGAAAAACAGCGTTTTTGCCTGAACTTTGGTCATATCTAATGTACCTATAAATTGTAAAAGTAAAGAAAACATTTAGATACCAGGCTTGCAAATGTATTGGAGATTCTAAATAACTAACTTTTTTTTCACAAACTTGTAAGATTTTTTCACAAGAAGTATACTCCTGGAACAAGTTTTATGAATGCGAAATCATGAATGACGACCTAGCGAAGCGGCCGCGAGTGATCAGCGGAATTTACCGACTTACAACCGACGACTCTGATGCTATCTCTCTTTTTTCGCAGTCAAACATTACGTTGGATGATACAACAAGCTTTTAGACTATGTTCGCGTTGAAGTTGCGCCGGCCACAGAGGGCCGCCTTAAACTTAGTTATTGTTTTTATATTTATTTTTTGTTTTTGATTTTGTCCAAATGTCTACATATTTACATTGCTTTGCTTTGTTTAGTTGTAGTTATAGGCACTATGTTTGCATGCTGCGTAGTCCTACGGTTGTTCTTTTTGGAATATGTTTAACTTTATTTATAAGCTATATGTGAAGATTTGTAAATGGCATATTGTTATCTGTTACTGTTATTATTACTGTCAAAAAGCTGTAAATCTTCTGAAAACAATAAAAAAAAACATTGACACGACCCTTAAATTCCCGCACCCCGATAAGCTCTGGCGACCTTACTCACGCGCAGGAACACAACACGGCTGCGGTATTCTGTAAGGAGGTACTTCCCCAGACGAGCTGCTCTGGGGAAATAATACTATGCTCTACCTCAACAGATGATGCTTGAAGTATCATAAATAAATAAATATTCTTGGACAATATTCACTCACAGCTATCTAATACCAAACTAAGCAGAGCTTGTACTATGGAAACCAGACAACTGATATTAGTAGTAGTATCATAATACTTGTGAACAGTTGCTGCTTGTGAGTGCTGGTCTGCTTAAGTTTGCTAGTTACTTATTAAATATCGATTCAGTCTACTTTGTAGTTTTGCCGCCGCGCTGGGTCAAGCAATTGTTGTCAGTGCGACTAGAATTTATGTAATGAATCTAAGCTTGTTTTGAAAAGAGTAATTGCTGAGTTTATCGCCGGCTTCTTCTCAGCAAATAAAACCTTCCGAACCGGTATTAGAGTTTTAGAGTGAGACTTTTCATAAGTGCCTGCGAAGATCTATTTGAATAAATGATTTTGAATTTGAATATTACACCCAGAATAACAAACAGGTCCGAGGCCGTCAGTGTAAGCATCTAACCACCTCGCTAACAATGGATATACCATAGAGTAGCTATCTGTAAATAGTCGTATTTAACGACTACCCTCATTCGCTCCCTGCTTTATTACTAGTCAGTCAAGACCCTATAATTATCAGATTTCACCTCCTCGTTTATTGGCTAGTTTGACATCTATATTAAAATACTTGCTTAATTTCTACCCGCGGTTTCACCCGCGCCTTTACACCCCTTAATTTTAACCCCTTAGGAATGGAATTTCCAAAAATCCTTTTTAAGGCTTGACGTTTGAGTTAATCGAGACACGCAGCAAAATCCTCCCCTTAAAATATAATAACTTTTTTCCCCCGTTAGAGGTCGATTTTGAGAAAACCAAAAACTGATTCATTATTTTTTGTCCAAAAGTATCAATACCGAGTTTCAAGTTAATCAAACTGCATGTAAGGTTTCTTCCATACAAACTTTAACAACTAAATAATTATTAAATGTAAATAAAGATGACAAATCTGCCTTACTGGTACGGTCAATGATGGGGTCATCTTTTTTCAGCGCTGTTCTTTTATGAACGAAAATAAAAATCACATCACCCACCCTTCCGTTCTTAGATTGGCCAACATGAAAATGTTCCACAGGCATATAAGAAGAAGCAGACAAATTATGTTCCCTCCTTTTCTCCCTCAATATTTCGTATGACCTTGATGTGTACTGATGATTCTCATAATCTTCAAAGTGGGACATGAAAACCTTATGAAACTCAAAAAGTATAATATACAGTTTTAATAACCACGTATTTTCGTACATAAAAGACTTTTTATTTTAGCACATCGTTCGTTTTATTACCTCCATGTGCGGAATCATAAACTGCTCCTAATACTTAAGTATATCTTTTGGGTATTTCTTGATAGTGAATAATGAACCTTATTCCACGAATCCAGGTCTCATGAACACATATTTCAATTAGGTATATACCTATCTAGACACACGGCAGTGTATCGGGCTATGTTCGAGAAGCCACATACTGCTATAAATATAAAAAGTAATATAGGTATGTTTTATTAATGGTTTAGTTAAATAGCATTTAAACGATGCAAGAGATAGCGTCTACAAATTAATAGGAATGGAATTATAAAACTAAAATTGGTATATTTTTTTTAAATTACTTTATAGAATATTTTAAGAGAGCTTTTAGAGGCGTAGCGATGAGCAGCTCGACTGCGGAAGTACTTCCATCTTACAGAATACCGCAACCAAATAACTTTATGTTGTGTTCCTGCGCGTGAGTATGGTCGCCTGTGCTCAATGGGGAGGAGGAAGCATCGGTAATGCGTGTGTGACGCCTCGTGTGTTGCAAACGTCCATATGGCTACCGGAACCGCTTACCATCAGGTGGGCCGTACGCTTGCTTACTTAATATGTTTTCTAATGAACCAGCCAAGTTGAAGTCAAATTTCACCCGACCAAAAAAGTGAACTTCCAAATCTTGCTAGGGTGAACTACTTGGCAACATGCAAACATTTTTATTAGGTAAATAGCAGCTTTGCTCAAATTTAATAAATGCTTTATTGATATTTTTATCCTCGCTAAAAACTTTATTAATTTAGCTTAAACTTTCTCTTTGACGTTTAATTATTACAAGGCTTGGTTGACCACAATCTCTACATGGTAAGTATTTTGGATTTTTTTAGACCACTAGATGGCAAACAGGCATACGGCCCGCCTGATGATAAGCGGTTACCATAGCAGTGTATGAAGGTCCCCATACCCCTTGGGAAAACCACGGTCAGCTCATTTCACAGCATGAGCATCAGCGATAGGAAGCTCCTTTAAAACCGCAAAGTATGAGACTATTTTGGTTCCGATGTGTGGAGATAGACTCCCCGTCGATGGCTTAAAGTAGTGTAAGAACTGAATCTCATGCTACAAGCTGGGTCGAATACACTGACAGATTATCAACTAGAAGGTTGCATAGGAAGACAAAATTACATACCTATTTTTCTTTATGACCTGTCTACTACTACACTCATCATTAAAACTGACTTCACTAGTTTCTGAATGATCTCTGAAAATACGAATTTTAGCAAATAATCAACGGCCCGCCAGAGAGGTAGCTACAACACCCGCTTATTGTTACTAACTACCACAAAAAAACCTGAAAACATTAAAATATCGACTATTCCTCCATCGACTACTCTCATGCTATAATTTTCTATCATATGTACAGATTTATAGCATACACACATCATATATCGCGTAGTCTTCGTAACAGCTATATAATGATTGATATTCGGCACAACGCACTGTATTGTTGGTGCTTGTTGTGAAATATGGCTTGTACCAGGAAATGGAGTAATTTCCAACGTGCTTACATATAATGCTTGCGAATCGATTCGGATATTATTCCGTGTGTTTCCAATTAACTTTGTTTTGACATGAACGATCAAAAACAACATCTTTAATTGGTTTGAGATTGCTGGTTCTTTGATCCTCTAAAAATAACTCCCTCAAACTATCAGACGGGCTCTGACTTGGGCTTACTCTCTTGTTATTTCACATTGTCTCAGACTTCCTTATGTTAACGTCTTTCTTAGTTTTATAGTCCTATGTATTCGTTTATTATTTTGGCTTTTAATTTATTATTTATTAGTATGTATTTATTTATTGTTATTTATTATTCAACTTTAATGTGTACTGTACTTCTTTTTATGATAATATTGTTTCACTCATCACATCACATCACAGAAGCATCACGATTGTACCGGAAGATGGCTTAATCAAAGATGGCGGAAGACTTATGCGGTGTTGCCACCTGTAATTCTCGTGGTAGCTAAAATAATAGCCAATAACTTCTGTGTTGTGATTATAATCTATAAATAGTATAAAAGTACCTAATGTTAATACTTATCTGTGTTTTAGTTATTTGCGTCGAATGGCGCGCAAGAATGAAATATTTTTCATTTCATTTCATTTGAGTAAATTTTACCTGTTACCTAAAGATCGTCTGGAAAACGCTTTTAATATATACTAGGGATCGCCCATTGGTCAAAATTACTTCGTTTTTTTTTTATTTGAATAAATATGGTTTTTAAGGCGGCCCTCTGTGACCGGCGCAACTTCAACGCAAGCATAGTCTAAAAGCTTGTTGTTTCATCCAACGTAATGTTTGACTGCGAAAAAAGAGAGACAGCATCAGAGCCGTCGGTTATCAGTCGGTAAATTCCGCTGACCACTCGCGGCCGCTTCGCTAGGTCGTCATTCATGATTTCGCATTCATAAAACTTGTTCCAGGAGTATACTTCTTGTGAAAAAATCTTACAAGTTTGTGAAAAAAAAAAAAGTTATTTAGAATCTCCAATACATTTGCAAGCCTGGTATCTAAATGTTTTCTTTACTTTTACAATTTATAGATACATTAGATATGGTCAAAGTTCAGACAAAAACGCTGTTTTTCGGAGGCTTTGACTGAATTTGTTTCACACTTTTTTTAAATTTCGCCTAGATACACGGCTAGATATGGTGCACAAGATACTAATTTGTTCAAAACATCTAACGAAAAATGTTTAACAACGCCATAATAAGTACAGAGGTTTTGTATGAAAAGTATGACGAATTGAGTCCTCTTAACTTCTTCCACTCCTCCATATATAAACTTTAACTATGCTTAATCTCAAACTACTTCGTGCGCGCAGGTGCAAAGATTTGTCTTCATAGATATCTATTCTAAATCATTTCTGAGACGTAACTATCAATATCTTCTCGCTTGAACGCGATACGGCACAGTCGGCTGGCCGTAAAATCTGCTGATCACAAACTGTCATGGTACCCGGACACCGTCTAATTTAGCTAGCGTCGGTAATTCTGACAGAAACGCATAAATTTCGCAGATAGGTGCCTGTGGAGTAGGTAGCCATCTGTACGGAGAATCGCTTGGCTTTTTTACAACATCATAATTTTATGCATTTTGTATAGCATGTCTACATGAATGGATAGGGGCTAGGAGCTGTGGGAATGGGTGGAGAATTATCATCTTCTGATGTCTGGAGGTATGTTGAAAAACCTATTGGGTGGAAGAATTACTTGATAAATGGGTTTCAAGAGAAGAAAAATTAAGTTTTATTTTAGGGAAAATCTTCTTTATTAACACGCTTTTATTAGCTTTACCTGTATGTATGTATGTAGGTATGTATGAATGTATGTAAAGGAATTTTCGAACGTAATTTTCATCGACTTCCAGACGTCAGATTGAACTGAAATTTTGCACACTTATCAAGTACCGATGACATCGTACTAGCCGTGTTTGGGCTTGTTGGAATTGTCGTGACATGAAATTTGACCATGTATGGTTTTCAGGGTCTGATGATGGAGTAGGAGGGTAAGCACTGGAACTCTATAGTGGAGCATCGTATCCTAGCCGTGTTTGGGGTTGTTGGAAATTTCGTGAGATGTATTTTGACCATGTATGGTTTTCAGGGTCTGATGATGTTGGTGGAGTCAAAGGGTATGCACTGAAGCTAAATACTTATTATAAATGTGAAGGAAAGTGAGATAGGGTGAACATATATGGTATAACTAACAGCATAAAATGGTATGAATAATTTATATTGACTAAAAAATAAAAAATAAATTACAGTTTAAAAAAACTAAGAAAACACGCTTTAAAAAGCCCTGCACTAAAAAGTGTTAAATAATTATAAAATTGAACCTAAATATTTAACTTAATTACAAAAAAAATTGCTTACATTGAGGCCCTTACGGGATAGACAGAGAATATACTTAGCTTCAATTTTATAATTATTTAACACTTTTTAGTGCAGGGCTTTTTAAAGCGTGTTTTTTTAGTTTTTTTAAACTGTGATTTATTTTTAACTAGTTTTGGCCCTGCAGTCCGGAGTTATCGATTTCGATAACGATTATCAATAGATATTTTAATTTTTAGAGGATCTTGGTAATTCAACAAATTTAACTTAGATTACATTCAAAGTCACTATAGTCTGACCCTTACTTTTTAAGCATAGTAAAAAGAAACAGAATTAAAAAGTTTATCCTACCTAACTAAACTAAGCGGCCACTGATTGGCCCTGCGCCGGCTTCCAGCGCCGAAATCCGCCTAGCGCCGCATAAATCCGGATATTTCCATTTGTATATAAATTCCAGTTTTAGTTACGAAAGCTTGTTTGTGAACGTAAAATAATTGAAATTTATTTGTAATATTTGCGGTTTTACTATAATATACAATACCGACTTTTTAGCTTGATTTATTAAGGTTTACCATTTTAATGATTTATTTTGATATCCTTATCCACCAATAGGTATTATAAAGAGTTAAAGTTTGTTAGATTAGAATATAGGAGGCAATCTTTGAATTGGGTACAGTATTACCCAACTGATATGGCGCGTCGTGAATCTTCGTTGGCACAGAAAAGAAAGTATGGCCCGAAGATTAACGAAAGAATGCTTAAAACTAACAATCAACCTTAGATCACTACTATACGGTTCATAATACACTGCAGCTGTTAGTTCGGTCTCACTCGCAAGTCACGCCCCTCCGCACGGCGCGCGCTAACATGGCGGCAGCTTCCGACCAATAGCGTTTCCCGCGCTTTGAAAATGTATCTTCTGCGCAGGTACATCGGTAAGCTATATTAATTGGGTACCTACTACTGTAATACGATTTATGATTTACGAGTATAATGATTAACTAAACCTTCAAAATCCGATGCATTAATACATATCGATTACTATTTACTGTTTCCAAATTCCCAATAATACAGTCATGAAATAATCTCCTCCTATATCTAAATTCACTGATAATACCTCAGCGTAACCGGTTACGACCGGCGAAATCCACCCCGAACCGGATGAAGCTGGATTTGTGCAGTTTCCCGTTACGACTAACTTGAGACTTGAAATATGCAAATCTGGGTCCTCAATGAGAGATCGGTTGGAAAATTACGATTTGATATTTCCTTGGGTGCTTTATTTATAATCCTTTAGTTTTAGAACCGTAAATAAAATAGTTGACCTTACATTTAGGCTAATATTCTTTATTAACAATGATGATTGTATACATATTTAAATTATATACTCATAACTATAATTAATACTAATAATAACAACTAAAACTAAACTAAATAATAGATAAATAACAAAATATAAATAAAAATATATACAAATTTTATAATTCCTATTCTATTATATATTTTTTTGAACTCGATATTATAAATAAAATATCGAGTTTAGATCACTGCCCGTGGGTAATGTACCCAAAAGGCTGGCAGCATTACCTCGTTGGATAGCAAGGCTAATCCTTTGTCCGAGGTAAGAACCAGCCCTCTGGTCACCAGATAACCTAACGAGGCGTGTCGACAGTTCTTTAAAAAAGGACCGCGCTTCCGGCCCCCAAGGTCCCAGAGTTTCTACTCCAAAAGGCACAAATATGTAGCCGTCGCCAAGGGCTGCATACTTGCGCCTCTTGGAGCTCTCAGCTGTCGATGCCGCTACGCCAGATGCCCTGGAGGTAGACTGAAGGTGCGACGGTGCCAGCGTATCAACACACGTCGCATCCCAGACTAAAGGTCTTCCTCGACTCCAGGGTTATATTTGGTTATGGTTGGCTAATATTGAGTTTAGAAATAAAATGTCAATCTATAGGCACATATGAAGGCGATGATAGCTCAGTGGTAGTGACGTCGGATACCGAGACGAAGGTCCCGGGTTTGAATCCTACAATGAGCTTGAGTTTTCGGTGAAGGAAAACATCGTTAGGAAACCATAGCACGGTGGTAGGGTACTTTGTAGTACCCGTCTGGCTGGCTACCACCCTCAAGTTGAAAATCTGTCGCCAAACACCTTTCGGTGTGTTCCGACAGCTGCACTTGAGAGCCAGCTCCTTCTAGGCTTTGTGTGCTTACCACCTTCGGCCGCATCATCACTTACCATGGTGAGATTGCGGTCAAACACAGGCCTATAAACAGTAAAAAAAAAAAAAAAACATGAAAATCAATGTGTCTGTGTCTAACAAATGCGTTTCTATCCTATTCATTCGATTGCAATGAGTTGCTGTACGCAGCAAGGTTTTTAATATGGAAAAAGAAAGAGGGGGCGTTGCAAAACAACCCGGGCTGGGAATAGCTACTATAAGTTATTTACTTACCAATTGGTATCTGCCTTTGGGACCTGCAAAAAATTAAAGAAATATTTAGACTCTTAAAAAAATATGCGTCACAGTATTTTAAGCTACCAAAACGTTTGCGAGAGATTATTTATATTATTCTAATATTAGGTATAAAATAGTGTCCACCAAAAAATTGTCTCTTCTTCTTCTTTATGTGGGGTGTAGGTGCGATTTCAAAGAAAAGAGTCTCCCCTTTGCCCGCATAAGTAAATGGATTTTTGTATCGAAATACCAATAGATACTTGGCGACAGATTTTCAACTTGAAGGTGGTAGAAAACCAGGCGGGCTTAACAAAGCATTTACCTGAGTTTCTCTAAGTTCAAAACTTAGTAAGGATATACAACAAATATGTTGGTATAGATAATATTCTATACATATAGTCTGTGCATAGCTTGCTGTCAATAAGCTGGACTAGTAAGAAATAGACCACATCACTGATTCAGATTAAATCTCAGAAGTGACCACCTACAGAATCACTATACGTAAGAGACCTTTGTTAAATAAATCTATGGTCCAAAGTCCAATGATCCACCCTCCATATTGTAAGAAATCGATGGAAATACAGTTATGTATATTTCTAAAGAATCGACTCCATCAAACAGTCCACATTTAAATATACCTATTGAGTATTGTTAAAGAGCTTTGACTTATAGTGTACAACTGTTTTAAGTAAACAGAGTAACAGTTAGGAATCACAATCTTTGTGCTAGGTAAATCCTATTACGAGAGAGTTGAGTTTGCAACTTTTTCCAATCGGCTTACGTACAGTCGAGTAGGGAAATTTAATTTGCTTTTAGAAGCATTTTCTACATCAAGAAGTTTACTAAGCTTTTTTCCAACCAGCAAAAAAATAGAAATGTACAAAAGTGAAAGATATAAGGGCTTAGGGTGATAAATTCTTCTTTCATTCTCTAAATATGGCTTAGGCTCCCGAACATTGACTGTGATCCTAAAAAATTACTATTGTAAAGACTATCCCACCAAAAACATTTTCATGTAAAATGTTGCCGCCAAGACATATAGCTCATACTGTCAAAAAGTTATTAGATCTCATGTAGAGCCAAGCTTATAACTCTACATGCACTTACTCTACAAGCCCTAACTTCACAAAATCTACACACCGTAGTCAAAATATGTAGCTTGGCCGTTTCGCTACCGTCACATGGGAGAAAGTGAAAAATTTATTCACTGTTCATTACTTTTTTGTTATTCAATAGTTCTCGTAGTATTGAAACGGCCAAGCCACATATTTTGACTACGGTGTGTAGTTTGTGAAGTTAGGGCTTGTAGAGTAAGTGCATGTAGAGTTATAAGCTTGGCTCTACATGAGATCTAATAACTTTTTGACAGTATGAGCTATATGTCTTGGCGGCAACATTTTACATGAAAATGTTTTTGGTGGGATTTCACTTATTTTTGTAAGTTGCTTATGTTTTTTTTTTGTTTGAAATTTCCAAGTTTTATAATTTTTTTGTTGTTTGTGTACTAATACAAGCTTACATACCAAATTTCAGCTTTCTAGGACTTCAGGAAGTACCCTATGAGTTTTGATGATCATCAGTGAGTCAGTGACGAAATCGGGGTTTTTTAGATATCAATAAAATCTAAAGTATACGAGCTATGTTATTGAAACTTAATATGTTTAATAAGTTTACTATTGACATCATGGCCTGAGAATTTTGTTTATCTGGTATAATCCAAACCCAAGTTATGAGGGTTCAAAAAAACGACGAAGCGCTTCGAGAAAAGGTAGGCAGTGCCCTTTCGCTTCGCTTGGCTGTCTTGGCGGGGGGCACTTCCGTGCCCCCAGATTTATTGCAATTTTTAGCTGCTTCTGTTACTTCGTAAGTAACAAGGTTACATTTCTGTCATGTAGGTAATAGTATTTTTAACCGATTTAAAAAAAAGGAGGAGGTTCTCAATTCGGTTGTATTTTTTTTATGTTTGTTACCTAATAACTCCGTCATTTATTAACCGATTTGGAAAAATCTTTTTTTAATTGATGGGACCAAACGGGAAGTGTACCCTACACTTCTCGTTTGGTCATTGTCATCAGATCAGGATTTGATTACTTCTTAGTGTACTTTGAAGTCGGTTTAAGTTTTATTGTAAAACAGTCCAATTATTATCAGATCAAGATTTGTTGAATTCTTATCTTTGAACGATCAAAAAATTCTTATTCCGTAGTTATCAAGACAAGATTCGCGATCGTCAACTCTAGTAATATGCCATGAATGAAAATACTTTCATTCTTCTTGCTTTTTTTCATTAATAGTATTGTTAAGCAAAGTAATCGATTTGATTCTGTTGTGTTTGACTGTACATTCCAGTAGTATCTGCCCGGTCCAAACGTCGCAAGTTGGAGAAGCTTAAGCGATTGCGTAGACAAGTGTGCTCAGATGTTTATTTCCCTTGTTAGTTGAAGCGTTTGATGTCGACTTAAAAATCTCTCTAAACCTCGTTGCTTAAGGATCATATTGTATTATTTTGTGTATAGTTTTGCGGATATGTGAGTATTTCTGCAAATCTAAGGGTAAGCTACGCAATTTATTTATTCGTTTGTGTGATTTTCTATAATGTACAGACATTTCGTTAGAATACAGTGGTGCATCTCATATTGATGAGGCCACCTACCTACATTAAACTATGTCCTCCTTATTACAAAATATGGCTTAAAGCAAACCCAGGTTTCAAAATAGTCTCTTCTCTTTTTGTTATTATGACGTTAGAAAGTGACCGAGTGACTGGCTGTAGTGAATGGGGTTTATGTTTGTATTTTACAAGCTTTTATTTAACTTGCAATGTATGTAATTATGTTTATTCGGGTGGAATCTTGCAAATCGAATTTCACACAGTTCCAGTGTTCGGATATTTGGTATATATTAGTATATTGGATGACAATGCAAGCACAGTCAACAAAAAGTAGAGTCAACAAAAAAAGCTTGTATTAAAAATGTTTTTTATAACAATAACTTATTTATGTAATTAAATAAATTATTGTTTGAATTTAAATTTAATTTCTCAATTTAAATGCTCCTACTCCTACATTTTAAGTAAAAATTCTACATTTATATTCGTTTCGTCAAATAAATTAAATTACTTGGACTGTAGCAATAACACAATATAGAATACCTAACCACAAAGTCGCAATAATCTATTTAAAATTCACACAAAACCTTTCACATGCAGCCCCATATTCTTTTTATTTCACTTCACATTTTCATTATAATATCAAAACTACCCTCATATACTGTCCACAAAAAATGTACCTTATTTTCAATGTGCCAACGTTAAAATTTGTATTGCACTGTCGTCTACAGCCGTTGGTACTGAATTTGAACGTAAGCCCAGTGAAAATGTTATCTAAAACACTTTGTAATAGAGTCTGATATTCTCCTAGCTCTGTCGTTTGTAGTTCAGGGAAATGGAAAAATGTTAAATTTATTCTGGATTGTTATCGAGGGATTTACTTCTTAAACACGAGGTGTTAGAGTTGAAAATTGTTCTTACGTATTGTTTGTAGAAAAATTCCCTCCGATGTCAGATGAGTGTTGTATGTCGTTGGCAAGCATGGCATCTGTAAACAAACAAAATTCTATTACATATATGTATGTTGGCATTAGGGGAGGGGATATTAAAACGCTTTAAGGAGGTGGGGAGATTCTTTGTATGATGATATCGATAAAGAGCATCAAATAATGTTTTTGACATGATAAATAGTTCGCAGATGATTTTGATGACAACATCTCTTTCTTTTACATCTTCCTATAGATTATGATTTTTCTGTAAAGGGTTTTCAAAATACAAGTAAATAGGGAGTTTTGAAGTCGAAAGTGAACGCGGGCCGGAAAGTTAGTCTATGGATACTTTTTTAACTAACCGGGCTACCAAATAACACAAAGAATTTCGAATATTTTGTCCAGGATTTTGACCAATCAGGGCCATTGTTAAAATAAATTTTTTTACCTGAAGTTTTACACGTTTCACGTTTTAAACAGATAATCATCCACATAGATCGTTAAAGAATTTGTTTCGTCATAAAACTGGGCTTTCGCACAAATAACATTTCCATACCTCCAAATCCTCCAATCTCTCATTTCACAGAAAAGGCATTCAAAACTTCGAGTGAAAAAGCGCGCCCTGTAATTCGGATTAGACAAAGTTTGCTTGTTAGTAACTTCGGTAGTTGACACAACCGACTAATGAACTTGTGTTGTCCTATTTACATAACTAACGCTCGGATTAAGGCTCCCATTTATTTTCGTAACATGTAGACAGATTTAATAGCTTACACAATTAACCCAAAAAGCTTTGAAGTCTCTTAAAACCGATGAAAATGTTGAAATTAGAATCCCTCACTACCATTTAGTATCAGTTTTTAAAATAAAACAAAAAACAATGAGGATCCAAGTGGGTAAGACTGCATCAATCACACTACCTATCACACTACTCATCCTTATTCCCATTCTTTCTCTGTCCAAGCTGTTCGTATCTGGAATTCTCTCCATCTAACTACCAGCGGACCAACGTGTCCATACTCCAGGAGCTAGGCATCACGCAGCGTTTATCGGCCGTAGTACAGTCACGCATACTGCAGTACTTTGGGCATGTTTCTAGGCGGGATAACGACTCCATTGTACGGCTGGTCATACGAGGAAAAGTGGAAGGAACCAGATCACGCGGCAGGTCACCTATGCGCTGGTCTGACCAAGTAAAATCTGCAGTGGGAAACCGCGTATCTGACTGCACCAGACAGTCTGCCAACAGAGAGAGATGGCGGGAGATCGTGCGGAGAGCCGTGTCCGCCTCTATCACCGATGTGGACGCCTCAACGTAACCACGACCGCTCTGCCAAGAGCGAAACGATAGAGAAGAAGAACTACCAGTCGAGCGTAGACGTTAGACTCTTGTAAATCTCTTGTTGAACATCTCCATGCATTGTATTTCTTTCTTTTCTGGAGCTGTTATTTCATGTCATGACATGGACCTATGCTTGTTTTCAGCTGATACTAGTAATGTAATTTATAAACTCTTAGAAGACTCGACATCATCGTTAATGTACAAACGGGAGCGAGCGTTTTTGAGATTCTTACTAAAATCGCTGTATCTTCGTCATTTTTGATCTGATTAATATTGTTTTCACAGAATTTATTGTATTTTATACTGCTACAAATCTGCATACTTAACACAAAATATGAATGATCCTCATTAATGTCAGTAAGACTAGAGTCTACATTTTATATAATAAATCTAAGCTAGTTTTGAAAATAGTTATTGCTGAGTTTATTGCCGGCTCTTCTCGGCTAATGCAACCTTCCAAACCAATATTAGAGTCAGTTTATTCACAAGTGCCTGCGAAGGTCTATTTGAAAAGAACTCGACAAATTCCGGCGAAAGTGTTTCAATTAGCATTCTAAAGAAGCAAACATAAAATATAAGTTTTAAAATCTTTGCCTTTGTAAATTCTGACATTTTGCAATTATGGGACTAAGTGACCTATTTCCCTGTATTATCTGTGCAATGCAGTCCTAGAATCAACCTTTATATTCTCATTTTAACTGCTTGAGATTTTTTTTTTACATTTTTAAATTTTATATTAATTGTTACAACCACAGATGTGGGAATTAATGGAATAATAAGAAACTCGGTTATAAACCATCGGAAAACTGTTTTTAACTCTTTTCTTCCAAGTTTTCTAAAGGTACATAGGGTTCTTCAAAAAGTCTGTCAAGGGATTTTTGGAAGTTCAACGACGTATGAGTGACTTTTTACTATCAGGCGGGTCGTAAACTTGTTTACCTTAGTAGTATAATAAAAATAAAACTTTTGAAACGTCATAACTATACGGAATGAGACAGATGATTTTATTATAAAGCACAAGATTAATTAAGTCAGAACCACGTCGTATGTGTCGCTTCTTTTTATTCGCAGCTCTTTGACTGCACAAATAGTTTTTCCAGGACAAAAACAACATTCCAAATAAAAAAATGTGGACATAGTGAGAGCGAGGGCAACGCATTCAACTCTATGTTTGCACACGGACGATGCTCTGCTATTCATTAAAATGCATGAAGTGACGTCAGTGGTATAGAGTTGTTAAACAAGTACGGGGTTTAATTATACCCAGCGCTGTCGTTTCTCTGGGAGGCGTGGCATTTGACAGGTCTTGCATTTTAGATTTTGGAACGGTGCAGTTTTTCGCAGTGTGGTGTGTATAATTAGTGGCTTTGTAAAGCTGGAATTTCTTCTGGAGTCATAGACGACACGAGATTTGTAGCCCCATTTTAATAATATTCATATCCTGGGACATACCACACGGTTATCTGATCCCAAACTAAGTAGAGATTATACTATTTAAATCAGATTACTGATATAAATATCAATTCCAGTCTCAAGACAAGAAGACATACAAATAGGTAAGGTATATTATCAACCACGCCAACTGGCTAATCAAATATTTAGATAATTAATTAAAATATAGAAAGAGCAGGTGCCATCGCAGACTAATAAATACCTACTAATGACTTTTTTGTTCTTCTCATATCGGGGGGCACGGCAGTGCCCCCGCCAAGTCGAGCGCGAAGCAAACACTGCCGTACCATCCTTTACTGGAACCATTTCGCCGCATTTTCAGGCCCCTATTTGAGAACCTCTGGATAAGACCCGAACGCAGAAATTTTCGTCATCCAGTAAGCTATAATCACATACTTAAAATCCAAAATTTCAAGTCTGTAGGTCATTTAGTTCCGAAGTTAAGCGAAAGCAAAGTTTCGCATTTATGACACTCACTCACTCACTCACTCACTAATGATCATCAAAATAGAACTGGTACTTCCCATAAACTTAGAGAGCTGAAATTTGGTACAGAGTTAGGGATTAATGGCCGCATAAAGGGAAAACTATAAAAACTAGGATAATCGAAGATCTGGAGTACCTGGTGACCCTGATTAGAAAACACAAGAGCACAACCAAACTATTAGAGATCGACATACCGCCTTTACAAAAAATATTCAACTTGGTGGGCCGCTTCATTTTCTTCAAAAAGAAGTGAAATCCCACCAAAAATATTCTGTAAAAAAACTAGCCAAGTCTCGATGGAGCTGCTTGTTTATCTCTAAAAAGTAATGAAATCTAGACAAAGTCGTGCCAAGTCTAAGGTTCCTTACTGCGATTTCTTTATTATTATAGTTAATGTTGTGTGACTTGGCCGTTAAAGGGTACACAACGGTACAGGTGCTCCATGACACCATTGCACCAATCTGTACTTGTACCCACTAACGTATAAAGAATGTTCAGCGGCCAAGTCACACAACATTAACTATAATAATAAAGAAATCGCAGTAAGGAACCTTAAACTTGGCACGACTGTCTAGATTTCATTACTTTTTAGAGATAAACAAGCAGCTCCATCGAGACTTGGCTAGTTTTTTACAGAATGTTTTTGGTGGGATAGGTACTTCACTTTGCAGTTCATTAAAAAAATATGTATTTAAGATACGAAAGAAAGAAAGAAAAGACATTTATTCAAAAGTAACACAATACAATTACATACACATAGAAAGTAAGACGAAAAAGTACCAGAGATATAAAAAATATTGATAATTGTGTTGTTTGTCATCAGAAATGGACAGCGACTCAGTTATAAACTGTAAACCTAGTACAGGTAACGGGCTACAGAACTGAATTTCAGTCGCTGCCAAAGATAAGGAGTGTCTCATCTGTAATGTTTGAATCTCACATCTCTGACAGCTATGTCCCATAACATATGCTATGTCGGAATATGTAACAACTTGCAGTAAAAAGTTACGTCGTTTGAACAAAAAATTCTATGCCATTAAGACTTCAAATGCGCACAAGGATATTTCTTTTTATGACTGTTATGTGACTTCAACTTTATTGTCATCACAAATGTACTTTTGTAAAAAGAAGTTATGACACCTTATCTCATTTCACTTATCCTATATGGATGAGTAACTATGCTAATAATACAATTTTTGAATTGAAAACTTCTTTAGCGGCGTTGTGCACTTTTTGGGATGGGTAAAAAATGTTAAACTCGCGTCAGATGTCACGTGACGTGATAGAAAATTCGTAAGACGGAGGGAGAGTAGTTGCAAATTAGACTGTATTTATACTGGGGTTATGTTCAAATTCTTATAATATTCTCTAGCTAGCCGGAAGATAGGTACCATTTTTGTTCCCATTTTAAGTTAATAAAAAAATCTTATTCTAAAGTATTACATGTACATGTATCTTGAACTAGCTTTCCCTTGTATAAAAACACTATGTGAAAAATGTCTAGTTTCAAAAATGCACAACGTTAATATTCAAGTTTTCACTTCTGCCGGCACTCCCGGAGTGCAAACCGTTGTTTTTTTAATTATTTAATACGCATGTATTTAAGAGTTTCACCACAGTAAGTTATGATGTGGTCGAAAGTGGTAAGCACACAAAGCTTATAAGGAAAGAGGTCGAGTGTCGTTAGATTTTTAATTTGTTACATTATGTACAAAATAACGGAGGAACGTTTTAGTCCTTAAGCACAACATTCGCCAATTTAGTTCATGTTCATCTTGTCTCTGAAACTTTAACTAGATGCTTCAATCTTCATACAATAGGATAGGCACTTTTAGGTTCTATCCTCACTTTAACATTACTTTAACGTAGTGTTGTGTTCCTGCGCTGAGTAAGGTTGCCAGAGCTCTATCAGGAGGCGTTTTTCTGGCAGAGAGAGGACCAAAACGTTGTCCCTTTCGCTATGCACAGCGACTTCTCTAGAGCTCTTTTGAAACCCTTTTGTTTAGGCCAAAATACCTATAATAATATTTATAGTAGAAACCTACTCATATTGAGTATCATTGACGAGCCTCTGCTTCCCGATTCCTCTCCTTTTCCCACATCATATGTGTGAGCGAGAAAAGAACTTCGGGAATCTTCTACATACTTCGGTGACGCATCGCTGAACGCGTGTGTGTGAGTAAACGTAACGCGCGCGTCTCGCAATCCCGCAAGATTCAGTACGAAATATGCTACAGTTCGAAACGCATGTGAAATTTGTGATTTGTGAGGTGGTGGTGCTCATAATCATTGGATTGCCATAGGAGTTCCTGGTAAGTCCTTACCTTTATCCTGGGAGGCTCCTCGTTTTCCATATTGATATTTTAACGCAAAAACCCACCATTTTTTCTGGTACGCCTTCGAGCGGATTCATTTTGAGTCAGCCATTACAGTAATTTAATTTCATATCAAATCACGTATAATTTCCCGCTTTCTATAGGTTTTATGCCTCTAAATAGGTATATACCTCATAATACGCAAGTCTTATCTAATCTAACTAATATTATAAAGAGGAAAGATTTGATTGTTTGTTTGTTTGTTTGTTTGTTTGTTTGTTTGTTTGCATTGAATAGGCTCCGAAGTTACTGAACCGATTTGAAAAATTCTTTCACTGTTGGGAAGCTACACTATCCCCGGATGACATAGGCTATATTATATTTTCAAAAAAATTAGGGATCCTTACTAAAACTCCAATAATGTAACCCAAGGTGTAAAAAAATTACCTAAAATATTCTTTACATCGCGTGCGCTGCGAAAACTATTGATGATAGAATAAAATAATGTACTACGACTTTGTAGAACACATAATTATTTACAAAAAATGTCGCGACAGTATATGTCTAACTATTATAGTTATGCTACAAAAAGTGTTCTTTTATTTTAAAACATTAATTGAAATGACGCCGCTAGAAAAGGCTCTTTATTTGTATCTTGGTATTAATCCTTATCAAAATAAACTACTTCATATTCAAGACTGCTTCAATACCTTTGTAAAACTTTTTGAATTATTCAATTCGGACATTCCATTCGAAAGATATCACGAGTTTAAAAATGTAAGTATTAGAACAGTGTTTGTAAAAAAACTCCTCCGAAAAGGCTTGACTGATTCTTATGAAATTTTGTGTGTATATTCAGTAGGTTTGAGAATAGGACGTAAACTATTTTTTATACCGGTAGGGTAGGGTAGGGTAGGGTGGACCATTGAAGTCATCCATCCAGTGTTGGATGAGAGGCTGGAGCGAAGGCACGGCGCGTTGGCCTTCCGGTTGACGCAGATCCTCTCGGGACACGGTTGTTTCGGGAGGTATCTGTGTTGGATTGCCGGGAGGGAGCCGAGCGCCGAATGCCACCACTGTGACGGGTGCCTCGAGGAGGAGGCACATCATATGCTGGAGGTGTGGCCAGCCTGGGCAAGCGAGCGCAGCGAGCTCTGCGCCGAAGTCGGAGGGCGGCTTTTTTAAGCCACCTTCCCCCCAACATGGGCCCAAGGGTGGCGGACTCGGGGGAGTCTGCCGTCCATCAACACCGGGCCCGAGTAGTGGAGCGTGTGTTCCCGCACGCTACTCAGGAGGAAACGGCGGAGACAAGAGCTCCGGTCTCTGCCGTCGACGAAGAGGAGGCCTCCGATCAGGCCGTCGCTGCTGGATACGCGGACGAATGCTTCGGCGCCCCCGTATATCCAGCCGGCAGCGACAAGTAGGAACGCCGTGGGATTTTAGTCAGTAGGATTTCCCCACGAAAAAAAACAAAAAAAAAGGGTAGGGCAGAGCAGAGCAGGGTATGATAGGGTAGGTTAGGGTAGGGTAGGGCAGGGCAGGGCAGGGCAGGGCAGGGCAGGGTAGGGCAGGGTAGGGTAGGGTAGGGTAGGGTTGGGCAGGGTAGGGTAGGGTGAGTTAGCACCACAGGTTAGGGTAGTATATTATAAGTTAGTTACGACGGGCACGGGATGTAGATAAAGTTTGCTTTTTACGGAATTATCATTTATATATTCTAAAAGATTCAAAATTAGCAAGAAACAGTATTCGCGATACCGTGACCGGGTGGACCGAGGCGGGCGCGGGCGCGCAAATCTATAGACACCTCATTACGACATTGCACCCGTGCGAAGCCGGGGCGGGTCGCTAGTACCTCATAAATAGGTTTTAGACTATATAAATACGATATTTCGTACTCCCGCCATTTTTACCACGCCAATCGTGATAAAAAGTAGTTAGGTATTCAATACCGCCGCCGCTCCTCCATATTTTTAGGACTTAGATTTTATAGGTACCGATTCGTATCTTATTATACGAAATCATATGGTGTACTAATAACCGCAATACGTACTTACTATTTGTACTATTACTACGCATATAATTGCATTCTATGAGCCTTGTCTGTCGACTTGAAATAAACTTTCATACCTATATAGGTAGGTGCCTAAACTGTTGGATATACCTACCTACTTACCTACGTCATTTTACTTTAATTAGGTAATTTTGCAATTTATTATTACGCAATCTTTCACAATGGAAGCTATTGAAACTAAAATTAAAATATTGGAAGCTAAAAATGAAGCTATTTTTGAACAATTATCGTTCTTATATGATTCTTCTAAGAATATTTCCACGTCCGCGAGTGCAGACCTTCGTTCCTCAGAGACATTCATGGCGGACACTGAAATTATTAGTACAATTCGTCATGAATTTAGTGCCAATTTAGATACAATTAACGCGTTAAATATGCAACTTGATCCAGAATATAAGATTGATTATAAAAAAATGATTTCCTTTGATACAGTGTACACCCGAATAGAAAGGGTTCGTTCTCTTATCGTCAGTAAGACAAATACTACGTCGAATGAATAGATGTGTATATGTCCGCGCAGAATACTATTCCGTCCCAATATAAAGGTCGTATCAAACTACCACCAATTCAAATTCCGTCATTTGATGGAAAAATAGAAAATTGGCCCGTCTTCTTTGAATCTTTTAAATCTAATATACATTCAAATCCTGATCTTTCGAATTCTCAAAGAGTACAATATCTTGTAGGTAAATTAACAGGAAATGCTTTAAAAATCACGGCAGGTATTATACCGTCCGGTGATAATTATAATTCTATTTGGGACAGCTTAGTTCAAAAATATCAAGATAAAAGAGCATTAGGCTCACACTACATGTCTAATTTATTCAATATTAAACCCGCATTAAATAATTCCGCGTCTTTAAATACGTTCATTGAAACTTTCCACGCTTCTGTATCTGCTTTGGAACAGTTAGGTATTGAAGATATGAAAGATTTTATCTTACTTTCTTTAGCTTTAAAGAAGTTAGATCCCGCAACCGCTAATTCCTTTGAAATGTTTATGAGGAATAAAGAAATTCCTTCTTATAAGGATTTTGTTGATTTTATTAAATCGCAAGTAAAAATATTAGACCGCACTTCTACGCCAATTGCTGGCTCCGCGCGAACCGCCCCAGTCGGTAGCAACCTTAATAATCCGCCCGCTTCTCGTTCTCAACCGCGTAATTCACATACAGTCCACCATGCTTTCCTTGCACGCGATAATAATAATAAAAGCACTTGCTTATTTTGTAATAAATCTGATCACTATCAGATTTTTAATTGTTCATCTTTTAAAGCACTTAATACTAAAGATCGTTTAGATTTTGTTAAATCTAAAAAAGGCTGTGTAAACTGCCTCAGCCTTACGCATACTGCTTCTCAGTGTAAGTCGTCGTATAGTTGTAAAACTTGTAATAAACACCATCATTCTCTTTTGCATTTGGATAGTAATTCACAATCGCAACAAATAGTTTCCGACTCGCGTCCCTCTCACTCGACGCGTCTTGATAATAGCGATAACCGCATCGCGCAGCTTTGCGCGCAGCCGTCCGCCGCCGCCCGCGCCGCGCCGCGACCGCTCCCGTGCGCAGCCTCGCCCGCGCATCCGACCGCGTCTCTTTCTAACGCTACGGACGCTCCTCAACCG
Source organism: Polyploca ridens (assembly GCA_951394255.1). NCBI lineage: Eukaryota > Metazoa > Arthropoda > Insecta > Lepidoptera > Drepanidae > Polyploca > Polyploca ridens. The sequence goes on from OX596267.1 coordinate 2,858,757, forward strand.
GTGTCGCTATGCACCCGAGCGCGAGTTGATAAGAATAATGATAACGAACGCGATTCTTTTAATAAATTAAATCCTTCCCATACTACTGTACTTTTATCAACCGCTCAAGTTTATGCGTCTAATAAGGACAATAAATATATTTCAGTTAGATGTTTAATAGATAACGCGTCTCAAAACAACATAATTACAACTGCCTGTTGTAAACAACTAAATTTAAATATAATACCGCTTAGCAATTCTTTTATAAATGGTGTAGGATCCACTTCGCGTCCTATTCACGGCTACGTTCAATTTAAAATAACCGCGAAAAATAAAAAATATTTTTATAATATTACCGCTCTTGTCGTTGATTGCATTACTGACAGGTTACCGACTGAATATGTTGAGACTTCTATAGTGCAACATTTAGGTAACTTACCGCTCGCTGACCCTCTGTGGCACATCCCCGGAGAGGTCGAAGTAGTTCTCGGGGCACAATTGTTCCCATTTTTATTGTTAGGTCAAAAAATTATTGCACCTCCCGCTCCTTCTGCCCTTGAAACCGTGTTCGGTTATATTCTTATGGGCGACGTTTCCGCTAACTCTAATATTAATAAAAATGCATCCACTTATTTTAATACCGCGACTTTTTTCATTTCTGGTCCCAATGACCTTACTATTTCTTTAGATGATTCCCTACTTAAGTTTTGGGAGCTCGAAGAAATTCCCGCGCAAAAATTTATGAGCTCGGCCGAAAAGGAGTGTGAACAGCTGTTCTCTCGTAACTTCTCACGGGACTCCGCAGGCAGATATTGCACCGCGTTACCTTTTCGTGAGGATCCTGACATGTTAGGTGATTCCCGTTCCGTTGCTCACCGCCGTTTACTTGCTTTGGAGCGTACCAAGCTACGCGATCCACAGCTACGCGCTAGTTATAATGAGACTTATAGTGCTCGAACCGCTATTGATAACATATTCGCATTCTCCGATTCTAAAATTACTCTGTCATGGATACATTCATCTCCACATAGATGGAATGTTTTCGTTAGTAACCGCATTGCTAAATGTCAAGAAAATCTTGACCCAAAACATTTCTACCACGTTAGTGGTATAGAAAATCCTAGCGACTGTCTCTCTAGAGGTATTTTACCTGAGCAGCTAGTGTCACATCACTTATGGTGGCACGGCCCGAAATGGTTAAAAGATCCAGTTTCAGAATGGCCTATCACTCCATTTAGTCCCGAATGCTGTGAGGACCTACCTGAATTTAATAGTAAAACGCTTGTTACTTGTACCGCGTCAGCTTCTGTTGAGCCTAATTTAATTTACGAGCTTGCTCTGAAATACTCATCATGGAATAAAATATTACGTATAATAGTATACATACTTAGATTTTCTCGCATAATTTCTCGTGATCAAGGTCACAGCCGCATCACAGCTTCTGAGCTAAATAAAGCTGAAGTATATTTAATACGCTCTGTACAACAAGTTCATTTTCAAAATTTATTTAATAATATTCAAAAAGTTAAATTATCTTCCCCTCTTAAAAAACTTGACCTCTTTATAGATCAAGATAAAATTATTAGAATTGGAGGTAGACTTTCAAATGCAAATCTTCCGTATGAAGCTCAGCATCCCGCTCTTTTACCTAAACATGACCACGTTACTCATCTTATTATAGACTATTTTCACCGTGCTCATTGCCATACTAGTGTCAATCTTCTGAGCTCACTGTTGCGCCAGAAATATTGGATACTGTCTGCTAGAAGTGTCATTAGACACAGAGTACATTCATGTAACTTTTGTTTTAAAAATTCCCCTTCATTTCTCAGCCCAAAAATGGCTGATTTACCCTCTTGCCGCGTTCAGGAGACCAAAGCGTTTGTGCATACGGGCGTTGACTATGCTGGACCCATTAAAGTAACATTATGTAGACGCAGAGGTCAAAAGAGCCAAAAGGCATATATTTGTTTGTTTATATGCTTAGTAACCAAAGCTGTACACATCGAATTGGCAACTGATGTGTCATCAGATACTTTTATTTCCGCTTTTAAGCGATTCATTTCCCGTCGAGGACCTGTTTCTTTTCTTTACTCCGATAACGGAACTAACTTTGTCGGAGCTAAAGCTCAATTACAAGAACTACTTACCGATCAGTACCGCATTGAATGGAAAATGATTCCACCCCGCGCCCCACATTTCGGAGGATTGTGGGAATCTAATATAAAATCGATTAAAACTCATTTATACCGTGTTATCGGTTCGCAGCTCCTCACATATGAAGAGCTCCTCACTGTTCTTACCCAAATTGAAACAGTCTTAAATTCTAGACCGCTTTGCATTTTATCTGAGGATCCCTACCCGGAGCCTCTTACTCCCGCTCACTTTATAATGGCTTCACCATTGACTTCATTGCCGCTTCAGAATGTGTCCGAGGAAACCATATCTTTACGTTGTCGGAAACAATTATTAGATCAGATGGTGTGTAGCTATTGGAAAAGATGGCGTATAGAATATTTACATAATCTTCAAGTTAGACAGAAATGGCTCATTGATAAAAATAACATTAAGATTGGTACTGTGGTTCTTATACATCAAGATGATATTCCCCCTTTACGTTGGCCGTTGGGCATAATATCACAAGTTTATCCTGGCAAGGATGGAAATATCCGCGTCGCTTTAGTAAAAACTTCAAATGGATCATTCAAAAGACCCATTGTCAAGTTATGTCCATTACCCTCACAATAAAAATTAATCATACCGCATCTTATATTCAGTACTTTAGTAATTATTATAATCTGTAATTAGTTCTTATAATTAATTATTTTTTCTTTCTTTTGAGAACACTACGTATTCTCAAGGCGGCGGAGGATGTTTAGGCCAAAATACCTATAATAATATTTATAGTAGAAACCTACTCATATTGAGTATCAATGACGAGCCTCTGCTTCCCGATTCCTCTCCTTTTCCCACATCATATGTGTGAGCGAGAAAAGAACTTCGGGAATCTTCTACATACTTCGGTGACGCATCGCTGAACGCGTGTGTGTGAGTAAACGTAACGCGCGCGTCTCGCAATCCCGCAAGATTCAGTACGAAATATGCTACAGTTCGAAACGCATGTGAAATTTGTGATTTGTGAGGTGGTGGTGCTCATAATCATTGGATTGCCATAGGAGTTCCTGGTAAGTCCTTACCTTTATCCTGGGAGGCTCCTCGTTTTCCATATTGATATTTTAACGCAAAAACCCACCACCTTTCTTGATATGAAGACTTTTGTAAAATTGGCAACGAGCTGGTCTTACCAGCATCTATAGGGTACGGTATTCATGCCACCATCAAGCAGGTGGTATGCTTGCACCGTCCCTTAAAGTGCTTCATCATTTCAGCATGGATGTCCACTGCTGAACATAGGCCTCCCCCATTGACATCTACTTCGAAGGGTTTTGGGCCTCTTGCATCCAGCGGTGCCAGGCAACTCTGACCAGGTCGTCGGTCCACCTGGTGGGAGGGCGTCCCGCTCGGCACTTTCCAGTACATGTTCGCCACTCGAGAACCTTTCTTCCCAGGCGGAGATTAAAGTGCTTATAACTCAAGAACTTACTACACGGATTATCGTGACTGCTTTAGGCGTTGTATAAATGCTCTATGCAAAGAACCGAGCAATGAGAGTATTAAGTAAAGCAAGTCATGGGCAAGGTGGCAAACTAAAGCAAGTTTATTATAAGTTTAAATTCAAAGTAAGTAAAAAGGTCACAATTACCGTTAGTACTAAGAATTCTTTGATGTTCTTACTCACTTTGCAAAGCTATTTTATAGTAATTAACTACAAATTTGTGCTTAGTTTAAAACTAACTCATCGAATAAATCGAGAAGTTTAATTTGAATTTGATACTTGTGTTGCGTGCTAAAAAGTATAGTTTTTTATAATGAATATTTTAAAATCAAGTGCTTTTTATAAGCTTGCATTTTACAGGCAATGTTTGTATGAACATCAATGAAATGAAATTAATTTATTTGCGAGAATAAGGGTAATACTAATACAAAATAGCGGTGTTAAAAATTAAAGAGTTCCAAACTTACTGTACCAATCTGTGCGGTGTGCAAATGTAATGTATTTAAGTTCGTGTCTACTCTTGCAAGTCGATTTTAATCCACTTCCAGTCGGATTGACTTGATATTTACTAATACATTAGTATATTGGATAACAATATTGTGAATCTATGAAATAAATAAATAAACAATACAAGTACAGTCATCAAAAAGTACAGTCACCAAAAAAAGCTTGTATTACAAATGTTTTTTTTAACAAAAACTTACATACTTATTTATTTTTATTTTCGGTAAACAAGCATCCCACCAAAAACATTTTCATGTAAAATGTTGCTAAGACGAGACCACATGACTCGCACTGTCAAAAAGTTATCAAATCTCATGTAGAGCCAAGCTTATAACTTTTTAGATTGTTAATAATAGTTTAACATTACTCCAACATAACACAGGTAACTATACAAACATATTCTAACAACCTAAATGATAAATGCTTCACATTTTTCATATCAATTCTTCGCCATATTTCCTCGAGTCGCGCCCTCTTTGACATTGACGTATTAGAACCATATATTTCTGTAACACCTTATATATTTAACGTTAATCGAATATAAAGCCTTTTTATTGATACCACGTGTATTATGCCGAAAAAATTGGCCCGGCGGTGTTCGTCAATTTATCATTCAGGGGTATTTACTTAGTCTGCGTTGTACGAATTTGATTGTTATGTTTGAGTTATTAGGGTCGATAAAAAACGTATTTGTAGGGTGTTTTTGGGTTGAATTTGGAATGCGTATGTTTAACATAAATCTAAAATAATTTGGAACTAGTATTTTAATGAGCCTCTCAGAAAAAAGGAATCCAAATTCTTTTTTGTAGTGAAAACTTCTTTAGCGGCGTTGTGCACTTTTTGGGTTGGGTAAAAAATGTTAAACTCGCGTCAGATGTCACGTGACCCTGATCGAAAATTCGTAAGACGGAGGGAGATTAGTTGCAAATTAGACTGTATTTTTACTGAGGTTATATTCAAATTCTTATAATATTCTCTAGCTATAATTTAATAAAAAATCTTATTCAAAAGTATTATATGTACACGTATCCTGAACTAGCTTTCCCTTGTATAAAAACATTATGTGAAAAATGTCTAGTTTCAAAAATGCACAACGTTAATATTCAAGTTTTCACTTCTGCCGGCACTCCCGGAGTGTAACCCGTTGCTTTTTTTTATTATGGATAGAAAAACTTACTCTACTTAGTATCCTACTAAGATGAACGCTGTCCCTTCATATATTATATCTATATCGTTCCATGTCACCCAGAATTCTCAACTCTATTCCAACCACGTGACGTTCATTATTGCCTCTAACCCATCTCTTATAACAAGACGCATATAACCCGCTATCAACTGTCGTCAAAGGGCCCCTTTCATCAGCTATCGGGGCCTTTGATGCGGGGCCCATTAATTATTTAACTAATTAATACCCAACTATCTAGCTTTCACTACGTCCGCGTGCTACATACCTTAATTTAATTAACCACTATAATTTTAGATGTAGGTTGTGAGGAGAGAATTTCAACAATTTGTGCATAATTTTACTAACCAGTTTCTGCCTCACGGCTTTACCTGCCATTCCCTATTTAACCCTTAAGTATTTCTAAACATCCCTTTCTTAGTGGTAAAAAACAAACAAACTCACTATCGCATTTATAATATTACAAGCTATCCCCCGCGGTTGAACCCGCGTTCCTGGGATAAAAAGTAGCATATATCCTTCTCCATACCATAGGCTATCTGCATGCCAAATTTCATGATGATCCGATGAGTAGTTGAGGCGTGAAGGCGTAATAAACAAACAAACTCACTTTCGCATTTATAATATTACAAGATTTTATTTAACTTGCAATGTATGTATGTTTGTTTGTTCGGGTGGAATCTTGCAAGTCGCATTTCACCCACTTCCAGTGGTCGGATTGACTTGATATTTGGTATACATTAGTGTATTGCATGACAATGCAAGTACAACTTACAACTGACTCACTAAAGGCGTCGGCTGAAAATCAGCGCTGCTGACAGTAGTCAGTAGCACCATGCTGAGCTGCGCCTTTTTGACGGCCCAGACCTACTGGTTGTTTTTTAAATCAAATATTGTTAACTATATTAAGTTTTAATGTGTTCGTCAAATAAATATGTTTCTTCTTCTTCTTCTTCTTCTACAAGTCAACAAAAAGTACAGTCCCCAAAAAAAGCTTTTATTAAAAATGAAATTTTTAACAAAAACTTATTAGTTAGGATAGGATAGTAAAGATACAAGCAGTGCAAAAAGTAATACCACTACGACACGATAGTGAAACAAAAGCGAATCCAAGAAATCAACACGAAAAAGAAAACCAACACTTTTAAAAGATAGAATAAAACTGACTGCTGACAACTCTTCAAGCCCCAAGCAAATCGTCCTGAACAATCGTCCAAAGACTTTAACTAAAAATACTCATTTATTCTCAGGAAAGAAACTAAGCAACAAATAAAGAAGACGTTTTGTTTACAACACTGCTTGTAAACGCATTGGTCTGTACAAATTTTAATGAGTCTACCACTACAACCGTTCCATCGTTTTTATTCACATTTTTTTCATCCGCAATATAATCTCGTCTCAAGCTAGGGGTGTGCCGATCAGGATATACCATAATATTTAGTAATAATATTTTACAGATTTTTGTTTTAAGCGCCACAATGCTCTAACCTATAGCATATAGTAGCAGAGGACTTGAGTAGATTCCTAATCTAGGGTAATCTTAATTAGGTAATAGGTAACAGCCCATATGCATTTGTGTGCCAAAAAGACACAAATAAATTGCAATACCTTCTTTTCTTAGCTTCGTCTTAGTTAGCTTCACTTCATTAACTGTGGATTTCACAAACCAGCTCAAAATGTACCTACGTTTATTTGTTGTTGTGTATACGTACTTTAACTGTTGTATTCACACATCAATCTGGCTGATACTGAGCTGTGAGATTAAAATATGTCCATCGTATCGTGACTTGATGTTGATTCTTGGTGGCGACATCTACAAAACAGTAACTTATCGATTTTTTGGCTGATCGATGACGTGGTTGTGATGCGCCGGTAACGTGATCGATATGGTGCAAGCTCTAAGTTGCAAGGAAATTAGTTGAATTCGTTTCAGATACTTTAGATTGATCATTAGGGAAACGGACTTCTATATGACTATCACTCATTCGTAGTTAACATTGAATCGATTATTAAATTTTATAACTTACTTTTGTAGTATCAATATATCTTTACAGATCTCTTATTGAATTGAAATTGAACTTTTGATTATTATCTTTCATAACTTAAGTTTTTTCTATTCCTTATATCAAATTTTAATTACTTCATCAACAGCGCAATGAAAATCTTGTTTTTTTTGTAGGCAACCCTATTTGAATCCGTGCGAAATAGGGATGCGAGCGGAATTATTGCAATATTTTGGCTGTGAAGCGCTCTTACTTTGAACTGGCTTGTTTTTAAACGATACACCGGAAAATATTACTTTTTATATTCAGCAATATCTAGTACATTGTAACAGAGGTAGAGCATAGCGTTATTTCACTCAGAGCAGCTCGGCTGGGGAAGTACCTCCACCTTACGCCAGTGGTCCTCGTGGAGGGGTCGTGTTTTATAATGCGTGAGTGATGCCTCGTGTATTACATGCATCCATACTTTGGCTGCAGAAAATGCTTACCACCAGAAAAAAATGCACTAGACTAATATTAAACACCTTTCATCTAATTTTTAGAAACATTGTTGAAATAAGAGAGCAGATATAACTAGTCTTTGCCCGTTTTAATTTACGGGTAAAGAGACTTGAACAATTTTACTGGTCACTATATTCACAATTAAATCATGCAATTGTTCTAATTGGTGAGATCTTTGTTCATATACTTTTTTTACTAGTTAAGTTTATAAATCAGCAACATTATAATACTAGGGTGGTAAGCAGTTTATTACAAACGAGTTGGTGTTCATAAGCCCAAACCCTTGGTGCGGATTTACCATCACCACGAGTATGTAATGTAAACAGAGGTACAGTTACTAGTACGTAGCCAATATACACAAAACTGACTTACGAAATAAAACACAAATCATTGAAAAGCTCTACAATATCCCTCTCAAAATTGAAACTGCAAACTTAATCCCAAATTAATTTCGTGGCGTAATTAAAACTTTGAACTCGCAAAATTGAAACGCTGTCATTGTGCCGGACGGGCGCTATGTAAATTATTTTATTAATACATTCCAGATTTCTGTACTTACCTGACTGGCCTACGGAGAAATGGTTAAGTATGCTTTTGATAATAAAGCAAAATTAAGATTGTAGAGAGATGGAACATATTTTACTGCTGAAACTGCTTTTCTTAGCTAATGATTGTTAATTTGTAACCGTCTCTCACTTCCCAGAAACTTTGCCGAGCTGCAATGTAAATTATCAAATACCTATCTTAACAGCAGAAATTCAATCGGTATCGGTGATTATGAAATTATTTATGACACAATAAAAAAATCAAATAAATAGATCCAGACACAAGCTATAGCTCGCAGTTGGGACGCGGGTCCTATGAATACAAAAAAAAACAGGAACTCCTATAATTTAAAGCTCTGATCAAACCGACGCGTCCAGCTGGCATCGACGTGCGACGTTGGCGTGTTAAATACGTACATTAATCACTTAAGGTGAAAAGAAGAAGTAATTTAGCTGCCAGGTACATACCTAGCAGCTACATTACTTCTTCTTTTCAACGGACACAAGACTTTGCTTCCTCTTTCTTTATGCAAGGAGTGGGATTACACATTCAGGGTCTATATTTCCTGACCTATGTCTACAAGGCCAAAGAGAATAGCGTTTTTTTGGAAAGCGTGCTGCATCTTCGGCCTCATAAACGTAAGCCCGATATAAAAAGTTTAACATATAAAGTGAACTTACCAATATTCAGAGCCGATATAGAAGCAAATATAATCAGCGCTTTTCCAACCATTTTGGACGCTCCTGTAACAAGCAGACAAATTATTAAATTTTCATATCTTGAAATAACTACCTACGCCATAAGCCCTAAAGAGGAAGGTTGTGAACCGAAATCCAACAATTAACTAAACCTTTCAGTGCAGTAAAACATCTTGAGGAAACCATAGCATGGTGTAAGAGTACTTTGTAGTACTCCTTCCCTCCTCTTCCTCTCTCTTTCCATCTCCTCCTTAAAAAAATCTATCGCCAGGGAATATTTTTATGGATGTTCCTATTTGTAGCTGCATTTGAGTGCCAGTTTTTTCCTTCAAAGCATTGCTTGCTTACCACATTATCAATCACTACGATGAGACTGCACAAAAAATAATTTAAAAACTTAAGAATCTCGCTTCTAAAAGCACTGTACTAAAGCTCAAACAAATATTGTTTCCGAGATTAAAAGTAGCCTACAATAGCTTATTTAATGAGTAAGGCCATTAGATATAGTAAGTTAGTTAGTTTGATATAAGAGAAGCTAATCATCATCATCATCATCATCCACCTGCCCTATTCCCAATGACTTGTTGTCGGCGCAATATGTACGTTCCTTCCATTCGTCTCTTCTATCAGTCATAGCAGCATTCACTTATTTCTTACCTATATCATCTTTCACACAATCCAGCCATTTCTTTTTCGGTCTTCCTTTTTATAAGAGAAGATAATTTGCATTCACCAAATGACCACCCAAATGATGATTAAAAATTCATCACCATCACTGTACGCATTTTAAAAAGATCATTCACAGCAAGTCTACAAAAGTTTAATATGCTAATGGAAATTGTAAAATTATTAACAATATCGTATTCATTTTATATGGATTGGATTAATATTTGGATAACCCTGCTCAGAGCTTTCGATACACCGGTGTTAATCTTATTATGTTTTCACCTCAAAATATTTAAAATACAGACTCGTTTTTAGCAATAACATTTTAACCGATACATTCCTTTGTAATCAATATGGTACGTTTTTCAGTGTTCATTTAAAAGAGTACAATTTTCAATAACTAGCAAAAAAGTTATGATGGTAATTTTTTTTTTTAAATAACAACCTTTTTTTAGTTTCTCCTGTCCCGGTATCTGTGTATATAATCAAATCTTATTAGTTAAATTTGACCCACTTCACCCCGGTTTCCGATTGAGTTGAAATTTTGCATGTTTAACGTAAATCGGATAACAATGCAAAAATATTACGACAGGGATCTGATCTGATGATGGAGCCTAAAAAAACCTTATTTTTCTTTCTTGCTGGAGTCTTCTCAGTTTAAGTGTATTCCGAACCGGTGGTAGATTCAACTGTATGTACCAACTCAACTTCCATAAGTGCCTTACCAGGACCTAAACTGAATAAATGACTTTTTGATTTGATTTCGATAATTTTGTTTTTTTTTTACTATTGATACGATTTTCTTTGATGTATTGTGATGTCAATGTTTCATCCTAGTATTAAATGTAAATCCAGCATGTCTTCTCTAACTTAAGGTAAACAAACATTTTCAAAATACCTTAAGGCTTTTTCAAGGCTTGAAAAAGTTTAAGGGAAATATGTTAAGACGCCTTAAGTTGTACTTCGCACACACTTAAGTGGCAGCTTTGAGACGAGATGGGACATCACGGTAAGTCGCTTCCAACACTTGATGTAACTTGACTTAATGGTGAAAACTTTTTACTTTGTGGATATAATGCTATGGAGAAAAATCTGTAGGTCTTTCTTGAAGGTTTTATTTTTCCAAAAGGCTTTTGTAAATATAGCTACGGTCGATAAAACTGATGGTCAACAATTTCTTTGGGTTATAGTCTCGATAGATGAGTATAAATTTAGCAAGTGTGTGTCAAACAAGGGCAGTGTACGGTTTCGTAGTCATTACAATGTGGTTACAGTCTTATTATGTGTACAGTGTGTGGGTACAGGCTTTGTTACATCCTAACTATATCCCAATCCCAATTCTAATCCTCAACGGATCATTATGAAATTTGGCATGCATATAATCCCGGGATAAAAAGTAGCCTATGTCCTTCTCATACCGTAGGCTACTTTTTATCCCGGGAACGCGGGTGAAACCGCGGAGGACAGCTAGTATCCTTATAAATACACTTTATTACATAAATACCCAACTAATATGGCTTACCGATGTACCTGCACAGAAGATACATTTTCAAAGCGCGGGATACGCTATTGGTCGGCAGCTGCCGCCATGTTAGCACGCGTCTTGCGGAGGGGCCTCACGCGCGAGTGAGACGGAACTGACAGCTGCAGTGTATTATGAACCTTATATGTAGTAGTGATCTAAGATTGATTGTAAGTTTTAACAAGGTTTTAAGCATTATTTCGTTAATCTTTGGGGCCATACTTCCTTTTCTGTGCGAACGAAGATTCCCGATGCGCCACATCAGTTGGGTACTATACTGTACCTGTGTTAATGTTTTAAAAGTAACAGTTTTGCTGGTAGGATAAGTAGGATGACTTTAGAACAGTTCTAAGCGCATCGTAACCTATTTCCCAATTTCTGTAAGTTCAAATTATTGGCCAAACATTTGAGTAGAAACCTTAGTATGGTCGTCGCCAACAGAGCCAATATCAAGGTTTATGGCCAACCCCGCTGTTACTCCAAATAAAACATAACGTTACATCGGGCTATAAGTTTTTGGAGCATAAATATGACCAGTATCATTTGGTCCGTCCCTTCAAAGCATTCTCTAAGTATTCTGCCGCAGTAAAACAGTAGGTCAGGTCAAGTTAGACTGGTAGGTTAATAGTGTTTTTCTTGCCATAGTTTTGATCATAACACTGAGCAATTTCGCGTTGCGTTTGTACTTGAAGTCATTTTAGGTATATTACAGCATAAAATACATTTTAAATGTTTTGATGATTGCTGATTTTCGGATTTGTGTGAGAATCTAAAATAAACCTTGTTTCATTGGTCCAGGTTACAAATTCATTTTGAAAACATCTCTTTTGATTAACTCATGTTTCAGATATTGTAGGTCTAAATTATCTCTCGACTACTTTTATTATACGTGAAGCTATCATAAACTCATGATGTTGAGTCCAAGTTATAAGATAACGTTCAATTAATTTGGCCTCAACAATTTTTTTACGGTTAGGACTCCCAAAAGGCTTGAATCGCTCTGCCTATTAATCCTGTCACACAACATCCTAACTAATATTATAAATGCAAAAGTGAGTTTGTTTGTTTGTTATGCCTTCACGCCTCAACTACTCAACGGATCATCATAAAATTAGGCATGTAAGGACAAGGACATAGGCTACTTTTTATCTCGGAAACGCGGGTGAAACCGCGGGGGACAGCTAGTAATTAATATTATCCTATTTAAATTATCCATACAATGTATGAGTTTTGTATTTAATTGTGTACTCTTGGGAAAATCATTTTTGTCTTTCTTTTTATTTCAGGAATTAACAAATCATCATATTTTTAAGGTCGGCAATTTGCGAGTGTATCCCCTGGTGTTGCAAACGTCCATAGACTGCGGTAAACTCTTACTAACAGGCAGGCCGTATGCTAATTTGCTAACTTTAAAAGTTAAAAAATAAAACTACTCACTCTGCGTGCAGTTCCACAAACTACTTCTGTAGCAGCATCGAACTGTTAATTACCATCCACTTATAACTTAGACCAAAAACGTCACATACAACTGGGTATCACATAAAACTATGTCATCTTATAAAACATAAAACGAGATGGTGGCTTATATGACCCCGGGTCAAAAGTGGGGCTGATTTTATGGGTGAGTACTTATATTTTCATGTCCGCTATGAAATTTGCTCTTTATTTCGTGTGCCGGTTTGATGGAGGAATTTTATTAATGTGACGTTTACACACTTGTTTGTGACTTTATGGTAAATGTCTAACCGCTTGTGTTATAGTTTGACTAGCTTCAGTCCTGCGGTTTCATCCGCATTCCCGAAAAAGTATAGCCTTCCGCGATAAATAGACTATCCAACACTGAAAGAATTTTTCAAATCGAACCTGTAGTTCCTGAGATTAGCGCGTTCAAACAAACAAACTCTTCAGCTTTATAATATTACTAGCTGTTCCACGCGGTTTCACTCGTGTTCTCGGGATATAAATCCCTATAACACTCGGGGATAATGTAGCTTCCTATTAGTGAAAGAATTTTTCGAATCCGACTGGTAGTTCCAGAGATTAGCCCGTTTAAACAAACAAACAAACAAAAAAACTCTTCCGCTTTATCATAGTAGTATAGATTATTATATTATAAGCAATCACCGGTGAGGACGAAATCGCCTAGGGGTAGTTCAAGGTGAGCAAAACGCTCACCTTGAACTACCCCTAGGCGATTTCGTCGGAAGGCCCGCGACACTGATTCATCACTACATTTCACTAAAGGACTTAAAATTCTCATCAATGAAATTTGGATGTGATGTACTAAGATCACGATCTACATTTTCCAGGATGATAAGGTCGAAGATTTAGTGGGTGAAGGTGAAGTTGAAAATAATCCTTATATGACAATTATATAAACAGTTCCGTTCTTTTAAGGAAAAGGTGCAGCTTTATGTAATGCGTATGCAAACAATGAAGCAAATTGAAATGTGCTACGAAATAATAAATTCTTTGTTAAAAATGTCATTTTTAATACAAGCTTTTTTTGAGTGTCTGTACTGTTTATTGACTGTACTTGCATTGTCATCCAATACACTAATGTGTACCAAATATCAGGTTAAGGGTAGTATGTAGGCTAGATCGCGCGCCAAAACCAGCATTCATTTGTTACTTTGCAGTTGTGTTACAGGCACGCACACATGCATCAAATCCAAACTTGACGTTGCGTCAAGTTAGGTACGTACCGCATAACGTGGTACCAGCCGATAAAATTCCAATATTATTTAAGTAACATTATATTTAATTTTCTATTTAAATACCTTTTCTAGTGGCTTATTTAAATAAGCGCAACCAAAGTTTACATAATTATTATGCAGAATGGATTCACTACTTATAAGCAAAGGAAATTCAGTGCTATGCCTTATATTAGTACTTTGGGGGTACTTACGTTAACGTTTTTTGAAGAAGTAGGTACTAATCCATAGTAATTCTGTTTGTTTAATAAGTAATAATAATAAATAGTAATAAGTTTAGTCATAAATAATAATTAAATTAAATAAACATCCTGGAACATTCCTCACACACGGTCATCTTATCCCAAACTAAGCTGAGCTTGTACTATGGAAACCTTTTTGTTTGTAAATTCATAATTACACCCAGACTCAGGACATACAGACATGTTCATGCACACAAATGCATATCCTGGGTGGGAATCAAACCCACGACCTGCACCGCTATAGGTGGAATCATAATCAACTGCACCCACTGGCCCATTTGTTTGTTACGCTTTCACGCCTAAACCACTGAACCCATCGCATTGAGATTTGGCAATCAGATACCTATGGTATAGAGAAGGGTATAGGCTACTTTTATCAAGAGAACGCTGGTGAATCCACGGGGTACAACTAGTATCATATAAAAAGGTAAAGTTTGTAAGTTGCATGTACGAGGCTTTGAAATTACTAATCCGATTCTGAACATTCTTTCACTAATAAGATAAGATAAATATGCTTTATTTGTAAGGGTAGTATGTAGGCTAGATCGCGCGCCAAAACCAGCATTCATTTGTTACTTTGCAGTTGTGTTACAGGCACGCACACATGCATCAACGAAGACGAAACAATACAAAAAAGAAGAAGTGATACAAAATAAGCGGTCTTATCGCTTAAGCGATTTTTTTAGACAACCTTTGGGTAACAGGATATATGAAAATATGGAAGGTTTAACACATAAGAATACACTTTCATAACGTAAAAATAACAGCTCTAGAAAAATACAAAGAAAGGCAGGAAATGAGGAAGTTTATAGCGTGTGATAGCGTGAAATAACAAGAGATTTAAAAGAGTCTAACGTCGGGGCCCGTCTTATAGTCTGAGGGAGAGAGTTTCAGAGACGTACAGCTTGGATAGTAAAAGATTGGGAATAAGAGTGAGAAGTGTGACTGGGAGTTTGGAAGTTAAGTTCCATGGGACTATGAAGAAGATGATGTTGAGGTGTAGTACTCGAAGCGTTCCTTGAGATAGCGAGGGGCTTTAGGATTAAATAAAACAATGCATAAGAGTGGCAATTTGTGTGTATTCCGCCGAAGGCGGATAGGAAGCCACTTGAGTTGTAATAGGAAGCTACATTATCCTCAAATGCTATAGGCTAATTTTCAATATATTTGCAATATAAATATCTTGTAGTACAGTGCCTAATTAAGCCAGTGCGAGGCCCTTAGCAATTGTTATCAAGGACCTTCGGCTCAGGTTTTCTACTTTAATGGTTTATGTGCGGATCTAGCTTTCAGATTAAAAGAGATGGTTGTACAGAGACGTTTCACGACTTCATTACTCTTTTAAAAGATTTGGAAGCCATTCTATATTATGTTATTTTGTTTTATTATTATGTTATTTTTATATTATTATACTATTGGCCATGCAGCGGTTCTATCCCTTACTTTGTATAATTATTAGTATGAACGCAGGCCATTTAACGTGGGCCGTAGCCATTTATCCTGCAATGGCCAATTCAGTACTGGATACTTCATAATTAGCTAACGAACATTTGTTAAATTCGGTATAGCGGCGACTGATAGGGAGTTCTGGGAGCACCCCCGCAACCCGCTACGACTCGTTCGATGATTTTTTAGTATTTCATATGCAATTATTCCGCAGGGTTTCAAAACAGCAGCTATCCGCAGGGTAAAACAAAGTTAAACTGTCGCTTCGGAAATGCCCTGTATAAGGAGAAGAAGCGACGCAACAAACTGCTCACGGGCCCAATTTGTTTATTGTCGTAATATTACAATTAAATAATTACTTCACTGCACTTAACACATGTATAGTCTTAAATAATTATAGGCATCAGAACCGGGTCTAACAATTATTGCACTGAGATGTGTACAGCTCGAGCACTTGTGATAAACTAACTGATAAACAATGAGGCTCAACACTAATTCAACCAGGACAAAATGCTCATCCATGATCAGATTAAAATCATGGAACTTCATACACCCAGCACACAGCAGGATAGGAAACCAAAAAAAATACTTTCGAGAACACAAAAAGATATGTCATCCTGGATGTTTCTCATCCCATTAACCAAGATACTTAAGTTTTCAATCACACATCTGATAGAATACAGTCCCATATATTATGGCCATGTTACGGCCCTACAGTACACCAAAATCCAAACCCAGAACACAGATATTTACTTTAAAAATCAATCGGCGCATGATATAGAATATTTTGACTACTATAATATACAAATTTTACCTTCAAATAAAATTTTTATTATGTTTCCTAAGACGTCTGAAGTCCATTATGAGAGAGTACATCGTTCTTTTCCGGTTTACGTCACTAGATGTCGCTGTTTCACGTGCAGTCGCACTTCCGCTACGCGCCTACCGCACCCCCACTACCTCGCCTGTCGACTCACTCAAGCCACCGTGTCACTTTGATCATTGTAAGCTCATAATTAAACGAAAGTATATAACCAGGAAGGGATTACTGGGACTTCAGACGTCTTAGGAAACATAATAAAAATTTTATTTGAAGGTAAAATTTGTATATTATGTGTTCCGTTTGACGTCTGAAGTCCATTATGAGAGATTTGTTTGTTATCTCCTGGTGGCTTGTGTGAAGAAAGAAATGCAACAATGTGATTATCTAGATGGTGTTATGCTGTTATAAATAATAAACTGATGTTGATACTAGTGTAATATATTTTTAAAAATAATCAGTTATTTAATTATGAATGTTAACGCATATTGAATAGAAAAAATTAACATTCGAGAATTAAAGTAAAAAATAATAATAATTAATGATAAACTACTATCTTTAAAATACAATACACAATAAAAACAATCATTAATGTACAGTAAAATATTGTGAAAGGGATTTATCAGAGACATTTAAATTTTGTGAGGATTGGATGTTCTTCTGATAATATTTTCTAAATGTGCTTTCATGTAGCCAGTTAGCTTTTGTTAGAATGTCATTAACGGGATAATTTTCGACCCAATTTAATGACGAGACTGCTGATCTAAAACTACCGGGTGAAGCTTGTATTCCGGAATCTTTAAGAAGCCGTTTCACCCAACCACCAATCATGGTAGGTGTAGCAGGTCTCGTTGGGCCTCGTGTTGCCAAAAATAAGTTTGTAATTGGACCTCTCGAGTCTTTTGTAATACTAAATAAAGTTCTAAGCCAAAATATGGGATCAATATTACGATCAGGGGCAGCCAACAATGTCCAGCTTGATTGTTGATGAGACAACGAGTCTGTTTTGGAACCAAAAACCGGATGTAAGGTTATTGAATTATTATTATCAATAAAACGATTGGGGTCGGAATGCAAAAGGGTCAGATCGTGCACTCTGCGTCCAGAAGTTAACAATAAGATTGTGGCTGTTCGTTGAGAAATATCAAATAAGCTATTAAGATTAGGATTAGTATTCTTTAAATATCTAATTAAAACTCTTGCGTCCCATATCGGGACTTTAGGTGGAATAGGCTTGGCTAGAGAGACTGCTTTTAGTACATGTTTAACAATATGGCTAGATGAAATTTTGATATCTGATACAGTCTCACAAACGGATGCTATAACTGACTTGTGTACCAAGATAGAGCGATACGCTAAATTATCGGTTAAGTATAATTTAGCTAAATATCTTGCGACATCAGCCAGTGATGGTAATTGATGATTAATATTATTACTTTGGCACCATATTGACCATTTCTTCCAAATAGGAGTGTAGGTCTTAAGTGTCGAAGCTCGCCAACAAGATGTCAATAGCTCCTTCTCTTGAGAGGACCAGTTCTCGGTTAAGGCGTCCCACCCGAAATGAGCCAAGCATCCAGATGGAGATCGTGAACGTGAGCTGGGGGCCGTCCCGTCACCGTGTCCACTAGATGATACTCCAGATCTCGAATCTTGATTGGTCGTGTCAGGGCTCGGTTTTTTAGATCCACTTTCCAAAACGGCTTGTTCCACTTGGGTGCTACTATGACAAACTGACCTGCCGCAGAGTTGAGGTGTTGTAACACTCGAGGCATTAGGCTTGGTGGTGGAAATATCCAAGCTAGATCGAATTGCCAATGCCTGCTGAACGCGTCGTGAAAGAAGGCGTTCGAGTCTGATGAGTCTAGTGAAACATACCTTGGAACTACGTGGGCGTTTCGGGAGGCGAACAAGTCTATGTCTGGGGTGCCCCATAGTTTGACAATTCTCCGCACTGCCGCGTCCTTCAGATGCCACTCGGATATGATCCGGTTGCGTGACAGCTGATCGGCTTGTACATTGTACACTCCTGGAAGGTGATGAGGTATAAGTACAATATTGAGACTGTCCACTAGAACTAGGAGTTGGTTCGTCAGTTGCAGTAACAGTTTCGATCTGGTTCCGCCCTCGTTTTTTATGTATGAGATTACAGTTTTGTTGTCGCTCTGAAGTATCACCGTAGAATCCTGAAGTTCTGCATTCTGCGATGATATTGCCGCTATTACTGCATACATCTCCTTCAAATTGCAGTGCCAATCTATTTGATGGGGATCCCAAGGCCCTTGCATTTTCTTGTTGTTTATCACCGCTCCCCATTGAATATCTGACGCGTCTGTAGTTACGTAATTGGTTGCCATGACTTTGGGAAAAATTCGAGACTTTTGAGTTAGATTCTGTAGCCACCATTTTAGTTCTAAAGCCACCTCCTGTGGATGCAGTTTCGGAGCACGAGGATTGTGGCGAAGTTGATTGCAGAATCGTTGCAGAGTTCGGCAATGCAGCCTTCCCCGGAGGGTGACGAAGGCTGCAAAGTTGAGGTACCCTAAGAGGCTTTGGGCCTGCTTGAGGGTCCAACTGCCGACTGCTAGACGATTTAGTAGATACTGTCGAATTTTTTGTACCTTTTCTATGGGAAGGGACTTTGTGTTTGTTCGTGTATCCCAGTGTATTCCCAAGAACTCGATTTCTTGTGTTGGGTTCAAGACGGATTTCTCCATGTTGACACTCCAACCCAGGTAAGTCAGAAGGTTCATGGCAATTCTTACATGAGTAATCAGTTTTCTTCTGGACTGGTGTACTATCAGGTAGTCGTCCAAGTATACAATGACACGCAAACCCTTCGAACGCATTTGTTCGGCCATCCAATTTGTCACAGAGGCAAACATCTTTGGAGCAGAGGCCAGCCCAAAAGGAAGACATGTCATTTGCAGAAGCTGATCCCGATAGCTGATGCGGAGGAACCGCCTGTGACCTTGCTTTATAGGTATATGGTAATATGCCTGACTGAGGTCCAGTTTGACCATCCAGTCGCGAGGTTGTAAGAATTTGGGCATTTGGTGGTGATTGAATAGATGGAAATGTTTTGGTTTCATGTATTGATTTAGTGCTTTTAAGTTGAATATAATTCTGTTCTTTCCATTTTTCTTCATTGTCAAAAATAAAGGGGATATGAAACTTGGAGAAGGTGGAGCTATTTCGAGAACAAAGGTTTGAAGCATTATTTGGATTTCTGATGTCATGGCCGGAGACACTGGAGTTTGGAAGTCTTTCATAACATCTAAGGTTGGTAAAATCAAAGGGGGTTTGCGATTGAAGGGGATCCGAGCAGAAGATATCATAATGAGAATAGCTTTGGGAGGATTGAAATGTGACCAATTTGTTCGATAGAGTTTTAGACAACCTCCCGAGAAAACTACAGAGTCATTTATTTTTATGATAGGGTCTTCTAGTGTTATCCTCTTTCCGCCCCCCCTTTTTCTTTGACGAGAATCTTTCGTTATTTCGTTTGGGATTGGAATTCTTGCGTTCGGTTTGTTTAGGTTTCTTTGCTCGGTTCCGAAATGGAGTTTTTCCTTGAAATGAAGTAGAAGGTTCTGGAGAATTTTGTTTTCGTAGAGAAGAGATAGGCTGGCTTTCAAGTTTTTCAATGCCACCTATTTTTTGAATATAACTGGACAAGGTCTGAGGGTTGAATAGGTATTCAGAAGACGGAGGGATCTTTTCTATATCCTCGCGCATATATTTACACTTCAGAGATTTCAAAAGGGACCGTCTACGGAGTTCCAAACACTCCGCGCGCTTGCCACAAATAATTTGTAGGATATCATTTGAAATCACTTTGTAAGTAGACTGATTATCAAACAACTCTTTTAATCTATCATATAATGAGGCAGCAGAAAGCGGGACGCTTGGATTAACTGAAGAATCAATGAGTTCCTGTAAAGCCTTATTGACGGCTTCATTTTGAGCCATGAATGCGTTAGACAAAGCAGCAAAACTACGCTCCATTTGAAACCAACGCAACGGAGCCATTGGTTCCTCTAATCGTCTAAGTTCCTCATTAATTCTTAAATCAGTGAAGGCAGGGTAAGCTACATATTTTTTCTGAGCGTCAGTGTAGCGAACCGAATTCCAATCAGAAGAATCAAAACGTTGCAAGGCAGTTATTTTAGACAGGCGATCTGTATTGGCTATAGGCACAGACGGCTCCTTAACAACAACCGATAGGCCGGCAATGCTATCAAGATTATGTAATGGTTCAGGAGGTCTCAAAAACTGTTCTTGCGATGGGCATGTAGTAATATTATTCGACGTAGGTAATTTCGCACTCAAAATATTATTTACATGACTCACCAGTTGCTGCGAAATTAATTCAAACCTCCGATCCAGCTCAGAGTCCCGCGAAGAAGATCGCCCGCGGCTAGGCCTGCGGTTGCCCCGTGTGGTGTTTCTGGATCACCCATCGGGCGCGTCCCCGGGTTGCGGATAGGGGAACGCCCCCCAGATATGGGGGGTACCGGGTCTATAGACTCGGCGCGGACAAAAACCAGACGGGAGAAATTACCCCATTACTGGGGCGAGGCGGGGCCTACGAGGCCTCTTCGTTGCTCCTCGTATCCCTCTTCTATAAGAGGGGACAGAGGATGTGACAGGTGCGGTGTGTTTGCCTAGTGCACTCGGCTTTTGCCGACGCCGGACAAGAGGAAGGAAACCTCTCTAAAAACACTCCCTTGTGCGACGATGTGCCAGGTGCACTCGGCTCATGCCGACGTCGGACCATCCGTAATCCCAGTCGGGACCGGAGGCCCCGCAAGGCCACGAGGAAGAAAACCTCTATAAAAAATTACCCCAATCTTAAGGTCTAGCGTGCCGATGGGATGAATGGCTGGTGGGAATCCAGTGACGAGCGCTTGGGGGGAAGGGTTTCAGGGACCACACCCTAATAATAAAAAAAAAGGAACAAATGAAATGGCAGACTTAAAAACAAAACTACCCCAGGGTGGTACCGGCAAAGCCGGAGAATCCACCCCCGGGCCTAGCCCGGGCTGCCCTACCGTATCTGGGGGGGGCAAAGATCTGCATAACTCTGGTGGCAACACCAAGTTACCCGCTCCCACGGGAGCTGAAAAGGAAGGGAAAGTCGTGCCGGGGGGACCAGTGGTCCCGGCACGCAGCAGATGTGGACGCTTTAGGCATCCAAATAATCGATCAGATATGAGTGACGGGGCCGAGTCGGATGGCTCGGTCATGTCACTTGCATCGGTCACATCGGACGTGTCCCATGATGGTAGGTGCCGCGGTCGAAAGCGTCCCTCACTGCCTACAAGCGCGGATGCACTGCGCGGGCCAAAGGTGAGAGCTATTTCGACCAAAAGCGGGGCTGATGACGACGAGGAGGACAGTGCAAACCCCATAATCGAGAGGACTAATACTAGGGCAAAAATTAATCTCCCGAGTTTGGAGGTGTTGGCCCAAGGAATGCAGTCACAGGCGGATACCGAGCTGGGAGACTGCATTGATCAACACCTACTCAATATTGAAAAGGTTGCGGACAGCTCCCGTAATCTAAAGCGAGATTATGTCCGGACGATTAGGGTGGCTGTGCAAAATGTGAAAGCAGCAACGATAGAGCTGGCGAAGAGAACCGCCATAGACGAAAACGTAGCGAGACTGGAAAGAGAAAACGGAGAATTACGATCTCAACTTTCCTGTCTCAATACCAAGGTCGATACGCTTATGGCGGAGATTAGCCATCTCCGTCAGTCCTCAGTTGCTGGTACGAATGGAGTGGCCGCTCGGCCCAATGCAGATCCACAGCCGGTTTCGTTTTCACCGCTCGTGCCGGCCGTGCAGTGTGTTCCGGTTATTCAGCCCGCCCCAGCCCCTCGGTCAACTTCAGCCCCAGCAGCGACAGCTTCTTCATTGGGCGAAGATCGGTTCTTCGATCGGATTGCGGCATTGGTAGATGCTAAGCTGGCTGCTTTCAGATCGGAAATCTTCCCCGAAAGGGCCATTAGGCCCCCACTTGGGAAAAGGGCACAAGAAGGCCAGCTACAGCCAATGCCACAGCCGCAGCTGCAGCCACTGCCACCGCAGCAGCAACAGCAGCAGTCACAGCAGCAGCCACAGCCAGGGAAGACAAAGAAGCGGGCCAAAAATAAGGGCCGCCCCTCTCAAAAAATACCAGAAGATCTGCCACCCGTCCGGCACGTTGAGGCTACAGAGTCGCAAACTACTACCCACGCGGGCACAACCTGGTCGGAGATTACTAAAGGACTGAAAAAGAAGAGTGGGACCCAGGGTAAAAAGATTCCGGCCCCACCTCCCCCTGTGACCAGGCAGGAAGGTAAAGGCAAGAAGAAAGCGGTGCCCAGGGTCCCAACGACCGCTGCTGTAACCGTGACGATACCGGAGGGTTCCCCGGTAACATACGATCAAGTGACGAAGGACGCCAAAGCCAAGATCCAGCTTAAAGATCTTGGGATCCCGGGCGTCCGAATGAAGCGATCAGTTACCGGGGGAATTCTGATGGAGGTAGATGGCCCTGAATGCAATGCCAAGGCAGACGCCCTGGCAGCAAAATTAAGGGAGGCCCTTGCAGATCACGGTGTACGCATCGCACGTCCTGTAAAGACGGGTGATGTGAGACTGCGGGACCTCGATGATGCCGTCACTCCTAGGGAAGTGGCAGCAGCGGTCGCTGAGGCAGGGGAATGTGCAGTGGACGATGTGAAGGTTGGTGAAGTCCGTCGCACACCAACTACGATGGGGACCTGCTGGGTCCGTTGCCCATTGGCGGCGGTTAAAAAACTGACTGCCGCCAAGGGCATACGAGTGGGTTGGGGGATGGCTCGGGTCGAGGTACTGGAAGCCAGGCCCTTACACTGTTTCCGGTGCCTCGAAAAGGGGCACGTCGGTTGTAGGTGCACCGCGGGCGTAGACAGAAGTGGACGCTGTTATGCCTGCGGTGAGGTGGGCCACAGGGCCCGCGATTGCACCTCGAAAGTGCTGAGGTGTCCCTTATGCGCCGACTTAGGTCGTCCCTCAGACCATCGTTTGGGACGGAAGTGTCCCCCGGCGAAGAAAAAGAGCAAGCAGGCTCCCATCACAGTGACGGCCGCGGTAAATATCGCAGAGCCAGGCTCTAGCCTGGAAATGGAGGTTGCTCCGGAGGCCTAACATTCCCGCCCCCACAAAAGATCCTACAGGGCAATCTTAACCACTGCCGCAATGCTCAGCATCTGCTTATGCAGACCATTGTGGAGCGGCAGATTGCCCTGGCAGTAATAGCGGAGCCCCACAGCGTCCCCGACCATCCTCGCTGGTTTGGTGATGACTTGGGTTCTGTCGCCATATACTGGGGGGCGGAGAGGGTGCTCCACCCTGCGCTCTTTTGAGTAGAGGGCAGGGTTTCGTTGCAGTGCAATGGGGCACCCTGGCCATAGTGGGCTGCTACGTCTCTCCCAATAGGTCCCTCGCCGACTACGAGGAGTACCTTGATGAGGTGGCTAACTGCGTCCGCAGATGTCCATCTCGTCCACTGATTGTCCTGGGGGACTTCAATGCCCACGCAAGGACGTGGGGGAACCCCAGAGATAGTCCAAGGGGAGAGACCATACAGGAGTGGGCGGCTGGTCTGGATCTCCGATTAGTTAATCGTGGGTCCGTGAGTACATGCGTGCGGTGGCAGGGGGAGTCAATCGTGGATCTTACATGGGCGACTCCTGCTGCCATACGCATGCTGTCGGGATGGCGAGTTGCCGAGGAGGTGGTCACTCTATCCGACCACCGCCACATCTTCATGGATGTGGCATTTCGCCGTCCTGTCACTAATTCCAGCCGCCACGAAGGCAGCCCACCGCGACGTTGGTGTCTCAAGCGGTTAAATCGAGACATGCTCGAAGCCGCCGCCAACGTCGCGGCATGGCCAGAAAACGCTGAAGAGATTCCGTCCGATCCGGAAAGAGAAACGAACTGGTTCCGCAGCACGATGACGCAAATTTGCGATGCATCGATGCCGCGGTCCAGTCGCCCCAAGTACCGGGCGGTGTACTGGTGGTCGGCAGAAATCGCGCAAATTCGCGCGGTTTGCTTGCGGAGCCGCCGCCTGTACACTAGAGCCCGAAGGCGAAGGCGAACTCCTGCCGAGGAGACAGCCAGTCTCTATAGGGCATATCGAGCGGCTACAATTGCGATGCAGATCGCCATCTCAGACGCCAAAAAACGGTGCTGGGATGAGCTCCTAGAGGGACTCAACGAGGATCCGTGGGGGCGCCCATATAAGATGGTCCTGGGTAAACTCAGGCCATGGGTGCCTCCCCTGACGGAAACTCTAGATCCGGGCCTGCTGGGTCGAGTGGTGAATACTCTCTTCCCGGCGGGCCGGTCAAGTCCCTCAGTCCACCCCCTACCGTCATGGGAGTGGCATGACGAGATGGGGGTGACTGTACAGGAGCTAGATCGAGCCGTTGGCCGCTTGAAAGCCCGAAAAACCGCACCAGGACCCGACGGTGTACCGGGTCGGGTGTGGGTGTTGAGTCTGGCTGCCCTGGGGGACAGGCTGAGGCAGTTGTTCAACAGCTGCCTCCGTTATGCCAAGTTCCCCACGGCCTGGAAGGAGGCAAGTTTGGTTCTCTTGAAGAAGGAAGGCAGACCCGCAGATTCTCCCTCTGCGTACCGTCCCATATGCCTGTTGGACGAGGTTGGCAAGATGTTCGAACGAATACTTGCCGCTCGTCTTAACGGGCATCTGTCGTGCGTCGGCCCCGACTTGGCTGATAGCCAGTTCGGCTTCCGACAGGGGCGTTCGACCATAGACGCGGTCCTACGCGTCCGTTCCCTGTCGGAGCAGGCGGTGTCCCGGGGTGGAGTGGCGTTGGCGATAAGTCTTGACATTGTCAACGCCTTTAACTCTCTCCCTTGGGACGCCATTAGGGGGGCACTAGTATACCATCAGGTGCCCTTCTATCTGCAAGGCGTGATCGGGGATTACTTGCGCGACAGGTACATTTTGTACATGGACCAAGACGGTAGGAGAATCCAGAGGGAAACCACGCGTGGAGTTCCACAGGGGTCAGTGTTAGGCCCACTGTTGTGGAACTTCGCTTACGATGCGGTTCTGCGTGTCGACCTCCCCACTGGCGTAAACGTCGTTTGCTATGCAGATGACACGTTGGTGGTCGCCAGTGGGGATACCTTCGAGGGGACCAAAGAGCTCGCTGAACTTGGGGTGGAGGTCGTCGTTGCCAAAATCCATGAGTTGGGTCTAGAAATAGCGCCTCACAAGACCGAGGCGCTATGGTTCCACAAACTGCCAAGAAGCAGGGAACCACCCGACTCGTGCGTCCGAGTGGGTGAGTCGGAAGTCAGGGTGGGGCGGTACATGAAGTACCTGGGCCTCACCCTAGACAGTCGCTGGGGCTTCGAAGAGCATTTTGATCGCCTAGTCCCCCGAATAGAAAGGGTAGCGGGTGCCATGCACAGACTGCTGCCCAATCTCGGGGGACCGAGGGAGGAAGTTCGCCGCCTCTATGCGGGGGTCATACGATCCGTAGCCCTTTACGGGGCGCCTGTATGGGCGAAGAGGCTGGCCATCCGACGCTGTAGAACGAAACTCTACAGCGTCCAGCGTAGGATGGCACTACGGATCGTACGGGGATACCGTACCGTATCCTTTGAGGCGGCAACTATTCTGGCTCGCTTTTTGCCACTGGATATTCTGGCGGACATGGATGCGAGGGTCTATGACCGAATCCGCATCGTCCGCCAAAGTGGTGGAGGCGAACCAGAAGAGGCGATCAAACGGCAGGAGCGACTTATCGCATTCGCGACGTGGCGTGCAAGGCTTCGCGAGGAGCGGTTTGCACGCAAACGCGTCGTCGAAGCAGTCCTGCCGGTCTTCGAGGCCTGGATGCAGCGACAAGGTGGACGACTCACCTACAGACTTACACAGATAATCACCGGGCATGGGTGCTTCGGTGATTATCTGTATAGGATCGGACGTGAGGCGACGGCGGCCTGCTTCCACTGCGGTGGAAGTGACCAGGATTCCGCATCGCACACGCTCGCGGTGTGCCCTGCGTGGGAACCCGAGCGGCGGATCCTGGTCCAAGAGATCGGGCGGAATCTCTCCCTGCCAGCAGTCGTGTCGGCGATGCTGAGCGGGGATACAGCGTGGAGGGCCGTAGCCTCCTTCTGTGAGACCGTAATGGTCCAGAAGGAGGCTGCTGAGCGGGATCGGGAGAGGGCTGATCCCACTCGGAGGCGAAGCCGCCGGGGCGCAAACGTGACTCGTCGCGGCCCTCCTGCCCTGTAGCTGGGGCTTAGAATAACAGCTACGGTGTTTCCCTGCCTGTCGTAAAAGGCGACTAAACGGGGCCTTTGGGGTCGTGGGCAATCAGAGCGGGGGCTCTGTACGCCCAGAAGCGACCCCAAGGAGGACGATGAGTCGATGTGGTCACGACTCATCGTGCGATAGCACAGCGAGGGTGCTGGGGGGAGGTGTCAGACTTCCCCCGGGACGAGCTATCAAAGCGCCGCGCTTGGAGGGGTGAGCAGGTACGCGTTCAACACGAGAGCCCGCCCCCCTCTCTACAGCGCAGATGGCGACCACCGTGGGGTTTTAGCCGGTAAAAGTCCGGCATAACCTGGCCGCTACCCCCGGGGCGGTAGGGTATCCTATGAGGATTTCCCCACGAGAAAAAAAAAAAAAAAAAAAAAAGGCCTGCGGTTGCGCTTGCTCCTTGATCGATTGCGATCGGACACTGAGCTATCCGATGAACTCGACGAACTCGATGCACGTGCTCGTTTTCTTTTGCAGATACTCGATGATCTCGAAGTACGTGGTCTTTTTCTTGAATCTTCTGCCGGCGTTGTACCGCCGTTAGAATTATTACCATCAGTATTATCCATGATGATAATAAAAACTTGTACGTAGCACACGTATACACGACACACACGTTTACACTACACACACGTTTACACTACACACACGTTTACACGACAAACACGTAAAACTTTAAAATAATAATTTAACGAATTTTCTACGTATATCTCGAAAACTCGTATAAAAATAATAAATTTGCGATTAACTAGTAATCGTCCGAACGGTTCGGAAGACGACGCAACAATGATCAAAGTGACACGGTGGCTTGAGTGAGTCGACAGGCGAGGTAGTGGGGGTGCGGTAGGCGCGTAGCGGAAGTGCGACTGCACGTGAAACAGCGACATCTAGTGACGTAAACCGGAAAAGAACGATGTACTCTCTCATAATGGACTTCAGACGTCAAACGGAACACATAATAAAAACCTTGCTGATGTTGTGCCTGAGGCAACCAAATTAACTCTAGAATAATAACGAAGAACAAGAAATATGTAAGCACATACCGAAGCTGAAATGGACAAGGAGCCTCTCAACCACAGAAGCTATACCCGTGCATGGAGGAGGTTAATCTAATGAACAACAAAGAAATAACAAAATCCAACCCAGGAACAAAAAATCAAAATAAGAAAGAAGACAATAAAACCCCAGCACTCAACATACATCAACGCTCATCCCTCATCTATAGGCTGAACAGTCGGTCGATTTTGGTCAGCTGGTTGCGGTTAGCTGGCCGTCCTCTTCCACCCCAGAGCGTGTCACTCCTATATAACACGCACTCCTTGGTTTCTCCATGGCTATTCCGATACAACTATTCAGGTACCAGTCATTATAAATAAGTTACATGGTGGTTGATGTTTGAATGGTTGTATAGGACATGGGTCGGTCGTTGTAATAGCTGGGAGTAGTGCTAATCATCATCATCATCATAATAAAATGTATTTCAAATAATAAAAACGTGTTTCTCGTATCGAACGACAAAACTTATTGAACAACATGGTATATTAGCTCTAGAAATAATGTTATATATGATGCACCGGTGGCGAGATATCGAATTTTTATTAAAATGAATAATGCTCACAATGACTTTTAGGCGTAGTAGAGTGTGACGACGAGAATTAAAAATTATAAGAATTTATATTGTAAAGATTTGCAAAGAGGCTTATTAAGTTATGCTTAATAAAATAAAACCTACAAAGAAAATATCTAGTAACAATAATTGCTTTATAGTTAAAGAATATAATATAAGAACAGTGAATTATTTACAAATGGCCGTATCCATCGATATAATTGTATTCTACTAGCATTCTACTATATATACACAGCGTTCCCAATATTCACTCGGATCGAATTAACTGAACTGCGTTCCGTTCACCTTACTTTAGTGTGCCTTCGACATTCATGCAGTGTGGGCGCGTACGGAGCGGCATTAATAATACAAGAAATCAGAGTCAAGTTAACTTATTTGTTTTTCAAGTGAATAAATAGGTAATAATATCGTAATATCACAATAGAAAAAAATATTTCTTCATTTAAATGCCACGACTGCGGTGTAAATTCTATATGAACGACACGTTGAACGAAACGCGTAGGCGCTATGAAATTCATTGGCGCTTAAGATGTTTTTAATCCCGCTGTCATCAAGCTCTACGGATTTTTTGTTCGGATCGTGAAATCTAATAAAATACATATATTATATCGATGGCCGTATCCTAACCTTCTGTTCAGCAACGACGATTCATTAAAAACCCGCACGATTAAAAATATAATCTTATTTATATTGTATTAATAAGACTAGTCTATCTATAAGCAAGTAACAAAATAAGCAATCAATGGCTGAGAGGGAGGACAAGGAAAATATTTTGGCATACGGGACATTTTCAAAAAGACTAAGGACGTATCAACCAATCATGAAATTGATACCGATTACCATAAGAACAATAAATTTATCAAAATGTCCATGGTGTATTTCATAACTCTAATAATGTAAAAAATAAAAATGCACTTATTATGTTCTTTTTGACAAGCGCATGTATACAGATATATGGATGACGTAATTTCCGGTGTCAATAAAAAGCGACGTGGTGTCACCTTGGGATACTGGGGGGAACTGAATATTTTCGCGATTGCGTCTTGTATATAAAGCTTCACTTGACATTTCATAGAAAAATGTATGGACAAATGGCGTCGCAAAATTGATGCTTATTAATAAATAAATTACGTTACTCTCGTATAAAAAAATAAAAATGTGGCCCCACGGATCTGTTGTACATATATTTGTGATTCGATTTAATGTAAATTTATTACAAAAAGGATTCTTA
Source organism: Polyploca ridens (assembly GCA_951394255.1). NCBI lineage: Eukaryota > Metazoa > Arthropoda > Insecta > Lepidoptera > Drepanidae > Polyploca > Polyploca ridens. Next base: position 2,888,397 of record OX596267.1, read on the forward strand.
TTTTGATGGTATCACTAAAGAGGAAAACCTCGATTTTATGATTTTTGTAATATTCATAAGGTTTTTGCTATTTATAAAAGTAAAATAAAAAAAAAGGGCCAACACCGATTTGTTAATTGGTGTCTTGGCTTTATGATTATGTTCATATAATACTATTTCTTTCATGTTTTCATTCATAAACCACTAAAATAGCGAACCCTGTTTATGACGTTTAGCTTACATACCGCCCTTAATCCGACCACTGGAAGTGGGTGAAATTCGACTTGAATGATTCCACCCGAACAAACAAACATACATACATACATACATTGCAAGTTAAATAAAAGCTTGTAAAACCTGCATTTTCACATCGTGGTATTTCAGTAAAAAAAACCTATTTTGAGTAGGTTAACGTAAAACATGTTTTTATCTACAGATATTACGTTTGAGATAGTGACAGTGGTAGCGACGGTATTTGAATATCGAGACGAAGGGTCTCGATATTCAAATTCATGAGAAGGAAACAAAGGAAACTATAGCACGCCACGATGATAGTTTATACTATACGAGCCAGAATATAATGCTAATAGTAAAATTATAGGATATACAGCATAGGATTTGAACCGATACCGTCTTATTACGAAAGATGGTTTTAGCCATATTTAAGAGAAAGCCAGCCTAAACCTGGGTAGTTTAAGAAAATTTATATTACGAAAGAAGGTTTAAGGACTTCAACCACTAAGCCTGGCAGCCACGTAGTTTATCTAAGGTGACAGATAGTTGACATGCATATGACAGACTCGTTCGAAGTTATTTTATTCATGGTATAATTATATATTTTATTAAATTTCTTGGTTTCAATTCTATTTTGTATTAATTTGCTACTGAAATGGACTTCCTCGGCGATATGGATTTTGACAACAGATATTCTGGAGTCGGTGGGAACTTCTTGAGAACCGACGCGGCAACCAATTCGTTGCATGATTATGGATTTCGGTTCCAATCAATACAAGTTCACTAAACCATTTTTGCTGCTTGAATTGTCGAGCTAGAGAAAGATCGTCTTCCGCAGGACAAGTTGCTTGTGCTTTACGCAGTACGCTGTTGGGCTCCAAAAAGAGGTCAGTTCCCATAGTTGAACCAAAAATCTTAAATGTGAGGTAAATATCATAGTAGTAATATATATGTATAACTAGCTTTTCAGCCAAATTGGTTCAGCCGTTCTTGAGTTATAAATAGTGTAACTAACACGACTTTCTTTTATATACTTATAGATATATATTTTGATTTCAGATACAAGATTATACAGCTGACCTACATGGTGTTTCTCAGCCCAGCATAATTAAAATATTATCCTTGCAATTAATTAGTACATCCTTCCTAAAGAAGAAAGCAACCAAATGCAAGGCTCCTCATAACACTGTCAGTGGAAATAAAAGAATGTGATATTATAATCAAAACAATTTATTATAATAAATTATTTATCTGTATATTTTTAAATTTTCCTTTCATCAATTATACATTGAGCTATTATTACTACGTATATAGAAAAGCTATCATAAGCAAAGGTGATGTCCCATTTTTTAGAGTCAACTAAAGTTCTCTTTAGCGCTCAAACAATAAATTAGTCGTCTAAGTAGACAGTAGAAACGCGTAGCGCTATCAGAACGCTTTAAGGAGTATACTGTGTAGTACTGTGCTCCTCGACACTCTTTCACCATCCGTGTCCAGCTGCCTTCATCACATAGGTGATCGGGCTATGTGTCCTGCCCACTACCATTTTATTTTATTTACGAGTTCAATAGCGTCACATGAAATCTTAATCATATTAAAATGTTTGATTGCAAATCCGTTCACAATGTGCTGAGCCTCGGCAAGGTACCTTTGCGATTATTGTCTGTGAACTTCTGTGAATGATTGAGAAATTATATTTAATTCCTATTTAGTATTATTGTATTGTATTTTAATACAGGAATAACATATTTAATACCATTTCTTTATTCGCTTTTACGAAGTAAATAAATCATAATCAATGACATAATATTTTTTTTATAAAAATTTTTTAAACACCATAGACATCATGGACAGTTTCGTTTTAAGCAAACGTTAGGACTATTTTTATGAAACGAATTATTTTTTCTGTAATTTTTAATAACGCTCTTTTTATCAAAAATATCTAAATTAAATCAGTATAATGTTTTATTTATCCATCTACCTTATTGATCTAAATTTATGAGGTATATACTTACCTATATTTAAAATATTTCGTAATAAAATATGAATGAAACGAAACATTTCCGTTCTCATTATAAAAAAAGGTGTTATACCTGACTTGAGACTAGAGCTAACAATACCAGGTCAATATCTTAGCCTTTGGGTCTAAATTGACTTTATTACAAAAACATTTTTTTCCGTAGTCTAGTGAAACTGCCTGTCATTAGAGGTGTGTAACTCAGCTCTGAACCAGCTCAATGAATCAGATCACACGGGTTTGAGCCGTTGAGCTACAGCTCAACAACAAAATGACTAGCTCACGGCCCAATCCAACTCCTATTGTATCTGCGACTCCCTCCATAGATTATTCTTGTGATCATATCTACGAATTATTATTTCGTTCTAAAACATATAAATAATAATTAATTCAATAAATAAATATGTAAAATATATAGATAATATAAAAAAAGACAAATAATTCCAACTCTGAAGTATGAAAAGAGCCGCTCGGCAGAGTCGAACGAATCGCGGCAGCTGAGCCGGCTCAATTCGGTGCGCGGTATGTAGTGAGCGTGTGCGCGCATCGTGGACTATAGGTACAAATTGAGCTGATCTGCGAGCTGAGTCATTGAACCAGCTCACACACCTGAGCCGCGAGCTGTGATGCAGCTCGCGTATTTTTACGTTACACACCTCTACCTGTCATAGACAAAATAGTGGACATGAATATGTTTCGTTTCATTCAGAGTTCTTACGAACGTTATAAATAAAAATAAAATATTATTATTTTAGAAATAAAGATATTATTATTACAAGACTATAGCTAGGTATGAGCCGAATAAATTAGTATTAAGTCATTAAATCATCAAACGATAACATAGACTATTCCTGAGATACAGGCGGTATAAACAGAAACACGCAACTATCACTTTCCTTTTTTATCTTATGGAGTAATCGTATTAAAATTATCTAGACAGATATAAGTATAAAGTTTGCGTTTTGAAACTCCTATGAAAATCCATATTCTATGACTATATCTTATACTTCTCGATCTAATCAGATACACTATTTCAGACTGACTAAAAATTATTGTCATAATAGAAAGTTCACAAGAATATAGATAATTATAAGCTCAAGGAAATTTTCTATATTATATTTTGAACATATTTGTAGTAAATATGAAAAGTAATTAAGAGTAGAAGAACATTTGAGGTACCTAGGCGCCAGCAAGTTGTGATAGGATTTGCAATCAAACATTTTATAACAATACTACCCTACCCTGTAGTGCTATCCAAACCTACCCTACCCTATCTAAACCATCCAGGGAGTTAATTCTATTGTACGTGTGTATGTCACTGAACTCCTCCTAAACGGTTAGACCGATTTGAATGTTTTTTTTTGAAAGCATTTGGGGGACGCTCTGGATGGTTTAGATTCACAAATCAGCTCGGCAAATGACGCTGAAGTCGGTATCTTATCTCATGAAGGTTATATTATCGACTGCAGCGCCATCTACCGGGCTGATTTGATTTGGTTCCAAAGATGATCATCTTGGGGGCTGTGGAAGACGATTTTTTACTAGATCGACAATTCTAGCAGCAATTCGTTGGTGAAATTGTATTGGAGCCGAAGTTCATCAGTATCCAACCAACTTGATTCGTTGCCAGTTTGATTCCATTGATTTTCGGATCATCCGTCGACAGAATCCATATCGTCAAGCGAATCTAAGCCCATTGTAAAAGCAAATTTATCGAACTGAATCCAGAATAGCTTTTTCGATTACAAAAATCAAGAAAAAAACAACGAAATTACATCAAACGTGTCTGTCATTTCACCATAAACTTTAAAAAAACTAGGGGGGTACCTGGTTTGACGTTACGCCACCGATATGATGAGGTTTATTCCTTAAACCTCATTTCGTAATATCAAATTTATATAAACCATCGCACATAATGGAATTGTTTGACTGGAATGAAGTCACCGAAGGTTAAGTTTTAGATCTGGCTTTGCTATCGCTGGCCTAAAGCCTGGTTTAACGCATTTTTTGTAATAAGACTGATATAGTTCGACATGATATAGTTCATCTCGGTCTCTCCTGGTCGTAAAAACACAAGACCAAACTAAAAAAAAAAAAAACATTTGTTCTATTTATTCCCAAACCCTCTTCACAAATTTATATTCTGCAATCAGACCATATAGTAAATATACCATATAGTATACAGCAAACACCAAACACGGCACCAAGGATGGCACTCCAGCCAACCGCTAATCGCCTGAAGCGAGAATGACGTCCGTTATTGATGGCTCGGCAATTAATCTTGATCAGTTGTCCACGAAAGGGGTACAGCTTTCACTTAACGCCTACGCTTGTTTTTAGGGTTCTGATACGCTTGTACGTTCGTTTTGATTGACAACTTGACATCGATTATAATTGATTCTGATTTTGGCATGATTCTGCATGATGGTAAAAGAATTTGGATGTCCGAGTTTATGTTAACTCTTCATCTTTTATCATTTGCACTTATTTTTGCCCAACTGAGTCTAAAGATTTCCCCGGAATTAAAGGATACTGTGTATTTATTCTATGTTTGATCCAAATCAGTTAAACCATTAAGTGCCTGAATAAAATCATCTATTCAAACATGCTCATAATCATGCTTATACAAGTTTTGTTAAAAATTTCTTTTTTTTAACAAGCTTTTTATAGTGCTCGTCAAGACGAATCAAACGAGCCCAAACTCGATGGGGTTATGTGGTTTTATTACGGAGTTCCTATGGCCACCTTCCAGCTCCATCATCAGATCAGCTCCACGTCATCATAATATTGCATTGTCACACGATTTGCATATTCGTGCAAAAGTTCAGCTCAATCGGAAACCGGAAAGTGGGTTTAATTTAACTTGCAAAATTCCATTACAGACAACGGGACAGGTGAAACTAAATAAGAGCTTGTAAAAAGGTTTTTACAAGGTTTTATTTACTTAACATGTAGGGGTACGTGGTTATAAACATTCCAGTTCCATTACACATTCCTGTATCAATTCTATTCTAGCGATATATTGTATCCTGGATACCTATGATTAAGGCATAAAATATTTGCGATGGCAAATCATAGTATTTTTTCTACTAATATTAGTTACGCTACGACTGAATCTATTGCATCAACGTCAGTTATTTGAATTGCAACAAATTCCCTTGATATTCCATCTATTCGTCTACAGATTGATGATGCTATAGCTTCTCTAAAAGGTATATTTCCAGAGCGACATTAAACAAATGACGCTAGGACCTAGCCGCTAGCTATTGACAGGGTACCGTATGGTATGGGGGTTTCACTCAAAAAAATTAATAATCCATCCGTGCATGCCGCCTGCGCTCGTCCAACCGTGAACTGCACTGATATTAATCTCCTGTTTTGAAACGTGACATATTTTTTGCGCTTTTATTGAAATGAAAAATCTTTCCTGCACACGACGCGATGAGATACGCGTTTGATTTCAAACTGTGATAGGAGAATGTTTTTAGGTGTTTTCTTAGTTATCGATATTGGAAAGTAAACTCGTCGTTTGTTTAATGGCCTGGGGCTTTTACTCATTGATGTGAATGCTGGTAAAAAACTCCAACTTGATCAATCGAATTCAGTACCACAGAAAGCCTCAGAGTAAATGGAGTGGCATGCTTTGTCCAAATGCACCCTGCAATATGCTGATTATTAAGCTACATCCCCGAATAAAATAGGATCGAATATTAATGACTAGCCTTTATCTCATAGTTTTACTCGGATTTATGAAGGTTCTAATGGAATAAAAAGTATCCTTCAAATTATCCAGGTTGAAGATCTAAAGGGTCATCTAGTGATTATATTGATACTAACAACTCTTACCCACTCAGAATATTGTCAAAAGATTGAGACAAAATGAATCAATTTTCGTTTTATAAACATAACAAATATTGTAAAATGATTACTAAAGTATTTGCTGTGTAACCAAAACAGTGCTTATTTGGAATAAAAGTATTGGCCTAAATGAGGCTCCCACAGGCCTGTGTCTCTTGTTTCTTTTTGTAGAGTACTGTGATCGATCAATGTTATGTTTCCACCAATGATTTAGACCCTTACGTTCAATATTATATATAGAATATGATATAGCCCGAAACCATCAACGTATTGCAAAATTGGGCTGACAGGATGCTCTAAGCCAGCCGAGGCAGCCACATTAATTAAATAATTTCTTTATTATATTTATTTCATAAAAATGTTAATGATTTCTCTACTAATAAAGCCTTTATACAATTATATCGATGAAAACGTATTTAATGTAATTTTATTGCAGTTTTAAAGATAAACTGATATTTGGCCACCTATGTGTATACAATATACATTTTATGATTAGTAGCATTTAGGGTAGTTCAAATTTGTGTCAAGTAAAGCTAAATGAAAAATACTAAGTTGATCCAATAACTAAAGTACATAGTGTACCTTGTCTAAAATTAAGTCAAAAATGGAAATTCGTAGTGTTGCTGCAAAATTGAATTATGAACGACTCAAATTCAGGCACAATATAAAGCAGCCTACTTATAAATTCTCTTAGTCAACAATTTTGTCTGTATATTTAGCCGGTGGACTAGTAAATAGAGCCCTACGTCCCAGAATTCGGATTAAACTTTACTAATTAGGAAAGTTGGTGTGATATCCGAGCCACATCTGCGTCTAATAGTTAGTTGGAATTTTACTAACTTGTACACCCATCACTTTGTGAAACGGTAGTTAGTGTGTTTCCTTTTTGGCATACAATATAATTATTTACGCATTAGTTAAATTTAAATGTCTAGCTCTTTATCTAAAACTAAGAAGAAGCTAGAAGAATTAATTTATTCTTCTTCCTCAATTTCATCATATATCTCTCTTCGATGATGTTCAACATCATCCACTTGATCACATTCTTCCTATAGGTAACTAACAATCTACTAAACATATTTAATAAATCATCTGGGGGCACGGAAGTGCCCTCTGCCAAGACAGCCAATCGAAGCGCTTCGTCGTTTTTTTGAACACTCATAATTTGGGTTTGGATTACACCAGATAAACAAAATTCTCAGGATATGATGTCAATAGTGAACTTATTAAATATATTAAGTTTCAATAACATAGCTCTTATACTTTAGATTTTATTGTTATCTGAAAAACCCCGATTTCGTCACTGACTCACTGATGATCATCAAAACTCATAGGGTACTTCCTGAAGTCCTAGAAAGCTGAAATTTGGTTTGTAAGCTTGTATTAGTACACAAAAAACAAAAAAATATAAAGCTTGGAAATTTCAAAAAAATAATATACGCAACTTACAAAAAGAAGTGATATCCCACCAAAAACATTTTTATGTAAAATGTTGCCAAGACATATGGCTCGCACTGTCAAAAAGTCATCAGATCTCATGTAGAGCCAAGCATATAACTCTATATGCACTTACTCTACAAGCCCTAAATTCACAAACTCTACACACCGTAGTCAAAATATGTGACTTGGCCGTTTCACTACTACAAGAACTATTGAATAACAAAAAAAATATGAACAGTGAATACATTTTTCACCTTACTCCCATGTGACGTTAGCGACTTTTTGACAGTCTTGGCAACATTTTACATAAAAATGATTTTGGTGGGATATATTTGACAGTAAAAACTTCACATGGATGTATTTTGAAAACTGAGATCTACAAAGAGTCCACAACAACACCACAATTATTCGCATCCTCTTTATCATCATGAATTTTAAATTCAGTGAATAAATACATCTTTAATCCTATAATGGCCAGATGTCAATATTTGTTGAATAGTGTCAAAGTTCGTAACGTAATCAACTAGTTTTCCCCTGAACTATCAGTTTCTAGTGCATTCAAACCCGTCAACTGTGCATCAGCCACAAAGTTTTACAAACTCATTACACCACTTTGCCGCTATCGTATAACGTAAGCGACACCGTTACTTTGCTAATTAAGTAACTTTGTGATTGGAACTAGTAGCTTTAGGATATATCTTGAAAATGTATCATTCCTTATATGACTTCATTTTTAAACGACAAACTTCTTTCGAACAATGTCGTTATAACTGCAAATTATATCTCGAGATTCGATTCTTAAGATGTTTGGACATATCATCCTTAACGAAAGCTAATTGGAACGATTAGTGGTACAAGGTCACGTTCCTGCGGCCGATCACCCACAAAATGGACAGACCTCATAAAATCATCTACAAGATCTTCCCTCAGTGAATGTACACGCAGTGCCACGAATAGAGAAAGATGGAGAAATCTCGCAGAACAAGCAGCAAACTTATCAGACGACCCATAACCTCGACTATTCCGCCAGGAGTGGAAACTGAGAAGAAGAATATCTCGAGCTTATTATAAAATTCCTATTTATTGTCAGTGAGCGTAAATTAAAATTTTTGGAATTTCATGTTGAAGAAATTAAGAATCATATTCGTCATTCTCATGAGAGTGCTAACTCCAAATATTAATGTAAGTGAGTTATAATTTGCTTTATCATTATAAACATCATAATTATTCATTATGAAAATTAAATATTATTTCTAGATAGAAACCCCGCCTAAAAGTTTTGTGTCTGAAATAAACATAACTCTCAGGGTATGCTAAAGCTTACGCTTTAGTTATATTTTTGAGCTGTAGTGTTGTGACTTACTTAACTCGAGTAGCATCTTGATTATAATCATATTAGACATTTGAATTATTGAAAATTTTATATAAAAGATAATAAAATTTATTTTTTTATACGACGGGGTCGGTAAAGCTTACGGCCCATCATCATCATCGGGGGTGGTAAACGGTACGGTTACCGTAGCCATATGTACGCTTGCAATACACGGGACATCACTCACGCGTTACGGACCTACGGCTCTGGCAACCTTACTCACTATTTGGCTGCGGTATTCTGTGAGGTGGATGTACTTCCCCAGTCGAGCTGCTCTTTGAGCAAATAAAAGCTACGGTCTCGTTTTCCAACACCGAAAGCTCAAGCTCATTGTAGGATTTAACGCGGTACCTTCGTCATGGCATTCGATGTCACTATCACTGACACTATTATCGCCTTAAAAGGTCTGCTTTTCATAGGTGACAGACAGATCTAAAAAAAAACATAGGACTGTTTTTTTTATCTCGAGTACTATCATCACCTACAGCCCCCATCCCTAGTCTTAGCAAAGTTTTAGTAAACCCGCAACCAAGTATTAATTGCAGAAGTTGCCCACCGCGTTTATTGCTTACTTTTAAAATGTTTATCTTTGTTTTACTTGACGGCCGCTTGTGACCAACTTTTTTATTAGTAACTCATCCCATATAGCTTAAAAACTTTACAAAAGCAATATGTCTGCCCGATTATTTGATACCAAAAGTGGGCCTTTTCATATTCTAGGCAACCATCGACTCGTGATTACTAATATAATTTTATAGTGATGGTTTATTCGTCCTCTTCATCATCATCATCAGCCTATAATGTCCCACTGCTGAGCACAGGCCTCTTTTCACAAATGAGGGTGAAAGGGACTGAGCAATACTCCACCACGCATGCCCACTGCGGATTAGCAGGTAGGCTAGCTAGGTAAACCTACTGTTGGACTTTTTGCCACCTAGGAGTCATTCAACTAGCTTAACGACTATCATAATTAAGTGATAACCGGGACCAACAGCTTTACGTGCCTTCCGAAGCACGAAAAAACACACAAACACGAAACACAGAAAATATAGTATTCTGTGAGCTGTAGACTTTGCAAGTCTCGATAATGATATGTAATTATTTCGTCGAGTCAGTATAATTACCGAACCTGAGAACAGCGAGCCATCCTTCGGACATCCCGCGGACAACTCGCGGATATCTAGACAGCCTTACGAAAGCATTTTTGTCCAACCTGAAACTGAGACGCTTCGCTCGTTCGGTCTATTAACTTTTAGTCTAGAGTTTATAATAACATGAAAATCGACGCGAAAATATTCAATATTATTCGTAGTCAAATTATATTTAAACTTTCATACAATGTAGAATCCAAGTCCCACCCACCCATCAATCTTTAACACAACAAAAAGTACAATTTACAACTAGACCGTATTCAAACTTGCTTAACAATCAGATCTTTTCTAAACACGACTTACAAACTTTGCTCCGACATTAAAAAGTTCACGGAATTTATTTCTGACTGTAAGAGTTTGCCGTTTATCGATAAAGTTATTTGTCGATATTCGACGCTAAATTGAAAATGTTTAACGTAAAAAAGTTTCTGATACTTTGCTCACAAAATTACCAATTTTTTACATGCAATATAAATCAAAAGCCTGAGCTCGCGGGGCAATAAAGGTTAGCTCAATTCCTGTTGTTATAAATGAAATCTTGCGCCCCTCACTCCTGGAGGCTTGCATTATTTGAGCATCTATATATATTATAAATGCGATAATAAGTTCGTGCGTTTATTATTTCTTAATGCCCCAATGGTACAACCAATTTGTCATAAATTTTTAAACGCAGAGCATATGGCAGGATAGATTACTTTTATCCAGGGAAAGCGAGTGAAGCCACGAGCCGTAGCAAGTCGATTATATAGGCGATAATAGCCGATGCTAGTGATAGATTTTAGTACGTGCGATGTATAATTATTATGTTAACGTATCGATACTTTGGTGAACAATTAGAGATTTATGAATAACTTATTTCAAAGGACCGAACACTGAAGTCTCTTCAAGATGTAAAAATCTGACACACTGAATAAGGATTGTGAATCACACGAGTTTTATAAAAAGTAATAATAATAATTTATTTAGGAAAATAATACATAGTTCTTACAATAAAATAAATAACTTAATGAACTAAAAATAAATGCAAACAAAAACAATGATAACAAACAGAAAATATAAAAAACAAAGTAAACAATATTTGAATTAATAAAAATACAGAATCGTTTAAATTTATTTTGTTCGGTGGACCTCATACTAGGATACCCTGTGTTACGAAGCCCAAAAGTAACTGTTTGTTAGTCTACTGCCTCTTCACGCCTTAATCACTGACTGGTCTTACTAGCATATAGTATGGAGAGTATTGGAGAGGGATAAAGGCTATTTACCCCGGGAAAGGTGGTGAAAAAGCGACAGTATTTTCAATTTACGAAATTTGAATAAACCTTCAACTTTTATCGATACTCAGCGACACTCATTTAATGTTAACTGAAATTCGTTTGACAGATCTTTCTCAGAACAAAAGAAAAGTACGTACCTACAACAAAAACAGCAGTTATTCGGGACTTTTGTTCGAAACAAAAAGAAACCGTCCCAAAAAGGAAAGTTCCTTTTTATTGACTCCAGCTCTTTATTCCCGAAAGTATTCAAATAAAAATGTGAAAAAACTGCTAGCCATTAATAACATTTAAAAAGCTTTTCAGTGAAAGTATTTTATCTAAATTATTTTTGTTTTTCTTAATTATTAAGATATACAAATAATTTTCTTTAAATTATCTCACTACTATCTTGTCTTTATTATATTGTCACTAAACATCAAGTGAAATGTGAGAGAGAGATAAGACCAGGAATTCCCAACCTTTTTTCACATTGACTCTTTCAGATTATCATACTATATTCAGGCCTCTGTTGTAGTTTTTCTTCATTTATTTCTCAATTACATGCATTATCACATAAACTGAAACATCGATGTCCGCTAATAAAACTAATTAAATTTAAAAAAGTTTTACGATGTTTGCAAGTACATGTTCTTTCAACAGTTGATCAATTCGTTTTGAATCAATTAGAGAATTTAAGACTTCAAATAGAGTTTTCATTAGAATGTCCATTTATGTTGTCTTAACGCGAGGACACGAGGAGGCGCTGCGGAGATGTTTCCACAGAGCGATTGGTAGTGCAGGATAAAGTAAAGGGCACCAGAGTGCGTGGTAGACCCATGCGATGGACATACCAAATTAAGGCTGCGACTGTACCAGAAGGGCAGCTGTTAGAGAAGAATGGTGGCGGAGCAGTAGAAGCGAGCCATAAATCATATTGTCATGACAACAACCACTCTGTTAAGAGTGCAACGAAGATGGGAGGAATTCCTCACCGTTTGAATAGACCTGGAATACACCAATTAATGAAGAAGAAACAAATAAACGAACAGTTGTTTGAACCTCATCATATCAGCCTATGGATGTCCACTGCTGAACATAGGCCTCCCCCATTGACTTCCACTTCGTACGGTTTTAGGCCTCTTGCATCCAGCAGTGCCCAGTGACTCTGACCAGGTCGTCGGTCCACCTGGTGGGAGGGCGTCCCGCTCGGCGCTTTCCAGTACGTGGTCGCCACTCGAGAACCTTTCTTCCCCAGCGGTATCAACCTACCAGAAACAAAATAGACAAATGTTCCCCACTAAGAGAGCGAATAAAAAAGATGCGACCACCGTTTCGCTAATTCCCACATTTAAATTCGAGTTTTTATTGGAAGCAATCACCATAGGATTGTCTCCGTCCAGGCAAACGTACAAACGAGTGGGAAAATGCAAAAACCGAAATAAATCTTGCACCAAGACGTTCAACCGATTCGTGAGGGGTTCTCATTTAAAATTCTACCCCGCAATGTAATTCGGGGTGAAACTGAGTCACTACTATTGGCATTTATTACTGTTGCGTTATAACTCACTTTGAAATAGAAAACTTTAGATTAATCATGATTGATATCCTGGGAAGTTTGAAATTGGGATGAAATTTGGCACACCGATAGAATATCTTTTGGATTAACATTAAGGTTATTTTATGCCAGGAAAACAATTGGTCCTTCGGGAACCACGGGGCCGAAACAAGTTGATAATGATTGGCTTTTGTCTTTTGTATATATTCCACAACCAGGTTTTCAATCTCTTCTTCTCACAATATGACCAAAGTATTATCGTGATACATCAGAGATCTTTGTCTTGATAACAACTACATAGTTTGATTTGTTGCATTATACATCTCTCTATCAGTTTTTTGGTGCATAACCATTATCGATTTGCGAATATCTGTCTGAATTTTCTCTATTCGAGTTCCAAACGCATGGTAGAAGCATCGGTTCATTTGAATTCCGTCTCGCTATTTGAATTGGAGATTTTACAGCCTTTAATCTAAAACCGTCGTTGGATGACGCGGTACGTGTGCCGTTATCCTGCTAATTAAGGGTCTGATGAATCCCCGTCTGTGAATGTTTAATCGTTAGGTTTTCTCAAGGCGATTATTCTGAATTAATGAGATTGCTGGAAGATGTTTCGTTTTGGGCGTGAAGAGTTAGTTCCGAGGAGTCCGATGGAGTAAGTATTTTGCAGTGAAATAAATGATCAGTAAGTAAATCTCGTGATAACACCATGGCATGGAAGGGTGAAAGAACGTGTTAGTAGCATTGTTTCTATTGGGGAGAGTTTGTCGCTAATCACCAGCAATTGTTTCTGTAGCTTCATTTTGCCACCTTATTATTGCATCTTCCGAATAATTGATTATTACTGACAGATTTATGGGGCTCATAAGCAGGCTGTGGCTAATGTTGATTACATTAGCAATGCCGAAGAGATTGCTAATAATTTCCAACCTAAACAAAGCCTAGAAGGCAGCTAGCGAGAAGATACTACAATAAATGTTACAATAAAAGTTAAAGCTCATTGAAGGATAAGAATTTCTGATCAAAGTAAGAATTTTGTTTCCATAGACGTAATACTGTACAATAACCCTGGCTCTTTTTGTCATATGACTTTTGAAAGTGACGGATATATTTAACCTGGGTGTTACTATACCATCTCGTTAGAGTGAAATGTTCCGTTCCGTTTAGTGAAACTGAACATTATATTTCTTATGACAGTGGCATTCAGTGACGCTCTCAGTATTTGAACGTGAAATTTTTGCTAAGAATATTTTACCGAGCGTGAACTGTCACAGACTCAAATTTAAAAGATGCAGATATGCGCTGTGAAAATACTAAAAGACTGACGAATTCGAAAAGTGCTCCCTGGAACCTGAACGGATCGGAATGAAACTGATTGGATTGAACTAGAACTGACGTGTTCAGTTAAGCCACTATACACTAGGAGGTATATTATATTGCGCAACTATCCTGACAGCATGAATACTGGTAGCATAAATTCTATTGTACCGAAAACTAATTGAAGCGTACATTTTCTCAATGGAATTCCTTAGAAGCAACTTCAATTTGAATCGAGATTGAGTTGGAATAAAATAAACTTTACAATAGGCAAAGAAAAGAAAACTCGCCATTCTGATTTATAAAAGAATGAATTCTGAATAGTCATAGTAGGTTCACTTTTAAGTATGAGTTAGAATTTTAGAATTTAATTATTATTTAAATAAGAACATTGGGGCTAGTGGCGTGGTTAAATTTTTTTGCTTAGAAACGCGAGTTCATTGTGAAAATCGAAGGAAAAGCTTCTAGTAGCTCTGACAAGGCCATTCTCTTAATATTTTAATGTAACAGGGACTAACATAATTATTTCATTTTGAATACAAGATTTTTATGGTGACTATACTTTTCACTGTCTGTACATGTATTGTCATCCAATATACTACTGTAAAGGTTAAGGCGATGATAGCTCAGTTGTAGTGACGTCGGATACCGAGACGAAGGTCCCGGGTTCGAATCCTACAATGAGCTTGAGCTTTCGGTGAAGGAAAAAATCGTGAGGAAACCATAGCACGGTGGTAGGGTACTTTGTAGTACCCGCCTGGCTGGCTACCACCCTCAAGTTGAAAATCTGTCGCCAAGCGCCTTTCGGTGTATTCCGATAGCTGCACTTGAGAGCCAGTTCCTTCTAGGCTTTGTGTGCTTACCACCTTCGACCCCATCATCACTTACCATGGTGAGATTGCAGTCAAACACAGGCCTATAAACACTAAAATAAAAAAAATAAAAAGTATACACAATTTCAGCTCAATCGAACACTGCAAAGTGGGTCACATTTAACTTGCAAGATTCGATTACAGATACCGGACAGGTGAAACTAAATAAAAGCTTGTAACAATTTTTGTTACTAGCTTTGTATGGTGACTGTACTTTTTACTGTCTGTACATGCATTGTCATCCAATATACTAATGCATACAAAATTTCAGCTCAATCGGATACTGCAAAGTGGGTCAAATTTAACTTGCAAGATTCGATTACAGACACCGGAATGGTAAACTAAATAAAAGCTTGTAAGTAGTCACCCATTTTACACAATGCAATACATAAACAAATTCGGGCATAAACATAATATCCTTTGTGTAGTCAAGAAATTTATTCCTTTTATCAATAAAGCTCGAGTTTATTTAGATCCCTTGGTCAATGAATTTATTGAAGTGTACACTTCAAAAAGAAGGTATCATTGTTAGAATTATTTCAATATTGAGTTAAAAATACCATCTATCAAATAAGTATTCACCTAGAAAGATTCACAGTCCTCGTGAAAATCAAAAGAAATTTTTATGGCTGTATGAATGAATGAATGAATGATTTATTTCGCTCGAATTGTGGTACATACAAGGTCATAATAATAAAATAATAAACGATCTCACTCTTCACCAGCAAGTGGTATGCAAAATTGATTAATACAATGTAATAAATTTGATACAATATGAAATAAAATTATAATAAATTGAGTTTTAACATTCACAAAATAAAATAGGCAATAAACAGATTTAACATTCACATAACATAAACTAGAAGTAAAAAACAAAAAAAAATTATATCAGCGAAACGGCCACATATTTTGACTAAGGTGTAGAGTTTATGAAGTCAGGGCTTGTAGAGTTAGGGCGCGAAGAGTTATAAGCTTGGCTCTACATGAGATCTGATTACTTTTTGACAGTGCGAGCCATATTGACTCGTCTTGGCAACATTTTACATATTTTTTTTTATTTTCAAATTTCAAATCAATTGCACCAGTAGTTGCTGAAATATAGTGCTGTGACAGATGGACAGACGGACAGGGTTCGGCACGTCACCATAAGGGTTCCTTTTTACCATTTTGGTTCGGAACCCTAAAATTACGGGGGCTGGTTTTATTGCGATTCTAAATTCATTTGCTCTACGTCAGGGCGCGAGGTACCTCTACGCTACGCTGCACCCCTTCAGTGGTATTTGCTTTGACAAACAAACAAATATTTGTGTGCACGAATATGTTTGTTCGTTACAAGTCTGGGTGTAAATATATATTTAACTAGCTATGCCCCGCGTTGTCGAGGGATCGTCAGTTATACCGGGATAAATAGTATCCCACGAAGCAGTTGCTAAACAAGCTTACGGTAAACCTGATGGTAAGTGGTTACCGTATCTCTATGGATGCTTGCAACTTTCGCGTTACCGACCCTTCCCCCTCCGCAATGAGCTCTGGTGCCCTTACTCACGCGCAGGAACACAACATAAAGTTATTTGGCTGCGGTATTCTGTAAGGTGGAGGTACTTCCCCAGTCGAGATGCTCTTTGAGCGAATAAAAGATACGCTTTACCTATAGTACCTGGTGACTGTGCTTTGCTCTGTGTTTGCAAAAAAAGTCACAAAGATTTTTTGTCCCCTAAAACCTCATACTTATAGCGAATGTCATCGAGGACGTTAGTGTGCAGACAGTTAGATGTTCATGCACACAAATGCATGTTCTGTGTGGGAATCGAACCCACGACCTGCGGCGCGTAAGGTGAATCTTAACCAACTGCGCCAACTGGCCCGTCTTACATTATATACCCGACATATGCCATAACTTTACAAGCCCTAACTTCACAAACTCTACACCTTAGTCAAAATATGTGGCTTGGCCGTTTCGCTACCGTCACATGGGCGTAATGTGAAAAATTTATTCACTGTTAATTAATTTTCTGTAACAATAGTTCTTGTAGTAGCGAAACCCTTTAGACTCGGTTCAGCGACGTGCCATCAGAATTGTTGACAATTTCGAGCTCACAAGCGGTTTAGAGCCCCTTAGTCTGAGGAGAGACTTTGCCTCCTTATGTGTGTTCCATCGCTTGCACAACGGAGAGTGTTCTAAAGACATTTTCGATTTGATGCCCACGGCTACCTTCTACCATCGCAACTCTCGCTATTGACGGGGAGTCCATCCTCACACATTGAAACCAGAATTATTTCGAACTGTACGGGCTAAAAGTTTTCTTCCGCGGACGCTCGGACTGTGGAATGAGCTCCCGCCCAGGTGTACCCAATGGAGTACAGCATGAGGTTCTTCAAAAAGGGTGTGAAGAGATTTCTTCAGGGTCGGCAACGCGCGAGTGATACCCCTGGTGTTGCAAGCATCCATAGGCTACGGTAACTGCTTACCATCAGGTGGGTCGTATTCTTGTTTGCCACCTTAGAGGTTTAATTTTTTTTATCTCCGGAACTACTGAACCGGGTCTGAAAATTCTTTCACTAGTAGGAAGGAGGCTACAATATCCACGAGTGCTATAGGCTTCTTTTTATTTCAGAAACGCGGGCTAACATGCGGGGTAAAGCTAGTTTATAAACAACAATAATATGAATAAATCATTCTGAAATGCATATTTAGGCGCCCATCCCACAGAAAAAGTTCTAGAGTTTCGCGTTGCATTCCTTGTTGACTATTGTGCACACAGCAAGCAGTCTAGAGTTCTAGAGTTCTGCAATATGCGCTACTGATCACACATCATACGCTTTTTTTACTTTCGAAGGCGCCACATAGCTTATAATCAACGCGGAATCCAGAACTCGGAACTCTAGAACTCTTGTCAGTGGGATCGGCGCCTTAAGGTAAAGTTGGGTAATGTATACTTTTACACGACTGACTGCCCGAAAGAATGTCTGTCCGTTATTTTACTTGAACATAACTTCTAAATGCTTGATCCTATCACAATATTAATATGCCAAGCTATAATATAAATTCCAGTACAAGTTGGTGAAGTAACAGAAATATATATTATAGCTGCGTGTGCGGTCACTCAAAGATTAGTATTGAAAATATATAATTAGTAATATGCCTTGCTATGATTTATATTAATATATATTATAGCTACGTCTGTGATGGGCTTTAACCAATTAAATATATACGGTCGAGTTGAGAAACCTCCTCCTTTTTTGAAGTGTGTGGTGGTATTGAACATCCTTTGTAATTACAGTAATATTTTCGAACTTACAATAGGTCCGTTTTTGCATTGTTTGGTTTTCTTTAGTAATTAATTTTGCCGGTATTCCAGGTACCTACGTTTTACTGAAATATAATTATAATTGCATCTAACGAAAATTAAACAAAGCTGGGTATAATATAATGTGCGTACCATGGATCGTATATGATACGCGTAATGGATCAAATTTTATGTAAAAGATGTATTGTAACAATTAAATCTTACCTTCTATTATCTGAAATAATATCACTTATCACATTTTACTCCAATCCAATTTGTAAACACAAAATTAATATCCAAATACCACTCAAACGTCAGTGACAGATTCAAACGACCGCCATTGCGAAACTTTTCAAATTTCGAACTCTACATCGCGTTGGTCGCGAAACTTGAAATTCAGACG
Organism: Polyploca ridens; assembly: GCA_951394255.1. Taxonomy (NCBI): domain Eukaryota; kingdom Metazoa; phylum Arthropoda; class Insecta; order Lepidoptera; family Drepanidae; genus Polyploca; species Polyploca ridens. Next base: position 2,907,138 of record OX596267.1, read on the forward strand.
CCGACGTCCGCACAACGTCACATTCGTGATCGCACTGAATTGGAGCATCCTGGCAGATGGGTAACTAAACCTTTTTGCATACAATAACTGAACGTACGCTCCTATCTGTATTGTAATAAGGTGTATTTTGAACTGTATGGTTTTTATCAGAAAAGAGGTTCATACATTTTGGCGGGCAGGGGTTGTCTCATGTGGACAAGTTGTAATTTGTGATGTGACGTTGTAGCAAAGCCTTCAAGAAAGCCTTTAGAATATTAATGTAGGTACTTTTACTATTGCAAACTGTTTGCGGTGATGTGAGGTACTCTACATTGGAGAGGGTGGGGTTACTTACTCGCAAGTGCATGTATGTAGGTTGATTGCGAAGCTTGAATAGAATAGCATGGCTTATCTTTGAGTATTCATGCAGTAAATTGTGTTATAGTTTTGTTGGTTAGTTTAGTTAGTTAGTCTTTCCTCGTACTGGTGAATATATAATATCTTTGTTATAAGAAAAGCACCCTTATATTTTATGTTTTATAAATTATTATTTTTTATTTAGGATTTGTAAGTAACAATTTTGTAGAAAACAGAATTAGGACCTACATATTTTTTTTTGAATTTATTCTTTAGTATTAAAGAGATGTGGAGTTTGTATGTTTACATTTTTGCACGCGCTTATCTCAGGAACTTTCAGTAAGATATTTTTTGCATTAGATGGTCTTCTTATTAGGGAAGGTTATCTTATCTTTTTCTTAATCAAAAAATCCGATCGTGTGTTTTCTTGGTTGTCCTTATCTAACACACCAACGGATCGACGTGATTTTTTGCATATACCTAGTTTAAAGACCGTAGTGTGGCTTCAACTACTTTTATGAACGGGAAGGCGCGAGTGTAATATAGTAATATTAATATATTAATCCTTCCTATTATAAATGCGAAAGTGAGTTTGTTTATTTGTTTGTTTGTTACGCCTTCACGCCTCAACTACTCAATGGATCATCATGAAATTTGGCATGCAGATAGCCTATGGTATGGAGAAGGACATAGGCTTTATCCCGGGAACGCGGGTGAAACCGCGGGGGACAGCTAGTAATAATACAAATGCGAAAGTAACTCTGTTTGTTTGTTATCCACGTCCAAACGGCTGAACGGATCTTGATAAAAATTGGCAAGGAGATAGATAATATCCTGGGGTAGGGCATAGGCTACATTTTATCCTGGCAACGCGAGTAAAACCGCGCATGAATATCCCTAACTGTTCATGATATGAAACAGAAAACCCTACCAAAAGCTTCACCATCCCACCGTTATGAGTCCCAAAATAAATGGTCGGGATTCATTCATCGTTGCATATGGAGATTGCCTCCAGCGTTGTATGTTACATCTATTACAGAAATGAGTTTTGTTATGAGATGGTAATTGTTATTTGCCGACGTTGTGAAGAAATGAGCTCCGTAAATATTACTGTTTGGTTGTTACAGAGAGGTAAAATATAGCTTATAATACTCGGGGATAATGTAGCTTACTATTAGTGGAAGAATTTTACTAATTTCGGAGATTCATCATCATCATCAGCCAATAATGTCCCACTGCTGAGCACAGGCCTCCTTTTACAAATTAGGGTGAAACGACATGGGCAGATACTCCACCACGCGTACCCACTGCGGATCGGTGACGGCTAGTGGTCAACCTACTGTTGGATTTTTCAAGCCGCCTAGTAGGCCTCCAACTAGCTTAACACTACGATAACCGGGACCAACGGCTTTACATGCCTTCCGAAGCACGGCAACTCTCGATTTGAAATACCACTAGGCGGTTACCCATCCAGGTACTGACCACGACGATGTTCATTTCATGCTACACCACGAGCGCGCAATTCTATCCAAACTAAAGAACAAACAAACTTTACCTCTTTACAATATTAGTATTCATACACACATAAAAGTATAGCGGTTTGCGACAGGCAGTATTATTAGTATTTTGTATTCAAAATTTCAGTCAATTCTAAAAGTCAGTTAAATTTCAGGTAAGACTTAAATTAAGCAACCCTTTATAGGATTATCCATAAAGTTGATATAATATATTAATAGATTATTCTAACCCAAAAGTTTGTCAAAGAGGGTCTCCTACAATTTTGGGATCCAATCTGGAGTGCTTCATGAAACAATGCAATCGAACCCGAGTGGGGCTCGGTATTCGGTTCAGTCCCGAATCAACCCCTTTCTCGTTTCGTCTTTATCATAATTTAATAGTTAATTTAATATTATTATGTAGTTTTGTTACGATATTCTTATATTGTATTTAGCTTTATAGATCTTTTCTCTAATCTCAAAATAGTATAAATAAAACCGGCCAAGTGCGAGTCGGACTCGCACACGGAGAGTTCCGTTCAATATTAATTAACTCAACTTTGCTAAGAAACAAAAAGCGTTTCTTTTATGAGCGTCCCCTTTAATTTTATTTCATTTTTATTATTTGTTGTTTTAGCGGCAATAGAAATACATATTCCCTGAAAATTGCAGCTGTCTAGCTATTACCGTTCATGAGATAAAGCCCACTGACAGATAGACGGACGGACGGACGGACAGCGGAGTCTTATTAATAGGGTCCCGTTTGGCACCCTTCGGTTACGGAACCGTACCGATATAATAGTATCAACTTTTTTTTATTCGACGAAGTCGGTAAACAATTCGGCCCACCTGATGGTAAGCGGTTACCGTAGCCAATCTTCTTAGTTTTGTGCCCCTAGTTACTAATAGTTATTTCGGTCTGTCTGTTTGTGCCCTTTGTTTTCTTTATTTCGGTCTGTCTGTTTGTGCCCTTTGTTTTCTTTATTTTCCTACAAAATTACAAACTACGCAATTTTGATGCGGTTTTTGCTATCATTTACAAAATTTACTCCGGAAGGTTGCGTGTATAATGTAATGTAGATATTATTAGGCGAAGCCGAGGGCGGGTCGCTAGGATACTTTTATCCTGGTTAAACGTAATATCCTTCGAGAACGCTAGTGGAACTGCTGGGCAGAAACTAGTCATTCGATAATAATAGAAAGTTTGATAAATAAATCTTGTGACTATTTTACTAATGTCTTAGACAGAGTTTTATTAGTTGTGAGTGTTGTAACCACAGAGATCGATAGAGTCCATCTATCTCTATACATGTGTGTGTAGATCCGAGAGCGCGGTATGGCGCGGTAGTGCGTATTTACAAGCGCTTACGAACATGTGAGTTGTTGGGCTGTGTGAGTAAAAATTGTCTAATTAACGGTCTATTGGCGTTCGTTTACGTGTAGTTGTGATATTAAGTGGGGAGTTTCGTAGGACATTAGAATCAAAAATGTATGTTTAAAAATTTCTGAACGAATTTAACGCAGCTCGCAAGCTAGGTTTCGAGTAGACGATAGAACTTCTGTCAATAACCCTCCTTCCGGGTCAGTCGGGTAAAAATGACATCTACTCGATACGATGACGCTACGAAGGCGATACGGAAGTGTTTCGTGCTAAGGCGGATCTAAGCTAAATTCAAGCGTCACGGCCCATCTCTCAATATCTGTGGTTGTAACTGTTAAACAGTAAAGCTTCTCCAAAAGCTATAAAATCAAAATGAGTAACAACGACTATAAACTCATGCTGAATCTGAAACACTCCCTCGACGGTATTTCTTAAGCGGAGAAGCATTTTAAATTAGAATAACGGGTTTTGCAATGACTTGGCAACCTTTCGGTGATGGGGGTCGAATTTTTACGATACTACGAAAAAATATCGTCATGTAGAGGTAATTTATAATGTGGCTACAGATTTTTTTGCTTACTGTAACATAGATATATTTAAACGATATAACGTCATACACATTTTTCATACCATGGATAAATTAAGGACAAAGACAAGCCCCTTAAAAAAAACTGTGATGTTTCATAGTATACCCAACAGAAGTGAAGCCTACACGCAAAATGAAACAATTAATTTAAGGTGTAATTGTTTATTTTGTTTATTCATTACACCTTGCATGACATGGATATCGAATCTAGGACAATTCGGGACTTAAACATCGTCAGTCATAATGTTGATGAACTATACTCAGTACCTCTTCCTTATGAGTAGATTATTAAATTTTTCAACATCTAAAATGAAGAATTTAAGCCGAAACAGGAATAAACCAGCTCATTCCAGAATAGATAGCTATTCTACCAACAAATAACTTCAGGCGGATATGTCAAACGTTTGACCAAATTGTTGTCGAGGAATCTAAGGTCGTTGTTTGGCAAACATTGGCACCAAACACGCTGATTCGAAGACAAACTTTGAAAATTTCAAATCGCACGGAATGAAAGTTGTCGAATAGTTTTCCTTCATAGAACTTGTTCTTTCAAGTATTTCCGTGGACTTATTTCTGTGCAAATTTTCTCTTAACTTCTTAAAGTGCCTCGAATAGGCGAACTTTAAATATGTTTCGATGAAGAAGGAAAGTGTTTTTTATGGGTACTAGTGGCAAGTTGATCGGAAAACTTGGTACCGTACTGGATCGATGTTTCGTTGGCTGTACATATTTGCTTACCTTTGGCCGCGTCATCAATGACTCTTATGATATTGTATGTATGTATGAAATGGAACGGATTGGAAAAACTACACCGATAAGAGCGTAGTCCTTAAACATAGAAGAAGATAATTTGAAAGTCTGAATGTGTGGAGATCATTTGATGCAAAACAAGTGTTGAGGCAAAGTTAAGACTTAATGATTCTGAAATTGTGGAAAAACTAGGTTTTCTGCGTCTTATAAAACCACCAAACTTACCCAGAATCGATCACAGAATCGCCACAGGCTGTCTCGAATTGTAACGAGGTAACGAGGACGCGGCAAGGGCTCTCGAATGCCGAATTTCGCATTAATCGCCTTATCGGAATCGAATCGATTACGAGCGCTGGCGAGTGTTAAGCAAATTGAATAAGTTTGGACAAGATGTCGGTGTGATTTCAGATGTTGAAATTTTGATTGGGATAACTTTGCAAATTTAACATCTATTACATTCAGTATTTACTTTGTTGAGGAATCTTTAATTACCTCAAAGAAAATTATGAAGGTTGTAAAATTAATTGTGTTTGTAGTTTGATGAAGTTTCCAAGTTGTTGCTATTTAAAACTGATATATCAAAACTTAAATCAGAATATGCGGCCAGTGCGGAAAATTCAAAAAATACGCATCTATTGGACCCAATTATATTTTTGTGCCTTTTGCGGTCGAGAACATGGGACCGTGAGGGTCCGAAGCTCGCCGTTTTGCTCGCATCTTGTCATCAAAATTGATCGAGACCTCCGGAGACCAGCGGGCGGGGAGCTTTTTCCGCCAACGCGTCAGCATGGCTATCCAAAGAGGAAACGCTGCCAGCCTTCTGGGAACCTTGCCGTTAATCGGAAGCAGCGGCAGACTTGAGGAAATTTTCTATACTATATAGATTGTATTTTGTACATATTTGTTGTAAATAAATCAGAATATTAATTGTAGATTGACCACAAGTCAAAGTGTGAAAAAATTATGAGATACCAGAGGGCCGTAGTATGTTTCATCATCTTTTGTTTGTTCTTATTCCATTCATATTGCGTATTCAATTCAATACTCTTCAATCCACCAAATGATGACCAATCTTCCACAAATGCTGCGTTAGTTAATGAATTCTTTTTTTTTCACCTTTCCTTCCATTTTACTCATTTTATTTTTCCTTTAATATATTTTCGGTCTTTGCGTTTAAGAAAATGAAAGCATAGTAAATTCTGAAGAAACCTTTTCTCAGCTGGCAAATAAATCGTTTCCAATCATGAGAATTTTATACTACACATACATTTTCTACAATCTAGTTTTATAACGCAATAAAATATAAAAGAACTATCTCCCATGAGAGAATAAAGCAATCTGCAAACACTATATTGATCAGTATTCCACAAAACTTGAGTATAAGATTGGTAGGTAATCTGGCGAGAGGAAGGTCGAGTTCGAGTGGCCACGGAAACCTGAAACCTCGCGTTTACTATAATATAGCATTATTTTTTCCTTCCATTGAGCGGACAATACGGTTCATAAACTTTTATCGTTGTTCTGGCCCGGTTACACCGAACGTGTGGCAGTTAATTAAGCGGTTTTATTTTTTGTATTTTTGCGAAAATGTTGGTATGAATGCTGAAAATATTCCAGTTAGCAATAAACAGTTATTATGTGTATGAGACTTTTGGTAGTTTGGTTTTGTTCTTTACTGATGTTTTATCCGAACTTACGACATAGTATATATTCATTACGTGATTATTAATCTTATAGAATGATTTGACCACGTGTACGCTATCTGGCTTATACCATTTAGCTATGGGAGGTGATAAACAGATAGTCTAGAGAACAAGAATGGGTTAGGTATCTCAACTCACGTTGACGAGTTGGGGCTAACCATCGCGTAGCATCCTGATACCCAAGCGCCCGTGCTCATCGTAGTTGAATACATTTCAACCTGGCCTCAGAGATTTTTGATCCTTCCTTTTTGGCTAGTTCTTAAGATTTGGTCAAATTGAAAGCGCTATAACGTCATTATCATTTAAACGATCCTTTGAAGCGCCACCGCCTTAAAGTATGTTTAGTTTTCTTAAACACAGATAAATAATTACCTTTTTGTTTTAGTTTAACAACACGCTAAACCGTCTCTCCGCAGTAAATACTAAGTATTAGTAGTTGGTGCAACCAGGCCAAGTCGCGAGGCTTATTACCGATCGTCCCCTGTTCCCGGATTAGCGGGGAAAGCACTTAAGATTTTATTTTTCGTCGTTTCCCTCCTTACTTATGTCGTAAAACTTGTACGTGGCTTTTATATTCACGTTTAGACCTATACGTATGTAGGTGGTCGGTAAACGAAAGTGAGGAAAGAGATTTTTAATGGATGCTCTTTGACTAACATCATCATTATTGTGGTCTGTAAAGATTCTGTTGTTTAAAACTGCTTGTGATCTTGATAGACGGGTCTGGTGGTTTGGGGTGTCCGGTCTTCTGCTCTCTCACTAGTATCGTCCATATATTTAGCCGCTTATGTTATTTAACTCGCGTGGGCTACCCCAATCCTCTCGCAAAACAATTTATCTACAACGAGATTAACATCAACTACTTGAAGAGAAAATATTGCGCGCACCAAGGAGTGTGAGATTTGGCATAGTTAATCTTTAAGCATATGCTTTCCAATACTTAGTGACTCAATTCCCTTCTTAGCTCAATGCAAATCAATTAAAATCAAATTTGTTCAATGCCTGAGTGCAATATAAGATAGTGAAACAATTACACACAGCTCGTTAAGTGCCACGCGGCATGTCTTGGCGCTGTTCCAAAGTGCGGCCGCAACGCCGCTACAGTATGGTACACACTTGGCTACCGATTCAAGAGTTTTGAGAGATTTTTTTGTAAAAAGGTTTAGATCTAAAGATTATTTTGAAAGTCTGATTGGTCTGCATGTGTAATATAATATCCCACCAAAAACATTTTTATGTAAAATGTTGCCGCCAAGACATATGGCTCGTACTGTCAAAAAGTTATCAGATCTCATGTAGATCCAAGCTTTTAACTTTACATGCACTTACTCTATATGCCCTAACTTCACAAATTCTACACACCGTAGTCAAAATATGTGGCTTGGCCGTTTCGCTACCGTCACATGGGAGTAAGGTGAAAAATGTATTCACTGTTCATTACTTTTTTGTTATTCAATAGTTCTTGTAGTATTTAAACGGCCAAGCCACATATTTTGACTACGGTGTGTAGAATTTGTGAAGTTAGGGCATATAGAGTAAGTGCATGTAAAGTTAAAAGCTTGGATCTACATGAGATCTGATAACTTTTTGACAGTACGAGCCATGTCTTGGCGGCAACATTTTACATAAAAATGTTTTTGGTGGGATTTCACTTCTTTTTGTAAGTTGCTTATGTTTTTTTTTTGTTTGAAATTTCCAAGTTTTATAATTTTTTTGTTGTTTGTGTACTAATACAAGCTTACATACCAAATTTCAGCTTTCTAGGACTTCAGGAAGTACCCTATGAGTTTTGATGATCATCAGTGAGTCAGTGACGAAATCGGGAATTTTTAGATATCAATAAAATCTAAAGTATAAGAGCTATGGTATTGAAACTTAATATGCTTAATAAGTTTACTATTGACATCATTTCCTGAGAATTTTGTTTATCTGGTATAATGCAAACCCAAGTTATGAGGGTTCAAAAAAACGACGAAGCGCTTCGTGAAAAGGTAGGTAGTGCCCTTTCGCTTCGCTTGGCTGTCTTGGCGGGGGGCACTTCCGTGCCCCCAGATCATTTTAGATTCTGTTGCTACTGTCTATCCATATACTATTGAATGTTCTTTAAAAAAAAGCCCTTGCTGAGTTTCTTGCTGGAAGTCTCTGCTCTGCTGCAGGTTTGTCAAGGACGGTTTCTGGACCACACAAGTCTAACGGCTCGGATACACCTAATCCGTTATCAGCTGAAGTATGCTCGGGTGACATCGTCCTATGAAGTACAATGCTTCATCGGACAATATCGGTTGTAGTCGTGTTAGCGCTCTCTATCTTTAACGTGCGTTTGATTAGCTTTTCTTTATTCTAAGGTTTGATTCCCTCGGCTGAGTTTATCCCACCACGGTAACGTCTGAGCATATATTCGGCCGATAACGGATTTAGTGTACGCGTACCGTTAGGCCCATATTTTAGAGCGTCAATCAAGGCAGTCGGTTTGAGATGACATTAAAATAATTGAATTTGGAACCTGGCCGTATGATATACCTACAGTTTATTTTCCAACACAATCTATTCTTGAGGCTTGACTAAAGTGGCAGGGGTAAGTTGGGACGCCCCCCAGCTTAATTGACTGATAACCTCAAAAAGGTGACCGGACTGAGATGCATGAAGATGGCAAGAAACCAGAAGTAATGGCGCGCTCTAGGATAGATCTCATGTCCAACAGTAGACTAAAAAAGGCAGGATGATAATGTGATCCAACTTAAGTTAAGAGAGGTTTAAGAGAGGTAGAGCGTAGCGTTTATTCGTTCAAAGAGCAGCTTGACTGGGAAAGTACCTCCACCTTACAGAATACCGCAGCCAAATAACTTTATGTTGTATAAAGTAAGCTCGCCAGAGCTCATATGGGAGGGGGGAAAGGTTGGTTACTCGTGAGCGATGCTTATTGTGTTGCAAGCGTCCATAGGGCTGCGGTAACCGCTTACCATCAGGCGGGCCTTACGCTTGTTTACCGAGTCGTATAAAAAAAAGATTTCTTCGTTTTATTTTTATTAAGTTTTAAATGAGTAGCCATTATATGAACGTACTGTGCGACAATTGTATTCAATGCAATGGAATTGCAAATGGAAACCTTCGCTTACTTTGTTGTTTATGCAATATTTTCAGCTGTAGAAATAATAAGTATGTAAAGACATAAAAAACAACTTTTTAACTTGCAAATTTTAAATTGTAAAAAGTGTTTGTTGTAAAGTATTGTTGATTATAAATTAAACAATATTATGTGAACGAAGAACAATTTTGTAGTGAATATGCCACCAAAAACATAAATGTGAAAATGTGAGCCAAGTTCAATATTATGGTAATGATGCTGTAGTTATCGACTTCACCGACAAAAGACTTGACTAAATGGGTGCCAAGTTCTGTAGATAATCCTGAAATTGATTTATAAGAACGTTTAACATTCAAACACAATTTCTTGTTTTGTTTTCTGCTACAAAAATGTTTGCTATTTAAAAATATGCCTTTTTAAATTTGAATAGTCAAACTAATTACACAATGCTTTAACGTTTGACTTGGCTTGGCTAGATTTGGTGTTCAACGTTGAATAGAACATCATTAAGGTGCTAAGCGAGGCGGCACTTGGCTTAAACTTGGTTCACTCGAGTAATGATCATTAAGTTACGGCTCTGATTGTGGCTTTCACGGGCGAATACTTTCACAACTGTGTTAGCATCTCATATCTTATGTTACGCGGTTGTGTCTAGAATTTTTTAATATATTTTGACCATTATTAGTCTCATACAGTCAAAATCCTAATAATAATCAAATATACATAAAGCAGGCCAAGTGCAAGTCCGAGTCTGACTCACGCACCGAGGGTTCCGACCTTCTGAGTGTGTATATTTATTTGTTTAAGCCATCACTGTTGTTAAAAACCGGACCGCATAACTATGTCTGTATAGTGAAGGAATTTTGATGATTTTGAAAAAACCTGGTTAGAAAAGAAAGAATTAATTTTCCTGTAATATTTACATTTATTTTATCTAACTAATATTATAAAGAGGAAAGATTTGATTGTTTGTTTGTTTGTTTGTTTGCATTGAATAGGCTCCGAAGATACTGAACCGATTTGAAAAATTCTTTCACTGTTGGGAAGCTACACTATCTCCGGGTGACATAGGCTATATTACAAAAAAATTAGGGATCCTTACTAAAACTCCAATGATGTAACCCAAGGTGTAAAAAAAATACCTAAAATATTCTTTAGACATATACTGTCGCGACACTTTTTGTAAATAATGATGTAAATAAATAAAAATGTAAGTATTAGAACACAGTGTTTGAAAAAGACTCCTCCGAAACGGCTTGACCAATTCTTATGATATTTTGTGTGTATATTCAGTAGGTCTGAGAATAGGACGTAAACTATTTTTCATACCCGTAGGGGGGTAGGGTAGGGTAGTATGGGGTAGGGTGGGGTAGGGTGGGGTAAGGTAGGGCAGGGCAGGGCAGGGCAGGGCAGGGCAGGGCAGGGCAGGGCAGGGCAGGGCAGGGCAGGGCAGGGCAGGGCAGGGCAGGGCATGGCAGGACAGGGCAGGGTAGGGTAGGGTAGGGCAGGGCAGGGTAGGGTAGCGCAGGGCAGGGTAGGGTAGGGTAGCACCACCGTCGCGGGTAATCAGAACGGGGGCTCTGTTCGCCCAGAAGCGACCCCAAGGAGGACGATGAGTCGATGTGGTCACGACTCATCCGGCGATAGCACAGCGAGGGTGCTGGGGGGAGGTGTCAGACTTCCCCCGGGACGAGCTATCAAAGCGCCGCGCTTGGAGGGGTGAGCAGGTACACGTTCAACACGAGAGCCCGCCCCCCTCTCGATAGCGCAGATGGCGACCACCGTGGGGTTTTAGCCGGTAGAATTCCGGCATAACCTGGCCGCTCCTCCCCAGGGGGGTCGGGTATCCTATGAGGATTTCCCCAAGCTAATTAGCACCACAGGTGAAGGGAGTATATATATTATAAGTTAGTTACGACGGGCATTTAATGTAGATAAAGTTTGCTTTTTACAGAAAATCATTATCATTTATAATTTAAAAGATTCGAAATTTGCAAGAAACAGTAATCGCGATAACGTGACCGGGCGGACCGAGGCGGGCGTGGGCGCGCAAATCTATTGACACCTCATTACGACATTGCACCCGTGCGAAGCCGGGGCGGGTCGCTAGTCCTATATAACCATAAGACGCCAGGAGAACAGAAGTTGTTGACATTGTTTCTTCGTTCCATATGCAAACAGCAAAGGAGTGGAACTCTCTTCCGGGGTCTGTATTTCCCGACACCTTTAACCTAGATTTATTCAAGGCCAGAGTGAATAGACATTTTCTGTGTAAGCGTGCTACATTCTCGGCCTCGTTATACGTCCTCATGGGGTCGGTCGAAGGTCAAAAGCATTCGACTTTAAAAAAAGTTGAGTCTTGAAAATAAAAATCATTTTTCCCATTCAATAATTTTCAAAAGCATTCAAAAAGAGATTTATAAGTTTTATATAAAAGAATCCTGTGTAAACAACAATTAAAGTACCCGCTTTTTATTTATCAAAAAATTTTTCCTTTGCCAACCCTTGGCGGTGCTACAAAGGGTTGTATTCCAGTTTTATATAGTCGAGTGTCGAGTTCCTTCATGAAGTTCAACATGATACCTTTGCTCTTAATTAGAGCCAAGCTGTAATGGAACCAGGTTAATTAAACAAATCTCTGTAATATTAAATATATTTTATCAGGCTTTCCATACTGGTAGCATTCATAAACCTGGGGCCTGCCATCCAAATATTTTCAATTCAACTTTGCCTGAACTGGAAATCTGGAAGTCTGGAATCTGAAAGTATCTGAAAGACGAGCCAAGCAAAGGGCACTACCTACCTTTTCTCGAAGTGCTTCGTCGTTATTCTGAACCCTCATAACTTGAGTTTGGATTGTACCAGATACACAAAATTCTCGGGATATGATGTCAATAGTAAACTTATTAAACAATTTCAATTGCACAGCTCTTATACTATAGATTTGATATCTAACCCGATTTCGTCACTGACTCACTGATGATCATCGACATTCTTAAGGTACTTCCTGAAGTCCTAAAAAGCTAAATGATGATAATATGTAAGCTAGTATTAGTACACAAACAACAAAAAAAACTAACTTTACCCTCCAACCCCTTAAACTAGGGGGATGGAAGTTTGTATGAGACATCCGCAAATTATGATGCTAGAAGTCTGAGAATTGATATAGGGACTCCTTGTTACCCCTACCCTATAAATTAGGGGATAGAAATTTGTACGGGTTCTCCCATACAAACTATGTTATGTTATTTAGTATGTATGTATTAAAAACCTATAATCCGACTATTTCGTTAATGTTATAAACGAATTTTGACGTGTGGCAATCATTGCCCTATCTGTGCAGGCGGGCGTGTATCCCTAATTTGATGCAACGGGTGCTCACCGTGCCTCGTTCAATCGATTTCATTTATATCACAATTTAGTGTGGTATAGTGGCAGTGGAGGTATGTTTTAATATGATACAGATTTTATGAATTTTTAACTATTGGAAATTGTGTATTTGCGCTATTAAAAGTTGATAATGGCCCTGATTCTTTTGTTCACAACTAAACTAATTTTAATGTCACTATGTCTCTTTCTAACAAAGAACATAAGGAAAGGATGTAAGAAATTTAGTTCTGTCAAATTAGTCCAATGCTTGTTTTCAATATAAATTTAGTCGCCATCTATCACGGTCACGCTTAAATACATGCAAAATAAGACGGCAAATATTAATTTGACAACTTAAAATATGTTCTATCCTTTTTCAATCATGTTCGTAAGAAAGAGATGAGATGTGACTAAAATTAGTTTAGTGCGATTTACAACAGAATCGGCACCATTTATTGAAATTATTATTTCAACTGTAATCAAATGACAAGATATTTATTTATTTGCAAGTGGCCGACGCACTCTTTCTACGCTACTCATTTTGAAAGGGGTTTAGATAAAAAAAAAACAAGCTTTTTGAAATAATTACGCTCATTGCTTACGGCATGAAGCAAATATCCAGCTTACGGGGTATAAAATTATATGAGATTTGAACATGGTTCATGCTAAAATGTTTTCTCATGTGAAAATTTGTTGTGAAGCAAGTTTACTTGCCAACGTGAAACCATGATTATAGTTCTAAACTGAAATTCATATGCGGTGCGGAACGCTAATATTGTTTGCCGCTGACTGTCACGAATGATTCGTACCGGGGCGTTGCGTTGGGCGAATGCGTTGCACTTTTTGTAGGACTTTTTCGGGTTATGTTAATGCAATTATTGACTGAAATTACTTATCGGTTATACACATTTTTTTTTTATTTCACAATATTATTGTACATGCATCACACAAGAGAAAAAATATTAATTTGATGTAGGTTAATTTGTAGTGATATCCATACTTTTACACCTTGGCGAGCCTATATTCTTCTACTTAATTTTAAGTTATCAGGTCTCATGTAGAGTCAAGCTTAAAACTCTACACACCCTAACTCTACAAGCCCTAACTTCACAAACTACACACACCGTAGTCAAAATATGTGGCTTGGCCGTTTCGCTACCGTCACATACGCGCAAGGTGAAAAATTTATTCACTGTTAATTACTTTTCTGTAGTACAAGTTTCCTTTTGAGCCCCCACATATGTTCATGCCCACAAATTTTGCCCTGGATGTGAATTGAACCCATATGTCGCGTGGTAGTCAGGGTTTTTAACCTCCACGCCAACTGTATTTATTTACTATACTTAGTTTTTTCTGTCAGGTTTTTTGTGATATAAGTTTACGACTGAAAATCAGGTCCGAGTAAAATTTACCATAATCTTTTCGACATTACCGACTTCGATTATTGCAGTCTGTTATATCTGCTAATTTTTGAACTGATTTGTTTTATTTATCTATGTGTTTCTTTTTCTTTCTTTTGTTCAATATTCCTAGGCTTACATTATCTGAGTTTTCGGAGAATATCCTAGGCAATCATAGCAAAATTCAGCGAGGCACGGTCTACGGAACCATGTTATGCATATAAATTGTTTCCGTATCCAAATTGTTTTGCCAAATATTTTTTGTATGTTTTAGGTAGACACTGGTATTTTTTGAAGTGAAAAAAACTTCTTTAGCGGCGTTGTGCAGTTTTTGGGATGGGTAAAAAATATTAAACTCGCTTCAGATGTCACGTGACCCTGATCGAAAATTCGTAAGACGAAGGGAGAGTTGAGAGCGTTGAATTAGACTGTATTTATACAGAAGTTATGTTCAAATTCTTATAATATTGTCTAGCTAGCCGGAAGGTAGGTACCATTTTTGTTCCCATTTTAAGTTAATAAAAAAATATTATTGAAAAGTATTATATGTACCTCGAACTAGCTTTCCCTTGTATAAAAACACTATGTGAAAAATGTCTAGTTAAAAAATGCACAACGTAATAATAAACGTAATATTCAAGTTTTCACTTCTGCCGGCACTCCGGGAGTGCAACCCGTTGTTTTTTTTACCACGATTTATTTATTTATAACGTTTGAGACATATCTTAGGAGCTAAAGTATTTTTTTTACTGTTTATAGGTCTGTGTTTGACCGCAATTTCACCATGGTAAGTGATGATGCGGCCGAAGGTGGTAAGCACACAAAGCCTAGAAGGAACTGGCTCTCAAGTACAGCCATCGGAACACACCGTAAGGTGCTTGGCGACAGATTTTCGACTTGAGGGTGGTAGCCAGCCAGGCGAGTACTACAAAGTACCCTACCACCGTGCTATGGTTTCCTCACGATGTTTTCCTTCACCGAAAGCTCAAGCTTAGTAGGATTCGAACCCGGGACCTTCGTCTCGGTATCCGACGTCACTACCACTGAGCTATCATCGCCTTAAAAGAACTAACCTTAGTATAACTAAAGAGAACTATAAGTTAGTAATGAAGAGACTTCATCCCCACAAAGAATGGAATCCTTGTGTAGTCCGATATATCTTACAAATTTGTTCTTCTTACAAGTCAAGCTTAAAATATCCACTCCACTGCGTAGATAGGTCTGCAGCTAGATACAGTTTAATGGGCGTAGACACGACATGCGGACCGACGCAGCTGCCTCCAACGCAATTTGCATCCATATAGGATTGCACTACCAGTATCGAGCTCCAACCACACTATGCGTAATAGCGGTATTATTCCATAGATCCTGATGAAAAATACAACTAAACCAGTTTAAGTTATAGGGTTTATTGAACGGAAAAATCTTGATTGACTATCGAAAGATCTGGAAAGACCTTAAAGCGTGTATTAAGAGGTTGTTATTAGAGGATTTCAGATACTTACCTACAAGTGATTTCGCTTAACTAGTTATATATTAGTAGGTACGAATAGACCCGATACATTAATAATAGTTATATATATTTTTTTTATTCTTAAACTAGGAGACTCCCGCGGTTTCACCCGCGTACGGTTTGATTTTTATTTTGCGACGAATTCTAATTATTTCCCAAAAATAAAAGTAGCTAAGTTACTCCTTTTAATATAACATCAGCCATGAATCGGAACAGACACACAAAAATGTTTAAAAACTCAATCCGATTTTATTTAAAAAAAATTGAACTCACATAAAAGCTTGGTGCACTGCAATACTCTTTAAAATTGGAATGTCAAATATAAAAGGTTTATTTAAATCAAAGGCACTAAGGAGTATAGATATCAACTTCGATGCAAATCACCCCTAAAATAACTTTCTATCCCCTTTTAACCCCGTAGGCGATGAGTTTCAATAAAATACGAAACACGTCTTGCACAAATTCTGTTAAAAAAAATATGCAAAATGTTAAGTAGTTTGGGAATGAACCAAGGAATCACGTTGTCCCATACTAACTTTTACCCCGTTTTTACTATAATTAATAATTTCGGAATATCCTTTTTTTTGGATGCCTACGTCATACAAACAACAAATCCTCCAAATTTCAAGTCTCTACTATCAGCGGCTTAGGCTGTGCGTTGATCCATCAGTCAGTCATTCAGGACAAAGCATTTTATATGTATAGATTTACAAGTACCGATACTTTACGCCCCCAAGCACTGTACTTAATTTAATATCACAGAAATGTTCCCATCAATATTAGGATAATCTAAACTTTAATATCAATAAAGATTTCCAATAAACTACACCAACGTTTTATATTAACGAAGGCTGTGCGAAGTCGTATAGAACAACACATATGTAGCGATACGCAGCCATTCCGCAAACCGAATTCGGGACGCCTATCGTCCGGACGCGATGCGGCCCACCGATATTCCCAATGATACGGTTTCAGCGTCCTTAACGCATTCACACGGGAAAGTGCACTTGTAACTAACATATTACTGGCTTTCTAGTATCTGAAATTAAGGTCTAGAGCTGAAATCAAGGTAGTGTATGTACATAGATGATATCAGTTATGTAGTAAATACATTAATTCTTGACGTTGAATAGTTCAATAATTTTATCTTAACTGTGAAAAGCGTGAATCACAAGGGTGCTATGATTAACTTGCAAATCACAGAGAGTGCGTTTGACCTCAATGCCACCGTGGTAGATAATAATGTGGCCAAAGGTAAGTACACGTAGCTTTAAATGGAACTAGCTTTAAAGTACAAGCGTCGGAACAGTGTTTCGCGATACATTTTGATATAAAGCGTTTTTTTTATACCACTAATGTGTTAAACAAGCATACGGCCCGCCTGATGGTAAGCAGTTACCGTAGCCTATGGACGCTTGTAACTCCAGGGGTATCACTCGCGCGTTGCCGACCCCGAGTGTATCCTATGATTAGTCTTATATACATTTATAATAACTCAGTCTAACAAATTACGTTAAGCAAATATAAGCGAATTACTTAGTGGCATACATGTATAGCTAGCTGCTCGTATAAGCAGCAACTAAACTATCAACTTGCTTATATCCAAACACGTTGAAACGAGGCACACGGCTGTAACAACATGTTATCTAGCACGCGCGGTCAAGCGTTCGCAACGGAATGAATTTCCACCGGCAGCTACAGTTTACAAAATTCCCTATACTTATGGCGAATATTGTATAAGTTTGAACAGTTTCACTGGGCATTATCAAAGCGGTTTACCTATTTGTTCACTGGTTCCAATTTCAAAGAGCAAAATGGATTATTGCTGTTTTGTCCGTCGGTATGTCACGGGGCTCTACCTAGGTAAACGGTATAAGTTAGGACCTGAAAGAGAGTGTTGATCCAAAACCGTAACTTGCATAAGAAATAAATGCACACGCGTGTCATACGACGTTTTTCAACACATATGCGAGGAAAAAACAGACTTGTATTTTTATAAATAGATTTTTTGATAATAATCAACCCAAATATTAATACCGCCTCGTATGTAATTGCCAACTTTGCACACATGTATCATAATCTTTAATTAATGTATTATTATAGAAATTTAATGTTCCAAAATATTATTATTATTTTCCGAGGTTCAGATTCAAGAATCCATTTTATCCATTATTAGCAAAATGGATAAAATGGATTTAATAAAATAAATAAATAAATGAACGTGAATGGCAAATCCAATTCTCATTAAGTAAATTGACTATAGTTTCTAACTCTTGAAGTCGATCTTAAAAGGATGTCTCGTAAATCTACTGTTATCAAGTTCCAAGCATCCAATGCTTAATATTATAATATCAAATTGTCATCCTAGTAGAATTGTGACAAAGTAATTACATAATTTGATTATGAAAAATTAATAAATTTATGATTGCACGAAAGTGTCGCACCGAAAAATAAAAGTCACAAACACTTTGTCCATTATAACTGGATTGCATCATGAATTTGGAAGGAGGACGACGAGCGTGCAGGACACAAAGCCGACCCACTAATTGGAAACTGCTCGGGCCAGCACCAAACGGATGGTCAACAGAAGAGACGTACACTGCAAGACATGGTACAACGTACACACTTCACAGTGTTTCTGAATGAATAGCTTTGGATCAGTTAAATTTGTTATACGACTACCTTGGATTTAGGTCAGACACTATTGGCATTATAATTTTATGATTAGCTTCTGCTCGTCTTTCCGGTGGATTTTATGTTTTTCTTAGATAACGAGTGTCTATTTTACAAGCTTTTATTTAACTTGCAATGTGTATGTATGTTTGTTCGGGTGGAATCTTGCAATTCGAATTTCACCAACTTCCAGTGGTCGGATTGACTTGACATTTGGTATACGTTAGTATATTAGATGACAATGCAAGTACAGTCAACAAAAAGGTCAGTCACCAAAAAAGCTTGTATTAAGAATGTCATTTTTAGGAAAAACTTATTTCATTTAAATCTGTCCAGTAATTAAGTAATTACGTTAATGTGACTGAGGAACAAATATTCACATTTATATTGTTAGTAGGAATGGAGTATAGCCTAGCCAAGATATTATTTGACTCGTAACGACGTGAATGTTGTGTACAGTTATATTCAACTACCTGTCCCCCGCGGTTTAACCCGCGTTCCCGGGATACAAAGTATCCTATGTCCTTCTCCATACCATAGGTTATCTGCATGATAAATTTCATGATGATCCGTTGAGTAGTTGTAGCATGAAAGAGTAACAAACAAACTCACTTTCGCATTTTTAATACTAGTTAGGATTAGGATGTTTCAAAAGGATGAACGAACTAACATGTATCGTAATTTGAAGTAACGATGCATCGTTAACTATGACTTCTTTCAGTTTAATTCTTACCTACATGAAGCTTTACAGAGACTAAGAGTTAAACCCGAAAATCCTTTGGCCAACATTTGGCATCAAAAGGTTAAAGATTGTCACCAGAGCCCGTTTACCCCACGCATTGCTCGACAGTGTAATGTAGGAACATCATGACCTACTTTTTCTAACAAAAGACTCTTTTTACATGGCACTGAATACTAGAGTCCATCCGAATACCTTCTAACTGGTAAGCTTTTGTTAATTTCCTTGAATTCTGCATCTGAACACTGTATTTGATTATGCTTTGTGTGCGGGATTTTAAGCTGTTGGAAGAAAATCTACACTGACTCACTCACTGATGATCATCAAAATTCTTAGGGCATTGTAATGTATGTAGAGCGCTACTTTTGTGTTATCTGTGGACTGTGACGTTTGACAAGTGGCTGTCAGTGAGAAGAATACCGCGTAAATAAAGACGATTATTTTGAGTCCGGAGTTTTATTGAAATATCCATGTTATATCCGTAAATACAGGATATAATTGGCGACGAATAAATATCCACGCATTTTCGGCATAAGGGTGTTGAAATTACCTATCATGGATAGCGATAAAGCAAGTGGCTACGCGATGTCCGGCGGCAACCTAACTTTTGATCACCGCTCTCAAGAATGGAGTATTTTCAGAAGCCGTTTTAACCAGTTCTGTATGGCAAATGATATAAATGACGCCACTGATAAGGCAGGCATGAAGCGGCGGGCATTGTTGTTGACGGCGCTAGTTGAAGACTCTTACAGAGTTGCAAGGGACCTGGTTTTTCCCGAAGAAATAGACAATGTCAGTTTTGAAGTACTCATTAATAAGTTGAATGCACATTTTGTACCGAAGAAAAGTTCTTTCGCTGAAAGATACACATTCTATAAGTCTGAACAACGAACCGGTGAAGACTTAGCTGTGTGGGCTGCAAGAGTACGTAGCCTGGCACAGCACTGTGGTTTTAAGTCTACGGAGCTAGACACCGCGCTTCGCGATAGATTCATTCTTGGACTGGAAAATCCTAAAGAAAAAGAAAAACTATTCTCCGAGGATGTAGAAAAACTAACATTCAGCAAGGCACTCGAGCTGGCGCAGAGTGTACGCTGCGCGAGACTGGCGATGCAGACCTCTCGAGCTGCTGGAGTAGACACACCAATACACCCAGTGTTTGCGTTGAACACCGAGAGTGCAAGTGTTAAAAAGTGTTGTGCAATTTGTGGTTACACCAACCACACAAAAGAAAAGTGCCGTTTTGTTAATTATTCATGTAAAAAGTGTCATAAGAAAGGCCATTTAAAAAGAATGTGTAAAAGTGATGTGAAAAACATAAATGTTTTGGCGGCAAATGACAATGATGACTCCACCATAGAAAGTATGTATAATTTTTTCAATATAAAATGTGAAAATGGAGAACCAATGCGACAGACTGTGTCAATAGCTAATGTAGACATATTGTGTGAAATTGACAGCGGGAGCGCAGTCTCTGTCCTCCCAGCTCAATTGTATAAAAATAAATTTGTAGATAAGCAGGTAATACAACCATGTGAAGTCATATTAAATTGCTATAATGGTAGTAAAATATCCCCATTAGGTTCTATATCATTGCCAGTAACTTTTGAAGGCTGCACTAAACTTTTAAAATTATATATAATTGATTCCAATATTAAACAGCCTACTCTTTTAGGTCGGGATTTTATTAGTAAATTTAATTTACAATTGTCTAATGTAAGTTGCAATCATTTAGAATCAGAGAATTATGAAACAGTATTAAGGGAAAAGTATTCAAAATTATTCTCAGATGAACTAGGCAGATTTAATAAATATAAAATTAATTTAAAAATTAAACCAGATGCTCAATTTAAGTTTTTTAAACCTAGACCAGTTCCATTAGCTTTAAAACCTAAAGTAGAAAAAGAATTAAGTAGGTTAGAGAGGTTAGGTATTTTAGAGAAAGTGGATCATTCTGATGTGGCTACACCTATAGTTCCAGTTTTACGTCCTGATGGAGATGTTAGAATTTGTGGTGATTTTTCAGTCACCTTAAATAAAGCCCTTTATATGGACAATTATCCACTTCCACGAATTGAGGAGATTTTTGCCAAACTCCATGGGGGGGTTGAATTTTCTAAACTCGATCTTTCTCTTGCTTATTTACAATTTGAGCTAGATAATTCAAAAAAATGGACTTGTATCAACACTCATAAAGGTTTATTTCGTTATAATAGGCTGGTATTTGGTTTAGCAAATGCACCTTTTATTTTTCAGCGTGCAATGGAACAGTTACTCGCAGATATTGAAGGCACATGTATATTCTTAGATGACATATTAATTACGGCCCCAAATAGGAGTTTACATTTGGAACGTTTAGAACTGGTGTTACAGAGATTGGAGGAGGCTGGTTTACGGTTAAAACCAAGTAAATGTGAATTATTTAAATCTTCTATTGAATATTTAGGGTTTTTAATTGATAAAAATGGACTACATAAATCTAATAATAAAGTAAAAGCAATTTTAAATTGTGGGGCTCCTAAAAATGTAAATGAGTTGAAATCTTTCTTAGGAATGATAAATTATTATAGGTGTTTTGTTCCTAATACATCAAGTGTTTTAAATCCATTGCATAAGTTGTTGAGGAAAGATTGCAAATGGTATTGGGGAGAGGAGCAAATTAAAGCATTCGATAAAATTAAACAAGAATTAGCCTCAGAGCGTGTACTGGCCCATTACAATCCTGACTACCCAACTATAGTAACAGCAGATGCAGGCCCATGTGGACTAGGTGCAGTGCTCTCACAGCGCCAGGCTGATGGAACTGAACGTGTTATTGCATATGCATCACGTTCTCTCTCCAAAGCTGAGTGCAATTATGCACAAATACAAAAGGAAGCGGCTTCCATTGTATTTGCAATAAGAAAGTTTCATCATTATTTGTATGGCCGTACCATTCCTTTTATATTACGCACAGATCACAAACCACTGCTTACTATATTTGGTAACAAAAAGGGGATACCAGAGCTAGCAGCTAACCGACTGCAACGGTATGCTATATTCTTATCAGCATACAACTATAGTATAGAGTATGTAAAAAGTGAAAATAATGTCGCGGATTTTTTGTCTAGAGCAATTACTGTACAAGAGATAGATGATGATTTGGATTTAAATAGGAAGTTACAAGTAAATTTTTTAACAGACTCAATGTTAAAACCGATAACAGTTGAAGATATTAAAAATGAAACAGCCAAAGATACAAATTTGCAAAAAGTTGTAGGTTATATTAGGTATGGTTGGCCACGGAAAGTAATGGATACAAATTTAAAACCATATTTCTTATGCCAATTAGAATTGTCAGTTGAAAATGGTTGTATTCTGCGAGGACATAAAGTAGTAGTTCCCTCCAAGTTCAGAGAACAAGTACTGGAAGAGTTACATAATTCACATTTCGGAGTGGTTAAAACAAAAGCAGAGGCGAGAACTCGAATATGGTGGCCAAATATTGATGAACACATTGAACAAAAAATTGGTTCATGTAGCATTTGTAATACATTGCGGAGTAGTCCACCTCGGGCCCCGTTGGCACCATGGCCATATCCAAAGCGACCTTGGGAACGCATTCATATGGATATGTTCTCCTTAGATACTAAGCAGTACTTAATCATTATAGATGCACACACTAAATGGGTGGAGTGTTTTTTATTAACAAATACTGATACTAATGCTATTATTGATAAATTATGTGAGGTTTTTAGTAGATTTGGGTTAGTGCGAACACTAGTTACTGACAATGCTACCAACTTCTGTTCAGAAGAATTTAATAGATTTTGTACTGCCAATGGCATTGAACATTTAACTATAGCACCATACCACCCAGCCTCAAATGGGCAAGCAGAAAATTGCGTTAAAACTGTAAAAAGAGCACTTAAAATTATATCTGTACAAAATAAAACTCAAAAAAGTATTCTAAAAAAATTAACAAAGTTTTTATTTGACTATAGAAATTCCGTTCACTGTACAACCGGTTTTTCCCCTGCACAGTTAATGCTGGGTCGGAAACTGCGCTGTCGTCTCGATTTGATGAGGACACATAATGTCAAAAACACTGGTGAAGAGTCATTGTTTTCTGCAGCCAAAACTAATGTATGTTCTAAACAGATCTCACAGCATAAACTATATGGAGGACATAGAAAGCTTAAGTTTAACTTAAATGATAAAGTTCTTTTTAAATATTATTTTAACAATGGGACAAAGCATTCCTGGAAAATAGGTATAATTGTAAAACAAATAGGATTTAGAATGTTTGCCATATTTGTACCAGAATTAAATATTACAGTTAGAAAACATGTAGATCAACTGTTGGTCTATAAGGGAGCCAATACATCATGGGAGGATGATTTAAGCTATTGTGAAGACTGGAACAATAATAGACAAGAGGTATTACGGGATCATGACGTTCAGTGTAGTGATGAAAATGAGGTGGATGACCTATGTCCAGCGGGATTACCAAGTGCCCCTGTTTTAGACACTCAAATAGTGGGGGAGGAAGTTGCCCCGAGGGATGATGTGGCAAATAGGGAGAGTAGAAACATTGAAAACTCTCATAGTTCTGATATTTCTATTACTAACAGTATTGTTCCTGACGATAATATTGAACCTAATGTACAAGAATTTATTAATAGATTTCCCATTAGATCTACAAGAAATAAAAATGTTAATTATAAGACTTAGTTGTTAATCTACTTCTGTAACTAGTGGTAGAGGGATGTAATGTATGTAGAGCGCTACTTTTGTGTTATCTGTGGACTGTGACGTTTGACAAGTGGCTGTCAGTGAGAAGAATACCGCGTAAATAAAGACGATTATTTTGAGTCCGGAGTTTTATTGAAATATCCATGTTATATCCGTAAATACAGGATAGGCATTTAGCATGAAATTAAGTTCATGCCAAGCTTATAAGCTTGGCTTTACACGTCCTAACACTGCAAGCTCTTACTTCACAAACTCTACGCCTTAGTCAAAATATGTGGCTTGGCCGTTTCGCTACCTACAAGAATTATTGTATAACAGAAAAGTAATGAACAGTGAATAATTTTTTCACAGACTTTTTGTAGGTAGCGAAACGGTCAAGCCTCATATTTTGACTAATGTGTAGAGTTTGTGAAGTTAGGGCTTGGCTATACATGAGATCTGATAACTTTTTGACAGTGCGAGCCATATAAAATATATGGTCACGTCTTGGAAGCATTTACATGAAAATGTTTTTGGTGGGATTGTATTAACATACAAATCTTCAATCATCAGAAACATAAACAAATACTATGAGACTATTTCCACACTCTTAATTTATTCGGACTCAAAATTAAATTCAAAATCCGTACCATAAACGTTCAAAAAACAAACAAAACTCCGAAAAAACAAGGATAGTTTTCAACATAGGTACGTGGCATGAAATATTAATGTTACCATCAATTCGTTGAGCTTTGCCTCTCGGACGAGTTAAAAATTTAAAACCAATGCCATTTGGCTTTCGCCCAAATTCGGGGGAATGTTGGAAAATGCAAGATTTTAATGGGAATAAGGCTGTGGAGCGCCACATTCGTGCTACTTGGAAATATGCTTAATTTGCGGAATTTCATCGTCGTATAATAACATTTTCAATTCGTTGGTAATCATGATTAGACTTCTCGCTGACTACTACTGTAGGGTTGGAAATTTCCATTCCATCACATCGGGGTCACAAAATGAAGGACTCCATTTAAAAGGGAAGATCTTCCGTTAGCTTGCGTTATCGTGGCTGGAGTACTCTATGGTCCAACTGTAGATTTTGGACAGTTGATGTCAGAATGTTATCTGTACTTCGTTAGTGCGATGCAGGATCTTGCGGCGTCATCTATTTAACTGTGTGGACAATATTTATGTAACTGATAGATGTTGCTACAATAGTTTTCAAATTCTTTATAAGTGGCCGCATCGCCTCGAGATAAAAGACATAATATTAACCCTGGGGATGACCGATGAGCTAACGACTCCCCATAGACTTCCATAGCTATCGAGCGGTCATCTTTAGAGCGTTTATGAGAACTCTAGCTGTCTCCCTTAATAACTTAATGTTGTGTTCCTGCGCGTGAGTAAGGTCACTAAAGAACATCAGGGAGCGAGGAAGGGTAACGCGCGGGTGATGTCCCTGTTATTGCAAGCGTCTATAGGATAGGTAACCGCTTACCATCCGGTGGGCCGTGTGCCTTATATTACTTACGAAATGCAAACTATATAATGCTAGGGCCACACTACCTTTACCGTCTACCGCCTGTTACCGTAGTAATTATGGCATTAAATTACCGTCTAAATTACCGAGAGAAGTGGTGTGGCTACACTAGAGTTTACCTAGATATGACAATGAACTAGGCGTTAAAAATAAAAAAAAAACAAGATGGCGGTTGAAGCTGCGGCGGTGTTGGATATTATGAGTGTCAATTATTAATAAGTACATGAATCTTTTACATTTCAAAAAAGCTAAACCAAAAAAATGCACAGAAAGCAAAGATTCTTTTTTTTCTTCAACTGTACACCACGATTTCTATGATTCTTAGTCGGGTATCCCATAGAGATGGTTCAGATTGGGATAATTCCAAAAACTCGAGTGCCTTTTTATTTGACCACTCCATCTCAGTCGACACGTTGGTCTCTAGTAAGCTCATCTTGCACACTGAACAAACGGAAATGTGGCCAAACACACCTAAATTACCGCGGTAATCTTCTTTGATGTGCGAAAAAAGATCGCCGCCGGAGCTATTGCCTACCGCCATATGCCATATTGATTGGCATTGTTAAATTATGGCCATACATCGTGGCTACACCTAGGTGTTGTGATAATCATGGCCATAACTATTGCCATATCACGGTAGTGTGAACGTAGCATAACAATTTTTTCCCATTCATAATATTTGTTTAGATAGACGATCTGGAACTCTGTCCTGAACAGTCACCAGCTGTACCTGAGTGGTAGTCCCATTTGTGTGCAAATCATTGACCAGGCTTTATAACCTTGGTACATCAAGTAACGCAGCCACTATGCCAGTGCCTTTGTTATTCAAACATTGTGATTACATACATCCCAGTGGAACAAACATGGCTGACTCCAATGAATTCTAAATGTGATACGACCAATTAACGTACTACACTCGCGCGGTACACTGTGTACTGTACACGCATTTAGTTTAAAATTGTAAAATTAACTGATGGGACATATCCCTAGATGTCGCTCTGCGGGTTTACTCGCGTCTCCCGAGAAGAATATCTTCTTCAATTTTCATTCAAATTATGTTCTATCCCTATTTCGTAGGCTTATGACAAAATAGCTTTTCATAATAATATTTTCAACACCGAGTATGTACACTCGTAAAGTGGCTATTATTGCCATTATTGCACTGATTTTAGTATCATAAGACAGCTTATTACGAACTGGTGCTTTTTACTTTACATTACCGCACGTCGTATGACACGCATGTGCATTGATCATTACACTGTCGGCATCCTTATCGCGTTCGCCTACGGCTTACCACCTCGTCTGTAATGACCAACTTTGCACACAGTCATGTATCACAATGTACTATTTCAAGTTTTTTTTTTTTTTTTATACTGCTAAGTCGATAAACAAGCATACGGCCCTCCTGATGGTAAGCGGTTACCGTAGCCATATGGACGCTTGCAACACAAAAAGCATCGCTCACGCGTTACCGACCTTTCCCCCTCCCCTATGAGCTCTGGCAACCTTACTCACGCGCAGGAACACAACTTTACACAACATAAAGTTATTTGGCTGCGGTATTCTGTCAGGTGGAGGTACTTCCCCAGTCGAGTGCTCTACCTCTCTCAAAAAACACTTGCTCATAAAGTGACATTTATTGCACCGTTTTTAGTATCTTTATGCAGCTTATAAAAAAACCTGCGCGCCGTATTTGTTAACGTTTTTATTAGGTATGTGGTAGATGATTATCAAGAAATGTACTAAAAAAATATGTGTGTTGAAAAACGTCGTATGACACGCGTATGCATTGATTATTAAACTATCGGCTCCCTTATCGCTTTTGCCTGCGGCTTACGCGCTTAATACCACCTCGTCTGTAATGACCAACAAATGTAACATTCATCATGTATCGTTCTCTCGTATATTTTTTTTAAACTATTTTTTTAAAAAATAATTATTACTTAGCTTTCTTATTCTTATCTAAACTGAACGTGTAAGTATGCAAAATTTCAGCTCAATCGGTTACGGATAACTGTTATAAAATTCAGTTGTAAGATTCGACCCAACTTATACTACATGGCAAGTTAAATAAATGCCTGTAATAAAAAAACCTCTTTTTTTAGAGTCGTTTATTTCCACCTCTGTACGGGTTTCAAATATCATAATCATACCTATAATAATATTTTCCATACCATCAACATTCTATCAATTCGTCTGTATAGAAGTATCATTTACAAACTTTCTACATTTAAACCAATCCTTAAAACTTGCACGTCAGCGTGCATTTTCATTCAATTGTAATTTCAGAGTCCATACCTCCGCACCGTACTAAATCGTATTTGCAGTTATTTACCACTTTATTTACTGGGCGATAAGGTGCACTTTAAGGATATTGGCGTTAAGTGAGAAGCACTAGAGCAGAGAATACCCGGAACCCTTGGTGTAAGTGTAAGCCGCAATCTGCCGACGCTCAGGTGCTTATAATGGCCAGTCTGTGTGGAAATGGCTTTGGTATTTAAATTATGACGAGTTTAAAAAGGAAGCTGTCGTCCCGCAGTATTCCCCATGTTTTCGATAGAACTAAGTTTTTCTTAGTTGGTAGTATGTTATTCCAGATATTATTATTTTTTTACATTTGCACTCATTGAGTACTAATTATTTACAACACACTCGCTCGCAAAGTGACATTTATTGCACAAGTCTGTTTTTTTTTTCTCGCAAGTGTGTTGAAAAACGTCGTATGACACGCGTGTACATTGATTATCCCACTCTCGGCTTAATACCGCCTAGAGTGTTAATAACCAACTTCGCACACATGTATCATAATGTACTATTATAACTATTCCCAATTTCAGATCAATAACATCAGTGGTTGCTGAAAAATAGCACTATGACAGACCGACAGATGGATGGAGTGGCACCATAAGGGTTCGTTTTTACCTTTTTGGTTCGGAACCCTCAAAAATAATTATCAAATTGTAATTTTATTATTTCAGTTCTGTCATATTCATATTCTTTATTTGCATTCCACTCCGTCCGAGTTGAATCGCAATAATAGATATTAAGGGGACTGTTGCATTCCACTCCGTACGAGTTGAATCGCAATAATAGATATTAAGGGGAATGTTGTATTCCACTCCGTCCGAGTTGAATCGCAATAATAGATATTAAGGGGACTGTTGCATTCCACTCCGTCCGAGTTGAATTGCAATAATAGATATTAAGGGGACTGTTGCATTCCACTCCGTCCGAGTTGAATCGCAATAATAGATATTAAGGGGAATGTTGCATTCCACTCCGTCCGAGTTGAATCGCAATAATAGATATTAAGGGGACTGTTGCATTCCACTCCGTCCGAGTTGAATCGCAATAATAGATATTAAGGGGACTGTTGCATTCCACTCCGTCCGAGTTGAATCGCAATAATAGATATTAAGGGGACTGTGGTATCCATTGGATCCATAGTGGGGACTTCATACAATTCCTACTCCACACAAACGGATCCTTTTATCCGAATTTGAACAGATCTAGCTGTGAAGTATAGGCAGCGTGCACAGAATGTAAAAGAGCTAGTCCTTACATTACCATATCGTTTGACGTTTCAAAGCCAATTTTATTGCTTTCGTTATCGAGCGAGGCGCAATAGAATTTAAACAGCTTATTATGGGATTATATCGTTGGGTTTTGAGTGAAGAAATGTTGGAGGGAAGATGATCATTTTGGTAGTTAACTTTAAATGACAAAAGATGCTGCTTGTGAGGGGCTGAAGTGGACTTTATGACTTTTGAAATCCAATGAAAATCAAGATGGATATTTTTGTCAAAATGTAATAAATTTGTTAAATAGACTGACTACTTATAGGTGCTTGAATTTGTCATGTTTTTTTCTTTGATCTATTTAAGTACATAGCAACACATCTATACTTCCAAAGAGCTTCAACAAAAGTAAATAGTAAAGCCATCGAGATACTGGATCTTGTTTGAAGCCCGTTTCGGAAAAAAGACCACACTCAATACGAAACTGAGAACAGACAAAACGCCCTAGTTCCGTTCAATTGTTTCGTACACATGGTTCAGTAATTTGACGAACTAATTAGTTTTTGAAGTGAAAACTACTTTAGCGGCGTTGTGCACTTTTTGGGATGGGTAAAAAATGTTAAACTCGCGTCAGATGTCACGTGACCCTGATCGAAAATTCGTAAGACGGAGGGAGAGTAGTTGCAAATTAGACGGTATTTATACTGGGGTTATGTTCACATTCTTATAATATTCTCTAGCTAGCTGGAAGGTAGATACCATTTTTGTTCCTATTTTAAATTAATAAAAAATCTTATTCAAAAGTATTATATGTACATGTATCTTGAACTAGTTTACCCTTGAATAAAAACATTATGGGAAAAATGTCTAGTTTAAAAAATGCACATCGTTAATATTCAAGTTTTCACTTCTGCCGGCACTCCCGGAGTGCAACCCGTTGTTTTTTTTTTACTGCCACCATCATATGACAAGTGTCCTGAGTCACCTTTGATAATTATGTTAATAGGCAGACGGTTCACCTGATGATAAGTGGTCACCGTCACCTAAGGAACCTAACCATACCAGGGGATTGCCTATGTCGACCTTTACAAAGCCTACAAGACTACTGGCTCTGTACGCCTACCATGAGTTTTCAACGCTAACGTAATCAACACTTGCTAGCGACTACGGTGAAACATTTTGTATGAAATGCTTCCAAAAGTGTTCACTAGAGGCGCTGCTCGTCATGCAAAATATCCACCGTAGTCGCTAGCGAGTGTAGATTATGTTAACTTAGAAAACTCATGGTAGAGGCACTGAAGTGCTTCGCCATCACCATTTCTCTCCATAATTTTATTTTTTAAGTTTTTGTTGACCGTTCTTTCCAGCCGTGTGTCTCATATTGCCGTGTCCTCAGTTTAAATCAGTCCATCTCAATATTCCCTTTGAAACCATTACGTAATGCCACTCCAATTTTGCTGTACCTTAGTTGAGTATAATTGTTTAAATTGGATGGATTTTGTTCTTAATTTATTTGAGTTTGGAATATCCTGTTTATTTACATTTAGAATTAAACTACCAATTAAATTAATTACAATTTGGTTGGAAATTCTTGTTAATATAAATAATGTTTACAATTGAACTGAGTGTTTAATCTTTGACTATAAATGTTATAGAAACAAATAACCTCTAAAAAAAATTATTTAATAAAATTAAATCGACTTCAAAATACACAAAAAAGTATGAAATAACTCAAATCTGACACTGATTTGAAGATAGCGAAATATTTTCAATGGAATACGTCGTGCTCACAGATATAGATATAATGTCAGCTCACAGATATAGATATAACGTCGTGCTCACAGATAAAGATATAACGTCGTGCTCACAGATATAGATATAATGTCGTGCTCTTTCGCTGACTTCAAATCACTGTCAGATTAGAGTTAGAAACATGCTAATCATGTTTCTGGCAAATAAATTAACTTTATCTTATCTTATCTAATTTATATACTACCTATGTACACGACGGTAGAGTTTCTGTAAATGTCATTTATAATTTTTAATCCTAGTACTTACTATTTCTGAAACTGATTCATTCTCTGTATGAACAGATAATAAATCAGTTTAGCTTATGTCTTACTTGAGCGTATTTAAATACATAACTACGAAATACGCTAACAACCCTAGCAAACCAAACACTCGCTCCATTAAAAGCTTAAAGTAATATGAAATATCAACATTTTAGGCAAACCTTACTAATTTGGAGCGTCTCCAATTAACAACAGAAACTGTAACGAAAATTAAATATGCAGTCAATATTAAACTTTACGCAGACACAATAAGAGCTAGTATATTTCTTTTGGCAGCAGAACACGAAACAATTATATTCAGCATACCAAAATTATGAAGTAAAGGAAAAATAATTTTGGGAAAACCATCTCAAACATCCGAATTATAAGGAGGCAGAATTTAAAATATCATATGTTTGAGTGAAAGGAATATCATTGTAAGAGTATAATATTTTAGTCGGTTTATCAGAGTTCTGCTTAATAATGTATGCAGCTTCGCCGCAATACAAACGCCTTTGATTTGTATCCTCTCATGTAAAAGGAATAGAGAAATGTTTTGAGTTGACTCCACATAACAGCATTTTGTTTAACATCACATATAGTATATGAGTTGTAGCTTCGAAATCTCAATCGAAATCATATTCCATCTGAATTTGTAAAAATCTTTGTAAAACAAAATTTTACACTAACAATTTACTCTTACAATCCTAGGGCCCTCCTGATGGTAAGCGGTTCCCGTAGCCTATAGACGCTTGCAACACCAGTGGCATCATTTGCGCGTCATAGTCCCCCTTTTGAAGAGGGGTGTGAAGAATTGTTGTGAGGAGTCAATGTTCTAACAGCGAAAGGGTCCCCGGACATTGTCAGCAAAGCGCATCCTCGTGGAGCTCCTGGCATTTTGAACGGGAGTAACCCATTATCCTCTACCTCCTTATATACTCCACTTCTCTAACTTGTAACATACCTACTTTGTATCCCAAGTCATGTTGTACAGTAGTACCCAACTGATAAGGCGCGTCGTGAATCTTCGTTCGCACAGAAAAGAAAGTATGGCCCCGAAGATTAACGAAAGAATGCTTAAAACTTACAATCAACCTTACATCACTACTATAAGGTTCATAATACACCGCAGCTGTTAGTTCCCTCTCACTCGCAAGTCACGCCCCTCCGCACACATGGCGGCAGCTGAGAAAGTATCTTCTGTGCAGGTACATCGGTAAGCCATATCAGTTGGGTACTACTGTACGAATTTAAAATTAGCCGATACGAATCAACACTACAAAAGTCAGATCTTGATTACAACTCAAAACCACTTGAAATATCTTTGCGGTTGAAAATCTGAAAATCTGAATATCCGCCAAGCTGAATAAGTTATGCCGTCTCCACGGGCTCTCTGGCCCTCATTAAGTGAATTATGGATGAGTCGAGACACGGTTTGTAACGACATGCAGATTAAGCCCGCAATATGGAAGGTAGGGTTTGGTGGTACTGAGCTACTAAAATTGTTTAGATGCGTTAATTTCAAATTACTTATAATAAACTATTTCTGGAGAAGGAAAACCTGCAAGCCTTATTCAAAGCTATGGGTTTGCGTGGTGAGCTCTGATCTTTACTTTATGAGCTCTTGATGATCAACCTACATATAGCCACATAGATTTTGACTAAGGTGTAGAGTTTGTGAAGTTAGGGCTTGTAGAGTTAGGGCGTGTAGAGTTATAAATTTGTTTAAAACTGTACATGAGAATAACTTTTTGACAGTGCGAGCCATATGGTCTCGTCTTGGCAACATTTTACATGAAAATGTTTTTGGTGAGATTTCTGTTTACCACCACATTTGTCTAGGCTTTTACAGTAGTACCCAACTGATATGGCTTACCGATGTACCTGCGCAGAAGATACATTTTCAAAGCGCGGGAAATGCTATTGGTTGGCAGCTGCCGCCATGTTAGCGCGCGCCGTGCGGGGCGTGACTTGCGAGTGAGACGGAACTAACAGCTGCAGTGTAAAATGAACCTTACAGTATGGATCTAAGGTTGATTGTAAGTTATAAGCATTCTTTCGTTAATCTTCGGGGCCATACTTTCTTTTCTGTGCGAACGAAGATTCACGACGCGCCATATCAGTTGGGTAATACTGTACTGTTATTAAGTTTTTGTTGATGATGTCAATAGAACTGATTTAACTTAAATGATCTACAAATATTCTTCAAACAAAGACCATTAATTTAAAATACGTTATAACCTAACAATCATAGGAGAAATATAAACTGAAAGAGATTATTCAAAGCTATGAAGTTTCTCCATTTGCGCATGGCATGTGACTATGAAAACTTTCGTTCGTACAAGCATGCCACATCCAACTTTAGCATTATTTGCACAATCTTAGTTGAGTGACGTGTTTTCACGGTGTCTCGGCATTAATTTATTCTACCTGCGATCCCAACACAGTTTGAGTTTCGACTTTGAACAGATTCTATATAATTATGTGGCGTACAACTTATGACAATTTCGCAAAGTCAAATAAGTTTTAGAGTAAATAGTTTGTTATTCAGTACACGTTGTAGGAAATGTTTTTAGCACTTTATAATGACAGACTAATATTAATTTATGCATACCTTTTAGATAGAATTCCTAATACATTATTTAACTTTATTAGTATTTATCAATTTCAAGGATATGTTTTCTCTAATTTAGTCTATCTGTCTATACATTGAGCGTTCTGTCTATTTCTATATATTATTGAGATTTATATTATCTGTATGATGGTTTACCCCAAGTTTACCCTTAAAATATTATAATTATCAACATGCTATTTATTTATAAGAAGAACAATTATGAAGGTAAAAAATTGACTTCCAAACCTTTGGAAGTCAATCTTCAACAGAAAAGGACCAACAAGAAACAATCTGACTATTACAAGCTTTTATTTAGTTTCACCTGTCCCGTTGTCTGTAATGGAATTTTGCAAGTTTTTGATCCACTTTCCGGTTTCTGATTGAGCTGAAATTTTGCACGAATATGCAAATCGCGTGACAATGCAATATTATGATGACGTGGAGTTGATCTGATGATGGAACTGAAAGGTGGCCATAGGAACTCCGTAATAAAACCACATAACCCCATCGAGTTTGGGATCGTCTTGATGAGTACTTTGTCGCAAGTACAGACAACAAAAATTACAGTCACTCAAAAAAAGCTTGTATTAAAAATTTAATTTTTAACAAAGAACTTGTTTTGCTTATCAGAAAAATACTCGTATAGCAGAGCGTTATTTAGAAAAAACATCTCTTAGATCATTAAATGAAGTGGTCAAGTAATTCTTTCTTTGTATTTTAATGAATAAATATACATTTTGGAAAGCGTTCTTTAATGAGATAACCTTTAATTTGTCTTTGTCTGGTTTCTGTAAGACCTCCTCGCCGAGCCTCATACAAAGGGAATATTTGATGGCTCAGCCACACTAACTGGTTTATATATTCTGATTGTAGTCTATGCAATCTTGATTTAATCCGTAGAATACCTAAAATACGGTATAAAATTTAAAATGGGACAAAAGGTATCTTTTAACCTTTATGACGCGCTGTCTATTCTCTTTGGTTCAATTTTGCTTTCCTCTGGCTAAGTGACAGTTCTATGAATAAGTAAATGAATGTTTTAAATTAAAATTGTAATTCATAATTCAAAAGAAAGAACACAAAAAGCCTTGCTGAGTTTCTTAATGGATTTTTCCCAGATTTACGTTCTTATTCTATAACTTCTATCAATGATTTGTGTTGAAATTAAAACAGTTGAACTTAAGGCGATGATAGCTCAGTGGTAGTGACGTCGGATACCGAGATGAAGGTCCCGGGTTCGAATCCTACAATGAGCTTGAGCTTTCGGTGAAGGAAAACATCGTGAAGAAACCATAGCACGGTGGTAGGATACTTTGTAGGACCCGCCTGGCTGGCTATCACCCTCATGTTGAAAATCTGTCGCCAAGCACCTTTCGGTGTGTTCCGATAGCTTCTCTTGAGAGCCAGTTCCTTCTAGGCTTTGTGTCCTTACCACCTTCGGCCGCATCATCACTTACCATGGTGAGATTGCGGTCAAACACAGGCCTAAAACAGTAAAAAAAAAGTTGAGTTTGCATCCTGCACCTCGATGATATTAGGCTTGTTTTCCATTTCCGTCTTTTAGTCACGATCTATTCTTGAGCCCTGATCAGAATTTTGATCTTTCAAAATTCAAAATCATTTATTCAAATAGACCTTCGCAGGCACTTATGAAAAGTCTGACTCTAATACTCTAATACCGGTTCGGAAGGTTGCATTTGCTGAGAAGGGCCGGCAATAAACTCAGCAATTACTCTTTTCAAAACAAGCTTAGATTCATTACATAATATTTATTCTAATCGCACTGACAACAATTGCGTGCCCCGGCGCGGCGGCAAAACTACAAAGTAGACTGAATCTATATTTAATAAGTAAATAAATAAATGGCAAACTTAAGCAGACCAGCCCCCACAAGCAGCACCTGTTCACAAGTATGACGCGTGTGGCAGCCATCGCCCTCCTCGCCATATTGGAGGGAAGTGAGCGACCCGTCACACGACGCCGCCGCAAAGATCTCTTTCTATAATATAGGTATTATGAATTGGTGATAAAGATAATTGTTAAGTTAACAGCGACAAGTATACCCAATGCTAAATGGCCACTATCGCATATATACGGGGTGGATACGATGGAAAATACGACATTAAATGAAATCGAAACAAAAATTACAGCTCTTCATACATTTTTGCCGACGACACATGTACCTTTTGTTTGTATAGCTGTATTTTTTGTTTTTCGATTGCGATGTTGGTCCCATAGTAAAAGTTAATCGTATTTATGAATACTTTACGTGGTTTCATTTCATCCCGTATATAGACATTAGCAATATCAGAGGATTATCGACCTTAATAAGCCGAGAAGGCAACTGACTCTCAAGTGCACCGGTAATGATAATGTATATTTTTATACTCTAATTCATTAAAATGTTTGTTAAGGAAAGATTCTCATACAGTATATATAGATATAACATGTTTATATAGATATCAACGTTAACGTTAGCTTATATAATAAGTTTAACAATTCGCAGCAGTCGATAATATAACCTAGATACCGACTGCAGCGCCATCTCCCGGACTGATTTGTGAATTTAAACCATCTAGGGCGCCACCCAAACGCATACAAAAAAATTCCAGTCCAGCCGTTTAGGAGGAGTTCAGTGACAAACACAAGTACAGTTGATTTTTTTTGTATGCGTTTGGGTGACGCCCTGGATGGTTTAGATAGGGTAGGGTAGGGCAGGGTAGCACCGCAGGGTAGGGTAGCACCACGCGAACGAAGTCACGCCGGGCAGTTAGTATTTATATAGATTTGGTCTCAATTATATCAGAAGTAGCTCCCAGTGACTCTAGCCAGGTCGTCAACTAGAATTCAAGATAACACACTAACATAGTACCTCTCAAAATAAGATCCGTAAATCAGTCAGAAAGTAAATAAAGGAGCAATTAAAATAACAAACTGACTAGCTAATGTACAGCGTAAGGGTTCACAACCGAAAGGAAGACGTTGGAAATAATCCCAGACTTCCACGAGACATTAGCGTAAATCATGGATGTAGAAATGGTGGAAATGTTATTGATATTTTCATTTGATTTTATAAACTAGATCTCAGAAAGACAATCGAGAATTATTTATCACACCAAAAACATTTTCATGTAAAATGTTGCCAATACGAGACCATACGGCTCGCACTGTCAAAAAGTTATCAGTTATCGTAGAGCCAAGCTGTCTACACGCCCTAACTCTACGAGCCCTAACTTCACATATTCAACTTCAGATATTATGATAGCTCAGTGGTAGTGACGACGGATGCCGAGACGAAGGTCCCGGGTTCGAATCCTACAATGAGCTTGAGCTTTCGGTGAGGGAAGACATTGTGAGGAAAATCATACAGCGGCGGTAGGGTTCTTTGTATTACCCGCCTGGTTGGCCTCAAGTGAAAATCTATCACCAAGCGCCTATCGGCGTTTCGAGAGCTGCACTTGAGACCCAGTTCCTTCTAGGCTTTTTGTATGCTTACCACCTTCGGCCACATCATCACTTACTATAATGATTTCAGACAAATACAGCCATATACAGAAAAAAGTCTCGTGTTAGGATTATTTTATTCAATCCACTGTCTTAGATAGATGTAGATATTTTAAGATATACCTTCATTATCTCCAAGGTAAGCAAAGTTCTCGTTTTATCAAAAGTATTTGATATCTTAACGGAGTACAATACCGATTTCGAGCTATAGATTATCATATCTAAGTAAAGAAATGTAAATTGCATTTTGTCTGTTCCGGGATTCGAAATCCATTTCTGAAAATTATTTTATTAAATGAATTTTAAAAGTTCTCTTATATATACTCTTATTTATTTAAATGTGTCTATGTTTTTTTGTCATAGCAAAAGGAGTTTGTTAGGAGTTACTTCTTGTAGACTGTTGATAGAGAATAAAATGCAGGCAAATATTTACAAGACAAGTGCAATAATCCTAAACGACTGTCGTTTACCGTGTTTCCCGATACCTTAAACCTAGATGTCTTCAAGACCGGAGTGGTTTGACCACGGAGGAAAGAAAGAAGGGTTTGACATTTTCTAGAGAAACGTAAGCGTCCTTGGCTTCGTTATGAGTCCTCCTGGGGTCAGTCGAAGGTCAAATGCAAAACCATTCTACATAAAAATAACAGTTCAATAAATACAACCAATTAAACAGCAATGACCTTTTCCAAATATTTTTCGCATAAGTTACATTTCTTCACTTCCAGCGCATTGTATCCAAGACGACCTACTTCCAAATACCGAGCAGGTGTGTGAAATAGCCAACATTATGGCTGATACTATAGCGACTACTTACCTTTTAGGAAGATATTGTTATAAAACCAGAAAATTAACCAGTTGTAGAATCTCAACGAGGCGAGTTATGAGAAGAGAATATTGGGATTAAGCCCATTTTGATGTTTCATCGTTTTGTTCAAATTGTTCAAAGGTTTTTGAGGAAATAAAGATCATCCATATCATAAAAGTATTGCATTGTTATCCGATTTAATCGGAAACCAGGAAGCGGATCAAAAACTTGCAAAAGATTTGATTACAGACACGAAGACACCGGAATAGGTAAAAAAGCTTGTAAAATGTTATCTATACATATAAAATGCTTTGTCCTGAATGACTGACTGACAATCAACGCACAGCCTAAACCGCTGATCGTAGAGACCTGAAACTTGGAGGGTGTATTCTTTGTATGACGTAGGCATCCGATAAGAAAGGATTTTCCGAAATTCTACCCCTAAGGGGGTGAAAAACAGGGGCAAAGTTTGTATGGGACAACGTGATTCCTTGGTCCGATCTACTTCAAATTTTGCATAAACATTCTTTAACAGAATTGATGGAAGACGTGTTTCAAATTTTATTGAAACTCATCGCCTAACGGGGTTAAAAAGGGGTAGAAAGTTATTTTAGGGATGATTTGCATCGAAGTAGATATCAATACTCCTTAGTGCTTTTGATTTAAATATTCTTTGATATTTGACATTCCAATTTTAAAAAGCGTATTGCATTACACATAGACGGAGAATTACAGGTAGACAGGCTAAGCTACGCATATGTCAAAACGTGTATGTGTGAGCAGGACTAAGCGTATTTTTTGTCTCTATCTCGCGTATAGGTTTTTATTGTTTGACCTCAGTGCCGTTGAGGCCAAAAAAGTTTGTGTATATATGATATTTGTTGATGGGAGCAGTGAAACTGTGAAACCCTAATTGTATGTTATTTGTGACTGCGTTGCCAGACGTCACGATTTTTAGCCCAAAATCGAATGTGAATGAAAAGGTTCAGTCCCGCTTTTCGAGGATTACTCGACGGTGAAATCATCGTTGGACGTAGAAGTGGGAAATTATAAAGACACCACTGCACAGAAATGGCAACAGTTTTCCCGTGACGCGTCTTAAGAGGAAAGGATGGCTGCAAGAAATTTGAAAAATAGGTATTTAACAAATCTATTGCTGTCGCGCTGTTAATGGGATATAAATGTATGAGGGACGATAGAGACAACTGCCGCTTGGATCGATTATACCTATTTAAAATAGACGAAATCGCTATTTCGTAATCCCCAGTTTCCTCCTCTAATACTGGATCGATTTGAATTTTTTTTTCAAGAATAGTAATAAGAAGGGCTTTGACTATGTTTGTCGGTTTTCCTTTTATTTCTTATATTCGTCAAATTTGTTTGCTGGACGTCTGATAAGGGCAGTAAAAATGGTCAGTTTTTGTGATTTTAGATGGCTCCTAATTCTTATAATATTTAATTTATGGAGAAAAACAAAACCGAGGAACATACAGTTGTACCTACAGATTGCATGGTAAAATAATCAACGCTCTAGTGTCATAATCCAGAGAGGAAACTGAGGATTACGTTTGTATGGAAAAAACGCCACTAGTATTTCCTCTTAACCACCACAGTGGTGTTTTAGGAGAACCGCGCCAATGTGCGCTCAATGTCACTGTGATATACAAAAAACAAACTTCTAAGTCAACGCAATCAAAATATACGGCCGTATATGCCGCATATTTTGCCGCTCACAAGGGACAAAACCTATAGGGTAGCGTTGACCTAGAATCATACAATTTGGCAAGAAACAATTCCATGTAACACAAGTAAAGGAAGAAATCCGAAAAGCGTTGTGCAGTTACATGACAAAAAGAAGAAAAAAATTGCCATTATATTACAACATAATCGAAAAAAGGGGAAAAATATCCGAGAATCGATTCCCGTGATTATTGAACTATTAACATAGGTACCTACAAGTTTCTACGGAACTCTCGGTGCGTGAGTCCGACTGGTACTTGGCCGGGTTTTTTTAGTATGTCCCGCTTTCGGCGATAGAATACCGTTTTTTTTTACTCAAGCAGTTACAAAATACAACTTTGACCGAAAAAAAATCTGGCAATGCTGCTTTGTATATATTCTCAAAGATATTGTTTGGTGTGTAGTGATGGTGAATTGTTGTGTCATTGGCTGTAAAAGCCAAATGAACCAAACATAACCTTTCATCGGTCAGTAGTTTTTTTTAACTGATACAGTAAGTAAATCAAAGGATTACTATAAAGTGTATTATCTGTCAATATCATGCAAGTTGTACAGATAATTTCTTCTAAATACGATAAAAATCCAAATATATATGTAATTATGTCGAACTATCGCTATCTTATTCGCTATACGCTGACAGCCTATCTACCTACAATTCTCTATCTACGCATTGCACCAAGCTTTTATGTGAGTTCAACTTTTTTTTAATGAAATCGGATTGAGTTTTTAAGGCGCCGATCCAACTGACAAGAGTTCTAGAGTTCCGAGTTCTGCATTCCGCGTTGATTGTAAGCCATGTGGCGTCTTTGAAAGTAAAAAAAAGTGTATGATGTGTGATCAGTAGCGAATATTGCAGAACTCTAGAACTCTAGACTGCTTGCTGTGTCCACAATAGTCAAAACGGAATGCAGAACTTGGAACGCGGAACTCTAGAACTCTTTCTGTGGGATCGGTGCCTAAATATTTTTGACTGTCTGTTCCGGTACATACTTAATGTTATAAAGAGTAACTTAACTACTTTTATTTTTGAAACATAATTATTGTTCCGCGCAAATAAATTCAAAATGTTCGCGAGTGAAACCGCGGGGGTCTGCTAGTGTAACAATATAAACCTTTGAATAACCTAACTAATCACTTTGTTTAACTAAAACTACTCTACTAAAGGCTAAACATATTAGATTCACCTGAGGATTGACTATTCAAACCTAGGAGCACCAAGGCGACAGGTTTTGGCTATAACTAATGTACCGACTTCGATATTAACCAAGCTATACTAAGTTAATCCAATAGAGATGATAATTTAAGTACTTCATTGAGTACCTATAGTTATAATAAGTTTGATCCTTTCATCACGATTATTTGTGTCATTGAGGCGTTAAGAGGTAACAAACAAATTGACTTACGCATTATTAGGATAGTAGTACTACAACTAATCGTCCCTCAAATCAAAGTCTTAATAACAATACGTATAAAATTCAAATTGCCAAGTCACGCTTAGCCAGTATCGTACAATCTCTTACAGGAGCATCTACTTCTTGAATACTTTCAGATTGCGGCTTATTTGCATTGAGACTATTTTAAAACGAGAAACCATAATAAATATACATTTAAATTACACTTTATTTCTTAAACAGCAAGCTTCAAAATCCAATGGCATAAAAGTAATATACTTTTGCTCTTTCCAGTCGGTTTACGTTTTCTCATTGCGAAGTATCGTTTGAGATAGTTCCCTTGATTTTGTATTTCAGAGAAATTGTGTAATTTGCTTCAAAGCTAAGCCAATATAGTTTTATGAATAGGTTGTCTTGCATTGGTAATCTGTAATTCTGCGTTCATTTTATTGAATAAGAATTATTTTCTTTCTTTCTTGCATTAGGAATTTGCTGAAATATAATTAATTGCAAAATCCTCTTAGCAAAAATATTATAATAAAAATATTAATTTATTTATTGTACTTTTCATACAAAAGGTCAACCTAGTTTGATAGAAACGTATGAAAAAAAATTACACATTCTGATTTGACTGTTGTCCCATGGTAAAAGTTGTTCAACATGTAACGCAACATAACTTTAAAAAATTTGCCATCTCGAAATCTCCACCCAGTATATTTTTACCCGACTGACCCGGAAAGAGGGTTATGTTTTTCGAGAGTATGTTGTATGTATGTCTATTTCTTTGTGCCGCTCTGCAGCCTAAACGGCTTGATGGATTTAAGCATATGAGGTGTCGTTAGATTCGTCTTAACTGGGGGAGTGTCATAGGGTATATTATTTTAATATAGCGCCTAAGAATAAAAAAATAGGGGGGGGTATTAAAAATAAAAGTTTCATTATTATAACAATATGGGTATCAAATGAAAGCTTGTAAATAGACCATTCCATACATGTATATATTGTAATACTTTTATGCTACCATTTTGACGTAAACAGCAAAAAACCACGTTTAATGCAAGGACAGTAGGTACCTACTGAACTGAGCCGTTACCATACGTAAATCACAGATTTGCGATGGTGTTAGCGTTCCTTTACCGTATCGGTCATTTACTTGCTAATACATATAACTCTTTCTGTATAAAACTAAAAAGTCTGAAATAAATTAAATTATTAAAAGAAACAAAAAACTCGACTGCGTAAAACATAAATTAACTGAAAAGAGAAAAACAAGCTCTTAGATTTAAGAGCTTGTTTTTCTCTTTTCAGTTAATTAACCGGCCAAGTGCGAGTTGGACTCGCACACGGAGGGTTCCGTGTAGTAACTCTGCTATGAAAAAAAACGCCAAAAATATTGAATGCAAGGTAAATTGCGGTTTACGATTTATGACGTATTAAAAAAAACTACTTACTAGATCTCGTTCAAACCAATTTTCTTTGGAAGTTTGCATGGTAATGTACATCATATATATTTTTTAGTTTTATCATTCTCTTATTTTAGAAGTTACGGGGGGGGGGGGACACACATTTTACCACTTTGGAAGTGTCTCTCGCGCAAACTATTCAGTTTAGAAAAAAAATATACTAGAAACCTCAATATCATTTTTGAAGACCTATCCATAGATACCCCACACGAATTGGTTTGATGAAAAAATTTTTTTGAGTTTCAGTTCTATGTATGGGGAACCCCCAAAATTTATTGTTTTTTTTCTATTTTTGTGTGAAAATCTTAATGCGGTTCACAGAATACATCTACTTACCAAGTTTCAACAGTCTAGTTCTTATAGATTCGGAAAAAAGTGGCTGTGACATACGGACGGACAGACAGACAGACAGACATGACGAATCTATAAGGGTTCCTTTTTTGCCATTTGGCTACGGAACCCTAAAAAGGCATGAAAAGAGCTTTTGAAAGATAAAATTCATCTAAACTGGTGATGAACCAACCATCACGTGAACCGTCCGACAGATTAATTAACATTTTAACATGAAAAATAATCACATGCGAAATATATAGGTACCTATTTGAAGAATTCGATAATGGCCTTTTTGATCATCTCTACCAAAGAAATAATTCATTCATTCTCTGAAATTTAAGGCAGTATCTTCTTTCTAAGTCCTTTCTTTATCCTATTCGCGACCTTATGTGCAGGAACACAACATAAAGTTATTTGGCTGCGGTATTCTGTAAGGTGGAGGTACTTCCCCAATCGAGCTGCTCTTTGAACGAATAAATGCTACGCTCTTAAAATTACTCGTACCTTTTGTATTATTTTGACTTTGTCAGCTTAATTCAACGTTTGAGCTTGTAGTTCCATACTTGTTAGCAGAAATATCACTGCCTATAAAGCCTCTAAATTATCCTGAAATTGATATAATGGTCCCGTTATTCAAGCCTCATTATTTTTCTGAATACTCGTTAATACGCAGCTAATGTGTGTTACTCAAAGAGTATTAAGTTCCATACGATGGCGTTATTAAATTTAATTAAGGTACGAGTCTGGGTCATGTCGGTGATTTAGGCCTAAATGACGTCATTACTAAACTTTACTCGCCGCGTTACCTTCTGTAGCCAATGATTTAGTAATGACTTCATCTGTTAGTGTCACTGCGTCATTTCTAACTTTTGGGAGATTTTTACAAGCTTTTATTTAGTTTCACCTGTTCCGTTGTCTGTAATGGAATTTTGCAAGATAAATTTGACCCACTTTCCGATTTCCGATTGAGCTGAAATTTTGCACGAATTATTATTATGATGACGTGGAGCTGATCTGATGATGGAGCTGGAAGGTGGCCTTAAGAACTCCGTAATAAAACCACATAACCTCATCGGCTCGTTTGATTCGTCTTGATGACGTACTTTGTCGTAAGTATAGTCAACAAAAAGTTCAGTCACTCAAAAAAAAGCTTGTATTAAAATTTAATTTATAGTAAAGAACTTGTTTTTAAAATTAACGCTTTTACGTAAATGACTACATAGAAATCCACAGTATCATGCTATCTTCCATGAGTCTTAATATGATAGAGTAATTTAAAATTATTTCTTAGTACACCAAAATTGTATTACGGATAGAGACAACAACAACAAATAAAGGAGAGACAGCCTATACTGAATAAATGAGTTTTTGATTTATAATTTAAGCTGGATTTGACAATGATTACAAAAGCAAGAGTTTATAAAGCCTAGTTTGAATCAACTAAATGAAACCTTCACTATGAAAGGGTGAAACGCTGCAAAAAGCTGGATAATACAAGAAAAATACGATTTCAAAATATATTTTCCAAACACAATGGGTTTTGTTTTCGTAGGAATAACATGAAACACGCTAAAAAGTTTGCATGTGATGCCCATTGTACTGGGCGCACAAAAGAACTCACGTGATGCTCACATTATTGTTGGTAATACCACCACTAGCATGCCATGTAGCAGATTTAACTAT
This sequence comes from Polyploca ridens, assembly GCA_951394255.1. Lineage (NCBI taxonomy): Eukaryota > Metazoa > Arthropoda > Insecta > Lepidoptera > Drepanidae > Polyploca > Polyploca ridens. The sequence continues at coordinate 2,951,521 of OX596267.1, forward strand.
ATATAGTGATGTCACAATATAAATGTATTATTTTGTGTCAGCACTCAAACAACGCGTGGTCACAAAAAGCCTAGAAGACAAACTTATTAGGAAAAGTAGTCCTCGGAACACCGTTGTGTACCTATATTAGCCCTATAATATCCCACTGCTAAGTATTGGCCTCCTCTCACAAATTAATGGGATAATACTTGATTGTGGATGTAGGCCTACTGTAGGAGTTTTCAAGAAAATCAAATCACCATTAGTAGCTTGCCGAAAAAATACTTAGGGGAGGTAACCAACCAAGCGACTACTATACTTGCTTTAGTTTCCTAACATTGTTTTTCTTCTATAAATCCTCGTGGCAACCTTCAAAACATGTTCACAAATAAACTTTATAAAACTCATGAGACAGATAAAATATCATATTCAATTCAAAGCCAAAATCCAGGTGCTTATTGAAAGAAAATGTACCCATTACGTGGCAAAGACAATCAAAGAAAATTGCGTGTGAAATTACTGAAGTTCGCGACCCTTGTAATGTAGAACAGTACTCGTAAAAACTTACTTTATTGGCACATACTGTCTTACTTCTTTAGAAACTCCACTGAGGTTAAAAATTAGAACCCGTTTTATGTTCGTACTTTTAAGGAATTTATTTGCATTTTATAACCTTGAATGTGGTACCGAGGATATTTAAATTTTTGTCATTGGAGTTTTTCTAATCTTGGTTATGTGAGTGGATGAACGAGGTGGCTCGATTGAGGATTATTTCTGCATCGTGGGTGAGCAACAGTGCGATGGAAGAAAGGTAACGATGGCATCATGGCACCAGGTCTAAAAGTTCCACCCCGTTATATAGGCATATCTACATATCAGTTATAATAATTATACCTACACATAATGAAAGAAATCAACAAGAAATTAATTCAAAATAGACCTACAAAACATTATAAACTATTTTTTGCCGGTAGCCACAACAAACAAACCACAAAAACAACAAACCTCGCCCTCCAACTACACAGTTACCTATATTTTCAGTTTTAATAATTAACTTTTTCACATGTTACTCACGCACGTAAACCCAAAAGTTCTATAGCTTTATTTGAATTCAGTGCATTGTTTTAACGTTGATTCTCTCGATTTTAAACACATCGTCACCTTATATATTGTACTAGCAGACCCCCGCGGTTTCACCCGCGTACGGTTTGAATTTTTTTGCACGGAACACAAATTATTTTTCAAAAATAAAAGTAGCTATGTTACAGTATTAACCAACTGATAAGGCGCGTCGTGAATCTTCGTTCGCACAGAAAAGAACCACCGGAACAGACAGACAAAAATGTTTAAAAACTCCATCAGATTTTATTTAAAAAAAGTTAACAGAACTCATCACATAAAAGCTTGGTGCAATGTGTAGATAGAGAATTGTAGGTAGATAGGCTGTCAGCGTATAGCAAAGAAGATATCGATAGTTTGACATATACACATACATAGTTACATATATATTTGGATTTTTATCGTATTTAGACGAAATCATCTATAAAATTTGCATGATATTGACAAAAAATACACTTGAGTCGAATTGACTTTTAATCCTTTGATTTACTTACTGTATCAGTTAAAAAAAACTACTGACAGATGAATGGTTATGTTGGGTTCATTTCGTTCACTACGGCTTCTACAGCCAATTACACAACAATTCACCATCACTACATACCAAACAATATCATTGAGAATATATACAAAGCAGCGTTGCCAGATTTTTTTGCGGTCACAGCGGGATTTTGTAACACCTTGAGTAAAAAAAGCAGGATTCTATCGCCGAAAGGGGGGCATACTAAAAAAACCGGCCGTTCCGTAGAAAGTTGTAGGTACCTATGTTAATAGTTTAATAATCAAGGGAATCGATTCTCGGAGATTTTTCCCCTTATTTTCGATTATGTTATTTTCCACAAGACGCCGGGAAAAGTTCCACCCGTACGTTGTTGACATACCGAAAATACAGACACAGCATTTGCATTGCATCCTCAATTATAATGCGGACAGATGCAAGTGAGTGGAACTTGCTTCCGGCGTCGTGTTTCCTGACTCATACAACCTAGGGACTTTCAAGGCCAGAGTGAATATAGGTTCCTTCTAGGTAAGCGTGTTCAATCTTATGCTTCGTCTTCGTCTCTTATAGGTGGGTCAGTGGCTAAACGCAAGCCCATATAATAAAAAAATAAAAAAAATTATATAATGGCAATTTTTTCTTCATTTTGCAATGTAACTGAAAAACGCTTTTCGGAATTCTTCCTCTACTTGTGCTACATGGAATTGCTTCTTACCAAATTGTATGATTCTAGGACAACGGGAAGTACCCTATAGGTTTTGATTCCCTTGCGAGCGTCAAAACATGCGTCATATACGGCCGTATCTTTTGATTGCGTTGACTTAAAAGTTTATTTTTTGTAAGTCACAGTGACATTTAACGCACATTGGCGCAGTTCTCCTTAAACACCACTGTGGTGTTTAAGACGCGTCACGGGAAAGCTGGTGCCATTTCTGTGCAGTGGTGTCTTTATTTCCACTTCTACGTCCAACGATGAGGATGATGAAAAGCGGGACTGAATCTACCACGGGCGGGCCATTCAATTTTGGGCTAAAAATCGGGACGTCTGGCAAAGCTGTACAAAGTCACAAATTTCATACAATTAGGGTTTCACTGCTCTTATCAACAAATATTATATATACACAAACTTTTTTGATATCAACGACACTGAGGTCAAACAATAAACCTATACGCGAGATAGGGACAAAAACACGTTTTGACATATACATATCTTGACCTGTCTACCTGTAATTCTCCGTCTACGGTGCAATGCAATACTCTTTAAAATTGGAATGTCAAATATAAAAGAATATTTAAATCGAAAGCACTAAGGAGTATTGATGTCAACTTCGATGAAAATTACCCCTAAAATAACTTTCTACCCCTTTTTGACCCCGTTAGGTGATGAGTTTCCATAAAATATGAAACACTTCTTCCATCAATTCTGTTTAGGAATCTTTATGCAAAATTTGAAGTAGATCGGACGAAGGAATCACGTTGTCCCATACAAACTTTGCCCCCGTTTTTCACCCCCTTAGGGGTAGAATTTCGGAAAATCCTTTCTTATCGGATGCCTACGTCATACAAAGAACACACTCTCCAAGTTTCAGGTCTCTACGATCAGCGGTTTAGGCTGTGCGTTGATTGTCAGTCAGCCATTCAGGACAAAGCATTTTATATGTATCTATACATATAAAATGAAATTAACAGAATTGATGGAAGACGTGTTTCAAATTTTATTGAAACTCATCGCCTAACGGGGTTAAAAAGGGGTAGAAAGTTATTTTAGGGATGATTTGCATCGAAGTAGATATCAATACTCCTTAGTGCTTTTGATTTAAATATTCTTTGATATTTGACATTCCAATTTTAAAAAGAGTATTGCATTACACATAGACGGAGAATTACAGGTAGACAGGCTAAGCTACGCATATGTCAAAACGTGTATGTGTGAGCAGGACTAAGCGTATTTTTTGTCTCTATCTCGCGTATAGGTTTTTATTGTTTGACCTCAGTGCCGTTGAGGCCAAAAAAGTTTGTGTATATATGATATTTGTTGATGGGAGCAGTGAAACTGTGAAACCCTAATTGTATGTTATTTGTGACTGCGTTGCCAGACGTCCCGATTTTTAGCCCAAAATCGAATGTGAATGAAAAGGTTCAGTCCCGCTTTTCGAGGATTACTCGACGGTGAAATCATCGTTGGACGTAGAAGTGGGAAATTATAAAGACACCACTGCACAGAAATGGCAACAGTTTTCCCGTGACGCGTCTTAACCACCACAGTGGTGTTTTAGGAGAACCGCGCCAATGTGCGCTCAATGTCACTGTGATATACAAAAAACAAACTTCTAAGTCAACGCAATCAAAATATACGGCCGTATATGCCGCATATTTTGCCGCTCACAAGGGACAAAACCTATAGGGTAGCGTTGACCTAGAATCATACAATTTGGCAAGAAACAATTCCATGTAACACAAGTAAAGGAAGAAATCCGAAAAGCGTTGTGCAGTTACATGACAAAAAGAAGAAAAAAATTGCCATTATATTACAACATAATCGAAAAAAGGGGAAAAATATCCGAGAATCGATTCCCGTGATTATTGAACTATTAACATAGGTACCTACAAGTTTCTACGGAACTCTCGGTGCGTGAGTCCGACTGGTACTTGGCCGGGTTTTTTTAGTATGTCCCGCTTTCGGCGATAGAATACCGTTTTTTTTTACTCAAGCAGTTACAAAATACAACTTTGACCGAAAAAAAATCTGGCAATGCTGCTTTGTATATATTCTCAAAGATATTGTTTGGTGTGTAGTGATGGTGAATTGTTGTGTCATTGGCTGTAAAAGCCAAATGAACCAAACATAACCTTTCATCGGTCAGTAGTTTTTTTTAACTGATACAGTAAGTAAATCAAAGGATTACTATAAAGTGTATTTTCTGTCAATATCATGCAAGTTGTACAGATAATTTCTTCTAAATACGATAAAAATCCAAATATATATGTAATTATGTCGAACTATCGCTATCTTATTCGCTATACGCTGACAGCCTATCTACCTACAATTCTCTATCTACGCATTGCACCAAGCTTTTATGTGAGTTCAACTTTTTTTTAATGAAATCGGATTGAGTTTTTAAGGCGCCGATCCAACTGACAAGAGTTCTAGAGTTCCGAGTTCTGCATTCCGCGTTGATTGTAAGCCATGTGGCGTCTTTGAAAGTAAAAAAAAGTGTATGATGTGTGATCAGTAGCGAATATTGCAGAACTCTAGAACTCTAGACTGCTTGCTGTGTCCACAATAGTCAAAACGGAATGCAGAACTTGGAACGCGGAACTCTAGAACTCTTTCTGTGGGATCGGTGCCTAAATATTTTTGACTGTCTGTTCCGGTACATACTTAATGTTATAAAGAGTAACTTAACTACTTTTATTTTTGAAAAATAATTATTGTTCCGCGCAAATAAATTCAAAATGTTCGCGAGTGAAACCGCGGGGGTCTGCTAGTGTAACAATATAAACCTTTGAATAACCTAACTAATCACTTTGTTTAACTAAAACTACTCTACTAAAGGCTAAACATATTAGATTCACCTGAGGATTGACTATTCAAACCTAGGAGCACCAAGGCGACAGGTTTTGGCTATAACTAATGTACCGACTTCGATATTAACTAAGCTATACTAAGTTAATCCAATAGAGATGATAATTTAAGTACTTCATTGAGTACCTATAGTTATAATAAGTTTGATCCTTTCATCACGATTATTTGTGTCATTGAGGCGTTAAGAGGTAACAAACAAATTGACTTACGCATTATTAGGATAGTAGTACTACAACTAATCGTCCCTCAAATCAAAGTCTTAATAACAATACGTATAAAATTCAAATTGCCAAGTCACGCTTAGCCAGTATCGTACAATCTCTTACAGGAGCATCTACTTCTTGAATACTTTCAGATTGCGGCTTATTTGCATTGAGACTATTTTAAAACGAGAAACCATCATTTATATACATTAAAATTACACTTTATTTCTTAAACAGCAAGCTTCAAAATCCAATGGCATAAAAGTAATATACTTTTGCTCTTTCCAGTCGGTTTGCGTTTTCTCATTGCGAAGTATCGTTTGAGATAGTTCCCTTGATTTTGTATTTCAGAGAAATTGTGTAATTTGCTTCAAAGCTAAGCCAATATAGTTTTATGAATAGGTTGTCTTGCATTGGTAATCTGTAATTCTGCGTTCATTTTATTGAATAAGAATTATTTTCTTGTTTTCTTTCATTAGGAATTTGCTGGAATAAAATTAATTGCAAAATCCTCGTAGCAAAAATATTATAATAAAAATATCAATTTTTTTATTGTACTTTTCATACAAAAGGTCAACCTTGTTCGATAATAATGTATGAAACACATTCTGATTTCAGTGTTGTCCCGTAGTAAAAGTTGGTCAGCATGTAACCCAACATAACTTTAAAAAAATGTGCCATCTCGAAATCTCCACCCAGTATATTTTTTATCAAATCTACTACTTAAAAAACCGGCCAAGTGCGAGTCGGACACACACACGGAGGGTTCCGTGTAGTATACTAACTCTGCTATGAAAAAAAACGCCAAAAATATTGAATGCAAGGTAAATTGCGGTTTACGATTTATGACGTATTAAAAAAACTACTTACTAGATCTCGTTCAAACCAATTTTCGTTGGAAGTTTGCATGGTAATGTACATCATATATTTTTTTTAGTTTTATCGTTCTCTTATTTTAGAAGTTACAGGGGGGACACACTTTTTACCACTTTGGAAGTGTCTCTCGCGCAAACTATTCAGTTTAGAAAAAAATTATATTAGGAACTGAACAGTTTCAGTTCTAAGTATGGGGAACCCCCAAAATTTATTGTTCTTTTTCTATTTTTGTGTGAAAATCTTAATGCGGTTCACAGATTACATCTACTTACCAAGTTTCAACAGTCTAGTTCTTACAGATTCGGAAAAAAGTGGCTGTGACATACGGACGAACAGACAGACAGACAGACATGACGAATCTATAAGGGTTCCTTTTTTGCCATTTGGCTACGGAACCCTAAAAAGGCATGAAAAGAGCTTTTGAAAGACAAAATTCATCTACACTGGTGATGAACCAACCATTAGGTTAACCGTCCGACAGATTAATTAACATTTTAACAAGAAAAATAATCACATGCGAAATATATAGGTACCTATTTGAAGAATTCGATAATGGCCTTTTTGATCATCTCTACCAAAGAAATAATTCATTCATTCTCTGAAATTCAAGGCAGTATCTTCTTTGTAAGTCCTTTCTTTATCCTATTAGCGACCTTATGTGCAGGAACACAACATAAAGTTATTTGGCTGCGGTATTCTGTAAGGTGGAGGTACTTCCCCAATCGAGCTGCTCTTTGAACGAATAAATGCTACGCTCTTAAAATTACTCGTACCTTTTGTATTATTTTGACTTTGTCAGCTTAATTCAACGTTTGAGCTTGTAGTTCCATACTTGTTAGCAGAAATATCACTGCCTATAAAGCCTCTAAATTATCCTGAAATTGATATAATGGTCCCGTTATTCAAGCCTCATTATTTTTCTGAATACTCGTTAATACTCAGCTAATGTGTGTTACTCAAAGAGTATTAAGTTCCATACGATGGCGTTATTAAATTTAATTAAGGTACGGTCTGGGTCATGTCGGTGATTTGGGCCTAAATGACGTCATTACTAAACTTTACTCGCCGCGTTACCTTCTGTAGCCAATGATTTAGTAATGACTTCATCTGTTAGTGTCACTGCGTCATTTCTAACTTTTGGGAGATTTTTACAAGCTTTTGTTTAGTTTCACCTGTCCCGTTGTCTGTAATGGAATTTTGCAAGACAAATTTGACCCACTTTCCGGTTTCCGATTGAGCTGAAATTTTGCACGAATTATTATTATGATGACGTGGAGCTGATCTGATGATGGAGCTGGAAGGTGGCCTTAAGAACTCCGTAATAAAACCACATAACCCCATCGAGTTTGGGCTCGTTTGATTCGTCTTGATGAGTACTTTGTCGCAAGTACGGTCAACAAAAAGTACAGTCACTCAAAAAGAAACTTGTATTAAATTTTTTTTTTTTTAGTAATGAATTTGTTTTTAAATTAACGCTTTTACGTAAATGCCTACATAGAATTTAAAATTATTTCTTAGTACACCAAAAGTGTATTACGGATAGAGACAACAACAACAAATAAAGGAGAGACAGAGCCTATACTGAATAAATGAGTTTTTGATTTATAATTTAAGCTGGATTTGACAATGATTACAAAAGCAAGAGTTTATAAAGCCTAGTTTGAATCAACTAAATGAAACCTTCACTATGAAAGGGTGAAACGCTGCAAAAAGCTGGATAATACAAGAAAAATACGATTTCAAAATATATTTTCCAAACACAATGGGTTTTGTTTTCGTAGGAATAACATGAAACACGCTAAAAAGTTTGCATGTGATGCCCATTGTACTGGGCGCACAAAAGAACTCACGTGATGCTCACATTATTGTTGGTAATACCACCACTAGCATGCCATGTAGCAGATTTAACTATATATAGTGATGTCACAATATAAATGTATTATTTTGTGTCAGCACTCAAACAACGCGTGGTCACAAAAAGCCTAGAAGACAAACTTATTAGGAAAAGTAGTCCTCGGAACACCGTTGTGTACCTATATTAGCCCTATAATATCCCACTGCTAAGTATTGGCCTCCTCTCACAAATTAATGGGATAATACTTGATTGTGGATGTAGGCCTACTGTAGGAGTTTTCAAGAAAATCAAATCACCATTAGTAGCTTGCCGAAAAAATACTTAGGGGAGGTAACCAACCAAGCGACTACTATACTTGCTTTAGTTTCCTAACATTGTTTTTCTTCTATAAATCCTCGTGGCAACCTTCAAAACATGTTCACAAATAAACTTTATAAAACTCATGAGACAGATAAAATATCATATTCAATTCGAAGCCAAAATCCAGGTGCTTACATTGTTAGGTATAAAGAAAGAAATTGTACCCATTACGTGGAAAGACAATCAAAGAAAATTGCGTGTGAAATTACTGAAGTTCGCGACCCTTGTAATGTAGAACAGTACTCGTAAAAACTTACTTTATTGGCACATACTGTCTTACTTCTTTAGAAACTCCACTGAGGTTAAAAATTAGAACCCGTTTTATGTTCGTACTTTTAAGGAATTTATGGATTTTATAACCTTGAACGTGGCACCGAGGTTATTTTAATTTTTGTCAATGGGGCTTCTCTAATCTTGGTTATTTGTGTGAATGAACGAGGTGGCTTGATTTCTGCATCGTGGGTGAGCAGCAGTGCGATGGAAGAAAGGTGACGATGGCATCATGGCACCAGGTCTAAAAGTTCCACCCCGTTATATAGGCATATCTACATATCAGTTATAATAATTATACCTACACATAATGAAAGAAATCAACGAGAAATGATTCATTCAAAATAGACCTACAAAACATTATAAACTATTTTTTGCCGGTAGCCACAACAAACAAACCACAAAAACAACAAACCTCGCCCTAACTTCCAACTACACAGTTACCTATATTTTCAGTTTTGATAATTAACTTTTTCACGTGTTTTACTCTGGCACGTAAATCCAAAAGTTCTATAGCTTTATTTGAATTCAGTGCATTGTTTTAACGTTGATTCTCTCGATTTTAGACACATCGTCACATTATATATTGTACTAGCTTTATAGCCCGCGACTTCGTCCGCGTAGATTATTTCTTTTTTCTAGATATGAATCATTGTAATAATATAGAGCTTTGTTCATGGCTATTGTCCGCCACTACGTGTGATATTGACAAAAGTTCAGGTAGATTAAGAGCTCATATGCGAGGATGCCACATAAAACTGAAACAGTCCTGCCGCAAATCAACTCTAGCAAATTTCAGAGTTTTTCCCTGTGACTACAAACCTTAATTAGGAACTGTTATCTTTTAAATTCAAACGGAAGGTGATTTGGGATCAATGGTATACGCGGTAAGAAGACTGTTTCTCCTCTGGCAGAACCAGTAAATATTTTGGCCTCAATAACATTGCGGCGGAGAGCTGTTACTTGTAGTCTAGTTCCACAGCACAATTTTGATGGCCTTATCTCTCTTTCCCTCATGTCTGAGGATCGTGGTCAACATCGGGTTTGCTTCTAGAGCGAATGATCTGCCTTCACTGGTTTCTGTCTTCTGGTTTCTGTAAAACTTGGAGGACAATGAGTCTTTTACTTGATCGGACCATCTTGTTGATGAACGACCACGTAATCGTTTTCCTTCCGTGTTACCAACTATGATCAGATTTCCAAACTTTCATCGCCTTTGCGCACCATGTGGCCGAAATACGAAAAAATACGTTGGTGGCATATGGTGGACAATCGTGTTTTAATTTTGAGCTGCGATAGGATTGATGAATTGTTGCGTTTAGCGGTCCAAATATTTCCAACATCCGTCTCCAGCACCACATCTCGAATGCATCAATCCTTTTTCTTTCTCGGGCCAGTATAGTCCACGCTTCCATACCATACATGAAAATGAGGAATACCAATGCTAATATTAACCGGATCTTTGTTTTAATACCGATTCCTCTCTTTTTCCTGATGTTGTTTAGGCGAGTCATTTCAATACGCCAATACCATAAGCCGAAATAATAAATTTTGAAATTTTCACTCCGAAAATAAAGAACATCATATACTAAATTTAATCCCCCTTTTCACTCCTTAAGCGTTCAAATTCCAACAACACCGATGTTTTGCGTTAGTTTATAACCATAAGCTTAAATAATAAATTTAGTGTACTTCCATACAAAAATTCATCCCCCTTTTTACCCTTTCGGGACCGGAATTATCAAAAACGTTGAGGCACATATAAATTAATTTTCAATTGTCAACCTAAACACAAAATTTGAAGGTCCTAACTTCGAAACTGATGGACTTTCATATAAACTTGCATCCCCTATTTTACCCCCTTAAGGATAGAATATCCAAAAATCCTTAGTGGTTGCCTACACCGTGTAATAATATATTAAGTGACGTTTACTTTGAAACTGAATGACTTACATACATCCCATACCTTTTCACCCTGTCGGGGGTGGAATTGTCAAAAAAGCTGAAACATGTATAAATTAATTTTCAATCGTTAGCCTAAATACAAAATTTTAAGATCCTAACTTCAAAACTGACGAACTTTCATACAAACTTTCATCCCCTATTTTACCCCCCGAGGAGTGGAATTTCCAAAAATCCTTCCTTACTGAATACCTACACTGTATAATATTAAATTTAGTGAAGTTTACTTTGAAATTGAAGGACTTGCATACACAACTTCATCCCCCTTTTCCTCCCTTTGGTGGTGGAATAATCAGAAACGCTGAGATAACTATACATTAATTTTCAATCGTCAGCCTAAACCCAAAATTTGTAGATCCTAACTTCAAAACTGACGGACTTGCATACAAACTTTCATCCCTTATTTTACCCTGTTAGGGGTGGAGTTTCCAAAAATCCTTCCTTAGTGGATGCCTACACCGTATAATAATACATTTAGTGAAGTTTACATTGAAATTGAAGGACTTGCATACACAACTTCATCTCCCTTTTCCTCCCTTCGGTGGTGGAATTATTAAAAACGCTGAGATAACTATATATTAATTTTCAATCGTTAGCCTAAACACAAAATTTGAAGATCCTAACTTCAAAACTGACGGACTTGCATACAAACTTTCATCCCTTATTTTACCCTGTTAGGGGTGGAATTTCCAAAAATCCTTCCTTAGTGGATGCCTACACCGTATAATAATACATTTAGTGAAGTTTACTTTGAAATTGAAGGACTTGCATACCCAACTTCATCCCCCTTTTCCTCCCTTCGGTGGTGGAATTATCACAAACGCTGAGATAACTACACATTAATTTTCAATCGTCAGCCTAAACACAAAATTTGAAGATGCTAACTTCAAAACTGACGGACTTGCATACAAACTGTCATCCCCTATTTTACCCTCTTAGGGGTGGAATTTCCAAAAATCCTTCCTTAGTGGATGCCTCCACTGTATAAGGTATCTTTGTGCAAAATTTCAAATCTCTAGGTCCAGCGGTTTGGGCTGTGGGCTGATATATCAACAATCAGTTTATCATTTTATATATTAAGATTATCCTGTCGTATATTGTATTGTCGTATACTGATAAACACCAGACTTTTCCTATAGTTGGTTTACCATTCAGTGTAATTTTACCCAATTTAGATTTTAAAATATGAAATTATTTTATAATGGACTTCGCATTCTTTACTATACTATCTTGATTTAGCTATTTGATCACTGTATTATCGTATCGGAGATTTATCTGCGCCGTAGGTAGGTATATAGGTACTATTCCTATATACGTCATATTTGGTGTTGATTTTTCCATTGTTTCTTTGTATTTTTACATATTTATGTTTCCTGTTGCTCATGATGTCAGCCTGAAAATCAGTGCTGTGTAGGCAACACAAAATCAGCATGTTTTCTTAGTTTGAAAATTAATATAAAATTGCCGAGTAGTCTTTGTTACTGATACTCTCGAAGCAAAGATCAAAAATAGTGTAAGCGAAGTGCAAAGGTCCACAGTAGGTTAATTCTACAGTTCAATGTAAACATCTGTAGAAGAGAAGATACTCTGAGCTGAAAATCATGAAAAATCTTAGCTACGATATAAACCTTCTGTTCTAAATAAACAAACTAAACTCAATATAATATTAACAACTAGTTAGCAATAGCGGCGAGAAAGCGTTACTTTGGTAATTACCTACGGAGGAGGCAAACAGACCAACTAATCTAAGTTGGATCGCTTTCTACCACTGTCGGTGGCTAAGGGGTTGGTTACATTGATAAAAGAGTATTTCTCTATGTTTTCTGGTTTTTTTCTACACGCATTTTAAACAAATGATAGTTCTTATATTCCTCTAACGATAGTTATATTGCTATCTCGTTTTTTTTTTGGATTGGAGCATCTGATTAGATTGAAATTTCTCCACTCTTCAGGGTCTATAGGCTTAATGAACCGGTGCTAGAATAGTCAGAAAGATATTTAGTCCCCGTTGTTTTTCAATCAATATTTGATAAATATTTAAGGGCTGTATCGACGACATCAAAACAGTCTCAAGAATAGATAGTGTTAGTCGAAAATAAACCTAATATCATGGGTACAGGTGGCAAATTCAATTGTTTTAATCTCGACTCAAAACTTGACTTGAGCATTGATTGACGTATTAGAATATGGACCTAAGATTCTATTCATGACTTTTCTGTTTTTTTGAAGTGAAAACTTCTCTAGCGGCGTTGTGCACTTTTTGGGATGTGTAAAAAAATTTAAACTCGCGTCAGATGTCACGTGACCCTGATCGAAAATTCGTAAGACGGAGGGAGAGTAGTTGCTAATTAGACTGTATTTATACTGGGGTTATGTTCAAATTCTTACTATATTCTCTAGCTAGCCGGAAGGTAGGTACCATTTTTGTTCCCATTTTGAGTTAATCACTTGACACACGGTTAAAAATATAACAATGACATCAATAATTGTTATACTTAATAGGACGCGCGTCCCTCGCGAGAACCAATGGGTTAATAAAAAAAATCTTATTCAAAAGTATGAAAATGTATCTTGAACTAGCTTTCCCTTATATAAAAACACTATGTGAAAAATGTCTACTTAATTTCAAAAATGCACAACGTTAATATTCAAGTCTTCACTTCTGCCGGCACTCCCGGAGTGCAACCCGTTGTTATTTTTTTCGTAAACCTAAGGCATATCCTGAAAAATCCGTTTAGCCGTTGAAGCGTGATTGAAGCACCAACATCTCTAAACATCCAAACTTTCAAATTGATAATATTATTAGAAACATTATACAACGTAAACCAGTCCTTATGTCCCCCGTCTCAGTATCCCAGTACGTGAGTTTTGATAACTCTTCGCCGTTCGTAATCATCGCGTTGCAAATGAGGAAACTATTGACGCCACAAATCAACATACAACTTAATTAATGAGCACTCTGCTAACAAACATACATTATGTATGTGTATGTTACACATTTGGGCGTGACTTTTGACGTTTAAATTACTTTGAAAGTAATTACGTTTTTGTACTGGGATAGGCTTGTTTTTGTTTGTTTTTCTGCGTTTATGCTTCGGGTTTTTTATTGTTAATAATTTGAATAAAGAAGAAATAATTGGACTGTTTTACAAAAAACTTAGACCGACTTCAAAGTACACTAAGAAGTGATCAAATCCTGATCTGATAACAATGGGACCAAACGGGAAGTGTACCCTTTCAAATAAAAAAATAAGTTTTCAAATTGGTTAATAAATGCCGGAGTTATGAGGTAGCAAACATAAAAAAAAATACAACCGAATTGAGAACCTCCTCCTTTTTTTGAAGTCGGTTAAAAATAGGCAATATAATTAAATTGACCAAAAACCGGTTCTTATTGGTTGAAGTCCACATTCACCTAGAAAGGCTTGTAGATGCTAAGTGACGGTTTGTAGTTATGACTTATGATGATTTTTAGAGCAACGTTTGAGCCCCCAACTTGAATAGAATTTTTCGTCCCATTTTATTTTTATAACATTTATTAGGCATGTAAACTTTCCTATTTATAGTAAACATTGCTACGCGAATTCTGAGGTGGGTAATACAGCATTTTAAAAACAGATTGAAATTTAATCTTTTGGCGGAAATAAATCATATTATCAGTGTAAAGTTTGTTTTCTTTTTTTTTGTTTTAAAAAAGTATTCAGCTTTGCTATAATATTATATTCAGATTCGCAATACATTGTCTCCCAAAATTCCAGTTAATTCCCAAAAGATACTAAAATGTGCCAAATTATCCGGATAACCAGGCCACACCTCCATCGATCTACCAAGCAATTAAGCCTCTGCCGCCTCTCCACGCTAATTATATTAAATATATATTAGGGATTTAATTAATTTTAATTAAACCTTACGGGACCGCATAATCCGGCGTAATTTATCTGTTCGAGTTTCGGATAAAGTGAAATATAATAATTTTGTGGTGTTGAAATGATTAATACTTCATTTTTTGACCTCCTTTACTGATTAATTTAATATCATTACTATTGAAATGTCTACACTTACGTCCTAACATAATTGAGACAAAATTAAAGAAGAGTACTACTTCCAGTTTCTGGAATCTAAACGATATTCAAAGCTAGGGAAAATATGAATTTTCTGGATAAGCGTGCTTCTACCTCATTTTTGGTCGTTGATATCGAAATAAAATGGTTCCTCAGCCAAAATGTGATTTATTTACATAATTATCTTCAAGTAAAGTAAGCATCAACAGTGAATCGGCACAAGTTTTTAATTCGTGGTGACGCTTGACATGATCCCTCAGCCATTGGACTTTCTGAACAGCATTTGTGGTCACAACAACATTTCTGCAATTAAAAGATCAATTTGATGAGAAGTGCCATAAAAATACTATCCCACCAAAAGCATTATTATGTAAAATGTTGCCAAGACATAAGGCTTGCACTGTCAAAAAGTTATCAGATCTCATGTAGAGCCAAGCTTATAACTCTACTTGCCCTTACTCTACAAGCCCTAACTTCACAAACTCTACACACCGTAGTCAAAATATGTGGCTTGGCCTTTTCGCTACCGTCACACACATGGGAGTAAGGTGAAAAATGTATTCACTGTTACTTTTTTGTTATACAATAATTCTTGTAGTAGTGTCCTTGTAGTGTGTAGAGTCTATCGTGTTCCGAGAATTTTGTTTATCTGGTATAATCCATACCCAAGTTATGAGGCTTCAAAAAAACGACGAAGCGCTTCGAGAAAAGGTAGGTAGTGCCCTTACGCTTCGCTTGGTTGTCTTGGCGGGGGGCACTCCCGTGCCCCCAGATCACAGCACTAGACTGTCCCAAACATTGAATTCCTCTGCATCGACTTAAACTAATTCAAGTTAACTGTTTATCATTTGGTACTTAATACATAAGCTGAACCAAAGGATGATAAGGAATCAGATGTACTACGTTTTGAGAAGCTATGGTCGAAAAATGCTCTGGAAAAAGATAACTTACGTTACAATCTTTACGTCTCCTAATTCTCAAACACTGAGGCCTTCTGACCTGCAGACATCTGCAGCCATTGGTGCGCTCTCTACGATCTTGGGCAGAAGTTTTTAGCTTATTTCTGACATTGGAACAAACACTTGAAGTTTCACACGAGCATGCTGATCCTGTAAAGATGACACCAAATAATCTAGAACTGCCTCTTTCAAGTTATTACCAAAATTATTTACTTACCCATTTCATTGGTTTAAAATCGTTGAACAATCATTTTAGCATGGAATCCATTGATTTCGATTCTGAATTTTTATTTCATTTTTATTAAAGCATAGATTTCAAAGCCCTCTAGAGTAAGCTGCACAATTTCAAAATTAATGAGGTTAGCATTGATAAAAAATATTGTTTCTAAATACCCTTAGGGGTAAATTTTCGAGAAACCTAAAATATATGTTTCTTTATTTTCTATCCAATGTATTATGTAATATCGAACGTCAAGTTAATCGGACCGCGCGTTAGGTTTTTTCCATATAAACATTAACATCCCCTAAACCACAGAGGATTATACTATCCTAAACCCCTTATTAGGGGTAGTTTTGAAAACTAATAATGATGTAAAGGGTAAGTTTCATGTTTATAAACCCAAGGATTTTTCATAAAGACAAAATCCCAATGTTCCAAAACCGCTTTCCGTAAAATTTCCAAAAACCCGTTTTATTAACGTAGGCATCGTGCAAAATCTCAAGATTTTAGCCCCAGACAATCAATCAGGATAATAAATCAATAATCACTTGTCCTGATTGACTAACTGAGTGTATGTATATGTACAATAATACAACATATTGTAGGATAAATGTGTACCTAGTAAGAGTTAGGAATATACAGATTTCCTCGAGTCTGCCGCTGCTACCGATTTTAACATTTAACCTGCCGCTATCTTAAACACCAAATTCTTATTTTAAAGCCTATCTGGGGGCACGGAAGTGCCCCCCGCCAAGACAGTCAAGCGAAGCGAAAGGGCACTACCTACCTTTTCTCGAAGCGCTTCGTCGTTTTTTTGAACCCTCATAACTTGGGTTTGGATTATACCAGATAAACAAAATTCTCAGGACATGATGTCGATAGTGAACTTATTAAACATATTAAGTTTCAATAACAAAGCTCATATACTTTAAATTTTATTAATATCTAAAAAACCCCGATTTCGTCACTGACTCACTGATGATCATCAAAACTCATAGGGTACTTCCTGTAGTCCTAGAAAGCTGAAATTTGGTATGTAAGCTTGTATTAGTACACAAACAACAAAAAAATTATAAAACTTGGAAATTTCAATAAAAAAAAAAAACATAATCAACTTACAAAAAGAAGTGAAATCCTACCAAAAACATTTTTATGTAAAATGTTGCCGCCAAGACATATGGCTCGTACTGTTAAAAAGTTATCAGATCTCATGTAGAGCCAAGCTTATAACTCCACATGCACTTACTCTATAAGCCCTAACTTCACAAACTCTACACACCGTTAGTCAAAATATGTGGCTTGGCTGTTTCACTACTACAAGAACTATTGAATAACAAGAAAGTAATGAACAGTGAATACATTTTTCATCTTACTGACGGTAGCAAAACGGCCAAGCCACATATTTTGACTACGGTGTGTAGAGTTTGTGATGTTAGGGCTTATAGAGTAATTGCATGTAGTTATAAGCTTGGCTCTACATGAGATCTGATAACTTTTTGACAGTACGAGCCATATGTCTTGGCGGCAACATTTTACATAAAAATGTTTTTGGTAGGATCAACATTATCAAAAATGTCCTAAAGTCAAAAAAGTAATTAGTGACAAATCTCAATAGAATTAATATTAAATTATCATTAAACAAGATAAACACGAAGGCAAACAGTGTTTAGTTGGACACAACGACGGAGTCAAATCCCACAGAAATACAGTACAAACTAGAAGACAAACTCAAACAAGCAATTAAACTATAGCCTCGCCAGATTAATTATTTGTTTGTCCAACAAACTGAATGGAATTGTTGTGGATTACTACGGATTCTCGATGTAAACTCACTTAGCACTTGCTAATTTTGGGTCTGCGGTTTGCCCCGTTACTAAGCCGTTTATTTCCAGTTCAAATTACTTTCATTACTTGTCAGGATTTTTTACTCTTTTTACAACTTCCAAACGTTAGTAACTGAATCATGCACTTACCTCATTGCTGATGTACTTATCTTTAGTACCTAATATAGATTTATGACATAGAAACTAAATAACAAATGATAAGAGTGCGTACAAAGCCAGAAATCAATCAAGCAATGTCAGATAAAACAAACTTATGTCTAATCTTCACGTGGCATGAGACGGAGATAGCGTGTTTCACGGAACAAAAATGAACTTAGCGGTTCTTATCTAAATAACTCGTGAAGTATAGAATATTTCAAAAAATCGTTAGTAGCAGCCCTGGGTGATATGTTAGTGATATTATTTATTGAATTTTTTTCTTAATTAGATACATCATGAACGAATAAAAACGAAAATTCATTATTATTAGATGTATCTTTGTGATTTTTTTCTATCGAGGAATTTTCTTTCATTCCATTATATGTTTGTTCTGATAGAACCCTCGCGTATATCATGAAAATACCCATATAAAAATATTTTTTCATTTAAAAACTATTTACTTCGGTAAATTTCAATTCTAAGATTGTTATTTTGCTTTATACGCACTCTTACGTAAGTTACATACAACAAATTGATGATCATTGATCGGTCGAGCGAAGCGTCTCCGTTTCAACTTGGACAAAATGCGTATGTCCAGATATACAGATCCAATCCGGTTGTTCTCTTCTACAGGTCACATTTCTCAACCGATTCTCGGGAAATTTTAAGAGCAGGTTTGGTTAAAAATGTCTCTAAAAGTATACTTTATATATTCTAAGCCTAAACCGTACCTAGAGCCCTTTGAAACTCGTAGGAAATATTCCTTGCAGGGATTTTATGGAGCTCCGTAACCGAAACTATCGATGTATCAGTTCTATGCTTGTAGTAAATTATTTTTTAATTTTACAATTCTTTAAAAAACCAATATCCGTAACTGAAACTTTCCGAAACAATCGTATATCCAAAATAATTTCATATCTGTAACCGTATCTGAAACTCAATATTATTCATATATAACCATATCCAGATCCAAAATTCATATCCATAACATCCCTGATTTCTCGAGTATGTACACACGGCAACACATCAAGCTATACATTTCCAGTATAAGCTGATCTCGCATTGTATAGGATTTCCGTACAATGAGAGGTCAGCTTATATTGGAAATGTATAGCTTGATCTGTAGCCGTGTGTACGTAGTCTAGAGGTGCAAAATGAAGGGTCGCGAGTGGAACCGCGGGGTGGAAAGTCATTTCAACATGAAGATGTTCAAAGGGTCCTTTTAATATAAAGTAAATGAACAGCATGTATCGCTCGAGCTTTCTCGGTGAGAATGAAGACGAGACATTAGGTTCAAATTCCAATGGTAGCTTAATACAAAGCTATATACAAATTCCTAGGTCCAACTTTATATTATTGAAGTTCGGAAGTTGTCGTTGTGGTTCCGTTGAAAGTGTTACAGTTATGGAATTCTGATTCGACTGCGTTCGAGAGGATTGCCAAATATGCAAGTAACAATAAGATGACTATTAGTAAAGCACGTAATTAATCGTTGGTTCCTACATTTAATAGAGCTTAATTTTGCTTGCTCAGATTTCGAATTATTGTATAGGTTTTGAAGTCATTACTTTAGTGGTACTGTTGATACGGAAGCGCTTGTAGTGTAGCATGATTATTCTTAATCGATCGGCAAAGTTAAGCTACGCCTGTCGTGGTCGGTACCTGGATGGGTGACCGCCTAGTGGTAGTTCAAATCGAGCGTTTTCGTGCTTCGGAATGCACGTAAAGCCGTTGGTCCCGGTTATCACTTAATTGTGATAGTCGTTAAGCTAGTCGGATGCCTCCTAGGCGGCTTGAAAAATTCCAACAGTAGGTTGACCACTAAGCCTACCTCCACCGATCCGCAGTGGGCATGCGTGGTGGAGTATTGCCCATTCCCTTTCACCTTCATTTGTGAAAGGAGGCCTGTGCTCAGCAGTGGGACATTATAGGCTGATGATGATGATGACTGTTGATAAGCGCTGAGCGGAATGAGCCTCCACTAGATGCGCCGATGACTAGATGATGCAAGCCAACTCTATATTGGAGCCCTATATTAAGCAGTCAAAATCCCTCATATAAATCTGTAATATCATCAGCTACCTGACCTCACCATGGAAAACCAATGAATGATGATGAGTTTAATTGATATATCAATCAACCTGTTCAAATATTATTCGACCAGATTTAACATGGATTTTGTCAATTTATATGGTTCGTTTAATTAATTTAAATTGCCGATTAATTAATAGTATATTTACAAAAGCAAAAAGCCAACAAACAGCATCAGTGTCCTCACGGGACGAACTCGGTGGAGTGGAAAATTGAGTCCTCCAATCAGTTTAAATTGATGGCCTAATTTATTAATTTTAAAAAAGGTTGTATTTGTTAAACATTGATTTGAATACGGGCTAACCAAGAAGTATAAAGGGCTTTATACTTCTTGGGGCTAACTGACAATATAAAAAACGGGTTAAGAGCGAGTCAGGCCTGCACAATGAGGGCTCCGTCCCACCCATCCCAAAGAAGCAATGACGTTCATTTTGCTTGAAATCTATTCCGCCAATTTACCACAACCGACAATGCGCTATGACTGGCTAAGTCAAGGACACATGTGCTCTGATTTGCCATGTCAAGAACACACGATGCAGTGATTGGTCCTTACTGTTACAAAAACAGTGCAAAATCACTGACTAGTTGCGGAATCGGATTGCTTGATATTAGATACTCTAAAGGGATTTTACTTCGATGGTCCTACAGTCAAATGTTAAGGTTAATAGATCATAACTTTTTTGCATTGTGTAATTAGTTTGACTATTCAAATTTAAAAAGGCATATTTTTAAATAGCAAACTTTGGTGTAGCAGAAAACAAAACAAGAAATAGTGTTTGAATGCTATACGTTCTTATACAGGTCGTTGTTTTGGTCAGCGACGAGCGACTCAGGGTCGATAATACAAATGATACTGGTGCAAAAAAAATATAAAAAAAATACTTAGGGTCATGTATCGTACCTATGGACGCTTTTACCTTTGGACGTTCATCATAATAAAAAAACTGACAGCATTAAAAATATAACATCGTACCATTTGGGTAGCGTTTTTATTAGTATGTAACACCAGTGAGTGGCGTGACCCAACCGGTGTTGTTTGTAGCGTGAGGTAGTTTTGAAAATTTTTGTGTTAAAAAGTAAGTTTTACATGATTTTTCTGATTACTTTTACTTGAATAATGCATGCTTATATTTTACAAATTAATATCAGTAACTTATCTATAGCTAGTTCTATTTACAATTCAACAAGTAAAGAAAAGAGTTTCTAACCTAAAAATCAATTTATTTAAGATTTTTTTCAAAGTTGTATTGTTTGTACCTTGGGACAGGGCTTCGTTTGTACCTGTGGACGTGTCCACAGGTACTAAAACTATTCGAAGCAGTTCTGCACCAAATTTAATAACTTTCACACCGAATTACGCAGTAAAATAGGTATTTTCTGAAGAAGAAGAAAAGCTTTTGTTTGAATATTTAGTAGGCCTAATTAATTAAAAAGCTCCTACATGAATACTAAAGATTATTTATGAATATATTGTTACTCGCGTGAAATTAATGAACATAAAACTCTAAGTTTTATGTTCATTAATTTCACGCGTTACCTTAATAATAAGAGTTTACTTAAGATTATTACAAGACTGATTTAATAATAAAATGTTATGTTTTATTTTGTCCTAAGGTACAAACAAGGTTGTCCAAAGGTAGAAACGTGTAACGTACCATTGGACAAAACAGCCCACTTAAATGTTTGTTTCTTAAATCAAAAACTGGCAACAGTCGAGCTACCACAAAAAATACAGTAATTCTAGACCATATAACGTATAACATAAAAGCTTTGCCATATAGATACCTTGATTATACACTGCGTGAAGTGGCTAGGAAGTTCAGGTATTCTGAAATGTCCATAGGTACAATACATGACCCTAATTTTTTTTAATAATAAAAATTAAAAAATTAAAATTTTGAAAATCATTTAATAAGCTAAAGTGTAGACATAATACTCAACGGGAGTACGAGGGAGTAAAGGGGTGGGGCGATAGCGGCTTGTGCCTAGCTCTACACTGAAAAAAATGAACACAACATTTGACGACCAATAACCTATACAGAGTGTATTTAGGTTAATAGTCGTCAAATGTTGTTACTGTTAAATAAAATTTTGTTGTCACTTTAGTCCAATTTTTCAGTGTAGTCTGTACACACACGAACCATACTTTGCGGTAATTTTATTTCAAATTGAATAAGGTATTTCTCAACACATTTACAGTATTTAATGGAATTAAGTCCATTTTTGGGGAATATATATTTTGTCCTACCGCTCCTGGGTCGCTTGTCGCCAACCAAAACAACACCCTCTATATATAACTTGGCACCCATTCAGATCTCAAGTCTTTTGTCGGTGAAGACGACTACTACACCATAATTATCATAATATTGAACTTGGCTCCCATTTTCACATCTATGTTTTTGGTGGGATTTAATCTACGCTATATGCTTAGGATGATGAACGATTTTTATTTGATAAGGATTGATATCTAAAGGGTAAAAGGCGACGTAAGTTGCTACCTACAATTATTAAAGATATTTTTTTTTGTCTACTATAAAATTATCTTAATTATCCGCAGTTTTCTTATAATATATGTATACTAGCAGACCCCCGCGGTTTCACCCGCGAACGTTTTGAATTTATTTGCGCGGACTAATTATTTTTCGTAAATAAAAGCAGTTAAGTTATTTATAACATTAACTATACAGGTCGTTGTTTTGGTCAGCGACGAGCGACTCAGGGTTGATAATACAAATGATACTGGTGCTAAAAAAAATATAAAAAATATACTTTATTTTTTTTTATTATAAAAATTAAATACTTAAAATTTTGAAAATCATGTAATAAGCTAAAGTGTAGACATAATACTCAACGGGAGTACGAGGGAGTAAAGGGGTGGGGCGATGGCGGCTTGTGCCTAGCTCTAGTCTGTGCACGTGCCTAGTAATCATACTTTGCGGTAATTTTACTTCAAATTGAATAAGGTATTTCTCAACATATTTACAGTATTTAATGGAATTAAGTCCATTTTTGGGGAATATATATTTTGTACTAACGCTCCTGGGTCGCTTGTCGCCGACCAAAACAACACCCTGTATACCGGAACAGACAGACAAAAATATTTAGGCGCCGATCCCACAGAAAGAGTTCTAGAGTTCCGCGTTCCCAGTTCTGCATTCCGTGTTGACTATTGTGGACACAGCAAGCAGTCTAGAGTTCTAGAGTTCTGCAATATTCGCTACTGATCATACATCCATCATACACTTTTTTTTACTTTCAAAGGCGCCACATAGCTTACAATCAACGCGGAATGCAGAACTCGGAACTCGGAACTCTAGAACTCTTGTCAATGGGATCCGCGCCTTAAAAACTCAATCCGATTTCATTAAAAAAAAGTTGAAGTCACATAAAAGCTATCCTTTGATTTACTTACTGTATCAGTTAAAAAAAACTACTGACCGATGAAAGGTTATGTTTGGTCTTTTACAGCCAATGACACAACAATTCACTATCACTACACACCAAACAATATCTTTGAGAATATATACAAAGCAGCGTTGCCAGTTTTTTTTTCGGTCAAAGCCGTATTTTGTAACTGCTTGAGTAAAAAAAAGCGGGATTCTATCGCCGAAAGCGGGACATACTAAAAAAACCCGGCCAAGTGCGAGTCGGACTCACGCACCGAGAGTTCCGTAGAAACTTTTAATAGTTCAATAATCACGGGAATCGATTCTCGGAGATATTTCCCCTTTTTTTCGATTATGTTGTAATATAATGGTAATTTTTTTCTTCTTTTTGCCATGTTACTGCAAAACGGATTTTCCTTTACTTGTGCTACATGGAATTGCTTCTTGCCAAATTGTATGATTCTAGGTCAACGGGAAGTACCCTATAGGTTTTGTCCCTTGCGAGCGGCAAAATATGCGGCATATACGGCGACCGACAATATGGCTTCCGCCACAGTCGCTCAGCTGGTGACCTCCTTGTGTATCTCACGCACCGTTGGTCACTCGCCATCGAGAGCCAAGGTGAGGCTTTGGCAGTGAGCCTAGATGTGGCGAAGGCGTTCGATCGGGTCTGGCACAGGGGTCTTCTTACGAAGTTACCAGCATACGGGCTTCCCGAGGGATTATGCAAGTGGATCGCCAGCTTTCTGTCCAGCAGATGCATAAGAGCCGTCGTCGATGGTAGCTGCTCCGATAGCATGGACATAAATGCTGGCGTCCCGCAAGGCTCTGTGTTGTCCCCAACACTGTTCCTACTGCATATCAATGATATGCTGCCTATTGACGGCATTCATTGCTATGCGGACGACAGTACAGGGGACGCTTATTACACGGGCCGTGCAAATATCCCTCGTTCCGAGGTGGAGGAAAGCCGCGAACGGCTGATGTCTGAAATCGAGAGTACATTAACTAGTGTCTCCGATTGGGGTCGACTAAACCTAGTCCATTTCAACCCCACCAAGACTCAAGCCTGCGCGTTCACCGCTAAGAAAACCCCATGGTCTGTGGCTCCACAATTCCAGAACACCTCCTTGAACATCAGTCAAAGCATCGGGATCCTTGGCGTCGACATTTCTAGCGACGTTTTGTTCCGAAGTCACTTGGAAGACAAGGTTAAGCTGGCATCCAAAAAGCTCGGAGTGCTCAACAGAGCGAGGCAGTACTTCACATCGGGGCAAAGGCTACAACTTTATAAGTCACAAGTCCGGCCTCATATGGAGTACTGCTGTCACCTATGGGCGGGAGCACCTGGATACCAGCTTGGGCCTTTAGACTCGGTTCAGCGACGTGCCATCAGAATTGTTGACGATCCCGAGCTCACAAGCGGTTTAGAGCCCCTTAGTCTGAGGAGAGACTTTGCCTCCTTATGTGTGTTCTACCGCTTGTACAACGGAGAGTGTTCTAAAGAATTGTTCGACTTGTTGCCCACTGCTACCTTCTACCATCGCAACTCTCGCCATCGACGGGGAGTCCATCCTCACATATTGAAACCAGAATTGTTTCGAACTGTGCGGGCTCAAAGGAGCTTTCTTCCGCGGACGGTCAGATTGTGGAATGAGCTCCCCGCCGTGGTTTTCCCAATGGAGTACAGCATGGGGTTCTTCAAAAAGGGCGTGAAGAGATTTCTTCAGGGTCGGCAACGCGCAAGTGATGCCCCTGGTGTTGCAAGCGTCCATAGGCTACGGTAACTGCTTACCATCAGGCGGGCCGTATGCTTGTTTGCCACCTTAGTGGTATAAAAAAAAAAAAAAAAAAAAAAATTTTGTTTTTTGTATATCACAGTGTCATTTAGCGCACATTGGCACGGTTCTCCTTAAACACCACTGTGGTGGTTAAGACGCGTCACGGGAAAGCTGTTGCCATTTCTGTGCAGTGGTGTCTTTATAATTTCCCACTTCTACGTCCAACGATGATTTAACCGTCGAGTAATCCTCGAAAAGCGGGAATGAACCTGTCACGCGCGGGACATTCAATTTTGGGCTAAAAATCGGGACGTCTAGCAACGCAGTCACAAATGACATACAATTAGGGTTTCACAGTTTCACTGCTCCCATCAACAAATATCATATATACACAAACTTTTTTGGCCTCAACGACACTGAGGTCAAACAATAAAAACCTATACGCGAGATAGGGACAAAAAATACGCTTGGTCCTGCTCACACATACACGTTTTGGCATATGCGTATCTTGGCCTGTCTACCTGTATTTCTCTGTCGATGGTGCAATGCAATACTCTTTTTAAAATTGGAATGTCAAATATCAAAGAATATTTAAATCAAAAGCACTAAGGAGTATTGATATCAACTTCGATGCAAATCACCCCTAAAATAACTTTCTACCCCTTTTTAATCCCGTTAGGCGATGAGTTTCAATAAAATAAGAAACACGTCTTCCATCAATTCTGTTAAAGAATGTTTATGCAAAATTTGAAGTAGATCGGACCAAGGAATCACGTTGTCCCATACAAACTTTGCCCCCGTTTTTCACCCCCTTAGGGGTAGAATTTCGGAAAATCCTTTCTTATCGGATGCCTACGTCATACAAAGAACACACCCTCCAAGTTTCAGGTCTCTACGATCAGCGGTTTAGGCTGTGCGTTGATTGTCAGTCAGTCATTCAGGACAAAGCATTTTATATGTATAGATAAATAAGTATCTACTAAACCTTTCCAAATCAAAATTTTTGCTTTAGAAACCCATATGCTATGTTTATTTTCGTTTCGATAAATGCTAAACATAACTTCTGCAACTATGTTATTTTACCAATAACGGGATTAGTTTTCAAATATTTTCTTGCTAATAAATCAAAAAAACTTTATGAAAAATAAATTTCTGGATTACTTTAGCACAACAATTTTCAGTGCCTATCTTTCGTCCATAGTTTGGTACCAATTTTTCGGTCGACTGCGTATATTCGAACGAATGGTAGTTTCAAACGGTTTTATACGGAAAGTTTTGCAGCTGCGTTCCGTAGGCTGTATTATATAAGTTTCTATAGTTCTTCTTATGAAATAGAACTGTTTATTGATAACTATTTGGTTCAATTTAGCGTGGCAGTGTTGCCAACGGGTGATTTATTTGTCTTTCGATGTCTTATTGATAAAGGGAATTCTTAATTCCGTTAGCAAAAGGTATAGGTTCATGAGGAGTATAAAAGTTTGTGAGTAAACTTGTGACGGAACTGTATACCAATATTTGGCTCTTCACTATTGATGCTGATAATTTGAAGCGATGATATTTCAATGATTGTTTCGTCGAATGCAACATGCATTTAAGCAAATGCGACCTTCCGAACCGGTATTAGAGTTAGTGTCACAATTCATAGGTGCCTGCGAAGTCTATTTGAATGTTTTTTTTTTTAATTGAATACTAATATAATAAATGCCTAAGTGCTTTTGTTCGGGACAACCGATCGTGAAATGGCTAGATAGATCTTAACCTGAATATTAATTCAGGTAATAATTGACCGAGCGA
Source organism: Polyploca ridens (assembly GCA_951394255.1). Lineage (NCBI taxonomy): Eukaryota > Metazoa > Arthropoda > Insecta > Lepidoptera > Drepanidae > Polyploca > Polyploca ridens. The sequence goes on from OX596267.1 coordinate 2,978,501, forward strand.
GCGAAGTGTCTCCGTTTCAGCTTGGACAAAAATGCTTTCGTATATCCGGATGTCCCGCTGTTCTACGCTACAGGTCGCAACTACTGAACCGAGTCTCGTAAAATTTTGTTACAGGTTCGATAATTATATGGATTTTTTTCTGAGTCAAAAAAATTTACAATGTGATATATTGATTGACTATGAGCAAAGCAAGCGAAGCGTCTCCGTTTCAGCTTGGACAAAAATGATTTCAGTATTTTTGAAGTGAAAACTTCTTTGTGCACTTTTTGGGATGGGTAAAAAATGTTAAACTTACGTCAGATGTCACGTGACCCTGATCGAAAAGTCGTAACACGGAAGGAGAGTAGTTTCAAATTCGACTGTATTTATAGGTACTGGGCAAAGATTTTCATATAGGCATCGTGTTGGTACTGGGGTTATGTTCAAATTCTTATAATATTCTCTAGCTAGCCGGAAGGTAGGTACCATTTTTGCTCCCATTTTAAGTTAATAAAAAAATCTTATTCAAAAGTATCTGGGGGCACGGAAGTGCCCCCCCGCCAAGACAGCCAAACGAAGCGCAAGGGCACTACCTACCTTTTCTCGAAGCGCTTCGTCGTTTTTTTGAAGCCTCATAACTTGCGTTTGGATTATACCAGATAAACAAAATTCTCGGGATATGATGTCAATAGTAAACTTATTAAACATATTAAATTTCAATGACATAGCTCTTATACTTTAGATTTTATTGATACCTAAAAAACCCCGATTTCGTCACTGACTCACTGATGATCATCAAAACTCATAGGGTACTTCCGGAAGTCCTAGAAAGCTGAAATTTGGTATGTAAGCTTATATTAGTACACAATCAACAAAAAAATTATAAAACTTGGAAATTTCAAAAAAAAAAAACAATCGTAACTTACAAAAAGAAGTGAAATCCCACCAAAAACATTTTTATGTAAAATGTTGCCGCCAAGACATATAGCTTGCACTGTCAAAAAGTTATCAGACCTCATATAGAGTCAAGCTTATAACTCTACATGCCCTTACTCTACAAGCCCTAACTTCACAAATTCTACACACCGTAGTCAAAATATGTGGCTTGGCCGTTTCACTACTACAAGAACTATTGTATAACAAAAAAGTAACAGTGAATACATTTTTCACCTTACTCTCATGTGACAGTAGCGAAACGGCCAAGCCACATATTTTGACTACGGTGTAGAGTTTGTGAAGTTAGGGCTTGTAGAGTAAGGGCAAGTAGAGTTATAAGCTTGACTCTACATGAGATCTGATAACTTTTTGACAGTGCAAGCTATATGTCTTGGCGGCAACATTTTACATAAAAATGTTTTTGGTGGGATTATATGTTACATGTATCTTGAACTAGCTTTCCCTTGTATAAAAACAATAGGTGAAAAATTTCTAGTTTCAAAAATGCACAACGTTAATTCAAGTTTTCACTTCTGCCGGCACTCCCGGAGTGCAACCCGTTGTTTTTTTTCTATAGATTATGGTTAAAGCTTACTGTTTTACCACTATCTGGGGCCCATGTCTGCTATTACAAATGTATTCCAATGAACTATCAGTGGTGTAAAAATTTACAGATTCAGTTTTGGTCATAGATTTTGCTATTGGTTTTGATAGTCAACTAGTCGGAAACCATTATGAATTTAGTACATCGCACACTGACTCAATGTAGTGGGATCGTTCAAAATATATTTTTTTATTTAAAATAACAGTTTGGCCCACTGATAACGTTAGTAATGATGTGGTCGAAAACATGAATAAATTATAAGATAATCTTGGTTATTTACAACAAATATATACAATTTTTTTTTTTTTATACCACTAAGGTGGCAAACAAGCATACGGCCCGCTGATGGTAAGCAGTTACCGTAGCCTATGGACGCTTGCAACACCAGGTAAAGCTTTAAATTATAATCTATATATAGAAAATTTCCTCAAGTCTGCCGCTGCTTCCGATTAACGGCAAGGTTCCCAGAAAGCTGGCAACGTTCCTGGTGGGTTTTTGCGTGCAAATATCAATATGGAAAACGAGGAGCCTCCTAGGATAAAGGTAAGGACTTACCAGGAACTCCTATGGCAATCCACTGCACACAGCAACTATCACCACTATCTCACATCAAAATCACAAGTCACTGAGTTTCACTGAGTTCAATTTACAAATCAACGCCTCCCGGTCGGCAGCGGTTTTCGTACTGTTTATTTATAAATCACAAATTTAGATGTTTCCCTGACGGTAGCGGATCTCGTACTGCCTTTTTGCGGCGTTGCGGGGCGCGCGCCTTACGTTTTGTGATGCGTCGCCGAAGTATGTAGAATATTCCCGAAGCTCTTGTCTCGCTTACACATATGAGGTGGGAAAAGGAGAGGAATCGGGAAGTAGAGGCTCGTCATTGATACTCAATATGAGTAGGTTTTACTATAGATATTATTATAGGTATTTTGGCCTAAACATCCTCCGCCGCCTTGAGAATACGTAGTGTTCTCAAAAGAAAGAAAAAATAATTAATTATAAGAACTAATTACAGATTATAATAATTACTAAAGTACTGAATATAAAATGCGGTATGATTAATTTTTATTGTGAGGGTAATGGACATAACTTGACAATGGGTCTTTTAAATGATCCATTTGAAGTTTTTACTAAAGCGACGCGGATATTTCCATCCTTGCCAGGATAAACTTGTGATATTATGCCCAACGGCCAACGTAAAGGGGGAATATCATCTTGATGTATAAGAACCACAGTACCAATCTTAATGTTATCTTTATCAATGAGCCATTTCTGTCTAACTTGAAGATTATGTAAATATTCTATACGCCATCTTTTCCAATAGCTACACACCATCTGATCTAATAATTGTTTCCGACAACGTAAAGATATGGTTTCCTCGGACACATTCTGAAGCGGCAATGAAGTCAATGGTGAAGCCATTATAAAGTGAGCGGGAGTAAGAGGCTCCGGGTAGGGATCCTCAGATAAAATGCAAAGCGGTCTAGAATTTAAGACTGTTTCAATTTGGGTAAGAACAGTGAGGAGCTCTTCATATGTGAGGAGCTGCGAACCGATAACACGGTATAAATGAGTTTTAATCGATTTTATATTAGATTCCCACAATCCTCCGAAATGTGGGGCGCGGGGTGGAATCATTTTCCATTCAATGCGGTACTGATCGGTAAGTAGTTCTTGTAATTGAGCTTTAGCTCCGACAAAGTTAGTTCCGTTATCGGAGTAAAGAAAAGAAACAGGTCCTCGACGGGAAATGAATCGCTTAAAAGCGGAAATAAAAGTATCTGATGACACATCAGTTGCCAATTCGATGTGTACAGCTTTGGTTACTAAGCATATAAACAAACAAATATATGCCTTTTGGCTCTTTTGACCTCTGCGTCTACATAATGTTACTTTAATGGGTCCAGCATAGTCAACGCCCGTATGCACAAACGCTTTGGTCTCCTGAACGCGGCAAGAGGGTAAATCAGCCATTTTTGGGCTGAGAAATGAAGAGGAATTTTTAAAACAGAAGTTACATGAATGTACTCTGTGTCTAATTACACTTCTAGCGGACAGTATCCAATACTTCTGGCGCAACAGCGAGCTCAGAAGATTGGCACCAGTATGGCAGTGAGCACGGTGAAAATAGTCTATAATAAGATGAGTAACGTGGTCATGTTTAGGTAAAAGAGCGGGATGCTGAGCTTCATACGGAAGATTTGCATTTGAAAGTCTACCTCCAATTCTAATAATTTTATCTTGATCTATAAAGAGGTCAAGTTTTTTAAGCGGGGAAGATACTTTAACGTTTTGAATATTATTAAATAAATTTTGAAAATGAACTTGTTGTACAGAGCGTATTAAATAGACTTCAGCTTTATTTAGCTCAGAAGCTGTGATGCGGCTGTGACCTTGATCACGAGAAAGAATGCGGGAAAATCTAAGTATGTATACTATTATGCGTAATATTTTATTCCATGATGAGTATTTTAGAGCAAGCTCGTAAATTAAATTAGGCTCAACAGAAGCGGACGCGGTACAAGTAACAAGCGTTTTACTATTAAATTCAGGTAGGTCCTCACAGCATTCGGGACTAAATGGAGTGATAGGCCATTCTGAAACTGGATCTTTTAACCATTTCGGGCCGTGCCACCATAAGTGATGTGACACTAGCTGCTCAGGTAAAATACCTCTAGAGAGACAGTCGCTAGGATTTTCTATACCACTAACGTGGTAGAAATGTTTTGGGTCAAGATTTTCTTGACATTTAGCAATGCGGTTACTAACGAAAACATTCCATCTATGTGGAGATGAATGTATCCATGACAGAGTAATTTTAGAATCGGAGAATGCGAATATATTATCAATAGCGGTTCGAGCACTATAAGTCTCATTATAACTAGCGCGTAGCTGTGGATCGCGTAGCTTGGTACGCTCCAAAGCAAGTAAACGGCGGTGAGCAACGGAACGGGAATCACCTAACACGTCAGGATCCTCACGAAAAGGTAACGCGGTGCAATATCTGCCTGCGGAGTCCCGTGAGAAGTTACGAGAGAACAGCTGTTCACACTCCTTTTCGGCCGAGCTCATAAATTTTTGCGCGGGAATTTCTTCGAGCTCCCAAAATTTAAGTAGGGAATCATCTAAAGAAATAGTAAGGTCATTGGGACCAGAAATGAAAAAAGTCGCGGTATTAAAATAAGTGGATGCATTTTTATTAATATTAAAGTTAGCGGGAACGTCGCCCATAAGAATATAACCGAACACGGTTTCAAGGGCAGAAGGAGCGGGAGGTGCAATAATTTTTTGACCTAATAATAAAAATGGGAACAATTGTGCCCCGAGAACTACTTCGACCTCTCCGGGGATGTGCCACAGAGGGTCAGCGAGCGGTAAGTTACCTAAATGTTGCACTATAGAAGTCTCAACATATTCAGTCGGTAACCTGTCAGTAATGCAATCAACGACAAGAGCGGTAATATTATAAAAATATTTTTTATTTTTCGCGGTTATTTTAAGTTGAACGTAGCCGTGAATAGGACGCGAAGTGGATCCTACACCATTTATAAAAGAATTGCTAAGCGGTATTATATTTAAATTTAGTTGTTTACAACAGGCAGTTGTAATTATGTTGTTTTGAGACGCGTTATCTATTAAACATCTAACTGAAATATATTTATTGTCCTTATTAGACGCATAAACTTGAGCGGTTGATAAAAGTACAGTAGTATGGGAAGGATTTAATTTATTAAAAGAATCGCGTTCGTTATCATTATTCTTATCAACTCGCGCTCGGGTGCATAGCGACACCGGTTGAGGAGCGTCCGTAGCGTTAGAAGGAGACGCGGTCGGATGCGCGGGCGAGGCTGCGCACGGGAGCGGTCGCGGCGCGGCGCTGGCGGCGGCGGACGGCGCGATGCGGTTATCGCTATTATCAAGACGCGCCGAGTGAGAGGGACGCGAGTCAGAAACTATTTGTTGCGATTGTGAATTACTATCCAAATGCAAAAGAGAATGATGGTGTTTATTACAAGTTTTACAACTATACGACGACTTACACTGAGAAGCAGTATGCGTAAGGCTGAGGCAGTTTACACAGCCTTTTTTAGATTTAACAAAATCTAAACGATCTTTAGTATTAAGTGCTTTAAAAGATGAACAATTAAAAATCTGATAGTGATCAGATTTATTACAAAATAAGCAAGTGCTTTTATTATTATTATCGCGTGCAAGGAAAGCATGGTGGACTGTATGTGAATTACGCGGTTGAGAACGAGAAGCGGGCGGATTATTAAGGTTGCTACCGACTGGGGCGGTTCGCGCGGAGCCAGCAATTGGCGTAGAAGTGCGGTCTAATATTTTTACTTGCGATTTAATAAAATCAACAAAATCCTTATAAGAAGGAATTTCTTTATTCCTCATAAACATTTCAAAGGAAATAGCGGTTGCGGGATCTAACTTCTTTAAAGCTAAAGAAAGTAAGATAAAATCTTTCATATCTTCAATACCTAACTGTTCCAAAGCAGATACAGAAGCGTGGAAAGTTTCAATGAACGTATTTAAAGACGCGGAATTATTTAATGCGGGTTTAATATTGAATAAATTAGACATGTAGTGTGAGCCTAATGCTCTTTTATCTTGATATTTTTGAACTAAGCTGTCCCAAATAGAATTATAATTATCACCGGACGGTATAATACCTGCCGTGATTTTTAAAGCATTTCCTGTTAATTTACCTACAAGATATTGTACTCTTTGAGAATTCGAAAGATCAGGATTTGAATGTATATTAGATTTAAAAGATTCAAAGAAGACGGGCCAATTTTCTATTTTTCCATCAAATGACGGAATTTGAATTGGTGGTAGTTTTATACGACCTTTATATTGGGACGGAATAGTATTCTGCGCAGCAACATTCGACGTAGTATTTGTCTTACTGACGATAAGAGAACGAACCCTTTCTATTCGGGTGTACACTGTATCAAAGGAAATCATTTTTTTATAATCAATCTTATATTCTGGATCAAGTTGCATATTTAACGCGTTAATTGTATCTAAATTGGCACTAAATTCATGACGAATTGTACTAATAATTTCAGTGTCCGCCATGAATGTCTCTGAGGAACGAAGGTCTGCACTCGCGGACGTGGAAATATTCTTAGAAGAATCATATAAGAACGATAATTGTTCAAAAATAGCTTCATTTTTAGCTTCCAATATTTTAATTTTAGTTTCAATAGCTTCCATTGTGAAAGATTGCGTAATAATAAATTGCAAAATTACCTAATTAAAGTAAAATGACGTAGGTAAGTAGGTAGGTATATCCAACAGTTTAGGCACCTACCTATACAGGGTGTTGTTTTGGTCGGCGACAAGCGACCCAGGAGCGGTAGTACAAAATATATATTCCCCAAAAATGGACTTAATTCCATTAAATACTGTAAATATGTTGAGAAATACCTTATTGATATTGAAATAAAATTACTGCAAAGTATGGTTACTAGGCACATGCACAGACTAGAGCTAGGCGCAAGCCGCCATCGCCCCACCCCTTTACTCCCTCTTACTCCCGTTGAGTATTATGTCTACACTTTAGCTTATTACATGATTTTCAAAATTTTATTTTATTTATTTTTATTATTAAAAAAAATTAAGTATTTTTTTTATATTTTTTTTAGCACCAGTATCATTTGTATTATTGACCCTGAGTCGCTCGTCGCTGACCAAAACAACAACCTGTATAGGTATGAAAGTTTATTTCAAGTCGACAGACAAGGCTCATAGAATGCAATTATATGCGTAGTAATAGTACAAATAGTAAGTACGTATTGCGGTTATTAGTACACCATATGATTTCGTATAATAAGATACGAATCGGTACCTATAAAATCTAAGTCCTAAAAATATGGAGGAGCGGCGGCGGTATCGAATACCTAACTACTTTTTATCACGATTGGCGTGGTAAAAATGGCGGGAGTACGAAATATCGTATTTATATAGTCTAAAACCTATTTATGAGGTATAAGACTTGCGTATTATGAGGTATATACCTATTTAGAGGCATAAAACCTATAGAAAGCGGGAGATTATACGTGATTTGATATGAAATTAAATTGCTGTAATGGCTGACTCAAAATGAATCCGCTCGAAGGCGTACCAGAAAAAATGGTGGGTTTTTGCGTGCAAATATCAATATGGAAAACGAGGAGCCTCCTAGGATAAAGGTAAGGACTTACCAGGAACTCCTATGGCAATCCACTGCACACAGCAACTATCACCACTATCTCACATCAAAATCACAAGTCACTGAGTTTCACTGAGTTCAATTTACAAATCAACGCCTCCCGGTCGGCAGCGGTTTTCGTACTGTTTATTTATAAATCACAAATTTAGATGTTTCCCTGACGGTAGCGGATCTCGTACTGCCTTTTTGCGGCGTTGCGGGGCGCGCGCCTTACGTTTTGTGATGCGTCGCCGAAGTATGTAGAATATTCCCGAAGCTCTTGTCTCGCTTACACATATGAGGTGGGAAAAGGAGAGGAATCGGGAAGTAGAGGCTCGTCATTGATACTCAATATGAGTAGGTTTTACTATAGATATTATTATAGGTATTTTGGCCTAAACAGTTCCCTCTTTGGATAGCCAAGCTGATGCGCTGGCGGAAAAAGCTCCCCGCCCGCTGGTCACAGGAGGCCTCGATAAATTTGGAACAAAGTGCGAGCAAAACGATTTATATCTTGGTATATTTTAGATTACTATAGATGTCTTTAAAATATAATGTTGGTTCATGAAATAAAAATGCCATGTGAAGTTTTCTAAACATTTATTATTTTATACTTTGGAAATTTTATTTCTATTCGTAAATCGAGGATTTACATTCGCACTTATCGTAAAATAAAACGTTAAACAATCAGTCTTCTGGAAGATAATTAATTTAATTACAATTTTGACTACTTGGTAGAAACCTTACATTACAAATTGTCGGATATTTACTAAAAATATTAGTAACTTTAGTAATACAAAATAACGGGGATTCATTAGTTAAAATTATTAACAATATTATTCAAAATATTCTTAAAATATGTTTAACAAAATGGATCCAGGTTTTTCTAAATTTTAAACATATTAAGTACTTTAATATAAATAGACTGTATTTTTTAAAGAATACACATACAAAAATCTCTTAGAGTGATTTTACCATAAAATAAAAAGATATGTCATCGATAAAACAAAACATACAAAATATTGCTTACAATATAATTGAGATCAAAACGTTTCCTTAATTGTTAAATTGTCCAATGAAAAATCCCTAAATACGTGACGTCACAAAATGTATAGTTATTTTAATGATATGAACACAACCGTTTAAAATTATCATTAACTATTCATTATTTATATTTATTCTTCAGCTACCTGTGGTGGGGAATTCTGCATCCTTCTGAAAAAATACAAAATTAATACTTAGTTGCTACTGAATAATCCCGTACAGTAGTACCCAACTGATATGGCTTACCGATGTACCTGCGCAGAAGATACATTTTCAAAGCACGGGAAACGCTATTGGTCGGCAGCTGCCGCCATGTTTGCGCGCGCCGTGCGGAGGGGCGTCACGCGCGAGTGAGCTGCAGTGTATTATGAACCTTATAGTAGTGATCTAAGGTTGATTGTAAGTTTTAAGCATTCTTTCGATAATCTTCGGGGCCATACTTTATTTTCTGTGCGAACGAAGATTCACGACGCGCCATATCAATTGGGTACTACTGTACTAAATAGTGACACAGTGATCCCTTCACTGAACTGCAGTGGATACCTAAGGATGGGAAAGAGAAAAGACAATAAAAGTAAGAGGAACAGTACATCATCTCGGCAGTGTCCTTGAGATAAATTACCTAAGCCGCTCGGTAGGCAAGCGCCCTTACAAAGCTGCGAACTGTGGCTGAGAAGCAGTCGCGACTGTTGTATACCGAGCTTGGTATACCGAGAATTCGAGGTATGGGCACATTTCATTTCACGCTTCGCTGTTAATTATTTGGAAAAAAGCTAAACATAGTCAGATTGTCCAAAAAATATTTTAAAAATGTAACCTTGCTGAGTTTTTTGCCGAATTCTACTCAATTGAAGGCCGAGTTCCAAACCGGTGGTAACTTCAATAAATGTGACCTTCATAAGTGCCCTTCTAGGGCTTAAATTGAATAAATGACTTTGACTTTGACTTCGGCCATTTGTATTAAGGTGACATACTGTTCCTTCTCTAATATCCTAAGAGAGACGTTTAAAGCCGATCTTTTACATAACTTTCAATCGCTTAATATAGGCATTTTGTCTGTAGAATATATTTAGTTTTATAGTAATGATCTAGTAAACGATGCAATAACACATTGAAATGACTTTATCTCGTTGGATGTTAAGCATATACCGCAGATGTTTGCAAAGTCAGAGGTATCATTCATGCCATCTCATGGATTTCAATGCTAAAGACAGATAAAGTATCAAACATAAAGATTATACTAAGATTATAAACGCGAATGTTTGTGAGGATCTTTGGATGTCTATTACTCTTTCATGCATCAATGGCTGGCACACAAAATATGTTCTGGATTAACACAAAGGGAATGTTTAGGGAATCAAAGGAATGAAGATGAAACCGCGAGAAGGAAACTAGTAATAAAATTGTTAGAAATAAATTCTTTGTTAAAAAAAAACATTTTGAATACAAGCTTTTTTTGGGTGACTGTACTTTTTGTTGACTGTACTTGCATTGTCATCCAATACACTAATGTATACCAAATATCAAGTCAATCTGACCACTGGAAGTGGGTCAAATTCGACCTGCAAGATTCCACCCGAACAAACATACATACATACATTGCGATTAAATAAAAACTTGTAAAATGGAAACCATCAAAAACATTCTGTAAAAAACTAGCCAAGTCTCGATGAAATGTCTTGTTTATCTCTAAAAAGTCATGAAATCTAGACAATGTCGTGCCAACTCTAAGGTTCCTTACTGCGATTTCTTTATTATTATAGTTAATGTTGTGTGACTTGGCCGTTGAACATTCTTTATACGTTAGTGGGTACAAGTACCGATTGGTGCAATGGTGTCATGGAGTACCTGGTTTTGTACCCTTGTGTTCCCTTCAACGGCCAAGTCACACAACATTAACTATAATAATAAAGAAATCGCAGTAAGGAACCTTAGAGTTGGCACGACATTGTCTAGATTTCATGACTTTTTAGAGATAAACAAGACATTTCATCGAGACTTGGCTAGTTTTTTACAGAATGTTTTTGATGGGATTTCACTTCTTTTTGTAGAAAATGAAGCGGCCCACCAAGTTGAATATTTTTTGTAAAGGCGGTATGTCGATCTCTAATAGTTGGTTGGGCTCTTGTGTTTTCTAATCAGGGTCACCAGGTACTCCAGATCTTCGATTATCCTAGTTTTTATAGTTTTCCCTTTATGTGGTCATTAAACCCTAACTCTGTACCAAATTTCAGCTCTCTGAGTTTATGGGAAGTACTAGTTCTATTTTGATGATCATAAGTGAGTGAGTTAGTGAGTTTCATAAATGTGAAACTTTGCTTTCGCTTAACTTAAGAACTAAATGACCTACAGACTTGAAATTTTGGATTTTAAGTATGTGATCTGCGTTCGGGTCTTATCCAGAGGTTCTCAAATAGGGGCCTGAAAATGCGGCGAAATGGTTCCAGTAAAGGATGGTACGGCAGTGTTTGCTTCGCGCTCGACTCGGCGGGGGCACTGCCGTGCCCCCCGATACGGTAGTAATAAAAGTAACTCAGGACTTACTTCTCGGTGCACTCTTCAAAGTGGTCGTCCGTGAGACGCAATCACTCTCCTCTGATTCTGATCTCACTTGAAAACTTGTTTCTGTAAAAGAAAATCTTGATTTAGTCACAAATGTATTTAGTATGTTGAATGCAAATTTGCTTCATACCTTCGATATTTTCATACTATTTTAATAACATTATGACACAGATATACATCTAAATAGTTGACGCGAGTGTATGTACTTCGCGTGTCAAAATCTGTGCAAAAATGGCACACAATGTTCTTCTTTTGAAACTGTTTCGAGCGGACAGGGAACTCACTTAAGGCTGCATGTCCACCAGAGATGTGTAGCGAGGGATATGTTTAGCTGACAAATAGGATAGCTTCATTTTCACGTTCAAAATCTCATTCCAGCCTAACTAAATCAATCTTGTGACACTATGGTAGGTACAAAAAAAGTTACACGCTTGGTTTTCATACTGATGGAGGGACTTGCGTTAGCTATTTAGATTTATGTCTGTGAATTATCACTAGTTTGTTCAAATCAAACGCTTCATCAGGCGAGTCGTATGTGTGTTTGTTACCTTACCTTAAGATTATCACTAAGGCCAATATCTATGCAATCATCATTATCATTATTCACAAACTTACCATTATCGTATCTAGATTTACTGTTCCCTGGCAGATGTATCCTATTGGGTACTTCTTGATTGTCCACGTGGCCGAATGTTCGGAAGCCTATCGCGAATTGAGCATACGGACTTATCTCGTACAGTTCTGAAAGATAAATTGTTATTTTAATTTATTTTGGGTATAAACGACAGATAAGAGTTATTTAATGGTTTTACAAGCTTTTATTTAACTTGCAATGTATGTATGTATGTTTGTTCGGGTGGAATCTTGCTTTCACTCACTTCCAGTGGTCGGACTGACTTGATATTTGGCATACATTAGTGTATTGGTTGACAATGCAAGTATAGTCAACAAAAAGGTTTTAGGGTCGGCAACGCGCGATTGATACCCCTGGTGTTGCAAGCGTCCAAAGGCTACGGTAACTGCTTACCATCAGGCGGGCCGTATGCTTGTTTGCCACCTAAGTGGTATTCACCTTAGTCAAAATATGTGGCTTGGCCGTTTCGCTACCGTCACATGGGAGTAAGGTGAAAAATGTACTCACTGTTCATTACTTTTTTGTTATACAATAGTTCTTGTAGTAGTGAAACGGCCAAGCCACATAATTTTGACTACGGTGTGTAGAGTTTGTGAAGTTAGGACTTGTAGAATAAGTGCATGTGGAGTTATAAGCTTGGCTCTACATGAGATCTGATAACTTTTTGACAGTGCGAGCCATATGTCTTGGCGGCAACATTTTACATAAAAATGTTTTTGGTGGGATTTCACTTCTTCTTGTAAGTTGGTTAAGTTTTTTTTTTTTTGATTGAAATTTCCAAGTTTTATCATTTTTTTGTTGTTTGTGTACTAATACAAGCTTACATACCAAATTTCAGCTTTCTAGGACTTCAGGAAGTACCCTATGAGTTTTGATGATCATCAGTGAGTCAGTGACGAAATCGGGGTTTTTAGACATCAATAAAATCTAAAGTATAAAAGCTTTGTTATTGAAACTTAACATGTTTAATAAATTCACTATTGACATCATGTCCTGAGAATTTTGTTTATCTGGTATAATCCAAACCCAAGTTATGAGGGTTCAAAAAAACGACGAAGCGCTTCGAGAAAAGGTAGGTAGTGCCCTTTCGCTTCGCTTGGCTGTCTTGGCGGGGGGCACTTCCGTGCCCCCAGATTTAAGGCTACTTGATTTTCAAGTGTCGAAGGGAGTACACGTTTCCAAGGCGGCAACATGGGATACTACAACTCCGATGGCACTTACACCACTACATATTATGGAGTAAGTTATCATCATATATTTAATATCCAACTAATACAACTTATATAAAATTCGAAAGTGAGTTTGTTTGTTTATTCTGGACGCCTCGACGCACAACCAACGGTGATGAATTTTCAAGCAGGTTCCCCAAATATCGTAAGCATTCACTAAGGAAGGTGTTTTTAAAATTATACCTAAGAGGGTAAAAGATATGAAAATTTTGCAAAGTTTGTTATTTTACATGTAACTAAGTTTGTTCGGGTGGAATCTTGCAAGTCGAATTTCACCCACTTCCAGTGGTCGGATTGACTTGTTATTTGGTATACATTAGTATATTGGATGATTATGCAAGTACAGACAGCAAAAAGAACAGGCACCAAAAAAAAATTGTCTCTTAAAAGTGTTTATTTTAACAAAAACTTATTGATAAACATTAATGTAAATATTACAGATATTTACAATCATGTATATCATCTACTGTAGATAAGGGTCGAAATCAATGAATATTGCTGTGATGGATTTTGGCTTGGATATTGAATTTTATGTTTACAGAGTCGGTACTACTACGGACGAGGAGGATTCAGTCTAATTTTCCTGATCGCACTCAGCATGAGCTATTATTGCAGGGGGAAATCTTCAAGACGTACCCTGGGTATGTACTACATTAATATTCTGGTATAATCAATAGTATTAACCTCTTGGAGGGGATTACTCCCCTATACAAAGCAAACGCAATCATGTATATACTTATATAAAAATTAATATTTTGTTAATACGTCATGCGGTACAATCAATATAGACAGATTCTTTCACATTATCAGTCTCTTTCATACGGCTCAATATCAATTTTTTAAGTAAAGCCTTCCTCACGGGACCTTTAGAAGCATATACGCTTTCTAACTTCATCCAAATTTCGTGCGACATCACGCACCCACGAGTATGTTTCAACTCACCTGGATTCATCGCCATGATAAGGTCAGCCTTTGCCATTTCATCCTTATCTGACCAGGTCTCCGCTGCCTCATTAGATGTTGGCTTTTTAATGGTACCGTTTACGTATTTCCATACCTGATTTTTGACAAGTAAAGCTTGTACTTGAATTTTCCAAGTTTCATAGTTTTGACTATTCCTCGGACGCAATTGAAGGGCGGCTGACCATAACTAAGTTTCCAGTAAAAATAAGCTTTTTACATGCCATAGAAACATATCATAGTGATAAGTATAAGTGTGTGAGTCACAGTAAATGTAATACCAGAGCTAAAACTACGGGGACATTAGTTGTACCTAAGATTAATAACTATTATGGTAAAAGAACTCGCAAATATGTAACCCCAAAATTATGTAATATGTATTCTAATCTGCTATTAAATGAAAGTAACTTTAAAAAGAAAAGTGAAAGAGAGTTTATTAGAGAAGCAGTCTAGTTGCTTAAGAAAGAAATGATATATTATGTTTGGAACTAGACTAGAATAATATAGGTATAATGCATGTGATTGTTAAGTAATAAAGTAAATAATGTACGTACAAAACCAACAAAACTGTGAAAGAGTGCACGCCTACAAACTGCAGTAGTAGTTCGGCGACTATTAAATAAGCACAACATGTAAAGCTTTTTGGAAATAAAATAAATAAATAAAAACAAAGACGTGTGGCACTCGGAGACTGCCGCGGTAAAGCTATTGCATAGCTGTTTTTATCAACTTATGCAATTATAATTATTTATTTATTTTATTTATGCAGTATTTTTTTCTTTTTTTTTTTCTTTGATATTATTTCAAGTTACACTTTTTGAGCGTGGTGACCGATAAGAAAACATTTTTTTTTTCTTTTATTAAATAAATGAGAAGTTAATATATTATATGCAATAGACAACCAATGCCACCTAGAGGCGAGTTGCTGAACTAAAGAGACAAGCGCGATATTTCAAAAAGTCATTAAAAGTTCTGCTATTCATCGATAGATGGCAAAACTAAAAAGTATCACCGCTGTGCCGGTCGGAGTGGGGGGTGTCAGGTTTTTTCGTTACGGAATTTCTGGATTCGGTCTCCACGCTCAATGCCCGCGATGGAAGCTATGCAATAGCTTAAAAACAAAGGAAAAAAATTCTGCATAATTAAAATAAATAAATAATTATAATTGCATAAGTTGATAAAAACAGCTATGCAATAGCTTTACCGCGGCAGTCTCCGAGTGCCACACGTCTTTATTTGCAGATTTTTTGTTTATTTTTTTTATAATTCAAAAATCACGCAATAAAATGGAAAATAAAAACCAGTTTGCGAATGTAGATACATACTAAGCCCTTTCATATGATATCATCCATTTAAACTTATAGCCCGGCCCCCTTTGCAATTTTTTTTTGTTTGTTCAGCTTTGGTCTGCAATATTTAAAACTATTCCAAATTTCAAAATTTACCAATAAGGTTCGGGATCCTAAATTAATCAACCGAATCAATAATTTTTTACAAATTGTTGAAGTGGTGTTCTTACCCGCAGCGCGTCCGCCGACTCAACCGATATCCGGATCCACAGTCAATACACGTAAGTACCTATCCCACCAAAAACATTTTTATGTAAAATGTTGCCGCCAAGACATATCGCTCGTACTGTCAAAAAGTTATCAGATCTCATCTAGAGCCAAGCTTATAACTCTACATGCACTTACTCTACAAGCCCTAACTTCACAAACTCTACACCTTAGTCAAAATATGTGGCTTGGCCGTTTCGCTACCGTCACATGGGAGTAAGGTGAAAAATGTATTCACTGTTGATTAGTTTTTTTGTTATTCAATAGTTCTTATAGTATTGAAACGGCCAAGCCACATATTTTGACTACGGTGTGTAGAGTTTGTGAAGTTAGGGCTTATAGAGTAAGTGCATGTAGAGTTATAAGCTTGGCTCTAGATGAGATCTGATAACTTTTTGACAGTACGAGCGATATGTCTTGGCGGCAACATTTTACATAAAAATGTTTTTGGTGGGATTTCACTTCTTTTTGTAAGTTGCTTATGTTTTTTTTTTGTTTGAAATTTCCAAGTTTTATAATTTTTTTGTTGTTTGTTTACTAATACAAGCTTACATACCAAATTTCAGCTTTCTAAGACTTCAGGAAGTACCCTATGAGTTTTGATGATCATCAGTGAGTCAGTGACGAAATCGGGGTTTTTTAGATATCAATAAAATCTAAAGTATAAGAGCTATGTTATTGAAACTTAATATGTTTAATAAGTTTACTATTGACATCATGTCCTGAGAATTTTGTTTATCTGGTATAATCCAAACCCAAGTTATGAGGGTTCAAAAAAACGACGAAGCGCTTCGAGAAAAGGTAGGTAGTGCCCTTTCGCTTCGCTTGGCTGTCTTGGCGGGGGGCACTTCCGTGCCCCCAGATTAAGCCGTAGTAAGCCGGTTGAACCATGATTATGTAAATTCTGGTCTTCATGGTAATAAATAAAAAAAAACATTGGCATTATGTTTGGAGCAGCAATAAAAACCCAACAGTCGGAAATACTTGCAATTTTTAAAATATTTGATTTAATTTTATCCTTGAATACATTTAGCTTCTTTATGTTAGTACCTGTTGGGTAATTCTGACCTGTTGAGGATAATAATGTGTTTTTTCCAGTTTAATGTACCTACGAGACGATACTACTTATCAGTAATAATAGTTTTGATAAAAAAACTCAATATTATTATAATTAGAAGTAAATTAAAACTCAATTGCGATATATAAATACCGTGGGACATTTCTCGTATGGTCATTAAACACATATTCTCTTTCTCTCTCCAAATGATTATTACCTACTATGGAATCAATTAATTGATCAATGGTCATGCACAACGGCACACTACTCATGGCACCTCTTACAAAGTACCAGAGTTCATCTGAGAGTAGCAGACAGTCAGTGAAAGACAGTGGCCCTGATTCTGTTGTTTACAACTTAACTAATTTTAGTCTCACTATGTCTCTTTCTAACAAAGAACATAAGAAAAGGATGTAAGAAATGTTGTTCCTGTCAAAAGTCAATGCTTCTTTTCAATATTTTTGTCGCCATCTATCGAGGTTACTTCTAAATACCCGCAAATGAAGACGGCAAAGACTAATTTGACAGCTTTAAATATGTTCTATCCTCTTTCAATAATGTTCGCAAGAAAGAGATATGATGTAAAATTTGTTTAGTGCGTTTTACAACAGAATCGGCTGTGTTAAAATAGCGATTATTGTTTCGTTCTAGACGTGCCAGACAGCAATCCAACTGAGGCGTCTAGGTACCCAGCCATGTACCCTGCCATGCCAGCTGGGTACCCCGCCACGCCAGCCGAGTACCCCGAAACACCATCCGGGCATTGTTCTCCACCACCCAACTATTCTACTACAGTTGCCAGCTACCCTAAACCCACTCAATCGCCCGTCTAACCTTCGTTACGATGCTGATTCTGTTGTTTACAACTTAACTAATTTCGTCTGACTATATCTCTTTCTAACAAAGAACATAAGAAAAGGATGTAAGAAAATTTGTCCGATAATATTAGTCCAATTGCTTGTTTTCAACATAGTCGCTATCAGAATTGGCTACGATTGGCGTAGCCTAATTTGACAGCCTTAAATATGTTTTTTACTTTTTCAATAATGTTTGTAAGAAAGAGTAATAAAGAGATGCGATTCAATTTAGTTTAATATGGTATACAACAAAATCGGCACCAATATGACATGTATTAATTGCAACCAAACACAAAGTTACTGCTTAAAATATAAATATAATATAATAAATGCAAAATTGATTTTGTTTATTTGAACTTATTCAATTTGAATTTCATGAATACTTTTTATGTCGGGAAAACATAAGATCCCTCGGGACCACGGGTGGAACCGCACGGCAAGGCTAGTTATGATATAAAGTTGAAGAATTAGTAAATATGTATTTTTGAACACTTTTAACCTCGTAAGAGGTAGATTTTCGAGAAACCCAAACCACCTGTTTCTTTATTTTCTATCCAAAGTTTTAATGCCGAGTTTCAAGTTTATCGGGCCGCACTGTAGGTTTTATCCATACAAACTTGAACACCCCTAAACCCCCATTTAAGAGCCGATTTGAAAAATGAATTATGAGAAACTTTATTATTTATTTAAGTAAATAATTGTGCTAACTTCAAGGCATAGCGTTTTTTTTTGCCCTGTGAGCAGTTCTAGCAGGGAATTACCTCCACCTTACAGAATACCGCAGCCAAATAACTTAATTGTGTTCCTGCGCGTGAGTAAGGTCGCCATCATTGGGGAGGGGAAAATTTCGGTAACGCGTGAGCGATGCCTCGCGTGTTACAAGCGCTACGGTAACCGCTTACCACCAAGTGGGCCGCATGTTATTTGCACTCAGTTATCAAATAAGTTTTTGTCAAGCTTTTTTGGTGACTGTACTTTTTGTTGATTGTATTTGCATCGTCTTACAATATACTAATGTATACTAAATCCCATCAAAAACATTCTGTAAAAAACTAGCCAAGTCTCGATGAAATGTCTTGTTTATCTCTAAAAAGTAATGAAATCTAGACAAAGTCGTGCCAAGTCTAAGGTTCCTTACTGCGATTTCTTTATTATTATAGTTAATCTTGTGTGACTTGGCCGTTGAACATTCTTTATACGTAAGTGGGTACAAGTACAGATTGGTGCAATGGTGTCATGGAACACCTGGTTTTGTACCCTTGTGTTCCCTTCAACGGCCAAGTCACACAAGATTAACTATAATAATAAAGAAATCGCAGTAAGGAACCTTAGACTTGGCACGACTTTGTCTAGATTTAATTACTTTTTAGAGATAAACAAGACATTTCATCGAGACATGGCTAGTTTTTTACAGAATGTTTTTGATGGGATTTCACTTCTTTTTGTAGAAAATGAAGCGGCCCACCAAGTTGAATATTTTTTGTAAAGGCGGTATGTCGATATCTCTAATAGTTTGGTTGAGCTCTTGTGTTTTCTAATCAGGGTCACCAGGTACTCCAGATCTTCGATTATCCTAGTTTTTATAGTTTTCCCTTTATGTGGTCATTAAACCCTAACTCTGTACCAAATTTCAGCTCTCTGAGTTTATGGGAAGTACTAGTTCTATTTTGATGATCATAAGTGAGTGAGTGAGTGAGTGAGTTTCATAAATGTGAAACTTTGCTTTCGCTTAACTTCGGAACTAAATGACCTTACAGACTTGAAATTTTGGATTTTAAGTATGTGATTATAGCTTACTGGATGACGAAAATTTCTGCGTTCGGGTCTTATCCAGAGGTTCTCAAATAGGGGCCTGAAAATGCGGCGAAATGGTTCCAGTAAAGGATGGTACGGCAGTGTTTGCTTCGCGCTCGACTCGGCGGGGGCACTGCCGTGCCCCCCGATATCAAGTCAATCCGACCACTGGAAGTGGGTGAAATTCGACTTGCAAGATTCCACTCGAACGAACAAACGTACATACATACATTGCAAGTAAAATAAAAGCTTGTAAAAATAAGACTCACCATGTTTAGTATCAGCAGTGAGATGAACAGGCGTGCTGTAAACTCTATTGCTAATGTCGGTAGGGGCACTCTGCGGAGTGTTCGCCGTCACGTTACTTCTCTCCGACTTGCATTCCGTCGTCAGAGAATTTCGGTACTCTGTAAGACGTTGGTGACTGGAAATAGTACAAATTCTTTAGTGCGTGTAATATTCTAGTTAAATAGTAATCATAGTATTGGCCCTAATTCTGTTGTTCATAACTAAACTAATTTTAATCTCACTAAGTCTCTTTCTAATAAAGAACATCCCACCAAAAACATTTTTATGTAAAATGTTGCCGCCAAGACATATAGGTCGTACTGATGATCATCAAAACTCATAGGGTACTTCCTGAAGTCCTAGAAAGCTGAAATTTGGTATATAAGCTTGTATTAGTACACAAACAACAAAAAAATTATAAAACTTGGAAATTAAAAAAAAAAACATAAGAATAAAATAAGTTATGAGGCTTCAAAAAAACGACGAAGCGCTTCGAGAAAAGGTAGGTAGTGCCCTTTCGCTTCGCTTGGCTGTCTTGGCGGGGGGCACTCCCGTGCCCCCAGATAAGAAAAGGAAGTAAGAAATTTAGTCCTGTCAAATTAGTCCAATGCTTGTTTTCAATATAAATTTAGTCGCCATCTATCGCGGTTACGCCTAAATACACGCAAAATAAGACGGCAAAGATTAATTTGACAACTTAAAATATGTTCTATCCTTTTTCAATAATGTTCGTAAGAAAGAGATGAGATGTGACTAAAATTAGTTTAGTGCGATTTACAACAGAATCGACACCAATATGGAAATAAGTCTTAGAAGAGGAAGAATAGCAGAAGAAAGAAGTAAGAGGTACAGCTGCTAGAACAAACTAGATTGCGACAGATTTTCAACATGAGGGTCCAAAATCTGACGGGCCTCTTGGCGTGGTTGGTTAAGATTCCACCTATCGCGCCGCAGGTCGTGAGTTCGATTCCCACACATGACATGCATTTGTGTGGATGAACATGTATGTCCTGAGTCTGGGTATACCCAGTGTATAATAAGTATAATTGTGTATATCAACTATGTATTTACAAAAAAAAGGAGTAGGTATATGTATTATATCAGTTATCTGGTTTCCATAGTACAAGCTCTGCTTAGTTTGGGATCAGATGACCGTGTGTGAGGAATGTCCCAGGAATATTTATTTGTTATATTATTATTATAATTACCCTTTTTACCCGACTGACCCGGAAGGAGGGTTATGTTTTTCGAGTGTATGTATGTATGTATGTATGTATGTATGTCTATTTCTTTGTGCCGCTCTGCAGCCTAAACGGCTTGATGGATTTAAGCATATGAGGTTTCGTTAGATTCGTCTTGACTGGGGGAGTGTCATAGGGTATATTATTTTTATATGGCGCCTAAGAATAAAAAAATAGGGGGGGTATTAAAAATAAAAGTTTCGTTATTATAACAATATGGGTATCAAATGAAAGCTTGTAAATAGACCATTTCATATATGTTAAGGTCCGTCGGTGCAACAGTGTAATTAAAAGGCAGGAGCACGTTTTATCGGTTTAATGGTTGGAGAACGAAGAGGCCGGTGTTGCCATGCACAATAATATTATTATGTTTCCAACATAACTCCCAACAGAACAAAACAGATAGAAATCTTCGAATGTGGACTGTATAATCATAAGAAACCTGGTTCTTGAAAGTGCAATATAAAAGAATTGGTCTGTTAGTAGTAATAGTTGTAAAAATTACAATGATAAGTATTTTGTATTGGTACAATTGACTTAAGTCATTAACACTTTAGCTTAATTTCTAAATAAAGTTGTTTATAAAATCATGCATAGTTTTATTTGCCTACTTCATGTTACATAAACATTAATAATGTTGTACATTTGCAATGTGTTTGTATACATTATGTTCACCTTAGCAGGTAAGTGGTTACTTTAAAAATATTAGGTAAGTAGGTAACACACTTTTACATTAAAGAGATATGAATCTCTTGGCATCTTTACACATAGGGTTAACTGTATGTGAAGCGTCGCGGCCTACGAGAGGGTGAGTACAGTTTTACATTACATTAGTTAAAGAGATATATGAATCTCTAAGCATCACCTCTAAACATAATCAGCTGCTTGAGGAGCATCGTGGCCTACGAGAAGGTAAGTAAATTTAAGTAATTAACAATAATATTAAGTCTCTTAGCATCACCTCAAAACACAATCAGATGCTTGAGGAGCATCTTGGCCTACGAGAACTATTACTTATAACTATTAAACTAATGGTAGCAAACATATTTTAGTTATAGATGTCTTATGACATCTTCCATTAGCTTTCTTAACTTCCATAGCTCTAACCTTACCATCCCTGCCAGGAAATATTTGAGTAATTCTGGCCATTGGCCAAGTCATAGGAGGGACGTCTAGTTCCTTGAGGATCACAAGATCACCTACTTTTACATTGGGTACATTATCTTTCCATTTAGGACGGTTTTGTAAGTTATTCAAATACTGTTTTGACCATTGTTTCCAGAATTGTTGTTTCATAGCTGTACATTTAGACCAAAACTTTAATTGATTATCTGCTAGATTAGTCACATCTGGGTTGGGTAAACAAACCAAAGGTGCACCCGTTAAAAAATGCCCAGGTGTGAGATATGAAACATCTTCAATGTCTGAAGACAATGGTGTCAAAGGTCTTGAATTTAATAC
Source organism: Polyploca ridens (assembly GCA_951394255.1). Classification (NCBI taxonomy): domain Eukaryota; kingdom Metazoa; phylum Arthropoda; class Insecta; order Lepidoptera; family Drepanidae; genus Polyploca; species Polyploca ridens. The sequence goes on from OX596267.1 coordinate 3,000,911, forward strand.
ACCTTCTATTTGCACAAGTACAGTATACAGCTGCTCATATGTTAAAGTATGGCTGCCAAGTATCCTCTTTAAGTGGTGCTTAACACTTTTAACGGCTGCCTCCCACAGACCACCGAATGCTGGGGAGTAGCTTGGTATGAAGTTAAAGTTGATACCTAGTTTAGAAGCTGTATCTTGTACCTGTTGTTGATGACATTTAGAACTATTTAATTTATACAATTCTTGTAAATTTTTATTTGCAGCTTTGAAAGTGCCTGCATTATCACAATATACTTCTGTTGGAATGTTTCGTCTTGATATGAACCTTTTGAAACTAGCTAAAAATGTATCAGTAGTTAAGTCGGAACATAACTCTAGGTGTATGGCTTTTGTTACAAAACACACGTATACAATTATGTAGCCTTTTGTTACAATTACACTTCTGATACGTGATTGTTTAACTAGAATAGGACCTGCAAAGTCCATTCCAACTTTCTCAAAGGGTCGGCAAGCATTTACTCTATCTGAAGGTAAGGAACCCATCAGTTGTTTAGCTGTATTAGCTTTGAAGCGGAAACAAGTTATACATTTATAAATTACACTTTTTATCAACCGCAAAGCGTTGATAATCCAGTAACGTTGATTTAAATTACACAAAATTAATTTTTGACTGGCATGTAAAAGTTTGATGTGGACATTCTCTATAATGAGATGTGTAAGTCTAGATTCTCTAGGTAATATAATTTGATGTTTATGAGCAAAGGACAAAGCAGCATGTTGTAGCCTACCACCTACTCTCAGAAGTCCCTCTGAATCTATGAACGGATTGAGACCTTTTATACATTGCTGTACCTGTGAGTTATTTTGCAAGGCTAATATGTCTTTAGCAAAGTACTTTTGTTGCTCATTTTTAATTAATAAATTTAATGCTGAATTTGTTTCAGTATGTGATACAAAAGTATGTCTAATTTGTAATGAGTTTGGTTTGCAATTGTTGCAAAATCTGATTACATATGCAAGAATTCTTTGGAGCCTACCTAAATTAGAATATTTAGTTAAAAGACTGTTTAACATTGTGCCCTTGACTTTCTGTGATACTGCACATACCACCTCGTTCACAGGCAATGTTTTTATTTCAGGGACGTCTATAGGTGCATCAAAACTACAATTGTCAAAATTATAGTCAGAGCTATACATAATTTGAGGCCCTGACCACCACATTTGGTGGTTTTGTAAATCGCAAGGACTCACTCCCCTACTTAAGCAATCCGCAGGGTTTTGATCAGTCGATATGTAACACCAATTAAAATGACTAGTATTGTCCATAATTAATTTTACCCTATTTGCAACATATGTATTCAATTTGATTGGCTCAATTTTCAGCCATGCTAGGACTACTTGAGAATCAGAGAACAAGTGTGTTTCATTGACTATGTGTTTTGAATTAATAGTTTTATAAACTTTAGCAATTAATTTAGCCAATAATAATGCTGCATTAAGCTCTAAACGAGGAATACTCAACTGTTTTGTTGTTTTTGGATTTATCCTTGATTTAGAACAAAGAAGCAACATTTTTACATTGCCATTTATGTCTATTGTTCTCAAATAGATTGCACAACCATAAGCTACGTTAGACGCATCTGAAAATCCAATCAATTGAATCTTATGCTTATTATCAATACATGCATTTCGTTTTACTTGAATAGGTGACATTTTAACTAAACTATTGTAAAATAATTGCCATTCTTTTTGCAACTCATTGGAAGGAATTGAATTGAATTCAGTTTTTGATAGCCAAAGTTCTTGCATAATTTGCTTAGCTTTTATTAATATGGGACCAATTATTCCCAATGGGTCGTAAAATTTACTAATGTAACTCAGTATCTCTCTTTTTGTATCGACGGATTGCTCAGGTGGAGGAGGAAACCTAAAGGAGTCTGTATTTATATTAAAATTCAGTCCTAAAGTTTTGATATCCTTCCCAATATTGATTTCTCCAGCATACTGCTGTTCCTTAGGAATGTCGTACAATATGCTATCATCATTGGCTGACCATTTGTGTAGGCTAAAACTACCTAAGGCTAGCAAACCAATAAGTTGACCTTTTGTGTCGATAATAGTGTTGAGATCACTGTGAGAATACAAAATATCATCTATGTAAGCTGAGTTTAAAAGCACTGGAGAGGCCAGTGGATATTTGTTTTTAAACCTATAAGCAAGTTCATTTAAACATCTTGTGGCTAAATATGATGAAGTTTTTAACCCATAAGTTACAGTATTTAGCTGCAAACATTTTATTTCACTACTTGGATCATCCCTCCACAAGATGTTTTGTAAAGACCTTTGCTCTTTATTAATTAATATATTCCTAAACATTTGTTTAATGTCACAGATAAAGAAATATTTGTCCAATCTGAACAATATTAGAATATCAAACAACTCATTTTGAACTACAGGTCCGTTCATCATTATATCATTAAGTGATATTTTATTTGCTGTTTTCATGGATCCATCAAATACTGTATGCAAGCGAGTGCTCACAGCATCCTCCCGTATTACAGGATGATGAGGCATGAAGTATACTGCATCTCGAGACAAGTTGTAGCCTGTAATATCAAAATAACTTGCATGACCAAGTTGAATATATTCATCAATAAATTTTTGATATTCCTTGAATAAAGAATTATCTTTATTAAATCGTTTTTCTAAGTTTAGAAATCTATGCAATGCTAATGGTAAGGAACTACCTAATTTATTGTTAACATCACAAATTGGAAGTTTCATTGGCATTGAAACTTCAAACTTATTGTTATTAAGTTTTACTGTTTCTTTAAAATACTGTTCACAGTATTGTTGTTCAGATGTGTGATGTTCAGTGTACACCTCTGGTACAGCCTCTGATTGCCAAAATTTTGATAGACTACTGTTTATGTCAGATTCGCACTCATTGCAGAATAAGGAAACAGCAGTATCCTGGAGAAGCGGAGGTGAAGGTACATTGCCTGCGATTATGTAACCGAATTGCGTGTGAACGAGACGGGGTTGCGCAGGATCACTGAACTTCATGAACTTTTCCTCAGGTTGGGGCAGCAACACCTGAAAAAATATATCAGCAGCTAACAAAGCATCTATTTCATTTGGCACATTGAAAGCATCGTCTGCAAGTTTTATATTTTTAGGTATATTTATATCACCTTTGTTTAGACAGTTCTGTGGTAACTTCATTGCAATATTATCTGTTACCAGAAAATTGACACTGACTTGGTATGGATATACACATGAGAATATATTAGTTTGCAAAGAATGTTTAATATTCTTTTCAGCATTAGCGATGCCTCTTATACCAACAGTAGTAGCAGTTAGCTTTTTACCTATGAGTTTAGTAATTTTGTTAGTGATGAAAGAAGATTGACTTCCTGAGTCAAGAAGGGCTCTGATTATTATCGGTTTGCCATTCTTCGCAATAATTTTTATTTTAGCAGTAGGAAGCAAAACTTGATTGTTGTTGTTCAACCCTGACAACATAACCACCGGTTTGGTCGGTGTGTCTGACCCAGACTGTGCATGGCTTTCTTCATGCAAAAGCGTGTTGTGTGGTTGCTTACAGCGTGCACATTTGAAGTGAAAGCGGCATTTCCCCTTATGATTATTCAAACATATTTTACAAAGCTGCCTGCTTTCAGCAAATTTGACACGTTCGTTTACACTTGCCAGCATAAATTTTGAGCATGAAAAAAGCTTATGCAACTTACCACAGAAGCTGCATGACTGTAGTTTGGATGATGCAAAATTTGTAGACTTTGTCAACGCTTGCTTACTGCTGCTAGTATCGGAGTTCTCCAATGCTAAAGCTCGTGCATCCAAATACTTGATAAATTCTGAAAAAGTAGGTAAATTGGTGGGATCGCGATCTAAACAATATGAAGCATATGTGTTGTTATCTAATTTTCTCGATAAAATGCACACAAGCACACTATCCCAGCTCTCTACTGGTTGTTCCAGATTTTTAAGAGCAGCAACATGCTGCTTTGCTTCGGAAACAAAGTTTCGAAGTGAAGTTACACTAGGCTTAGTTATCGGACTTAAGTCTAATAGATATGAAATGTGTTCATACACAATTTTTTGTTTATTGTCATACCTATCTTGTATAATTTTTAAACCTTCTGCATAACTTGTACCCTGTACTGGTAAATTTTTTACTAAATCGTAAGCCTCACCTTTGAGAAAAGTCCTTAAGTACATAAATCTTTGAATGTCAGTAATTGTTTTGTCATTGTGAACTAATGCATTGAATAGTTCTATAAATGGCTTGTATTCAGAATAACTACCATTAAAGAATGGAATTTTTATGTCAGGAAGTATTTTTGATGCGGATTTCTTTTTGATACAGCTACCATCACTCTGAGATACGTTAAAATGAGTGTCAAGTTGAATTTTAATTAACTCTAAACCTTTGAAACACAGATCCTCGGTGAGTGTGGGATCTTCATTATCTTGTATTATCATGTTAAACTCATTATATTGACTGAAAAGAGATTTTAACCTATCCTCCTTCAAAAGTAACATTTGTTGTGACGCATCTTTAAGAGAATCTTTGGTAATTGTATTACAAATGCGTGTTATGGTACCTTTTATGTATCCACGTTTTTGTGGCAATGATTTCTCGCCTTCCTCATATTCCATGGTTGGCTTTGACATGGTAGATTCCCTCTATGTAAGTTAAGAAAATGTAAAAACCACTTATATTAATCACTGATTGAAATTAAGTACTTAAAACTAGTTCTCTTGGCATCCTCTCAGAAAGTAATCAACACATTCTGAGAAGCATCGTGGCCTCCGAGATAAGAAAAAGTTTGTTTACACAGGTTCGTTCATAAAATGGCGGATTCAATTTTCGATAAAAAAATATTAAAATAAAATTGAGTCGCGTTCCAAATTTGTATGTGTATCACGTTGTAGCATGAAAGTTCTACGGCAAAAGAAAGAGATAGTTGGCCTGGTGTCCTCTTCTAATCACGGCCAGCGATGATGCTAAAACAATTGCACCGATCGTCGCTGGAACGTTACTATTGAGTGAAGAGAACTTGTGCAGGCACGTCGCTAGATGGCGCGAGGGCGCTCCCTAGTATTTCTTCTTTTTTCTTAGGAAAATTTCACAATGGCGATTCACAAATATAGCATCGTCATATAGTAGATTATTGACTATATGCGATGAGATGCGTTGCAGTCTTCGAGGATGCGACGATCTTGCTCGATTGGTGTAAGCACCAATCCGTCCGTGTGGCGTTACCGCAGTCGTTGCCTTAGGGCAAAATAATGGCGGCGTACACTCGTAGGTCACACGTACAGCACTTACACGCGTCACCAAGTTTTGTAAACCCGTACTTTTCGTTGCACTTTTTTGACTAATTGCACTAATCGTGATGCACTTTTTTAATCCTAGACTTTAAGGACCATGTTAAGGGTCCGTCGGTGCAACAGTGTAATTAAAAGGCAGGAGCACGTTTTATCGGTTTAATGGTTGGAGAACGAAGAGGCCGGTGTTGCCATGCACAATAATATTATTATGTTTCCAACAATATATGTATATATTGTAATACTTTTATGCTACCATTTTGACGTAAACTGCAAAAAACCACGTTTAATGCAAGGACAGTAGGTACTGAGCCGTTACCATACGTAAATCACAGAGTTGCGACTCTCTTTAGCTCTTTCTGTATAAAACTAAAAAGTCTGATATAAATTAAATTATTAAAAGAAACAAAAAACCCGACTGCGTAAAACATATATTAACTGAAAAGAGAAAAACAAGCTCTTAAATCTATAGAATTTTGAATATAACTTGAATTTTATAAGGTATTGCAGTCGGGGATAAACAAATATTACAAAAAATACATACTTAGGTTATTGGTTGTCTCCTGCAATACCTTATACAATTCAAGTTATATTCAAAATTCTATAGATTTAAGAGCTTGTTTTTCTCTTTTCAGTTAATATATGTTTTACGCAGTCGGGTTTTTTGTTTCTTTTAATAATTTATAAATATCTTAATTTAATAAATTCCTTGATGTAATTCATGGACTGATTTTCATATAAGTTAGGATATAACAATAAAATCTGAGTATATTTCAAATATTTTTGGAAAAGTGTCACAGGGAGAAACATACTTACTTATGTCTTTTAACAAGAATATAAACGCATGTGAGCGAGCAAATCATAAGCAGGATTGAGCTGCAAATTATCACCAACATGTTTAGATCGAGGAAATCTGACGGAGGTCCAATTGACTCTGAAATAGATCAAAATAAATTAACTTTTCATGTCCTTTATACATATTTCAAGAGACGGCAGAAACATCATCATCATCAGCCTATGATGTCCCACTGCTGAGCACAGGCCACCTTCCACAATTGAGGGTGAAAGGGAATGGGCAATACTCCACAACGCGTGCCCACTGCTGTTAGAGTTTTCAAGCCGCCTAGGAGGCCTCCAACTAGCTTAACGACTATTACAATTATGTCATAGCCGGGACCAACGGATTTACCTAAGTGCAATTTTTTTTCATGCAAATAAAGGTATATCTGGACAATCTATACAAATAAATAAAATTGAAGTATCTGCTTTCAATGTCAAAATAACAAGTTTTTAAAAGTATATTTTTACAAGCTTTTAGCTTTCAATTTGTGTATGTAACTATGTTTGTTCGGGTGGAATTTTGTAAGTCGAATTTCATCCACTTCCAGTGGCTGGATTTACTTGATATTTGGTATATTGGAAGACAATCCAAGTACAGTCAACAAAAAGTACAGTCACTCAAAAAAGCTTGTATAAAAATGATTTGAAGAACGGCAATGTCAGTGTCGCTATATTTGAGACACGAGCCTAAACTAAATTATATGCATTTTATAGATCAAGTTCCGTAGTTTATTTTCCTGATAAAAGTTTATTTTTATTTTGTGGGAATAGAGAGATAAATTATATATAAATAGTTATTTTGTTAAATCAGAAATAAAAGTAGCAATTACTAAACGTAAAACAGCGTTGTTGAAGTAGTAATTGCCATTCTCAGTAGAATAATACATATTAGTAGAATGTGAATGTTGGCTGGATGATTACTTTCCAACTCATTAGTGTTTATATGTAAGTACATCTTATCCGTTTCGCCTATAAAGAAAAACGCTTTTATACTTAAGACATGGGCGTTTTATTCTAAAATGAATTAATCTGCTCAGTAATCATATCAATACACATTTCACAATACACATAACCTCACCTACATGGTAAATCTTTAAAATGATTTTCTGTCAAAATCCCATTACAAAAAAATATGCTATGATTACACTTTATGTTAGTAGGCCTTAGATCTATCTCTTTCGGGTGTTTTTACTAATGCACGCGAAGTATAAAGGCGACACTCAAAGTACATGGACTTTTGCCAATGTTCTTTTTAACTAATAACTTATTTTGAGACTGTTTTCACTTTTAATATATTTACAATATCATTGCACAACCTTATAAATCAGTTTACTTACCTCCCGCTTCAGTAGTAGTAGCATAAGTGTACAATGAAGTAGTTACGCCGGCTGTATTCTCAGCGGTGACGCGTATCTGGTACCACTGCGCAGGGGCCAGGTCGGCGATCACGAACGAGTTCGGCTGGTTCACTAGAGATGGCGCTACGTACTGGCTCCATTGCTGCTCTATCATTGGCTGGAAACCGAATTTTGGTAGCTAAAAACTTTGGTGAGTAAGGTCGCCAGGGCTCATTGGGGAGGAGGAAAGGGCAAGGGCGGATCCAGAGGGGGTCATGGGGGTCATAACCCCCCCTGGGCCTCGGTCAACTTGAATTAAAAATCTAAATCACTCGCACGCATCACACCCTTGATTGTGTTGTCAATAGGTACTGTGGTCACATGAGTAATGAAAATGTGATTGACATAGTTTTAAGTATGATTTTTTCGCGCTGCGCGGCCCCTCTTTTCTGTAGGACGTAATCACTAGAACTAATGGACCGATTTTGAAAATTCTTACAAATGTACCTACTCTATTATCGTGTGAATCTGCGGGTAACAGCTATAGTATTGTGTATTTTGAAACCCATCCAGGCTGGATATAAGTGTGTGATCCCCCTAACCTGAAGGCTGGATCCGCCCTTGGGGAAGTGTCGGTAACACGAGTGTTGCAAGCCATATGCCATAGATATGCCTACAGTAGCCGCTTACCATCAGGCGGGCCGTACGCATTTTTACCGACTTCATGAAATTTTGGAGAACAGCTAGTCCTACTACACGATACTATCCTAACATAACACCTTCAAGCCTCAACTACTCAACAGATCATCATGAAATTTGGCATGCAAATAGCCTATGGTATGGAGAAGGATATAGGCTACTTTTTATCCTGTGAACGCGGGTAAAACCGCGGGGAAAGCTAGTAATATAATAAATACGAAAGTCAGTGTGTTTGTTACCTCTTGACACTTCGACGGTACAACAAATCGTGATAAAATTTATCATACAGGTAGATCATAACCTGGAATAACATACAGGATATTTTTTATCCCGGGAAAACATAAATCCCTCGGGAATATTCGTGAAAACTAAAAGGGCGAAAACTAGCAAAGAAGTTCAAGTGAGGTACTAACAAGTCTGTTATCAGCTTTCTTCCAAATTTTGTTTCCGTATTCTCGATAGTCGACTTCAAATCGTGTGATCTCACAGCCATTATCGTCCCAGCCACTCAGTTGTATGTATATGTGTGTCGCGTTACTCCAGAACCATTCTGTGCTTGTCGGTGATATTGGCACTGAAAAATTAGAAAGCATAGCGTTTTAAGAGGGCATAGTATTTTAAGATAGCATAATGTTTTAAGAGAGTTTAGCGTTTTAAGAGAACATAGTCCTGATAAGAGTAAAGTGATTTAAAAGAACGCAGTGTAGTGTTTTAAGATTGCATAGTGTTTTAAGAGAGTATAGCGTTATAAGAGAATATAGTGTTTTGAGAGAGTAAAGCTACTTAAAAGAGCGTAGTATTTTAAGATAGCATAGTTTTTTAAGAGAGTATAGCGTTTTAAGAGAGCATAGTGTTTGAAGAGAGCATAGCGTTATTTCATTCAAAGAGCAGCTTCACACACAAAATACCTAAGCCAAATAACTTGCTATAATATTTCTGCTCATGAGTAAGGTCGCCAGAGCTCATCTGGGAGGGGGGAGAGATTTTAAAACAAGATAGTGATGCTCCGGGGTGGGGTTTTGTCGCGTGTCTATCGGCTATGGGAACCGCTTGCCATCAGGCGTGCCTTACGCTTATTTTCGGACTTAGAAAAAAGGTAAAGTTTGTTTGTTGGTTTGGATGTCTGAAGTAATATCCGAAACTATTGATCGAATTCTTTGAATAATAGAAAGCTATTTTCAGAATACCGGTTGTGTTCCTGCGCGTGAGTAAGGTCACCAGAGCCCGTAGGGGAGGTGGGAAAGGTCGGTAACGCGTGAGCGATGCTTCGTGTGTTGCTAGCGTCCATATGACTACGGTAACCCCTTACCATCAGGCGACCCGTATGCTAATTTACCGACTTAGTCGTATTAAAAAAAAACCCAATCGGTATAGGCTACTATTGTTCAAACCGTGAGGGTAGTAATATAATCATATCCTACTGATATAATAAATGTGAATGCGAATTTGTTGGTTAGATCATAAACTAGAATTACCTACAAGATCCCTCGGGAACAGGAGTGAAACCGCGGAACAAAAATGTAATGTTGACTTACGCCCACCCAAAGTAGTAGCATCAACATAAGCAGGCTGTGACGAGCCGACGCTATTGGCGGCCGTGATCCTCAACGAGTACTTGGAGCCGCACTTGAGCCCCTGCAGCGTGTACTCGTGGATGGCGTGCAGCGATGTGCCTCTGTTCGACCACGCGTCTTGCCACGACCCGTTTGATTCTTTCCATGTTAGATTGTAGCCTGAAAATAGGGAAGAAAATCTTTTGATTTTTGTATGGACTAATGGTCCAAAGTCGTCGACCGAAATTCATAAAATTTTTATGTTAGTATTTTAGCTTTCTCTACAACTTCTCGATTATAATATTTAACTATGCGAAAATATGCTTAACAAGTGTACAAAGATGAAGATTAGAGTAGATTGAAGAGGCAGTGAGTAAAGAAGATACAGAAAATAATAATTTTGAAGAAATCATTAAATCTTTGATTTCTAGAAAAATTAAGTAATTGCACAGGAAGCTAAGGAAAGCTCCTCCCAAATACTGTTGAGTTGAAGGATTTTTTTGTAAAACAGTTCCTTATTCACCCAAACTAATAAATACTAAGAAAATGCGTATGCCTGTTTGCCACCTAAGTAGTATAAATAAGTAATTTGTTAAAAACATAATTTTTAATACAAGCTTTTTTTGAGTGACTGTACTTTTTGTTGACTGTACTTGCATTGTCATCCAATATACTAATGTATACCAAATATCAAGTCAATCCGACCACTGGAAGTGGGTGAAATTCGACATGCAAGATTCCACCCGAACAAACATACATACATAATTTGCAAGTTAAATAAAATCTTGTAAAAACATAGCCCTTGATGTTCCAGAGGCGTAAGACAAAAAGAACATACAGTTTTATTGCAGTTGTAAAGCTGTGTCTATTTTCTATTTGGCAGGAATATTTATTTTCATTAAATTAATTCATAACCATAAAATTGAGATATAAACTCCTTGTATTATTATAATACAACGACTCTAGTAAAATAGAACTTACTAATCTTCTGCATCTTTCCCCCAATCTTCCTGGGATTTTCCCACTGTAGATGCAACGCGTTCTTATGGGCCGTTACTCTCAAGCTTGGCGGCTCAGGTGTGGGCAGTACTGACACCTCATACGATACCGAGTCGGAACCGTACAGGTTCTTAGCCAGGCATGTGTAGTTGCCGCTTAGGGATTGGTCTATATCTGGAAAAGTATTGAAGCTGTTAAACATTTTTAAGAGGTAAGGGTTTATTGTATGTATTGATATTTAATGAAATAATTTATTCATTCAAATAGGCCTTCACAGGCACTTATGAATAGTCAAACTCTAATACTCTAATGCACGGTTCGGAAAGTTGCTTTTGCTGAGTTACGTAGTATAGTGGAAGTTTAAAGCATTAGAAATTATTTAGGAATTTTAATATAGTTCTTCGTATGCATAGGTTTATATTGTCGATATTGCCGACTCTTCTCGGAAAAATGCTACATTCCAAACCTATATTATAGTTAGAACATTCAAAAATACCTGTTTACTATGGCCTTCATTACTCTCTTCGATGATATCGGAGCTTCGTACCCCTACAGTGATGACTGTTGATGATACTCACTGTTAATAAGCAGGCTATCGTCATGGTTCCTGGTGAACCTGGGATGGTGCGTGATGATGTTGTGCTTGTGGTACCACACGGTGCGCGGTGGTGGCACTCCCACACACTGACACACTAGCAGTAGTGAGCTTCGTACCCCTACAGTGATGACTGTTGATGATACTCACTGTTAATAAGCAGGCTATCGTCATGGTTCCTGGTGAACCTGGGATGGTGCGTGATGATGTTGTGCTTGTGTTACCACACGGTGCGCGGTGGTGGCACTGCCACACACTGACACACTAGCAGTAGTGAGCTTCGTACCCCTACAGTGATGACTGTTGATGATACTCACTGTTAATAAGCAGGCTATCGTCATGGTTCCTGGTGAACCTGGGATGGTGCGTGATGATGTTGTGCTTGTGGTACCACACGGTGCGCGGTGGTGGCACTCCCACACACTGACACACTAGCAGTAGTGAGCTTCGTACCCCTACAGTGATGACTGTTGATGATACTCACTGTTAATAAGCAGGCTATCGTCATGGTTCCTGGTGAACCTGGGATGGTGCGTGATGATGTTGTGCTTGTGGTACCACACGGTGCGCGGTGGTGGCACTCCCACACACTGACACACTAGCAGTAGTGAGCTTCGTACCCCTACAGTGATGACTGTTGATGATACTCACTGTTAATAAGCAGGCTATCGTCATGGTTCCTGGTGAACCTGGGATGGTGCGTGATGATGTTGTGCTTGTGGTACCACACGGTGCGCGGTGGTGGCACTGCCACACACTGACACACTAGCAGTAGTGAGCTTCGTACCCCTACAGTGATGACTGTTGATGATACTCACTGTTAATAAGCAGGCTATCGTCATGGTTCCTGGTGAACCTGGGATGGTGCGTGATGATGTTGTGCTTGTGGTACCACACGGTGCGCGGTGGTGGCACTGCCACACACTGACACACTAGCAGTAGTGAGCTTCGTACCCCTACAGTGATGACTGTTGATGATACTCACTGTTAATAAGCAGGCTATCGTCATGGTTCCTGGTGAACCTGGGATGGTGCGTGATGATGTTGTGCTTGTGGTACCACACGGTGCGCGGTGGTGGCACTCCCACACACTGACACACTAGCAGTAGTGAGCTTCGTACCCCTACAGTGATGACTGTTGATGATACTCACTGTTAATAAGCAGGCTATCGTCATGGTTCCTGGTGAACCTGGGATGGTGCGTGATGATGTTGTGCTTGTGGTACCACACGGTGCGCGGTGGTGGCACTCCCACACACTGACACACTAGCAGTAGTGAGCTTCGTACCCCTACAGTGATGACTGTTGATGATACTCACTGTTAATAAGCAGGCTATCGTCATGGTTCCTGGTGAACCTGGGATGGTGCGTGATGATGTTGTGCTTGTGGTACCACACGGTGCGCGGTGGTGGCACTCCCACACACTGACACACTAGCAGTAGTGAGCTTCGTACCCCTACAGTGATGACTGTTGATGATACTCACTGTTAATAAGCAGGCTATCGTCATGGTTCCTGGTGAACCTGGGATGGTGCGTGATGATGTTGTGCTTGTGGTACCACACGGTGCGCGGTGGTGGCACTCCCACACACTGACACACTAGCAGTAGTGAGCTTCGTACCCCTACAGTGATGACTGTTGATGATACTCACTGTTAATAAGCAGGCTATCGTCATGGTTCCTGGTGAACCTGGGATGGTGCGTGATGATGTTGTGCTTGTGGTACCACACGGTGCGCGGTGGTGGCACTGCCACACACTGACACACTAGCAGTAGTGAGCTTCGTACCCCTACAGTGATGACTGTTGATGATACTCACTGTTAATAAGCAGGCTATCGTCATGGTTCCTGGTGAACCTGGGATGGTGCGTGATGATGTTGTGCTTGTGGTACCACACGGTGCGCGGTGGTGGCACTCCCACACACTGACACACTAGCAGTAGTGAGCTTCGTACCCCTACAGTGATGACTGTTGATGATACTCACTGTTAATAAGCAGGCTATCGTCATGGTTCCTGGTGAACCTGGGATGGTGCGTGATGATGTTGTGCTTGTGGTACCACACGGTGCGCGGTGGTGGCACTCCCACACACTGACACACTAGCAGTAGTGAGCTTCGTACCCCTACAGTGATGACTGCTGATGATACTCACTGTTAATAAGCAGGCTATCGTCATGGTTCCTGGTGAACCTGGGATGGTGCGTGATGATGTTGTGCTTGTGGTACCACACGGTGCGCGGTGGTGGCACTGCCACACACTGACACACTAGCAGTAGTGAGCTTCGTACCCCTACAGTGATGACTGTTGATGATACTCACTGTTAATAAGCAGGCTATCGTCATGGTTCCTGGTGAACCTGGGATGGTGCGTGATGATGTTGTGCTTGTGGTACCACACGGTGCGCGGTGGTGGCACTGCCACACACTGACACACTAGCAGTAGTGAGCTTCGTACCCCTACAGTGATGACTGTTGATGATACTCACTGTTAATAAGCAGGCTATCGTCATGGTTCCTGGTGAACCTGGGATGGTGCGTGATGATGTTGTGCTTGTGGTACCACACGGTGCGCGGTGGTGGCACTCCCACACACTGACACACTAGCAGTAGTGAGCTTCGTACCCCTACAGTGATGACTGTTGATGATACTCACTGTTAATAAGCAGGCTATCGTCATGGTTCCTGGTGAACCTGGGATGGTGCGTGATGATGTTGTGCTTGTGGTACCACACGGTGCGCGGTGGTGGCACTCCCACACACTGACACACTAGCAGTAGTGAGCTTCGTACCCCTACAGTGATGACTGTTGATGATACTCACTGTTAATAAGCAGGCTATCGTCATGGTTCCTGGTGAACCTGGGATGGTGCGTGATGATGTTGTGCTTGTGGTACCACACGGTGCGCGGTGGTGGCACTCCCACACACTGACACACTAGCAGTAGTGAGCTTCGTACCCCTACAGTGATGACTGTTGATGATACTCACTGTTAATAAGCAGGCTATCGTCATGGTTCCTGGTGAACCTGGGATGGTGCGTGATGATGTTGTGCTTGTGGTACCACACGGTGCGCGGTGGTGGCACTCCCACACACTGACACACTAGCAGTAGTGAGCTTCGTACCCCTACAGTGATGACTGTTGATGATACTCACTGTTAATAAGCAGGCTATCGTCATGGTTCCTGGTGAACCTGGGATGGTGCGTGATGATGTTGTGCTTGTGGTACCACACGGTGCGCGGTGGTGGCACTCCCACACACTGACACACTAGCAGTAGTGAGCTTCGTACCCCTACAGTGATGACTGCTGATGATACTCACTGTTAATAAGCAGGCTATCGTCATGGTTCCTGGTGAACCTGGGATGGTGCGTGATGATGTTGTGCTTGTGGTACCACACGGTGCGCGGTGGTGGCACTCCCACACACTGACACACTAGCAGTAGTGAGCTTCCAACACCGACTGAAATAGGTCCACCTAGAGATGCCACTCCTGCTACCACTGGAATTGAAGTTATAAGGTTGCTTCAGAAAATAGTATAATAATAATCTAAACTGTCGCCCTACTGGGCAGAGGCCTCTTTACTTTTTCTAATCTCTGTATTTGCATAAAATTTGAATTTCCCTTAATTGAAGATTTTTCGTAAAAAAACAACATTTTAACCGCAGCATATTAGCGAACGCGATAGGACGAGGATGCGTTCCGCGCCATTTGTACGTTGTATACTGAGGTATACCAACAATTCGAGGCGCGTTCCTCTTACCTCTTACGTATTAGGTCTATACTAAATAGGTATAGATCTATACTAATATAATAAAGCGGAAGAGTTTCTTCTGTTTGTATGGGCTAATCTCCGGAACTACTAGTCAGATTCGAAAAACTCTTACACCAATAGGAAGCTACATTATCTCCGAGTTTTATTAGCTTTTTATCTCGGGAACGCAGGAAAAAGCTTATTTTCAAATATATGCAAACCTTTAGAAGACAGTTCAGCGTGCACCCTGGCGCTGGGCGTCCCCTCCCCCGCGGCAGTGTGCGCGCGCACGAACACCTCGTACTGCCGCGCGTGCGGCAGGCTGCTCAGCGAGTACGTCAGCTGTTTGGACTGCTGCGACTCCTGAGACGGTTCCACTCGGTAGTTTTGTGGGGAACTTGTGCTGAAAAATCATCGAACAATTATCCCAAGGAAGCGCAATGAAGTTTGTTTTTAAGCTATTGCATAGCTTCTATCGCGGGCCTTGAGCGTGGATACCGAATCCAGAAATTCCGTAACGAAAAAACCTAACACCCCCCACTCCGACCGGCACAGCGGTGATACTTTTTAGTTTTGCCATCTATCGATGAATAGCAGAACTTTTAATGACTTTTTGAAATATCACGCTTGTCTCTTTAGTTCAGTAACTCGCCTTTAGGTGGCATTGGTTGTCTATTGCATATATTAACTTCTCATTTATTTAATAAAATAAAGTAAAATGTATTCTTATCGGTCACCACGCTCAAAAAGTGTAACTTGAATTAATATATTATATAAAAAAATACTGCATAAATAAAATAAATAAATCATTATAATTGCATAAGTTGATAAAAACAGCTATGCAATAGCTTTACCGCGGCAGTCTCAGAGTGCCACACGTCTTTGTTTTTATTTTTATATGTTGGCGTCACACGGCTTACGTATTTTGCCATTTTCTAGTTATATTATAAGTTCTAGTCACAATAAATCACTTTCACATAGTCCACAGTCAGTCCATAAAGTCATGTTTTAGTACAATGGTCGTTGTACTAAAACATTTCACGGACTTCTTGAGAAAAATTGAAAAGTCTCGATACACATGATTCATTTCATTTCACTAAACTGGTGAAATGAATGAAATGAAATGAAATGAAATGAAAAATATTTATTCTTGCGCGCCATTCGATGCAAATAGAACTAACTAAAACACAGATAAGTTTTCATATTTATACTATTTATAGTTTATAATCAGTAATCACAACACAGAAGTTATTGGCTACTATTTTAGCTACCACGAGAATTACAGGTGGCAACACCGCATAAGCCTTCCGCCATCTTGGTGCACATGGATTGATCTTTATTGGATAAAATACCACCGATAATATGCAATAAAAACTCAAAATACAGGAATTTATGAAAATAACAATGAAAACGCAACGTCACTCTGCAAGTTCCCGCCAAAAAGTCCCGCAGTTAATTTTGAAATGTATTTCACCAATTTCCCACCACCGACAATGTGCTCTGATTGGCCAAGTCAAGAACACAGGATGCAGTAATTTGTTCCTTACTGTGCAAAATCACTGACTAGTTGCGGAATTGGATTGTTTGTTTGTTTGTTACTCATTTTTTTTTCTTTACAGCATGTTTACAACAAGATGACAGTCGTAAAGCTAATTGGAGGCCTTCTAGGCGGCTTTAAAATCTCCAACAGTAGGTTGGCCACTAGCCTACCTCCACCAATCCACATTGGGCAAGCGTGGTATAGTATTCCCCATTTGCTGTCAGCCTTATTTGTCAAGAGACCTGTGCTCAGCAGTGGGACATTATAGGTTGATGATGAAGCTAAAATTGAAGAAGAGATATTGCCGTGGTTCGTTTCTAAAAGGGGCGTCCGGGTTAATATTTACCTAGAAACAGGTTTGACATAAACAGTATAATGTGTGATCTCTCCATTGGGTTGCTCCGGCTTCTTCCAGCTGACGAGCAGTGATGACGATGATGACACTAGCACCTTGATCGGAGATGGAGGACCTGGTACTGAAATATTTAACACAGGGAATAAATTTTTCATTTCATGTCAATTAAGAATGATAGTAGTGATTATTTGTAAGCTTTACGGACAGTTGGCGTGGTTTGTTAAGATTCCATCTATCACGCCTCAGATCGTACGCATATCCTGAGTCTGGGTGTAATTGATCGAGCGAGTGAAGCGTCTCAGTTCCAGCATGTACAAAAATGCTTTCATATATTCGAAGAATGTCCAGGTGTTTCTCAACCGTTTCTCGTGTTTTGTGAGCAGGTTTCGTAATTATATGGGTTTTTTTTTTTAGTTTAACTGAAGTGAATCGACAAGGGAATTCCATGTCAGTGTCGAGATTCGCGAGGTGTACAGCTTAAAGAGTCACTAGTTAAAATAAGTAATAAATACATACCATCTTGTAAAGTAGTACACACGATTGGATAAGAGAATGGTCCAAGTCCATAATTAGAGAATCCAGCAACTTTGACAGTATAGTTTGTGTATTTCTGAAGCGCCTGTAGATACAGCTCGGTGTGTGAGGAACTTATGTTCTGCCATGGGCCGTCTGGAAGGAAAAAGCATTTTTACAAGCTTTTATTTAACTTGCAATGTATGTATGTATGTTTATTCGGATGGAATCTTGCAATTCGAATTTCACCCACTTCCAGTGGTCGGATTGACTTGATATTTGGTATACGGTAGTATATTAGATGACAATGCAAGTACAGTCATCAAAAAGTACAGTCACCAAAAAAGCTTGTACTAAAAATGGATTTTTTAACAAAAACTTATTAATATTATGGTAGGTCGCAGAGAATCTATTGTGTACTAACAGAAGACTAACAGCGACATCCCATTATCTTATGTTTATTCGTTACGTAACCAATACTATAGCTTAGGAAATAAATGTGTTGACACTATTTCTAATAAGTTACTAAGCTGATAGAAAGCTGCTAAATCATTATCTATATCTGCTTGATTTATTGTAATACTATTGGCTACTAATAATATTAGGTTGGGAAGGTTGGGTTAACTGAGTTCAATTTTCTTACTTTGAATTAAGGAAGATCGGAAGATCGGATGCAATGTATATGTCACCGTATTATAAACTAACGGTTTTCAACCGTTAGTTTATAATCTACCTAGCGAGATTATAAACTCCCCAATAAATTGTGAACTGTACCATACTGCTTACAATATAACGTATTAATTTCCGATAGTTTATAATCTATCCGCGACAAACCGTTATATTGCAAACGATCAACGAACAATCTCGCTAGGTAGATTATAAACTAACGGTTTTCACAAAAATACTGTGACATATATACTAAGGCCCACTTGCATAAATCTGGGTTAAAATTTAAACCATTTTACTCTAAGTTACATAACCCAAGAGCTATGTCAAAATTAGGGATTAATCGTTAAAATTTTAAGCCAGATTTGCTTGTTTATTTATAGGTATTTTAATCTTGTATTTATTTTTTCTTAAACTTTCCCCGCCTGTGGACAACTATTATCGAAAGTTCCATTATAATCGGTGAAATATTGACTATTATAATTATAAATTTAGGTATATCTAGGATTTATGTTAAATCTAGGGTTCAAATTAAACGTAGAATAAAAATGATTTTGTTGCAACAAGATTAGCGGAATTATATAAATGTAGGTAGGTACCAAAGTTATGTTATTTTATAGCCTACAACAACGAGGGCTGTTCTGTCAGACAGATTATAATTTTTTTGTTAACACTGTAATTTTGTCTGGGAAAAAAAATAAAAAAAAAATAAAAAAAAAAACAATCTACAAGTTGTTAATGAAGAATTTGATAATCTCAAATTGCATGACTCAAAACGATCTTAACTATGTATAAATTGTAACATACCTTCAGTACTATAATACACGGAGTATCCTAACAGTGACGTCCCGTGCGAGGCGATGGGTTGCCACGCGACGCGCACAGACGACGACGATACTCCTCGACATTCCACCCCCGATGGTGGCAGTTCTGGAGCTGAAAATTAAAAAAACTATATGAAAGATCCACTAAAAGATAAAAAAGGAATGGATAATGTGCCACTCCGTTGTCTGTCTATCCGCCGGTCCATCTTTCACAGACAGGTATACTTCAGAAACCCCAAATATTATTTATTTAAATATTTGTATTTTTTTTTGAAAATGGGGCCAAAATGGTGGACCAAAATTTCAAAGTAGAGCTACCTATTTGCCGACTGAAATAATGCCGTGCCTACCTCTTTAAAAACAATTGCGCCATCATAATTATTTTGTCAGTGAAAAAAAAGTTCTTTGTTAAAAATTTAATTTTTAATACAAGCTTTTTTTGAGTGACTGTACTTTTTGTTGACTGTACTTGCATTGTCTTCCAATATACTTATGTATACCAAATATCAAGTCAATCCGACCACTGGAAGTGGGTGAAATTCGACTTGCAAGATTCCACCCGAACAAACATACATAAATAAAAGCTTGTAAAAATGCCACTTACCTCCTTCCCTAGTAGTCTGGTAAACGGGTAAAGAAAATGGTCCATTTCCTGCGGAATTGAATGCGCTGACAGATACAGCATACCTGGAAGTAAATTAAGCTGAAGTAAGTAGCCATTTAGTATCCTGTATGAAAAATATTTTCTAAGCTAATATTATAGAGAGGTAATGGCCCTGATTCTGTTGTTTACAACTAAACTAATTTTAATCTCACTATGTATCTTTCTAACAAAGAACATACGAAATTTTGTTCTATCAAATAAGTCCAATACTTGTTTTTAATATAAAAGTTGCCATCTATCGCGGTTACGTCTAAATACCCGCAAATTAAGACGGCAAAGAGAAATTTGACAGCTTTAAATATGTTCTATCCTTTTTTCAATAATGTTTGTAAGAAAGAGATGTGATGTGACTAAAATCAGTTTAGTGCGATTTACAACAGAATCGGCACCATTGTTTGTAAATTTGAGATCATCTCCGGAGCTATTGTACCGTAAATTCTTTCAATAATAGGAAGTCACATTTCCCCCGAGTGTTATAAGCTACTATTCATCTCGAAAAGTCTGAAATTGCGGGGGACAGCTAGCTTGTATGCAATCCTGGTTCTATTTAGATTCAACTACGATAGGAACTTGAAAAATGTTGCATTTCAAAGTAAAAATTCGAATTATATGACATTTACACAATACGGAGTTGTATTCATACCTCATATTCTTCAATAGTCCACTAAGAGTTGTTTCTTGCTTTCCTTTTCTGGACACCACTTTGACTACTCTTGTCTGAGTGTCGTTTGGAACTGAAAATTTTATTATAAGAGTATCATTTTAGTTTAATCTCGTAGAAGCACTGTTTTTATCACCAAAAGGTGCATTTTTAGGGTTCAGTATCAAAAAGGTAAAAAAAGAACCGTCCGTCTGTATGTCCATGTGTGACAGCGGTATATTTCAGCAACTACTAATACTATTGATTTGGGAACAGTTACAAATACAAAAAAATAAAAATATTTTCCATGCAGAAGGGACCGGAAGGGACCGAAATTTCAAAGTAAGGCTGGTTTAAATGTGCCAAAAGTCCCCCTGGGGTTAGTTGATGGTCAAACTGGCTTTACATAAAAAATGCTTACCAGATTCTCCACTAATCCTAGGTACAGCTTTGAGCTGGTATCCCTGTAGTACCCCGTTGTGACTCTCCCTCGGCGGTGGAAGCCATGACACCACCAGTTCCCCGGGGTTCTCAGTCTGTTGTACTTGAACTCCTAAGGGAGTTGATGATGGCGCTGGAATTTAATTTATTTTTAATCATTAGTAGGTAGTTACTAAGTGTAAGCAAGCAAAATAAAACCTTAAAAGAGTGCATTAAAGTTATCATCACGTAAAATCAATTTTATTATAACGAAAAATTTAATACATTTGAGTATGTTTTCAATACTCGTAAGCATTTAGGATATTTGGTGAGTTATACTTGATATACTTATATTTGACTAGCTGCCCGGCGCAAATTTGTTCGCGTGGTGCTACCCTACCCTACATCGACTGCAGCGCCATCTGCCGGGCTGATTTGTGAATCTAAACCACCCAGGGCGCCACCCAAACGCACACAAAAAAAAACATTCAAATCGGTCCAGCCGTTTAGGAGGAGTTTAGTGACATACACACGTGCAGAAGAATTTTATATAAAAAGATATGCTCGTATTATAGCGTGAACTTATACTCTTTAGCCATTACAGTACTCAGCTCATCCTATTTTTGCAGTGCAATTCTTTGAGAGCGATGAGAATACAATTTCACTGTTTCAAAATTAAACTTTGCTGAAGCAAAAAGTATATAAAATTTTTACTTATCCAGATAAAGAGAACACAATTGTTTCACTTAGATTTGTAGATTAATTTTATTTCAGATTTTGCACCACGTTCACTAAAACCAACAAATAGCATTATACCTTCTTGCTGTGTACTGAAGTGCACAGGCTGTGTGTAGGGGCTCAAGTCGACTTCATTCCCGGAAGCGATCCGTACTCTATAGTCCATGGCAGGCTGCAGATCTCTCAGCTCTATACTCTGACGGACGTCATTGTCTTGTCTGAAACAATGTTTATTAGATCCTATATCTGAAGGTATAAAGTTCAATAATAATTGGCAAACTCAACATGCTGCCTGTCTTAATTTAGACCTAGATCGTAAGATGCCACTGAAGCTAAACATGAAAATCTAATAGTCTGTGTTAGTGTTTGGTTCAAAATGTAGGGAAGTAAAGGGAACGGGGAGATAAGACTGTTGAGATGGATGGTTTATGGGAAAGACTCTACATGCCCTAACTTCACAAACTCAACACCTTAGTCAAAATATGTGGCTTGGCAGTTTCACTATAGATATCGTATCCCGACAATATTGTACATCTGGTATAACCCAAACCAAAGTTATGAGGGTTCAAAAAACGACGAAGCGCTTCGAGAAAAGGTAAGTAGTGCCCTTGCGCTTGGCTGTATTGGCGGAGATATAGAACGTTCGAATTGAAGATGCGTACTTATTAATCCGACCATAAATAATCATGAAACAGGAGATGATTGACGAAGAGTTTTAAAGATATAGCATCTCATTATCTCACAACCTCCTGAAAGTGAATTACTTACCTGGTAATATTAATGGTCTTAGCAGTATCCCACATGGTGAAGTCATTGGTGGTGTACTGCATGGTGTAGTACTGCACGTGGGTGCTGATGGTGTCGCGCCACGAGAGCTTGGCGGAGTTGCTCGTCGTAGAGTCTAGTTGGAGGTCGAGAGGTGGAGTTGGTGGTTCTAGAGGAAGTTTAATGAATTAGCAATTTCTATCTAATTACCTAGGGTCATGATTCTCCTACGACATAGACCAATAAGACGGATACCTGTGATAATCAACCTTATTAAAGGAGAAAGAGACTGGCGCCTAGTTTAGGAGAGATTTCACCACTAAATTGACGTTAGCTCGAAAACCTATCATACATTTTTGTTCCTGTTTTAATACTCTGATCAACTTCGATTTCCGTGATCATACTCAACAGCTACAGTTTTTTTTCACTGTGAGTTCAAAGTCAAAGCCAATTTCAAGTTCAAGTTCAATTTAGGCCCCAGTACTTATGAAGGTCAAAGCTACTGAAGTTACCACCAATTCGTAAGTCGCATTCAACTGAGATGAATAGGCAAGAAACTCAGCAATTAGGTTAATGAATTAATTTAGAAACCTAATTAGAATTGCTTCGTAATACCAAAGTATAATATCAACAATTCTACCATCATTCAACATTTAGCCTATGGATATCCCTGCTGATCATAGGCCTCCTCCATTAATTTCCACAACTAACAGTTTTGGACCGCTTGCATGGCCCAGTTACTCTGTCCAGGTCGATGGTCCATTATCATACCTTGAATATAACTCACCAAGTATATTAAGGTGTACATTAAACGTGGCAACACCGTACGGGTTACTCGCTCGACACTCGTATGTGCCGCCATCTCTACTTTCTACGTAGTTTATGTTGATGATGCTGTTCAGACCATTGTGCGTTAGAGATTCTGATATTGACATTCTGAGAACAAAAAGGTGATGATTTTAACGGAAGCTAAATTGTTTTACCGCTGTGAAAGAGACGAAAGATCAGTTAGAATATTGCTTTTGGTAATGGAAAATATCATTGAGAAACCATAACACGCTGGTAGGGTATTTAGTTGTACTCGCCTGCCCGGTTACCACCCTCAATCAAGCTGAAAATCGGTTTTTTCGAAGCTCACAAAGCCTAGAATTGTCTTCAGCCACAAGCCTGATGGTAACATCGCACACGAAGCATCACTCACGCGTCATCGACCCGCCCCAATGAGCTCTGGCGACCTTACTCACGCCCAGGAACACAAGTTTACACAACATCAAGTTATTTTGCTGCAATATTCTGCAAGGTGGAGGTACTTCCCCAGTCGAGCCGCTCTTTGAGCGAATAAACGCTACGCTCTAACTCTCAAAAAAGAAAAAGAAAACAACACGGCCGACTTTCAACTTTGATCTAACGCACTTCGTTGTGTTTCGGCGTTGCAAAGCCTCGTTGCATTGCCACGTTCGTTATACATTTTTCGGATTTTTGAAGTGAAAACTTCTTTAGCGGCGTTGTGCACTTTTTGAGATGGGTAAAAAAAGTTTAACTCGTCTCAGATGTCACGTGACCCTGATCGAAAATTCGTAAGACGGAAGGAGAGTAATTGCAAATTAGACTGTATTTATACTGCTGTTATGTTCAAAATCTTATAATATTCTCTAGCTAGCTGGAAGGTAGGTACTATTATTGTTCCCATTTTAATATAATATTTTTTTTTATTCAAAAGTATTACATGTACATGTATCTTGAACTAGCTTTCCCTTGTATAAAAACACTATGTGAAAAATGTCTAGTTTCAAAAATGCACAACGTTAATATTCAATTTTTCACTTCTGCCGGCACGCCCGGGGCGCAACTCGTTGTTTTGTTTTCTTTTCAATTTGTTTGCTCGTATTGATTGATATTTGACCATAACACTATTTTAATATATACACTGTGAAATTACCTGGAAGAAGTAAAATCAAGTGGTTTCCCGTCCAAAGTCCACTTGACCCTGATGGGGCTGTCGCCTCGCGCGCGGCACGCGAGGGAGGCGGCGCGGCCCGCGCGGCTCGTCGCGTTGCTGCGCGCTGACTCGAAGTGCACCGGCTCTAGACATAACTACATGTTACACATATCGTTATCACACTATCTTTATATATAAAATTCTTCTGCACGTGTGTGTCACTGAACTCCTCCTAAACGGCTGGACCGATTTGAATGATTTTATTCGTATGCGTTTGGGTGGTGCCCTGGATGGTTTAGATTCTCAAATCAGCCCGGTAGATGGCGCTGCAGTCGATAATATAACCTAGATACCGACTGCAGCGCCATTTATTTATTTATTTATATTTTATTAGGTAATCCAACAGCGTTCTTCAGACACAAATTCAAAACAATTGGTATATACAATAAGGCCAAGAAAGGGTTACACGAATTACTAATTAATATCATACATGGAAGTTAAGCTATCAAAAACAAACTTAAAAAGTTAATAAAAAGAAAAAATGTATATAAAAAAAAACCCCCTAGAATTTGGAATACAACTTAAACGCAACTGATACATAGGTAGGCCATCTGCCGCCGTAGGGTAGGTTAGGGTACGATTTTCATGTAATTTAGTATGCAGGAGGTTTCGGGGGCGACAAATCGATCTAGCTAGGTTTAATTTTTAGAAAACATTGTTTTTATCCGTGTTTTCAGGCAATAAAAAACTGCTACAATATCATGAGAATACGAAGGCAAATTTCGAAAGCTTAGCTGGGAAATCGGACAGTTCTGAAACCGGAAGACCCCTTTAAGAAGGAAGACTATTTTTTGAAGTGAAAACTTCTTTAGCGGCGTTGAGCACTTTTTGGGATGGGTAAAAAATGTTAAACTCGCGTCAGATGTCACGTGACCCTGATCGGAAATTAGTAAGACGGACGGAGAGTAGTTGCAAATTAGACTGTATTTATACCTGGGGTACACCTGTCACACACTTAGCGTGTACGATAAAATATACACGCATAACTGCTAGTTTCTGAAAACCAAAGTTAATCTCCTGTTGAAAGTATACCTCTCATGGTCAATGACGTCTGAAATGACAAAGAGGACAACAGTTTTGATTATAAATAAACATTAATTTATCTTGCAGAGACTGGCAGTTAATCTTCCAATTGTCAAAACTTACTATTAACACTAATCCACAGATTCTTATTCAAGGCATCGCCGACGCCGTTTTCAACATTACAGGCGTACATTCCTTCATCAGACAGCGACACTACTTCGATGACGAGAGTTCCGTTCGGATAGCTCATCACGCCGCCGCCTGCCAGGTCGAGAACTGGCCTCCAGATGCCGAGGGTTGCTGGAATTAGAAGATAGAATAAGCACAATTTAGAAAGGGTAGGCAAATATTTTTTGAAGTGAAAACTTCTTTTTCGGCTTTGTGCAATTTTTGGGATGGGTACAAAATAAACTCGCGTCAGATGTCACGTGACCCTGATGGAAAAATTGTAAGATGGAGGGAGAGTACTTAGTTGAAAATTAGACTGTATTTATACTGGGGTTATGTTCAAATTCTTATAATATTCTCTAGCTAGCCGGATGGTAGGTACCATTTTTGTTCCCATTTTAAGTTAATAAAAAAATCTTATTCAAAAGTATTATATGTACATGTATCTTGAACTAGCTTTCCCTTGTATAAAAACACTATGTGAAAAATTTCTAGTTTCAAAAATGCACAACGTTAATATTCAAGTTTTCACTTCTGCCGGCACTCCCGGAGTGCAACCCGTTGTTTTTTTTCTTATTTTGGCTGGAATTAAACCAACTCTATGTTTTACAGTCCGCTATATTATAACTATCTAATAAGACGTCCTCCGTACCCTAAAATGGTACATCAAAATTGCAAATAGTACAAATGGTATAGTATCCTGTAACGTTTTTAATAAAATTTGCTATGAAAATAAATGGCAAATAAAATAAAAATAATGTATGCCATGGAATACGGTATCATAGTCAAGACCCTTCAAATAAATTGTAATTCTATAGTAGAGCGCCATCTATCACAACACCAAAGATCTTAAAGCTCCAAATATATAGAACCTTATTACAGGAACGCTGCATCTACCGCTATCTGAGGGTTTTGCACGGAACTAATAAAACTTTTAATAAACTCATGACGGAGAATTTGCGTGATAACAGGTTAATTCAATAGATGGAGCTTTTGATTATGTTTAGCTTAGCCTTGTTACATTGTCCTACTACCCTATCCTACTATGGCCCAATTTTATGCCAAAGTGACTTTGTTTAATTGTTTGGCTTCCTTCTCGCGTAAACTAGTTAATTGATATTTACCATCTCTCTTCATCCAGTGTATCTGAGGAGTGGGATAGCCATTGGCGTTGCAGGACACGACCCCTCGCTGTCCCAACAGAAGCGACGTGTTTGATGGCTCTTCTACCCACTTAGGTGTTACTGGAAATTAAATTATCTACCCATTTAGGTGTTACTGGAAATTAAATTATAATCATTGTCTTTACATGGGTTTGTTCTAATTTAGAGTTTCTTTTTTACTTTATGTTGGACTGTGTATTAGAAATAGCAGGTTTTTTTTATCGAATACACAATAATTCACAGTAATAACAAATCAAAATTAAAAAATGATTAAAAATCCAGCCATGTGCACCTCTGTCGCGCACGCGAAGGGTTCCATAAAGACGTTTATTGTTTCTTGACTTTTCTTTCATTCTTGTTTCTGCTTCCTTTCATTTAGAATTTTTATTATTAAAATTTGTTATTATAGCGGCATATACATACACATTCTGAGAAAATTTCAACTATCTACCTACGGTTCACGTAGGTACCTATACAGTCCACTAACAGAAAGACGGACGGACGGACAATGGAGGCTTAATAATAGGATCCCACTTTTGGGTACGGAACACTAAAAACGAGTATTAACAGCTAGTAATCATACCATTGATATAAAGGTCAGCAGTCTGGTTAACCTTGCCAACGTGGTTGGTCGCGATGCAGGTGTACTTGCCGCAGTGCTCCAACGACACTCGCTTGATTATCAGCACACTGAACAACTCGGAACTTCTTTCTGTTATCTGGAAATTCCGTGA
Organism: Polyploca ridens; assembly: GCA_951394255.1. NCBI lineage: Eukaryota > Metazoa > Arthropoda > Insecta > Lepidoptera > Drepanidae > Polyploca > Polyploca ridens. The sequence continues at coordinate 3,028,236 of OX596267.1, forward strand.
ATTGACTTGAAGGAAACTAGGTTTTACTTATTGGCTAATATGATGCTTTGGAAGGTACGTTGGTCACGGTTATCACATAATTGTGATAGTCGTTACGCTAGTTGGAGTTTGAAAACTCCAAAAGTACGTTGAACTATAGCCTACGCGTGGAGTATCTGCCCATTCCCTCTCACCCTTATTTGTGAAAAGAGGCCTGAGCTCAGCAGTGAAATAAAAAGGCTACTTTACTAATAACGTTATTTGTAGTGCTTTGATCTTGTCTGTTATAATAATTAAATATTACTTTATCATTTTCATTGGTATCAAAGTCCTCACCACCGTAAGCAACAAAAGCTTCACACATCGTTGTAAGGAAATTTAGGTTCACAACTAAGACCCCGTACAATTCGCCGTACTTTTTGTCGGTAGATTTTGTAGTGTGGCTAACAAATTTTCTGAGATTATTTCTTTAGTTCCCTGTGTTCTCTTAAGCACAAAGTAGACCTAATAGAACACGCTCACCTTTAAACTAGCAGGCATCTTCTTCCCATCCTTCAGCCATGAGAAGTATATCGGTGGATCACCGCCGATGATGTTGCACGTTATCTGAACTATTTGACCTTCTTTTAAACCTGTCCCAACTCGTAGCTCATCTAACTCTGGAGCTTCCACTACTTGGATTTCAAATGACCTGGAATTGACATTAAATTTATGGACTGTGTTTATAAGAAGAGTCATGATCGTAAAAGTTTTATCTCTGATATTTTGTAGAGCTGCTGTGAATATTTCATTACCCGACTGACCCGGAAGGAGGGTTATGTTTTTCGAGTGTATGTATGTATGTATGTATGTATGTATGTATGTATGTATGTCTATTTCTTTGTGCCGCTCTGCAGCCTAAACGGCTTGATGGATTTAAGCATATAAGGTGTCGTTAGATTCGTCTTGACTGGGGGAGTGTCATAGGGTATATTATTTTTATATAGCGCCTAAAAATAAAAAAATAGGGGGGTATTAAAAATAAAAGTTTCGTTATTATAACAATATGAGTATCAAATGAAAGCTTGTAAATAGACCATTCCATATATGTATATATTGTAATACTTTTATGCTACCAACTGCAAATAACCACGTTTAATGCAAGGACAGTAGGTACTGAGCCGTTACCATACGTAAATCACAGATTTGCGATGGTTGTTAGCGTTCCATTACCGTACCGCTCATTAACTTACTAATACATACAACTCTTTCTGTATAAAACTAAAAAGTCTGAAATAAATTAAATTATTAAAAGAAACAAAAAACCCGACAGCGTAAAACATACATTAACTGAAAAGAGAAAAACAAGCTCTTAAATCTACTAAAGTTTTACGCAGTCGGGTTTTTTGTTTCTTTTAATAATTAATTATGTCCTTTAAAAGGAAAAATAATAGAACTCTGTAATTGAAAATTTAACAGCACAAAATGTTTTGTTCATTTTATTTGTAATGTAGTATAGATTATTTTCCTTTTGATAATATTCAATAGTTTTATATCACTCTTGCCCGTCTAATAAACACTACAAAATAAAGTAAAAAATTGTATTCATGACAACACACACAATTGCATTAAACACCATACACATTATAAGACAGTACAATGAAAAACTATACAATAATGTAAAGTTGCGCGATGAAATGAAATGAAATATGAAATGAAATGAAATAATTTATTCATTCAAATAGGCCTTCACAGGCACTTATGAATAGTCAAACTCTAATACTCTAATGCACTAATGCACGGTTCGGAAGGTTGATTTTGCTGATGCTAGGAATAGATCCCAACTCAGCATAGTTCTTAGGATACTAAAACTAGCCCTCGCCCTTCAATCGAATCCATGACATCACGAACATAGCGATAAGTAAATTGACAAAAGCTTACCTTCTCGCCATTTCTCCAGAAGGACTATAAACGATACACGTGTAAGTATCACCATTTTCCTCCTTAATTACTTTAGCTATATTTAATACCCCGTCTTCCCCCGGCTCAAACAACTGTCTTCTCTTTCGTTTTCTTCTAGTATTCTTGCTATTACTTGAAGTTGTGCTGTATGTCCGTTTGTATCTAGTATGTTGTGGGAGCGATGAGCTCACGATCTTTTTTCCTTTGTGTTCCCATTCTAATTTGCTGAAAATTGTATTTCTTTTATTTTTTATGGTTGTTAATTAGTACTACCAGATAGTGACGCGACTTTTACGGAACTTTAAGACTTTTACGCGAAACGAAATTTAACACATATTGAGAAATTTAATTCCAATTAACAATCTACAATCGCAAAATCAAAATAAGATTGCATATTGGTTTTATCCATAAATAGATACAGCAATTTATTATTAATTTTGTTTATTGTAAAGGAAATTGAGGAAACTATAACACGGTGGTAAGGTACTATTTAGTACCCATCTGGCTGGCTATCACCTTCAAGTTGAAAATCTGTTGCAAAGCACCTCTGGTATGTTCCGACAGCCGTACTTGAGAGCCTTCTAGGCTTTGTGTGCTTACCACCATCGACCACATCATCACTTACCAAAGTGAGTTTGTGGTCAAACACAACACTATTCAAAGAAAAAAAATAAAGAACCCTGAAACAAAACATATCTTGCTGCTAGATGATAAAAATTTCTAGATCATTTGTATTTAGTAGTTGCAAAAAAAAACATTTTACCTGATTGGATATCCATAGTATGGGCATCTTAGTTTCAAAGAATTCCCACTTTGTACTTTTATTGGTGGTAGAGTTCTAATATACGGTGGACCTGTAAAGACCATTCAATATAAAGAAAATCACTAACTATCATACACAAATACCCAAAATTGTAACATTCTACAAAGTCTAAGACAAAAGAGATAGCTGAATGCGAGATGAATTGGATCTCTTTTTCGCACGCCTACGTATAGAGAGATAGTGATATAGATGACTACAAAAGTTGAATACATTACATTTCTCATAATCAGTGTCATGATATTTGACCACAATCTAAAATAAAGGATAGATTGAAAATTGGAATCGAGAATAAATCAAGCAGTCAATCTGCTGAGAATCTGAAATCAGCTTCATCACTATCAGCCTATATGTCCCACTGCAGAGCACAGGCCTCCTTTCAAAAATTAAGGTGAAAGGGAATGGGCAATACTCCACCACGCGTGCCCACTGTGGATCGGCGGAGGTAGGCTAGTGGTCAACCTACTGTTGAAGTTTTTCAAACCGCGTAGGAGGCATCCAACTAGCTAAACGACTATCACAATTAAGTGATAACTGGGACTAACAGCTTTACGTGCCTTCCGAAGCACGGAAACGCTCGATTTGAAAATACCTCTAGACGGTCACCCATCCAGGTACCAACCACGACGGTTAGCTTAATTTTGCCGATAGATTAAGAACGGCTAATCATGCTACACCACGAGCGCTTCAGCGCTTCAGAAATCATTAGATACATTTAAAAAGCGGATCTAATGGCTATTTTCATAAACCAATAAAATAAGTAAACCCAAATCAAATTTAATCTATAATCAAAGCTGTTGCCGTCTTTGTCATTTCAGACGTCATTATTAATGACAGAGAGAATTAACATTAATTTGGCTTTCAGATACTAGTAGTTAATTTACAAGTGCTAGTTTACCATAAACATCAATTCTAGCTGCATGACCTATACTAGAATCTCCTTCAAATGCCATGCATGAGTAAAGGCCTCCGTCTTCCACTCTTGGTCGTGATATGTTTAGTTGTGACACTACGCCCACTCCTGTTGATGACATCATTTGACCTAATATGTACCTGAGGATATTAATAGAGACTAGAATTTGTACTAGGCTCGGTCTAAAAGTTGAATCTGAGAACAATAATACATTTAATGATTTGGTAGATGAGAGTCATATCCAAATATCAGATTTTATTGTTAGTCTAATTAAATGAAATTATAAGGTTTATGTCAAGAGGCTTTAGTGAATATCTGCATAGTATAGCAGCTCCTCATGTCCCACTGCTGAGCACAAATCCTCCTCCTTTCACAAAAGAGGATGAAAGGGAATGGAAAAATTCTCCACTTCGCCTGGCCACTGCGTATCGGTGGAGGTGGAATAGTGGTCAACCAACTGTTGGAGTTTTCAATCCACCTAGGCTAGGAGGCCTCCAACAAGTTTAACGACTATCACAATTAAATGATTAACGGGATTACAGGGATCACCGGATTTTTACTGACTTAAATACCGGATTTCATCTTCACCGGTGATAGCTAACTTTGCCGATCGATAACGGCCAATAAACCACAATCGCTTCAATATAGTGAATATCTAATAATAGTTTATGGGAAAGACTTGCCTTTGGTCTGTGTTTGAAGATATGACAACACCATCCCTCTCCCATATAAACCTTGGTGGCCTATTTGCTGTCGCTGTGCATTGTAAACTTATCTGAAATATTAACAACATAGGTGTTGTTATACCTTGCCACAGGTTTTTATCACTGTTATCATAATTTAGAACAAGGATTTCAACACAAAGTCCTGGGTTTAGCTGAATGAGTTTTAGTAATGTATCGCTCCTCGCCTATTCGCGCATAGATTAGTATCATTATGTATGACTAAAACAATTAATTTAATTCGCGCAAGCTTTAAAAGTACTAACATTAAATAGGCTTTCGTTTGGCCCTACCTTGACACAAATGACTCATCTGAATAAATTCCTGTTCGTGCCTAAAGTGACTATTACGTTTAAAAGGCAGAGTACAATTGAAAACAAAATTATGATACAAGTGCTAGATACAAGACGCAAGAGACATGAACTATTCACCAAGATAATTGCATCAAAAAGATTATGACTCAGATTTACTTAAGTGATATAAGAACTGATTTTCAGTCACATTGCGACATCACGAAAAACGGGAAAGCAACAAAAAAATAACAAAACTGAAAAGGCGTACTACACAAAAGGTGAGAGCAAATCCTTACATCTTCGGCAGGTGTGACAATCTTATCGTTGAAGTGCTGTGTGATAATAATGTTACCGGACCCCAAGTCTCTCTTAATTCTGATGAATTGGACTGAAATAAAAAAGACATATAGGTAGTTAATAATCATAATAAATTTATTACCACAAATATTAATAACAATACGTTTGAACAATATGGGCAAGAATAATATAATAACATCATATTTCATCCATTTAATATAAGTTCGACCCCCTCTAGGCATGTGGATACTGAAATAGTAATAGTAAAACAAATTGAAATCAACTGTGTGTAAATGAACCTCTCTTGCACATAGAACGTGTGTGAGACTCATTATTTTATCACGACCGAACAAACTGGCTGTATTAATTGAATCAAGCTAATGGATATTCAATTTCATGTACTACATACCATTCATAGTGATGTGTTCTTGCCTCCGCTTAGTTTTTCTGTGCGGGATTGATCTGAAACCAAATACTTTGTTACTATAATAATGGTAAAATCTATACTTATAATTATAAAGTCGATTAATTAGTTGGGATGTATGAAGTAATCTCCACAACTACTAATAATTCTGATTCTGAAAATTCTCAGAAAGTATTTGAATAATAAAACTGAGGCTTGTTCTTCTCTCATGGTCTACTAAACTTTGGCTCCTACATACATATACGTTAAAACTAGCCGCAAGGCCCGTCACGACCAGCTATCTCCGCTCTAAAAGTTCCAAGAGCCTCAATTTTTCCGAGAACAAACAAAGCTCCCACAATATAATTACTCGCATCTCAGCACAAGCGTAGTTTAACGCCAGTTAACTTAACTATGAATAAATTAAGTTGAGATTAATGAAATTACCACGAAACACAGCCATGGCGGCGCATAATGTAGGCTCAATTTGAATTTATGGCTTGACGCATTCGCGTAGCGTATGGATAACATATGGGGTTTGTGTTGCCGCTAAAGATGTATGACAGCCAGTATAGGATTGTTCTCTATTTATTAATTGCCTTTCCTCGTGTTGCATGGTATTCCTGCCCTCACTTTCCATAATATATCCTGTAGAACAGATAGGCAAGCAATCTTTCTTCGATTGTCGACGCTCGTGAGTTCCGATGAGTCTCCTGTCTCAGTCTATTGAGTACAAATCTTTAGAGCCTAGCTCTACTAAAATGCATAGTTCCAATGCAATCTCAATGCCAGTAAAGATATCGAATAAAATACAGACAAAATAAAATCAGAATAGATTCGATATTTATGACCTGCTAAACCAATTTGAATGAGTGAAATACCTAATTATTTACTTTAAGTCAATAAAAGCTTTAGAAAGTACACTTCTATCGTAATTAAGTTTCCCTCACCAGGCTCATTTTACAACTGTTATTAAAATAACTACCACTGTACGGAGCTAGTAGTAGTTAGCCCAGTACATTTGGATTGTAGTTGATGTTGGAGTGCGTAGAGAAACCACTTGTGAATTATCAAAAGTATATTGACTATATTCACAGTAAAAGTTTGGTAATTCGTTACTCTTGGTGTTGTTGATATAAAACGTTATAATGCAAACTAGTAAAATGTTAAGAATCCGTGTATTTATGCTATTATTAGCGGACGACAAAAGTAGGTTGCTGCGTACACAGAAAAATTTACGGTGGTGAAACCGTAGAACCACTATATTGTAAATTTAAAAACCTTAACCAACATTGATAAAATTCATCATTGAGTTCCAACAATTTCGTTAAAGCGGCACATGAGACACATTTTGAGTGAGTTCGTGCCAATGCATAGTAATGCCAACTTGCAGTTCACTCCAGCGAGCTTATGAAGTGAAGTTAGCAGAACTGTCGGCTGCTAGGAAAAACTAATGTTTATAAACTGCTTTCAAACTGCTGTGTTTCAATCACTACCATTTGTTTATGAGTTTTAGTTGAGAATGTTAAAACACAGTTTATGTTTATTGCATAATGCGTTTGTGACTGTATATAAGACTAGCAGTTCTCTGCGATTTCACCCGGGATTAAAAGCACTTAGGCATAATGTAGCTTCTTATTACAAGCTTTTATTTAACTTGTAATGTATGTATGTACGTTTGTTCGTTCGGGTGAAATCTTGCAAGTCGAATTTCACCCACTTCCAGTAGTCGGATTGACTTGATATTTGGTGTACATTAGTACATTGGAAGACAATGCAAGTACAGTCAACAAAAATTACAGTCACCAAAAAAAGCTTGTATTAAAAATGAAATTAACAAAAACTTATTAGTGATCTACGGTTATTGGTAAAACACAACCTTGCGGTATTAGTTACATCATAAACAACAACTTTTTTTCTGACTTTTAATAATACATCAGACTGAAAAGAAATATTTTTTATAAGAATGTATATAATGTTAGTTATACAAACCTGAGAGGTTGTTAGTTTTACCAATAACCCCATCGAAATAATATTTCTAATCGATGAATAGCCCGGTATAAGAGACTAAGTTCTATAGTTGACGAATATGGACTGATTAAAAAGATATTTACCTGGATTGTTGCATAGTCCTCCCATTGAGCGCCTGGTGAGCTGGAATTTAAACAAAATATATAAAATCCTACAAACTTTTGATTATTATTTCCTTTACTACGTACTGCTAAACACAGCTATTCAAAACACACCACAATCATTATTTCATGGTTTGTTCTATGCTTCACTGATTTTCAATAAACTTTGTGAAATAATCCCTGTTTTACCTGTGGTTTTGTAACCGCACGGACCAAATAAAGGTATTTGAAATGAACAGCCAAATGGTTGTATCGGACTTTATGGCATATGTTTGAAAATGTTTATATTATCAAATCAATAACTTAACGCCATTTTTGTGTTTGACCCAGTGATATTAAAATTGAAGAGGTTTGACCAGTCAGCATGAGGTATATATGTATAACTGGCGTGAGGACCAAGCCAACCGCGCGACGAAATGGCACCAACGCGCTGGCCCTAAAAAGTCAGTTTATCACCAACGCGACTAAGTCCGCGGATCAGTTCGTTCGTTAATTCTTTATTTTTTGTATGCGTGCATTGTACGCACATACAAGGTTACATCGTACGCCTATGCAACGCGGCACTTCGTAGTTCGATTGATTTTAAACAAATGGCATCGTTTACTTGTATGAAGAAGTTTTTGCAAAATGTTCCGGTGGGCCTATCCTTAGTTTTGAAATCATTGCCAGTCAGTTTTTGATGATTTCTGAATTTTCCATTTTCCGAAGATTTTAAGCACGTAAAGCATGAAAGTTAATTAACTCTCATAATGCCGGAAAAATCTGGTTGGTACTTTGTATTTGTTCTTGCAAGATGTAGGTATCTATAATGACAGCCTGTTGATGTATTTCAGACTTCTATTTAGTTTTTTCCCGTCTGATACTTCCAGCGTTATTAATTAAAGCAAAATGTGATCTACCTACATCATGTTAAGTTTGTTTTTCCTCTAATTAACTACCTAAAAAAATATTCGTCATGGAAAATCCAGAACTAGATTTCAAACATTTACGGAGCTTATTTTAAATTTTCATTTAACCACAAACAGAACTAACCAACTGCACTTGAAAAAAATAAATAGAAAGCACTAAAAAAACTATTAAAGCGGAGGATCGCGCAATTTCCACCCGGTTTAGTTTAAGAGAGTACCCGAACTCGGCTAACTCGGCAGTGCACTACAAACTTTCAGAGCTCTGTGGTACCGTGGCAAAGTTGCAACGCGCTTCCGAACCACTAATCCATATCGAACTTTAGTAATAAACCGAACCAATTTCAACTTTATACACTCAAACTTAAAGTTCTCGTCAACGGCAAAGAATAAAGTTGTTACAGCAAACTCCGTTGAGGTTCGTAAAAGTTTTGGAACCGCGGCTGAATGGCTCCCGTCTTTAATAGAGTAGGATTAATAAAAAAAAAAATTTTTTTTTCGTTCAACGTTCTGACCACTTTAGTAGAAATTCATGCAAACCTCTATACAATTTTAGGTTTAAATTATTTTTACATGTTCGTAAAGCCGAGTTCCCTATTTACTCGCTTCTACCCGCCATTGTTCATTTGGATTTCACTAAGAAGTTTTTTTTAGAGAGTCGAAACAAATAACAAGATTGTTTATTGAATCTTTGAAGAAATTGTTCTTATTTTAAGAGCAGAAGAATTCTTTTAGATGATTATTTTTAAAGATTTAGATAAATTTTCTTCCTGAATTTTCGTGGTTAATTGATCTTTAGTCTATGTAGTCCGTATAGATGTCCTATAGATTGACTCATCATCATTTACCTACTCTAAAACAAGATGTTATTTTTCTAACGTATTTGTGAGAGATATAGAATTGTTATCGATTAACGACCACTTGCATCCGTCTCTAACCACAAAACTCAGTCAAACTATCTTCAATATTAGATTTAAAGTTTAATATTTCTAGTTGCAAAGTTCGCTTCGCTTCCGACATCGCTGTCGAAATCAATATTATATACCTTTATAACCAAGTTTCGGTAACTTTTCCATCTCCCAATCTACGTTGGTTAATCATAAAGTTAGGTAGTTCACTAACTCTGTATCTGCAAGTGACGATTCAATAAACGAATGTCGGTAGTTTCAGGAAACGAAAAAGTTTGATATAACTTTTTCTATTCTCTCTTTCTAAAGGAAATATCATAATCAATGTATTGTTAAAGCTAAGCATTCACCACTGGTTTGAATTGCGCCTCTTGTGCTGGCTTTAAATATCCTCAAGTTTCTAACAGTCAGTCAAAACAAGTATTTTTGTATGTATTGATCGATAGAATGTGATAGTCTAATTCGTGAGAGTGTGCATAGGAAATATTTCGAAGGATACAATTAAAAGTACCCAAAAACCTCCGATGAATCCATACATTTAACAAAAAAACAAAATGCCAATGAATCTCTCGAATCGTCCCGAAAGCTCGTTCGTTCCGAAACGAATTTCCGGACAATTTCTCCACTCGAGTTCCGAACGAATAAGTTAGTTACAATGGCGGACAAATTAACTTATAAATTCAAGTTTGTTACGTCACAAAATATTTATTAGTCCGCGTAACTTCGTCTTACAATAATGAATGTATTCAGTAATTATTCGCAAAGTTTGTGTTGTGATACTAAAGTGAAATATTATTACCTACTATGAAAGTTATACATTCGTATATAAAATGATTGAAACATCAAGTTAATCCAAAGTATATTTTTAGAACGTGATAGAATAGGGTCTCAAAAACAAAAACCGAATAGTATAGGTCTAGTTTCATGTAGGGTTATAAAATATGAGCTCTGAAATGTTACTCTCAATATGCCAGTAAAAATTTAACTTCAAACTAAATTATATCGGTATTATGCACTTTTTTGTGCTCGACACTATAAGCGCTTAATGTTCTGAACCACAAAACATGTCTAAGAGAGGAACTAGTAGAAAACTTTTGGACTCCACTCACAGGGAAAAAGTTTAATTTCACGTTACAAGCATTTTATGAAACAGCCATTTAAAATCTTTGAAGAAGAAACATTGCCCGAGTTTTTAACTGAATTCCAACTTAGGCATACCACCTAAAATTGGACAAAAAGTTCTTGGAAAACAATTAACTTATATTATTTGGGACTTAAAACTTTGAGGTACGAGCGTTAGATACGGCCTACGCTTTTATTAAATAGAATGAAATATTTTTCTTTTAAGGTGGATGGATAAACTAAACAAAACAAGGTAGTTGAAAAGCATAATCATTGTTCATAAGCCGTCTACTATAACTCACCACGAGCCCCGGTGTTGTCCGGGACACTAATCCCGTGTCGGTGCGGTGACGCGGCATTCTTGTTGAAGCTGGAAACAATGCGATTATTATTAACATGATACTATTTCTGCTCCGTCATGGAAATTTTATTATCTATATATCGTCTGCTTACGGGTAAAACGTGATAAGTGCAGTTAGTGTCATTTCGAGTAAATGACTTTTCAAAGTTTAAGTTTTAATTTGATCTATTTCAAACTCGTTAATTAAAAACCTGTTAAAGCGAAATGTTGCATTAACTAACCTTCTTTTAATATTTACTCTCATATAATATTTGGTATTAGTAAAACCTGTATAAAATTAAATTAGATCGAAAGCGGACTGCATTTATGATGTTTTACCTGTACTTAACAAAAGTGATAAATCTTCTGAATTCAATGATTTCATAGGCTAATTTCAGTTTTGTGTAATGGCTTATTATATTTTACACCAATTACTTGATTGGAAAGTTTTTTTTGGACAAAATTCGCTGAAATAATGATATTTTTGATACATTTAACCTGTTTTACCTGTAGAGTTTAGTGTAAGTATGTCACTTATTAGGTGCTAACTTCATACAAAAATGATCATATAAATAAAAATAAATTATTTTTTACGAGGCAAGCACGACTGGCAAATGTTCCCTTTAGCAGCTTTGGCAAGAGACCAGTCAGCTCGACTCGAGAGGGAAGGCTTGTTACTGAACCTCGAGGTAGCATTTTTAGCGTTTTGCACAAGAGATGTTTGGGTCCTGATTAGATCGCACAGTTGCTTGGCTGGTGACCTTCTAGTATATCTCACACACCGTTGGTCACTCGCCATCGAGAGTCAAGGTAAGGCATTGGCAGTGAGCCTAAATGTGGCGAAGGCGTTCGATCGGGACTGGCAACAGGGTCTTTTAACAAAGTAACCAGCGTACGGGCTTCCCGAGGGGCTATGCAAATGTGTCGCTAGTTTTTTGTCCAGCAGATGCATTAAAGCCGTCGTTGACGGTTGTTGCTCCAATAGCATGGTCATAAATTCCAGCGTTCCACAAGGCTCTGTGCTGTCCCTGACGCTGCTCCTGCTGCATATCAATGATTTGCTGTGTATTGACGGCATTCAATACAGACTCTATGCGGATGACAGTACTGGGGACGCTCATTACTCGGGCTGTGCCAATATCCCTCATACCGTGGTGGAAAGCCGCGAACTTCTTTTGTCTATAATCGAGAGTACACTAACCAGTGTCTCTGATTGGGGTCGACTAAACCTAGTCCATATCAACCCCTGCAAATCAAGCCTGCGCGTTCACCGCTAAGAAAACCCTATTTACTGTGGCTTCACAATTCCAGAACACGTCTTTGAACATCGGTAAGAGCATTAGAATCCTTGGCGTCGACATTTCTAGCGACGTTCTGTATCCTAATCATTTGGAAGATAAGGTCAAGCTGGCATCTAAAAAGCTCGGTGTGCTCAATAGAGCGAGGCTGTGTGAAGTACAGCCTCGATCTATTGAGCACCACAGCAAATGGGGTTTTCTTAGCGGTGAATCGAGGCATAGACTGCAACTTTATAAGTCGCAAGTCCAGCTCCATAAGGAGTACTACAGCCATGTGTGAGCAGGGGCACCTAAATACCAGCTTGTGCTTTTTGACTCGATTCTACGGCGAGCCATTCGAATTGTCTACCCCGAGATCCCGAGGTCACAAGCAGCTTAGAACCGCTAAGTCTAAGGAGATACTTGCAGAGTTACAAGTCCGGCCTTATATGGAGTACTGCTCTTTCCTGGATACCAGTCTGGGCCTTTAGACTTGGTTCAGCGACGTGCTATTCGAATTGTCGACGATCCCGAGCTCACAAGCGGATTAGGGCCCCTCAATCTGAGGAGAGATTTTGCCTCCTTGCGTGTGTTCTACCGCCTGTACAACGGACAGTGTTCTGAAGAATTGTTTGACCTGATGCCCACGGCTACCTTTTACCATTGCAAATCTCACCATCGTCGGGGAGTCCATCCTCATCCTCATATATTTGAACCAAAATGGTTTCGTACTGTGCAGTTTCAAAAATGCTTCCTACTATGGACACAGGCTGTGGAATGAGCTCCCCGCCATGGTTTTCCCAGAGGAGTACAGCATGGGGTTCTTCAACAAGGATTTGATGAGTCTTTTACCTTAGAAGTATAAAAAAGCAGCCATTTTGATTATAATAATTATAAAAAGATCACAGTTGAAACATTTTATCCAAGTGTGGCTGTACCGTATAAGCTTCTGCCATTGACGAATATAGTTACATAGTATACTTAGTTTTTTTTCTTTACCACCCTTGGGACGTAAAATATCATTTACATTCCGCACCTTAGATACTTTTAGGCCTACTTTCAGATTATGAGAGGATGCACAATTTATTTCTACGCAGTGCACGTGCGCACGGAATGTGACAACTACGATCAATCGCTCTCGTTCTTACTGGTAAAAAAGTATAAATGACATTTATTTCGTTTTTGCTGTAGAGACATTAGCACACCAAGTTGAATTATTTAACTAGTAAAATAGAATAAATGCGTTTATGACATATTCTCAGAATAATTATTGACATTTAACTATTTAAAATATATAATGCAAAAAGTTTTAACCGTATTTATTGTTCTTTAACTGTATAAACTGAAACGAATTTTGCCATAAGATTATTTATTATGTTATACTAGTATCTTTTTTTCAAAATGTGAGTATATATCACTTTTACAAACTCATTATCTCTGCATCCATTGGACATTGCATTTATTCGGTTTTACCAGTAGATAGCGCGTAAAAAATTACATGTAACTGCATTTTTAACTCAATTTAGTAAAAAAATGCATTTATCATGTTTTACCAGTAAGCAGACGATATATAAAATTCAAAGTCCTGACTGACTGATTGACTGATATATCAACGCACAGCCTAAACCACCGGTCCTAGAGATATGAAATTTAGAGGGTATATTCTTTGTGAAGAGTAGGTATCCACTAAGAAAGGGTACTTCGAAATTCCACCCCAAGGGGGTAAAATACGGCATGCAAGTTTGTATGAAAGTCCGTCAGGTTCGAAGTTAGGATCTTCAAATTTTGTGTTTAGGCTGAAGATTGAAAATTAATGTATACGTGTCTCAGCTTTTTAATAATTCCACCCTCGAAGTGGGATGAAGTTGTTTTGTTTCATTTTATTGTTGTAGAAAAATATGTCATTTGATTCCTGTAGGCTACGCGGGCGAAGCCGCGAGCAGAAGCTAGTATAGCATAGAGAGACTATTTGTAGTCATGTACCCTATTTGACTAAGTTTTGAGCTTAATGGAGTGTTAAATGATGCTAAGTGCTGTCATCTGCAAGAAAAAAAAGGGTACATTTGTAACTAGCTTCCGGCCCGCAGTTTCAACCGCGTTGCTAAGTGGGCGAAAATAAAAATTAATGTTTGAAAGAAAAGACATACAGGATACAATAACCAGTGCGTAAATGTTTTTGGTAGTTCAGAATCAGTAATACAAAACATTTCAGTCATTTGTTAAAAAAAAATACGCGATTTGAAATCAACAAAATAAATAAATTTTTCATAAATATATTTTGCACTAAGCGTTCTTTATACAGTCCCTTCATATGATTAGTCTCATAGTCATGATGCACATCACACACATCTAAAATCGCAATACCTCCGTAATTGGGTCAAATAACTCCATTATGTACCAAATTCCTCCATTTATCCAGTTGATATGGAAAAAATAAGCTACGACAGTCGGACAGAACGTGATCCTACAAAAGTTCCTTTTTTCATCTCATGTATGAAACCCTAAAAACAATGTATAGTATTAAATCTTGCATAGGTCATAAACAGGCTGTGCCCGATTGGCACCTTTTTTGATAACTTGTTTATGTTTTTATAATTTACTTTTTAACATTGTCTATTATCGTTAGTATATTGTTGAATTTGCTTCTTGAAGTATTAGAAATATTACATTACTCACGGAAAGATGGGTTTTATTTAAAATTTGGTTATTAATCCATCTGTTCAGTAATAAGTGGTCCTTCAAAGGATTTGAACTATAACTAACTAATTTTTAAAAAGTTTTTTTCTCAGCGCCTTTCTTTCAGCGAATAAAAATGGTTGTCACCAGGTCACAAACTAAACTGTCTCATAAGGAGCAGAATGTATCCGCCCAATCAGGTAGTGAGCCCATTCCAGCTCCACAAACCGGGGAAATTCAGGTACATTCACAGTTTAATCCTACAACGAGTGCACAATCTATCGCGAGTCACACTAGCCGCACTAGTCGCTCTTCCGTAATAGTTGCGGCGAGAAAATCCGCAGCGGAAGCGCAACATGTTCGTCGCGTAGCTCAGTTACAAATTGCTCAAATGGAGGCAGAGTTGCGTGCACAGGTAGAGGCTAGGCAGATGGAACTAGAGCGCGAAGCTGCTGAAGCTGAATATAAAGCTGAGCTCGCAGCAATTGAAGCGGAGGGCAGTAACCACGGTTCGCACAGTGCATGCAGCCGTGCCAATGTCCAACAATGGCTAGACACTACTGCCCTCCCTACCGAATTACCTGTTCTTGATAGGATTCGATCTACCAATGGATGTGAGGTAGGGGCTCCTAACGTTTTCGTGTGTTCCCAGCCTTCACGTGACGTCCGAAATGCCGTTTCTCATGATATCGCAGCACAGAGTCTTGGACCGTTGCCTCAGCATAATTTTAGCGGGGCAGACAGGACCGCTGCCACTGATGTTCAAGGAGACGGCGGCGATTCAAATGGCGTTGCGCAGCTAGTGGAGGCCCTAAA
The DNA here is from genome assembly GCA_951394255.1 of Polyploca ridens. Classification (NCBI taxonomy): domain Eukaryota; kingdom Metazoa; phylum Arthropoda; class Insecta; order Lepidoptera; family Drepanidae; genus Polyploca; species Polyploca ridens. The sequence continues at coordinate 3,043,780 of OX596267.1, forward strand.
GGCACTTGCGAAGAATAACGTCCCCAATACCAATAAAAAATTTATAAGGCTTCCGTGTTTTGATGGTAGTTCTCCCCTTGACTGGCTTATGTTCAAGCGGGCTTTTCAGGATACTGTAGGTGGATTTACAGACGCAGAAAATCTTGCGCGCCTAAACCAGGCCCTAAAAGGCGCAGCTCGCGAAGCCGTTGGCATGCTGTTGGTGTTGGCACCTCACGCCAACCAAGTTATTCAGGTCCTGGATCGTCGCTATGGTAGACCTGAGCAACTCGTTCTACAAGAGGTGAGCGCGATCAAGGCGCTGCCCAAACTAGGGTCGGAGGTAAGAGACCTACACGTTTTCACCACCCGTGTGCGCAATTGTGTCGAAATTGCCAAGTTGTTGCAGTATACTGACTATTTACGTTCTCCGGAGCTGTTTGCAGCCATATTAAGTAAATTTTCCCCACTATTGCGCGCGCGTTGGTTAGACTTTGCTGATAAATATGAGGATATAGGCCAAGCTAGGATTGAATTAATTTCGAGGTTCTTGGATAGAGAGGTAGATTTGGCCTTGAAGTTTGGCGCTAATACGTTTGAGATAACACCGGCCGACACTGCACAAAAAAAACAGCGAGCATATGCAGTTTCAGAGTCGGCGGCGGGAGTTTCAACTACATCAAATTCGAAACCTGTAAAAGCACCAGATCAGGAAAATGTTTGTTTATTTTGCAAAGGGGGACATCAGTTGTCAAATTGTCCGACATTTACATCTTTGACAGTCGATGACCGATGGCGTTTTGTCAAAGACAATAAAGTTTGTTATCGTTGCCTTCAAAAAGTTCCACACAATTTTAGGTTTTGTAACAAAAATAAGGCTAGTTGCACAATAGCTGACTGTAAGCGAAGGCATCATACCGTTTTACACAACGATAAATATTTTACTTCGGCTCACGTTCAGGAGGTCATGTCACCTGAACCGATGAAAATGGAGGCCGAAAAAGTTGATCAGGTTCTTGTAGCTGTCAACAACTCTCAGGTTGAAATCACACCTCGTTCGCTATTGAAAGTAATACCCGTCACAGTCTCTGGGCCAACTGGGAGTGTAAATACTTTTGCTCTTTTAGATGATGGCTCGACGGCTACTTTTGTAGATGCCGACATCGCCTCCGAAATTGGAGCCGAGGGTCCAGTGGGTAGTCTGCATTTGGCTTGTGTGGGAGGGTTATATAGGGACAGCAGCGTACAGTATGTTGACTTTCAAATAAAAGGCCGATCTTCCTCACAAACGTTTTCAATACAGCAAGCTAGGGCAATTAAGAACTTAGGGTTGCGAAGTCAGTCGGTCACACGCGAGTCCTTACGTTCCTTTTCCTACCTTTCTGATGTGATGGAAGAACTGTGTTATACCGAGGGAAAACCCACCATTTTGTTAGGGATCGATAATTGGCCTCTTATCATAGCATCAGAGGTTCGGAAGGGAACAAAGACCCAGCCTGTCGCTATCCGAACACCACTGGGGTGGGTGTTATTCGGGTGTGCCAGCAGTCGGACGGCTTTAGTAGAAACTTCTTGTCACTTGCGTGAGCGTCCAGAGCGTGATCTAGAAGTGCTGATCAGAGATCAGTATAGGTTAGATGCAATTGGCATAACTAAACAGGAGCCACGCAGCGCGGATGACCAGCGGGCTTTACGCATCCTTGAACAAACTACCCAGCGCCGACCGGATGGGCACTTTCAGGTTGGCTTGCTGTGGAAGGCAGACAGCCGATCTATTCCCAATAGTTATCCTTTAGCCCTGTCTCGTTTCAAAAGCCTAGAGCTAAAAATGTCGAAGGATTTAGAGTTTGCCAAAAGGTATAGGGATAATATCAACGACATGCGGGCTAAGGGGTTTGCTGAGGAGTGTACAGGACAGTCACCCACATCGGTTTGTTGGTATTTGCCGCATTTCGGAGTGGTAAATCCCAACAAACCGGGGAAACTTCGTGTTGTTCATGACGCAGCTGCTAAAGTACAGGGTGTGTCACTAAATTCTATGCTTCTTTCGGGTCCTGACCTTTTACAACCTCTATTAGGAATTTTGATGCGTTTTAGAGAGGGGAAAGTTGCCTTGACCGCCGATATAAAGGAGATGTTCCCGCAGGTGAAAATTCAGGACTGCGACCGCGACGCACAGCGTTTTCTCTGGCGCGATGATCCTGCGGGTCCAATAAAAATCTTTCGAATGTCGTCTATGATTTTTGGGGCGTGTTCTAGTCCATCTACGGCGATTTACATCCTCAACCGAAACGCATCGGAATTTATGGCTGAATTTCCCCAGGCTGTGGAAGCTATCACTTCTGATATCTACATGGACGACTATATCGGAAGTGTAGATGTTGATACGAAGGACGCCGCTCGATTGGCGGCCGATATCGTAGAGGTTCATAAGCGCGGAGGATTCGAGATGCGCGATTGGGTGTCGAATGAGCCCGGCGCACTCAATCAGCTGCCAAGCGAGTTGTTGTCTAACGTCTCACTAGCCAATCGTCGTAGTATAGAGTTAGGTAGTTTACCATGTTCAGTTACCACCACACGTACTCTAGGTCTTATATGGAAACCATCTCAGGACATCATCAGTTTTAACTTCAGCATTAAGGATACTCCTGACCATTTCACAAAACGTGTAGTGTTAGCTCACGTCATGCGCATTTACGACCCACTAGGCATTTTAGTTCCTATTGTGGTAAGAGGCCGGATTTTATTTCAAAATTTGTGGCGTAAGAACCTTGAGTGGGACGAGAAACTATCACAGGCTGACCAAGAAACTTGGCTTGAATGGTTTGAGCGTCTTAAATCCATTTCAGAATTGATAGTTCCACGGTGCTATAATTTGTATGGGTTCTCGGAGCTGGAGTTGCACGTGTTTTGTGACGCTAGCGAGCTGGCACACGCCACTGTTGCCTATTGGAGATTTGTGCTTCTAAATGGTGACGTGAAACTGGCACTGATAGCTAGCAAGGCACGTGTGTCCCCGTTGAAACCAGTTTCGATCCCGCGCCTGGAACTCCAAGGCGCCTTGATAGCCGCTCGACTTGCTACTAGGATTTGTGAATCCCACCGTTTTAAGCCGAATCGTCGTGTATTTTGGTGCGATTCCATGACCGTATTAGGGTGGTTGCGTAGTGATGCGAGAAATTATAAACCTTTTGTAGCGCATCGTGTAGGAGAGATCTTGGAAATCACTAGTATAGATGAATGGCGTTGGGTTCCAACCGAGCTAAACGTGGCTGACGATGCGACGAGGGGGAAGGCCAACATTGAACCACGTTGGTTATATGGCCCAAATTTTCTCCTGGCTCCCACTACTGAGTGGCCTTTAGAGCCCAAAGTCACAGCGCCAGTAGCTTTTGGGGAGGAGGAGCTCAAGCCATCCATCCGTCAGTCAAAATCATTGCATCAATCACGTGGCACAGAATACATTAACGTCACTAGTTCCCATCAGTTACCCTTACCAGTAGTAGCTAACATTACCCATTTTAGCTCGTGGATAAGATTGGTAAGGGCAACAGCTAGAACCCATAAATTCATTGCTGCCATTTTCAAAAATCATCGGGGTCGTGAGTTTCAAAATTTTTGGGTTCGGGAAATTTGTTTTAGAGATATATCTAACCGCGGTTCACAGCCGGATGTCTCTCCTCCCACCGCTCCAGGACCTTTGGTCGCTGAAGACATCGTTCAGGCGGAGCTCCACATTTTGGCTAGCAGTCAGATTAGCACTTTCGGGGAAGAACTGCTTCATCTGTCACGTGGGCAGCCCATATTGAAGGGCCGATTAGCCAAATTGTCGCCAGTACTCAGAGACGGAGTGATCCGCCTCGCAGGAAGAACGTCAGCCGTCTCTAACAGCCTGCCTATGATTTTAGAAGGGAAAGAGCCAGCCGTTCGTCTTTTAATCGCCCACTACCATCAAAAGTTTGCGCACGCCAATACTGAAACGGTGATAAACGAGATGCGACAACAGTATTGGATTATCGGATTAAGGAACGCCGTGAAGACAGCAGTACATAGGTGCCAGCTATGCAAGTTGTTTAAGAGTCCAACCCTACAACCACCCATGGGAGACTTGCCAGAGGCAAGACTTGCTCATCATCGACGTGCCTTCACGTTCACCGGCGTGGACTACTTCGGGCCCGTATCCATTTCCATTGGGCGTCGGCGTGAGAAGCGATGGGTCGCCTTATTTACGTGCCTGGTAACCAGAGCGATTCACCTCGAGATCGTAGCCAGCTTGTCCGCAGATTCCGCTATTATGTGCCTAAGACGCTTTATCGCCCGACGTGGTACACCGACAGAAATATTTTCGGACAACGGGACGTCGTTTGTGGGAGCAAATCGGGAGCTGAGAGCCTTGTACGATGCCGCGGTACCAGATTTTGCAGCACATGAGAAAATTAAGTGGCGTTTTATTCCCCCATCAGCGCCCTTCATGGGCGGAGCTTGGGAGCGACTGGTTCGGTCGGTTAAATCCGCCCTGAGAGTAACCTTGAGAGAGCGAGCACCGAAAGAAGAGGTATTGGCGACTCTACTGGCTGAAGCCGAGGCTGTAGTGAATACGCGCCCACTGACACATGTCTCTCCTGACGGGAACTACCCAGAGGCGCTGACCCCTAATCACTTTTAGCTAGGGGATTCATCCGGTCGCCCCTTTCCGGCTGAGGATTTGACGGATGCAGCTTTGATTGGTCGGAGCGGGTGGAGGAAGGCACTCCGGCTGAGCGATCACTTTTGGCGACGTTGGGTGTCCGAATATCTGCCCGCCTTGGCACCCCGCCGCGTACCGGGAGTAGATGTCGCCGTTAGAGTTGGCGACCCGGTCCTCATCGGTGACGGGGATTTGCCGAGGGGGACCTGGCCACGCGGCGTGATTGCGGCTCTGCACCCGGGGCGTGACGGGGTTGTGCGGGTAGTTGATGTCCGGACCCCAGCAGGCACATTGCGGCGGCCATTAAAAAAGATAGTTCTCTTGTAAAAAAGGGGAGCATGTGCCCGATTGGCACCTTTTTTGATAACTTGTTTATGTTTTTATAATTTACTTTTTAACATTGTCTATTATCGTTAGTATATTGTTGAATTTGCTTCTTGAAGTATTAGAAATATTACATTACTCACGGAAAGATGGGTTTTATTTAAAATTTGGTTATTAATCCATCTGTTCAGTAATACAGGCGTAGCGTAGGTACGAGTGGGGCGTGATTGTAATACATTTCTCTCAATTTAACGTTTCAACACTTTACTATGTTGCTACTTTGTCATGTGACCTCGTTAACTTGTAACGTTCGAGACATATCGGGGCTTCATTTTATAAATATTGTTCCAAGTGTAACTAGCCTTCCGTCCACGATTTCACCCGCGCCCTTTCTTTACCCAATTGGGAATGGAATTTCCTAAAAATCCTTTTTTATCCTAACTATATCCTAACTAATATTATAAATTTGAAAGTAACTCTGTCTGTCTGTCTGTTACGCTTTCCCGCTTAAACCGCTGAACCGATCGCGATAAAATTTGGCATGCATATAGCCTATGGTATGGAGAAGGACATAGGCTACTTTTTATCCCGAGAACGCGGGTGAAACCGCGCGGGTCAGCTAGTTATATTATAAATGCGAAAGTGAGTTTGTTTGTTACGCCTTCACGCCACAACTACTCCACGGATCATCATGAAATTTGGCAGGCAGATAAGTAGCCTATGGTAAGGAGAAGGACATAGGTTTTTTATCCTAGAAACACGGGTGAAACCGCGGGGGACAGCTAGTAACGAATGTCGGTAGACTATAAAAAGAACCAATGTATACAATTTTGAGTGAATAGCTTCCATACACGCATTAAAATCTTCCCGTTAAAACAGAATTCCACGTTAGGAGTCGATTTTCGTGAAACCCAAAAATACGTGTTTCTTTATTTTCTATCCGAAGTATTAATACCGAGTTTACCTTTTTTTTTATACGACTCAGTCGGTAAACAAGCATACGGCCCGCCTGATGGTCAGCGGTTACCGTAGCCATATGGACGCTTGCAACACACTAAGCATCGCTCACGCGTTACCGAGCTTTCCCCCCTCCCCAATGAGCCCTGGCGACCTTACTCACGCGCAGGAAGACAACTTAACACATCATCATCATCAGCCTACAATATCCCACTGCTGAGAACAGGCCTCCTTTCACAAATGAGGATGAAAGGGAATGGGCAATACTCCACCACGCATGCCCACTGCGGATGGGTGGAGGTAGGCTAGTGGTCAACCTACTGTTGGATTTTTTCAAGCCGCCTAGGTGGCATCCAACTAGCTTAATGACTATCACAATTAACTGATAAGCGGGACCAACGGCTTTACGTGCCTTCCGAAGCACGAAAACGCTCGATTTGAAATACCACTAGGCGGTTACCCATTCAGGTACCGACCACGACGGTGGTAGCTTAACTTTGCCGATCGATTAAAAACGGCTAATCATGCTACAAACTTGACACACCATAAAGTTATTATCTGCGTTATTCTGTAAGGTGGATGTACTTCCCCAGTCGAGCTGCTCTTTGAGCGAATAAACGCTACGCTCTACATCTCTTACCTACCTATATACATTTGCTTAAAGAGGTATTGAAGGGATTCGGTGTACCGGTATACCGGCCGGTACAGCAAAAGAGACAAAGCGTAGTGTTATTTTTTGTACCACCTTATACTTCCCTTCACATCGTCTCTGGACCTCTGGCAACCTTCCCTCATCGCAGGAACATAACACCTACCTTGCAGTTTAATAAATTTAATCCAATTTAGGTGGTAACATCGCCAACAAAATCGAATTCATAATGGCATTCAACTAAGGGCACATTTGCCGCATTGTACCCCAAACTTTACTCGGTACATTCGGGAACATAAAACTTTAAAGCCAATAAAAACGGGAGCATCTCTGAAACAGCTGATAAGCGCCTTTTTATTTAACAGCCCAAGTTTACGTCACCGATTGCCATCTATTTGTAAATTGAATTTTAAAATTGTAGGCATTGAGTTTAAACTGCAGTTTTGGTATTTGACAAATACACAAAATACTAATAAAGTAGATTTCTTAAAGTATTAGAAAGTGTTACCCTCAGATGGCTTAATTGTACACGCTTTTGCAGACTATTTGGTGAGCGCTGAGAGCTGTTTGCCAAATGGGTGTGGGAAATAATACGTCATACTTTTTGTAGCCCCGATTGTCGACCCGACTTAAGACTGATTATCTCGCTGTCCTACTTTATCTTCTTAGGAAGTACATCCTCTTACTCTTTTCTTTATATAGTTAGCTACCTTTTGAAGGACGTAGTGTGGGATTCCTTTATTTTTTGTGTGACCGTGTATTGGTGTCGATATTTTTGAATCCTTATGTCAGTATCAAACCACGTCAAGCTTTGAGTCTAGATTAAAACAATTGAAATAAAACCTAAACCTAAAACATAATGTTTATTTTTTAATAGCTTTAGTTATGAATATAGGTTTCTTTCTGATCAATAATATTAGTTTCCGTGAGATAATGAAGATTTCTATGTAACATTCTATACTATAGTTTACAATAAATAGTAGATTACATATAATTATTACCTCTCAAATTGTCTGTATATAAATCTGTGGTCTTCTTGATTGTGTTCGTAGATTACCGAAATGGCAGCCACTGAAACAAAAAAATGAACATGAAATTAATATAAAAAAAATGTAAAATGTTGCCAAGATTATACTCGCAGACTAGGCAGACAGGCTCGCACTGTCAAAAAGTTATGATCTCATGTAGAGCCAAGCTTATAACTCTACAAGCCCAAACTTCACAAACTCTACACCTTAGTCAAAATATGTGGCTTGGCCGTTTCGTCCGTCCGTCCGTCACATGGGAGTAAGGTGAAAAATGTATTCACTGTTCATTACTTTTTTGTTATTCAATAGTTCTTGTAGTAGTAAAACGGCCAAGCCACATATTTTGTCTAAGGTGTAGAGTTTGTGAAGTTAGGGCTTGTAGTGTAAGTGCATGTAGTAAACTGTAGAGAATAATGGTGTTATAAAATACATTTCATGAGTCTGATTTCTAAGTATGATAGCCTCGTCCACATCGAACATGCAATAGTAGTATTTGTTTTACTAAGATTATATTTTTACCGATATTTTTAATTAAAATAATTGATGAAAGAATATTCAATCCTTAAATTAAAATATTTTTGATTAAATCGTTATAATTTATCTCAAGAATGCTGAAAAAATGAAACAATAAAAAAATAATTATTCTATCGCCGACAATTAAGACTACCAAATTGAAGTCAAAATAATTTAAATTTTAGGACGCCGCTTGTTTTACGACGAGCAGTAAGGGTTTAATTTGTTTTACGCGTTATAAACTTTAATTACTTTACACTCAAGGAGATGGTTGTTATAGTAATTTAGTATGTAAAGCGATATCTGTAACAGCGATCATTATAAACATATTTACATATCTTTTAATAGTATCTTGCTATAGAACCAGTCTGTCTGTACGTTGAATATATAAAAAAAAATATTGGTGATGTAGGAAGAGTAACATAATGCAAAGAGACCAGAGATAAATAAGTTTTTGTTAAAAATGTTCATTTTTAATACAAGCTTTTTATGGTGACTGTACTTGCATTGCCATCCAATATACTAATTTATACCAAATTTCAGCTCAATCAGACACTGGGAAGCGTGTCAAATTTAACTTGCAAAATTCCATTACAGACAACGGGACAGGTGAAAGTAAATAAAAGCTTGTAAAGAGAGATTTTCGCCTGTCTACGGTTATCTACGAAAACTTTGAACTATTTTTATAGGCCTTTTCACTAAAAATTGAACCCATTGGCTCGCTGATTGGACGAGCGTCATAATAATCATCGTCGGCGTAATCATAGGACGACTTATGAAAAAAACAGAAACTGCAAATCAATTGATTGCTAATTTTATGACAACATATTTTACACAGGCTTTATTTAATCGAAACCGGTTGACGGGAAGAAATTAATGATTTAGTTTTACGTTTATATGCGAAAGAAGCTGAGGAAAAAAGCTAGTACCTACATGAATATATAAATGAGATATAAATATACAGAATTTCATAATAGAAAATAGAGAAAAGCCCCTTCATATCTGTCTGCTTGTCAAATTGACAGATGTCAAAATTAAAACATTCAAAGCGATCATTTGATTTGGTACCAGTCTACTTTCATTTTATCTCCATTTTGTATAGAATATGAAACATAATACTTAATGTTAATTTTGAATACTTATCAAGCGTACATAACAGGTTTTTGGGTGTTTTTGTTTGGTAATTCCGCTCTTATTAGTTATGTATAATTTTTTATTGACTAAATACACGGCACGGTGAGCGCTTTAATAATTAATAATTATTTAAAAATACTAATTCATCCTGCATACATGTTGCTTCGTTGTTTATGTTTTTTTTTTATTTATTTTTTATTTGCAGTCGTACGAGGCTCAATTGTTTATTCTTGTTTGAATGATAAAACATAACGCTTCAGCAAGTTATATAACCTTTTATAATGGAAAATAAGTATTTGTTAAAAAAATAATATTTTTAGTACAAGCTTTTTTTACTGTACTTGCATTGTCTTCCAATATACTAATGTACACCAAATATCAAGTCAATCCGACCACTGGAAATGGGTGAAATTCGACTTGCAAGATTCCACTCGAACGAACAAACATACATACATACATTGCAAGTTAAATAAAAGCTTGTAATAACGAAATATTTCAATACAATAAGTTTTTGTTAAAAAAATCATTTCTGTTACAAGCTTTTTAGGTGACTGTACTTTTTGTTGACTTTACTTTCATTGTCTACCATTATACTAATGTATACCAAATATTAACTCAATCCGAATACTGGAAGTGGGTGAAATTCGACTTGCAAGATTCCAACCGAACAAACATACATACATACATTGCAAGTTAAATAAAAGCTTGTAAAAAGAACGCTGTACAGTCTTAATAGCTAAAATTAAAGTAGCTTCTATAGAATTGGAAAACAATTAAATTTATAGTCATAGATTACCCAATTAATGTTTTTATCCATCGTTTACGCTTCAGTCTTGAGGATAATAATCTGGCAGCCGGGAACTACGGACCAGGTGCAAATATCACGCAGCAGGCAGAATTAATTAGGCTAAATGAGGATTAATATTAGGAAATAAATATAGGTATAATCTTACTCATGAATTAAACTGTACAAGAGTGAAACAAGGTCATTAACTAAACAATTAATCAGACGACGTGACAAAACAATCCTTTCACTAAACCTCGCGTGAGAAGTAGTTAGAACGACATGGTGGGTGCAAGACAACACAAACGAGTATTGTAATAAACATTTTCAAAACCAAATTTATGTCATTACCAGCACAATAAATTGCAATTTACGGTGGGCCACCATCGTATTTAATGAGGCTTCATTCACTGCCTCGACCCGGTTGAAATTTCACACTAGAAATTTCAATTTTCGTCGGCTATGGTAACAAGTTGTATTCAGTAATGCTGAATAACCGGTATTCCCTTTGCGCCGCTGCCCTGAATTCCTTTGTGAAAAAAATGTACTGATGATATACTTTGAAACGAATAATTTACGGAGCTAAAGTTTATAGTAGTGCCGGGAAATGCCTTGGTATAAAAAATCTTTACCTTGTAGTACCTACAATCTGGCTGGCCACCACTCTCACAGTACATACCCCCTCTTTCTCTACTGAGATTTTCTATAGTGGCCACCTTCACCAACCTCTCGGTCATAAAAGACGGCACACTATACCAGGCAACCCCTTACGAGGCGTCTGGGACCATCTGCGGTAGGTCACGCCGCCAGAGTACTCGCCCCTGGTACTCAAGAGAAAATGTGAGTCGCACCGTGATCACTCACTACCATTTGTCCAGAATGGTACCGGAGCAGTCAAAGTCGCTCACCACACGCACCCCAGCACGCCAGCGCTAGCATGAGCACAAACGTATAAATACGCAGCGCAAACACCGGCACCAGCGCACCTTGTTGGTGCTAGCGGATTCAATCCCCGCTAGGGACGCCAGAGAAGCTGGCTCCCATTTCTCCAGAATGGTCCCGGAGCTGTCATGCACGCTCACCTCCCGAATACGAATCCACGCATCTACCCAATGCCTGCAGCTGGGTTGCCGGAAAACTAATCCAACGGGTAGTCCTCTACTTTCTATCCAGGAAAGTGCCGGAGATGCAGTTCACTCACAGGAGCTCACTTGCTTGAGGGTTACTCACGAACCCCGCGTCTGACCACCAGGTGGCCCTTTGCCTTAGGCCGGTAACTTCAGACACTTGTTGCGCGCGAGGAATGACGCACGACCAACACATAGTCGAGCAGACAACATGCCACTCCTCTGCAACCACCACATAGACCAACGCGAGTCCATACCCAATGTCAGGTTCCACCTTTGCGCTTGCAATGGTGGAGGGCCTACCTGACCCCGCGTACCCTTATCCAAACAGCCGGACCCGTAGTTCCAGCTGCGAACCCCATCTGTTCGGGTCGTACAGACGTGGGGACTCTCACAGTACAGTAGTACCCATCTGATATGGCTTACCGATGTACCTGCGCAGAAGATACATTTTCAAAGCGCGGGAAACGCTATTGGTCGGCTGCCGCCATGTTAGCGCGCGCCGTGCGGAGGGGCCTCACGCGCGATTGAGATGGTACTAACAGCTGCACTGTACTATGAACCTTATAGTAGTGATCTAAGGTTGATTGTAAGTTTTAAGCATTCTTTCGTTAATCTTCGGGGCCATACTTTCTTTTCTGTGCGAACGAAGATTCACGACGCGCCATATCAGTTGGGTAATACTGTACCTATTGATATAATGCGGCAAACTGCACTTGAGTAGCTTCGACCACATAATTTGTGAGGTCGTGGTTTAACACAAGCCATATCAATAGCATAGAAAATCAAAAAATTGATCATCATCAGCTGTAAAAACCCATCAGTAGGTGCCTGGTAGCATAATATTAAACAAACGGACAGACAGTTAGTTGCTTATGCAAACGGCTCCACTTACATGGATATTTTTTTCTCACATGTTATAGTGCTACTATACATATAACCTCCCTGATTACTTGGCTTAGTATGCGTACCACTTTCAGCCACATCATCACTTAAATGGCGAGATTGTGGCTGAACACAATTAGCAGTAAAAAAGAGCTTAAAACCTTCATAGTAACAGTAAAAAGCACATCAAACCTTGTTTTTTGGACATATAACCACACGGACAGACAAAAAGACGTTGCTGCTAAGGGTGGAAAGTATAGTTCCCAACGCAGCTATTAAAACTTGTACACTATCATAATTACAACCCTCTATGAGAGTGCAAAAACGCATACAGTAACTAGCTCCCCACAAAAAGGTCTGTCTACCCATACTCCACAGATGTTAGATCGGCCGAGCTAATGTACACGAGTCATTAGCTTAATAGCCAAGATACCGAGCATTCAGCGCGGTTTTTTCGCTCACTCACTCAATTTGTGTGATGAGAAAATGAACTGTAAAAGTCTGACTGATAAAAGTGCATCAAAATACGTTCAAATAGGCGTATTACAGCAATAAGTTCCACTGTTTCCTCGTCTCAATTTGGTATTGTAGAGTTGAACTTTTTAGCAGACGATTCTTCAGAAGAGTTTTTTTTGCAAAATGTTTGAATAACAAACTGCAAGTTTGGAATCAGACTATGCCCGCTTAACATCACGTGGTCTGCCCACTTCTAAACCAGAAAAAAAAAACTATCCCATTCTTAACGTTTTGATAATTTAAAAGGAATTCTAGGCATTTTGCGTAAACAACAAGGCAAAACTTAATTTTAATGGCATCCTAAATCTTTTCTATAGTCAATTGAAAGCGTAATAAGGCAAGAGTCGCATTAACACTGAAAAAATGGACTACAAGTGACTACAAAACTTTATTTAACAGTAACACAAAATTTTACGACCAATAACCTAAACAGAGTGACTTGCGAACTAAACTTACCAGTAACAAAACTAGTTGTTTGTTCGTTACTAAATTATTTGATTAAATGTAACTAAAGTTAGTTTTCCGACAACTAAAGTTAGTTTCCCGACAGCAAAACGTCAATTTACATAACCAGTTTTGTAGATAATTTTTTTTCAGTGAAGTCGCGAATTCGATTCCTAGGATGGTATAGCTGCAAATGATTTAAAAATATGCATCTGTTGTCTCAAATCCCAATATAAGCTATCAAGGCATAGCACTAAGCTAGGCTAAGCTCTAAGCAGTTACTATGTGGTAGGCGTACACATCTACCTAAGTCCAAAGTTTGGACTCGTTAGATAGACGCGCTTGAAGGATAATTGGCGATTGCGACCTAACGAGCAAGAAACTGCAAAACCTGGATCATCGGCGTCAGGTTGCAAGTTTGACGGTATTCTACAGATTGTTCCACGGAGAATGCGATAAAGAACTCCATAATCTTGTCCCTCCATCCCCTTTCTTCTATCGGACCACTAGGCGTCGGGGGGGTCTTCACCGCTTCGTCGTCGACATCCCGTCTTGCCGTACCAAGCGTTTCGCTTCCTCTTACCTTATACGCACGGCTAAGTTGTGGAATGCTCTCCCAGACAACGTGTTTCCAAACAATTATAACATGGGTCTATTCAAGGCCAGAGTGAACAGGCATCTTATGGGTACGCGCGGTCCACCCTAGACTACATCTTCGCTTACCATCAGGCGGGATTGCGGTCAAGCGCAAGCCTATTAAATATAAAAAAAAAAAAAAAAAAAACCTCAAAAACATTCAGTTTATCTATTTCGTTTAATAATTTGGCTGTGTTGTTGGTAATTTTGAGTTTAGTAATAGTTAACGAACCAGTAGTAGTACGAGCGCGTTATACAGTCTATAGCACGCCACAGCAGGCCGGCAATAATATTAGTAATGTACGCAAGGTACATCGTTACTGGCAAATGTTGCTATAGGCGGAACGCGCACTGAACTAGGTTATTGCTAGCGTTAGAGTATACTTTGTGCTATGGTGTTGTCCGCATTTTAGAAGATATTGGTTTTCCTGGAGTGTAAAGTGTCTCCCTCTTTTTTTATATAATAAGTCTTGTTGAAACTAGGTTTAAGTTGGTTTCGGCTCTATTATTAAATGTCAGAAAGTGACGGTTATGTTTTATACCTGGGTTTTACTAAACACCACCAACAAATATATGCAGGTATTTGGTTTTTTATTTTTTATACAACTAAGCTGGCAAACAAGCATACGGCCCGCCTTATGGTAAGCAGTTACCGTAGCCTATGGACACTTGCAACACCAGGGGTATCACTCGCGCGTTGCCGACCCTGCATTTTATATCCTGCTTTTTGATTTAACTATCCTTTCCTTACTATACCTTACTAATATTATAAACGCGAAAGTTTGTATGTATGGATGTTTGTTACTCTTTCACGCACAAACTACTGAACGGATTTGGATGAAATTTGGCACGCAGATAGAAAATATCCTGGATTAACACATAGGATACTTTTTATCCCGATAAAACATAGGATTAACGGGAATGTGGATGAAACTGCGCGGGACAGCAAAAACACTATTAAAATTGTTAGGCTTTTAAAATCTGCACTACCTATTTTGATACACATTAAGTATTAAAATAACAAAGCCCTGACTGACTATACCAATGTTTTTGAATTTAAATAGTTTTAGAAAAAAAACTTGCATTGACTACAATATAATTCTAACTCAACATTTTAACCGCACTGTGCGTCAAGCTTAACAACCAAACGCTGTACGCCCTAATGGGCATTTCTAGTCCATTAGGCTGTTCTGTATCTTATGGTTGTTCTAACTATAGTAATTAATTACAACCAGAGGCCACACAGTTCGTTAGCTTGGAAACATGATTATGATTTAAACTTTCATTAGTTGCGTAGAGAATGAACTAAGAGCTAACACGCCAACAACCTCACATAAAGTACGTGAAGAGATGCTTAAGAATGTAATTAATATTTAGTGCTAATTAGAGTGGGCAAAGCGCCCGGCACAGTTCAGATTGATCGATGACGTGTTCAGAGTCGCTGATAGCTGCTCGAGAACACGAGTGAAACCGTGGAGCTAAGAATAGTAGTATAGTTAAAATCAATGATACCCGTAGTTTACATCTCCTTTTAAAGGCTTCTTCTTGTCAAGACACTTGAAATATGATCGCCAAAGATGTTTCAGGACAGGATATCAACACGACTATCCAATTTTGAAGATCAGCAATATCTAGAGTGGTTGGTAATGTGACAGGTAACAAGTTATCACATATTGATATTGAAGCTGATATTTGACTAGTTGTGGGAAGAAATAAACTTGTAGATATATTCAAGGATATTGAAGTAATACTGCTTATGCGAAGTTATTTTAGACGTTTCCGGGATGGAAAGTTCATACAGTACTCAGGAACAATGTAGCTTTCTAATAAAATAATTTTCAGAATCATATCAGTAGTTATGGAGAATATAACCTCCCTATACAAATATACAAACTTCACCTCTTTATAATATTAGTGTAGAAACAGCAGGACTTAAATTTTAGGGATTTTTCGACCGACCACAATCTCACCATGGTAACTGATAACACAAACAGAAGGGAACTAGGTCTTTAGATCTCGTGCCGGAAAATACCAGTACTTGACAGATTAAGTGAGGTCACATGCCCAGAAGAAACCAATTCGTTGATAGTCCCTCGATTATATGTTCCACTCCCTTGCTGTCCGAATCATAAATTTGGTATATCAACAATTTTCGGGTGAAAAATTTCCCAGCGTCTTGTGGTTCGGTGTAAAATGGGGATGATGATGATGGAATCAATAATTCCTGCGCACAAATTACTTCCTGTAGAAAACCGATGAGACCTTCTGACGTGCTATCATCATCAGCCTATAATGTCCCGCTGCTGAGCACAGGCCTCCTTTCACAAATGAGGGTGAAAGGGAATGGGCAATACTCGACCACGCATGCCCACTACGGAACGGTGGAGGTAGGCTAGTGGTCAACCTACTGTTGGACATTTTCAAGCCGCCTAGGAGGCATCCAACTAGCTTAACGACTATCACAATTAAGTGATAACCGGGACCAACGGCTTTACGTGCCTTCCGAAGCACGAAAACGCTCGATTTGAAATACCAATAGGCGGTCACCCATCCACGACGGTGGTAGCTTAACTTTGCAGATCGATTAAGAACGGCTAATCATGCTACACCACGAGCGCTTCTGACGTGCTAACGAGCAGTAATTCGAAGTCATAATGAAGTACACACATCCATACTAAATCTGAGTGAACTGTAGCTAATCCCACTTGCTGCACGTAAAGGCTCGTCGACATATAGTCGTATTGTCTTAACCCCAACACGCAATACGCTATAACGCGGCAACTGGCTTAATTTATTGTCAGCAGTATTCCTCGGGGGTCATGTAGTGAGCTTTCGGAAACCATCTAATCTAACGTTCTATGTAATTACATACAGAATCCCTCTATACATATGGCTTACTGTGGTTTGTGTGGGCTCCCAGTTTCAAGCGTGATGCTTATCTCAGTTTCAAAGAATTTCTGTCACTTTATAAGATGTTCACGACGTTTTTAAGGCGATGATAGCTCAGGGGTAGTGACGTCGGATGCCGAGATGAAGGTTCCGGGTTCGAATCCTACACTGAGCTTGAGCTTTCAGTGAAGAAAAACATCGTGAGGAAACCATATGGTGGTAGAAAACTTTGTAGTAGGTTGATTATTTACAACAAAAATACAAAAATACAGAAATTGTCACTATGCAATAATAATATAATGGCAAACAGATTATATTTTTCCTATGAATTTTCGTTGGTGCGTAAAAATAACACTCTTTTGAAGGTAATTTAAAATTCACGATAAAATAATTGTGCCATGAAGCCAGCGAAATGTATTAACTCGGTACAAAGCTATCCTTTTCATCACGTCTTATGTAGGCTATGAAAAAACGCAAATTGTTCAACACAATATGTTGGCAACACCTGCGAGGCTTGAGGAAATTATGTTTCTCCTGGAAAAATACAATATGTCATGTATGAAAGGAAATGGCGTGTTTGAAGTTTAACATTTTCATTTGTTGATAACGGTGCTTACAAAGTAATTTTGTACAGTGCGGCCACCGAGAGAATGTCTTTCTGACACCGTTTAATATTATGATGAATATTTCGGCTGCCGCCGCCTGGCTACCTAGTGCGCGGGCAGACATTATAAGATTAGCGGTTTACGAGAATAGCCCAATATTAATAGTTGTCAGAAACGCATTCTCTCGGTGTCCGCACTGTACCAAGTAATGTTGATGTTATGACTGTTATAGGTAAACTATGGCCATAGTAAGAAGTCATATTTGACAGGAACACAGCATAAAGTTATTTGGCTGCGGTATTCTGTAAGGTGGAGGTACTTCCACAGTCACAGTCATCTCTTATAATTACTTAATATATACCATTAAGAACAGTAAAAAAGTCTCAAATTATTGTAATGGAAGCTCATTCTCTGTAATGATAAGCAAACGTACTCAAAGACTGCTAATATAGTTAAAAATAAGAATTTATTCCATATAAATATGTACCGTATTACTTTGGCGTATCCAATTATAATAAGGTAAGCTGAAATATGTTTTTCCAATACAAAATATCAAAGGTAAAGGCACCCTATCACGTGACATAAAGTATCCATCTAAGGGGACACCATTTGCGACAGCATATTTACGAGTACGATATCTTTAGTTACTCATATCACGAATCACGATATATTTTTGGTCTCCAAAGTACCTACTCCGGTTTTTCATGGCTAAATATTTACTGCCTTGCTTATAAAAAGCTAATGACGTTATTTACATGACTACTTAATCAGTTATGCCCACGACACAAGTTGGCCTAGTGTGGGTTTCTGGGAGCTGGAGGCTCCCAGGCAGAGTAGCTGGAGGTGATTTTAATAAGGAATTAGAAGAAGAGAATAGACACGACGTGCTTTATTTATGAAGTTCAAAGTGACAAGTATAAAAAGAAACAGTAGTAGAAAAAGAACAATAATTTAAATATAAATTTTATCAAAAACAGGCCAGTGCTTTGAGTAGTAAACAGTATATAAAAAACATAGGTTTTAACAGGGTTCCACAATAAATTGTTAATTACTAAATACTCGTGTACCACTGCATGAATTTTTTTGTGATTTTGACAACTTTACCTAAGGTATTTGCGGTATCACAAGAGAGCTGTGCAGTAACCGTGTTTGTGTAAGCAGTCAGTTAAATAAGATCTTAGTTAAAAATTAAATTTTTTATACAAGCTTTTTTTGAGGGACTTTTTGTTGACTGTACTTGCATTGTCATCCAATATACTAATGTGTACCAAATATCAAGTCAATCTGACCACTGGAAGTAGGTGAAATTCGACCTGCAAGATTCCACCCGAACAAACATACATACATACATTGCAAGTTAAATAAAAGCTTGTAAAAATAACCAAGCGGGTAAAGCCGGGAAGATATAAGCTAAAATATGGCCAATATGTCCATGCTAAGTCATATTTGACAAGAGGGTGTCTCTCCTTACCGCATTATGTTTGTCTCTTTTTGACAAATGGATGTATATGGGCTGTCAAAAGTGACCTATTAGGAAGGCCCTAGTTTAGTTATTAATATTTGTAGGATATAAAAAGATAACTAAAGTATTTACTCGTAAGTAGGTTCAGTAGTACCCAACTGATATGGCGCGTCGTGAATCTTCGTTCGCACAGAAAAGAAAGTATAGCCCCGAAGATTGACGAAATAATGCTTAAAACTTACAATCAACCTTAGATCGCAACTATAAGGTTCATAATACACTGCAGCTGTTAGTTCCGTCTCATTCACGAGTCACGCCCCTCCGCACGGCGCGTGCTAACATGGCGGCAGCCGACCAATAGCATTTCCCGCGCATTGAAAATGTATCTTCTGCGCAGGTACATTGGTAAGCCATATTAGTTGGGTAATACTGTACTTGTAGTACCTTTTTTTAAATTGCATCCCCCCGTTATTGTATTTATAAATACGGGAACAATTGAAAATGCATTCGAATAAGTTCAGTAAGAACATAATTATACGGTCGAAAACAAAAGAGAACCTCAAACGGGAAACGGTGTAGAGTGTTACTAGATTTTGTAAAGGCCCAACCAGACGAAAGACCTGATCGGGCGATACCACTCGAGATTGCATTGTATTCGCCGACGATATAAAATTGCAATTTTACAAAAGATTTCTGCGTGCTAGTGAAATTAAACTTTACAGCGCTTGTAATTAAAGTTTCCTATTGAGGGTTTTGTGAAGATCGCTATCTTTCTTTTTGGTATGGCAACGTGATACGATACACACTTAAATTTTATTTTTAAGCTGTGCGATTTTTTTGTGCAATAAAAATGGTTGTCAAATCGTATGACGCCAGCTTCAATGTTTTCTTTGTTCATTGGGTTCTCGTTATCGGTGGCTTTATGTCCTATTTTATAGCTTGAAGCCATATTCGTAAAGCTTGTGCATCATAAATAGACGAGACATCAAAAAGTGACATTAAGGCGATAATAGCTTTGTGGTTCGAGTCCTACAATGAGCTTGAGCAAGGGCGGATCCAGGCTTCAGGTCAGGGGGGGGGTCACACACTTATATCCAGCTTGGATGGGTTTCAAAATACTACTCTAGCTGTTACCCGCAGATATACACACGAAAATAGATTACATTTGTTAAAAAATGGTCCATTCTAGTGATTACTTCCTATAGAAAAGAGGGGCCGCGCAGCGCGAAAAATTCATACATAAAACTATATCAGTCACATTTTCAAATTTATAACAAAATATGTGACTTGCCCGTTGAACATTCTTTATACGTTAGTGGGTACAAGTACAGATTGGTGCAATGGTGTCATGGAACACCTGGTTTTGTACCCTTGTTCCCTTCAACGGCCAAGTCACACAACATTAACTATAATAATAAAGAAATCGCAGTAAGGAACCTTAGACTTGGCACGACTTTGTCTAGATTTCATTACTTTTTAGAGATAAACAAGCAGCTCCATCGAGACTTGGCTAGTTTTTTACAGAATGTTTTTGATGGGATTTCACTTCTTTTTATAGAAAATGAAGCGGCCCACCAAGTTGAATATATTTTGTAAAGGCGGTATGTCGATCTCTAATAGTTTGGTTGGGCTCTTGTGTTTTCTAATCAGGGTCACCAGGTACTCCAGATCTTCGATTATCCTAGTTTTTATAGTTTTCCCTTTATGTGGTCATTAAATCCTAACTCTGTACCAAATTTCGGCTCTCTGAGTTTATGGGAAGTGTGAGTGAGTGAGTGAGTGAGTTTCATAAATGTGAAACTTTGCTTTCGCTTAACTTCGGAACTAAATGACCTACAGACTTGAAATTTTGGATTTTAAGTATGTGATTATAGCTTACTGGATGACGAAAATTTCTGCGTTCGGGACTTATCCAGAGGTTCTCAAATAGGGGCCTGAAAATGCGGCGAAATGGTTCCAGTAAAGGATGGTACGGCAGTGTTTGCTTCGCGCTCGACTCGGCGGGGCACTGCCGTGCCCTCCGATAATGCAACCGGTCGCAAGTAGGTTATACATTAAACTTTCAAAGGAATTATAACAGAGCGTGGGATCAGTTTGACCCCTACACGATCCGCTCATAAGTGGAGGCTTTCCATGTTCATTCATTTTATACTACTTTCAGGGAAGGCTTTGCTAAGATTTCAGCAGAGATATTTAGGGCTCATAATGTGGGTCAGGTTTTGTCTACTGTTTATTTTTTTAATCTTCAAAACTAAAAATCTGTCCTTAGATTTGCTAAGTTTTCTAATTACTGAATCGATTTCTACTCTTATCTTTCTAATTAACACTTATTTTTGAAAAATAATACACGGAATCAATTATGTTTTGCAAATCTAACTACGTTAGCGTCCAGAAATTAGCAGATTCAAATATACCTACATGCTACATTGAATATTTTTTTAAACATAATGTTAAAAATATAACGTCCAATGTACTGACTAAAAATCCACTATTCAGTCCCTCTCCCAAATAATATATTGCCACCGCCTCTAAATTTTAAGCCAAAACTGCGTTTGTAATAAAAGCAGCTTTATCTGACTCCGCCCTAACACTAAAGCGGGATTCTTTTATTCATTAGTAGTAAAAGAAACTGTACTAAGCGTAGAGATGTTCTTAACCGCTCTAAATTCTTTGCAAAGTGGTTTCGGTAATAAAAAGAGCTCTTATTTTCTATGGCTATCTTTCCGTCCATTCTGCGACTTTTAGAATCCTTGGATACGCCTTATTCTAGTATTAGTTACAATGGTTGAATAGTTTTTTGTTAATAATTGGTATAACGTTTAACCAAAACAAGGATATGAAACGTATATGAGAATGTTTACGAGTTGTCAAGTTGAAATGATGAATCATGTAGATTATTGCTGTTTATTGCATGCTGTTATATCAACGTGACATCCGTAAAATGCTTTAACGTAATATAGTATAGGTACGCTATTTGACGAGTTTGATCACAATGATCGAAGGAGCTTCCTTCCGCAGACGCTCAGATTGTGGAATGAGCTCCCCACCGTGGTTTCTAAAAAAGGGGATGAAGTGATTTCTGCAGGGTTGGCAACGCGTGATCCCTAGTATTTCAAACGTCCATAGGCTACGGTAACCGCTTATCATCAGAGGGCCGTATGCTCCTTTGCTGCCGAAGTAGTATAAAAAATAGTATATTCTGCCTGTTTGTCAACCTATTGACATAAAAAAAAAGTAAGTAGTATTATAAAAAAATTGATATATTTCACATAGATAATAATGTAAGAGAGATTTTTTTAAGGCTACTCTTCTTACAAGCTTTAATTTAACTTGCAATGTATGTATGTATGTTTGTTCCACTTCCAGTGGTCGGATTGACTTGATATTTGGTATACATTAGTGTATTGGATGACAATGCAAGTATAGTCAACAAAAAGTACAGTCACTCAAAAAAAGCTTGTATTAAAAATGAAAAAATGAGTCCACCAACTTAATCAGCAGACCCACAACCCAGAGTCCTTGTCATGACGAATCAAACGCACCCAGACCCGTAGCTACAGGCAAATAGACAGACGTGGTGGAGCACTTCGTTGAATACTATGTAGTGATGATAACGAGATTTGTTTCGAGACAGATTTGCATATTTCAGACAAACTATATTATGTTCCTACGTTATTTGAATTACAACATAAGGCGATGATAGCTCAGTGGTAGTGACGTCGGATACCGAGATGAAGGTCCTGGGTTCGAATCCTACAATGAGCTTGAGCTTTCGGTGAAGGAAAACATCGTGAGGAAACCATAGCACGGTGGTAGGGTACTTTGCAGCACCCGCCTGGCTGGCTACCACCCTCAAGTTGAAAATCTGTCGCCAAGCACCTTTCGGTGTGTTCCGACAGCTGCAAAAAAAAAAAAAAAACATTATCTGTTGTTTGGTCAACACTGATACCGAGGACCTCTTAAGCACACCCTGGGCACATTATACAAGCGAATTAATATAATTAGATCCACATAATTTAGAGTTCCAAGCGTAATGCTACTATAATCATTTACTATGAGGTCGGCCGTAGCTTATTTGCTATCTCATAGCCCGGCTACACACTCCGTCATAGAGAAACCAGTTTGAACAGGTAAGAGTGTGTGTGTGGACGCAAGACGTCAGCTCGTGCATGCTCGGAAACACGGCATGTGCAATTTTTGACAAACTGAAGATTGAACTGCGCAGTTATGACTTGAGCTTGTTGATGGTCATTCAAGCAGCGATTCAGTCCGGCAAAATTGATTTCTACGACTCACGTATCAAAATGTGTGAAGGTTTGCACAGTTCATTTTGCACGTGTCGCCACTACAGTGTTCCGACTTTTTTTGTACAGTCATGTGTGCAATTGAACTGCGCATGCAAGATGGAGCATGTAGCCAGTAATATAAAAACATGCAAGTGAAGTCTCGGGTAAAAGCTAGTTTATGTAAGAGGATGAAGGCTTTGTTCATAGTCAGTGATTTCCTAACGTAGCGAAGTGCGTAGCCAACCGTAGCTCGTAGACCTCGTAGAGCTTACTCGTAGCTTGTAGCATACTCGTAGCATAAATGTGTTGGATGGTTGATTCACAAACTGATTATTATTTTGTTGTTTACTAACTAAACTAATTTAGTCTCACTATAATTATATCTTTCAACAAAGAACAAAATAAGAGTATATAAGTATTTTTGACAATATTTTACTTGCTTTTATTCGTAGTCACAAAATATTTCTTGGTTGTATTGATGTCTGCTATCGATTCAAAATGGCGGAATGCCAGGCTCTATACTAAATATTCAAACCCCTTTAATTTTAACAGCTGCTTTATGTTTTTAAACTTAATAATATAACTAACTTTGCCGCAGTCGGTAATATAATGTGCTCAAAACAACAGGCCATTTCAGCAGCTATAGTCCACATGCACCATTAATAACTCTGTCATTAGATACCAAAATTCATAACACTGCGCTAGTTTGATAATTATATTTTTGTAGCCCAATTAATAAGCGATTTGCATTTGAAATAGTTATACCTACTCATGATTTCCAATATAAGATCAGAATTTACTTCAGCTTTGTGAGCAAAGTCAGTAACTCCATAAGACTCAGGGTTACTTTTCATAGGGTTACCAAATCCAGTAGAGGTTATTTTAGTCATCATCTTTTTGGTTCGGAACTCCAAAACACAACATTATTTTAGTAAACTAAAGACCCGATACACCTCAACAAGATTGTACGGTGAAAATGCTGTATAATAGTTTTTATTAGAATTTACCTTAAAAGATGGTCGCTATATAATTACTTTTTAGTTGATATAGGCGGCGAGCCCACAGAAAGAGTTCTAGAGTTCTGCGGTCAGAGCTCTGCGTTCAATATTGTGCACACAGCAAGCAGTCTAGATTTAGAGTTCTAGAGTTCTGCGGTCAGAATTCTGCTTTCACTATTGTCCACACAGCAAGCAGTCTAGAGTTCTAGATTTCTGCAATATTCGGTACTGATCACACGTCATAATCGTATCGTGTCGCCACCTGCCAGCTTTCAAGAATGGAACTCCGACACGCGCTTTCTCATGACCGCCACGATCTCTGTGTGCAATGATCAAAGGCGCTGCATAGATTACAGCAACCGTGGAACGCAGAACTCTGATCGCAGAACTCCAGACCGCTCTCTGTGGGTTCGGCCCGTCCCGTATGTATATTCTACAAGCTTTTATTTAACTTGCCATGTATGTATGTATGTTAGTTCGGGTGGAATCTTGCAAGTCGAATTTCACCCACTTCCAGTGGTCGGATTGACTTGATATTTGGTATACATTAGTATATTGGATGACAATGCAAGTACAGTCAACAAAAAGTACAGTCACTCAAAAAAAGCTTGTATTAAAAATGTTACTTAATAATAACCTTACAAGATTAATTATTTCGCTTCTAAGTTGAACAACAGATCTCCACCACAATAATGCGCTATATACAAAGCCGCACAAGCGTAATTAGTGTACGTTAATTGAATTTCAGTAACACATATTGCCATGTCATTTACATCCCGAACATGGCGCGAGCCAGCAAAATTACCAATATTTTAACAGTACCAATATTTTCCAGTGGCTATGAATTATTGATAACAATACACCATTATGATTTACAACGCGTGTCGTTTATACACGTTTTGGGTAATAATAAATCTCTTGTAATTTGGTAATGGCCATTAGTGTAATTAATTATAATATTCTAGGACATTACTCACACACTGCTAACTAATCCCAAATTAAGCAGAGCTTGTACTATGGAAACCAGATACCTAACTAATATACTACATTGTATATACCACATAACATAGTTACGGAATTATATATTGCACTAGCTGCCCGACGCAACTTCGTTCGCGTGGTGCTACCCTAACCTACCCTACCCTACCCTATTTTTTATTTATTTTTTTACACCACTAAGGTGGCAAACAAGCATACGGCCCGCCTGATGGTAAGCAGTTACCGTAGCCTATGGACGCTTGCAACACCATGGGTATCACTCGCACGTTGCCGACCCTGAAACCGCTTCAGAACCTTTTTGAAGAACCCCATGCTGTACCCCATTGGGAAAACCTCGGCGGAGAGCTCATTCCACACACACCATATACCGGGCTGATTTGTGAATCTAAACCATCCAGGGCGCCACCCAAACGCATACAAAACCTAGAAGGGAACTGGCTCTCAAGTGCAGCTTTTGGAATACTATTAGATGCTTGGTAATCGATTTACAACATGAGGGAGGTGGCCAGTTGTAACTAGTCATTTACCTAGGTATTACAAACATTGCTCGTCGGACGAACATTATTATAATACTGAGGTACTTTTCAGTGGCGTAACAATAGGGTGGCAGAGCTGGCAAAATGCCACGGGCCCCCGACCCAAGAGGGCCCCTACCCAAGAGGCCGCGAGCTCAAAAATATTTTTTTACATTGTACCTGAGTTACAGACCTCACGATGTTGTTCCTTCATCGAAAAGCTAGCAAATAGATGATGAATGCATTGAGATATTATGTTCTATGGATATGGATGTGAAGTCTCCAATACGCATTGGGCTAGCGTGGGGACTACAAACCATTCCCTCTCGCCAAGAGAGAGAGGCCTATGGCCATTAGTGGGACATATACAACGTGTAATTGAGTACGCTGAAATCTCAAAGTTTATTAAAATTAAACTGAGTACAACGTGACGATTTTTACTGATAGGGCCCCATCAAAATAATTTTCCACGGGCCCCAGATGGTATAGTTACGCCACTGGTACTTGTACACCCACACTCAAAACAAACATGTTCATGTTCATAAATTTCGTCCTGGGTGGGAATCGAACCAAAGACTAATAGCGTAGCAGTCAGTGTACGTAACCTCAAACCCTAGCGACCCGTCATTAAAACAGGTAATTACAAGATATTATATTTCCCATGTTAGATTCTGAGTTCATTCAGTAACTTTTATAGAGAACTACATCCACAGTGTTGGCACTATAACTCCACAGTAGCTAAGTACAACAAATGTATATTTAATCTCTTTAATTACGTCTACACTACTATTAAATAGACAGTTAGTGGCCTCCGCCGAAATACATCCTGCAATAAACGCGCTCATTAGAGCGCCTCCATTGCGTTATACCTCAAAATATCACCCCCGTAACCCTCACTACAAACTTTCTCCACCCTAAAACCAACCCTGTTCTTACCAACACAAAATTCATTTTAACGTGAACAATATTCGGCAACCTGAATTAAGGATATCATCACGTTCTCTTAACAGATTTTATAAGGGAATTTTGACGTTATTGCTAAGAAAATAGGGTTGAGTTTGAGTGATGTGTTTTTATTATGTTCGATATCTCCAAAATAGTAGGCCATCATTACCGTTTTGCCCAGTTGATTCATTTGTCTGAATGCAGTTTTATTTGTGTTTTCTTTTGCCTATTGTTTGGTTGCGGAGTGAATGGTGGGAGGATCTTTCAGAAAATAACAATCCTGATTGCACGGAGGAAATATTGCGATTGCATTGGAGAATACGAAGAAATGAGTGTAAATTGAATTTATAAAAGACTAATACAAATAAAACGAACACAATACCTAAATTTTTTATGATTATTGGTCATGATAATAGGTTAAATCCCGGGTTAAAAAGGTAGCCTATTTCCTACTCCATCCATATGTAAGCTATCTGCATATCTTACATCGCGATCGGTCCGTTAGTTTTAGAGTTATGCTTGAACAAAAAAACAGAAAAACTTTTGTTTTTGGCGTCAGTCTTATTTTCAAAAAATATGATTGGGCTTCCTTAGGATTTTATTAAAATGTATAGATAAAAGTCTATCAAAAATTAAGTCTAATCTAAATAATTAAACAGTAAAGGCTGACATAACATGTTACCAATAAAACATTGAGTGACAACGCAAATTAATCTCATAATACCACTTAAGAACATTTAGGTACGGTAAGTAAACCTTCACGAGAGGTTTCTCTGAAGACACTTCACGGGTTATATTTTCCCTTTCCGTACATAAATTCATTTATTAAATTTAATATTTTCTACTTTAATTAATGTTGTATTAATTCGATCATCATTCCCTTTCGAAAGTTGCTTATGACCAAGGGATCACTGAGTGTATGTTATCTCTTATGTTAGTAATAAATTAATATGAATGATATTAATTTTTTGAATCTACAGATGAGAGGTAGGTTATTCTGAAACATTCTAGTAACACAGTCGCACACATTTTATAATTCAATTCTATAACGGATTCGGATTTAATGACTTAATTGGATAATATACGCGGATAATCGGGTCAGTAGTTTCAGAGATGCCATCCAAACAAACAAACGAACTTTACACTCAAAGTCTAGATAAATAATCTTTATTGTTGACCCATACTTGAATATAAAAACGTAGTATTTTTTGTTACATTACAAACTGTTGAAATAATAATTGTATTCATTTTATCTTTTACATTTTAAAAATATACCGAAAACGCGAGAGAGCGCAGTATAGTCAGTGGACCAAATTCTGTCTGAAGGATCAAACCAAAACACCCTATTTTAGCTTCAAGGGACAAAAAAGCTTTGCCTAAACACGTCATTATGACGTATGATAAAGGCATGCGTACATATGTGTGAATACAATGCTTGTTTGCGGCAAGCGGTGGGTAATGACAGGAAGACATCCCCGTTTCCGTGACGGCAGATAGCATAATGATACTTGTACGGTCTGTGGAACCTTCAGTTTGATATGAAGGGAAGAAGAGGTTTTAATATTTCCATGCAGTATCTTATGAATATGTTTTTGAGATGTTAAAATACGATAAAACTCCATAGATTTTATAATACAAGTTAGTTAGCACATTACACGTTGCGCTTGTGTGGTGTCTGTGAATAGGCGCGCGGCGTGACGTCGCACTATAATGATATCATGAAAAGTCTATCCGTCTCTCTCGCGCGTAGTCAAGCTTATGAGTATGAAGGAGATAGTTATTGTTTTGCTTTTGATATTGCTCATAAATATATAGTGATCTTTTTTGCATTCGTCAGTTAGAATTGACTGATTAAAACCAATAATATAATAAAACATACTGTATCGTAAAATTGCATATGTGTGAGTACCGTGCCGGCTTTAGTTAACCTGTATTGAAATATATACTAATAAGATTAACTTTCAACAATTAAAATCAGGTCTATTATTTTGCACTAAAAAGCAATAACGATGTTTCTTTCTGTATTCGTGCTGTACATAAAATCTGGGGGCACGGGAGTGCCCCCCGCCAAGACAGCCAAGCGAAGCGCAAGGGCACTACCTACCTTTTCTCGAAGCGCTTCGTCGTTTTTTTGAAGCCTCATAACTTGCGTTTGGATTATACCAGATAAACAAAATTCTCGGGATATGATGTCAATAGTGAACTTATTAAACATATTAAATTTCAATAACATAGCTCTTATACTTTAGATTTTATTGATACCTAAAAAACCCCGATTTCGTCACTGACTCACTGATGATCATCAAAACTCATAGGGTACTTCCGGAAGTCCTAGAAAGCTGAAATTTGGTATGCAAGCTTGTATTAGTACACAATCAACAAAAAAATTATAAAACTTGGAAATTTCAAAAAAAAAAAATAACAATCGTAACTTACAAAAAGAAGTGAAATCCCACCAAAAACATTTTTATGTAAAATGTTGCCGCCAAGACATATAGCTTGCACTGTCAAAAAGTTATCAGATCTCATGTAGAGTCAAGCTTATAACTCTACTTGCCCTTACTCTACAAGCCCTAACTTCACAAATTCTACACACCGTAGTCAAAATATGTGGCTTGGCCGTTTCACTACTACAAGAACTATTGTATAACAAAAAAGTAACAGTGAATACATTTTTCACCTTACTCTCATGTGACAGTAGCGAAACGGCCAAGCCACATATTTTGACTACGGTGTGTAGAATTTGTGAAGTTAGGGCTTGTAGAGTAAGGGCAAGTAGAGTTATAAGCTTGACTCTACATGAGATCTGATAACTTATTGACAGTGCAAGCTATATGTCTTGGCGGCAATATTTTACATAAAAATGTTTTTGGTGGGATCTTCTCTTTCATATTCATTCTATGTAGGAAGTCTAATCTGACTGTGTACCAAATTTTATGTTTTTTTTATATACGATTTAGTCGGTAAACAAGCATACGGCCCGCCTGGTAAGCGGTTACCGTAGCCATATGGACGCTCGCAACACACAAAGCATCGCTCACGCATTACCGACCTTCCTCCCTCCTCTATGAGCTCAGGCGACCTTACTCACGCGCAGGAACACAACTTTACACAACATAAAGTTATTTGGCTGCTGTATTCTGTAAGGTGGAGGTACTGCCCCGGTAGAGCGCTCTTTTAGCGAATAACGCACTACCTCTCTTAAAATTTTAAGTTGCAATTAATTTTAGCTATTACTCTCAATATCATAATCTTTAAATATGCCAAATCTCATTATTCTCCATGCGCGTAATATGCTTCACTTCACGTATAAACCTTTCGGAATAGAGCCAAAATATGTCCAGAATTGTAGCTTAGATAGTACAAATACTATAATACAAAGCTATCACATTTTTGAGACAGCCTCCTATTAATACGTTTCTCTTTTGTGTAAAGCCAATCTACCATAACTATCTTCAAAATGGTACATACCCACATTTAAATAGTAATATTTAGTAAATAGATGTTATAAATGCACAGCGGCTGTGTATTCCCCAACCCGGTTTGTGGAAGGAAGTACCCGAACCCCGTTCCATTCATATTGGAACGCCCGCTTATTGCTTGTGAATATTTTAGAGGGAGCCGATCGACTCAGTATTTTATAGAGCATACACTACACACATAACATGGTATGTGGCTGTCGTGGCTTGGACCAAAGGCTCTACCGCGTCTCTTTGGTGGAAATCGTAACGGATTTCATCCAATGACGCGGTACGACGAAGGCTACCCTATGTGCCCTGATTGGATGAAATTCATTAATCAGGATACAATGAAGATTATGGTGTATCCATATTTGTGAATTCAGCAACCAAGCTTCATCATCATCATCATATATTTATCCTACTAAAGGGGCAAACAAGCACTCGCCCGCCTGATGGTAAGCGGTTAACATAGCCTATAGAGGTTTTCCTAGGGTCTCTTTATACTTATAAAAAGATTTGAGAGGGCTAGGAGGCAGTAGAAGGGACAAAGCGTAGTTATTTGGTACTACAACGGTTATCCCAGCACACTGCCAGTACAAGGCCTCATGAAGCTCTGTTGATGAATACCGCAGGAACTGTGGTATTGTCACGTTAAAGTATTATTATTTGGCTGCGATTTTTTGTAAGTTGGATGTACTTCCGCAGTCAGGCGGCACCAAATTTTGAACAGAAGAACCCTTTATGTCCTCTTAAAAACCTGATAAAGATATGCCTCCTGCATATAACTCCACTGGGATCTAATTCAAATTAAATTTATTATGATACCTATTTAAAGGGCGTCAAAATGTACGTCATAATAAACTTCAATCTTAAAACAAACCCAGAGACTACTGCTTTGGCTAAGTACGATTATTACTGTTTTGCCCAAATACGAGTAGACTATTGCGAGAACATAACGAGACAAGAGTCAGCAAAAACATCCTTACATGTGCCGTGTCAAATAAAAAAATTAAACTCACAGCCATGTGTGTATCCTCCCTTACAGGATACTAAATATTCAATTGTAGACTATCTGTTTCGCTTCCAAAAGCTAAGCTGTTAAGCTTCCATGTAATTTGGAATGAATAATACAAAATAATCATGTAATACGTGTTATAGATTTCTTTTTTACTATGTATAGACCACAATCTCACCATGGTAAGTGATGATGTGGCCGATGGTGATAAGCACACAAAGCCTAGAAGGAACTGGCTCTCAAGTGCAGCTGTCGGAACACACCGGTAGGTGCTTGGCGACAGATTTTCAACTTGAGAGTGGTAGCCAGCCAGATGGGTACTACAAAGTACCCTACCACCGTGCTATGGTTTCCTCACGATGTTTTCCTTCACCGAAAGCTCAAGCTCATTGTAGGATTCGAACCCGGGACCTTCGTCTCGGTATCTGACGTCACTACCACTGAGCTATCATCGCCTCAAATAACACATCACAATAATAAAATGCAAGAGAAACTGTCTGCTACGTTTCTCTTCTTCTGTGTTGTGTTAGAGTTAACTGTAACCTTCATAAGTGCCTTATCGGGGTCTTTACTGAATAAATGACTTTTTGATTTTGATTTTCTGTCTTTTTACCTTTTCGATTATTTAGATTTTTGCTAATTTGATCACTAGTAAGCCGAGTACTAAAACCCTGATCACGTCCATTCACAATCAAAATGAATACCATACTAAAAATTATGACATGGAACTCAAATGGGTTACTAAAGCATCAAAACGAACTGCAAGTAATCCTAGACATAGAAAATATTGATGTGTGTCTAATATCAGAAACGCACTTTACAAAACAATCACACATTAAGTTTAAAGGCTACAAAGTGTATCACGCGTTACATCCTGATAACACTGCTAGAGGCGGTAGTGCTGTGATTGTAAAACAAAACATTCAACATCACGAAGAAATAAAGTATGAAGAGAAAGAAATACAATCTGTGGCGATATCTATCAAAACCAAGAGATATCCTATAACTGTTTCAGCCATTTATTGTCCACCTCGATATATAATCAGGAAAGAACAGTATATGACTTTTCTAAAGAGCCTTGGGAGTAGATTTGTTCTAGGAGGTGACTTCAATGCTAAAAACACGTATTGGGGCTCCAGACTAACTACTACTAAGGGCAGAGAATTATTGGGCGCTATAAAAGGCATAAAATGTGACGTGGCGTCTACTGGAATGCCCACATACCGGCCTACAGATCCCCATAAAATCCCAGACCTCATAGATTTTTTCATCATAAAAAATATATCATCCAAATATATAAGAGCACAGCATAGCTATGATATGAGCTCAGATCACTCTGCAATATATCTAGAAATAAGTGAGAATATTCTATATAATAAAAGCGCTCTGACATTAGTGAATAAGTTTACAGATTGGGAGAGCTTTAAGATAGACTTAGATAACTATATAGATCTTAAGATTCCACTTAAGACACTGGAAAACTTAAACAATGGAGTTCAAAGGTTCATAGAAGACATTCAAAAAGCAGCATGGAAAAATACTCCACTCAGGGACAAGAAAACCAAAGGAAATACGTATCCTACCAAAATAATAGAACTCATAGCTGAAAAGAGAAGACAAAGGAAAACCTGGCATCAATCTAGGTGCCCTGAAGATAAAAGAAAGCTTAACAACTTAACAAAAAAAGTTCATAGGCAAATACAGGCATTTAACGATGAGTCCACAAATAAATTTCTACAAAGTATTACTTGTGATCGTACTACAGATTACTCCTTGTGGAAGGCCACCAAGAATCTGAAAAAGCCTGTTATTCAAATTCCACCAATCAAAGATGGGAATGGAAAATGGGCATTAAATAACGAGCAAAAGGCTAGAAGGTTTGCAGAGCACCTAGAAGCCATCTTTCAACCTAACAATGGTGAAACAAATGAAGTCCTTACCTTGGACAAAAATACGATGCCAAATGATACTGATGAAAATATAAAGCTAGTTACACCTAGAGAAGTTGCACGAGAAATTAAGCAACATATAAGCCCACGCAAATCTCCTGGTTATGATTTGATAACAGGAGAAATACTTCGTAATCTACCAAAAAAAGGTATAGTCAAACTAACAACCCTTATAAATGCCTCATTAAGGTTAAAACAAGTACCTGACTTATGGAAAGTTGCTGAAGTAATAATGATAGTAAAACCTGGAAAACCGCCACATGAAGCTACATCATACAGGCCGATCTCCCTGCTGCCTATCATGTCTAAACTATTTGAGAAGCTGTTGCTCAAAAGACTAAAAGGTATCATTGAAAGTAAGAATCTCATACCCGATCATCAATTTGGGTTTCGAGAAAAGCACTCAACAATAGATCAAGTGCACAGAATTATTAACCTAATAGAAAATACTCTTGAAGAGAAAAAAGTCTGCTCTACTGTGTTCTTGGATGTGGCACAGGCTTTCGATAAAGTATGGCATGAAGGTCTCATCCATAAGCTCAGAAAAAACCTACCAAAGCAGTTCGCTGATATCCTGGAATCTTATATTTCAAATAGAGTATTTAGAATAAGGCAAGAAGATGCCTACTCTGAACTGAAAGAAATAAGAGCTGGTGTACCACAAGGTAGTGTATTGGGTCCGGTCCTGTATCTATTATACACCTGTGATATTCCTGAACTTGAAAACAACACCATCGCTACCTTTGCTGACGATACTGCCATAATGGCTACAGGGAATAGCCACAAGGAGGCAGCTGATAAGGTTCAAACAGCTATTGATCAAGTTTATAACTGGACAAAAAAATGGAGAATTAAACTTAATGAATCCAAATCTATTCATATAGACTTTAGTAATATGAAACACCAGTATTTTCCAGTCTATATTGATGGCAAACAAATCCCATATGAGAATACAGCTAAATATCTCGGCATGACGCTTGATGTTAAGCTACGCTGGAAAGCTCACGTCAAGAAGAAAATCAACGAATTACACCTGCGGTATAAAAGAATGTATTGGTTGCTTGGAAAACACTCTAAGTTGTCAATACACAATAAACTTGTATTATACAAACAAGTCCTTATGCCAGTATGGACTTATGGTATACAGCTATGGGGCTGCACCAAACAGAGCAATATTTTGATTATCCAACGCTTCCAGAACAAGGTACTGAGGGAAATAGTGAATGCCCCTTGGTACATCAGAAATGTCGACCTCCATCGGGACCTAAAAGTAGAGCTCGTACAGTCAGTGATTAAAAAATATGCAGAAGCTCACCACAACCGGCTTCATCATCATGTGAACGTTGAGGCAATCCAGCTCCTCGATCACACAGACATAGTGAGACGACTCAAAAGAACTAAACCATTTGAGTTAGTGTAGTGATAGCTATAATAGTGTAACGTAGTCCAAGTGCTATTATAAAGAACACAAGAACAAAGTGTCTTCCCCTTAATAGAGACAATAAGAAAAGTGTTAATGGACACATTCTTAGAAATAGTCAATATAGAAGTTTATGTTAAATTTAAATTACTTATTAGCCTAATATTAAGGCTAGATTGTAGTATGAATAGGGAACACTAAAGAAGGTGTAACCTAGGATAAATAAAAAAAAAAAAAAAAAAAAAAAAAAAAAAAAAAAAAAAAAAAAAAAACGTCCATTCACTTCGAAACCTTGCTGAGTTTCTTACCAGTTCTTCTCAGTTGAAGGCGACTTCATACCGTGGTAACTTTAATAGGGATACAAGGGCCTTAATTGAATAAATGGCTTTGACTTTGACTTTCAACATCAGCTTATGATATTCTAGTTCCATTTCCCTTAACTGTTTTTTTCAAAATACCATATTAAAGCCACAAAGCCTATCTTAACGCGCTTTCGGGCAAAACACACATAAATCTAGGAAAAAAAGGAAGTTTCCTTTTTTCCCTCCGTTGTTATAAAGTCTGAAATCTAAAAGGCTTTCTGTTTAGTAATTCCTGCGTCCCTTGAGGGCTTGTAAGATAAAAACCGCAACATTACACACTAAAATTGTTTTCTTTTAGACGTAGGAGTAGTGAAGTGGAAAAAACTCGGCCAAGTGTGCTTTGGATCACGCACAGTGTAGAGTAAGTTACGATTCGCAAAAAATATTTTTGATGTCGGCAAACTATAGTAACTAATCAAATAAAATAGCATATAAGTTGAGCATATTATGTTCAAACTACTTCTTGTTTGAAATGGCAGGCTCGTATGGAAAGTTAGAGGAGGTGGCCAATTCTTGAGTTCGTATAAGTTACTCGTGTCTCACCAAATAGTCACATAAATTAAAAAGTTATTTTAGGGCCTGATCTTATGATGATTTTGTTATTATCCCTAATTTTCATGTATAGCCACCCCAATAATTTTCTTTTTGATGGATTTCAATTCAATTCTCTCAAATAAAATTGATCTGACATACATCTGACATACATCGACGACCCAGTTGGCGCAGTTGGTTAAGGTTCGCCTTACGCGCCGCAGGTCGTGGGTTCGATTCCCACACAGGACATGCATTTGTGTGCATGAACATGTCTGTATGTCCTGAGTCTGGGTGTAATTATGTATATTAAGTATGTATTTACAAACAAAAAAAAAAAAAAAGTAGTATATGTATTATATCAGTTATCTGGTTTCCATAGTACAAGCTCTGCTTAGTTTGGGATCAGATGACCGTGTGTGAGGAAAATGTCCCAGGATATTTGTCCCAGGATATTATCTGTATATGATGATATTATAGGGTTTTGTATTTACCAAAGGCCACGGAACCCTAATTAGAGATATTTCTGTGGCGGTAAAAACTTCGTTCTGATACTGTAATGTGTTGAATTCAAATACGGATTGTATTTACCGATCTAACCAATATTCATCCCTGTAGGTTATTATCGGTTGATTAACAATAAGTATTTGTTAAAAATATAATTTTTTACCCGACTGACCCGGAAGGAGGGTTATGTTTTTCGAGTGTATGTATGTATGTATGTTTATTTCTTTGTGCCGCTCTGCATTATGCATGCAGATTTAAGCATATGAGATGTCGTTAGATTCGTCTTGACTGGAGGAGTGTCATAGGGTATATTATTTTTATATAGCGCCTAAGAATAAAAAAATAGGGGGGGTATTAAAAATAAAAGTTTCGTTATTATAACAATATGGGTATCAAATGAAAGCTTATAAAATTCAAGTTATATTCAAAACTCTATAGATTTAAGAGCTTGTTTTTCTCTTTTCAGTTAATTTATGTTTTACGCAGTCGGGTTTTTTGTTTCTTTTAATAATTTATTATACAAGCTTTTTTTAGTGGCTGTACTTTTTGTTGACTGTACTTGCATTGTCATCCAATATACTAATGTATACCAAATATCAAGTCAATCCGACCACTGGAAGTGGGTGAAATTCTACTTGCAAGATTCCACCTGAACAAACATACATACATACTACATTGCAAGTTAAATAAAAGTATGTACCTATTGTATATCCAAGATTTTCTAATAAATCTATCTTTTTTGTCGTCAAAGCTCGAGCGTTCAGTAGTTATGAAGAACATTTGAACATATACCTACAAAAGTTGGGGTTTTGCACTTGTGATTTCCGTAGACTTTTTATTTTTTTGTAAAGCAAAGTTGTGTATGGCCATAATATTTTGAAAGCATCAACTCAAAAAATTATCATAAAAATGTGGTAGTCAAAATATTGCATCCGTTATCCATCACGTTTTTCCCCACAAATAGACCATTCACCTTCAAAAACAAAGCTCTATGCACCCTCTATTTATTAACTACAACTGAAAAGCAAAGACTTCCAACTCAAAAACTCACAAAGTCGATATTGTATAGTGACCATGAATCGCGGGCAAACAAAGCTATCCGCCTAAAGCTATTTACGCCATTACCCCGATAGGGAGCGGACTCCGCTCATACATTTTGCAACGCCTACAAGACGTATAGTGCCCATACGTTCTATATTTTATGGGACTCGTTTTTACAGAAGTGAATTGATTGTTTTGAGTTGTGTTAAAAATCGCTAGTTCTTATGTATGCATTGGGTTACTTTCAAGGGGTTTAAATATTTGATGCATAAGGCTCAACGTTTTGCCATATAATTTACTAGCTGCCCGCCTCGTGGTTTTACTAATGATCCCGTATTTTACCCCCTTAGGGGTGGAATTTTCTCAAATCCTCTCTGAATGGATGGATGCTTATGTTATAAAAGGAACCTGTGTGCCAAATTTCAGATTTGTAACCCCAGGATGTGCGTTTATAGATAAGACAGAGGCAAATCTTTTTAAATACTTACCTATACTAAATATTTCTTATCTTATTGGTTGGAAACTCGCTTTCATGAGCATATAAAGAAGGCTGTTTGAGCCAAAGAAATCGAACTTGTGACTTTCAGAACCTTTAATCGATTAAACGGCAATTTCAGGCTTGTTTGAAGTCCAAAAAAATTACAGAACACTGTTTCAATGGTTGTTTGTAAATTGATCACGATAAATAACGGAAAATATGCGAGAAAAAAATCACTTGTAAAAACTTTAGTTTTTATATTTTTTGTATTGTTGATAGGCTTGATTAAGTGTTCAAAGGTGGTAAAAATCAGTTTTTAATTTTGAAGGAAATGATTCTCAAGTACATCAGAGCTGTCGATAATTGTAAGTAAGCAATATATTATGATACTAGAGAGTTAAGCCATCCAATCAGGTTCAGGATGGTTCCTCGAGATATTTACCATCACCAATCGCCCCAAGGTCACGACCTTCCATATTATACGACATCACTTAACTAAAGTTTTACACCAAATTAGTTTCCTTGATGAACAAACCAATGAATATTCAAATAGGCTAAACCGCAATGATTGGTTACCCTAAACGGACCTATTGTACGTCACTCACCCTTTATCAGTGCGCTCACGGTCTCAAACTGTTGCCTTTTGTTTCAGCCCCGGGCTTAAGAACGGACGAACCGAAAATTCACTAACATAAAGATAGGATACTTTTGTTTTCGACCTGAATGTTTGATACAATTGGTGGGACTTTCATTTGTATTAGATAGCACTAATTGCGTCGGTTTGGTAGTTTCATGGTTATCTCTTCATATAATTTTTAGAAGCATCAACAATGCTAATCTCTGATTAAAGGAATAGGTACGTATTACCACGTATGACTATCAATTTAAAACTTTATTAAGAAACTAGCAGCGAAACCCGGCGTTGCTCGGGTTAAAATACATCGCATGTTTAATGGTATAAAAAATATATAAGTATACATTTTTTAACATATTATAGATTTCTATTTTCGATATTGAGAGACTTTCCAGAACATTCAAATAGTTTGTTCTTTTTCACTTGTGAAAATCACTTGTTTTGTTTTGTAACTGTTTCCTCTTTTACTAGAAGAAGCCAGATCAATTATAACCGTTTTACTCATTTTGGAACTTTCTAGATCATTCAAGAAATTTCTCGAACATTCTAAATCGATCATAATCAATTGCACTCATTTTGGAACTTTCCAGATCATTCTGGAAATTTCTAGAACGTTTTCGAACATTCTAACTCGATAATAACAGTTTTGGACATTTTGGAACTTTCTAGATGAAGCCAGAAATGTGTAGAACTTTCTCAAAACATGCTATATTGATTATAATAGTTTGCATTCACTCTAAAATTTTCTAGATCATTCCAGATATTTGTTGAACTTTCTAGAACATTCCAGATCGATTATAACCGTTTTACACATTATGGAACTTTCTAGACCATTCCAGAAATATTAGATCTTTTCAGAAGTCCTCATGCGTTAGAAAAGGACAGCAATATATGTTTTAACATTTTCGCCACCCACAACCACTCCCTTCCACCCACCGCGACCAAACTACCTTACTACCACCTGGAGACCAAGGGGTATTTACCACCCCAACGGGAAGTTGATTGGAGTTGGTGGTGATTGAGAAAACTGCACTGAAAATTTTATATATATTATTAGATTAATAGCAGTTATTTTAATTTAACATGTCTCTGGCCTCTGACACACATGTCCGGCATTTTTAACCGACGAAAAAACTGAGGAGGTTTACAAGTCGACGCGTATTTTTTTTTTTTTTTTATGATCACGCATAACTTTTTACACAGTAGTCCGATTTTGATAATTATATTTTTGTTGGATAGAGTATACCTCGAAGTTGGTCCCATATAAATTTTGCAACTGCAAAACCTTATAAAATTCAAGTTATATTCAAAATTATTTTTTGCTTTTCAGTTTTTTTGGTGGTTAATTTTTTTTGTTAATTTTTTTTTATCTGTTGCAAGTCCTGTATATGTCGTATAGTTGCAAGAATAATACTTGAAAAAGACGTAAGTAATGTTTTGAGCGAGACCAAATTAATGCCGGGCAGTCACCTTCCGTTACTTCAATATTGAGCTCAATTTTCATTGGTTTAAACATTAATGCATCTCTTATTCTTGTTAACATCAAGGTTCTCTTTCCTACGAACTGTATTGTTTTACACAAAAACTGTAAATTAAAGTATGATAATGAAAAACAGTTTAGCAGTCTCTTGAGACGCGCCAACCGCACGTCTGCGCTGTAAACAACTCATAAATATGTATCAGCGCCGCGGGACATGCATTCCAAATCGCAACACGGCTTAGAGTATAAGGCCATAGCACACACGATAATTTTAGCATCAGTGATTTCTCATTCGATTCTCAGCGATTTATCTCGTTTTGACGACTTTACTGCTTTTGAAATCGCGTTTTATTGCGATTGTTTCGATGCTGCATTGCATTTTGGCGCGTTGCGTTGTTACCTTTTGATTGTGTTATCAAAATAGCGCAGTTCATTTTTATCGATTCCAAAATATTCAAAGAATTATTTACTAAATTAATGCGACTAGTAATCGAATGTATGTGGAGTGTAGCATTAAGAAAATAATAATAATTATAACATGTATTTATTTCTCTACATAAAGGTTCTTAAAATCTAGTAGGAACTTACAATGAACATTTAACAGTTTATTGAGTCTAAGTACTCCTTTATGAGAGAA
Source organism: Polyploca ridens (assembly GCA_951394255.1). Lineage (NCBI taxonomy): Eukaryota > Metazoa > Arthropoda > Insecta > Lepidoptera > Drepanidae > Polyploca > Polyploca ridens. The sequence goes on from OX596267.1 coordinate 3,083,657, forward strand.
TGGTTCCTGTATTAGGATACCCTGTTTTGCAGGTCAATAGGCCCTCAGCCCTCGGACATTTGCGATTCCGAAAAATGTGTCATTACGCGGACAGACGGGTTCGGTCGCAGTTTCCGAATGGCAACTAAATTGCCGATCGCCGCTACTTAAAGTAGCAAGTCTACTTTGACCCTTATAGCTGATGTGATCTCTGACCGATACCAAATAATTCTAACTATTACTACGTAGAAAAGGAACACTCACACTCTCCCGCGAATTTATCGTCGCCAACCGTTGTCATCCGCAACGTAATGGCATGACAGACTAGTATTGGCCCAGTTGCAATTTGAAACGTATAATAATATCCGTGTACCGTAACTTCTTTTTTTTATTTAGTATAAGGCTTGTTTCACAGCCACGCTGGCCGCCAGCGCGGGCGGCGAGCGCGGCTCGTAAGCGCTATGATGACCCGTGCGAAACCGTGAAACGAGTTACTGCCTCGGACAGTTACGATGCTACCATTCTTAATATTGATTATTTATTACCTATAGCTTTATTATCATAAAGCATTTACAGGTTGTTTAGATAAACCAGCAAAAATGTGGAAATTGATAAACAATCTATCTAACAACAAAATAAAAGAAGACTTACCTCCAGGAAAACTTCAAACTGTTTCAGGTACAATTACAAACCAAAAAGACATTTGTGAATGTTTTAATGAGTTCTTTACAACCATTGGTGAGACTCTCGCAAATGAAGTGTCTGCAAACTGCCAAGATAACCAAAATGTTTCCCAACTAACCGTATCCCACATAGGACAAAAAACTGAACAAAGTGAATTTGAACCTACAACTATGGATGAAATCAATAACATTATAAATAACTTAAAACCAAACACTAGTTCTGGCATAGATGGTGTTACCACAAAATCTATTAAATGCGTCAGTAAATTGATAGCTCAAAACCTCACAAAATGTATTAATAGATGTTTAGAACTCGGAATCTTTCCCGATAGCCTTAAAGTCGCAAAAGTATCACCAATTCACAAATCTGGCGGCAAGTCCGATCCTAGCAATTATCGCCCAATATCTGTTCTACCAGTAATCTCAAAAATTTTTGAAAAGGTTATTTACTGTCGCTTAGATAAGTTTTTAACATCTATAAATTTTCTCTTTGAAAAGCAGTATGGGTTTAGAACCAAATCAAACACTTTATCGGCAACGATAGACCTTGTAACTGAAATTAAAATCAAAATTGATCAAAAGCAAATTGCACTCGGAGTTTTCATTGATCTAAAAAAAGCTTTCGACACGGTGTGTCATGACATTTTGCTTAAAAAATTGAAGGATATTGGTATAACTGGCTGTGCACATAAAATTTTAATATCTTACCTTACAAATCGAATGCAAATTGTTAAAATTGGTAATTATCAAAGTAAACCACAGAAGATTACATATGGCGTGCCTCAAGGGTCAATCTTGGGACCACTTCTGTTCTTGATTTATATTAATAGCATCCATGAAATTGGCCTTAAAGCGGATATCACATTGTATGCCGATGATACTTCCCTTTTTTATTTCGGTCGCTCAATTGATACTATCATGATTGATTTACAAGGTGACCTAGATCGCCTAAATAAGTGGTTTCAATGTAATCTTCTGACGATTAATACTACTAAAACAAATTATGTAATTTTTACGGCAAAAAATAAAAAAATATCTGATTATATACAACCCAACATAAACAATAAAACGATTTACAAAAAGGCAAATGAAAAATATCTTGGTTTAATTTTGGACAGCCAACTGACCTGGAAGCCGCATATTGAGAAAATTAAAGCTAAAATGACATCACTCACAGGTATGTTGAGAGGTTTTGTAAGATGTCTTCCTCAAAGTGTAAAATACACTATATACAACTCACTTGTCAAGCCGCACATTGAATACCTAATAGAAGTTTGGGGATCGGCTGCCAAGACAAACCTGGATATTATTCAAATTGCTCAAAATAAATTGATCAAAGTTTTATTCAATTACAGTTATTTGACATCTACAACCAAAATCTACAAAGACACTAAAATAATGAACATTACACAAACATATACATATTGCACATGCATTTTAGTACGAAAAATAATAAACCGGGATATACATACAAACATAAGTTTCACTAGAAAACAAACCGTTCAAAAAAATAATTTACGAAATGCAAGTAATCTTATATTACGGCCACCACGGACAAATTATGGAAAACGAAACATTGCTTATGAAGGCGCTAAACTATATAATAACTTGCCAAAGGATATTAAAGATTCACAATCCATGGCAACATTTAAGAGGCTGTTGAAATACCATATCCTTAACAAAGTAAACTAAAGGACTGTCTATGCCACATCTAGTTGTCTCGTTATTTATTTTATATCTATGTACGCTCACTCACTTGTTAAGTTTTAAATGGTTCATGCACAAAAATAATTAAATCTACCTCCACTTTGTTTTATATTTCTTATATTTTAATATGTTTAGTTTAATCTGTACGCTCATTATTTTGTTACTAGTAAATAAGTATTTAATTCCTCATGTAAGTGAATTGTAAATTCTTAGTGAGAGAAATAAAAGTCTTAAACCTAAAAGGCAAGACGTGTACATACAACTACATCCCTATAATTCTACAAGATTACTAAGAGGTGCATTTTTACATCTTTCCCTGATTATAGGCAAGGATGTTAAAAAGTCGGATATATTCTCAGTAACAAAAAACACATTCACACATTACTCGAGCGCCGTTAGAGGTGGCCGACTCTCATAGACACAGTTTTTTGTTAGCGAGAATATGTCCGACGTAGTCTGTGTTTAAGGGTGAATATGTGAATATCCACCCTAAGAGAACACGATGACAAATTTTTCAAGCAATTTCATCTATATATTTTCATCTGTACGCGTGTGCGCGTGTAATCAGCGACACTGTATAACACACACTAGACACAGATACCCCTCGTCAACGCGCGGTTAAGAAGCGTTGACCAACCGCGTTCCAATTGCGTGGGTAATAAGCGCATGTAATTTTCACTATAAAACGGTACAAGGCATATAACGGTACAAGCAAGGCATATAATCCTGTGTCCCGCGCCGCTTACCGCCGGCGGGCGTAAGCGTGGCTGTGAAACCAGCCTTAGGATATGAACAAGTGACATATACAGGTGATATGAGAGACATTATGTAAGCACCTACAATTTGGCTCAGCAAATGATTTTGTGGGTCCAGAACCATGTGTAGGCATATCGACGTGTCTCGTAAAAGCCACATTTAGGGAGTTTGCAGATCACAGACAACGAACACATTGGCTGTCTAATACCAGTCTACAACACTCCAAGAAATTACTAGGTTCAAAGCCCGGGAATGCATTTGGAATATGAGCAGGGGGCAAATCCGCTACCTGCTTGGGGCCTTTACTGGGCACTTTGGAACCAACGATATGCTAATGAAGATGGGTCTACCCGCGACACCCATGTGCCGGTTGTGTGGGGAACATACGGAACGCATGGAGTACCTTCTGTGCACTTGCGATGCACTGGTTGGTAAGCAAATGAGGCTCCTAGGGATTGGATATCCAAAACCAGAAGACTATAGGCTCATATCTCCTAGCCTCGTTGTAAAACTCATGAAAAGAATTTTCAACGAGACTGGGGAGGAGTAAGTTATCTAGGGGACCACAATAGATCCCAATGGGTCGAAGTGTCCGAGCTATTTCTCGGCCCCTCCACAAGATAAGATAAGATAAGCACCTACAAAAATACCGTTTAGGTACACACCTCTTCAAAATACCTCTGTTAAAGCATAGAGCTTAATAATAACAGCATATCTTGGCTAATAACACAAATTCTGCCTTTGATACATTGAAAGCTTTGATGCTAGTCAGCAATGCAAATCAATAATGGAATATCATTCTGCATAATTGTCATACAAGGTTTAATTGAGAGCCTCTCGTCTGCCTCTGCACACGTGTATTAAGAGGCATTACGTTCTATGTGAAACTGTGTTTTGTTAGTTTTTGGTAGTTCTGATTTTGAATGCTTAGTTAGAATGATATGACAACTCGCTGTGCGTTTAAAATTTCCCAATAACGATCTAAAATATGATAAGGTTTTTGAACTTTATTGTGACCTCGTTAACAAGTTCTATATAGTTAACGGTGGAAACACCGATAGAATGGGAACAGAAATGTTGGCATATCATACGAGTTCTCACCCCGCGGTTTTACCCGAGTTCCAGAGAGACCTATTTGTTTTCCTGGGATAAAAAGTACCCTATATATTAATCTAGAAAATATTCTATCTGTGTGCCGAATTTCATCTAAATCCGTTCATCCGTTAAAGCGTGTTCGAGGCACAAACATCTAACCATTCAAACTTTTGAGATGAATTCGCTTAGATTATTGCTAGATTTTATTTTGCTTACTCTATTCGTCGACGCAACATGCTTGCTAATCTGTATAAAATTTTCTGGAATTGGAAAGATTTCATCCCCGCATCCAATACCTACTTGATACACCTAAGCTGTAATTGAATATTGATTTTCCTCGAATCCGACACAGTAATTTCCGTGTCAAATGATTTAAAGCCAACGTCACCGTTAATACAGATGTTGGAATCGCGGAATTGGACCTGTCAAATGATATCACGACAAGGACTTAAATTGAGGCCATTGGATTTCTCCAATTTATCAATCAATCTTTCGATTGAGATTCAGATTCAGTAAATTTTTACATTTTAGAGATATAAATATTGAATCAAAAAACAATGCATCAGAGAGGTAGAGCGTAGCGTTTATTCGCTCAAAGAGCACCTTCATCATCATCATCATCATCATCATCATCATCATCATCATCAGCCAATAATGTCCCACTGCTGAGCATAGGCCTCCTTTCACAAATGAGGGTGAAAGGGAATGGGCAATACTCCACCACGCGTGTCCACTGCGGATCGGTGGAGGTAGGCTAGTGGTCAACCTACTGTTGGAACTTTTCAAGCCGCTTAGGAGGCATCCAACTAGCTTAACGACTATCACAGTTAAGTGATAACCGGGACCAACGGCTTTACGTGCCTTCCGAAGCACGGAAACGCTCGATTTGAAATACTACTAGGCGGTCACCCATGCAGGTACCGACCACGTCGGTGTTAGCTTAACTTTACTTTACTTTTAACAAAACTTTTTTTTTATCTATGTACATTATTATCTTGCAAATGTTGTACACAGTTATAATAGGGATACAAATTTATAACTGTATTTTTAAATCCCACCAAAAACATTTTTATGTAAAATGTTGCCGCCAAGACATATGGCTCGTACTGTCAAAAAGTTATCAGATCTCATCTAGAGCCAAGCTTATAACTCTACATGCACTTACTCTATAAGCCCTAACTTCACAAACTCTACACACCGTAGTCAAAATATGTGGCTTGGCCGTTTCGCTACCGTCACATGGGAGTAAGGTGAAAAATGTATTCACTGTGCATTAGTTTTTTTGTTATTAGTATAGTTCTTGTAGTATTGAAACGGCCAAGCGCTTCGTTCGTTTTTTTGAACCCTCATAGTTCAAAAAAACGACGAAACGCTTCGAGAAAAGGTAGGTAGTGCCCTTTCGCTTCGCTTGGCTGTCTTGGCGGGGGGCACTTCCGTGCCCCCAGATAATGTTTGAAATCTGGTTTGTATCTTGTTACTGTGTCTTTAAATAAATAAATAAATAAAGAGCACCTTACCGTAGCTAAATAACTTAATGTTGTGTTCTTGCGCGTGAGTAAGGTCGCCAGAGCTTATAGGTGAGGGGGAAGGTTCGGTACGCCTGATGCCTCTTGTTTTGTAAGCGTCCATTATGGCTACGGTAACCGCATACCACCAGGTAAGCTCGTTTAAAAAAAGGAAAGCACCTTTAATATTAATAAAATGAGATTATCGCAATTTGGATGTTCAGGTATTATAGTTGGCGACATTGACTAAATAGTTCAAGAGTAGACTATTGTATATTCCAGTAGGCAATGCCCTGCGTGATTTTCAACCCTTACAACGACACACCATAGATTAACTGTCATTTAGTTACTGTTCCATATAAATTTTAACTCTAGCAGGTCTTTCTTGTCTGGTCGTGCGCGCGACCAGTTAATTGCAATTAAATTAATAGTATGAGCACGCATACATTAAAAATATACAGACATACATAGAACTTCATTAATATAAATAGATACTTCTATTTGCTGTTCAGTGTTCAGTTGATTATATAGAAGTATTCGAATATTAAATCTCGCAAATATGATGAACAAAAGTATTTATTATTTGTAAGTGGATTCTTCGCACAATATCCTGTAGATGAGGACAGAATATTAATTATCTGCTAGATGAGAGATAGAAAATATAATTAATCGTATTCTCGACGGAGTTGTTTGCAAAAATAACTTGACCGGAAAGATACGCTGTTGATGTTATTTCACAGTACGTGTCAATATCTATTTTTTTTATTTTTTTTTATTTATTTAGTATCAAAAATATATACACAAACTGTCTACTTTTAACTTATTAGCTACTTATTTTATTACAATCAAATCTGGGGGCACGGGAGTGCCCCCGCCAAGACAGCCAAGCGAAGCGAAAGGGCACTACCTACCTTTTCTCGAAGCGCTTCGTCGATTTTTTGAACCCTCATAACTTGGGTTTGGTTTATACCAGATAAACAAAATTCTCAGGATATGATGTCAATAGTGAACTCATTAAACATATTAAGTTTCAATAACATAGCTCTTATACTTTAGATTTTATTGATATCTAAAAAACCCCGATTTCGTCACTGACTCACTGATGATCATCAAAACTTATAGGGTACTTCCTGAAGTCCTAGAAAGCTGAAATTTAGTATGTAAGCTTGTATTAGTACACAAACAACAAAAAAATTATAAAACTTGGAAATTAAAAAAAAAAAAAAAACTTTAGCAACTTACAAAAAGAAGTGAAATCCCACCAAAAACATTTTTATGTAAAATGTTGCCAAGACATGGCTCGCACTGTCAAAAAGTTATCAGATTTCATGTAGAGCCAAGCTTATAACTCTACATGCACTTACTCTACAAGCCCTAACTTCACAAACTCTACACACCGTAGTTAAAATATGTGGCTTGGCCGTTTCACTACTAGAAAAACGATTGAATAACAAAAAAGTAATGAACAGTGAATACATTTTTCACCTTACTCCCATGTGACGGTAGCGAAACGGCCAAGTCACATATTTTGGCTACGGTGTGTAGAGTTTGTGAAGTTAGGGCTTGTAGAGTAAGTGCATGTAGAGTTATAAGCTTGGCTCTACATGAAATCTGATAACTTTTTGACAGTGCGAGCCATGTCTTGGCAACATTTTACATAAAAATGTTTTTGGTGGGATAGTATTTTCTGCATTTTAAAGGTAGAATAACATTAGTGTCCGTACTAGTATAAAACTGTATGACAGACACGAGCGCCTTCCTATACCAACTAACTTGGCTGTTTATGTGTCGCTATAGACAACAATTATTTTATTTTATACAAATTAATTAAAAATAAATGTTGTAGTTATACAAACAAGATTTTTTTTTAATACAATTTAAGTTAATTTATTAATTATATGTGCACGTATGAGTGTGAGTGTGGGGGTGTGTGTGTGTGTGTTGTATGTATGTGTGTGAGAGAGAGAGAGAACTTTAGGGATCATTGCGTGGGAGATGTGGTGGTCTATATTCAATATCATATAGAACGAGAAACAAAACGTAAGTGTTCTCAAGATCATCATCAGCCTATAATGTTTTTACCTGCTGAAAACAAACCTTTCACACATGGTTAAATACTCCACTACACATGCCAACTGCGGATCGGTGGAGATAGTAGGCTACAGTTCAACCTACTGTTGGAGTTTTCAAACCGCCTGGAAGGAAACTGGGACATTATGGCTTTACGTGCCTTCCGAAGCATAGAAGTATCGTCTCAAGAATTGATTGGTAGACGTTAATACCAGGGGCATTGACATTGTGTTGCCGACCAAAGCCTAATAGGCTCGTGTTCATCTGCCGGAGGACAACGGTAGGTACTTGAGGGTGGTAGATAGGCTTGTAGGATTTGAACACACCACCTTCGTCACGGCGAATACATTACCACCGTGTGGTACCAGCTACAATGTGACTAGTTATTAGCCTACGCAAAATCAGTGAAAAATTTTATGTTAATTTTTGAAGTGAAAACTTCTTTAGCGACGTTGTGCACTTTTTGGGATGGGTAAAAACGTGACCCTGATCGAAATTCGTAAGGCGGAGGGAGAGTAGTTGCAAATTAGACTGTATTTATACTGGGGTTATGTTCAAATTCTTATAATATTCTCTAGCTAGCCGGAAGGTAGGTATCATTGTTGTTCCCATTTACTATGTACATAATTTTTGACATTATTGAGAATTTCCCATCCGCCTTTGGCGTGTTATGATAATTGACTGTTCCCTGAATATAACACAAATCGTATTATCATATGCGGTTACTATATTTCTTTACGTGACATCGAATAAAGAGATTCTTTATAAAATTGACGTTAAAAAGGAGGTTCGGAGTTCGATGAGCACAGTGCCTAAAATTACATTTATATTTTTTTTAAAAACAACGGGTTGCACTCCAGGAGTGCCGGTAGAAGTGAAAACTTGAATATTAACGTTGTGCATTTTTGAAACTAGACATTTTTCACATAGTGTTTTTATACAAGGGAAAGCTAGTTCAAGATACATGTACATATAATACTTTTCAATAAGATTTTTTTATAAACTTAAAATGGGAACAAAAATGGTACATTCCGGCTAGCTAGAGAATATTATCAGAATTTGAACATAACCCCAGTATAAATACAGTCTAATGTGCAACTACTCTCCCTCCGTCTTACGAATTTTCGATCGGGGTCACGTGACATCTGACGCGAGTTTAACATTTTTTACCCATCCCAAAAAGTGCACAACGCCGCTAAAGAAGTTTTCACTTCAAAAATTCACCTTGTATAGAAAATTTCCTCGAGGAGATGATGATTTTACTTCAGATTACCTAAGCACTTAGAACACTTATTCAATTCACTTATTAAGCACTTAGAACGTAAATAATAACGTAAATTTAAAATTATGCTTTATTGTTTTTATATAAGTTATGTCAAAACTTCAATTTAAATATCTTAGTAACATAAATTATACTCACCTGTAAATGTATATTATGGCTATTGAAGAGCGGGGTCTTCTGATACAAGTATTTAAATACTTAAAAGAAGGCCCCAACCTTTAGTAAAAATTGTACAACCTGGTTGAGAAAATAAAACAATATTATTATTAAATAAGACTTAGCTGTTATTTCCTCTCAGAATAAGTAAGTGCCTACCAGTTTTTTTCCCCCTGTCCCTATAACCATGATCTGGTTTCCTGACGATGTTTTCCTTCACCGAAACTTTTCTGATTAAATCACGGTTTTCTCATTTCTTTTTTTGATATAGTATAGCGCATAAATAAATGTATACGTCAACTCAAAGCCAAGCTAATTGACACATGCCACTTCTCACGTATGATATAACTCGATATTATAAGGTAACTGACTAGCTGCCGACGAGTAGCGACGAGTAGCGAAACGATTGTGAATTCGGCACTAACTAATTTTAATAACTTTGGCCCTACAATGGCTTTGAATTTGAATATATACTCTCGATTTTCATCATTTTCCTTAAGACTTTCTTTAAGTTTAGGTTTAGTAATTTATTTCATGTGCTTTTTATTCACAGGAGAAGAATTTTCCACACTATTTGTCTATTTTCAGTCATATTTCTCTGTACTTTTAGTAGGGTTTGTCGTGGTGATTAAATTGTACTGTGCGACCATTGTTTTTATCTCGATATCAAAAATACGTTTAATAGTTTTTGCTTTTAATTTCGTAATAAATAGTGCAACTAGCATCAACATCGCTATCGCTAACTCCTCACCTATGAGACCTGGGGCTTACTCAGGCGGTGTGCTACATCACAATAAAGGTCTAATGAACGCTGTTCCCCGTAACTAGCCACATTCAAGCCTGAAACCGTATCTTTATTGTGCATGTATCTATATTATAACGCCTTTATGCAGCTTGCCTCTCACTTTTGTGTTTAAAAGCGTACCTAATAATGCAGCAAAATGGTTAATAATCCCTGCCTTTGTTGCGAGCCTTTGACTTGTTTTTAGTTTTATAAAAAGTATTTTACTTTTACTTATCCTATTCTACCTCTAATATTGTAAATTCGAAAGTTTGTGAGTGTATATGTTTCTTACCACTTAGCTCCGTAACAGCTGATCGGATTTAGGTTAAATTTGGTACGTAGATAGATCATAACATTAAATATACTTTTATATCTCAGGAAAAGATGAGATCCCTGGAGAATGAACGAGAAATAAATGTGTAAATGTATGTTACCCAATTACGCCGTAACTGTTGAACGGATTTGGATGAAACATGGCTTAAGAGGCCGTATGCAAAATTTTGCCGATTTCGCTGATTTACGTGATTTTACGGTTAAAATACTGTATTTCTATAAGTTTTAATGCACAACATGAAAGATCATTTCAATTATTATATAATAAACGAGCAACTTTTTTAATTTTATGATTTAATTTTGATTAATCGACCTCAAACGGGCGGCTGTTTTTGAATTTTTGCTATAAGAGGTTTAGAATATCACATATTTACGAATCGTTTTGCCGTCTAAACGGTATGAAAAAAATACAGAGCAGCTCGACTGGGGAAGTACCTCCACTTTACAGAATACCGCAGCCAAATAACTTTATGTTGTGTAAAGTTGTGTTCCTGCGCGTGAGTAAGGTCGCCAGAGCTCATAGGGGAGGGGGGAAAGGTCGGTAACGCGTGAGCGATGCTTTTTGTGTTGCAAGCGTCCATATGGCTACGGTAACCGCTTACCATCAGGCGGGCCGTATGCTTGTTTACCGACTTAGTTGTATAAAAAAAAAATACAGTCCATTGTCATGAAAATCATCTATAAAATAAACGGAGCACTTTTTAACACTTTAATATAATAATTTTGAGTAAAAAAATATTTAACTTAGTCAATTTTTAGAGAAAATGGGCGAAGAATTGCTTTTGATTTCGGCTACTTAGAACTCTCGTTCATAAAAATTATAACAACATAAATAAACTTCAGTTAATAAACAATCCACATCCTGAAAAAAAAAATTTTAATAGTTTAATAGTTTGGCAATAAAAAATCTTTTAAAACAACCTAAATCTCGCAATAAATAAAATAATAAAAATGAAAAGGTAGCTCATTGATTAGATCATAATTAAAATGCTATTTTAGGTTGTGAATTAAAACTTGTAGAAATACAGTATTTTAACTGTAAAATCTCGATTGTTAAATCACGTAAATCAGCGAAATCGGCAAAATTTGGCATACGGCCTCTTAAAGAAAGTACATTTCTTGGAATAAAACATGAAATTATTTTTATCCCTTAAGAACCTAAAATCCCTCATGATCTCGAGTAAAACGTAGAGGTGAGTATTCGTAATATACCAGTTGAGTAAATTATATCTTAACAACGAATAAACGATAATAACTTCTCTATAAATGCTTTAAAAATCAACGTATCAGCCAGAATATTAATTCTTAATCGCTAAGAGGTTTCCTTTGTCAGCAGATAATCACATCGATTTTCAGACTCAAAGTGAGGTTATGATGCTTTATTGGAATCAAATATAATTAACCTGTTGGAATACATCGGTAACCAAGTTGAATACTTCAAAGGTATTATGACCGTGTTAAATTTAACTGGAAATTTCTAAAACTGCTTTATTTATCAATTTCAAAGAATTTTATGTTTTTCGAAATAAAAAGTGTCTTCCAAATTATTCTAGTTTATGATCTACCTGCATGCCAAATTTCATCACTTTTTTTATTGGTTGTACTGCTGATGTGTCGAGAATTCACTTTCGCATGTATAGCAGAAGATATCTTGATGGAAACTCAATAGGCTACTTTCCTGAAAAAAAACTAATTAGTCCGTGATTTACATTATCAAAAAATATTAGACACGTATTTTTTCTTTTGTCAATTAAACGAAAAAATACGAAGATATCGTGTGTTGAAGTTCCGCGTGACGTCACGGTGTGGTACACTTTTTAGGAACAAGTGACGTCACGAGCCCCCACTCCCGAACTTAGTCGCGCTTTATCTTCGTCAATTGTTAATGATTTGGTAAAGCAAAAAATACGTGTCCAATATTTTTTGATAATCTAACTGACGGACTAATTAGATTTATTATATTTTTACCCAGGCAACATCCCTATTGAACGATGTTTTCACATTCACTAAATCCCGTCGCTCTATAGCTACATTCCCAATGTAAACTTGGAGTGGGATCTAGGCGACCATATATGACCCAGAGCAATTAAGCTCACACATAACTCTCAGTTTGCAACTAACTACAGTTACAAAAGTTTGCTACGTTATCTTTGAAGCCACAATCTAATTTGAATACCATGAACTCTATTAGTTGCAGCAAAAGGTTCATCAAGTCTTTAGAAATTATGACGTGATTTTGGAAATGTATTTAGTCATAGTTTGGTTCGTTTGCTCTCGATTACTACACTTACTGCCGCTACCGCAATGATGACCATTTTGTAAGCTCATTCGAGACAGGGAGAGACATCTTTATGACAAAACTACTATCCGAGTACTTTTTGCATTTTATGTCTGTTATAATATTTATTTTTCTTTGTATGAATTTTATTTAACTGGCCGTAAACGGCAATTAAACTCTGTAATTGTCAAGTTAAACTCTTTAATTGCTAAATTAACAACACCGGTAATATCATTGTAAATGCTAAATTTTTAAATAAATGTACGTTCAAAATTAAGCTGAAAGCTTTGGTTCAAATTATTAAAGAATTTAATGTATAAAGTCTATAAAGTGGTCTTTAATTTTTGATGAAATATTCAGGGCTTTAGGGAAAAAATGGGTCGGTTCTCTTTAAGAGGACTCAATTCGTCATATTTTTCATACAAAACCTCTGTACTTATTATGGCGTTGTTAAACATTTTTCGTTAGATGTTTTGAACAAATTAGTATCTTGTGCACTATATCTAGCCGTGTATCTAGGCGTAATTTAAAAAAAGTGTGAAACAAATTCAGTCAAAGCCTCCGAAAAACAGCGTTTTTGTCTGTACTTTGGCCATATCTAATGTACCTATAAATTGTAAAAGTAAAGAAAACGTTAAGATACCAGGCTTGCAAATGTATTGGAGATTCTAAATAACCAACATTTTTTTCACAAACTTTGTAAGATTTTTTCACAAGAAGTACACGCTTGGAACAAGTTTGACGAATGCGAAATCATGAATGACGACCTAGCGAAGTGGGCGTGAATGATCAGCGGAATTTACCGACTGATAATCGACGGCTATGATGCTGTCTCTCTTTTTTCGCAGTCAAACATTACGTTGGATGAACCAACAAGCTTTTAGACTATGCTTGCGTCGAAGTTGCGCCGGCCACAGAGGGCCGCCTTAAGAGCAAGGAGGATGATTATTGAAACAGCCGATATTAATCACTGCTGGATGTGCCTGTCTTTTATGCCTTTCTTTCCGATTTGGAGTCAGTCTCATATACAATTTACCCACCTTTCAAGCCTGTGGTATACCGAGACATTATCACCCGCCTTTTGGCATTCATGTTTGTCCTGTGTCTGGATGTAATTACAAGTTCTGTGCTAAAAATTTCATATTTAATACATGCTTTTTTTTTAGTGACTGTACTTTTTGTTGACTGTACTTGCGACAAAGTACACATTAAGACGAATCAAACGAGCCCAAACTCGATGGGGTTATGTGGTTTTATTACGGAGTTCCTATGGCCACCTCCACGTCATCATAATATTGCATTGTCACGCGATTTGCATATTCGTGCAAAAATTCAGCTCAATCGGAAACCGGAAAGTGGGTCAAATTTAACTTGCAAAATTCCATTACAGACAACGGGACAGGTGAAACTAAATAAAAGCTTGTATTAATAAAATTAGTAAGTATATGTATACTGTTACCATAGATTTCCATATTACAAGCTCTATTAAATTTGGGATCAGATAGCTGTATGTGAGGAATGTCCCAACATTCAATGCTGGAATTGTCTTATGTCCATATAGGTAACTTTACAGGAAAGCCATTGTAAAATCTTTTTTTAACCATCATAAAGACATGAAACAGTCTATTTCAACGATAAATATAGGTATACGCTTAAAGATGGCGCTGCCAATACTTAGATAGTTTGCGTTAGATAAGTTAAACTTTCATTATTATACAAAATCCTCTTTCAAAAACAATAAGAAATAGCAGCGGAACGGCGATAAAACTGTCAGTGGTAACTATCCGCAGAGTTGGTCGGACGGCCGCGGCGGCCCACTCGCCCACTCGCCCGGTCGCCCGGAGCGTGTTCGTTAGCACTCCTTTGTTAGAATAGATTCGTTGCCTTCATTCGGCCACTGTAAATTTCGCTTAAACGCAGACCGCATTCAGTTAGCCGCCAGTCGTGATTATTTTGCATTAACTTGTATATATAAGGGTTATTTTCCAGCTCCAGCACCATTCTGGTGTAATGGTAGTCGGCTTCTCTCTGACGTTCACAGTTGGGATTGAATCGCTAGGACTTTTCGGAGTGCGCGTGATGAGCGACTTTTAACAGCTCCGCTACCATTCTGGACAAATGGGGGTGAGAGATCACGGTGCAACTCTCACTATCAGTACCAGAGTGGATGCTCTGGCGGCAAGACCATCTGTAGATGGTCCTGGTTACCTTGTAAGGGGTTGCCAGGAATAGTGTGCCAGATTTTTATACCTTCGAGTGGGTAAGTTTTGGCACTAAAATCTAAATGTAGTCTTTAGTAGAGGGAATCCTCTGATGTGGAAATTCACAATCACAAAGAATTCTAGTATAATAACTTAACGTTTAAGTTATTATACTAGAATTCTTCTGTGTTGCTCTGTTAAAAAAATATTTTGCTACATTATGTTACTTTGCGTGAAAGGTAAAACTGCAGCAGTTAAAAACTAGTATCAAATATAGTTAGGCAAATATCTGTCCCAGTAGGATGCCAACCACAAAAGGTAATTACGAAGTTAGGACGTTCAGTATAAGCATGCTTCATTACATAATGTGTATGAGAAACCGTATTCCTTTGAAGCAAGCTACCTTCCAATTTTATATTGATCTTGATAATTTTGAGGTGAATTGTTCGTACAAGGTAACTGCCGTACGTAACTTTCAGGAGCGTCGATTGCTTTCAATTTTGTTATGCTTTGAAGTGACACCTAAGAATTTCGTTGATATTAATTAAATTTCTGGAGTGAAATATGTTTAGAAGCGAAAATTCTTAATAATAGGATAGGTTAATAAGGGATGGGGACCAAAATGAAAAAAATACGTAGCGAGCGTGAGCTTTCGCTCTGAGCCAGCCATTGAGGTGAGTTAAATCGTATCGTAGAGTATCTAATCGTAGCCCTCAGGGAAAACCGAAACGCGAAGCTCATTCCACATCCTAATGGACCACGTAGGAACGTCCGACTGAAACGTTGTGTGCACGATCGAGGCAGTTCGAGAATGAGAAAATCGAACTCCACATTGCCGGCCAGCAGTGCTATGGTAGAAAGGTGATGATAGAAACAGGTAAAAAAAATCATGTTTTCCCGGGAGCCGGGTGAATCCGTAGGGCACAGCTAGACATTGATATGCAGTATGAACAGTGTGGGTGGCACAGCCTTGCGATGCGCTAGCCTTAATATTCTTGGTATCGGAACAGCATCTGTCTACAGCGACTTTGATGCTCAATATTTTTTTTCCCACAGCGATGCGAGACTTTCCGCCATAGTAAAAGTTGTAGTATATAAAAAGACCTTTTCAACGACATATCGCTTAACGTTATTGCTCAATAGGCTGGGTTCCATAGATTTTTGCCGGATGTCCTTTCTTGGGTACCTATTTCGTGAAAATGATAATGGTGGTAATTATTATGTCGTCTATAAATTCAAAATAACAGGATTGTTCGTGTCGGTAATGTTCGAGACTATAAAGCATATAAATTCAAAAGCGTAAATTGAAACGACTACCTATGTAAAGGAAATGAAAATGTCAATTCAAGAACAAATTACTTCGGATTTTTAAAATAAGAACTCCAAGACGTTCCGTTCTTTCCGTACATTGATTGGAAGTTATTCATTAATTTCATTCGTTCTTTTGCAGTCATTCGTTCGTTCCAAGTTAATTTAGACTCGCGCGCTAATATTGTCTCGATTCAGTTCACTGTTTGGTTTTAATTAATTCTTTAATTGATTGTTTTTTTTTTTAAATCAACACCTTCCTTTTTTAGGGGTTTTTATTAACAATTTTCATGAGACGTAATAAACTTATTGAATAAAGAAATTGAAAGGTTTCATGATAGTTTCCGTTCATTTAAATTACGAACAGAGTAGTTAGTATTTTAACAGAGTTATTTTTATCAGGAAAATAATTCAGTGATTTCATAATCAAAATTCTAGATTATATTTTCAGACACATAAAGTTCATAATGTTTTTGCACAATCAGCGCTACTATCTTAATTACCTGCAATAAATAATATAAGTTCGAGATCCGATTTGACAGAAAAACCAGATTAAATTAATCATGATAATAAGAAAGCGAAAGTCTTTGAAAAAATAACAGACAAACTCGAGGTGGTTCCACAAGTATTCCACTTTATGAGTACTGAATATCCAATGTACAAATCGCAAAATCAGTAGCTGAACAGATCTATTAGCAATACAACGATTACTACATGTATTCATGGACCCTATTAGGGTATTGTAAATTTTTTACAGCATGACTTTTTGAGTTCAGATGTTTTGTTTTGTATTCATTCAGCTACTTACGTTGCTGACCGTACTATCTATAAATATAGCATGACATCACAGAAACATTATTACATGTCCCTTCTAAGCCGTGTACCGCTCGGGGCAAATATTTCCTCTAATACCTAATAGTATACTACATATTTTTACTCTCGTCACAGATTCTCTCTTAGATATTATTCGATCACAGATCTTTACACAGTTATTATGTTACTAGCTGTTCGCCGTGGTTCCACTCGCATTCACGGTATAACAAGTCTCCTCTGTTTATCTTCAGTCTAAGCTATCAGCTCTGTTGAAATACAATCTAATTTGATCGAGCCATGTAAACATAACTCCGTTTATACCCGTTACGTATTTACACCAACTTTGGAGATAATCGGCCATAGGTGCAATTATTTTTTTCATACGCACAAATATTAGCTCTCCATTTGAAGTGAATGCAAATTTAATGTCTTTATCTACTCCATCAATGTCTTAAGTTTGGATACATTCAGTCAATATTCCATAAAAATATTCCAACCACTTAGGGGTTGGAAAAAATACTTAGATTATCCGGCTGTCCGTCAGCGACCAAATCATTTAGGCACATTATAGTAGATTTCAAATAGCATGAGTTCGGTAACACATGGTATTTTATTAGATTTCTCAATGGTTAATGTTAATTTCGATATTATAAAGGAATACTATGATAGAGCGAGGTTTCATGTAATATTATGAGTAGTATTTCAGAGAATCAAATGGAATTTCACTAGATATTGGTAAAAACCCCTTCACCTTGACGACTCATCCTATGTGAAATAGAGTATAGGTATAAACTAATGTGTGACCTTTGTATAGGTATATTGATATGATTGTCACCTAAAGCCGTAATCCTAATGATTGATTTTGACTTCAATAAAATTAATTTGACTACCTACGCAGTTACCCAAACATGTCGCTGGTAATAAAATACCAACAATAATAATTGATTTTTAACCCAATCATTGGTATTCCAGGGTATTCTACAAATGCCAATTATTTCGTAGACAATTTCGTATACAAAACCGTGTTCGTGCATGTTTCCGTGGCATTAGCCATGAAAATAATTAAATGTATTAATTAATATCGAACAAAACTTTAAATTATTAACATCGTTTCTGATAAAATTATCTTCATTGTTAACAGTAGGTTGACCACTAGCCCAACTCTACCGATCCGTAGTGGGCACGCGTGGTGGAATATTTGCCCATTCCCTTTCACCCTCATTTGTGAGAGAAGGCCTGCTATACAAGGTGATGAAGGACAATGATTTTTACCATACAAAAGAAAATAAAACTGGACCTCACAGTACCTATGCCGGAATACACTAGTAGGGGTTTTGTTGACAGATTTTAAACTTGAAGGTAGCGCCAGGTGGATACTATAGAGTACCCTGCCACAGTTTCATTACAATCAGCTTCTATCTAGCGACTTGCAACAAGCACTTGTAGCTAACAAGCATACGGTCCGCCTGATGGTAACCCGTTACCGTAGCCTATTCCTATAGACACTTGCATCACCAGAGGTATCACTCGCGCGTTGCCGTCCCTCTCTTTACACCTTTCTTGAAGAGGCGTTGAGAGACTACTGGATAAGAGATCATCAAGGTTCTTTCTTTTCCCTTTCTACGTAAACTAAGCATGTTTCAAATGACAAAGTATCCAAAGCTCATTGGTACAATTGACGCTGAGCACAACGCACCTGCTGCGCGTAAACCGCATTGTCCCTCACACACGATACCACACAAAGCGAATTGTTTTAACAAATTTTTCACGCCAGTGTACCCCCGTTATATAATCGCGCGAGCACGCACGGTTACACCCATTCAGTCATACATTCATTCGTCCGTCGTGCCGTTTCGTTGCATGCCCAGTACCCAGCTCTTTGTTTCTCTGTTCCATTCATTTAAATGTAGTAATGAGGGGAGAATTTTTCACCCAGAAACAATGGGGAATGGAACTTTGGGTATTTGGACGATGTCGGTATTTTGTGACCCTTTGACGCGATGGCGATTCGAGTGTTCGTAAAAATGAGTATCTTAATGACGTTCTTTTGAATGGATTTTTGTTTTGTTTTGGATTCCTTTATGATGGGAATGTTGTTTCTGAGTTCTTTATGAAGCATTTTTATCAGTTTTAATCAAGACGTTTAAGTAGTATGGAGTAAGAGCATATTAGCCGAGGAGACACACTGAAAAAAATGATCTACAAAACAAGTTATGTAAGTTGACGTTTTGTTGTCGGGAAGCTAACTTTAGTTACATTTAATCAAATAATTTAGTAACGAACCAAAACTAGTTTTGTTAACTGGTAAGTTTAGTTCGCAAGAAACTCTGTTTAGGTTATTGGTCGTCAAATTTTGTGTTACTGTTAAATAAAATTTTGTAGTCACTTGTAGTCCATTTTTTTCAGTGCATTTACCTTTTGTATGCGACAGCTGTTTTTGTCAGCGGTCTTTGTATGAAATGAAATGAAATAATTTATGTATAGGCACTTATGAATAGTCAAACTCTAATATTCCAATGCACTAATGCAGAATCGCCACTAGCACTGGGCATTGCCAGTATCAACTCCGTGTAACCCGATACAATGTTGGGAGAAGGCCTCTGCTTAGAGATCTTTTAAAAGGATTAAATAATAAGTAAGCTTCATAATAATTGTCTAAGCAATCAAATAGAACCTTTGAAAAATTAGTAATTAAAGACTAATATTGTGTTTTTTTTTGTTTTGTCTATACTAAATAAAAAACAAAATCTAATTAAGGTAAATGGCTCATGGCTATTTATTAATTGGAACGATTTCGTTAATAATTTTGTTGGTTAATTCTCGTATTATTTTCGAATAAATATAAATTATAATTGTTTAAATAGGACTTGGGAGAATTTAGAGCTGTTTCAGGACGGAAAATCGCACTATAGCATTTTAATCGTTATTGCTAAGACCAACAAAATATGTCACATTTACATAAAATGAGAATATTAATGATTGACAGACGAACGGACAGATCAACCGCAGAGTCAAGAAACTTTATATTTTGCATACTTTATATAAACCGCAGGGTCGAAAGCCAGAATCAAATATACAAGAAGCGTATATATATTTCGTAGACACCCTTAGAGACCAATATCCAAGACCACATATAAACGGCCAAATCACATATTTTGACTAAGGTGTAGAGTTTGTGAAGTTAGGGCTTGTAGAGTTAGGCCGTGTAGAGTTATAAGTTTGGCTCTACATGAGATTTGATAGCTTTTTGACAGTGCGAGCCATATGGTCCCGTTTTGGCAACATATTCCATGAAAATGTTTTTGGTGGGATTTCACTTCTTTTTGTTATTCAGATTTTCTGTGTGAGACCAAAATAAATTAATTTATTCTACTTCGCATAATTTAGAAATCTTAAATTAGCACTTAACCGCATAATCTTATGGATTTAAAATACTAGAACTAGTGGTACTTACAAGTGTTGAACAATGCCGCAGCAGCAATTAAATTCCAGATGGCGTACATTTTCATTGGCTACCTGAAACAATAACATTTGATAGAATAGAACAATTGTACAAATCGTGTCACCACACAACACATTAGGTTTGCAGAGTTGGCAACCGTCCAGTGTATATGTGACGCGTTTTCTGATTTATGATACTTCAGTGGGATATATCACAGGAATCCTTATAGTTTATGTGTTTGCTAGATTGTCAGTCTATAATGGTGTAGTATCACCTTATATATCGTTTTTTTCTTTAAGGCGGCCCTCTGTGGCCGGCGCAACTTCAACGCGAGCATAGTCTAAAAGCTTGTTGTTTCATCCAACGTAATGTTTGACTGCGAACAAAGAGAGATAGCATCAGAGCCGTCGGTTATCAGTCGGTAAATTCCGCTGATCACTCGCGGCCGCTTCGCTACGTCGTCATTCATGATTTCGCATTCATAAAACTTGTTCTAGGAGTATACTTCTTGTGAAATAATCGTACAAGTTTGTGAAAAAAAAGTTAGTTATTTAGAATCTCCAATACATTTGCAAGCCTGGTATCTAAATGTTTTCTTTACTTTTACAATTTATAGGTACATTAGATATGGCTAAAGTTCAGGCAAAAACGCTGTTTTTCGGAGGCTTTGACTGAATTTGTTTCACACTTTTTTTAAATTACGCCAAGATACAAGGCTAGATATAGTACACAAGATACTAATTAGTTCAAAACATCTAACGAAAAATGTTTAACAACGCCATAATAAGTACAGGGGTTTTGTATGAAAAGTATGACGAATTGAGTCCTCTTAAGAGTTCTTTGCCAAAAAGGTAAAAAAGTAACCCTTATGGTAATGAGGTTGCACTGCAATTGGTATGGTAAGCAATATTTATAACTATTAAACAAATCAATAGCATTAGTGGATGCTGAAATATAGCGATGTGACACACGGACAGACAGAGAGTCGGACGGTTCGGAACCCTACCATTGAGACCGCATTACTAAGTTTGTTTGTGAAAGTTTTGATGATTTCGAAAATACTGTACCAGTTAGAAACATCGTTATATTTTCCAATCAATGTTTATTAACTATTATAATTAATAATTATAATAGTAATTTTAATATTATAATTAATATTAAATTAATTATTTCAGATTTTTCGCTTTGTGAACTTTCGGGAATGGTATTTTTTTGACATTTATTATCATAAGTCAAAAACTACGCAACATAAAGCTAATGCTAATCCCATTTAATATCACAGGACTTCGATAAGTCATATAGACAAAAATTTCACTGGTTCGTAGAATGATCCATAAGCATAGAGTAAAGTGTCCATAAGCCAGTAATCAAATAGGTAATTAAATGAACGTAAAAGGTTTATTAATAACTCTTTTGGAGCAATAAAGCCTTATTAATCACTTCAAATACTTTGGAGATTGAATTTTGCCTGTCGCTTGATTTAATAAGAATTGGAAGGTTAACGATTAACTATTTTACAAATGGTTTATTTTGATCTTATCCAATACATTCTAAGTATTTATAAACCTGCTACCTTTTGTACGATTCCTTTGAAGTCCACGTACTATTTTCTATATCAATATCTGATAGAAAATAAACAAATATGTACACCTACTTGCTGTTGTTGGAATTTTATTAAAGCCTAGAAAATTAAGTTCTTTTTATGTGTCCGGAGATTATATTTGTGTGAAATGTGTGTCCATATAAATAAATTTACGTAAATTACGTATAAGAGATCTATGATCATTTAAATTTATATTGTCTCCATATTTTCGGTGGTTGATATTTTTCATGAATAGAACACGTTTTTGCGAAATAATATTTTGTTTCAGGTTTTATAAAAAATCGCTTCATATTTTATTTGCAGGAAAACTTATAAATAAAATTTTAATAAAACACTATACCTCAGAGTATATAAATACCACGACTATACGAATGCGTTTTAAATTCAAAAACAATTGCTCACTGGTTTTAAGCAACACTACATTTTGAGAGGTGAAAAAATCTTTTTTTAACGCACACTGGACAAAAATGATGCACAACTTTTTGCTCGATAACAGCGAATAAGCGAAGCACAACACAGTCGTGCCTCGTGACGTATCCACGCGAAAACTGTTCAGCAAAACATGTTGTTTCACTCGGCGAACTTGTTTCAGAAAACACCGTTCGTGAAGTTTGAGGTACGAGAGAAAATTGTTTCTAAAAATAAAATCGTTTTAAACATTTTCCAGCGTTAAATTGCCATATTTATTTTGAGATGAAATTTTAATACTGCGTAAGAGAGTACTACTTAGCTATTTCCCGCGGTTCCTATCACGTTCCTGTGATAGTAAGTAGGATGTATGTTAAAAAACTTAATAAATTCTCATATGCTCTATATAAACTAAGTAAAACTGCTCTTTTAGCAGCATATCACGGATATGTTGCGTCTACTCTTAGGTGTGGCATTATCTTATGGGGTAACTCTACTAATAAGTTGTGTGCATTCATAGCCCAAAAGCGTTGCATTAGATCGATGTGCAATTTGCGACAAATGGACTCATGCCAAAAATTTTTTAGAAAATTAAATTTTTTTACGTTATCTTCTTTGTACATTTTTGAAACAGCAATATTTGTAAAGACAAATATGAAGCTTTTTACACATCGTGTCCGTGAAAGTCATTAGAATAAGCTGGCACTGTTGCCGTCCAAGACAAACTATTGCCCAGTAGTATACCTATTCTGCATTGCCCCACATATATTTAACAAATTGCCCGACATAATTCGTCAACGAACGAGTTCAGCAGTTTCGCAAAGCTCTGATGAAATTTATCAAATAGATTTATCCGTCAAAACTGAATTTTAGTAGAATTTTTGTAAAATTCCTTTTACCTTTCTTATAATTAGTATGTTACATCATGATTTTAGACAATATAATTGGCCTTTGCAATATTTTTTCTATTAACTATTAAAACATTCCATTACTTGGATACTACGTACCTTCCTTCCTTGGATATTTGTTTTAAAAGATCTGCCCTCTCTTATGAGATATGAGTTTTACCTGCATGCAGTTCACAAAATTTATCTAATTTAAAATCAGGCACCTACACATCACCTACTGATATCAAAATTCCCGCATCATTTAATCTTGTGAAAGAATCTAAACGCTGTATCAATTCCAAGTCTTCAGTTGTCAAACTCAACATTTCAGTTTATACTAGACCACCATTTAGTCTCACGTAGATTTACGACATTGGGTACAAATGTTTGGAATAATTTATGCATTGGCCAAACATTGTGACATCTCGTATCCCTTCCCTTATCTTGAGGCTTTAACGGAAAGTGATCTCCGATGCTGGCGATAAACATGGTAATAAAACCAAGAGGATTGTATCAATGGATACGATCGGTCCTCATGAATAAATTACAAGAATACCAACTTATTTTTGGCACCAAATTAGTAGCCGTAGATTTAGCACTGCCGTTTGACTCATAGTCTAGTACTGAGTAGGTTAGAGATAAAAAAACCGGCCAAGTACGAGTCGGACTCGCACGTGGAGGGTTCCATACAATAATAATAATAACCCTTATTCAAATTGACTGTGAAATGAATATGATGATGAATGAAGGGAAAAAAGAAATCTTCTTTGACTTGTATGGAGAGTCTCTATGCTAGTCAAAGAAGTTTTATTTTTTATTTTCCCACGAATTATTTTTCTAATATTAATTTTTGATTACAAATGACCTTTACATTCATCCCTCAAGAGGAAGTTCACTAATTTATTAGGACCTTATATTACAGAATCAAGATTTTGTTGTTACCAACAGCTTGTGGAGAGTCCTCTTAGATGACTCTGTTTAATTATTCATACCTTAATCCTGTTTAATAATTGTTGACACCATTAATCTATCCTACCATTAGATATTACACAAACATCCAAACGTTGTATTCAAATGCTGTACCTTTACTATTTTGCACTCGCGGTTTTACCCACATTGTCGAGGGATCTTATGTCCGGAGATAAAAGCCCTATACGTTATTTTAGGGCATCTATCTACGTGTTAAGTTTCATCCAAATCCGTTTATCCAATCGAGGCATAAATATCCAAACATGCAAACTTTCGCGTTAGGTCATCATCATCATCATCAGCCTATAATGTCCCACTGCTCAGCACAGGCCTCATTTCACAAATGAGGGTGAAAGGGAATGGGCAATAAATACTCCACCACGCGTGCCCAATGCGGATCGGTGGAGGTAGACTAGTGGTCAACCTACTATTGGAATTTTTCAAGCCGCCTAGATAATTAAATGATAACCAAACCAAGGGACCAACGGTTTTACGTGCCTTCCGAAGCACGGAAACGCTCGATTTTAAATACCACTAGGCGGTGATCCATCCAGGTACCGACCACGACGGTGGTAGCTTAACTTTGCCGATCGATTAAGAACGGCTAATCATGCTACACCACGAGCGCTTCACGCGCGTTAGGATTAGTGCTATGAGATAAATCTATTATTAATAAAAAAATATTTTGCAACATTACGTTGTTTATCAGTATACAAGCGGAAAATCAAATCAAAACAGTATCAGTAATTTAATAATGATAATAACGATTAAAATCAAATTTTCGAACGAGCCCAAGCAATAATTAATGCCCTCAGCGTAAATCGAATTCTTTATCCGAATAATTAGATATCTTGCGCGCTCTGTGCAAATTAATGTTGTTACGAACGTTCTAAATAATATAACTTGATTTTGATCTCGCTTACTGACTCACTGCATTAATAAGATATAGTATTTATTATCGTATTAGGTCAGGATTATTATAAAGTCTCATATAAAGACGGGCTAGTTAGCGTAGTTAGTAAGACCGCTTCCTATCACGCTGTAGGTTGTTGGTTCGGTTCTCACACAGGACATACATTTGTGTGCATGGTCATATCTGCTTGTCCTGAGTTTGGGTGTTATTATCTATATTAAGTATGTATGTTTTTACAAAAAACTAGTACAGTTATCTGGTTTCCATAGTACAAGCTCTGTTTAGTTTGGGATCAGAACAAAATATTTTTCTTGCCATAAAAATATTCTCTCTGTCTTTCTGTTACTTTGCTTATCTCCAATATTATCTAGGGAGTCTTTAAGGAGTTAGACTTTTATTTTCCATGGAATTAGAGTAATAATCGTCTCAGCTTCTTGCCGGTTCTTCTCAGTTGAAGGTTGGTCCGAACTGGTGGTAACTTCAGTAGCTATGCCTTTTTTAAGTACAATACTAGGACCTCATCTGAATTTGGCTTTGAATTATACATTTTAGACACACATTTCATGCGGCCAAACTCACAAGTAAGAACTACGTACAAAGTATCACCTTTTGTTTGACTTGGCAAAACATGAAAAGTACTATATCATTACGATGATACATCTTCCATGAAGATAATTCCTATCTGTCATGAGATATCAAATAAGACATCGTTACTAGCAACTTGCCAAACCAGTAACAAGCGGCCTCAACCCACGTCAAAAACGTTGACAACTGACAATTGTACAAATTGGGTCGCCAAATAATAAACCGTCAAGCCTTCATATTTGTAACAGCACTGGACAAGTGCGGGTCACAGTTTTTTGGAACCATACGTGGAATGACCGATTTTTTTGGCAAATTCAAAACAGTACGTAATTACTGTCTAATTAGAATACCTACATCGATTATATATAATACACTTCTACTTTGTAGTTTTGCCGCCGCGCCGAGGCACGCAATTGTTGTCAGTGCGATTAGAATGTAAATATTATGTAATGAATCTAAGCTTGTTTTGAAAAGAGTAATTGCTGAGTTTATTGCCGGCTCTTCTCAGCAAATGCAACCTTCCGAACCGGTATTAGAGTCAGACTTTTCATAAGTGCCTGCGAAGGTCTATTTGAATAAATGATTTTGAATTTCTTTTCAGAAAAATATTTTGTATTTTACGGTTTTATTTGGTACATTATGTCAATAGATTATAAATGATGTTTGCATGTAAGCTCAACTTTTCTAAAGAGCAGAAGAAGGCTACTGAACAGATCTAGAGAGGTGCAGCAGCATAGACCTGCATTCCATAAAGAGCTTATATCAACTGTCAAGATGCTTCATCAATTTACTGATTAAATTCCAAACGAGGCCGTTGTATCTTGGTCGATAAAATGAAAAAAGTGACAAAAAGTGATTTTATGAAAAAGATATTGGACCAAATACAATATTTTGGAGGGGTATGGATTTATTAATATTTAGAAGATACTGATTGTTGATCTTTGAAATTGAAAGAATAGTGCATGAGTTTAGATACAAGAAATGCGGTTTTATAGTTTTTGGGGATAAGATAGATAGACGTAGTGGCGGACAATAGCCATGAACAAAGCTCTATATTGTTACAATGATTCATATCTAGAAAAAAGAAATAATATTAGAAGATGCAACAAAAACTATAGGTACTACTGCTATATAGAGTTTTAAGGCTATGATAGCTCAGTGGTAGTGACATCGGATACCGAGATGAAGGTCCCGGGTTCGAATCCTACAATAAGCTTGAGCTTTCGGTGAAGGAAAACATCGTGAGGAAACCATAGCACGGTGGTAGGGTACTGTGTAGTACCCGCCGGGCTGGCTACCACCCTCAAGTTGAAAATCTGTCGCCAAGCACCTTTCGGTGTGTTCCGCCAACTGCACTTGAGAGCCAGTTCCTTCTAGGCTTTGTGTGCTTACCACCTTCGGCCGCATCGTCACTTAGCATGGTGAGATTGCGGTCAAACACAGACCGATAAACAGTAAAAAAAAAGTTACTGCTGTGTTTTTCAAAATAGTAGAGCATAGCGAATTTCGCTCATAGATAAGCTTGACTGGGGGAGTTCCTTCACCTAATAGGCACGGTACCTTGCCACCGCCGGCAAATAAATGAATGTTTGTTATAAAAAAATAGGCTTGAGAAGAATATCCCCCTAGAGATGTTTAAATCATCAACAACAGACAAGCATATTATGATAGTTATGTAATATCCTACATCAATGTTCCAGACGGAGCGTAAAACAATGTATGTTACTAAATCGGTAGCCGGAAATCGGAGCCGGTAGCCGGTAGCATTGACAAAGCCTACTATAAGGCGGCTCATTACGTGGAAGACAAGAATATATGGTTGTAGTAGCTTCTCTCTGCACTTGCATCCCCCTGGCTAAGTGACAATTGTACGAATAAGCATAAAATAATAATGTATATATTGTATAAGTATTTGGAAAAAAGCTGTAATATTAAAAGATCTTCCACAAAAAAAAAAAACCTTGCTGAGTTTCTTGCCGGAGTCTTCTCAGTTTAAGTGTATTCCGAACCGGTGGTAAATTCAACTGTATGTACATAACGTTCATAAGTGCCTTACTAGGGCCTAAACTGAATAAATGACTTTTTGATTTTGATTTTTGATTTGCCGGCGCACAACCCTTGGGAAATTATCGGTTGGACACTGAATATGTATGTCACATGATTTATTGTTTATGTTAAACCTTAAAGGATAGCATAACCTACACTCGTAATTCACGTTTGTGAAATTAGTTTTTGTAGTGACAGAACTGTAACAGAATTTGTAGGATGAGATGAAAGCTATGCAATTATCATATTACTGACAACGACATAAGAGCTATTGTCCAATGGGTATATTGTGGATTTGCGTGGTTAGACTTCATATGGCTGATTAAATCACTTTTCTAGGTTGTTTGTGAAGGAAAACTGATTATCCGTTAATCCATACTAATATTAGACATACATATAAATAACTTTGTCTGTTGGTCTGTTACCTTATCATGCTTAAACCGCTGAACCGATCACAACACAATTTAGCACGATCTCGTTTGAAAATCCTTTGCAATATTAGAGAGTAATTGATCAGTAATTTCAGTAACAACATTGCGGTTACCTTTAAACCTATTACAGGCCCTAAGGTTATAATTATAGAAAGTGGGTAGGCAGCCCTTCCGCCGCCCTTAGCCGCAAAATCAATCCAGGGAAGCGAACAAACCACGTGAAGTGTTAATAATGTCTACGATGTAATAACCACGAGGTTTCACAAAGCCTTCAAAGATTACTGATATGTATAATTTGCGTGTTTTGTAGGCAGTTTTTGATATGAGGGTGGTTTTTAGTCCCGATGATTGTATGTAACCATTTTGACGTAGTCATTGACTATGCGTTAGAAATTGCTATTAATTTGGAGACTCGTACGTACTACTCAGCTTGAAGGAATTGGAAAGTAAGGTTCAGTCACTTTGGCCATATTTATATTGACTGGTAGTCCTATAAGTAGTCGAATTTCGACCCGAATCAATTTTTTTTGAAGTGAAAACTTCTTCTGCGGCGTTGTGCATTTTTTGGGATGGGTAAAAAATGTTAAACTTGCGTCAGATATCACGTGACCCTGATCGAAAATTCGTAAGACGGAGGGAGAGTAGTTGCAAATTAGACTGTATTTATTCTGGGGTTATGTTCAAATCCTTATAATATTCTCTAGCTAGCCGGAAGGTAGGTACCATTTTTGTTCCCATTTTAAGTTAATAAAAAAATCTTATTCAAAAGTATTATATCTTGAACTAGCTTTCCCTTGTATAAAAACACTATGCGAAAAATGTCTAGTTTCGAAAATACATAACGTTAATATTCAAGTTTTCACTTCTACCGGCACTCCTGGAGTGCAACCCGTTGATTTTATTGAAAAATTTTCTTTCTGCAATCCTTCGCCATATAAACTTGAACTATGCCAAATATCGACTCTTCCGTGCAAGTAATATGGCTTAAAAAGCTCTATAAGATTACTCTTCACGTATCTGTATATGCAGATTAATGCTCGTTTGTTAAAATTGGTTGGTGTATTGGTCAGTCTATTGAAGAAAAAATAAAACACTGAACTGCATCGTATATAACCGACACGACAGACAAAAGTACTTACTACATTTCTAAGTGCAAAACCAAAAACTTTTGTCGTCCACGGAAAATAGTCTAAACGGCAGGGTTAACAATTTTCTAATTTCATCCTATCTCTATCATGACTACATACCATGATATCTTATAGCATAAACTCGATCCCGACCGTCTGTCATATGACTTCGTATTTGTCGGTTTATCTGCCTAAAGGCCTACGCAAACCGGGACGGCATGGCAAGGGATTTTGCCGTGAGTCAGCGCACACAGGCTGCTTAGATACCGCGGCATTCCAGCACTTTGCCACGGCATGCCACGGCGTGCCGCGGCACGACAAAGCACGCCTCAGCGACTTCTGCTGCCTGATACACTTTTAGTCTTCAGTTGCGTTTGATCGAATGTTGGTTTGCCTCAGTTTTAAAATGGTAGATTGGGATTTGGTGTTGATATCGATTCGAGTCCGTGGCATGCCGTTGCCTACCGCAGTATGCCACGGCATCCCGCCACGGGAGCCTGTGGCGCGTCTTTTAATGCCGTGCGATAAAATCCCTTTCAATGCCACGGCATCATTTTAAAGCATAGCAATTTATGTCGTATTTCTGTAACAGTACGGTTGAATGTCCATTAGTAAAAATTAAAATCCCTTGCCATGCCGTCCCGGTCTGCGTAGGCCCTAAGTATCTGCTAGACTTTTAGCCTATTTGATCATCTCTCAAGGTGACATCGAATTTCATGAAAAACCCAAAATTTTACTTGGAATCCTGTTACAGGATACTGTTATTTCATAATGATATTACATAGAAACTTACCAAATTTTTTCAGTAATTTTACGACATTACCCAAGATCCTAAACATTATATAATAGAAAATGTTTTCACAAAAATGCGGTATATTCTCCTCCGAATAATTCAATTATGTATAAAATATGCCCGGAGGCGTCGCGAAGTTTGGCAAGGGAGTTCATCACAACAATCTTGATAAAATACCCTCATGCCGATAACACCCTCATCATGCGCCGTGACATGCGTGAATAATAACGTTTTCTTCATATACATTACGCAGCTTACTTAGAGATAATGATTATATATATTATATGTTTGCATTAAACATGAGATAGAGATGCTCTTATTTGTTCAACGTGTTTTCTTAGTATACAAAATTAAATGTCTGGATCGGCATTTCATACCGATTTTCGTGGCTACTCTTCTAATACATACGTTTTATAAAAAAAATATATAGATAAAAAAAAATAACAATAAAACATTATTGGACTGTTTTACAAAAAACTTAAACCGACTTCAAAGTACGCTAAGAAGTAATCATATCCTGATCTGACCAAACGGGAAGTGTACCCTTTCAAATAAAAAAAGAATTTTCCAAATCGGTTAATAAATGACGGAGTTATGAGGTAAAGCCATAAAAAAAACAAAAAAATATACAACTGAATTGAGAACCTCCTCTTTTTTTGAAGTCCGTTAAAAAGATGGATGAAATCGGTAAAGTAATTTTCAAGTTATGGCGTGACCATGGGAATTGGGAATTCACTTTTATGAATAAAACTAGTGTGTGTTATTTAACATATACTTACCGAATTAAAGGTTGCGTTGCTTGCGTTGAGTTGCGTTGCCGTGTTTATGTTGGAGGTATCGAAGGATTACCGCCAGCCGGCCCCATACTAATAAGTCTATCCCTATTTTAGATACCAACGAATAAACCCTAACGAAACTATGTAAACACCAACCTAATATTAAAAAGAGCAGGTCGACTGGGGAAGTGGCTCCACTACCGCAACTAAATAACTGATGTCTATGACATAAGTCTCCATAAATTATGTATTCGTCCCTTCATAAGAAATTGCAGTACCTATAAAGACGTGCTCTTGATAAATAAATTATATAATTCCAAATCCCTACTAATTTAGTGTTCTTTATAACTAAATATTGTATTGTTGCGCTAAACTCGCCAGAGCTCATTGGAGAGGGGGAACGGTCGGTAACAAGAGAGTGATGCTCCGGGAGATGCAAGCGTCCAAAAGGATTTTTTCTCGATGAATGAAACAAATGAGTCCAAGCATGGGGTTGCGTTATTTTATTATAAAGTTCTGATGTTCCACCTTCCAGTTTCATCATCAGATCAGATCCATGTCATCATAATATTGAATTGTTTCCGATTTATAAATGAATGCAGTTTTAGCTAAATCGGTAACGGAAAAGTGT
Organism: Polyploca ridens; assembly: GCA_951394255.1. Lineage (NCBI taxonomy): Eukaryota > Metazoa > Arthropoda > Insecta > Lepidoptera > Drepanidae > Polyploca > Polyploca ridens. The sequence continues at coordinate 3,115,218 of OX596267.1, forward strand.
GTCAAATGTAACTTGCAAGATTTGATTACAGTGTCAAATGTAACTTGCAAGATTTGATTCCAGTGTCAAATGTAACTTGCATGATTTGATTACAGACACACAGACACCGGGACAGGTGATGCTAAATAAAAGCTTGTAAAAAGTGAATACGGTACTTTTTCTACCAGTGAAAATATTGCATGAAAACCTTTTATCACAGATCGCTAATAAATTGAGACCACTGTTTGTACGTTATTTAATATATATTTTTATAAATTTTGATGTATAGGGTTGGGTTTCACCACAATCTCATAGTGGTAAGTTATAATGTGGTCGAAGGTGATAACCACATAAAACTCTGAATCCTAAGATCTTCAATGCAGCTCTCGGAACACAAAATGTTATATACTATGTGATGGTTATTCTAAAATTAAACTTAAATATAGATAATCAACAAATAAATCGTAGCTATATATCGGTCTCGTTCTTAATAATATAAATAATTTGAGATGGTATTTGTCTCTGGCGGGTTTATAAGAAAAATAAATAAATAACTCTTATTTTGGACACCAAGAACTTAAACAAAAATGACAACAAAACTTAATTAAGTAGAGGTAAGTAACAGAAGTATATTAACGTTAAAAAAACGTTTATATGCATAAATATTTCATATGCAATTAAATAATACATTAATGTACAATTATACCCATGCTTTATTAAGCAAGTACCAATTAAATACTTACCAAAATTCAATGGACGTATTCACGAATCATCACAAAAACAATTTAAACCATTAAAATCCCAAACATCGTAAAATCAATCCATATCACAAAAAACAAAACTTCAGAAAAAAAGTACGTTCGGAAAAATTACAGTTCCCGCCGAAGAAAATTTCAAACACGTCCTCCCTGCCTGGAGCTGACGCGATACTGGCCGGTACTACACTACGCGGGAATCGGGATGGATGCTGCAAATGATAGCATGTTCGAAGTTTGAAAATTTAAGGGTGGAATTTAATTTATAGGCGTTGCGGGGAAATTGATGAAAATAGTTTGAATACAGATATTAGTTCATGAACATGCAAATAGTTCATGTAAGTGGGATAACATTCCTTGAATTTGATCTCTTATTTATTTTGTATGAATCAACATGAGACAGATAGAGAGAAATTTATTATGAAAAAAAAATTCAATGAGCTGTCGTGCTCAATTTATAGTACTTCATAAAGAAAATGAAAGATTTTTGAAGTGAAAACTTCTTTAGCGGCGTTGTGCACTTTTTGGGATGGGTAAAAAATGTTAAACTCGCGTCAGATGTCACGTGGCCCTGATCGAAAATTCGTAAGACGGAGGGAGAGTAGTTGCAAATTAGACTATTTATGAGAAGTAAATTAGACTGTATTTATACTGGGGTTATGTTCAAATTCTTATAATATTCTCTAGCTAGCCGGAAAGTAGATACCATTATTTTTCCCATTTTAAGTTAATAAAAAAATCTTATTCAAAAGTATTATATGTTCATGTATCTTAAACTAGCTTTCTCTTGTATAAAAACACTATGTGAAAAATGTCTAGTTCCAAAAATGAACAACGTTTTCACTTCTGCCGGCACTCCCGGAGTGCAACCCGTTGTTTTTTTTACTATTAGGCCCTGATAAGTCACTTATGAACTGAGTTGCATCAATTCAAAAGAAATATCTACACAATAAAGCTTTGATGTAGGTATTTCTTGCCAGAGTGTGTAAAACAAAAAGATGGTAGAGTAATTATAACGTTTATACCTAAGAGCAGTACCAGAGCCTACTCTGAATAAATTACTTTGACATATGTAGGTACTCAGCTGCAGAATGCTAATCTTTTGCTTGTGTTTTTCTTTTGATGTAAAATTTCAGCCAATTATTCTATTTAGGGCTTAATTAAATATTTTTGTAAACAAACAAATAAAAATAATGCAAAATTATACATTTTTCAAAGCATTTATCCGCTGTGTTCATTACTCAGCCCTCAGTCTCAAACCACGTGACCGCGTTTTCGCGCGCTACGAGTGTATATCGAATTATGAATTTGGGCGTGATTCATTTCAATTTGTTCATTTGTACTTGAACTGCTTTATTTGTCCTGTTTTTAATGAAGCAATTTGCTAGAGCGAAGTTCCAGCACATCGGCAGGATTGGCGATCGGCTTGCAGGTTTCCCTTCTGGAAGTCGAGCATTTTGGTCGCTCGCCAAGGCTGTCGAAGGAAACTTCTGTCGGTCATCGCTTCCTCCGCTGCACACACCGGATGATTCTCTGGCCCACACTGCAAAAGAGAAAGCCGATTTACTGGCAGCCCTCTTTGCAACTAACTCGACACTTGACGACGGGGGAGCCACACCGCCTAGCATCTTGCGTTGTGGCAGCTCAATGCCGGAAATCCGCTTTTCGCAAATCGCGGTCCGACGAGCTCTGTTCTCCCTTGACGTCCGAAAGTCGAGTGGGCCAGACTGTATCCCCGCCATTGTGCTTAGGACGTGTGCTCCAGAGTTGTCTCCAGTGTTGACGCGCCTATTCAGACTTTCCTATACCACCGGACGTGTTCCTTCTTCGTGGAAGACTGCCCTTGTCCATCCGATTCCCAAAAAAGGGGACCGAACAGATCCATCCAATTACAGGCCAATAGCGATAACCTCCCTTCTCTCTAAGGTGATGGAGCGGGTCATCAATACTCAGCTCCTCAGGTATCTAGAGGAACACCAGTTGATTAGCGACCGCCAGTACGGCTTTCGTCATGGTCGTTCAGCTGGTGATCTTCTTGTTTACCTGACGCACCGATGGGCTGAAGCCATAGAGAGTAAAGGCGAGGCATTGGCAGTTAGCCTCGATATCGCTAAGGCCTTTGATCGGGTCTGGCACAGGGCACTTCTATCGAAGCTGCCGTCGTACGGAATTCCCGAGGGTTTGTGCACTTGGGTGTCTAGTTTTCTTGCTAATCGGAGCATCAAAGTCGCCGTTGACGGATGCTGCTCCGATATCAAGAACATCAATGCTGGCGTACCACAAGGCTGTGTGCTATCACCCACACTGTTCATCCTGCATATCAATGATATGTTGAAAATTCCCAACATTCACTGCTATGCGGATGACAGCACTGGGGATGCCAAATATTCCGGCCGTGCTAACATCCCTCGGTCCACGGTGGAGGAAAGTCGAATGAGACTTGTGTCTGAAGTCGAGACTTCATTGGAGCGGGTCTCAGAATGGGGGAGACTAAATTTAGTCCGTTTTAACCCCTCGAAGACACAAGTCTGCGCGTTCTCCGCGAAAAAAACCCCATTTGTAGTAGCACCAAAATTCGAAGACACTCCTCTCAACATCGCAAAGAGTATCGGGATCCTTGGTGTCGATATTGCGAGTGATGTCCAGTTCCGAGGTCATTTGGAAAGCAAAGCCAAACTGGCTTCAAAAAAGTTGGGTGTGCTAAATAAGGCTAAGTGGTACTTCACGACACTCCAGCGGCTACAGCTTTATAAAGCGCAGGTTAGGCCGCATATGGAGTACTGCTCGCACCTCTGGGCAGGCGCACCCGCTTATCAGCTTGATCCACTTGCCTCGGTGCAAAGGCGGGCCATTCGTATCGTTGACGATCCCATACTCACTGACGGTTTAGAACCTCTCAGCCTTCGGAGAGATATAGGCTCGCTCTGTGTGTTCTACCGTATGTATAATGGGGAGTGTTCGCAAGAACTTTTTGACCTGGTGCCATCATCACCTTTCTACCATCGCACTGCTCGCCGGCGATGTGGAGTTCATCCTCACATCCTCGAGCCGCCTCGATCGTCCACACAACGTTTTAGTCGGACGTTCTTACTGCGGACCATTAGGATGTGGAATGAACTCCCCGTTACGGTTTTCCCTCAGCGCTACGATATGGGGTTCTTCAAAAAAGGCGTCAATAGAGCTCTACAAGGTCGGCAACACATCGGCAATCCCCCTGGTATTGCAAATGTTCATAGGCGGCGGTGACCACTTACCATCAGGAGGCCCGTCTGCCTGTTTGTCAACCTATTGACATAAAAAAAAAAAAAAAAAAAAAGCAGAAAGAAGTTTGAGATTCGGTATTTTCTGCCTCATTATCTGTTACTGATTTAGAACTGTAGGTATTAATTTTCACCTGCGTAAAGTTCTTTGCTTCAAAAGATGAAGCATATATATTATATCAAAGCATTTTCATTTGGTGGTACTATACAAATATGTCTTGGGACATTGTTCACTCAAAACTTTGCCTGTAAAATGACGGAATTCCCTTACAAACCGACATCCATATTACGCCTACAGTTTATAGTTTTCGTAAGTCGAGTACAACGCAAACACTGCACTGATTTTCGGGCCTCAGTATCTTGGTTCTAGGAGGAATGATTAAAACGATGAAATATCGCTATCTAATAAGCTACGAACGAGTGACTTGACCGTTATACATTTACCCCCTTACTCATAAAACGTTATTTAACAAATAAGATGATTAAGTGGTCACCTAAATAACGTCAAATTGTTTGACAATGACAGCAAGGTGACGTTGTTTATTTGACCATTTATTCAGTAGATTTAGTTAAATAGCGTTTATGAGTAGGGCCGATAGTAAGTAGGTTTACCACTATGTTTAGTAAAAAAAGACCTAATCTTTGTACGTTTTTACATAATGATTTGTCGGACAGTATTGTTTTGTTGTATAATGCTCAAGTTACAAAAGATAGCCACACGTAATAAGCATCAATATTTTCAATTCAACGTTGATGAATCGTATAATAGATTTAGACGGGGGTATCGCGAAGTCTGTTTCTACCGTGGAACTAATACAAAATAGGTTCCATCGTCGAAAATTATCTTAATATCGAAAACTTCAAACCTCTCAACGAATTATTAAACATGAAAATATAAACTAATAAAGAACGAACTGAAAATGAAAGGGAAACGTTCGCAACTTGTCACTTACCGTAGAATGTTTGTCAATGTCGGAGATTACAAAACCTTCCGCGCAATATTACTTTTACATTCCACAAAATATTTTTTTATTCCAAAATAACTTTTACATCTCGCGTAACAAGGACGAATATGATTAAGTCGGTGTCAGGACAGCAGTTAATATAACTTTGTGGGAAAGTACAAGGGAAGTCGATTTAAGTTTTGCGGGAACTTCATAATGATTTCATGAATTACAAATCAAAACTTGTGGGTTTAACATTTTCGTTGACATGTTTGAGACCCTTAGTAAAGTCGGAGTTGACGAAAATAAAAAAGAAATATTGCTTCTTCTTACGTTATTTTATTTGTTGTCTCAGAAAACTGACAAGCAGGCAGCCAAGTATGGTATAAAATGATGCTGGTACAGCGGTGAACACAGTCATGAGATGCGATAGTCGAATTTCTGGTGGCAAGTATCTTTATATATAAAATTCTTCTGCACGTGTGTATGTCACTGAACTCCTCCTAAACGCTGGCGCTGCAGTCGGTATCTAGGTTATATTATCGACTGCAGCGCCATCTGCCGGGCTGATTTGTGAATCTAAACCATCCAGGGCGCCACCCAAACGCATACAAAAAAAACATTCAAATCGATCCAGCCGTTTAGGAGGAGTTCAGTGACATACACACGTACAGTAGAATTAACTCCCTGGATGGTTTAGATAGGGTAGGGTAGAGTAGGGTCGCATCCGCATCGCACACGCTCGCAGTGTGCCCTGCACGGGAACCCGAGCGGCGGATCCTGGTCGGCCTGATCGGGCGGAATCTCTCCCTTCCAGCAGTCGTGTCGGCGATGCTGAGCGGGGATACAGCGTGGAGGGCCGTAGCCTCCTTCTGTGAGACCGTAATGGTCCAGAAGGAGGCTGCTGAGCGGGATCGGGAGAGGGCTGACCCCGCTCGGAGACGACGCCGCCGAGGCGCAGACGTGTCTCGTGGCGGCCCTCCTGCCCTGTAGCTGGGGCTTAGAATAACAGCTACGGTGTTCCCCTGCCTGTCGTAAAAGGCGACTAAACGGGGCCTTTGGGGTCGTGGGCAATCAGGGCGGGGGCCCTGTGCGTCCAGAAGCGACCCCAAGGAGAACGATGAGTCGATGTGGTCACGACTCATCGTGCGATAGCACAGCGAGGGTGCTGGGGGGAGGTATCACACTTCCCCCGGGACGAGCTATCTTAGCGCCGCGCGTGGAGGGGTGAGCAGGTACGCGTTCAACACGAGAGCCCGCCCCCCTCTCTATAGCGCAGATGGCGACCACCGTGGGGTTTTAGCCGGTAGAAGTCCGGCATAACCTGGCCGCTACCCCCGGGGGTCGGATATCCTATGAGGATTTCCCCACGAAAAAAAAAAAAAAAAGGGTAGAGTAGGGTAGAGTAGGGTAGGGTAGGGTAGGTAACGAAGTTGCGCCAGGCAGCTAGTTTCATATGAAATTTTAATTAAAATTACTACGGAACCCACAATTTTATTTTTTATTTAAAAATAAAATTAAAGCGTTGGTTCTCGCGAAGTACGCGCGTCCCATAGTAATAACAATTGATGTCATTGTTATTTTTTAACCGCGAGCCAAAGTATTATGACTAATTTCTGGTTTTATGTTATGTTATATTCTAAAATGAAATATTAGAAGGTAAATAAGGTTGAACTCATATAATTTCTTGCTTACCATATGATATGACTTACTTGTATAAAATAAGTTTTTGTTAAAAATTTCATTTTTATTTCAAGCTTTTTTTGTTAACTGAAGTTGCATTGTCATCCAATATACTAATATCGAAATGTCGAACATCCACTAACTAAAAACCACAAACGTAAACCCAGTACGTACTTACTTACAGAGTCACATAATTAATACATGTGTCTCCACCACAATAAAACGTATCCCATACGTACGTTCTCGTGTATTTTCACATCTCGTCTTAGCTAAATATTTGATTTGCGCTGAGATGAGATTTAACTCGAGCCGCGAATTATGAGCGTCTGGTACACGTATCACTGGAGACTGCTATGAGCTTGTTACACATCATTTAAATACGCTGATAAAATACTATAGCGGTACAATTTAGAAGTAAAATAAGAGACGTAAAATAACGGAAGAGAAGTAAAATATGGCAAAGGTATTATTGATAGGCTGAGGCCAGACAAGCGTGATGTACGCTGCGCTGGTCATGTCTTTCTGTCTGTTCATTGTTAGTTTTATTATTGGCTCAAGCTGTAATCTTTAGGTTTTAATATACTTATTACTTACTTATACTTACTAGCACTGGCTATTATTTACTTGTACTTACTAATACTTACTAGCACTTACTATAACTTACTAGAATTGCTTATTAAAAAGTTAAATATAAGATACTACGAAGAGAGGAAGGGCATAACGGTTTGTCCCGTTCGAAATTCGGAGTAGCCCGACTGGGGAAGTACCTCCACCTTACAGAAGATCGCAGCCAAATAACGCTGCTTAATGTGGTGTTGTGTTCCTGCGGTGAGTAAGGTCACCAGAGCTCCATGAGGAAGCGCTGTGCTGGCAGTGTTTGGGGACCAGCGGTGTCGTACCACCGTTGTGTTGTGCAGGCGCGGCGTGTTGTTGCGGCGGTCAGGGAGACCCGGTGAAACAGCTGCCCGCTGGCTGCCCGCAGGTTGTAGGGGTCCCGAGCCCAGGGATCACTTAATCTCCGCCCTGGGAGGCTGACCCGCCGGCTCGCGCATAATCCATGGTATAGTTGGTCGTGCCGGAGGAGGAGACCGGAGTGGACCCGGCCAACTGTATCATGGGGGGACCGGGGGCCCTTCCGGCTGCCGCACCAACAAACCGCATCTCCTGTCCAGCACTCTCGGTGAATAACACTGCACTTTGTCCCTTCGCTGCTGGCACAGCGATTCCTCTTAATCTCTCCAACCCTTTTTAAAAAAAAAATGGCAAAAAAAAGAAAAACAGGAAAGAGATTTTCAGCGGCCTCCCCGTCCACATTTAAAATGGACTTTTGCAATATCAGGGGAATTCATGCGAACATCAATGCAGTCCACCAACATCTGGAGACTGCACAGCCGACTCTGCTTTTTCTAACGGAGACACAAATATCCTGCCCTGATGATACATCGTATTTACACAACCCCGGGTACAAGCTGGAGCACAATTTTGTGCGCCGTGCCGGGGTATGTATGTACGTCAGGGAGGATATTTGCTGTCGCCGTCTCCATGGCCTAGAAGACCGGGACCTGTCGATTTTGTGGGCGCGCGTAGATCACGGTGGCCACACCAAAGTTTACGCGTGCCTTTACAGGTCTCACAGCGGCGACGCGGACATAATCCGGTTATTTGAGCACCTGCAACTGACGACTGACAAAGTACTGGAGCAGTACCCCTCCGCGGAGTTAGTGATATTAGGAGACTTCAACGCTCACCACGCTGAGTGGCTTAGTTCTCGGTCCACTGACTTCGCGGGGAGGACTGCTCACGACTTTGCCCTGGCCTATGGCTTCTCACAACTGGTTATTTCTCCTACGAGAATCCCAGATATTGAGAGCCATACTAGTTCCTTACTGGACCTTCTGCTGACTACGCGACCGGACAACTATGCAGTGATAGTGGATGCGCCACTTGGGTCATCGGACCACTGTCTCGTCCGGACGCAAGTGCCATGCGCCCGACATGATCCGCCCCGGCCTCCCGGAAGGCGACGTGTATGGCACTACAAGTCGGCAGATTGGGATGGATTGCGAGATTTCTACGCATCGTACCCGTGGAGACAGCTTTGCTTCGCATCAGATGATCCTGACACCTGTGCAGCTGCCGTCGCTGAGGCGATACTGGCGGGAATGGAATGTTATATCCCAAACCCGCTTGTGGCTGCAGGGGTGAAGAAGCGACCGTGGTTTAATCGGCCCTGCAAAGATGCTGGACTGCTTGGACCACGGCCCGAACTAATCAGGACCCTAAGATCTCTGATGCGAAACGCAAATTTAACGCTGCCTCGAGGTTCAGTAAGCGAATGATTGCCAGGGCTAAGTTCGATTTCGTCGGCAGGTTTGGTGAGAGGCTGACTAGCCTTCCGTCTGGAAGTCGCGCTTTCTGGTCTCTTGCCAAAGCTGCTGAAGGAAACTTTTGCCAGTCGTCCTTGCCACCACTCCGTAAGCCGGACGGAAACTTGGCCCATAGTGCAAAGGAGAAAGCTGATCTTTTAGGCTATCTCTTTGCCTCGAACTCGACTTTGGATGACGGGGGCGCCACACCGCCTACCATCCCGCAGTGTGCTAGCTCCATGCCGGAGATAAGCATTACCCAACGGGAGGTCCGGCGGGAACTGCTTTCTCTGGACATCCATAAGTCGAGTGGGCCAGACGGCATACCGGCAGTGGTACTGAAACAGTGTGCTCCTGAATTGTGTCCAGTATTAACGCGTCTTTTCGCACTTTCCTACACCAAAAATGAAGTCCCGTCTTCGTGGAAAACTGCCCACGTGCACCCAGTGCCCAAAAAGGGCGACAGATCAGACCCGACGAATTACAGGCCTATCGCCATCACCTCCCTTCTCTCCAAAGTCATGGAGCGCGTGATCAACACGCAGCTTTTGAGATACCTGGAGGATCACGAGTTGTTGAGCGACCGACAATATGGCTTCCGCCACAGTCGCTCAGCTGGTGACCTCCTTGTGTATCTCACGCACCGTTGGTCGCTCGCCATCGAGAGTCAAGGTGAGGCATTGGCAGTGAGCCTAGATGTGGCGAAGGCGTTCGATCGGGTCTGGCACAGGGGTCTTTTAACGAAGTTACCATCATACGGGCTTCCCGAGGGATTATGCAAATGGATTACCAGCTTTCTGTCCAGCAGATGCATAAGGGCCGTCGTTGACGGTAGCTGCTCTGATAGCATGGACATAAATGCTGGCGTCCCGCAAGGCTCTGTGCTGTCCCCAACATTGTTCCTACTGCATATCAATGATATGCTGTCTATTGACGGCATTCATTGCTATGCAGACGACAGTACAGGGGACGCTTATTACACGGGCCGTGCAAATATCCCTCGTTGCGAGGTGGAGGAAAGCCGCGAACGGCTGATGTCTGAAATCGAGAGTACATTAACTAGTGTCTCCGATTGGGGTCGACTAAACCTAGTCCATTTCAACCCTATCAAGACTCAAGCCTGCGCGTTCACCGCTAAGAAAACCCCATGGTCTGTGGCTCTACAATTCCAGAACACCTCCTTGAACATCAGTCAAAGTATCGGGATCCTTGGCGTCGACATTTCTAGCGACGTTTTGTTCCGAAGTCACTTGGAAGACAAGGTTAAGCTGGCATCCAAAAAGCTCGGAGTGCTCAACAGAGCTAGGCAGTACTTCACATCGGGGCAAAGGCTACAACTTTATAAGTCACAAGTCCGGCCTCATATGGAGTACTGCTGTCACCTATGGGCGGGAGCACCTGGATACCAGCTTCGTCCTTTAGACTCGGTTCAACGACGTGCCATTAGAATTGTTGACGATCCCGAGCTAACAAGCGGTTTAGAGCCCCTTAGTCTAAGGAGAGACTTTGCCTCCTTATGTGTGTTCTACCGCTTGTACAATGGAGAGTGTTCTAAAGAATTGTTCGACTTGTTGCCCACTGCTACCTGCTACCATCGCAACTCTCGCCATCGACGGGGAGTCCATCCTCACATATTGAAACCAGAATTGTTTCGAACTGTGCGGGCTCAAAGGAGCTTTCTTCCGCGGACGCTCAGATTGTGGAATGAGCTCCCCGCCGTGGTTTTCCCAATGGAGTACAGCATGGGGTTCTTCAAAAAGGGCGTGAAGAGATTTCTTCAGGGTCGGCAACGCGCGAGTGATGCCCCTGGTGTTGCAAGCGTCCATAGGCTACGGTAACTGCTTACCATCAGGCAGGCCGTATGCTTGTTTGCCACCTTAGTGGTATAAAAAAAAAAAAAAAAAAAAAAACTATATATTATGCCGAGAACGCCAATAAAACCGCGGGGGACAGCTAATGTATGTTATCGAATACAAAGTAAATTACTCGACGCAAAAAACGCGGCTCACAAAATTGCGACTAAAAATTTAAATTGACAAGTAATCGAAAGTAATCATCCAAGGGAAGATTATTTAAAAATATGTAATTTGTTTCAATTGACTTATTTTGTATGTATTGAATTTAAACTATACAAAATAATTTTATGTATATAAAATAATGTGGTGCGAATGAGGATTTGATTTTTAAATCATTATATACGTGAAGAAAAATCTTTGGTTCCCTTTTTAGGGTTCCGTACCCAAAGGGTGCCAAACGGGACCCTATTCATAAGACTCCGCTATCCGTCCGACTGGCAGTGTCTGACTTCAAATCAGTCAGATTAGAGTTATTTCATACTTTATTCATCTCAGCATAATCAGGAGAAACTGAGTGATTGATCGACGCACGCACATCTCAAACCACAGTCTAGAAACTGAAAGTTTTGCACACAGGTTCCTAATGTAACGGTTTCCAAAAACAAACAAAACTAGACAAGAAATGCGCACACTGAACTAACGATTCCATACATTACACAAAAAGTTCTAGCTGAATTTTACTGGAAATTTAAGCGCTTCTATCCTGCAGAAACCAAATCCTCCACCATTTATCAAAGCTCCTAACCGTCGCTGCATAGATATTTTCATGTCATGTTTCATATTTCATTTTGTCAGAGTTTTCCAAAAATGAGATTGTTATGATCATAAAATGCATAGTTATAACTGTGTCGTTTAGTGCTTCCAATAATACGTAAGTTATCTGTGTATATTGTTTACTTCTGCTTGGATACACTTAGCTCAGCCAATATTTACTAAAAAAAACTTCTAAGTTGGCAAACACGCATACGACCCGCCTGATGGTAAGGGATTCCCGTTCCTGCCAGCACACCGCCTCCTCATAAAGCTCTGCGATCCGCAGGAATACAACCGTATTTTGCTATGGATACGATATATTTACAAGTTTTAGGCTACCTGTTTGCTACCTAGAGTTAGCCCATGAGTAGATACAGTCGGTAATCTTGGACCATAAAGAAAGCCTAGCCCATGTAGCGCCCGGGTGCAATCAGTACCCTGGCATCCTCTAGTAGGCGAGCGAATTACAAGAATGTAAAGTCCACTATTTGGTCAACTTGCAATATAATAGAACCTACCAGGATTACCCTAGCTGTAAGTAGGTGCAAAATATACTGATTCCCAGAAGAGCAAAAGTGGATGGAATAATTAATAGCGATAGTGTGCAACAAGCTTAACATCTAGGAAAGCAGACGTAACATATTACATTTCCAATTTTAGAGATCGAGACATGCTAAATTTTAGTTTGATTTAGATTCCCGGCGCTAATGTAAATAATATAAATATTTTGATGACAAACATAATAATCTATTCTGATTTTAGGACGCTGTACATATGATGAAAAAACGGGAACCTTTTAGGATCATTCTCGTGTCTGCCAGTCCTTCTTTGCTTATTTTAACGAAAAGATAAATATACAAGATTTCTCAAGAATTTGTGACAACTGGAAGTCCAAAGATGAAGCACCCTAAGAGGTATCTGAATCCTTTTTCATGTTTTTAGACCAAAATCAGGCAATGATATTTTTGATCATAGTGATACTAATATTTGATATGCATATACTACATAATGTTTATTTTACATAATGTATATTTGAAATATACATTATGTAAGCATAAAAATTTGCATATGTAGGTGTCACAACCGTTAAATTAAAAAAATACAAATCCCAACTCCTGCGTTTGTTGATTTAGAATCATACTGCTCGCCTGATTTGCCATATAACTCTCGCCTTGCCGGCCCTGCTAAAATCTCTTCACATCCTTCTTGAAGAACTCAATGCTGTACTCCCTAGGGAAAACAACTTAAAGCGGAAAGTACTAATACTAAGGTAAGTATAGTAGCGACGCCTGAAGTGTTCCGTCCGGACATCGGGTAATAAGACGACACGAAAACTCAATTTAACTTCCACAAGAACTTGTTGATAAAATTCATGAATTACAAATCAAAGTTAACGCTGAGAACGCCAACGAAGAAGTATCGCTTGGCTCGCGGTTAAAAATATAACAATTACATCAATTGTTATATTTTAGGACGCGCGTCCCTCGCTAGAACCATCGGGTTAAAATAAATATATCCCACCAAAAACATTTTTATGTAAAATGTTGCCGCCAAGACATATGGCTCTGTCAAAAAAATATGCACTGTCAAAAAGTTATCAGATCTCATGTAGAGCCAAGATTATAACTCTACATGCACTTACTCTTCAAGCTCTAACTTCACAAACTCTACAAACCGTAGTCAAAATATGTGGCTTGGCCGTTTCGCTACCGTCACACGTCACACACGTGTTTTTCTTTTTGTGTTTTAAATTTCCAAGTTTTATAATTTTTTTGTTGATTGTGTACTAATGCAAGCTTACATACCAAATTTCAGCTTTCTAGGACTTCAGGAAGTACCCTGTGAGTTTTGATGATCATCAGTGAGTCAGTGACGAAATCGGGTTTTTTTAGATATCAATAAAATCTAAAGTATAAGAGCTATGTTATTGAAACTTAATATGTTTAATAAGTTCACTATTGACATTATGTCCTGAGAATTTTGTTTATCTGGTATAATCCAAACCCAAGTTATGAGGATTCAAAAAAACGACGAAGCGCTTCGAGAAAAGGTAGGTAGTGCCCTTTCGCTTCGCTTGTCTGTCTTGGCGGGGGGCACTTCCGTGCTCCCAGATCTTTACTTATTATTTACTTGATTACTATGGCATTTAGATTACATGTTCGTCATTGTAAAAATTGAATGTTTTGTGTTAATAAGGACAATTGCGCTTGAATTCACCGTGAGAGGCACTAGTGTAGAGTCCTAGAAATGTCAAATGTCACTGAACGTTTACTGTTTGCGAGCTGAAGAACGGAACGTACCTATTCATTCCCACAGATATTTGTCCTGTGAAGCATCATAAAAGAATTTAACCCAGAGATATCCAATGTTAAATACTACTGCATAGTTTTCTGGAATGAACGGTCGCTAGCTACTATCTAGAGGCTCACAGAGACTGACCAAAGAGTATATAATCACTACGTTCTATCAAGTAAAATACCCTTCGTTATATCGCCCTTCAAACCTTCAATATACAGAGTTTATAAAGTTCCAAGCAATTACCGGTCTTGTTTGCTTAATAACTTTGATTGATCGTGAACAAACCACCGAGACATACCGACAATATTTGTGACGAGCATTTTATGTCCATCTACAAACTAGAATATTTGGCAACTAACAAGTTTCGACCATAATTACTCTAAAATTAATGCATTCAGATCTTCAGCTTCCTTCCGCGGACGCTCAGACTGTGGAATGAGCTCCCCACCGTGGTTTTCCCAATGGAGTACAGCATGGGGTTCTTCAAAAAGGGTGTGAAGGGATAGATTTCTGCAGGGTCGCCAACGCGTGAGTGATGCAAGTGTCCATAGACTACGGTAACCGCCTTACCATTCGGCAGACCTTATGCTTCTTTCCCACCTTAGTGGTAAAGAAAGAAGGATGTTTATAATATCGTAGTGGCTGATCGTATTTTGATAAAAACTTGGTACATAGATACCCTGCAATTGAACATACGTAACTTTTTACCTCCGAAAAAATATTAAATGAAAACTTTATGGTAGTTTACGTCAGATGTGGTAAATTTTTATTTTTGAAGTGAAAACTTCTTTAGCGGCGTTGTGAACTTTTTGGGATGGGTAAAAAAATGTTAAACTCGCGTCAGATGTCACGTGACCCTGATCGATCCAAATTCGTAAGACGGAGGGAGGGTAGTTGCAAATTAGAGTACTATATACTAGTTAGCCGGAAGGTAGGTACCATTTTTGTTCCCATTTTAAGACAATAAATTGGACTGTATTTATACTGGGGTTATGTTCAAATTCTTATAATATTCTCTAGCTAGGTGGAAGGTAGGTACGATTTTTGTTCCCATTTTAAATTAATAAAAAAATCTTATTCAAAAGTATTATATTTACATGTATCTTGAACTAGCTTTCCCTTGTATAAAAAACATGTACTTGTATAAAAGCATTAAAAAATGCACAACGTTAATATTCAAGTTTTAACTTCTGCCGGCACTCCCGGAGTGAAATCCGTTTAAATTTAGCTTTGGGCAGCTACACTTGATAGCCAGTTTCTTTCTAGGCTATATCCTGTGACATTCCTCACACGCGGTCATCTGATCCCAAACTAAGCAAACTAAGCAGAGCTTGTACTATGGAAACCAGATAACTGATATAATACATATACAACTTTTTGTTTGTAAATACATACTTAATATACATAATTACACCCAGACTCAGGACATACAGACATGTTCATGCACACAAATGCATGTCCTGTGTGGGAATCGAACCCACGACCTGCGGCGCGTAAGGCGAACCTTAACCAACTGCGCCAACTGGGTCGTTAACTGGGTGGGTATATGGACTCTTCAAAGTCAAAATCAAGCAATTTTTTCAATTAAGGTCCTAGTAGGGCACTAATGCTTATGAAAGTCAAAGCTACTGAAGTAACCACGAGTTCAAAAGTCGAGATTCAACCATATTATCACTTTCCATGCTTATTTCACGTAGGTTAGCCTCTTAATCTAGCAGCACACTATTATGACTGATTTGATAGCCCATATTTAAATCTGAGCCAAAAAGAGACACGTATAACGAGGCAAAGAGAGACACCCTTACGTCAAAACGGCCATCATAGCCAGACGCTAGTTTAAGAATATTTTGCCAACTTGTTGGTTACAATCAAAGTCGATATGTCTCGTTTCTTACGCAACTCGATGGGTGTTAACAAAGTTTTAACGCACTTTCTGCGATGCGTGTTTTAGGTCAATCAAACTTTGTTTTCGATTAGTCCTTTTGATAAAAACTTTTACCTGAATATGAAGAAATCTTAAGTAAATTGTTTATCGAATTTGGCACTAATTGAAGTCTATTCTATCCCACCAAAAACATTTTCATGTAAAATGTTGCCAAGACGAGACCATATGGCTCGCACTGTCAAAAAGTTATCAGATGTCATGTAGAGCCATGCTTATAACTCTACACGCCCTAAGTCTACAAGCCCTAACTTCACAAACTCTACACACCGTAGTCAAAATATGTGGTTTCTCCGTTTCGCTACGTTCAAGTGCTACTAATAAAGAATACATGAACGTGAATGTGTCTTTTCCTTAATAGATACCATAAGAAAAGTGTCAATGGACATATTCTTAGTTATTGTGAATCTGGGAGATGATGTTCAACACAAATTACTTATCAGCATAACATTAAGGCTAGAATTTAGTAACAAAATAGAACAACACTAGGTACTCAAATCTAGTTACTACTCAACTCTTATCAATCTTTCTATTTTCGTTTTCAAACTTTTTAGCTCTCTTCATAGCTATAAGCAACATATTCTTTCGTACTCATCCTTACTGACCACATAAAGTACCTTTCTATTGCACAATACGTACTATATCATCAAACAGATTGTGCAAAATACCTCACAACACTATACTTTTTCACAAAACCATAGCTTACACACAAAGATTATTTTCTAAAGATCTTTCAAAGTAGCTTATGTCAGAGCCCATAATCTTTTCCGCGCAGTGTCCCCGAATATCATCAAATTCAGCTTTATAGCCGACAGTGACAGCAATGGCTATGAGTTGATGTCCGCGTATTTTATCGATTGTTTTGCCTTTTCAAGATTTAATGAATCAACATTCAGGTTCATTCAAAATATATATTATTTTTGAAGTGAAAACTTCTTTAGCGGCGTTGTGAACTTTTTGGGATGGGTAAAAATATTAAACTCGCGTCAGATGTCACGTGACCCTGATCGAAAATTCGTAAGACGAAGGGAGAGTAGTTGCAAATTAGACTGCATTTATATTTATACTGGGGTTATGTTCAAATTCTTATAATATTCTCTAGGTAGCCGGAAGGTAAGTACCATTTTTGTTCCCATTTTAAGTTAATAAAAAAATCTTATTCAAAAGTATTATATGTACATGTATCTTGAACTAGCTTTCCCTTGTATAAAAACACTATGTGAAAAATGTCTAGTTTCAAAAATGCACAACGTTAATATTCAAGTTTTCAGTTCTGCCGGCACTCCCGGAGTGCAAACCCGTTGTTTTTTTTAATTGCCTAATTTCGATATCATATAATTCTTCTACTGTAATGTCAAAGTCTTCATCCAAAGCATTATATATTAGTTATCTCCTAGATTTGACGCTATACTCTTACTATCTTTCATGCTTTTAGGTAAACGACATCCCTATGAAATAGCATGGTATTTGAGTTTTTGCCGATTCGAAGTTATATTTATAACAAAGCATTATTTTACCTGTGCTATAAATAGATAACCACAGTAGTCCGAGTTTCACAATATCACACAATATAAACGGTAATAAGGGACTTATAATTCCATTACTATTGTAAAATTTTGGGTCGGGAAAGTGCCAGTAACACCCCTGGTGTTGCAAGCGTCCATAGGCTGCGGTAGCCGCTTACCATCAGGCGGGCCGTATGCTTGTTTGCTACCTAAGTAGTATAAAAAAAAACTGTTTTTGTTTGCAATTTAGCTTAATTTTCAAAAGGATAATCGACTCAAGGTTGAACACTTTCCACCTTTAGTTCTCAGAATCTAGTGAAGATTAAGCCTTGAAATACTCTCGACGTTATTCTGTGCGTGGTAAAATCAGATCCCACCAAAAACATTTTTATGTAAAATGTTGCCAAGACATATGGCTCGCACTGTCAAAAAGTTATCAGATCTCATGTAGAGCCAAGCTTATAACTCTACATGCACTTACTCTACAAGCCCTAACTTCACAAACTCTACACCTTAGTCAAAATATGTGGCTTGGCCGTCACACACACCCTCACTTGCATTTATTACATTAGTAGGTTATTTTTTACAAGCGGTGTTACGGCATAGCGATACAATATCGTATTCAATTCTCAGAGTATGTAATAAACGAATACATTCTGAGAAATATTGAATATAGTCCCTTTCAACTTGTTTGCGTATTGGATTATTTCATGTCATTTAGTGTGCTTACGTGGGTGTACTCAGTGGAAATATTTACTTACGTCAAATAGGGCCTTTGATATATTATCTACAGGAATTGCTTTGTATCAGTATAGACTAGCAGTTAGCCGTGGTTCCATCTGTTAGACTTGGAAAGTCTAACTGAATAAATAATAATAATAAAGCAGCAGGGCAGCTTGTGACGAGCTGTTGGTGAGTAGCGACACCACGGACCCGAGATCTCCCGGGGGCGGTACCTATGCCCCCGCCCCTGGCTTGCCTTCACTGGCCGGCCTGAGCGGAGCGCGAGAGCTATATGCTCGAAAGGGTGGAAGAGCTCAATCTGCGTAATAGCGGGGAAACCCGCTCCGAGATTACTCGCGATGGTGAAACCGGTGCACACCTCTCGACACCCTTAGCTGCTGACACCAACATTACTCCCTTTGTCACCTTTCGGTAACTGTTTTTAGGGGGCCCATTTAGTTAGCGGCAAGTCACCGCTGCCAGGATTATCAAGATTGAGACGTTTGATTTGGCAGGCGTCCCGTTGTCTCAATCAATAGCCCAGCAACCAGTCCAGTAAGCTCTCTTCCATAGACTAGTATAGTTTCCTTCTTCTCTGTAATAGTCCTTACACTTCGCAGGTGCTGTCCTTTGCCGTATTTCTTCAATAGTGCGGGCAGAGATAGAATCCGCTTAGTGTACATATCCCAACATATTAAAGTATCTTAAAGGGGCCTCTACATGTTGGATCTGTATTGGAAAAGGGCCGGTCCTCGGACCGTGAAATTCCAAAAGGAAAGATACAAATAATAATAATATATTTATTTTCTCCTCCCACCAGGTGGACTGACGACCTGGTCAGAGTCGCTGGGCGCCGCTGGATGAAAGCGGCCCAAAACCTTTCGAAGTGGAAGTCTATGGGGGAGGCCTATGTTCAGCAGTGGACATCCATAGGCTGATATGATGATGATGATGAACCGCGACCAACGGCTTTACGAGCCTTCCAAAGCACAGAAACGCTCGATTTAAAAATACCACTAGGCGGTCATCAATCCAGGTACTGACCAGGACGGTGGTAGCTTAGATTTGCTGATCGATTAAGAACGGCTAATCATGCTACACCACGAGCGCTTCAATAATCTATCAACGTCACTCAAATACACAATAATCGTTCAGCTAACTATATTGATTTAACATTATTGCAGAATTGTTCCCCAAGAGAGGTGGCCCCAAACTGTCTACAGATCAATTTAGTGTCACGTCAGGGTACACAAGGTGCACTTGGACGAGTTCTATTGGTATATAATGTCCGTGCTGCGGATATGCCAATATGGGTAACAAGAATGGCACCTTGGAAGTAAACGGGAACATGAAAGCATAGCATGTTGGGAAATTGAGTACGGTTAGCAAAATAAAAAATGCGCTAACAATTTTTAGGTGTTTGTACGCAACACGGCTTTATTTTCTATGTTTTGGATTGGAACCTGCACTATAAAACATGAGTGTTTAATCCCATCATCTATCTCAGGAATGTGGACATGGATGGACAAATCCTAAAGTATAATATTCGATTCCTGAGGAGGTAAAGTAGAGGGTGCAGGTGGAACCGCGGACAGAAGGCTAGTTGATATTTATAATAGTTTCAAAAACATCCTACTTTATTACGTCGCCCAAATTTTAAGATCGATTCATAATACACTTAGTATTTGCTTGATACAATTTAATATATCTAGAAAATTAATATGGTCTGGTTTTCAACCTAATGAGGCAACAAAATAGTAAACAAATAATAAATGCATAACAAAACAAATTCCAAAGATCATCATGATATTCCAAGACGGCAACATAACGGTAAACCTAAAGGCGAAGATTCCCAACAATTCGGTAGGCTTCGAACGAAATAATTCCGAATATTCCGCCGCTATCCGAAGACATTATAACAGACATTTTAAGATTATCTCACGCCAATCCCGGGTAGGGTGACCATATCTTTTGTACTTATTTTATTGAAGTGTTATTACGTCGCTTACCCAGTCTTCCATGTTCCTCAAGAGACAATTTCCAAGCGTAATAACTGAACATTATTCGAAAGTAAAAGATGTGTGCGTTTTTTTGATACCTTTAGTGTTGAAAGTTTGCTCGATATGTTTAAGAATTTGGTACAAAAAAAATCTATTAAGAGAAATATCCACAACAAAAAACAATGCCTGGCTATAAGTTTATTACGAACTGGTGGTAGAGAAAACTTTACTGTTATCAAGGCCTAAACAGAATGAAGTGACTATGTTCCTGAGCATGAGTAAGGTTGCCAGAGCTCATTGGAAAGGGGGGAATAGTCGGTAACGTAAGACTGATGCTTACCACCAGGCGGACCTTATACTGTTTGGCAAATTAGTTGTAATTTCTTTTTTTTATCAAAATTCACAAAAAAAACATCTTTTTCGCGTATCCAGCATCACTCCAATGGTAAAAGTTGCTCTTATTTAAATTTCGAAATATGCTATCTCAAAGTATCCTCCCAGTATCACTTTATGGTCACCCTACAAGGACATAACGTTACTGAAGATAGCGTGAATTTTCAGATAAGCGGGTAGGTAAAGCATTACACATAAAGGTTGTATAGCGGAGGGGGGACGTCGTAAACACTTGGTATCAAACAACGTAGGCCAATTCTGGTAAGGGACGATGTGTAATAAGTTTTTTGTTAAAAAATTCATTTTTATTACAAGCTTTTTTTGAGTGACTGTACTTTTTGTTGACTATACTTGCATTGTCATCCAATACACTAATGTATACCAAATATCAAGTCAATCCGACTACTAGAAGTGAAATTCGACTTGCAAGATTCCACCCGAACAAACATACATACATTACAAGTTAGATAAAAGCTTGTAAAAAGTTAATGAGATAATTCTTTAAACGGGTTTTTCAAAAGAAAATCAATTTCCGAGCATACTAAGATGAAAAGTGACAAATAAATTAAATTATTAAAAGAAACAAAAAACCCGACTGCGTAAAACATTAATCCCACCAAAAACATTCTGTAAAAAACTAGCCAAGTCTCGATGGAGCAGCTTGTTTATCTTTAAAAAGTAATGAAATCTAGACAAAGTCGTGCCAAGGCTAAGGTTCCTTACTGCGATTTCTTTACTATTATAGTTAATGTTGTGTGACTTGTCCGCTGAACATTCATTATACGTTAGTGGGTACAAGTACAGATTGGTGCAATGGTGTCATGGAGCACCTGGTTTTGTACCCTTCAACGTACACACGTCATATGCTTAAATCCATCAAGCCGTTTAGGCTGCAGAGCGACACAAAGAAATAGACATACACACATACATACATACATACACTCGAAAAACATAACCCTCCTTCCGGGTCAGTCGGGTAAAAAAAACTATAAAAACATCGGTAATAAGAAGCTCATTATAGATAAACATTTATAACCAAGCCCAAGAACGAAAGATAGCATTCGTAATAAGCTGCATTCGTATTCATGAACGGATCCTTATTGCTTTAGACTTTTGTTGATAAAATGTGTTCAAGTTCAAAACTTTACAAAAAAAATACTTTTCATACTTACAGTCACTTTTTACGGAAGAGTTTTGTGTAAGATGAAGCTGGAGGCTTCCATCCAATGAAAAGGATTTGGAATAAATGGGAGCCGTTGCTTAATTTAATAATAATGTCCGCTCGTTAGCTGAAATAATTATTTATATATTTAATTTGCAAAGTTTAAGTCTGACTCACCGAGGAGAGGGTTCAAATTTTTCGTCCATGTCTTTTTCTTCTTTGGTTAAATGACGACTGTATCCATAAGCACAATTCAAAAAAGCAAATACAAATTCAAAAATGCATACGGTATGTGTTTTTCAATTTAATTTGCTTTTTTGGCCTCACTCCCGTGTTCCGCGCGCTCCATCTGCCTTGTTCTCTGTGACCGTAACTATTAGACAAATACGTATAATTTCAAAGTTGTATATACGACTCACTACAATACGATCGATTTACTACAATAAACTGAAATAATAGTTGTCTCAGATTCTAACTGGAGCTTTAATATTTTCGTAACAAACGACCAACATGTATGACCCGTTATCAGAAACCCAGTCTGCATTTTTATGAGACTGACTCCAGCTTATTTTATGACTCCATTTATCAGTCAGTTCTACGATTCCTTTATCATGTAAAATATTTTATACGGGTCTTTGAACGATATAAGTAGTGTGATTAATAAAAGTATGAAGTGCCTTATAATGCTTAGCATTCTTGAGTGTTTAGTCTTAGCATGCCTAGCATATCAAAATACTGTAGCATTCGCTTTGTAAAGTTGTGGACTACTATCCATTAGCAAATGAGCATACGGCCCGCCTGATGGTGAGCGGTTACCGTTGTCTATGGACGCTTGCAACACCAGGGGTATCACTCGCAAAATCATATCACTCAACAGAAAGATTCGAAGATGGTAGAGAGAGTTATCTGGTACACAAAGACCCTAGATAAGCCGACCCTAAGTTTTATTTAATTTAGCATTATACTTTCATTACAAATTCTACTCTGAAGCCTTGAAAACCGTAACAGTGTTTAGTGACTATAAATTTAACAATAACCAATTTTCCAATAGACAAGACAAGTTAATGAATAACAAATCCAATATAGGCTAATATTGTATACGTGATAAATGTTCGTGATTTGCATTTAAACATGAAATTACTGGGCACCGGAACCACTGTCCATGGCCGCCTATTTACCGAAAATTCCAATTCGCCTCACAAATTATGGCGATTACTGTTATTTCGCTTGAGCGAGGATGTAGAGCGAACAGAAGTAGTAACGGCAAACCAGTTTTCAATTTTAATTTTGTTCTGACACTTGATTTATTTTTCTCCGTAGCTGTGTATTATAATTTTTTTTTCTGTTAATAGCATTTAATTTGTTAGACCACAATATCAACATGGCTAGTGATGATGTGGCCGATGGTGAGTAAACCCTAGACCCGAACTGGCTTTTGTGTGCAGCACCCGAGACACAACGGTAGCTGCTTGGCGACAGATTGTTATGATTATTATTTGTATTGTGATTTCAAGCTATCTCTTTCATTCTGCTAAGTAGTTTATGCATATCAAAAGACAAAAGTGTTTGTACCTAAAAACAAAGTCACAAAACCATGTGTTAATTAACTAATAGGGAACTGAGCGTACCATTTTTTCCTTCCGACCATCAATCATTATTTATTTTATGAATAGGATTCATGGCATGTTTCAAAGTATCTTACTAGCTTCTTATATTTAACAGCTTACGCTTCAATCATAACGTTGAATACCTAAAAAATCCAAATTGTGGCATTTTTGTCGTTTCTATTATCAATTTATATCAGTGGCTTGCTTATTGGGGTGCAAATTGAAAATTAATGGTTCGGCATTTTGTGTTATTTGGTTACTATTTGTATTGTTAATATTTTTGCGAAATTTGGTAATTATATTCGAATTATTTGATCAGTCAAATTACCGGCAAAAACAACGACAGCCGCGATAAACTCAAGGAATGTTTTTACAAGCTTTTATTTAACTTGTATGTTTGTTCGGGTCGAATCTTGCAAGTCGAATTTCACCCACTTTCAGTGGTCGGATTGACTTGATATTTGGTATACATTAGTGTATTGGAATGCAAGAACAGTTAACAAAAAGTACAGTCACACAAAAAAGCTTGTATTAACAACGAAATTTTTAACAAAGAACTTATAATGATATCTAAACTAATATATAAAGAGGAAAGATTTGATTGTTTGTTTGTTTGTTTGTTTGTTTGTTTGTTTGCATTGAATAGGCTCCGAAGCTACTGAACCGATTTGAAAAATTCTTTCACTGTTGGGAAGCTACACTATCCCCGGGTGACATAGGCTATATTATATTTTCAAAAAAATTAGGGATCCTTACTAAAACTCGAATAATGTAACCAAAGGTGTAAAAAAATTACCTAAAATATTCATTTCATCGCGTGCGCTGCGAAAACTATTGATGATAGAATAAAATAATATACTACAACTTTGTAGAACTCATCATTATTTACAAAAAGTGTCGCGATAGTATATGTCTAACTATTATAATTATTCCACAATAAGTGTTTTTTTATTTTAAAAATTTAATTGAAATGCCGCCGCTAGAAAAAGCTCTTTTTTTGTATCTTGGTATGAATCCTTATCAAAATAAATTACTTCATATTCAAGAATGCTTCAATACCTTTGTATAACTTTTTGAATTATTCAATTCGGACATTCCATTCGAAAGATATCACGAGTTTAAAAATTTAAGTATTAGAACAGTGTTTGTAAAAAAACTCCTACGAGACGGCTTGACCGATTCTTATGAGATTTTGTGTGTATATTCAGTAGGTCTGAGATTAGGACGTAAACTTTTTTTCATACCCGTAGGGTAGGGTAGAGTAGGGTAGGGTAGGGTAGGGTAGGGCAGGGTAGGGTAGGTTAGGTTAGGTTTGGGTAGGGCAGGGCAGGGCAGGGCAGGGCAGGGCAGGGCAGGGCAGGGCAGGGCAAGCCAGGGCAGGGCAGGGTAGGGCAGGGCAGGGCAGGGCAGGGCAGGGCAGGGTAGGGTAAGGCAGGGCAGGGCAGGGTAGAGTACGGCGCGAAAATCTATCGACACCTCATTACGACATTGCACCCGTGCGAAGCCGGGGCGGGTCGCTAGTAGATTATATTTTGATTCAAATATTTTTTTTGTCGAATCAACACAATGTATTGAAGTTCACCGTGCCTTCATCAATAACAATAGCTAAGTTAGCTATTTTATAAACTAACTGTCAGATATCCCAGTGCCGTCACCTGGCTGGCTGTAGGAGCTTATCGGTCTATTTTCAACTGTCCAAGTTTGAACGTTTCCTCCGTCGGGAGTCACTCCGCCATTGATTATTGGAAATGCATTTACCGTTCGGTTTGTTTATTGCAAGCATTTGGAAATCTTTTGATTTAACTGTGTCCCGCGGTTTCACACGTTATGTTTTGTAGTATATAATTTTCCTGAATAAACGGGGAACGATACGCAAAAATATGTTTTCAAATCGGTCGGTTAGTTTAAGAGATTTGCGCTTTCAAAAATATTCAACATATTTATTTATATTCAGTTAGCCCCCGCGATTTTAGCACCATTCCCGCAAACAATTTCTCGCTAAATCTGAATATTTCATGAAATATTCAGAAACTGTTTAAGAAAACAGTTGAATAGAATTCAAATATTTTTTACAAGCTTTTTATTAACTTACAATTTTCTATGTATGTTTTTTCGGGTCAAATCTTGCAAGTCGAATTTCACCCACTTCCAGTGGTTGGATTGACTTGATATTTGGTGTACTACATTAGTATATTGGATGACAAGTACAGTCACCAAAACAAGCTTATATTAAAAATGTTTTTTTTTTTAACAGAAACTTATTTAACTAAAAAATATTTTCGTGGTGGCGACTATTGCATGTTTTTTTTTGTATCAGCATTTTAATTATAGAAGTTTTATTAGAATGATGGATTTATTTATAGTTTGAAAAAAAGTCTGCTCCAATCGCATGACAACTCTAGAATGTAGAAGTAGAATAAGTTCGAAACGTGCCTTGAGGTTTCTGCCTATGTCATTAAGAGTCAGCTTGGCGTGATAAAAAGATTAAGTGATTTCAGTTCATTCAGTTTATTCCCTAATTGTATTACTACATCTAGACTCCAGAGAGGTAGAGCGTAGCGTTTATTCGCTCAAAGACGCTTGACTGGAGCAGTACCTACACCTTACAGAATACTGCAGTCAAATAAAATGATGTCTTCCTGCGCGTGAGTAAGCGAGCCAGAGCTCATAGGCGAGGGGGACAGGTCGGTAACGCGTGAGCTACGCTTCGTATGTTGCAAGCGTCCATATGGCTACGGTAACTCCTTAACATCAGGCGGGCCGCATGCTTGATGTCGACTTAGTAGTATATAAATAAGTTCTTAGTTAAAAATTTCATTTTTTATACAAGCGTTTTTGAGTGACAGTACTTTTTGTTGACTGTATTTGCATTGTCATCCAATATACTAATGTATACCAAATATCGAGACAATCCGACCACTGGAAGTGGGTGAAATTTGACCTGCAAGATTCCATCCGAACAAACATACATACATACATTGCAAGTTAAATAAAAGCTTGTAAAAAAAGACAGTTCCACTAAAATTGAAATAAAAGATACCGTTTAACCGAACCATATCCCACTACAATATGGTTCAATTCAAAGCCCAAAGGAAAGCTTTCAAATAAAACTATCTGCCTCGTTGCCAATCTAAAATAACCCTTATACCGATACAGCAAGAGCCATATGTTCTACAATAAATGTTAGAAAGTTGAAACAAACGTGGCGAACCATTTACCTAAATTGTACCCACTTTACTTTAAGTGGGAAGGACTTGAGGCTTTGTGAGGATTGTTTATTTGTTATTGAGCTATAAACAACCTTGATGTTGGAAAGAGAAGCCTAGTATCATTTAAGCGGTAAATGTAAAGATACAATTTAATATGATACCTGGTTTTGCGTCATAAGAGTAAATATCAGTATGAGCCTGACCTGTTCGCCAAGGGTTGCGTGCGTTCACCTTCCTTGGACGAGTTGGGCGTATATTTCTTTGTATGGGCCATAGCTGTAGTAATAAGCCGAACTTTGCTTTTAAGGGGGCCCTTCATGGCCAACGCAACGTCAACGCAAGCATAGCTTGTACTTTCATCCAACGTAATGTTTGACTGCGAAAAAAGAGAGACAGCATCAGAGCCGTCGGTTATCAGTCGATAAATTCCGCTGATCACTCGCGGCCGCTTCGCTAGGTCGTCATTCATGATTTCGCATATCATAAAACTTGTTCCAGGAGTATACTTCTTGTAGAAAGAAGAAATCTTACAAGTTTGTGAAAAAAAAAATGTTATTTTGAATCTCCAATATATTGGCGATGTCGGATCGAGAGGTTTTATTTACTTTTTACAATTTACAGGTACATTAGATTTGGCCAAAGTTCTGGTAAAATTTGGGCAAAAACGCTGGTTTTCGGAGGCTTTTACTGAATTTGTTTCAAATATTTATTTATTTTTGCCTACATACAGACCTAGATATAGTGCACAAAATACATATTTGCTTAAAACATCTAACGAATAATTAACTTTTTAACAAAAAATAAACCGCCTTCAAAGTACACTAAAAAGTATAAAATAACACTTATCTGACACTGTTTTGAAGTGAGCGAAATCGTATGACGTGTTCTATAGAAAATATTTCGCTGACTTCAAAACAGTGTCAGATAAGAGTTATTTTATACTTTTTAGTGTACTTTGAAGGCGGTTTATTTTTTTGTTAAAAAGTTAATTATTTTTGAATTTTTAGTTTCATTATATACTGAATACATCTGTGTAACCCTTTCGAGTGTACAGGCCTGATGTTTTGTTGTGTGATTGCGTAAACAATGCATATTTATGCGATAGCAGCAATCGCGGCTGATTTGCTGTAATTTTTTTAAGAGTTCCGATGTCTATCTCCGAAACTCATCATCAGATCTATATGAAATTTATATGGGACCATTTCGGAATATACACCTTTCGAACAAAAAAAGAATTTTGCAAATCCGTCTATATATGACGGAGTTATGTCCGAACATACATAAAAAAAAAAAAAAAAAATATAAACATCCGAATTGAGAACCTCCTCCTTTTCTTGAAGTCGGTTAAAAATGTTTAACAACGCCAAAATAAGTACAGAGTTTTTGTATGAAAAGTATGGCGGGATGCCTGCTCTTAAATGAATTTTGATGATTTCGAAAAAACTGTGATTGAAACTTCGTTTTATTTTTCCTGTTTTACGTAGGTACATCAATGTTTACTAACTGTCATGTAATCTTCGCTTTGTAGACTTCGGAGATGATATTTTTTGACCAACCAAATGTGTTGGACAAACATTTTGGTTAAAACCAAAGCTGAAATTAATAAGCTTACGAGATGAATTTTATAGTAACCATAGTATAGCTTTCTGTATTATGCAGGACGTTTATGTACTATTGTAGTAGTAGTTGTACTAGTACAGTCTGTGTTGAGCTGGCTTACAGTCAAATCTGATAAACTCCTTCCGTCTTATTACGAAAGATGGTTTTAGCCATATTTAAGAGAAAGCCAGCCTAAACCTGGGTATTTTAAGAAAATTTATATTACGAAAGAAGGTTTAAGGATTTCAACCACTAAGCCTGGCAGCCACGTAGTTTATCTAAGGTGACAGATAGTTGACATGCATATGACAGACTCGTTCGAAGTTATTTTATTGAATTTCTTGGTTTCAATTCTATTTTGTATTAATTTGCTACTGAAATGGACTTCCTCGGCGATATGGATTTTGACAACGGATATTCTGGAGTCAGTGGGAACTTCTTGAGAACCGACCCGGCAACCAATTCGTTGCATGATTATGGATTTCGGTTCCAATCAATACAAGTTCACTAAACCATTTTTGCTGCTTGAATTGTCGAGCTAGAGAAAGATCGTCTTCCGCAGGACAAGTTGCTTGTGCTTTACGCAGTACGCTGTTGGGCTCCAAAAAGAGGTCAGTTCCCATAGTTGAACCAACAATCTTAAGTAAATATCATAGTAGTAATATATATAACTAGCTTTTCGCCTGCGGTTTCACCCGCGCCCCCTTCTTTACCCCTTACTTACCCTACCTTACCATACCCTACCCTATAAAAGTATCCCACCAGTTTTCAGCCAAATTGGTTCAGCCGTTCTTGAGTTATAAATAGTGTAACTAACACGACTTTCTTTTATATACTTATAGATATATATTTTGATTTCAGATACAAGATTATACAGCTGACCTACATGGTGTTTCTCAGCCCAGCATAATTAAAATATTATCCTTGCAATTAATTAGTACATCCTTCCTAAAGAAGAAAGCAACCAAATGCAAGGCTCCTCATAACACTGTCAGTGGAAATAAAAGAATGTGATATTATAATCAAAACAATTTATTATAATAAATTATTTATCTGTATATTTTTAAATTTTCCTTTCATCAATTATACATTGAGCTATTATTACTATATATTATATATAGAAAAGCTATCATAAGCAAAGGTGATGTCCCATTTTTTAGAGTCAACTAAAGTTCTCTTTAGCGCTCAAACAATAAATTAGTCGTCTAAGCAGACAGTAGAAACGCGTAGCGCTATCAGAACCAATGATCAGAACGCTTTACGGAGTATACTGAGTAGTACTGTGCTCCTCGACACTCTTTCACCATCCGTGTCCAGCTGCCTTCATCACATAGGTGATCGGGCTATGTGTCCTGCCCACTTCCATTTTATTTTATTTACGAGTTCAATAGCGTCACATGAAATCTTAATCATATTAAAATGTTTGATTGCAAATCCGTTCACAATGTGCTGAGAGCCTCGGCAAGGTACCTTTGCGATTATTGTCTGTGAACTTCTGTGAATGATTGAGAAATTATATTTAATTCCTATTTAGTATTATTGTATTGTATTTTAATACAGGAATAACATATTTAATACCATTTCTTTATTCGCTTTTACGAAGTAAATAAATCATAATCAATGACATAATATTTTTTTTATAATTTTTTTTTAAACACCATAGACATCATGGACAGTTTCGTTTTAAGCAAACGTTAGGTCTATTTTTATGAAACGAATTATTTTTTTCTGTAATTTTTAATAACGCTCTTTTTATCAAAAATATCTAAATTAAATCAGTATAATGTTTTATTTATCCATCTACCTTATTGATCTAAATTTATGAGGTATATACTTACCTATATTTAAAATATTTCGTAATAAAATATGAATGAAACGAAACATTTCCGTTCTCATTATAAAAAAAGGTGTTATACCTGATTTGAGACTAGAGCTAACAATACCAGGTCAATATCTTAGCCATTGGGTCTAAATTGACTTTATTACAAAAACATTTTTTTCCGTAGTCTAGTGAAACTGCCTGTCATTAGAGGTGTGTAACTCAGCTCTGAACCAGCTCAATGAATCAGATCACACGGGTTTGAGCCGTTGAGCTACAGCTCAACAACAAAATGACTAGCTCACGGCTCAATCCAACTCCTATTGTATCTGCGACTCCCTCCATAGATTATTCTTGTGATTCTAATCTACGAATTATTATTTCGTTCTAAACATATAAATAATAATTAATTCAATAAATAAATATGTAACATATATAGATAATATAAAAAAAGACAAATAATTCCAACTCTGAAGTATGAAAAGAGCCGCTCGGCAGAGTCGAACGAATCGCGGCAGCTCAGCCGGCTCAATTCGGTGCGCGGTACGTAGTGAGCGTGTGCGCGCATCGTGGACTATAGGTACAAATTGAGCTGATCTGCGAGCTGAGTCATTGAACCAGCTCACATACCTGAGCCGTGAGCTGTGATGCAGCTCGCGTATTTTTGATGAGTTACACACCTCTAACTGTCATAGACAAAATAGTGGACATGAATATGTTTCGTTTCATTCAGAGTTCTTACGAACGTTATAAATAAAAATAAAATATTATTATTTTAGAAATAAAGATATTATTATTACAAGTCTATAGCTAGGTATGAGCCGAATAAATTAGTATTAAGTCATTAAATCATCAAACGATAACATAGACTATTCCTGAGATACAGGCGGTATAAACAGAAACACGCAACTATCACTTTCCTTTTTTATCTTATGGAGTAATCGTATTAAAATTATCGAGACAGATATAAGTATAAAGTTTTGTAGTAAATATGAAAAGTAATTAAGAGTAGAAGAACATTTGAGGTACCTAGGCGCCAGCAAGTTGTGATAGGATTTGCAATCAAACATTTTATAACAATACTACCCTACCCTGTAGTGCTATCCAAACCTACCCTACCCTATCTAAACCATCCAGGGAGTTAATTCTATTGTACGTGTGTATGTCACTGAACTCCTCCTAAACGGCTAGACCGATTTGAATGTTTTTTTTTTAAAGCATTTGGGGGACGCTCTGGATGGTTTAGATTCACAAATCAGCTCGGCAAATGACGCTGAAGTCGGTATCTTATCTGATGAAGGTTATATTATCGACTGCAGCGCCATCTACCGGGCTGATTTGATTTGGTTCCAAAGATGATCATCTTGGGGGCTGTGGAAGACGATTTTTTACTAGATCGACAATTCTAACAGCAATTCGTTGGTGAAATTGTATTGGAGCCGAAGTTCATCAGTATCCAACCAACTTGATTAGTTGCCAGTTTGATTCCATTGATTTTCGGATCATCCGTCGGCAGAATCCATATCGTCAAGCGAATCTAAGCCCATTATAAAAGCAAATTTATCGAACTGAATCCAGAATAGCTTTTTCGATTACAAAAATCAAGAAAAAAACAACGAAATTACATCAAACGTGTCTGTCATTTCACCATAAACTTTAAAAAAACTAGGGGGGTGCCTGGTTTGACGTTACGCCACCGATATGATGAGGTTTATTCCTTAAACCTCATTTCGTAATATCAAATTTATATAAACCATCGCACATAATGGAATTGTTTGACTGGAATGAAGTAACCGAAGGTTAAGTTTTAGATCTGGCTTTGCTATCGCTGGCCTAAAGCCTGGTTTAACGCATTTTTTGTAATAAGACTGCTTGAGTTATTGGTGTTTGTACGTAACTAGAGACTACTCTGTCGCGTCATACCTATTTTGTTTAGATTTTAGAATATTCAGAACGCACAGAATAATAAGCATTTGCGTAGTAAGTAGTCTTGACGGAATACCATGTGTAGGGGCATAAACCATGCATTTGATATGATGTTGAGTCAGCGTGGACTCATGATCACACTGATGATGGTGATGAGAAGTGACTCTTTGGAGTAATGAATAAAACCAACGGTGCAAGCGAAAATTGTTTTAATGTTAGGTTTGACCATTGCATCCTTCCGAACCGGTATTAGAGTATTAGAGTCAGACTTATCATAAGTGCCTGCGAAGGTCTATTTGAATAAATGATTTTGAATTTGAATGAATTTTGAATTTGAATTGGAATTTTAACACTAAAACTATTATACAAGTAGGTCTGTATGGCAAAATGTTTGTATCATACAGAAATATGGTATTTGATGTAAACCTTCCCCCCACCACGCCTAGTCTTTTTATCTGAAAGTACTTCAACATTGTGTATTGATTGAGAGTAATCTATAGCTATGCTTCCGTTGAACAACCGATCCAATACAGGCTAAGTGTAATACATCGGACAACAATAAGCTATTGTCTCATCTTTGATATCTCTTAATGCATCGCTC
Organism: Polyploca ridens; assembly: GCA_951394255.1. Classification (NCBI taxonomy): domain Eukaryota; kingdom Metazoa; phylum Arthropoda; class Insecta; order Lepidoptera; family Drepanidae; genus Polyploca; species Polyploca ridens. The sequence goes on from OX596267.1 coordinate 3,147,598, forward strand.
TGTTTAGTTAGTCATTCCACAAAACTATATGCGATATTTTATTTTTAATTATTTTCATGTTAAAAGACTGACGAGCAGTTTGTTGGTCAACCTGATGGTAATTTTCTACCTTCGTCTATGGACATAAGCAGTACCAGGGGTATTTATGTATTTTCGACCTTTACAAAGCCTAGAAGGCAACTGGCTCTCAAGTGCAACTGCTTGAACATATCGGTAGCTGCTTGGCGACAGATTTTCAACTTGAGGGTGGTACTCCAAAGTACACTACCACCGTGCTATGGTTTCCTCACGATGTTTTCCTTCACCAAACGTTCAAGACCTCATGGCGTTTCACATCACTATCACTGAGCTATAATCGCTTCAAAAAATATGTTGATGATAATTTATCATTCTGCTTGTGCTGTTTAGATGAAGTTTGGAGTAACTCAACTTAGGAGCGAGAGACCATATGTAGCTGTGGATAAAGAGGAATAAAGTGAAAAAGGCTTTCGAAAACTTGTCTTGATTAAGGTGTAGAGTTTGTGAAGTTAGGGCTTATAGAGTAAGTGCATGTAGAGTTATAAGCTTGGCTCTACATGAGATCTGATCACTTTTTGACAGTGCGAGCCATATGTCTTGGCAACATTTTACATATGAATGTTTTTGGTGGGATACCTGTGTTCGTCAAAAACTGACAACTGGCGGAGCGCAGTTGAACGCGAGTCGAAAGTGCCTTATCAGGGCCTAAACTAAATAAATGGGGAAAAAAATAGTCGCACCTAAATAGCGCGAGTGTAGTCGGCAACTTACCGCTCAGGGGGTTGAATGAATGAGTGAACGAACGAGGTAAGAGCTATATTGTGTAAGGGATGAAACTTGGGCCTGGCAAACAAATAGCCATTGTTTTACATCCCTCTTGGTTTGCGGTCCCGCGGCTTTGTGCTAATAGTCGCGTTGGAGGTGCTTCACACAATCAGCCATTACATTAATTGGCTATGTTTATAGGAGCTATGATTTTTCATTTACTATATTATTGTATACATGGACGTATAGATCAAGAGATGGAGCGTTACCTGATACGAAATGAAGTAGTCTTGTAAATACAACATCACGCCTGTACACCAGAATATGCCGATCGGTTGTCCTTGCACATTGAAACGTCGACAGTGAAAATAAGGCTCAGTATCACTTGTGCCTGTTTAGGCCAGTACTGATTTTACTCACGCATATGCAGAAAGACAAATGTTCAACTTGTGGGTGGTACAAAGTACCCTACGTACCCTCCGTAGTAAAAGCCATTTTTTCAGTTTAGGCCCTAATAGGGTACTTATGGAGTTCAAAGCTACTGCAGCTACCACTAGTTCGGAAGTCGGCTTTCAGCTGAGAAGAATCGGTAAGAAACTCAGCAAGGTCTTTCTTCTAATCTAAATGAAACAATCAGCTATAAACAAAATAAAATGTTTGTTAAAAAATTTAATACAAGCTTTTTTTGGTGACTGTACTTTTTGGTGACTGTACTTTTTGTTGACTGTACTTTTTGGTGACTGTACTTTTTGGTGACTGTACTTTTTGTTGTCTGTACTTGCATTGTCATCCAATATACTAATCATCATCATCATCATATCAGCCCATGGATGTCCACTGCTGAACATAGGCCTCCCCCATTGATTTCCACTTCGACCGGTTCTGGGCCGCTTGCATCCAGCGGCGCCCAGCGACTCTGACCAGGTCGTCGCTCCACCTGGTGGGAGGTCGTCCCGCTCGGCGCTTTCCAATACGTAGTCGCCACTCGAGAACCTAAATGTATACCAAATATCAAGACAATCCGACCACTGGAAGTGTGTGAAATTCGACTTGCAAGATTCCACCCGAACATAGTTGCATACATACATAGCCAGTTAAATAAAAGCTTGTAACAAAGCCACGGCTATATAGTCTTACAAACTTATCTCACCCGGTGCTCAAAAGAGGAACTAACGACGCCATTTCGAAATGTCAATCGCCATTGGTCAGAGACTATAAACACAGCGGTCATTGGTTGTTAAATGTGATAACAGCGTATCTCTCACCGGGCCAGATAACCTTGTGGGACTATAATCATGAAACAAAATCTTCTATAACTACATAACAAATTAGACACTTTTGATTCTGTCAAAATGCAGAAAACGCCAGTAACACTTTGCAAGAAGTTCTGTTCAAGTGCTAGACCGGCTTCATTGTCGATGACAGGTTTTGGATGAAGTACATTTAGTTGAGTACATGGATATATAGTACTTACGTGTGATATTCTACCTAGCGTTATATTAGAAAGGTTTTCATATATTTATGTAGGTAAGACTCGAGAAGATTGTATGTTATTAATAGGATAGTTGGTACCTTAAACGTTTTTTGAGACAGCATAAGATTTATATTCTTTAACGGTTTTCAGAAAAATACGGTGTCATATATTATATTCAATGTTCGACTAAATGAAGACCACAATAGGTAGTTCCATCGACTGTATCAGGAGGGCAGCAGTTAAGAAAGAATGACCTCACGTCATGACGACTAATCTGTCCTGACTGCAACGTTTGCAACGCATGAGAAGAAAAGATTTATATAATTTCTAGAAAAATAATATGTATAGAATATCATAATAATCTTATTCACTTGTAGTTTTTAGGACCAAATTTATTTTCACGATTTCGGAGTTGATTATAATTCAAAAAATATTTTTTCAATACACTCGCTCGTAAAGTGACATTTCTGTTTGTTTATTACAAGTCTGTTTTTTTCCTCGCAAGGGTGTTGAAAAACGTCGTATGACACGCGTGTGCATTGATTATTACACTCTCGTACCGCCTGGAGTGTTAATAACCAACTTTGCACATAATCATAATGTACAAAAAATATCTACTGGTATGAAGTAATATAATCTATCATGTGTAATTTCGGTGAGTAATAATATACTGGTAGATATTATCCAAGAATCTTATTTAATATATAAACTTCTTGATATATTTGATCTTTTTGACGCAGTCATGAAAAACAGAACGCAGGTGCTGTCTTCGTAACATATAAATTTAGTGTAAATAAGTACATTTACACTTTGAGTCACGTGTGAACCAATCGACGCTATGACTTCAGAACGTGGACTGAGACAGAAATAGCCATTTTATACGCAAAGAAAAGAGATAAAAAGCAAACGTCTGCATCATACAAATGTTTCTATTTTCCACGTTTTTGGAGTCCATATCTTTATAATGCTACAATTGAACTGATTTCACGTATTCTCATGAAATTAAAGCTAACATACAAGAGAAGAAAGAAATGATAACATGGTGGTTGTGACTTTTGTAGAAGCCACCTTTGAAAAGTTGAATCATGGGATTTCACTTCTGTTTGTTGCTTATGTTTTTTTTTGTTTGAAATTTCCAAGTTTTATATTTTTTTTGTTGTTTGTGTACTAATACAAGCTTACATACCAAATTTCAGCTTTTTAGGACTTCAGGAAGTACCCTATAAGTTTTGATGATCATCAGTGACGAAATCGGGGTTTTTTAGATATCAATAAAATCTAAAGTATAAGAGCTATGTTATTGAAACTTAATATGTTTAATAAGTTCACTATTGACATCATATCCTGAGAATTTTGTTTATCTGGTATAATCCAAACCCAAGTTATGAGGGTTTAAAAAATCGACGAACCCTTTCGCTTCGTTTGTCTGTCTTGGCGGGGGGGCACTTCCGTGCCCCCAGATATATTTGTTGTCTATAGTAAATGGTACTTGCAGCGTACAAAGGAGTTTCGGTTTCACTATGATATTTCTATGAATATACAACGTATCTAAATCCAGTAAGTACGTCGTGAGTATTACCGTCGTACAATTGCTTGTTTTAACTAGACCTCATTATCATCAAAACTAATTGAGACGCCTCGAGAGATCGGCGAGGAGTATGCTGTTTTTTTTTTAATAATAGCTCTCTTTCATTTTAACATGAGCAGAACCTACTTTATATTCTCGCTAGGTAGATTATAAACTAACGGTTTTCACAAAAATACGGTGACATATATATTACATACATAATCGAGTTACTCACAAAGATTAGAAAACCACTTAAGGAAATCAAAAACTAAAGTCTTTAAATATAACCTTGCTTTATATCTAGTTGGCTTTAATATTTTAATTGCTTTTCTAACTTGAGTTAAAAGTTCTTCATGGAGCGTGATTATGCTATCTTTTGAGTAACTTATGTATTAAAATGTTATTGAAAATTTACAACAAATCAATTTGCCTATAATCTTAACCAACTATAAGCAATATTAGATAGCAGGAATCTCCTCATTTACTCCCAATGGCTTCATTGCTCGCTATGTGTGTGTGTTAGATCTTAGTAGTCAACACCAATTTAGCTGATAATAATATTTTAATTTACCAATTAATTCACTTGTTCGTAAGTTCACTTTAAAAGAATATCTAGTTACAAAGTCTTTGCTATTGAATAGTGCTCCTGGGAGAGGATTTTATAGATAAACGTGGATCCACAAAGTAAGTGCTTCTGTATGAGGCAAATTGACTTTTAGGTAAAGCTTTTCTATGTTACCCTGTCTTGTTTTAAAACAATGTGCATTATGTTATAGTGCCAACTCGCATATAAGCAGTTTGTAAATACCGCGTAGTTTTCAAAAACTCCTTTCAATGCATTGAGCTATTTTTACTCAATGAGATATATTCCACAATAATTTAATTAATTTAAATCAATAGCCAAATCCAAACTTTATATTTCGCTTTTCATCTGGGTGCATGGTTAGTGCTCCCGCCAAGACGGGCCAAGCGAAGCGCAAGAGGGCACTACCTACCTTTTCTGGAAGTGCTTCGTCGTTTTTTAAACCCTCATAACTTGGGTTTGGTTTACACCAGATAAACAAACTTCTCAGGATATGATGTCGATAGTAAACTTATTCAACATATAAAGTTTCAATTGCATAGCTCTCATTCTTTAGATTTTATTGATATCTAAAAAAACCCTGATTTCACCACTAACTCACGGATGATCATTAAAAATTTTAGGATACTTCCTGAAGTCCTAGAAAGCTGAAATTTGTTAAGTAAGCTAGTATTAATACACAAACAACAAAAAAAGTCTAGAACTTGGAACATTTTTGGAAAATTAGAAAATAAAATATAAAAAATTATATAGGAACTCCTTGATATAAATAATCCCATCAAAAACATTTTCTTATAACTATATAAGCTTATTACTCTACACGCCCTAACTTCACAAAATCTACACTACACCTTAGTCAAAATATGTGAGTTAGGGCGTGTAGAGTTATAAGCTTGACTCTACATGAGATCTGATAACTTTTTGACAGTGCGAGCCATATGGTTTCATCTTGGCAACATTTAACACAAAAAAACTGCCCCCTTAGATAAGAATGTTCACACATATTATGTGGATTTAGATGTTTCTCAAGTGGAATGTTCTCTCGGTATACCATATCCAAAAGCGTTAGTTTGCGTATAAAACATCGGTGGTGGGGTCTTACAAACTCAAATCTCGTACTGGCAACAAATCGAATAAGCGAGCGCGCGGCACCTCATCCGAATACAGAGAGCGGATTCAATACGAATTCAATTCCGATTTAAAAGCGGACTCGGCTGTCTTCGAGTTTCGTGTCCCCTTAGAAATAACTTTGAACATTGGCTGTTTCGTTGTGTATCACTTTCATTTGTATTTCAAATTCATCATTTAGATGTAGCTCTATTACCCTACTTTTTATTACAAGCTTTTATATAACTTGCAATGTATGTATGTATTTTTGTTCGGGTGGAATCTTGCAAATCGAATTTGACCTACTTCCAGTGGTCGGATTGACTTGATATTTGGTATACATTAGTGTATTGGCAAAGAATTTAAAACGTCCAGAAGGATAGTCGCCTCTATGGGAACACGAAATAAACAAGCCATAATTGACAGTATTTAAAAGTAATAAGTTTAGGTAATTAAAAGTGACGAAATCGCAATACTTACACATGGAAGGTTAGTTTTTTAGTTTTTCCTTGGTTTTTATAAGTGTTGTGACAGTATTTGCAAGTTGACATTTTTTATTTAATCAGTACAGCGAGTATGACGCGATGACAGCCGTGCGCAGCACGAACTGAGAGCGATTTGTTCAGGAGCCCCTCAAGCGGAGTGATATTAAATGTCATGCTTTAGTAAGGCCGACTATCCATCTGGGTAGAGGCACGATGCCCTATGAAAATCTTTGTGTATTGGATGATAATGCAAGTACAGTCAAAAAAAATTACAGTCACTCAAAAAAGCATGCATTAAAAATGATTTTTTTAACAAAGAACTTATTTGATTTAATCTTACATACATTATGAAAGCCAAAAGGAATTAATACCACGGGAAGTTTGTAGATAAGCTAAAAAGAGTAAGAAAGAATCTCAACAACCAACTGGTAAATGAAGATTGGTTCAGGTAAATAATCTAGCTTAGAAGAGAAATTCAGATTCTCAAAAGCAGCAGACTAGACTAATCTTAAATTCTTTTTTTTTTTTTTTTTATACCACTAAGGTGGCAAACAAGCATACGGCCCGCCTGATGGTAAGCAGTTACCGTAGCCTATGGACGCTTGCAACACCAGGGGCATCACTTGCGCGTTGCCGACCCTGAAGAAATCTCTTCACGCCCTTAAAAATAAAACGAACGAAAGAAAGAGAAATAAGTTTAAATTAAACGATAATATTGATTATGTTAATCTGAACAAATCTTTAACTAGTTTAAAAGAAATCAGTAGAAAATAAATATGAGAAACAATTTAAGGCTAGCAAATTGTTTTAGTTCCCACAATGGTGGATTTACAGGTTTGTTTGAATTCGTTCACAAATGCTTTTAGTTTACTTTCAAAGATGAGACGTGGAATTTACCTACATGATTGAATAATATTCGTTGTTTTGGATCTTTTATTCTACAGTAGGTGATGTGGGATAAGGTAGTAAGCATACAATCACAAGCTTTTCATCATATGCACTCATCGGACCTATCTGGTAATGTCTTTTGCAGTGGAGATAATAGGGGGTCCCAAGATCATTGAAGCTACAGGAGACCGGCGGTGAATGGGGAGCTTTTGCTCCCCATGTATTAGCTTGGCCATCCAAAGAGAAAACGCTATCAGCTCGCTGGAAATCCAACTGATTGGCAACAGTATCAGCTTGAACAATTCTTTTTTTCAACATAGTTTTTATTTTTACAAGCTTTTATTTAACTTGCAATATATGTATGTATGTTTGTTCGGGTGGAATTTTGTAAGTCGAATATCACCCACTTCCAGTGGTCGGATTGACTTGATATTTGGTATACATTAGTATATTGGATGACAATTCAAGTACAGTCAACAAAAAGAACAGTCCCCAAAAAAAGCTTGTATTAAAAATGTTATTTTTAACAAAAACTTATTTATGTTGTTGTAACTATGAGCTTAGATTTTATTTGTGATTTGTATGCAGCATACAATTAGGTGCTGTGATATGCTTAAAACAACACAGAATCCAGGCATCTGAGTTAATCCTAGTAAATTAGTAAATGATTGACTTCATAGAACAAATATTGGATTCGCAATTCAATTTACAGTTTCAAAGGATTGAGTTCAAACTTCTGTGAATGTCAATGTTCAATGCAATGTTCTGACAAATACAGAGAATTCGTGAGAGGTTCTGTAAAATATAGCAATAAGCAATATAATTCTAAGTGTTCCTATTTTTCGCTGTCCTATTTTAAATCTTTACATTTTCGGAATAACGCACGCAATAACAAATACGGCACGTATTTGAAATGCAATTTCCAGGTTTTGTTAGGAATCTATTCAAAGTAAGAATATTTTATTTAAATTGACATACACTCAAAGCTTATTCAACTTCATGTCTTTTTCACGCGATAGTGCAAGATTTTTGATCCATATCTTGTGAAATATCAAACGGTTAATATTTTTTTCAACGGATATAATATCTCATGTTTATAAGGCTATAGAATATGTTGCTACTCATACTAAAGTACCTGTTTGCGTAGGTATTTGCAAATACACGTGTAAACTCATGACAACATTCAAAGACAGACGGACTTCATGAGATAGATATCTGTTTGAAAAAATATTTTTACAAATATTTAAATGACACCATGACTGTGTATGATATTATTCACACAATCGATTATAAAAATAGTTAATTTTATTTTTTTTTTGAATTGTAAAGCATTTGAAGTAAACAACACCCACCAATAAAAAATTTATGTAAAATGTTGCCAAGACATATGTCTCGCACTGTCAAAAAGTTATCAGATCTCATGTAGAGCCAAGCTTATAACTCTACATGCACTTACTCTACAAGCCCTAACTTCACAAACTCTACACACCGTAGTCAAAATATGTGGCTTGGCCGTTTCGCTTCGCTTGGCTGTCTTGGCGGGGGGCGCTTCCGTGCCCCCAGATTTCATTTATGATTACCCAAAATATTAAGTAAGTAAGTATGCTGAGTTTCTTACCTCAGCTGAAACCTTCCGAACCGATGGTAGCTTCAGTAGCCTAACCTGAATAAATTAATTGAGCTTTCACTTTGATTGTGAGTAATAATAAAACCTGTACAGTGCAGTGTTCATTACCTATTGCAAAAAAGATATTTTCTTTGTCGTAAACGCGTGTGCTCTCCTATACTTTTATGGAATAAACAGAGCGAAATAAAAAGCAACTAATTTCCACCATTACATACACTGAAGCTTGCAAAAACTTTGTAACACGAAATGATGCAACCTTTACAAACTGTCTGTCCCACTCTTGCTCTAAGTTGGCTAAGCGAGTGAGTGAGAAGACAAACAGTCATAATCTGTCAACAAGTACACGCTAATTGCACACTCGGCTCTTTTTGTGTTGTGACAAGGATTTGTTGTATGTTTTTCGGATATAGGTTCAGTTAAAAAGTGACTTTCTTGAAATAGATAAGTTTAGTAACACTAAATGTATTCAGGTTAAACATCAGTAACGAGGCAGGAAATTTGAATTTTTCCGCCCCGTTACTGATGTTTACCCTTAACAGGAAACTTACACCAAGAAATTCTGTAAATGCTCAATTATCTATTAGCACACATGCCATGAAATAATTCTTGTGAAGCTCACACCTTTCCTGTGAGTATATGTTACTAGACGTTAAATACTTAAGAATTCAAAAAATAAATTGTTAACTAAACCATTAGGAATAGGGTGGGTATCTGTAATAGTTTCTAGTGATGACATTCATCATCACAATTATTTTATCCTAAATTCCCTCCTATTGATTTATACAAGAAACACATTTGGGTCGTCTAGATACAACTGATCCCAGCGACCCATGTCAAAAAGCACTTCCATTACTGAATTCAATTAAAATTGGCACACATTTCACAAGACTTACAGATCGAATTAGCACTTGAGAACCAGTTTTTTCTAGACTTTGTGTTCCAACTTTGTGACGTAGCACCTCACGCCACCTCGAACCTTCCAGCCGCCGCTGATTGATTGGTGTTTTCTTTATAGCTCTCCGATAGGTTACCCAAGGAGGAAGGTAAAATCAAGTCCTCCACTGGTTTACCTTAATGTACGAAGTCCGCTTCGTTACAACTTCGGCTACATCATTACTTACCTTGGCTGTGATTTTCATCATAAACAGGTCTGTAGATAACTAGCTGTCTCCCGCGGCTTTACCCGTATTTCAGGGGTAAAAAAGCCTACATAGCTGCTTTCAACTGAAAAGAACCGGCAAATACATACAGTCCATTGAAAAATGTTGTAGCGACGTGGTCACTGTACAGCGCCTCACTGTATGAATGCACCTCGTTAATTAGACGGTTTATTAGGGATTCAAGTGTTGTTTGCGGAGGTTGCTACAAATATGGAAAAAGAATTTCCTTTATAAGCTCTTTTTGTAATTCTCTCTTTTAATAATGTGTATGTTTGATGCAACTTTCAAGTCGACTTGTACTGGGCATGACAAAGTCAAAGGAAAAGTCTGAAATTCGCAACATCAGGATACTGTTTTTTAAGTAGGTGACAAATTGGATCCTTCTGCTAAGCCTCTGCTGTCCGTCCATTCGTCCGTCCGTCTGTCAGTGGGCAATATCTCATGAACCGTAACAGGTAGTCAGCTGAAAGTTTGACAGAATATGTATTTCTATTGCCGCTATAACAAAAAATGAAGAGCTTGAGCTTTCGGTGAAGGAAAACATCGTGAGGAAACCATAGCACGGTGGTAGGGTACTTTGTAGTACCCGCCTGGTTGGCTACCACCCTCAAGTTGAAAATCTGTCGCCAAGCACCTATAGGTGTGTTCCGACAGCTGCACTTGAGAGCCAGTTCCTTCTAGGCTTTGTGTGCTTACCACCTTACCAAATTTTTTTTAATTTCCAAGTTTTATAATTTTTTTGTTGTTTGTGTACTAATACAAGCTTACATACCAAATTTCAGCTTTCTAGGACTTCAGGAAGTACCCTGTGAGTTTTGATGATCATCAGTGAGTCAGTGACGAAATCGGGTTTTTTTAGATATCAATAAAATCTAAAGTATAAGAGCTATGTTATTGAAACTTAATATGTTTAATAAGTTCACTATTGACATTATGTCCTGAGAATTTTGTTTATCTGGTATAATCCAAACCCAAGTTATGAGGATTCAAAAAAACGACGAAGCGCTTCGAGAAAAGGTAGGTAGTGCCCTTTCGCTTCGCTTGTCTGTCTTGGCGGGGGGCACTTCCGTGCTCCCAGATCTTTACTTATTATTTACTTGATTACTATGGCATTTAGATTACATGTTCGTCATTGTAAAAATTGAATGTTTTGTGTTAATAAGGACAATTGCGCTTGAATTCACCGTGAGAGGCACTAGTGTAGAGTCCTAGAAATGTCAAATGTCACTGAACGTTTACTGTTTGCGAGCTGAAGAACGGAACGTACCTATTCATTCCCACAGATATTTGTCCTGTGAAGCATCATAAAAGAATTTAACCCAGAGATATCCAATGTTAAATACTACTGCATAGTTTTCTGGAATGAACGGTCGCTAGCTACTATCTAGAGGCTCACAGAGACTGACCAAAGAGTATATAATCACTACGTTCTAACACTGACCAGTAAACCTTTCAATCTCAAACGAAACACCACACCCTACTTTCTGGAATAAAAACTTTTCAACGGCATTCATCACCAATTCAAAAAGATATAAATAAATTTCGGTCGTCTGTAATGAGGTCACACATAAAGGGTCTTCAAGTAAAATACCCTTCGTTATATCGCCCTTCAAACCTTCAATATACAGAGTTTATAAAGTTCCAAGCAATTACCGGTCTTGTTTGCTTAATAACTTTGATTGATCGTGAACAAACCACCGAGACATACCGACAATATTTGTGACGAGCATTTTATGTCCATCTACAAACTAGAATATTTGGCAACTAACAAGTTTCGACCATAATTACTCTAAAATTAATGCATTCAGATCTTCAGCTTCCTTCCGCGGACGCTCAGACTGTGGAATGAGCTCCCCACCGTGGTTTTCCCAATGGAGTACAGCATGGGGTTCTTCAAAAAGGGTGTGAAGGGATAGATTTCTGCAGGGTCGCCAACGCGTGAGTGATGCAAGTGTCCATAGACTACGGTAACCGCCTTACCATTCGGCAGACCTTATGCTTCTTTCCCACCTTAGTGGTAAAGAAAGAAGGATGTTTATAATATCGTAGTGGCTGATCGTATTTTGATAAAAACTTGGTACATAGATACCCTGCAATTGAACATACGTAACTTTTTACCTCCGAAAAAATATTAAATGAAAACTTTATGGTAGTTTACGTCAGATGTGGTAAATTTTTATTTTTGAAGTGAAAACTTCTTTAGCGGCGTTGTGAACTTTTTGGGATGGGTAAAAAAATGTTAAACTCGCGTCAGATGTCACGTGACCCTGATCGATCCAAATTCGTAAGACGGAGGGAGGGTAGTTGCAAATTAGAGTACTATATACTAGTTAGCCGGAAGGTAGGTACCATTTTTGTTCCCATTTTAAGACAATAAATTGGACTGTATTTATACTGGGGTTATGTTCAAATTCTTATAATATTCTCTAGCTAGGTGGAAGGTAGGTACGATTTTTGTTCCCATTTTAAATTAATAAAAAAATCTTATTCAAAAGTATTATATTTACATGTATCTTGAACTAGCTTTCCCTTGTATAAAAAACATGTACTTGTATAAAAGCATTAAAAAATGCACAACGTTAATATTCAAGTTTTAACTTCTGCCGGCACTCCCGGAGTGAAATCCGTTTAAATTTAGCTTTGGGCAGCTACACTTGATAGCCAGTTTCTTTCTAGGCTATATCCTGTGACATTCCTCACACGCGGTCATCTGATCCCAAACTAAGCAAACTAAGCAGAGCTTGTACTATGGAAACCAGATAACTGATATAATACATATACAACTTTTTGTTTGTAAATACATACTTAATATACATAATTACACCCAGACTCAGGACATACAGACATGTTCATGCACACAAATGCATGTCCTGTGTGGGAATCGAACCCACGACCTGCGGCGCGTAAGGCGAACCTTAACCAACTGCGCCAACTGGGTCGTTAACTGGGTGGGTATATGGACTCTTCAAAGTCAAAATCAAGCAATTTTTTCAATTAAGGTCCTAGTAGGGCACTAATGCTTATGAAAGTCAAAGCTACTGAAGTAACCACGAGTTCAAAAGTCGAGATTCAACCATATTATCACTTTCCATGCTTATTTCACGTAGGTTAGCCTCTTAATCTAGCAGCACACTATTATGACTGATTTGATAGCCCATATTTAAATCTGAGCCAAAAAGAGACACGTATAACGAGGCAAAGAGAGACACCCTTACGTCAAAACGGCCATCATAGCCAGACGCTAGTTTAAGAATATTTTGCCAACTTGTTGGTTACAATCAAAGTCGATATGTCTCGTTTCTTACGCAACTCGATGGGTGTTAACAAAGTTTTAACGCACTTTCTGCGATGCGTGTTTTAGGTCAATCAAACTTTGTTTTCGATTAGTCCTTTTGATAAAAACTTTTACCTGAATATGAAGAAATCTTAAGTAAATTGTTTATCGAATTTGGCACTAATTGAAGTCTATTCTATCCCACCAAAAACATTTTCATGTAAAATGTTGCCAAGACGAGACCATATGGCTCGCACTGTCAAAAAGTTATCAGATGTCATGTAGAGCCATGCTTATAACTCTACACGCCCTAAGTCTACAAGCCCTAACTTCACAAACTCTACACACCGTAGTCAAAATATGTGGTTTCTCCGTTTCGCTACGTTCAAGTGCTACTAATAAAGAATACATGAACGTGAATGTGTCTTTTCCTTAATAGATACCATAAGAAAAGTGTCAATGGACATATTCTTAGTTATTGTGAATCTGGGAGATGATGTTCAACACAAATTACTTATCAGCATAACATTAAGGCTAGAATTTAGTAACAAAATAGAACAACACTAGGTACTCAAATCTAGTTACTACTCAACTCTTATCAATCTTTCTATTTTCGTTTTCAAACTTTTTAGCTCTCTTCATAGCTATAAGCAACATATTCTTTCGTACTCATCCTTACTGACCACATAAAGTACCTTTCTATTGCACAATACGTACTATATCATCAAACAGATTGTGCAAAATACCTCACAACACTATACTTTTTCACAAAACCATAGCTTACACACAAAGATTATTTTCTAAAGATCTTTCAAAGTAGCTTATGTCAGAGCCCATAATCTTTTCCGCGCAGTGTCCCCGAATATCATCAAATTCAGCTTTATAGCCGACAGTGACAGCAATGGCTATGAGTTGATGTCCGCGTATTTTATCGATTGTTTTGCCTTTTCAAGATTTAATGAATCAACATTCAGGTTCATTCAAAATATATATTATTTTTGAAGTGAAAACTTCTTTAGCGGCGTTGTGAACTTTTTGGGATGGGTAAAAATATTAAACTCGCGTCAGATGTCACGTGACCCTGATCGAAAATTCGTAAGACGAAGGGAGAGTAGTTGCAAATTAGACTGCATTTATATTTATACTGGGGTTATGTTCAAATTCTTATAATATTCTCTAGGTAGCCGGAAGGTAAGTACCATTTTTGTTCCCATTTTAAGTTAATAAAAAAATCTTATTCAAAAGTATTATATGTACATGTATCTTGAACTAGCTTTCCCTTGTATAAAAACACTATGTGAAAAATGTCTAGTTTCAAAAATGCACAACGTTAATATTCAAGTTTTCAGTTCTGCCGGCACTCCCGGAGTGCAAACCCGTTGTTTTTTTTAATTGCCTAATTTCGATATCATATAATTCTTCTACTGTAATGTCAAAGTCTTCATCCAAAGCATTATATATTAGTTATCTCCTAGATTTGACGCTATACTCTTACTATCTTTCATGCTTTTAGGTAAACGACATCCCTATGAAATAGCATGGTATTTGAGTTTTTGCCGATTCGAAGTTATATTTATAACAAAGCATTATTTTACCTGTGCTATAAATAGATAACCACAGTAGTCCGAGTTTCACAATATCACACAATATAAACGGTAATAAGGGACTTATAATTCCATTACTATTGTAAAATTTTGGGTCGGGAAAGTGCCAGTAACACCCCTGGTGTTGCAAGCGTCCATAGGCTGCGGTAGCCGCTTACCATCAGGCGGGCCGTATGCTTGTTTGCTACCTAAGTAGTATAAAAAAAAACTGTTTTTGTTTGCAATTTAGCTTAATTTTCAAAAGGATAATCGACTCAAGGTTGAACACTTTCCACCTTTAGTTCTCAGAATCTAGTGAAGATTAAGCCTTGAAATACTCTCGACGTTATTCTGTGCGTGGTAAAATCAGATCCCACCAAAAACATTTTTATGTAAAATGTTGCCAAGACATATGGCTCGCACTGTCAAAAAGTTATCAGATCTCATGTAGAGCCAAGCTTATAACTCTACATGCACTTACTCTACAAGCCCTAACTTCACAAACTCTACACCTTAGTCAAAATATGTGGCTTGGCCGTCACACACACCCTCACTTGCATTTATTACATTAGTAGGTTATTTTTTACAAGCGGTGTTACGGCATAGCGATACAATAGCGTATTCAATTCTCAGAGTATGTAATAAACGAATACATTCTGAGAAATATTGAATATAGTCCCTTTCAACTTGTTTGCGTATTGGATTATTTCATGTCATTTAGTGTGCTTACGTGGGTGTACTCAGTGGAAATATTTACTTACGTCAAATAGGGCCTTTGATATATTATCTACAGGAATTGCTTTGTATCAGTATAGACTAGCAGTTAGCCGTGGTTCCATCTGTTAGACTTGGAAAGTCTAACTGAATAAATAATAATAATAAAGCAGCAGGGCAGCTTGTGACGAGCTGTTGGTGAGTAGCGACACCACGGACCCGAGATCTCCCGGGGGCGGTACCTATGCCCCCGCCCCTGGCTTGCCTTCACTGGCCGGCCTGAGCGGAGCGCGAGAGCTATATGCTCGAAAGGGTGGAAGAGCTCAATCTGCGTAATAGCGGGGAAACCCGCTCCGAGATTACTCGCGATGGTGAAACCGGTGCACACCTCTCGACACCCTTAGCTGCTGACACCAACATTACTCCCTTTGTCACCTTTCGGTAACTGTTTTTAGGGGGCCCATTTAGTTAGCGGCAAGTCACCGCTGCCAGGATTATCAAGATTGAGACGTTTGATTTGGCAGGCGTCCCGTTGTCTCAATCAATAGCCCAGCAACCAGTCCAGTAAGCTCTCTTCCATAGACTAGTATAGTTTCCTTCTTCTCTGTAATAGTCCTTACACTTCGCAGGTGCTGTCCTTTGCCGTATTTCTTCAATAGTGCGGGCAGAGATAGAATCCGCTTAGTGTACATATCCCAACATATTAAAGTATCTTAAAGGGGCCTCTACATGTTGGATCTGTATTGGAAAAGGGCCGGTCCTCGGACCGTGAAATTCCAAAAGGAAAGATACAAATAATAATAATATATTTATTTTCTCCTCCCACCAGGTGGACTGACGACCTGGTCAGAGTCGCTGGGCGCCGCTGGATGAAAGCGGCCCAAAACCTTTCGAAGTGGAAGTCTATGGGGGAGGCCTATGTTCAGCAGTGGACATCCATAGGCTGATATGATGATGATGATGAACCGCGACCAACGGCTTTACGAGCCTTCCAAAGCACAGAAACGCTCGATTTAAAAATACCACTAGGCGGTCATCAATCCAGGTACTGACCAGGACGGTGGTAGCTTAGATTTGCTGATCGATTAAGAACGGCTAATCATGCTACACCACGAGCGCTTCAATAATCTATCAACGTCACTCAAATACACAATAATCGTTCAGCTAACTATATTGATTTAACATTATTGCAGAATTGTTCCCCAAGAGAGGTGGCCCCAAACTGTCTACAGATCAATTTAGTGTCACGTCAGGGTACACAAGGTGCACTTGGACGAGTTCTATTGGTATATAATGTCCGTGCTGCGGATATGCCAATATGGGTAACAAGAATGGCACCTTGGAAGTAAACGGGAACATGAAAGCATAGCATGTTGGGAAATTGAGTACGGTTAGCAAAATAAAAAATGCGCTAACAATTTTTAGGTGTTTGTACGCAACACGGCTTTATTTTCTATGTTTTGGATTGGAACCTGCACTATAAAACATGAGTGTTTAATCCCATCATCTATCTCAGGAATGTGGACATGGATGGACAAATCCTAAAGTATAATATTCGATTCCTGAGGAGGTAAAGTAGAGGGTGCAGGTGGAACCGCGGACAGAAGGCTAGTTGATATTTATAATAGTTTCAAAAACATCCTACTTTATTACGTCGCCCAAATTTTAAGATCGATTCATAATACACTTAGTATTTGCTTGATACAATTTAATATATCTAGAAAATTAATATGGTCTGGTTTTCAACCTAATGAGGCAACAAAATAGTAAACAAATAATAAATGCATAACAAAACAAATTCCAAAGATCATCATGATATTCCAAGACGGCAACATAACGGTAAACCTAAAGGCGAAGATTCCCAACAATTCGGTAGGCTTCGAACGAAATAATTCCGAATATTCCGCCGCTATCCGAAGACATTATAACAGACATTTTAAGATTATCTCACGCCAATCCCGGGTAGGGTGACCATATCTTTTGTACTTATTTTATTGAAGTGTTATTACGTCGCTTACCCAGTCTTCCATGTTCCTCAAGAGACAATTTCCAAGCGTAATAACTGAACATTATTCGAAAGTAAAAGATGTGTGCGTTTTTTTGATACCTTTAGTGTTGAAAGTTTGCTCGATATGTTTAAGAATTTGGTACAAAAAAAATCTATTAAGAGAAATATCCACAACAAAAAACAATGCCTGGCTATAAGTTTATTACGAACTGGTGGTAGAGAAAACTTTACTGTTATCAAGGCCTAAACAGAATGAAGTGACTATGTTCCTGAGCATGAGTAAGGTTGCCAGAGCTCATTGGAAAGGGGGGAATAGTCGGTAACGTAAGACTGATGCTTACCACCAGGCGGACCTTATACTGTTTGGCAAATTAGTTGTAATTTCTTTTTTTTATCAAAATTCACAAAAAAAACATCTTTTTCGCGTATCCAGCTTCACTCCAATGGTAAAAGTTGCTCTTATTTAAATTTCGAAATATGCTATCTCAAAGTATCCTCCCAGTATCACTTTATGGTCACCCTACAAGGACATAACGTTACTGAAGATAGCGTGAATTTTCAGATAAGCGGGTAGGTAAAGCATTACACATAAAGGTTGTATAGCGGAGGGGGGACGTCGTAAACACTTGGTATCAAACAACGTAGGCCAATTCTGGTAAGGGACGATGTGTAATAAGTTTTTTGTTAAAAAATTCATTTTTATTACAAGCTTTTTTTGAGTGACTGTACTTTTTGTTGACTATACTTGCATTGTCATCCAATACACTAATGTATACCAAATATCAAGTCAATCCGACTACTAGAAGTGAAATTCGACTTGCAAGATTCCACCCGAACAAACATACATACATTACAAGTTAGATAAAAGCTTGTAAAAAGTTAATGAGATAATTCTTTAAACGGGTTTTTCAAAAGAAAATCAATTTCCGAGCATACTAAGATGAAAAGTGACAAATAAATTAAATTATTAAAAGAAACAAAAAACCCGACTGCGTAAAACATTAATCCCACCAAAAACATTCTGTAAAAAACTAGCCAAGTCTCGATGGAGCAGCTTGTTTATCTTTAAAAAGTAATGAAATCTAGACAAAGTCGTGCCAAGGCTAAGGTTCCTTACTGCGATTTCTTTACTATTATAGTTAATGTTGTGTGACTTGTCCGCTGAACATTCATTATACGTTAGTGGGTACAAGTACAGATTGGTGCAATGGTGTCATGGAGCACCTGGTTTTGTACCCTTCAACGTACACACGTCATATGCTTAAATCCATCAAGCCGTTTAGGCTGCAGAGCGACACAAAGAAATAGACATACACACATACATACATACATACACTCGAAAAACATAACCCTCCTTCCGGGTCAGTCGGGTAAAAAAAACTATAAAAACATCGGTAATAAGAAGCTCATTATAGATAAACATTTATAACCAAGCCCAAGAACGAAAGATAGCATTCGTAATAAGCTGCATTCGTATTCATGAACGGATCCTTATTGCTTTAGACTTTTGTTGATAAAATGTGTTCAAGTTCAAAACTTTACAAAAAAAATACTTTTCATACTTACAGTCACTTTTTACGGAAGAGTTTTGTGTAAGATGAAGCTGGAGGCTTCCATCCAATGAAAAGGATTTGGAATAAATGGGAGCCGTTGCTTAATTTAATAATAATGTCCGCTCGTTAGCTGAAATAATTATTTATATATTTAATTTGCAAAGTTTAAGTCTGACTCACCGAGGAGAGGGTTCAAATTTTTCGTCCATGTCTTTTTCTTCTTTGGTTAAATGACGACTGTATCCATAAGCACAATTCAAAAAAGCAAATACAAATTCAAAAATGCATACGGTATGTGTTTTTCAATTTAATTTGCTTTTTTGGCCTCACTCCCGTGTTCCGCGCGCTCCATCTGCCTTGTTCTCTGTGACCGTAACTATTAGACAAATACGTATAATTTCAAAGTTGTATATACGACTCACTACAATACGATCGATTTACTACAATAAACTGAAATAATAGTTGTCTCAGATTCTAACTGGAGCTTTAATATTTTCGTAACAAACGACCAACATGTATGACCCGTTATCAGAAACCCAGTCTGCATTTTTATGAGACTGACTCCAGCTTATTTTATGACTCCATTTATCAGTCAGTTCTACGATTCCTTTATCATGTAAAATATTTTATACGGGTCTTTGAACGATATAAGTAGTGTGATTAATAAAAGTATGAAGTGCCTTATAATGCTTAGCATTCTTGAGTGTTTAGTCTTAGCATGCCTAGCATATCAAAATACTGTAGCATTCGCTTTGTAAAGTTGTGGACTACTATCCATTAGCAAATGAGCATACGGCCCGCCTGATGGTGAGCGGTTACCGTTGTCTATGGACGCTTGCAACACCAGGGGTATCACTCGCAAAATCATATCACTCAACAGAAAGATTCGAAGATGGTAGAGAGAGTTATCTGGTACACAAAGACCCTAGATAAGCCGACCCTAAGTTTTATTTAATTTAGCATTATACTTTCATTACAAATTCTACTCTGAAGCCTTGAAAACCGTAACAGTGTTTAGTGACTATAAATTTAACAATAACCAATTTTCCAATAGACAAGACAAGTTAATGAATAACAAATCCAATATAGGCTAATATTGTATACGTGATAAATGTTCGTGATTTGCATTTAAACATGAAATTACTGGGCACCGGAACCACTGTCCATGGCCGCCTATTTACCGAAAATTCCAATTCGCCTCACAAATTATGGCGATTACTGTTATTTCGCTTGAGCGAGGATGTAGAGCGAACAGAAGTAGTAACGGCAAACCAGTTTTCAATTTTAATTTTGTTCTGACACTTGATTTATTTTTCTCCGTAGCTGTGTATTATAATTTTTTTTTCTGTTAATAGCATTTAATTTGTTAGACCACAATATCAACATGGCTAGTGATGATGTGGCCGATGGTGAGTAAACCCTAGACCCGAACTGGCTTTTGTGTGCAGCACCCGAGACACAACGGTAGCTGCTTGGCGACAGATTGTTATGATTATTATTTGTATTGTGATTTCAAGCTATCTCTTTCATTCTGCTAAGTAGTTTATGCATATCAAAAGACAAAAGTGTTTGTACCTAAAAACAAAGTCACAAAACCATGTGTTAATTAACTAATAGGGAACTGAGCGTACCATTTTTTCCTTCCGACCATCAATCATTATTTATTTTATGAATAGGATTCATGGCATGTTTCAAAGTATCTTACTAGCTTCTTATATTTAACAGCTTACGCTTCAATCATAACGTTGAATACCTAAAAAATCCAAATTGTGGCATTTTTGTCGTTTCTATTATCAATTTATATCAGTGGCTTGCTTATTGGGGTGCAAATTGAAAATTAATGGTTCGGCATTTTGTGTTATTTGGTTACTATTTGTATTGTTAATATTTTTGCGAAATTTGGTAATTATATTCGAATTATTTGATCAGTCAAATTACCGGCAAAAACAACGACAGCCGCGATAAACTCAAGGAATGTTTTTACAAGCTTTTATTTAACTTGTATGTTTGTTCGGGTCGAATCTTGCAAGTCGAATTTCACCCACTTTCAGTGGTCGGATTGACTTGATATTTGGTATACATTAGTGTATTGGAATGCAAGAACAGTTAACAAAAAGTACAGTCACACAAAAAAGCTTGTATTAACAACGAAATTTTTAACAAAGAACTTATAATGATATCTAAACTAATATATAAAGAGGAAAGATTTGATTGTTTGTTTGTTTGTTTGTTTGTTTGTTTGTTTGCATTGAATAGGCTCCGAAGCTACTGAACCGATTTGAAAAATTCTTTCACTGTTGGGAAGCTACACTATCCCCGGGTGACATAGGCTATATTATATTTTCAAAAAAATTAGGGATCCTTACTAAAACTCGAATAATGTAACCAAAGGTGTAAAAAAATTACCTAAAATATTCATTTCATCGCGTGCGCTGCGAAAACTATTGATGATAGAATAAAATAATATACTACAACTTTGTAGAACTCATCATTATTTACAAAAAGTGTCGCGATAGTATATGTCTAACTATTATAATTATTCCACAATAAGTGTTTTTTTATTTTAAAAATTTAATTGAAATGCCGCCGCTAGAAAAAGCTCTTTTTTTGTATCTTGGTATGAATCCTTATCAAAATAAATTACTTCATATTCAAGAATGCTTCAATACCTTTGTATAACTTTTTGAATTATTCAATTCGGACATTCCATTCGAAAGATATCACGAGTTTAAAAATTTAAGTATTAGAACAGTGTTTGTAAAAAAACTCCTACGAGACGGCTTGACCGATTCTTATGAGATTTTGTGTGTATATTCAGTAGGTCTGAGATTAGGACGTAAACTTTTTTTCATACCCGTAGGGTAGGGTAGAGTAGGGTAGGGTAGGGTAGGGTAGGGCAGGGTAGGGTAGGTTAGGTTAGGTTTGGGTAGGGCAGGGCAGGGCAGGGCAGGGCAGGGCAGGGCAGGGCAAGCCAGGGCAGGGCAGGGTAGGGCAGGGCAGGGCAGGGCAGGGCAGGGCAGGGTAGGGTAAGGCAGGGCAGGGCAGGGTAGAGTACGGCGCGAAAATCTATCGACACCTCATTACGACATTGCACCCGTGCGAAGCCGGGGCGGGTCGCTAGTAGATTATATTTTGATTCAAATATTTTTTTTGTCGAATCAACACAATGTATTGAAGTTCACCGTGCCTTCATCAATAACAATAGCTAAGTTAGCTATTTTATAAACTAACTGTCAGATATCCCAGTGCCGTCACCTGGCTGGCTGTAGGAGCTTATCGGTCTATTTTCAACTGTCCAAGTTTGAACGTTTCCTCCGTCGGGAGTCACTCCGCCATTGATTATTGGAAATGCATTTACCGTTCGGTTTGTTTATTGCAAGCATTTGGAAATCTTTTGATTTAACTGTGTCCCGCGGTTTCACACGTTATGTTTTGTAGTATATAATTTTCCTGATTAAACGGGGAACGATACGCAAAAATATGTTTTCAAATCGGTCGGTTAGTTTAAGAGATTTGCGCTTTCAAAAATATTCAACATATTTATTTATATTCAGTTAGCCCCCGCGATTTTAGCACCATTCCCGCAAACAATTTCTCGCTAAATCTGAATATTTCATGAAATATTCAGAAACTGTTTAAGAAAACAGTTGAATAGAATTCAAATATTTTTTACAAGCTTTTTATTAACTTACAATTTTCTATGTATGTTTTTTCGGGTCAAATCTTGCAAGTCGAATTTCACCCACTTCCAGTGGTTGGATTGACTTGATATTTGGTGTACTACATTAGTATATTGGATGACAAGTACAGTCACCAAAACAAGCTTATATTAAAAATGTTTTTTTTTTTAACAGAAACTTATTTAACTAAAAAAATATTTTCGTGGTGGCGACTATTTTTTTTTTTTTTTTTTTTTTTATACCACTAAGTGGCAAACAAGCATACGGCCCGCCTGATGTTAAGCGGTTACCGTAGCCTATGGACGCATGCAACACCAGGGGTATCACTTGCGCGTTGCCGACCCTGCAGAAATCTCTTCACACCCTTTTTGAAGAACCCCATGCTGTACTCCATTGGGAAAACCACGGCGGGGAGCTCATTCCACAGTCCAAGCGTCCGCGGAAGAAAACTCCTTTTAGCCCGCTCAGTTCGAAACAATTCTGGTTTCAGTGTGTGAGCATGGACTCCCCGTCGATGGCGAGAGTTGCGATGGTGGAAGGTAGCCGTAGGCATCAAGTCGAACAATTCCTTAGAACACTCTCCGTTGTACAAGCGGTAGAACACACATAAGGAGGCAAAGTCTCTCCTTAGACTGAGGGGATCTAAACCGCTTGTGAGCTCGGGATCGTCAACGATTCTGACGGCACGTCGCTGAACCGAGTCTAAAGGCCCAAGCTGGTATCCAGGTGCTCCCGCCCATAGATGACAGCAGTACTCCATATGAGGCCGGACTTGCGACTTATAAAGTTGCAGTCTTTGCCCCGATGTGAAGTACTGCCTCGCTCGGTTGAGCACTCCAAGCTTTTTGGATGCCAGCTTAACCTTGTCTTCCAAGTGACTTCGGAACAAAACATCGCCAGAAATGTCGACACCAAGGATCCCAATGCTTTGGCTGATGTTTAAGGAAGTGTTCTGGAATTGTGGAGTCACAGACCATGGGGTTTTCTTAGCGGTGAACGCGCAGGCTTGAGTCTTGGTTGGGTTGAACTGGACTAGGTTTAGCCGACCCCAATCGGAGACACTAGTTAGTGTACTCTCGATTTCAGACACTAGCCGTTCGCGGCTTTCCTCTACCACGGAACGAGGGATATTTGCACGGCCCGTGTAATGGGCGTCCCCTGTACTGTCGTCTGCATAGCAATGAACGCCATCAATAGACAGCATATCATTGATATGCAGAAGGAACAGTGTTGGGGACAGCACAGAGCCTTGCGGGACGCCTGCATTTATGTCCATGCTATCGGAGCAGCTACCATCAACGACGGCTTTAATGCATCTGCTGGACAGAAAGCTGGCGACCCATTTGCATAGTCCCTCGGGAAGCCCGTATGCTGGTAACTTCGATAGAAGACCCCGGTGCCAGACCCGATCGAACGCCTTCGCCACATCTAGGCTCACTGCCAATGCCTCACCTTGGCTCTCTATGGCGAGTGACCAACGGTGTGTGAGATACACTAGAAGGTCACCAGCCGAGCGACTGTGGCGAAAGCCGTATTGTCGGTCGCTCAACAAGTCGTGATCCTCCAGGTATCTCAAAAGTTGCGTGTTGATCACTCGCTCCATGACTTTGGAGAGAAGGGAGGTGATGGCGATAGGCCTGTAATTCGTCGGGTCTGATCTGTCGCCCTTTTTGGGCACTGGGTGCACGTGGGCAGTCTTCCACGAAGACGGGACTTCCTTTTTGGTGTAGGAAAGTGCGAAAAGACGCGTTAGCACAGGACACAATTCAGGAGCACACTGCTTCAGCACCACTGCCGGTATGCCGTCTGGCCCACTCGACTTATGGATGTCCAGAGAAAGTAATTCCCTACGGACCTCCCGTTGGGTAATGCTTATCTCTGGCATGGAGCTGTTACACCGCGGGATGGTAGGCGGTGTGGCGCCACCATCATCCAAAGTCGAGTTCGAGGCAAAGAGAGAGCCTAAAAGGTCAGACTTCTCTTTAGCACTATGGGCCAAGTTCCCGTCCGGCTTACGTAGTGGTGGCAAGGACGACTGGCAGAAGTTACCTTCAGCAGCTTTGGCAAGAGACCAGAAAGCACGACTTCCAGAGGGAAGGCGAGTCAGCCTCTCACCAATTCTGCCGACGAAATCAAACTTAGCCCTGGCAATCATTCGCTTACTGAACCTCGAGGCAGCGTTAAATTTGCGTTTCGCATCAGAGATGATAAGGTCCTGATTAGTTCGGGCCGCGGTCCAAGCCTCATACAAAGTCTGCTTGTTATGTCTAGCTTCTTTGCAGGGCCGATTAAACCACGGTCGTTTCTTTACCCCTGCAGCTACTAGCGGGTTTGGGATGTAACATTCCATTCCCGCCAGTATCGCTTCAGCGACGGCAACTGCACAGGTGTCAGGATCATCTGATGCGAAGCAGAGCTGCCTCCACGGGTACGATGCGAAGAATTCACGCAATCCATCCCAATCTGCTGACTTGTAGTGCCACACGCGACGACGCCCGGGTGACCGGAGCGAAACGGGCCGCGCACAAGCCACCTGCGTCCGGACGAGACAGTGGTCCGATGAGCCAAGTGGCGCATCCACTGTCACTGCATAGCTGTCCGGTCGCGTAGTCAGCAGAAGGTCCAGTAAGGAGCTAGTATGGCTCTCAATATCTGGGATTCTCGTAGGAGAAAGAACCAGTTGCGAGAAGCCATAGGCCAGGGCAAAGTCGTGAGCAGTCTTCCCCGCGAAGTCGGTGGACCGAGAACCAAGCCACTCAACATGGTGAGCGTTGAAGTCTCCTAAAATCACCAGCTCCGCGGAGGGGTACTGCTCCAGTACTTTGTCAGTCGTCGATTGCAGGTGCTCAAATAACCGTTGTGTCTCCGAGTCACCACTGTGGGACCTGTAAAGGCACGCATAAACTTTGGTGTGGCCACCGTAATCTAAGCGCGCCCACAAAATAGACAGGTCCCGGTCTTCAAGGCAGTAGAGACGGCGACAGCAAATATCCTCCCTGACGTACATACATACCCCAGCACGGCGCACAAAATTGTGCTCCAATTTGTACCCAGGGTAGTGTAGATACGATGTATCATCGGGGCAGGATATTTGCGTCTCTGTGAGAAATAGCAGAGTCGGCTGTGCAGTCTCCAGGTGTTGGTGGACTGCATTGATGTTCGCATGAAGACCCCTGATATTGCAAAAGTCCATTGAAATGGATGAGGGAGCCGCCGAAAATCGTTTCTTTCTTTTATTTCTTTTTGCCATGTAAAAAGGAGGTGAAGAGAACGTTGAGAGAAGTCGTTGTACCGGCAGCTGAAGGAACAAAACGCAGTGTAACTCCGCCAGAGTGCTGCTCAGGTGATACGGTTTGCTGGTGCGGCAGTCGGAAGGGCCCCCGGTCCCCCCCTGATACAGTCGGCCGGGTCCACTCCGGTCTCCTCCTCCGGCACGACCAGCTGCACCAGGGATTATGCGCAAGGCGGCGGGTCAGCCTCCCAGGGCGGAGATTATGTGATCCCTGGGTTCGGGACCCCTACAACCTGCGGGCGGCCAGCGGGCAGCCGTTTCACCGGGTCTCCCTAACCGCCGCAACAGCATGCCGTGCCTGCACAACACAACTTCGGTTCCAAACCCACTGGTCCCCACACACTGCCAGCACAGTGCCTTCTCATGGAGCTATGGCAACCTTACTCACCGCAGGAACACAACACCACTATAAAGTAGTGTTATTTGGCTACGATCTTCTGTAAGGTGGAGGTACTTCCCCAGTCGGGCTGCTCCGCATGTCGAACGAGATAACCCGT
The DNA here is from genome assembly GCA_951394255.1 of Polyploca ridens. Lineage (NCBI taxonomy): Eukaryota > Metazoa > Arthropoda > Insecta > Lepidoptera > Drepanidae > Polyploca > Polyploca ridens. The sequence goes on from OX596267.1 coordinate 3,173,873, forward strand.
TATGCCCTACCTCTCTTAAAACCTCTCCTGACTATTGCATGTTTTTTTTTGTATCAGCATTTTAATTATAGAAGTTTTATTAGAATGATGGATTTATTTATAGTTTGAAAAAAAGTCTGCTCCAATCGCATGACAACTCTAGAATGTAGAAGTAGAATAAGTTCGAAACGTGCCTTGAGGTTTCTGCCTATGTCATTAAGAGTCAGCTTGGCGTGATAAAAAGATTAAGTGATTTCAGTTCATTCAGTTTATTCCCTAATTGTATTACTACATCTAGACTCCAGAGAGGTAGAGCGTAGCGTTTATTCGCTCAAAGACGCTTGACTGGAGCAGTACCTACACCTTACAGAATACTGCAGTCAAATAAAATGATGTCTTCCTGCGCGTGAGTAAGCGAGCCAGAGCTCATAGGCGAGGGGGACAGGTCGGTAACGCGTGAGCTACGCTTCGTATGTTGCAAGCGTCCATATGGCTACGGTAACTCCTTAACATCAGGCGGGCCGCATGCTTGATGTCGACTTAGTAGTATATAAATAAGTTCTTAGTTAAAAATTTCATTTTTTATACAAGCGTTTTTGAGTGACAGTACTTTTTGTTGACTGTATTTGCATTGTCATCCAATATACTAATGTATACCAAATATCGAGACAATCCGACCACTGGAAGTGGGTGAAATTTGACCTGCAAGATTCCATCCGAACAAACATACATACATACATTGCAAGTTAAATAAAAGCTTGTAAAAAAAGACAGTTCCACTAAAATTGAAATAAAAGATACCGTTTAACCGAACCATATCCCACTACAATATGGTTCAATTCAAAGCCCAAAGGAAAGCTTTCAAATAAAACTATCTGCCTCGTTGCCAATCTAAAATAACCCTTATACCGATACAGCAAGAGCCATATGTTCTACAATAAATGTTAGAAAGTTGAAACAAACGTGGCGAACCATTTACCTAAATTGTACCCACTTTACTTTAAGTGGGAAGGACTTGAGGCTTTGTGAGGATTGTTTATTTGTTATTGAGCTATAAACAACCTTGATGTTGGAAAGAGAAGCCTAGTATCATTTAAGCGGTAAATGTAAAGATACAATTTAATATGATACCTGGTTTTGCGTCATAAGAGTAAATATCAGTATGAGCCTGACCTGTTCGCCAAGGGTTGCGTGCGTTCACCTTCCTTGGACGAGTTGGGCGTATATTTCTTTGTATGGGCCATAGCTGTAGTAATAAGCCGAACTTTGCTTTTAAGGGGGCCCTTCATGGCCAACGCAACGTCAACGCAAGCATAGCTTGTACTTTCATCCAACGTAATGTTTGACTGCGAAAAAAGAGAGACAGCATCAGAGCCGTCGGTTATCAGTCGATAAATTCCGCTGATCACTCGCGGCCGCTTCGCTAGGTCGTCATTCATGATTTCGCATATCATAAAACTTGTTCCAGGAGTATACTTCTTGTAGAAAGAAGAAATCTTACAAGTTTGTGAAAAAAAAAATGTTATTTTGAATCTCCAATATATTGGCGATGTCGGATCGAGAGGTTTTATTTACTTTTTACAATTTACAGGTACATTAGATTTGGCCAAAGTTCTGGTAAAATTTGGGCAAAAACGCTGGTTTTCGGAGGCTTTTACTGAATTTGTTTCAAATATTTATTTATTTTTGCCTACATACAGACCTAGATATAGTGCACAAAATACATATTTGCTTAAAACATCTAACGAATAATTAACTTTTTAACAAAAAATAAACCGCCTTCAAAGTACACTAAAAAGTATAAAATAACACTTATCTGACACTGTTTTGAAGTGAGCGAAATCGTATGACGTGTTCTATAGAAAATATTTCGCTGACTTCAAAACAGTGTCAGATAAGAGTTATTTTATACTTTTTAGTGTACTTTGAAGGCGGTTTATTTTTTTGTTAAAAAGTTAATTATTTTTGAATTTTTAGTTTCATTATATACTGAATACATCTGTGTAACCCTTTCGAGTGTACAGGCCTGATGTTTTGTTGTGTGATTGCGTAAACAATGCATATTTATGCGATAGCAGCAATCGCGGCTGATTTGCTGTAATTTTTTTAAGAGTTCCGATGTCTATCTCCGAAACTCATCATCAGATCTATATGAAATTTATATGGGACCATTTCGGAATATACACCTTTCGAACAAAAAAAGAATTTTGCAAATCCGTCTATATATGACGGAGTTATGTCCGAACATACATAAAAAAAAAAAAAAAAAATATAAACATCCGAATTGAGAACCTCCTCCTTTTCTTGAAGTCGGTTAAAAATGTTTAACAACGCCAAAATAAGTACAGAGTTTTTGTATGAAAAGTATGGCGGGATGCCTGCTCTTAAATGAATTTTGATGATTTCGAAAAAACTGTGATTGAAACTTCGTTTTATTTTTCCTGTTTTACGTAGGTACATCAATGTTTACTAACTGTCATGTAATCTTCGCTTTGTAGACTTCGGAGATGATATTTTTTGACCAACCAAATGTGTTGGACAAACATTTTGGTTAAAACCAAAGCTGAAATTAATAAGCTTACGAGATGAATTTTATAGTAACCATAGTATAGCTTTCTGTATTATGCAGGACGTTTATGTACTATTGTAGTAGTAGTTGTACTAGTACAGTCTGTGTTGAGCTGGCTTACAGTCAAATCTGATAAACTCCTTCCGTCTTATTACGAAAGATGGTTTTAGCCATATTTAAGAGAAAGCCAGCCTAAACCTGGGTATTTTAAGAAAATTTATATTACGAAAGAAGGTTTAAGGATTTCAACCACTAAGCCTGGCAGCCACGTAGTTTATCTAAGGTGACAGATAGTTGACATGCATATGACAGACTCGTTCGAAGTTATTTTATTGAATTTCTTGGTTTCAATTCTATTTTGTATTAATTTGCTACTGAAATGGACTTCCTCGGCGATATGGATTTTGACAACGGATATTCTGGAGTCAGTGGGAACTTCTTGAGAACCGACCCGGCAACCAATTCGTTGCATGATTATGGATTTCGGTTCCAATCAATACAAGTTCACTAAACCATTTTTGCTGCTTGAATTGTCGAGCTAGAGAAAGATCGTCTTCCGCAGGACAAGTTGCTTGTGCTTTACGCAGTACGCTGTTGGGCTCCAAAAAGAGGTCAGTTCCCATAGTTGAACCAACAATCTTAAGTAAATATCATAGTAGTAATATATATAACTAGCTTTTCGCCTGCGGTTTCACCCGCGCCCCCTTCTTTACCCCTTACTTACCCTACCTTACCATACCCTACCCTATAAAAGTATCCCACCAGTTTTCAGCCAAATTGGTTCAGCCGTTCTTGAGTTATAAATAGTGTAACTAACACGACTTTCTTTTATATACTTATAGATATATATTTTGATTTCAGATACAAGATTATACAGCTGACCTACATGGTGTTTCTCAGCCCAGCATAATTAAAATATTATCCTTGCAATTAATTAGTACATCCTTCCTAAAGAAGAAAGCAACCAAATGCAAGGCTCCTCATAACACTGTCAGTGGAAATAAAAGAATGTGATATTATAATCAAAACAATTTATTATAATAAATTATTTATCTGTATATTTTTAAATTTTCCTTTCATCAATTATACATTGAGCTATTATTACTATATATTATATATAGAAAAGCTATCATAAGCAAAGGTGATGTCCCATTTTTTAGAGTCAACTAAAGTTCTCTTTAGCGCTCAAACAATAAATTAGTCGTCTAAGCAGACAGTAGAAACGCGTAGCGCTATCAGAACCAATGATCAGAACGCTTTACGGAGTATACTGAGTAGTACTGTGCTCCTCGACACTCTTTCACCATCCGTGTCCAGCTGCCTTCATCACATAGGTGATCGGGCTATGTGTCCTGCCCACTTCCATTTTATTTTATTTACGAGTTCAATAGCGTCACATGAAATCTTAATCATATTAAAATGTTTGATTGCAAATCCGTTCACAATGTGCTGAGAGCCTCGGCAAGGTACCTTTGCGATTATTGTCTGTGAACTTCTGTGAATGATTGAGAAATTATATTTAATTCCTATTTAGTATTATTGTATTGTATTTTAATACAGGAATAACATATTTAATACCATTTCTTTATTCGCTTTTACGAAGTAAATAAATCATAATCAATGACATAATATTTTTTTTATAATTTTTTTTTAAACACCATAGACATCATGGACAGTTTCGTTTTAAGCAAACGTTAGGTCTATTTTTATGAAACGAATTATTTTTTTCTGTAATTTTTAATAACGCTCTTTTTATCAAAAATATCTAAATTAAATCAGTATAATGTTTTATTTATCCATCTACCTTATTGATCTAAATTTATGAGGTATATACTTACCTATATTTAAAATATTTCGTAATAAAATATGAATGAAACGAAACATTTCCGTTCTCATTATAAAAAAAGGTGTTATACCTGATTTGAGACTAGAGCTAACAATACCAGGTCAATATCTTAGCCATTGGGTCTAAATTGACTTTATTACAAAAACATTTTTTTCCGTAGTCTAGTGAAACTGCCTGTCATTAGAGGTGTGTAACTCAGCTCTGAACCAGCTCAATGAATCAGATCACACGGGTTTGAGCCGTTGAGCTACAGCTCAACAACAAAATGACTAGCTCACGGCTCAATCCAACTCCTATTGTATCTGCGACTCCCTCCATAGATTATTCTTGTGATTCTAATCTACGAATTATTATTTCGTTCTAAACATATAAATAATAATTAATTCAATAAATAAATATGTAACATATATAGATAATATAAAAAAAGACAAATAATTCCAACTCTGAAGTATGAAAAGAGCCGCTCGGCAGAGTCGAACGAATCGCGGCAGCTCAGCCGGCTCAATTCGGTGCGCGGTACGTAGTGAGCGTGTGCGCGCATCGTGGACTATAGGTACAAATTGAGCTGATCTGCGAGCTGAGTCATTGAACCAGCTCACATACCTGAGCCGTGAGCTGTGATGCAGCTCGCGTATTTTTGATGAGTTACACACCTCTAACTGTCATAGACAAAATAGTGGACATGAATATGTTTCGTTTCATTCAGAGTTCTTACGAACGTTATAAATAAAAATAAAATATTATTATTTTAGAAATAAAGATATTATTATTACAAGTCTATAGCTAGGTATGAGCCGAATAAATTAGTATTAAGTCATTAAATCATCAAACGATAACATAGACTATTCCTGAGATACAGGCGGTATAAACAGAAACACGCAACTATCACTTTCCTTTTTTATCTTATGGAGTAATCGTATTAAAATTATCGAGACAGATATAAGTATAAAGTTTTGTAGTAAATATGAAAAGTAATTAAGAGTAGAAGAACATTTGAGGTACCTAGGCGCCAGCAAGTTGTGATAGGATTTGCAATCAAACATTTTATAACAATACTACCCTACCCTGTAGTGCTATCCAAACCTACCCTACCCTATCTAAACCATCCAGGGAGTTAATTCTATTGTACGTGTGTATGTCACTGAACTCCTCCTAAACGGCTAGACCGATTTGAATGTTTTTTTTTTAAAGCATTTGGGGGACGCTCTGGATGGTTTAGATTCACAAATCAGCTCGGCAAATGACGCTGAAGTCGGTATCTTATCTGATGAAGGTTATATTATCGACTGCAGCGCCATCTACCGGGCTGATTTGATTTGGTTCCAAAGATGATCATCTTGGGGGCTGTGGAAGACGATTTTTTACTAGATCGACAATTCTAACAGCAATTCGTTGGTGAAATTGTATTGGAGCCGAAGTTCATCAGTATCCAACCAACTTGATTAGTTGCCAGTTTGATTCCATTGATTTTCGGATCATCCGTCGGCAGAATCCATATCGTCAAGCGAATCTAAGCCCATTATAAAAGCAAATTTATCGAACTGAATCCAGAATAGCTTTTTCGATTACAAAAATCAAGAAAAAAACAACGAAATTACATCAAACGTGTCTGTCATTTCACCATAAACTTTAAAAAAACTAGGGGGGTGCCTGGTTTGACGTTACGCCACCGATATGATGAGGTTTATTCCTTAAACCTCATTTCGTAATATCAAATTTATATAAACCATCGCACATAATGGAATTGTTTGACTGGAATGAAGTAACCGAAGGTTAAGTTTTAGATCTGGCTTTGCTATCGCTGGCCTAAAGCCTGGTTTAACGCATTTTTTGTAATAAGACTGCTTGAGTTATTGGTGTTTGTACGTAACTAGAGACTACTCTGTCGCGTCATACCTATTTTGTTTAGATTTTAGAATATTCAGAACGCACAGAATAATAAGCATTTGCGTAGTAAGTAGTCTTGACGGAATACCATGTGTAGGGGCATAAACCATGCATTTGATATGATGTTGAGTCAGCGTGGACTCATGATCACACTGATGATGGTGATGAGAAGTGACTCTTTGGAGTAATGAATAAAACCAACGGTGCAAGCGAAAATTGTTTTAATGTTAGGTTTGACCATTGCATCCTTCCGAACCGGTATTAGAGTATTAGAGTCAGACTTATCATAAGTGCCTGCGAAGGTCTATTTGAATAAATGATTTTGAATTTGAATGAATTTTGAATTTGAATTGGAATTTTAACACTAAAACTATTATACAAGTAGGTCTGTATGGCAAAATGTTTGTATCATACAGAAATATGGTATTTGATGTAAACCTTCCCCCCACCACGCCTAGTCTTTTTATCTGAAAGTACTTCAACATTGTGTATTGATTGAGAGTAATCTATAGCTATGTTTCCGTTGAACAACCGATCCAATACAGGCTAAGTGTAATACATCGGACAACAATAAGCTATTGTCTCATCTTTGATATCTCTTAATGCATCGCTCTGTTTAGTTAGTCATTCCACAAAACTATATGCGATATTTTATTTTTAATTATTTTCATGTTAAAAGACTGACGAGCAGTTTGTTGGTCAACCTGATGGTAATTTTCTACCTTCGTCTATGGACATAAGCAGTACCAGGGGTATTTATGTATTTTCGACCTTTACAAAGCCTAGAAGGCAACTGGCTCTCAAGTGCAACTGCTTGAACATATCGGTAGCTGCTTGGCGACAGATTTTCAACTTGAGGGTGGTACTCCAAAGTACACTACCACCGTGCTATGGTTTCCTCACGATGTTTTCCTTCACCAAACGTTCAAGACCTCATGGCGTTTCACATCACTATCACTGAGCTATAATCGCTTCAAAAAATATGTTGATGATAATTTATCATTCTGCTTGTGCTGTTTAGATGAAGTTTGGAGTAACTCAACTTAGGAGCGAGAGACCATATGTAGCTGTGGATAAAGAGGAATAAAGTGAAAAAGGCTTTCGAAAACTTGTCTTGATTAAGGTGTAGAGTTTGTGAAGTTAGGGCTTATAGAGTAAGTGCATGTAGAGTTATAAGCTTGGCTCTACATGAGATCTGATCACTTTTTGACAGTGCGAGCCATATGTCTTGGCAACATTTTACATATGAATGTTTTTGGTGGGATACCTGTGTTCGTCAAAAACTGACAACTGGCGGAGCGCAGTTGAACGCGAGTCGAAAGTGCCTTATCAGGGCCTAAACTAAATAAATGGGGAAAAAAATAGTCGCACCTAAATAGCGCGAGTGTAGTCGGCAACTTACCGCTCAGGGGGTTGAATGAATGAGTGAACGAACGAGGTAAGAGCTATATTGTGTAAGGGATGAAACTTGGGCCCGGCAAACAAATAGCCATTGTTTTACATCCCTCTTGGTTTGCGGTCCCGCGGCTTTGTGCTAATAGTCGCGTTGGAGGTGCTTCACACAATCAGCCATTACATTAATTGGCTATGTTTATAGGAGCTATGATTTTTCATTTACTATATTATTGTATACATGGACGTATAGATCAAGAGATGGAGCATTACCTGATACGAAATGAAGTAGTCTTGTAAATACATCCTCACGCATGTACACCAGAATATGCCGATCGGTTGTCCTTGCACATTGAAACGTCGACAGTGACAATAAGGCTCAGTATCACTTGTGCCTGTTTAGGCCAGTACTGATTTTACTCACGCATATGCAGAAAGACAAATGTTCAACTTGTGGGTGGTACAAAGTACCCTACGTACCCTCCGTAGTAAAAGCCATTTTTTCAGTTTAGGCCCTAATAGGGTACTTATGAAGTTCAAAGCTACTGCAGCTACCACTAGTTCGGAAGTCGGCTTTCAGCTGAGAAGAATCGGTAAGAAACTCAGCAAGGTTTCAGCAGCTCTTTCTTCTAATTTAAATGAAACAAACAGCTATAAACAAAATAAGATGTTTGTTAAATAATTTAATACAAGCTTTTTTTGGTGACTGTACTTTTTATTGTCTGTACTTGCATTGTCATCCAATATACTAATGTATACCAAATATCAAGCCAATCCGACCACTGGAAGTGGGTGAAATTCGACTTGCAAGATTCCACCCGAACATAGTCGCATACATACATTGCAAGTTAAATAAAAGCTTGTAACAAAGCCACGGCTATTATAGTCCTACAAACTTATCTCACTTGTGTTCAAAAGAGGAACTAACGACGCCATTTCGAAATGTCAATCGCCATTGGTCAGAGACTATAAACACAGCGGTCATTGGTTGTTAAATGTGATAACAGCGACTCTCTCACCGGGCCAGATAAGCTTGTGGGATTATAATCATGAAACAAAATCTTCTATAACTACATAACAAATTAGACACTTTTGATTCTGTCAAAATGCAGAGAACGCCAGTAACACTTTGCAAGAAGTTCTGTTCAAGTGCTAGACCGGCTTCATTGGCGATGACAGGTTTTGGATGAAGTACATTTAGTTGAGTACATGGATATATAGTACTTACGTGTGATATTCTACCTAGCGTTATATTAGAAAGGTTTTCATATATTTATGTAGGTAAGGCTCGAGAAGATTGTATGTTATTAATAGGATAGTTGGTACCTTAAACGTTTTTTTGAGACAGCATAAGATTTATATTCTTTAACGGTTTTCAGAAAAATACGGTGTCATATATTATATTCAATGTTCGACTAAATGAAGACCACAATAGGTAGTTCCATCGACTGATACAGTCGATGGAGGAGGGCAGCAGTTAAGAAAGAATGACCTCACGTCATGACGACTAATCTGTCAAGACTGCAACGTTTGCAACGCATGAGAAGAAAAGATTTATATAATTTCTAGAAAAATAATATGTATAGAATATCATAATAATCTTATTCACTTGTAGTTTTTAGGACCAAATTTATTTTCACGATTTCAGAGTTGATTATAATTCAAAAATTATTTTTCAATACACTCGCTCGTAAAGTGACATTTCTGTTTGTTTATTACAAGTCTGTTTTTTTCCTCGCAAGTGTGTTGAAAAACGTCGTATGACACGCGTGTGCATTGATTATTACACTCTCGGCTCACGCGCTTAATACCGCCTGGAGTGTTAATAACCAACTTTGCACATAATCATAATGTACAAAAAATATCTACTGGTATGAAGTAATATAATCTATCATGTGTAATTTCGGTGAGTAATAATATACTGGTAGATATTATCCAAGAATCTTATTAAATATATAAACTTCTTGATATATTTGATCTTTTTGACGCAGTCATGAAAAACAGAACGCAGGTGCTGTCTTCGTAACATATAAATTTAGTGTAAATAAGTACATTTACACTTTGAGTCACGTGTGAACCAATCGACGCTATGACTTCAGAACGTGGACTGAGACAGAAATAGCCATTTTATACGCAAAAAAAAGAGATAAAAAGCAAACGTCTGCATCATACAAATGTTTCTATTTTCCACGTTTTTGGAGTCCATATCTTTATAATGCTACAATTGAACTGATTTCACGTATTCTCATGAAATTAAAGCTAACATACAAGAGAAGAAAGAAAGTATAACATGGTGGTTGTGACTTTTGTAGAAGCCACCTTTGAAAAGTTGAATCATGGGATTTCACTTCTGTTTGTAAGTTGCTTATGTTTTTTTTTGTTTGAAATTTCCAAGTTTTATATTTTTTTTGTTGTTTGTGTACTAATACAAGCTTACATACCAAATTTCAGCTTTTTAGGACTTCAGGAAGTACCCTATGAGTTTTGATGATCATCAGTGACGAAATCGGGGTTTTTTAGATATCAATAAAATCTAAAGTATAAGAGCTATGTTACTGAAACTTAATATGTTTAATAAGTTCACTATTGACATCATATCCTGAGAATTTTGTTTATCTGGTATAATCCAAACCCAAGTTATGAGGGTTTAAAAAATCGACGAACCCTTTCGCTTCGTTTGTCTGTCTTGGCGGGGGGGCACTTCCGTGCCCCCAGATATATTTGTTGTCTATAGTAAATGGTACTTGCAGCGTACAAAGGAGTTTCGGTTTCACTATGATATTTCTATGAATATACAACGTATCTAAATCCAGTAAGTACGTCGTGAGTATTACCGTCGTACAATTGCTTGTTTTAACTAGACCTCATTATCATCAAAACTAATTGAGACGCCTCGAGAGATCGGCGAGGAGTATGCTGTTTTTTTTTAATAATAGCTCTCTTTCATTTTAACATGAGCAGAACCTACTTTATAATCTCGCTAGGTAGATTATAAACTAACGGTTTTCACAAAAATACGGTGACATATATATTACATACATAATCGAGTTACTCACAAAGATTAGAAAACCACTTAAGGAAATCAAAAACTAAAGTCTTTAAATATAACCTTGCTTTATATCTAGTTGGCTTTAATATTTTAATTGCTTTTCTAACTTGAGTTAAAAGTTCTTCATGGAGCGTGATTATGCTATCTTTTGAGTAACTTATGTATTAAAATGTTATTGAAAATTTACAACAAATCAATTTGCCTATAATCTTAACCAACTATAAGCAATATTAGATAGCAGGAATCTCCTCATTTACTCCCAATGGCTTCATTGCTCGCTATGTGTGTGTGTTAGATCTTAGTAGTCAACACCAATTTAGCTGATAATAATATTTTAATTTACCAATTAATTCACTTGTTCGTAAGTTCACTTTAAAAGAATATCTAGTTACAAAGTCTTTGCTATTGAATAGTGCTCCTGGGAGAGGATTTTATAGATAAACGTGGATCCACAAAGTAAGTGCTTCTGTATGAGGCAAATTGACTTTTAGGTAAAGCTTTTCTATGTTACCCTGTCTTGTTTTAAAACAATGTGCATTATGTTATAGTGCCAACTCGCATATAAGCAGTTTGTAAATACCGCGTAGTTTTCAAAAACTCCTTTCAATGCATTGAGCTATTTTTACTCAATGAGATATATTCCACAATAATTTAATTAATTTAAATCAATAGCCAAATCCAAACTTTATATTTCGCTTTTCATCTGGGTGCATGGTTAGTGCTCCCGCCAAGACGGGCCAAGCGAAGCGCAAGAGGGCACTACCTACCTTTTCTGGAAGTGCTTCGTCGTTTTTTAAACCCTCATAACTTGGGTTTGGTTTACACCAGATAAACAAACTTCTCAGGATATGATGTCGATAGTAAACTTATTCAACATATAAAGTTTCAATTGCATAGCTCTCATTCTTTAGATTTTATTGATATCTAAAAAAACCCTGATTTCACCACTAACTCACGGATGATCATTAAAAATTTTAGGATACTTCCTGAAGTCCTAGAAAGCTGAAATTTGTTAAGTAAGCTAGTATTAATACACAAACAACAAAAAAAGTCTAGAACTTGGAACATTTTTGGAAAATTAGAAAATAAAATATAAAAAATTATATAGGAACTCCTTGATATAAATAATCCCATCAAAAACATTTTCTTATAACTATATAAGCTTATTACTCTACACGCCCTAACTTCACAAAATCTACACTACACCTTAGTCAAAATATGTGAGTTAGGGCGTGTAGAGTTATAAGCTTGACTCTACATGAGATCTGATAACTTTTTGACAGTGCGAGCCATATGGTTTCATCTTGGCAACATTTAACACAAAAAAACTGCCCCCTTAGATAAGAATGTTCACACATATTATGTGGATTTAGATGTTTCTCAAGTGGAATGTTCTCTCGGTATACCATATCCAAAAGCGTTAGTTTGCGTATAAAACATCGGTGGTGGGGTCTTACAAACTCAAATCTCGTACTGGCAACAAATCGAATAAGCGAGCGCGCGGCACCTCATCCGAATACAGAGAGCGGATTCAATACGAATTCAATTCCGATTTAAAAGCGGACTCGGCTGTCTTCGAGTTTCGTGTCCCCTTAGAAATAACTTTGAACATTGGCTGTTTCGTTGTGTATCACTTTCATTTGTATTTCAAATTCATCATTTAGATGTAGCTCTATTACCCTACTTTTTATTACAAGCTTTTATATAACTTGCAATGTATGTATGTATTTTTGTTCGGGTGGAATCTTGCAAATCGAATTTGACCTACTTCCAGTGGTCGGATTGACTTGATATTTGGTATACATTAGTGTATTGGCAAAGAATTTAAAACGTCCAGAAGGATAGTCGCCTCTATGGGAACACGAAATAAACAAGCCATAATTGACAGTATTTAAAAGTAATAAGTTTAGGTAATTAAAAGTGACGAAATCGCAATACTTACACATGGAAGGTTAGTTTTTTAGTTTTTCCTTGGTTTTTATAAGTGTTGTGACAGTATTTGCAAGTTGACATTTTTTATTTAATCAGTACAGCGAGTATGACGCGATGACAGCCGTGCGCAGCACGAACTGAGAGCGATTTGTTCAGGAGCCCCTCAAGCGGAGTGATATTAAATGTCATGCTTTAGTAAGGCCGACTATCCATCTGGGTAGAGGCACGATGCCCTATGAAAATCTTTGTGTATTGGATGATAATGCAAGTACAGTCAAAAAAAATTACAGTCACTCAAAAAAGCATGCATTAAAAATGATTTTTTTAACAAAGAACTTATTTGATTTAATCTTACATACATTATGAAAGCCAAAAGGAATTAATACCACGGGAAGTTTGTAGATAAGCTAAAAAGAGTAAGAAAGAATCTCAACAACCAACTGGTAAATGAAGATTGGTTCAGGTAAATAATCTAGCTTAGAAGAGAAATTCAGATTCTCAAAAGCAGCAGACTAGACTAATCGTAAATTCTTTTTTTTTTTTTTTTTATACCACTAAGGTGGCAAACAAGCATACGGCCCGCCTGATGGTAAGCAGTTACCGTAGCCTATGGACGCTTGCAACACCAGGGGCATCACTTGCGCGTTGCCGACCCTGAAGAAATCTCTTCACGCCCTTAAAAATAAAACGAACGAAAGAAAGAGAAATAAGTTTAAATTAAACGATAATATTGATTATGTTAATCTGAACAAATCTTTAACTAGTTTAAAAGAAATCAGTAGAAAATAAATATGAGAAACAATTTAAGGCTAGCAAATTGTTTTAGTTCCCACAATGGTGGATTTACAGGTTTGTTTGAATTCGTTCACAAATGCTTTTAGTTTACTTTCAAAGATGAGACGTGGAATTTACCTACATGATTGAATAATATTCGTTGTTTTGGATCTTTTATTCTACAGTAGGTGATGTGGGATAAGGTAGTAAGCATACAATCACAAGCTTTTCATCATATGCACTCATCGGACCTATCTGGTAATGTCTTTTGCAGTGGAGATAATAGGGGGTCCCAAGATCATTGAAGCTACAGGAGACCGGCGGTGAATGGGGAGCTTTTGCTCCCCATGTATTAGCTTGGCCATCCAAAGAGAAAACGCTATCAGCTCGCTGGAAATCCAACTGATTGGCAACAGTATCAGCTTGAACAATTCTTTTTTTCAACATAGTTTTTATTTTTACAAGCTTTTATTTAACTTGCAATATATGTATGTATGTTTGTTCGGGTGGAATTTTGTAAGTCGAATATCACCCACTTCCAGTGGTCGGATTGACTTGATATTTGGTATACATTAGTATATTGGATGACAATTCAAGTACAGTCAACAAAAAGAACAGTCCCCAAAAAAAGCTTGTATTAAAAATGTTATTTTTAACAAAAACTTATTTATGTTGTTGTAACTATGAGCTTAGATTTTATTTGTGATTTGTATGCAGCATACAATTAGGTGCTGTGATATGCTTAAAACAACACAGAATCCAGGCATCTGAGTTAATCCTAGTAAATTAGTAAATGATTGACTTCATAGAACAAATATTGGATTCGCAATTCAATTTACAGTTTCAAAGGATTGAGTTCAAACTTCTGTGAATGTCAATGTTCAATGCAATGTTCTGACAAATACAGAGAATTCGTGAGAGGTTCTGTAAAATATAGCAATAAGCAATATAATTCTAAGTGTTCCTATTTTTCGCTGTCCTATTTTAAATCTTTACATTTTCGGAATAACGCACGCAATAACAAATACGGCACGTATTTGAAATGCAATTTCCAGGTTTTGTTAGGAATCTATTCAAAGTAAGAATATTTTATTTAAATTGACATACACTCAAAGCTTATTCAACTTCATGTCTTTTTCACGCGATAGTGCAAGATTTTTGATCCATATCTTGTGAAATATCAAACGGTTAATATTTTTTTCAACGGATATAATATCTCATGTTTATAAGGCTATAGAATATGTTGCTACTCATACTAAAGTACCTGTTTGCGTAGGTATTTGCAAATACACGTGTAAACTCATGACAACATTCAAAGACAGACGGACTTCATGAGATAGATATCTGTTTGAAAAAATATTTTTACAAATATTTAAATGACACCATGACTGTGTATGATATTATTCACACAATCGATTATAAAAATAGTTAATTTTTTTTTTTTTTTGAATTGTAAAGCATTTGAAGTAAACAACACCCACCAATAAAAAATTTATGTAAAATGTTGCCAAGACATATGTCTCGCACTGTCAAAAAGTTATCAGATCTCATGTAGAGCCAAGCTTATAACTCTACATGCACTTACTCTACAAGCCCTAACTTCACAAACTCTACACACCGTAGTCAAAATATGTGGCTTGGCCGTTTCGCTTCGCTTGGCTGTCTTGGCGGGGGGCGCTTCCGTGCCCCCAGATTTCATTTATGATTACCCAAAATATTAAGTAAGTAAGTATGCTGAGTTTCTTACCTCAGCTGAAACCTTCCGAACCGATGGTAGCTTCAGTAGCCTAACCTGAATAAATTAATTGAGCTTTCACTTTGATTGTGAGTAATAATAAAACCTGTACAGTGCAGTGTTCATTACCTATTGCAAAAAAGATATTTTCTTTGTCGTAAACGCGTGTGCTCTCCTATACTTTTATGGAATAAACAGAGCGAAATAAAAAGCAACTAATTTCCACCATTACATACACTGAAGCTTGCAAAAACTTTGTAACACGAAATGATGCAACCTTTACAAACTGTCTGTCCCACTCTTGCTCTAAGTTGGCTAAGCGAGTGAGTGAGAAGACAAACAGTCATAATCTGTCAACAAGTACACGCTAATTGCACACTCGGCTCTTTTTGTGTTGTGACAAGGATTTGTTGTATGTTTTTCGGATATAGGTTCAGTTAAAAAGTGACTTTCTTGAAATAGATAAGTTTAGTAACACTAAATGTATTCAGGTTAAACATCAGTAACGAGGCAGGAAATTTGAATTTTTCCGCCCCGTTACTGATGTTTACCCTTAACAGGAAACTTACACCAAGAAATTCTGTAAATGCTCAATTATCTATTAGCACACATGCCATGAAATAATTCTTGTGAAGCTCACACCTTTCCTGTGAGTATATGTTACTAGACGTTAAATACTTAAGAATTCAAAAAATAAATTGTTAACTAAACCATTAGGAATAGGGTGGGTATCTGTAATAGTTTCTAGTGTTGACATTCATCATCACAATTATTTTATCCTAAATTCCCTCCTATTGATTTATACAAGAAACACATTTGGGTCGTCTAGATACAACTGATCCCAGCGACCCATGTCAAAAAGCACTTCCATTACTGAATTCAATTAAAATTGGCACACATTTCACAAGACTTACAGATCGAATTAGCACTTGAGAACCAGTTTTTTCTAGACTTTGTGTTCCAACTTTGTGACGTAGCACCTCACGCCACCTCGAACCTTCCAGCCGCCGCTGATTGATTGGTGTTTTCTTTATAGCTCTCCGATAGGTTACCCAAGGAGGAAGGTAAAATCAAGTCCTCCACTGGTTTACCTTAATGTACGAAGTCCGCTTCGTTACAACTTCGGCTACATCATTACTTACCTTGGCTGTGATTTTCATCATAAACAGGTCTGTAGATAACTAGCTGTCTCCCGCGGCTTTACCCGTATTTCAGGGGTAAAAAAGCCTACATAGCTGCTTTCAACTGAAAAGAACCGGCAAATACATACAGTCCATTGAAAAATGTTGTAGCGACGTGGTCACTGTACAGCGCCTCACTGTATGAATGCACCTCGTTAATTAGACGGTTTATTAGGGATTCAAGTGTTGTTTGCGGAGGTTGCTACAAATATGGAAAAAGAATTTCCTTTATAAGCTCTTTTTGTAATTCTCTCTTTTAATAATGTGTATGTTTGATGCAACTTTCAAGTCGACTTGTACTGGGCATGACAAAGTCAAAGGAAAAGTCTGAAATTCGCAACATCAGGATACTGTTTTTTAAGTAGGTGACAAATTGGATCCTTCTGCTAAGCCTCTGCTGTCCGTCCATTCGTCCGTCCGTCTGTCAGTGGGCAATATCTCATGAACCGTAACAGGTAGTCAGCTGAAAGTTTGACAGAATATGTATTTCTATTGCCGCTATAACAAAAAATGAAGAGCTTGAGCTTTCGGTGAAGGAAAACATCGTGAGGAAACCATAGCACGGTGGTAGGGTACTTTGTAGTACCCGCCTGGTTGGCTACCACCCTCAAGTTGAAAATCTGTCGCCAAGCACCTATAGGTGTGTTCCGACAGCTGCACTTGAGAGCCAGTTCCTTCTAGGCTTTGTGTGCTTACCACCTTCGGCCGCATCATCACTTGCCATGGTGAGATTGCGGTCAAACACAGGCTTATAAACAGTAAAAAAAAAAAAAAAAAAAAAAAACAAATAATCAACATTAAATAAACGTTAAAGGGTGGGGGGGGCATATAAAATACGACTTTTTTTCATAGCAAAGTGTATTTATTTTACGGAGCCCTCTGTGTGTGAGTCCGACTCGCACTTGGCCGATTTTTTACTGTTATTGTTCATGCATGCACACAAATGTTTTATCCTGAATATAAATCGAACCCACGACTGTGGCGTAGCAGTCAGAGTATCTGAACTAAAAAAAAACAGTAGACTAGAAATATAAACCTACTCATCAAAATATCTATACCTACCTATAACTGTGAGTTTGAAATAAACACAACTTGCAATATCATACAAGTTAAGTATGAAATTCTTAGTGAGCGTCTAAGTTTTGATTGGCTCTCGCGAAATCTCTGGATAATTGGTGCTGGTACTTGTTCGGTGGCCCACTTAAGTTTGCCAACTAACTAACTGCGCTCGAGTTTGATGATGTCGGCACTTTAGTTGCCTGGGATACGGTAGTGTTGTGATTAAGTTAATGACTGTTATTTGCCTGAAGTTGACAGGTGAGGAGTAGACGAGATAATAGGAAACTTACACCAAGGAGTCACCTTGCCTTTTTGCATACACTGTCTTCTGAAAATTTTATTTAACAGTAACACAAAATTTGACGACCAATAGGTAACCTAAACAGAGTGACTTTCGAACTAAACTTACCAGTAACAAAACTAGTTTTTGTTCGTTACTAAATTATTTGATTAAATGTAACTAAAGTTTCCCGACAACTAAAGTTAGCTTCCCGACAACAAAACGTCAACTTACATAACTAGTTTTGTAGATCATTTTTTTCAGTGTAGCGTCTGTTGTGTTTGTCCCTATTTTCTTGCTTATCCTACCAATATAACCTCTAATGTTTGGTACTCTTTCATGCAAAAACGACTTAACGAATTTGGATGAAACTTGGCATACAGATAGAATATTTTTTGGTTTATCACAGCATACTTTTATCCCGGTAAAACGATGAATACCTCGGAAACGCGGGCGAAACCAGTCGTACCATAAAACTTTGTTACAAAGTAAATTAGTGTAAGTTCACTCAATGCAAACGACAGTAAAACGAGCTTTGAAATAAAACAGCCGGAATGGCAGCAATTCAATCCAGATAAAAGGTTTCAGATCCAGATGTCTGCGTCGGGCCCCGGGTCGCACTTGGTAATATATTGACGGGTGCCAATGCCGACTGCAAACTATACCGTTTTATGCAAAACCCTTGAGTTTCAGCATAAATTACTGTGATATTCTATCACATCTCTGTTTCATCTTTTACGAGGAGTTCGATAGGTAGCATTGGAGCTTTTATACCAGTAGGGCCCAGAATAACTAACGTCTGATAACTTTTGAAGTGAAAACTTCTTTAGCGGCGTTGTGCACTTTTTGAAGAAACTTTTGTGTTGGGTAAAACAAGTTAAACTCGCGTCAGGTCACGTGAACCAGATGTAAAATTCGTAAGCTGGAAGGAGAGTAGTAGAGGAAGTATCCCCCTCTCTTTCTACCGTACGGCACGTATGTATGTAATATTATTGGAACTGAAATATATACAAAAATGATGATCCCACCAAAAACATTTTTATGTAAAATGTTGCCGCCAAGACATATGGCTCGTACTGTCAAAAAGTTATCAGATCTCATGTAGAGCCAAGTCCCAATGGCTTCATTGCTCGCTATGTGTGTGTGTTAGATCTTAGTAGTCAACACCAATTTAGCTGATAATAATATTTTAATTTACCAATTAATTCACTTGTTCGTAAGTTCACTTTAAAAGAATATCTAGTTACAAAGTCTTTGCTATTGAATAGTGCTCCTGGGAGAGGATTTTATAGATAAACGTGGATCCACAAAGTAAGTGCTTCTGTATGAGGCAAATTGACTTTTAGGTAAAGCTTTTCTATGTTACCCTGTCTTGTTTTAAAACAATGTGCATTATGTTATAGTGCCAACTCGCATATAAGCAGTTTGTAAATACCGCGTAGTTTTCAAAAACTCCTTTCAATGCATTGAGCTATTTTTACTCAATGAGATATATTCCACAATAATTTAATTAATTTAAATCAATAGCCAAATCCAAACTTTATATTTCGCTTTTCATCTGGGTGCATGGTTAGTGCTCCCGCCAAGACGGGCCAAGCGAAGCGCAAGAGGGCACTACCTACCTTTTCTGGAAGTGCTTCGTCGTTTTTTAAACCCTCATAACTTGGGTTTGGTTTACACCAGATAAACAAACTTCTCAGGATATGATGTCGATAGTAAACTTATTCAACATATAAAGTTTCAATTGCATAGCTCTCATTCTTTAGATTTTATTGATATCTAAAAAAACCCTGATTTCACCACTAACTCACGGATGATCATTAAAAATTTTAGGATACTTCCTGAAGTCCTAGAAAGCTGAAATTTGTTAAGTAAGCTAGTATTAATACACAAACAACAAAAAAAGTCTAGAACTTGGAACATTTTTGGAAAATTAGAAAATAAAATATAAAAAATTATATAGGAACTCCTTGATATAAATAATCCCATCAAAAACATTTTCTTATAACTATATAAGCTTATTACTCTACACGCCCTAACTTCACAAAATCTACACTACACCTTAGTCAAAATATGTGAGTTAGGGCGTGTAGAGTTATAAGCTTGACTCTACATGAGATCTGATAACTTTTTGACAGTGCGAGCCATATGGTTTCATCTTGGCAACATTTAACACAAAAAAACTGCCCCCTTAGATAAGAATGTTCACACATATTATGTGGATTTAGATGTTTCTCAAGTGGAATGTTCTCTCGGTATACCATATCCAAAAGCGTTAGTTTGCGTATAAAACATCGGTGGTGGGGTCTTACAAACTCAAATCTCGTACTGGCAACAAATCGAATAAGCGAGCGCGCGGCACCTCATCCGAATACAGAGAGCGGATTCAATACGAATTCAATTCCGATTTAAAAGCGGACTCGGCTGTCTTCGAGTTTCGTGTCCCCTTAGAAATAACTTTGAACATTGGCTGTTTCGTTGTGTATCACTTTCATTTGTATTTCAAATTCATCATTTAGATGTAGCTCTATTACCCTACTTTTTATTACAAGCTTTTATATAACTTGCAATGTATGTATGTATTTTTGTTCGGGTGGAATCTTGCAAATCGAATTTGACCTACTTCCAGTGGTCGGATTGACTTGATATTTGGTATACATTAGTGTATTGGCAAAGAATTTAAAACGTCCAGAAGGATAGTCGCCTCTATGGGAACACGAAATAAACAAGCCATAATTGACAGTATTTAAAAGTAATAAGTTTAGGTAATTAAAAGTGACGAAATCGCAATACTTACACATGGAAGGTTAGTTTTTTAGTTTTTCCTTGGTTTTTATAAGTGTTGTGACAGTATTTGCAAGTTGACATTTTTTATTTAATCAGTACAGCGAGTATGACGCGATGACAGCCGTGCGCAGCACGAACTGAGAGCGATTTGTTCAGGAGCCCCTCAAGCGGAGTGATATTAAATGTCATGCTTTAGTAAGGCCGACTATCCATCTGGGTAGAGGCACGATGCCCTATGAAAATCTTTGTGTATTGGATGATAATGCAAGTACAGTCAAAAAAAATTACAGTCACTCAAAAAAGCATGCATTAAAAATGATTTTTTTAACAAAGAACTTATTTGATTTAATCTTACATACATTATGAAAGCCAAAAGGAATTAATACCACGGGAAGTTTGTAGATAAGCTAAAAAGAGTAAGAAAGAATCTCAACAACCAACTGGTAAATGAAGATTGGTTCAGGTAAATAATCTAGCTTAGAAGAGAAATTCAGATTCTCAAAAGCAGCAGACTAGACTAATCTTAAATTCTTTTTTTTTTTTTTTTTATACCACTAAGGTGGCAAACAAGCATACGGCCCGCCTGATGGTAAGCAGTTACCGTAGCCTATGGACGCTTGCAACACCAGGGGCATCACTTGCGCGTTGCCGACCCTGAAGAAATCTCTTCACGCCCTTAAAAATAAAACGAACGAAAGAAAGAGAAATAAGTTTAAATTAAACGATAATATTGATTATGTTAATCTGAACAAATCTTTAACTAGTTTAAAAGAAATCAGTAGAAAATAAATATGAGAAACAATTTAAGGCTAGCAAATTGTTTTAGTTCCCACAATGGTGGATTTACAGGTTTGTTTGAATTCGTTCACAAATGCTTTTAGTTTACTTTCAAAGATGAGACGTGGAATTTACCTACATGATTGAATAATATTCGTTGTTTTGGATCTTTTATTCTACAGTAGGTGATGTGGGATAAGGTAGTAAGCATACAATCACAAGCTTTTCATCATATGCACTCATCGGACCTATCTGGTAATGTCTTTTGCAGTGGAGATAATAGGGGGTCCCAAGATCATTGAAGCTACAGGAGACCGGCGGTGAATGGGGAGCTTTTGCTCCCCATGTATTAGCTTGGCCATCCAAAGAGAAAACGCTATCAGCTCGCTGGAAATCCAACTGATTGGCAACAGTATCAGCTTGAACAATTCTTTTTTTCAACATAGTTTTTATTTTTACAAGCTTTTATTTAACTTGCAATATATGTATGTATGTTTGTTCGGGTGGAATTTTGTAAGTCGAATATCACCCACTTCCAGTGGTCGGATTGACTTGATATTTGGTATACATTAGTATATTGGATGACAATTCAAGTACAGTCAACAAAAAGAACAGTCCCCAAAAAAAGCTTGTATTAAAAATGTTATTTTTAACAAAAACTTATTTATGTTGTTGTAACTATGAGCTTAGATTTTATTTGTGATTTGTATGCAGCATACAATTAGGTGCTGTGATATGCTTAAAACAACACAGAATCCAGGCATCTGAGTTAATCCTAGTAAATTAGTAAATGATTGACTTCATAGAACAAATATTGGATTCGCAATTCAATTTACAGTTTCAAAGGATTGAGTTCAAACTTCTGTGAATGTCAATGTTCAATGCAATGTTCTGACAAATACAGAGAATTCGTGAGAGGTTCTGTAAAATATAGCAATAAGCAATATAATTCTAAGTGTTCCTATTTTTCGCTGTCCTATTTTAAATCTTTACATTTTCGGAATAACGCACGCAATAACAAATACGGCACGTATTTGAAATGCAATTTCCAGGTTTTGTTAGGAATCTATTCAAAGTAAGAATATTTTATTTAAATTGACATACACTCAAAGCTTATTCAACTTCATGTCTTTTTCACGCGATAGTGCAAGATTTTTGATCCATATCTTGTGAAATATCAAACGGTTAATATTTTTTTCAACGGATATAATATCTCATGTTTATAAGGCTATAGAATATGTTGCTACTCATACTAAAGTACCTGTTTGCGTAGGTATTTGCAAATACACGTGTAAACTCATGACAACATTCAAAGACAGACGGACTTCATGAGATAGATATCTGTTTGAAAAAATATTTTTACAAATATTTAAATGACACCATGACTGTGTATGATATTATTCACACAATCGATTATAAAAATAGTTAATTTTATTTTTTTTTTGAATTGTAAAGCATTTGAAGTAAACAACACCCACCAATAAAAAATTTATGTAAAATGTTGCCAAGACATATGTCTCGCACTGTCAAAAAGTTATCAGATCTCATGTAGAGCCAAGCTTATAACTCTACATGCACTTACTCTACAAGCCCTAACTTCACAAACTCTACACACCGTAGTCAAAATATGTGGCTTGGCCGTTTCGCTTCGCTTGGCTGTCTTGGCGGGGGGCGCTTCCGTGCCCCCAGATTTCATTTATGATTACCCAAAATATTAAGTAAGTAAGTATGCTGAGTTTCTTACCTCAGCTGAAACCTTCCGAACCGATGGTAGCTTCAGTAGCCTAACCTGAATAAATTAATTGAGCTTTCACTTTGATTGTGAGTAATAATAAAACCTGTACAGTGCAGTGTTCATTACCTATTGCAAAAAAGATATTTTCTTTGTCGTAAACGCGTGTGCTCTCCTATACTTTTATGGAATAAACAGAGCGAAATAAAAAGCAACTAATTTCCACCATTACATACACTGAAGCTTGCAAAAACTTTGTAACACGAAATGATGCAACCTTTACAAACTGTCTGTCCCACTCTTGCTCTAAGTTGGCTAAGCGAGTGAGTGAGAAGACAAACAGTCATAATCTGTCAACAAGTACACGCTAATTGCACACTCGGCTCTTTTTGTGTTGTGACAAGGATTTGTTGTATGTTTTTCGGATATAGGTTCAGTTAAAAAGTGACTTTCTTGAAATAGATAAGTTTAGTAACACTAAATGTATTCAGGTTAAACATCAGTAACGAGGCAGGAAATTTGAATTTTTCCGCCCCGTTACTGATGTTTACCCTTAACAGGAAACTTACACCAAGAAATTCTGTAAATGCTCAATTATCTATTAGCACACATGCCATGAAATAATTCTTGTGAAGCTCACACCTTTCCTGTGAGTATATGTTACTAGACGTTAAATACTTAAGAATTCAAAAAATAAATTGTTAACTAAACCATTAGGAATAGGGTGGGTATCTGTAATAGTTTCTAGTGTTGACATTCATCATCACAATTATTTTATCCTAAATTCCCTCCTATTGATTTATACAAGAAACACATTTGGGTCGTCTAGATACAACTGATCCCAGCGACCCATGTCAAAAAGCACTTCCATTACTGAATTCAATTAAAATTGGCACACATTTCACAAGACTTACAGATCGAATTAGCACTTGAGAACCAGTTTTTTCTAGACTTTGTGTTCCAACTTTGTGACGTAGCACCTCACGCCACCTCGAACCTTCCAGCCGCCGCTGATTGATTGGTGTTTTCTTTATAGCTCTCCGATAGGTTACCCAAGGAGGAAGGTAAAATCAAGTCCTCCACTGGTTTACCTTAATGTACGAAGTCCGCTTCGTTACAACTTCGGCTACATCATTACTTACCTTGGCTGTGATTTTCATCATAAACAGGTCTGTAGATAACTAGCTGTCTCCCGCGGCTTTACCCGTATTTCAGGGGTAAAAAAGCCTACATAGCTGCTTTCAACTGAAAAGAACCGGCAAATACATACAGTCCATTGAAAAATGTTGTAGCGACGTGGTCACTGTACAGCGCCTCACTGTATGAATGCACCTCGTTAATTAGACGGTTTATTAGGGATTCAAGTGTTGTTTGCGGAGGTTGCTACAAATATGGAAAAAGAATTTCCTTTATAAGCTCTTTTTGTAATTCTCTCTTTTAATAATGTGTATGTTTGATGCAACTTTCAAGTCGACTTGTACTGGGCATGACAAAGTCAAAGGAAAAGTCTGAAATTCGCAACATCAGGATACTGTTTTTTAAGTAGGTGACAAATTGGATCCTTCTGCTAAGCCTCTGCTGTCCGTCCATTCGTCCGTCCGTCTGTCAGTGGGCAATATCTCATGAACCGTAACAGGTAGTCAGCTGAAAGTTTGACAGAATATGTATTTCTATTGCCGCTATAACAAAAAATGAAGAGCTTGAGCTTTCGGTGAAGGAAAACATCGTGAGGAAACCATAGCACGGTGGTAGGGTACTTTGTAGTACCCGCCTGGTTGGCTACCACCCTCAAGTTGAAAATCTGTCGCCAAGCACCTATAGGTGTGTTCCGACAGCTGCACTTGAGAGCCAGTTCCTTCTAGGCTTTGTGTGCTTACCACCTTCGGCCGCATCATCACTTGCCATGGTGAGATTGCGGTCAAACACAGGCTTATAAACAGTAAAAAAAAAAAAAAAAAAAAAAACAAATAATCAACATTAAATAAACGTTAAAGGGTGGGGGGGGCATATAAAATACGACTTTTTTTCATAGCAAAGTGTATTTATTTTACGGAGCCCTCTGTGTGTGAGTCCGACTCGCACTTGGCCGATTTTTTACTGTTATTGTTCATGCATGCACACAAATGTTTTATCCTGAATATAAATCGAACCCACGACTGTGGCGTAGCAGTCAGAGTATCTGAACTAAAAAAAAACAGTAGACTAGAAATATAAACCTACTCATCAAAATATCTATACCTACCTATAACTGTGAGTTTGAAATAAACACAACTTGCAATATCATACAAGTTAAGTATGAAATTCTTAGTGAGCGTCTAAGTTTTGATTGGCTCTCGCGAAATCTCTGGATAATTGGTGCTGGTACTTGTTCGGTGGCCCACTTAAGTTTGCCAACTAACTAACTGCGCTCGAGTTTGATGATGTCGGCACTTTAGTTGCCTGGGATACGGTAGTGTTGTGATTAAGTTAATGACTGTTATTTGCCTGAAGTTGACAGGTGAGGAGTAGACGAGATAATAGGAAACTTACACCAAGGAGTCACCTTGCCTTTTTGCATACACTGTCTTCTGAAAATTTTATTTAACAGTAACACAAAATTTGACGACCAATAGGTAACCTAAACAGAGTGACTTTCGAACTAAACTTACCAGTAACAAAACTAGTTTTTGTTCGTTACTAAATTATTTGATTAAATGTAACTAAAGTTTCCCGACAACTAAAGTTAGCTTCCCGACAACAAAACGTCAACTTACATAACTAGTTTTGTAGATCATTTTTTTCAGTGTAGCGTCTGTTGTGTTTGTCCCTATTTTCTTGCTTATCCTACCAATATAACCTCTAATGTTTGGTACTCTTTCATGCAAAAACGACTTAACGAATTTGGATGAAACTTGGCATACAGATAGAATATTTTTTGGTTTATCACAGCATACTTTTATCCCGGTAAAACGATGAATACCTCGGAAACGCGGGCGAAACCAGTCGTACCATAAAACTTTGTTACAAAGTAAATTAGTGTAAGTTCACTCAATGCAAACGACAGTAAAACGAGCTTTGAAATAAAACAGCCGGAATGGCAGCAATTCAATCCAGATAAAAGGTTTCAGATCCAGATGTCTGCGTCGGGCCCCGGGTCGCACTTGGTAATATATTGACGGGTGCCAATGCCGACTGCAAACTATACCGTTTTATGCAAAACCCTTGAGTTTCAGCATAAATTACTGTGATATTCTATCACATCTCTGTTTCATCTTTTACGAGGAGTTCGATAGGTAGCATTGGAGCTTTTATACCAGTAGGGCCCAGAATAACTAACGTCTGATAACTTTTGAAGTGAAAACTTCTTTAGCGGCGTTGTGCACTTTTTGAAGAAACTTTTGTGTTGGGTAAAACAAGTTAAACTCGCGTCAGGTCACGTGAACCAGATGTAAAATTCGTAAGCTGGAAGGAGAGTAGTAGAGGAAGTATCCCCCTCTCTTTCTACCGTACGGCACGTATGTATGTAATATTATTGGAACTGAAATATATACAAAAATGATGATCCCACCAAAAACATTTTTATGTAAAATGTTGCCGCCAAGACATATGGCTCGTACTGTCAAAAAGTTATCAGATCTCATGTAGAGCCAAGTCCCAATGGCTTCATTGCTCGCTATGTGTGTGTGTTAGATCTTAGTAGTCAACACCAATTTAGCTGATAATAATATTTTAATTTACCAATTAATTCACTTGTTCGTAAGTTCACTTTAAAAGAATATCTAGTTACAAAGTCTTTGCTATTGAATAGTGCTCCTGGGAGAGGATTTTATAGATAAACGTGGATCCACAAAGTAAGTGCTTCTGTATGAGGCAAATTGACTTTTAGGTAAAGCTTTTCTATGTTACCCTGTCTTGTTTTAAAACAATGTGCATTATGTTATAGTGCCAACTCGCATATAAGCAGTTTGTAAATACCGCGTAGTTTTCAAAAACTCCTTTCAATGCATTGAGCTATTTTTACTCAATGAGATATATTCCACAATAATTTAATTAATTTAAATCAATAGCCAAATCCAAACTTTATATTTCGCTTTTCATCTGGGTGCATGGTTAGTGCTCCCGCCAAGACGGGCCAAGCGAAGCGCAAGAGGGCACTACCTACCTTTTCTGGAAGTGCTTCGTCGTTTTTTAAACCCTCATAACTTGGGTTTGGTTTACACCAGATAAACAAACTTCTCAGGATATGATGTCGATAGTAAACTTATTCAACATATAAAGTTTCAATTGCATAGCTCTCATTCTTTAGATTTTATTGATATCTAAAAAAACCCTGATTTCACCACTAACTCACGGATGATCATTAAAAATTTTAGGATACTTCCTGAAGTCCTAGAAAGCTGAAATTTGTTAAGTAAGCTAGTATTAATACACAAACAACAAAAAAAGTCTAGAACTTGGAACATTTTTGGAAAATTAGAAAATAAAATATAAAAAATTATATAGGAACTCCTTGATATAAATAATCCCATCAAAAACATTTTCTTATAACTATATAAGCTTATTACTCTACACGCCCTAACTTCACAAAATCTACACTACACCTTAGTCAAAATATGTGAGTTAGGGCGTGTAGAGTTATAAGCTTGACTCTACATGAGATCTGATAACTTTTTGACAGTGCGAGCCATATGGTTTCATCTTGGCAACATTTAACACAAAAAAACTGCCCCCTTAGATAAGAATGTTCACACATATTATGTGGATTTAGATGTTTCTCAAGTGGAATGTTCTCTCGGTATACCATATCCAAAAGCGTTAGTTTGCGTATAAAACATCGGTGGTGGGGTCTTACAAACTCAAATCTCGTACTGGCAACAAATCGAATAAGCGAGCGCGCGGCACCTCATCCGAATACAGAGAGCGGATTCAATACGAATTCAATTCCGATTTAAAAGCGGACTCGGCTGTCTTCGAGTTTCGTGTCCCCTTAGAAATAACTTTGAACATTGGCTGTTTCGTTGTGTATCACTTTCATTTGTATTTCAAATTCATCATTTAGATGTAGCTCTATTACCCTACTTTTTATTACAAGCTTTTATATAACTTGCAATGTATGTATGTATTTTTGTTCGGGTGGAATCTTGCAAATCGAATTTGACCTACTTCCAGTGGTCGGATTGACTTGATATTTGGTATACATTAGTGTATTGGCAAAGAATTTAAAACGTCCAGAAGGATAGTCGCCTCTATGGGAACACGAAATAAACAAGCCATAATTGACAGTATTTAAAAGTAATAAGTTTAGGTAATTAAAAGTGACGAAATCGCAATACTTACACATGGAAGGTTAGTTTTTTAGTTTTTCCTTGGTTTTTATAAGTGTTGTGACAGTATTTGCAAGTTGACATTTTTTATTTAATCAGTACAGCGAGTATGACGCGATGACAGCCGTGCGCAGCACGAACTGAGAGCGATTTGTTCAGGAGCCCCTCAAGCGGAGTGATATTAAATGTCATGCTTTAGTAAGGCCGACTATCCATCTGGGTAGAGGCACGATGCCCTATGAAAATCTTTGTGTATTGGATGATAATGCAAGTACAGTCAAAAAAAATTACAGTCACTCAAAAAAGCATGCATTAAAAATGATTTTTTTAACAAAGAACTTATTTGATTTAATCTTACATACATTATGAAAGCCAAAAGGAATTAATACCACGGGAAGTTTGTAGATAAGCTAAAAAGAGTAAGAAAGAATCTCAACAACCAACTGGTAAATGAAGATTGGTTCAGGTAAATAATCTAGCTTAGAAGAGAAATTCAGATTCTCAAAAGCAGCAGACTAGACTAATCGTAAATTCTTTTTTTTTTTTTTTTTATACCACTAAGGTGGCAAACAAGCATACGGCCCGCCTGATGGTAAGCAGTTACCGTAGCCTATGGACGCTTGCAACACCAGGGGCATCACTTGCGCGTTGCCGACCCTGAAGAAATCTCTTCACGCCCTTAAAAATAAAACGAACGAAAGAAAGAGAAATAAGTTTAAATTAAACGATAATATTGATTATGTTAATCTGAACAAATCTTTAACTAGTTTAAAAGAAATCAGTAGAAAATAAATATGAGAAACAATTTAAGGCTAGCAAATTGTTTTAGTTCCCACAATGGTGGATTTACAGGTTTGTTTGAATTCGTTCACAAATGCTTTTAGTTTACTTTCAAAGATGAGACGTGGAATTTACCTACATGATTGAATAATATTCGTTGTTTTGGATCTTTTATTCTACAGTAGGTGATGTGGGATAAGGTAGTAAGCATACAATCACAAGCTTTTCATCATATGCACTCATCGGACCTATCTGGTAATGTCTTTTGCAGTGGAGATAATAGGGGGTCCCAAGATCATTGAAGCTACAGGAGACCGGCGGTGAATGGGGAGCTTTTGCTCCCCATGTATTAGCTTGGCCATCCAAAGAGAAAACGCTATCAGCTCGCTGGAAATCCAACTGATTGGCAACAGTATCAGCTTGAACAATTCTTTTTTTCAACATAGTTTTTATTTTTACAAGCTTTTATTTAACTTGCAATATATGTATGTATGTTTGTTCGGGTGGAATTTTGTAAGTCGAATATCACCCACTTCCAGTGGTCGGATTGACTTGATATTTGGTATACATTAGTATATTGGATGACAATTCAAGTACAGTCAACAAAAAGAACAGTCCCCAAAAAAAGCTTGTATTAAAAATGTTATTTTTAACAAAAACTTATTTATGTTGTTGTAACTATGAGCTTAGATTTTATTTGTGATTTGTATGCAGCATACAATTAGGTGCTGTGATATGCTTAAAACAACACAGAATCCAGGCATCTGAGTTAATCCTAGTAAATTAGTAAATGATTGACTTCATAGAACAAATATTGGATTCGCAATTCAATTTACAGTTTCAAAGGATTGAGTTCAAACTTCTGTGAATGTCAATGTTCAATGCAATGTTCTGACAAATACAGAGAATTCGTGAGAGGTTCTGTAAAATATAGCAATAAGCAATATAATTCTAAGTGTTCCTATTTTTCGCTGTCCTATTTTAAATCTTTACATTTTCGGAATAACGCACGCAATAACAAATACGGCACGTATTTGAAATGCAATTTCCAGGTTTTGTTAGGAATCTATTCAAAGTAAGAATATTTTATTTAAATTGACATACACTCAAAGCTTATTCAACTTCATGTCTTTTTCACGCGATAGTGCAAGATTTTTGATCCATATCTTGTGAAATATCAAACGGTTAATATTTTTTTCAACGGATATAATATCTCATGTTTATAAGGCTATAGAATATGTTGCTACTCATACTAAAGTACCTGTTTGCGTAGGTATTTGCAAATACACGTGTAAACTCATGACAACATTCAAAGACAGACGGACTTCATGAGATAGATATCTGTTTGAAAAAATATTTTTACAAATATTTAAATGACACCATGACTGTGTATGATATTATTCACACAATCGATTATAAAAATAGTTAATTTTATTTTTTTTTTGAATTGTAAAGCATTTGAAGTAAACAACACCCACCAATAAAAAATTTATGTAAAATGTTGCCAAGACATATGTCTCGCACTGTCAAAAAGTTATCAGATCTCATGTAGAGCCAAGCTTATAACTCTACATGCACTTACTCTACAAGCCCTAACTTCACAAACTCTACACACCGTAGTCAAAATATGTGGCTTGGCCGTTTCGCTTCGCTTGGCTGTCTTGGCGGGGGGCGCTTCCGTGCCCCCAGATTTCATTTATGATTACCCAAAATATTAAGTAAGTAAGTATGCTGAGTTTCTTACCTCAGCTGAAACCTTCCGAACCGATGGTAGCTTCAGTAGCCTAACCTGAATAAATTAATTGAGCTTTCACTTTGATTGTGAGTAATAATAAAACCTGTACAGTGCAGTGTTCATTACCTATTGCAAAAAAGATATTTTCTTTGTCGTAAACGCGTGTGCTCTCCTATACTTTTATGGAATAAACAGAGCGAAATAAAAAGCAACTAATTTCCACCATTACATACACTGAAGCTTGCAAAAACTTTGTAACACGAAATGATGCAACCTTTACAAACTGTCTGTCCCACTCTTGCTCTAAGTTGGCTAAGCGAGTGAGTGAGAAGACAAACAGTCATAATCTGTCAACAAGTACACGCTAATTGCACACTCGGCTCTTTTTGTGTTGTGACAAGGATTTGTTGTATGTTTTTCGGATATAGGTTCAGTTAAAAAGTGACTTTCTTGAAATAGATAAGTTTAGTAACACTAAATGTATTCAGGTTAAACATCAGTAACGAGGCAGGAAATTTGAATTTTTCCGCCCCGTTACTGATGTTTACCCTTAACAGGAAACTTACACCAAGAAATTCTGTAAATGCTCAATTATCTATTAGCACACATGCCATGAAATAATTCTTGTGAAGCTCACACCTTTCCTGTGAGTATATGTTACTAGACGTTAAATACTTAAGAATTCAAAAAATAAATTGTTAACTAAACCATTAGGAATAGGGTGGGTATCTGTAATAGTTTCTAGTGATGACATTCATCATCACAATTATTTTATCCTAAATTCCCTCCTATTGATTTATACAAGAAACACATTTGGGTCGTCTAGATACAACTGATCCCAGCGACCCATGTCAAAAAGCACTTCCATTACTGAATTCAATTAAAATTGGCACACATTTCACAAGACTTACAGATCGAATTAGCACTTGAGAACCAGTTTTTTCTAGACTTTGTGTTCCAACTTTGTGACGTAGCACCTCACGCCACCTCGAACCTTCCAGCCGCCGCTGATTGATTGGTGTTTTCTTTATAGCTCTCCGATAGGTTACCCAAGGAGGAAGGTAAAATCAAGTCCTCCACTGGTTTACCTTAATGTACGAAGTCCGCTTCGTTACAACTTCGGCTACATCATTACTTACCTTGGCTGTGATTTTCATCATAAACAGGTCTGTAGATAACTAGCTGTCTCCCGCGGCTTTACCCGTATTTCAGGGGTAAAAAAGCCTACATAGCTGCTTTCAACTGAAAAGAACCGGCAAATACATACAGTCCATTGAAAAATGTTGTAGCGACGTGGTCACTGTACAGCGCCTCACTGTATGAATGCACCTCGTTAATTAGACGGTTTATTAGGGATTCAAGTGTTGTTTGCGGAGGTTGCTACAAATATGGAAAAAGAATTTCCTTTATAAGCTCTTTTTGTAATTCTCTCTTTTAATAATGTGTATGTTTGATGCAACTTTCAAGTCGACTTGTACTGGGCATGACAAAGTCAAAGGAAAAGTCTGAAATTCGCAACATCAGGATACTATTTTAAGTAGGTGACAAATTGGATCCTTCTGCTAAGCCTCTGCTGTCCGTCCATTCGTCCGTCCGTCTGTCAGTGGGCAATATCTCATGAACCGTAACAGGTAGTCAGCTGAAAGTTTGACAGAATATGTATTTCTATTGCCGCTATAACAAAAAATGAAGAGCTTGAGCTTTCGGTGAAGGAAAACATCGTGAGGAAACCATAGCACGGTGGTAGGGTACTTTGTAGTACCCGCCTGGTTGGCTACCACCCTCAAGTTGAAAATCTGTCGCCAAGCACCTATAGGTGTGTTCCGACAGCTGCACTTGAGAGCCAGTTCCTTCTAGGCTTTGTGTGCTTACCACCTTCGGCCGCATCATCACTTGCCATGGTGAGATTGCGGTCAAACACAGGCTTATAAACAGTAAAAAAAAAAAAAAAAAAAAAAAACAAATAATCAACATTAAATAAACGTTAAAGGGTGGGGGGGGCATATAAAATACGACTTTTTTTCATAGCAAAGTGTATTTATTTTACGGAGCCCTCTGTGTGTGAGTCCGACTCGCACTTGGCCGATTTTTTACTGTTATTGTTCATGCATGCACACAAATGTTTTATCCTGAATATAAATCGAACCCACGACTGTGGCGTAGCAGTCAGAGTATCTGAACTAAAAAAAAACAGTAGACTAGAAATATAAACCTACTCATCAAAATATCTATACCTACCTATAACTGTGAGTTTGAAATAAACACAACTTGCAATATCATACAAGTTAAGTATGAAATTCTTAGTGAGCGTCTAAGTTTTGATTGGCTCTCGCGAAATCTCTGGATAATTGGTGCTGGTACTTGTTCGGTGGCCCACTTAAGTTTGCCAACTAACTAACTGCGCTCGAGTTTGATGATGTCGGCACTTTAGTTGCCTGGGATACGGTAGTGTTGTGATTAAGTTAATGACTGTTATTTGCCTGAAGTTGACAGGTGAGGAGTAGACGAGATAATAGGAAACTTACACCAAGGAGTCACCTTGCCTTTTTGCATACACTGTCTTCTGAAAATTTTATTTAACAGTAACACAAAATTTGACGACCAATAGGTAACCTAAACAGAGTGACTTTCGAACTAAACTTACCAGTAACAAAACTAGTTTTTGTTCGTTACTAAATTATTTGATTAAATGTAACTAAAGTTTCCCGACAACTAAAGTTAGCTTCCCGACAACAAAACGTCAACTTACATAACTAGTTTTGTAGATCATTTTTTTCAGTGTAGCGTCTGTTGTGTTTGTCCCTATTTTCTTGCTTATCCTACCAATATAACCTCTAATGTTTGGTACTCTTTCATGCAAAAACGACTTAACGAATTTGGATGAAACTTGGCATACAGATAGAATATTTTTTGGTTTATCACAGCATACTTTTATCCCGGTAAAACGATGAATACCTCGGAAACGCGGGCGAAACCAGTCGTACCATAAAACTTTGTTACAAAGTAAATTAGTGTAAGTTCACTCAATGCAAACGACAGTAAAACGAGCTTTGAAATAAAACAGCCGGAATGGCAGCAATTCAATCCAGATAAAAGGTTTCAGATCCAGATGTCTGCGTCGGGCCCCGGGTCGCACTTGGTAATATATTGACGGGTGCCAATGCCGACTGCAAACTATACCGTTTTATGCAAAACCCTTGAGTTTCAGCATAAATTACTGTGATATTCTATCACATCTCTGTTTCATCTTTTACGAGGAGTTCGATAGGTAGCATTGGAGCTTTTATACCAGTAGGGCCCAGAATAACTAACGTCTGATAACTTTTGAAGTGAAAACTTCTTTAGCGGCGTTGTGCACTTTTTGAAGAAACTTTTGTGTTGGGTAAAACAAGTTAAACTCGCGTCAGGTCACGTGAACCAGATGTAAAATTCGTAAGCTGGAAGGAGAGTAGTAGAGGAAGTATCCCCCTCTCTTTCTACCGTACGGCACGTATGTATGTAATATTATTGGAACTGAAATATATACAAAAATGATGATCCCACCAAAAACATTTTTATGTAAAATGTTGCCGCCAAGACATATGGCTCGTACTGTCAAAAAGTTATCAGATCTCATGTAGAGCCAAGCTTATAACTCTACATGCACTTACTCTACAAGCCCTAACTTCACAAACTCTACACCTTAGTCAAAATATGTGGCTTGGCCGTTTCGCTACCATCACATGGGAGTAAGGTGAAAAATGTATTCACTCTTTATTTATTTTTTTGTTATTCAATAGTTATTGTAGTATTGAAACGCCCAAGCCACATATTTTGACTACGGTGTGTAGAGTTTGTGAAGTCTGGGCTTGTAGAGTAAGTGCATGTAGAGTTATAAGCTCTACATGAGATCTGATAACTTTTTGACAGTACGAGCCATATGTCTTGGCGGCAACATTTTACATAAAAATGTTTTTGGTGGGATTTCACTTCTTTTTGTAAGTTGCTTATGTTTTTTTTTAGTTTGAAATTTTCAAGTTTTATAATTTTTTTGTTGTTTGTGTACTAATACAAGCTTACATACCAAATTTCAGCTTTCTAGGACTTCAGGAAGTACCCTATGAGTTTTGATGATCATCAGTGAGTCAGTGACGAAATCGGAGTTTTTTAGATATCAATAAAATCTAAAGTATAAGAGCTATGTTATTGAAACTTAATATGTTTCATAAGTTTACTATTGACATCATGTCCTGAGAATTTTGTTTATCTGGTATAATTCAAACCCAAGTTATGAGGGATCAAAAAAACGACAAAGCGCTTCGAGAAAAGGTAGGTAGTGCCCTTTCGCTTCGCTTGGCTGTCTTGGCGGGGGGCACTTCCGTGCCCCCAGATCTATTAGGGCTTCCAAACAAATATGTAAAATATCCTAGGTGTATGTATGTATGTATGTATATTTGTCCAAGCATATCTCCGAAGATATTAATCGGATTGTAACCATTCTTTTTTTATTGGTTTACTAAAAAGTAAGAATTAACTGTAATCTGACACTGATTTGAAGTCAGCGAAATATTTTCAATGAAATACGACGTGCTCATAATTTTTTTTAAATTGCTTCTTCTACAAGCTTTTATTTAGTTTCACCTGTCCCGTTGTCTGTAATGGAATTTTGCAAGTTAAATTTGACCCACTTACCGATTTCCGATTGAGCTGACATTTTGCACGAATATGCAAATCGCGTGACAATGTAATATTATGATGACGTGGAGCTGATCTGATGATCGAGCTGGAAGGTGGCCATAGGAACTCCGTAATAAGACCACATAACCCCATCGAGTTTGGGCGCGTTTGATTCGTCTTGATGAGTACTTTGTCGCTTTGTTCATCATCACGCGAGTGGAAATTTTGAACGGGTCAGTAAGGGCAGCTACCTTAAGGGTTGAAGCTACACGCATATGGTCTCATGTGACTGTCCTTTAATATTAGATTTATTGCAATCGGCATTTACAGATTTTTGAAAAAAGGTACAGTCAGCGACAAAAAAGGCGATTTTTGAAAAATATTTTTATTAGCTTAATCGATCCAGTCTCTGACAAGGATCAAAAGGCTCTATGGGGCCAAGTTAGGGTATGTATGGGAAAAAACACTTTTCCCATACATTTAGTTATATGTAACCTGCACTATGTAATTACAATAAAATGATCACCATCTACAGTGTATATACATAATGCATCCTACAAACTCAGCACAAGTAATACAAACATGTATCTTCCTTCATCCATACAAATTAGCAATTTACAGTCTATGCAAAACAACAGTGGCACTTCGCTCCCAACTAATTCTAACTCATTTAATGAACTCACGATTGAAGCGCCCTGATTGGCTCGCACGATGCTCAAGTCAATATTTGTGGTCTCAAATAAACATGTTGTAACTTAGAAAATTTGCATTTCTAAGTGACACTGAGCTGGAGTGATTCGATATAATTTTGCAAGTAAGTTCTATCTAGGCTTTGAGAGCTTGAAACCTTCGGCCACGTCATCACTTGGTGAGATAAATAAATAAATATCCTGGGACATTCCTCACACACGGTCATCTGATCCCAAACTAAGCAGAGCTTGTACTAAGGAAACCAGATAACTGATATAATACATATACTACTTTTTGATTGTAAATACATACTTAATATACATAATTACACCCAGACTCAGGACATACAGACATGTTCATGCACACAAATGCATGTCCTGCGTGGAAATCGAACCCACGACCTGCGGCGCGATAGGTGGAATCTTAACCAACCGCCCCAGCTGTTGGAACATTTAGAAGATACGTAAAAGCATTTCAGAATATCAGAGAAATTTACATCTTATCACTAAAATAGAATATTCCACCAAAGTAAGACATTAGAAGTGTCTGCCCGAGTGAATCACGTCGCGAGTCCAACTACAATATCTGACAAGAGTCGCAGAAAGCGGCGCTGGCTCTGACAAGCGCAATTTTATCACGGATATTTTCTTTTTAAGCAGTTTGTGTCATCATATTTATGAGTAGCTTCTACCTTGCGGTTTTATCTGCATAAGTGAACCGTAATTCATATATTTTTTTAGTTTTAATAAATTAATTAAATTTTAGCTTTATGCACCTTCTCTGTATAAACGAACTATGCCAACTACCATCCTGCGTACACGCACAAAATCATTTTCATGTAAAAGTTGCCAAGACGAGACCATATGGCTCGCACTGTATAAAAGTTATCAGATCTCATGTAGAGCCAAGCTTATAACTCTACACGCCCTAACTCTCAAGCCTAACTAACTTCACAAACTCAACACCTTAGTGAAAATATATGGCTTGGCCGTGAGGTTTAAGACCTGACCACTCATGATGGACGGAGTGAATCTGTTCACCTTTATTATCATCAGCCTCGAAAAAATATGAAAAAGCTGAAAAAAAAGGATTTGAATAGAAACGTTTTAAGGAGGCAGTTATTGATTTCTAGGTACTATTTTTTCAATCTTTGACTATCATGGTAATGATACCATTACCGTGATATGATGGCCTGTATACTATTCTGATTATCATTCTATAACATGTACCTATTTCTTTAGTATTCTAAAGCCCAACTTTACCAAACTCAGATAACTATTATCGATCACATAAAAGCCATATTCAGCTCGTAGATACGTATTATTCAACGCTAAAATTTAAGCCAAGAAATTCTAGAAAATTACTTCGCAAATAACACAAAATGTAAGTCAATGAAAAGACAGTAAACATAAAACGCACCTCATGAAACGAGGTTGTCTCATTTCTGCAAAAGTATCGTAACAGTAATTCTGTAAGTACATACTAAAATTGTTACTACTTGTTACTCGCGACTCCACCTGTGTGGTAGAGTTTTATTTTTTACAAGCTTTTTATTTAACGTGCAATGTATGTATGTATGTTTGTTCGGGTGGAATCTTGCAAGTCGAATTTCACCCACTTCCAGTGGTCGGATTGACTTGATATTTGGTATATTGGACGACAATGCAAGTACAGTCAACAAAAAGTACAGTCACTCAAAAAAAGCTTGTATTGAAATGATTTTTTTAACAATGAACTTATTGTCAGTTTTGTTTTACTAAAACAGTCACTGCTCAGTTGCCTTTAGTTATTTGAAGGCGAATATATACCTCGTGGATGTGACGTAGATTGATGTACCGAAGGTCATGAGTTCGAATCCTATAATGACTTTTATCTTTCAATGACGGAAAAACTATAATACGGTAGTAGTATATTTTGTAGTACCTGCCTACCTGGCTTCCATCTACAACTTAGGTAGTTAGCTAGGCTGGTGCTTGGCCGACAGACTATCACCTGAAGGTGTATTCAGGCAGCTGCAATTGAGAGCCAATTCCCTTCTAAGCTTTGTGTGGTTGCTGAAGTGTGAACGGCTAGTGAATGGGTGTCTGACACCTGGTAATATTGGGCTATTCTCAGAAACAGCTAATCCTATTGCAATGTGACTTTTCACGATTCAGTTTTTTCTTAGGCATAGCATAGTGAAAGTCCTATCAGATAAGCCATTTCCAATATTTGGTCGATATTAACTGGTGTCAGAAACGGATTATCTCGGTGGCCGCACTGTAAGTATAATGAGCCGGTGGTAGACTCAATTGTACAGTAGTACCCAACTGATATGGCTTACCGATGTACCTGCGCAGAAGATACATTTTTTAAGCACGGGAAATGCTATTGGTCGGCAGCTGCCGCCATGTTAGCGCGTGCCGTGCGGAGGGTCGTGACTTGCGAGTGAGACGGAACTAACAGCTGCAGTGTATTATGAACCTTATAGTAGTGATCTAAGGTTGATTGTAAGTTTTAAGCATTCTTTCGTTAATCTTCGGGGCCACTTTCTTTTCTGTGCGAACGAAGATTCACGACGCGCCTTATATGGGTAATACTGTACCGCTCAAAAGTGCCTTATTAACTCAACTGAATAATTCTCAATCCATTGAATCGGATGAATTCCATGAGAACGCATATGTTACAAACACACAAACATTGATGTTTGTCTGAACTAGCTTGTTAAGAATGTGTTCAGCTGTGCTCACTCTGTGCATATTGTAATATGTGTTTATCAATCAATTTACATAACGGATCATAGCCATTAATATTAAACACTATCGAATATGTAATGCGGACAGCGTGTGCTGCAGTTGAGGTGCTTGAGTTTGATACCATTACAGTATGTGTTTTTGTAAATTATAATATAAATAAATGTGTAATTGAACAGCAAAAAGTATGTGTAATATTTTTGAGACAAGTTACAAAAAAAAATCTTAATAATAAAGCAAGTGAAATACTGTTAAATGATGAAGAATAAGATAATATATTTAAGAAAACATACCTACCCGACATTTATCGGAAAGTTTTATAAAATAGACAAGAGTTTTCATGTTCTATAATCTATACTAATAAAGTATGTTCGCTATAGAAATCCTTAGTTAAATCTGGGGGCACGGGAGTGCCCCCCGCCAAGACAGCCAAGCGAAGCGAAAGGGCACTACCTAACTTTTCTCGAAGCGCTTCGTCGTTTTTTTGAACCCTCATAACTTGGGTTTGGATTATACCAGATAAACAAAATTCTCGGAACATGATGTCAATAGTGAACTTATTAAGCATATTAAGTTTCAATAACATAGCTCTTATACTTTAGATTTTATTGATATCTAAAAATCCCCGATTTCGTCACTGACTCACTGATGATCATCAAAACTCATAGGGTACTTCCTGAAGTCCTAGAAAGCTGAAATTTGGTATGTAAGCTTGTATTAGTACACAAACAACAAAAAAATTATAAAACTTGGAAATTTCAAACAAAAAAAAAGAAGTGAAATCCCACCAAAAACATTTTCATGTAAAATGTTGCCGCCAAGACATATGGCTCGTACTGTCAAAAAGTTATCAGATCTCATGTAGAGCCAAGCTTATAACTACATGCAATTACTCTATAAGCCCTAACTTCACAACCTCTACACACTGTAGTCAAAATTTGTGGCTTGGCCGTTTCAATACTATAAGAACTATTGAATAACAAAAAAGCAATGAACAGTGAATACATTTTTCACCTTACTCCCATGTGACGGTAGCGAAACGGCCAAGCCACAAATTTTGACTACGGTGTGTAGAGGTTGTGAAGTTAGGGCTTATAGAGTAATTGCATGTAGTTATAAGCTTGGCTCTACATGAGATCTGATAACTTTTTGACAGTACGAGCCATATGTCTTGGCGGCAACATTTTACATGAAAATGTTTTTGGTGGGATAGAACTTATCGATAGATATTAGGCATGCTAACATGATGCTGGTATCCCTAATATTGAGCTACTTAGTTTGAAGCTCCTTTTTAGTCTGTGTCGACTGGCAACACTCTCTCACACTGTAATATCCGTCTCGGCTGAATGTCTGCTTCTAATCCTCGTGTAACAAATTCTAAAATTATCTCAATCGTTTTAATCTGGTGTGAATTCAATACATGTACTTGTTTAGAAATACCAATAAACTGCAAGCACATAAAAGTCTTACTCCCATGTGACGGTAGCGAAACGGCCAAGCCACATATTTTGACTACGGTGTGTAGAGTTTGTGAAGTTAGGGCTTGTAGAGTAAGTGCATGTAGAGTTATAAGCTTGGCTCTACATGAGATCTGATAACTTTTTGACAATGCGAGCCTCGGCAACATTTTACATAGAAATGTTTTTGGTGGGATGCCATATTTAAGAAACCGTATTTATCGATTAAACTTTGAAAGACCGACAGGGGAATTTGTGCACTTATAGTATACTAGTATTGTATACAAAGACACAACAGCGACTACCTCCAGCCGTATCTCGGTAAATTACAGTCGTAGCTCGTCATTAAGCGAGGGGAATTATACAGATTATTCATGAGCCACCCAGATCAGTAAACTAAGCCTTAAGTGTTATGTTTTGATCAGAATCTTGCCGACCAAGCAACCGAATGATTTAAGATTCCTTATTATGCGGGTAGAAGATGATTTTGCATTAACGAAAATTATACTGTTATTTTTTTTTAATTTCATAAACTTATTGTCGCTTGTGTACTCTGGCAAGTATCAATTTCGGCAAAGTCAATGTCAAAGACAACTTTCAGATGTCGATGTAATTTAAATGTTCAAAACAAGACAATAAACAAGTCTAGACTGAGTAATACTAGAATGAGAAACAGGCTTAAAAATGGCTGCTGGCTGGATTTAAGGACGAAAAAAAATCACTTTCACAATAAGCAACGGCCTCAGAGAATAATCTCCAAAAAGAATGGAACGTTAAAGAATTTTAATTTTCCCGAATTAATTCGTA
The DNA here is from genome assembly GCA_951394255.1 of Polyploca ridens. Classification (NCBI taxonomy): domain Eukaryota; kingdom Metazoa; phylum Arthropoda; class Insecta; order Lepidoptera; family Drepanidae; genus Polyploca; species Polyploca ridens. Next base: position 3,215,012 of record OX596267.1, read on the forward strand.
TCCATTTTTCAGTGGCTGCCTCAGAACGACGCGCCGGTGAAATTCACTGTCAAGATGATACAAAGACTGGATGAGTCGCGATAAATTTATAGGATAGTGACCAGTACTGGCTTTGCCCGGAAAGCTGTCTAAATGATGGTGAAACAGCATCAAAATCTGTTGCGTTAGTTTAAAAGAACTAAGTGCACAAAAAGTGACTTAGTTTGGTGTTGTTTAGATATAGAAAAAAGTGTGTGAGTAGCGCGCGGATTGTGTGTGCTTGAAACTCGAAAATTTTACGATGATCACCTGAAAATTTTGTGCCAGTATACATTATGACCAACTACTTATTTTACAAAAAAACTGAGATTGCTCACGGCAAGTGGAGAATGCCAACAATCCTCGGGATATAGATTATCTATTTCCAAGAAATCTAAGAGAAATTATGACAGGAACGAAACTCCAAGCGTAGACGGATTACGGCATCATTTTTGTACCGGGTTTATTTAAATTTATATTCCTTACAGCGTTACTGCGCCGAGCTCCTGATGGACTTTGAAACTGAATTCAAGTTTTTGTATTATAATTTTATTTATTTGTGAGGTTTAATGAGTTACGGGGAAAGGCACACTGCTGTTTTATGATCTTGTAAATACTGAAGTTTCTAGTTAACATTATAGCTTTATTGGTGTTACCATAATTGTATCACTATTATTTATAATATTAGGTATAAGCATTTTTGTGCTACCATCACTAAGAGATTTCAAAGCTAAGTGAAAAACTAACAGTGACTGACTTAAAACACAGTAATGAGGAGCTATAGCATTCAATTCAACTAACTACTATGATTATAACTCACGATGATAACCGCTTAACATCAGGCGTTTCATAAAAAGATACGTTAACACACAAAGAATATTAATCTCTAGGGTCTACCGATTTAGATTATGCATTATCAGTTCCAAAATCATCAAAATTCGTTTACATTCAAACTTAGTTATGCGGTCCCGATTTTAACAACAGCTATGTCCCAAACCCTGCCCAAACCAGTAAATATACGACTCAGAATCGCACTTGGGCGGAAAGTGCGCGCGTCCCATAACTAAATAATGAAAGGAAATAGAATTCCAGACTTTTCAAGTAAAATTTAACTACTAAGTTACAAATGTGGCAAGCGCGGTTAGATGCGACAACATAATTCATGCGTTTCTGATCCTACAAAAATCTATTCACATTCAAAATGTATTCTTTCATCAAACATTTCTAATAAAAGCAGCACAAATGCTCATCAGTACCCCCACTATCAATCTAAAAACTTCCCGCTCCCACCGTACTGTTTCCAAGTAATCTCAATTCGTATTTGCCAAGTATTTGAGAGGCAAATGAGGTGTACCACTGTTCGTTGTTTCGCATTTACAAGGGGCCACTGTTTGAATTGCAAATAGATGTTTTTACCGCGTTTGTAGCGCCACCCCCGCCCCGGCGCCCGCTGTACTGTAATCACTGCCGTGCACCGTGTAATGAGCGATATTGAGTTATCGTATCGATAAATTAATGATTAAGATTGTAAAATGTTAAATGAGGTTACATAATATTGTGTTTTTTGTATTTGAAACAATATCAAGACAGAATTAGAATATAAATATTATGTAATGAATCTAAGCTTGTTTTGAAAAGAGTAATTGCTGAGTTTATAGCCGGCTCTTCTCAGCAAATGCAACCTTCCGAACCGGTATTAGAGTATTAGAGTCAGACTTTCCATAAATGCCTGCGAAGGTCTATTTGAAATGATTTTGAATTTTAGAATTGCCGGTTGGCCTGAAGGCTTGATTCCCATAAGTCATAAGTAGTATATCGAGTAGGTTAGGTTACATATCAGTCATCTGTGTTCCGTGCAAGCACAGGTACAAGCTTTGTGTGTGTGCTAAAAATGTCCCAGTATATTTATTTTAAATTTTCGTGAGTGCAACGCCTATAAACTATGTAATCGCCAAACTACTAAAGTTTGGCGATTACATAAAAACAACAAATGTTAGATATTTAAAAAAAAAAAAAAAAAATTTGCGTATAGGTATACAATGTTTACTTTTCTATCTGCAACTATGAGGAGTGAATTTAATTAAGAAGTAAGAATATGTATCATTCTTTGTGCTTCAGTAGGTACTTTCATTAGTGCTTCAAATAATAACTTTGTACTTATATTTAGGTAACTCTTTAAGAGAATAAAGTTCAAAATTCAAAAGAAACATGCTATGAGCTCGTAAAAATGGTAGAGATAAAATAAGTAACTAACATAAGCTTTTCATGTTGACTGTACTTGCTTTGTCATCCAATATACTAATGTATACCAAATATCAGCTCAATCAGACACTGGGAAGTGGGTCAAATTTAACTTGCAAGATTCGGTTACAGACACCCGACAGGAGAAACTAAATAAAAGGTTGCAATAATATGAGAGGGTAGTTCGAAGAAATTACGAAAAAATAAGAGCAGCATTTTGTAGCGGTGGAGAGAAATCTAGTCACTGCTGCAGTGAAATAGAGTTAAGCCTGGAATATACACGGTCGGCGGCCTGGTGATAGTTATTTTTTGTTTATTTGTAAAATCACGAAGTTTCATACTGTGTGCGACAAATACTAACCGTTTTTACCCGACTGACCCAGAAGATGGGACAATAAGTGTTCTTTTATTTTAAAAATTTAATTGAAATGCCGCCGCTAGAAAAAGCTCTTTTTTTGTATCTTGGTATTAATCCTTATCAAAATAAATTACTTCATATTTAAGAATGCTTCAATACCTTTGTATAACTTTTTGAATTATTCAATTCGGACATTCCATTCGAAAGATATCACGAGTTTAAAAATGTAAGTATTAGAACAGTGTTTGTAAAAAAACTCCTCCGAGACGGCTTGACCGATTCTTATGAGATTTTGTGTGTATATATATTCAGTAGGTCTGAGAATAGGACGTAAACTATTTTTCATATCCGTAGGGTATGAATGAATGAATGAATGATTTGATGAATGAATGATTTATTTCGCTCGAATTGTGGTACATACAAGGTCATAATAATCCCACCAAAAACATTTTCATGTAAAATGTTGCCGCGAAGACATATGGCTCGTACTGTCAAAAAGTTATCAGATCTCATGTAGAGCCAAGCTTATAACTACATGCACTTACTCTATAAGCCCTAACTTCACAACCTCTACACACCGTAGTCAAAATTTGTGGCTTGGCCGTTTCAATACTACAAGAACTATTGAATAACAAAAAAAGCAATGAACAGTGAACACATTTTTCACCTTACTCCCATGTGACGGTAGCGAATCTTTTTGACAGTACGAGCCATATGTCTTGGCGGCAACATTTTACATGAAAATGTTTTTGGTGGGATTTCACTTCTTTTTTTTTTTGTTTGAAATTTCCAAGTTTTATAATTTTTTTGTTGTTTGTGTACTAATACAAGCTTACATACCAAATTTCAGCTTTCTAGGACTTCAGGAAGTACCCTATGAGTTTTGATGATCATCAGTGAGTCAGTGACGAAATCGGGGTTTTTAAATATCAATAAAATCTAAAGTATAAGAGCTATGTTATTGAAACTTAATATACTTAATAAGTTCACTATTGACATCATGTTCCGAGAATTTTGTTTATCTGGTATAATCCAAACCCAAGTTATGAGGGTTCAAAAAAACGACGAAACGCTTCGAGAAAAGGTAGGTAGTGCCCTTTCGCTTCGCTTGGCTGTCTTGGCGGGGGGCACTCCCGTGCCCCCAGATAAAATAATAAACGATCTCACTCTTCACTAGCAAGTGGTATGCAAAATTGATTAATAACAAAATTTGATACAATATGAAATAAAATTATAATAAATTGAGTTTTAACATTCACAAAATAAATTAGGCAATAAACAGATTTAACATTCACATAACATAAACTATGTCTATAAGATTTTTAAATTGTTATCCATATCTAATAGGTAGGGCAGAGTAGGGTAGGGTAGGGCAGGGGCAGGGTAGGGTACGGCGCGAAAATCTATCGACACCTCATTACGACATTGCACCCGTGCGAAGCCGGGGCGGGTCGCTAGTTTTACATATAGGACAATAGTATTTTTATTTTCTTTTTTAGGTATCCAATGAAAAACATTATATTGCTAAAAAATATAGACCATAGAGTTTGTTTTTCTACTTTCAAATAATTAAATTTGTATTTTTTTTTATAATTAAGTGTTTTATAGTTCGTGTATCTGGGGGCACGGAAGTGCCCCCCGCCAAGACAGCCAAGCGAAGCGAAAGGGCACTACCTACCTTTTCTCGAAGCGCTTCGTCGTTTTTTTGAACCCTCATAACTTGGGTTTGGATTATACCAGATAAACAAAATTCTCAGGATATGATGTCAATAGTAAACTTATTAAACATATTAAGTTTCAATAACATAGCTCTTATAATTTAGATTTTATTGATATCTAAAAAACACCGATTTCGTCACTGACTCACTGATGATCATCAAAACTCATAGGGTACTTCCTGAAGTCCTAGAAAGCTGAAATTTGGTATGTAAGCTTGTATTAGTACACAAACAATAAAAAAATTATAAAACATGGAAATTTCAATAAAAAAAAAAACATAAGCAACTTACAAAAAGAAGTGAAATCCCATCAAAAACATTTTTATGTAAAATGTTGCCGCCAAGACATATGGCTCGTACTGTCAAAAAGTTATCAGATTTCATGTAGAGCCAAGCTTATAACTCCACATGCACTTACTCTACAAGCCCTAACTTCACAAACTCTACACACCGTAGTCAAAATATGTGGCTTGGCCGTTTCACTACTACAAGAGCTATTGAATAACAAAAAAGTTATGAACAGTGAATACATTTTTCACCTTACTCCCATGTGACGGTAGCGAAACGGCCAAGCCACATATTTTGACTACGGTGTGTAGAGTTTGTGAAGTTAGGGCTTGTAGAGTAAGTGCATGTGGAGTTATAAGCTTGGCTCTACATGAAATCTGATAACTTTTTGACAGTACGAGCCATATGTCTTGGCGGCAACATTTTACATAAAAATGTTTTTGATGGGATCTATTTTACGGAACCTGCTTGGACCATTCGAAGAACCCACCAACGAATTTTAACATACCAACCAATAGAATTTGATATTTCATCGAACTGTCAAACCAATATACTAAAAATTATGCATTTAATTGCGTGCATTTTATATACAGCTATTGTGTGTATTAGCAACCAGTATGCGCATTGCGCATAGAGCAATCATGAAGGCAACATATTTTCAAGTCTTAATCTAAAATCTAGATTTGCGGTGCAATGATAAAAAACCCGCTCATTTAAATTGCGAAAATCAACATAACTTTACTAGAGCATAGACTTGAAGTTTTATCAAAGGGGGATAAAAAATCTCATTAAATTCCAATCATCAAAATGTGGCAACCAAAAACAAACCATAAACAAGTTTAACTCGATACGCTCAGTAATCGTCTGCAAACGAGTCAGCATCGCTAAATCAGATTATTTCTGTCCCGTCGTACGTCCGCAGCTACGTCTGTGAACACTTTTTTACCTTTTTAGGGTTCCCTATTACTATTTTAGAGGGAAGTCTGTTGCGATGCAATTTCTGTCTACAACTCTGAATTTGCAAGCGAATATTGCAATTTTCTAAACTGCTTTTTTTGAGCTGATTTGAACATTTATAATATTTTGAAGGATTTTCGAGACAGTGGCCCTGATTCTGTTGTTCACAACTAAACTAATTTTAATGTCACTATGTCTCTTTTTAACAAAGAACATAAGAAAAGGATGTAAGAAATTTAGTCCTGTCAAATTAGTCCAATGCTTGTTTTCAATATAAATTTAGTCGCCATCTATCGCGGTCACGCCTAAATACGCGCAAAATAAGACGGCAAAGATTAATTTGACAACTTAAAATATGTTCTATCCTTTTTCAATAATGTTCGTAAGAAAGAGATGAGATGTGACTAAAATTAGTTTAGTGCGATTTACAACAGAATCGGCACCACTGTGAGTGTTAGAAGACACAAGAGAATGTGGGTATTTGAATCCACCTCCCAAAGCAGAATGCAAGTGGTTCAGGATAAAGTAAGTAAGTTAAGTTCTTAATCAATTGATAAATCCTATGTTCAGCAGCGGATTTTTATTTTCTAGAGTAAAGCCCACCACAGACGTAGCTATAATATATAATTAATATGCCGAGCTATAATATAAATTACAGTACAAGTTGGTGAAGTAACATAAATATATATTATAGCTGCGTGTGCGGTCACTCAAAGATTAGTATTGAAAATATACCGTAATATGCCTTGCTATGATTTATATTAATATATATTATAGCTCCGTCTGTGATGGGCTTAAAATGATAAGCTTACTGAACAAAATGATAATGAGAATGAATGAAGAAAGTTGTTTCGCAGACCTAATTTCAGATGTTCTAGAAATAATTTCAAAATTAATGCACCTGCCACTGTCTAGTACTCGTATGTATGGCAAAATACGCCGTCATAAGAATTATCTGTATTTAATTACCTGCTCAGGATCCTAAGCTTACAATAAGTGGATGAGTGGCTTTAAATTGAATCCTTTGTGCTGCAACCATGCGGTACCTAGCCTGTAAGTGAGATTTGGAACGATATGGTATCATTGATGCGAAGATGCTTTATTAAATGTGCTGGTCTTTATTAAACGTGCTAATATACGTTTAAATTTAAAAAGTATATATCTATATTTATCTAATACTTAATTACAACAAATAGGTACAAAATACAATCCACAGACATAAATCTAAATAGATAACGCAAGTCCCGTATGAAAACCAAGCGTGTAACTTTTAACCTACCATAATGTCACAAGATTGATTTAGTTAGGCTGGCATTAGATTTTTAACGTGAAAATGAAGTTATCCTATTTTTCAGCTAAAAATATCCCATGCAGCCGCATGCGAGTTCCCTGTCCGCACGAAACAGTTTCAAAAGAAGAACATTGTGCCTCATTTTTGAACAGATTTTGATACGCGAAGTACACTCGCGTCATCTATTTAGATGTATATCTGTGATACAATCTATATGTAGACAATTTCCTCGAGTCTGCCGCTGCTACCGAGGCAAAGTTGCACCAGGCTGGTGGCGTTTCTTCTTTGGTTAGCCAAGCTAATGCGTTGGCGAGAAAGGCTCCCCGCTGGCTGGTCTCTGGAGGCCTCGATCAATTTTTATGATAAAGTGCGAGCTAATCGGCGAGCTTTGGTCCACGGTCCTGTGGTCTCGACCGCAAAAGGCATAAAAAGGTAATTTGGTCCAATGGATAAGTATTTTTTGAATTTTTAATTTTCCTCCCCTTCCGCAACTTTACAAGTCGCCGGTAAGTTTTAAAAGTGTATGAGAATAATAATTTATTTGTTTAACTAGTCGTCCCCCTTGGTGTCACCCGCGTTTCCAGGCTGAAAAGTAGCCTAAGTTTTTCTCCATATCATTTAGATCCATAATGTTTTCCTAGAATACACAGTCATAAAGGTTTAAATATTTTATTCCAAGTTATGCACTTTTTTTGGATGAGTTTGATTCAAATCCAAACTCTAATGAGAAATAAACATCCAATCTTTCCTATTTATTATATTAGTACAAATACAAAGGGTCAATCTAAATCAATTTAATGATCCAGGATCATTTTCTCCCATGAAATTCCAAAAAGCCCTTCACAGCTTTGAAAACATCTTCGGCGAATTCTTTAGGTTTCTCAAAGGCAGCGAAATGGCCACCACTGTCCAATGTAGTAGTGCCAATCAAATTGGAGAACTTCCATCGAAGAATAAAATCGGGTTGCTGATGCAGCTCGTGTTTGGTTCTAAGCCCCCATGTCGGCACTGCAGTGGGTATACTGAAAAAAATTAAATAATCGTAAGTTCTTTGTTAAAAATGTCATTTTTAATACAAGCTTTTTTTTACTGTACTTTTTGTTGACTGTACTTGCGACAACGTACTCATCAAGACGAATCAAACGAGCCCAAACTCGATGGGGTTATGTGGTTTTATTACGGAGTTCCTATGGCCACCTTCCAGCTCCATCATCAATGAAGTCTAGGTCGATCTCAAATTTGTGTTTTCACTTACTTGGCCAAAACTTGTTCCACTCCAGAACTCATAAAGGATTCCTTGTATAGTCTCAGAGATGTCGTGATACTTTTTGTAGTCCAATACAGCATTATGTTATCTAACAAGCTATCAGCTGAATAGTATTTATCTAGACCCCCATCTAATTCCAGTTTGTTGTTAGGATCAGTGAATATCATGAATCTGTCTAGGATATAAGCTGCTAAGCCTGCTGGCGAATCTTGAAGGGCTACACCTGGAATATGAGTTGAAGACTTTATAGCTTATTTATTTATTGGTTTGCAAAACAGATTATCCACACTGGTAGAATTATCGAAGCACTAAAAATAAACGGACAGCAAAATTAATAAAATGAAATAAGAGACAATAGCGACTACTCAAATAAAAACACGAATTTTATTTTAATATATTGAAATAAATGATATAATCATAGCTAAAGTTTTATAGGAAATCGTATGTTACTAACATACTATACTATATAAAGAAGACTGTAAAATACTCATTCACCATAAAACAGAAATTAGTTACACAAAAGCAAATATGATTATAGTTATCAAAAAGAACGAAAACAACAATGATAATGATGACAATAACTTTAATGGCTCACCTATTGTATCAGGCTTGGTACCTTGAAGATGCATATACCCAGATTCCTCTAAATAGAAATTGATTTTGTCTGTCAATGGATACATTCTATCTGCAAGACCATTGGCTAATACTGTCGGACATATAGCTCCAAGTATCCACGTCAGAAATGCAAACTTGGAGAAATTTGTTGGCAAAGTAGAATGGAATCCTAGAACCTCCTTCGGGAAAATAGTAGTCATATGCGAACCAATAGAGTGGCCGAAATCACCTCCTTGCACGAAATATTGAGAGAATCCGAGTCTTTGCATCAGGTTTCTCATTATTATCGCTATTTGGAATGTATTTAGCCCTGGTTTTACTGCTGCCTGGAATAATAATGTATGTAGTAACCGTTTGATAGTCATTAAAAATAATTATCAAGTTCAGGCTATTTTTAAATTTGTATTTTCCTTTACTTTTATCATAAAAAAGAAAAACAAAATTTCATCACACTAAAACATAAGCATTTATATTAACGCATTAGATACGAATAAGAGCTTTTTGGGGCCACCTATCTCAGCTTATGTTACAGTGTAAGATGCTACAGAGCGTTAGGTTTTAGGATAGGGCCAAAAGTGATTGAGTGAGTGTTTTTAATGATACTACAATTTAAAATTTGTAAGACCTAAAAGTTATAATCAGTAATAAAATAGTACATAATATCTAGTTTGAAAAGTTATTATTTCTCCTTTCAAAAGTTTTGTCCGTTCTCGGATGATATTGATTTGATATAAATTAGTTGGACTAGACTCGTGTTCGTTTATTGGCCGTTACGTGCGCAGAATGTGAGAAACGAACGCTTTAATCCGAATGTGATAGATTTTATTACAAAATATTTTGAAAATACATTTTGTATTTATCCCAGATAAGCCTACTGTCCTATATTTAGGACAGTAGAAATAAAAAAAAATATCAGAATACCCTCTTTATCTAAGATTATTTAGTCTTATGATTTGCAGTAAGAAACGTGTCAGCTTTATTAGAAAAAATAAAAAGACAGTTATTTTAACAGTTTTTACCTTATATTTTACCTTATAAGTGTGTAATAAAAGTGCGTTGCAGACATGGCAAATGACAGGTATGTATAAAAAGTTATATTTTACTCGTGAGTTGTTTTTTTCTGTGTTAATATCTAGTTGATAACCTTAACTTTTGTACTAAATAAATATTCTAGCAAAATAATATAAATAAATTACGTATAACTTGTTACAAATACTAGCGTACTATATATAGGACAGTAGGATAATATACATGATTTTAGTACAATAATACAACTTTTTCTTTACAGACCGTTAGCTGCGCATGAAATTTTAGATGCTTTAGAAAATGTTTCTGATAATGAAGAAGATTATAGAGAACGACTGATATGTATTCTACCTCCTCCTGTTGATCCTGACTGTCTCACTGACGAAGATTCGGGTGAAGAAGATAATGTAACTTTGAATAATTTGCCACGAAACATTCTGCTTCAACCGGCTGAAGTAATGATTCAAGGGCAGATTATGGTGAGTGATACAGAAGAAGAACCTTCTGATTCTACAGGTCGAACTAAACGTAGGCGTACCTACGCATGGAGAAAACGGGACTTGGCAAAAAATCCCGTGAATTGGCCAGATGTTCAAGGCGCTTGCCAAGATAAGCGCCCAATTGAGTGGTTTGAAAACTTCTTAGATGAAGATGTTATTTCGTTGTTGGTGTCAGAGAGCAATAAATATGCTGTCAAAAAGAATTTGCCTGGAGACATAACCACTGAAGATATGAAATGTTTCATCGGCATATTGTTGGTTAGTGGTTATTCAAGGCTCCCCCGTAGAAGAATGTATTGGGAAAACTCCCCTGATACAAAGAATGAATTGATCAGCTCGGCTATGACTAGGGATAGATTTGACTTTATTTTTCGCCACCTTCATGTCAATGATAATCTGGATTTGCAAGACAAATACACAAAAGTACGCCCCCTAGTTACACTTCTAAATAAAAAGTTCTTAGAGTTTTCTCCTCTTGAAGAGCATTACAGTGTAGATGAGGCCATGATCCCCTACTATGGTAGACATGGCTGCAAACAGCACATAAAAGGTAAACCTATTAGGTACGGGTTCAAAGCTTGGGTTGGTGCTACACGGTTAGGGTATGTTTTATGGATGGAACCATACCAAGGTGCTACAACTATGTGCAATCCAATATATAAAGAATTGGGGCTGGGTGCAAGCGTTGTTCTCACTTTTTGCGATGTGCTGATTTCACGTGGCTTCGACCTTCCTTACCACGTAGTTTTTGATAATTTTTTTACTGGGACGCCCTTGCTGGAAGAGATAACAAAGAAAGGCCTTCGTTGCACTGGGACAGTTCGAGAAAACAGGACATCTAGTTGTCCTCTGATTACATCGAAGTTACTGAAAAAAAAGGAACGTGGTGCTGTCGATTACAGAACGACACATGACAACACGTTCATTATTGCTAAATGGCATGACAATAATATATTCAGTATTGCTTCTAATGCTGTAGGAATAAATCCTAAACAATCTGCCAAACGCTTCTCACAAAGTGAAAAGAGAAACATTGTCATAGAAGAACCACATATGGTGTCCATCTATAACAAATATATGGGAGGAGTGGATCGGTCTGATGAAAATATTTCACATTACCGAATTGGTATACGAGGTAAGAAATGGTACATGCCGTTGCTCACACACATGATTGATCTTGCCGAACATAATGCATGGCAGTTATATAAAATAAATCATGGAAATCTGGATCATCTTGGCTTTCGCAGAAGGGTAGCAATTGCTTTGATTGAATCAAACAGAAAAAATGCCAAAAGAGGGCCTAGCCGACCCTCCCATCATGAACATGCTGATAGTCGTAAAGACCAAATGAATCATCTGGTTATTCCTCAATCGAAGCAAACACACTGTCGTCAATGTCACAAAAAATGTTTGACACGTTGCAAGAAATGTGATGTTGGAGTGTGTGTCAAGTGTTTTGAAACATATCATTCATAGATAGTGTTAATCTAGTAAATTACATATAACAATGGGTAATATAATCAATAGTTATCTAATAAACTACACTTTTTGATTACATTCTGTTTTGTCATAAATGGTCTTTTATTTCCTCTTATTATCCTACTGTCCTACATATAGGACGGCTGTTTCCCTGAAAGCCTTACACTTAATTTTTTTTTCATAATTTTTTTTATGTTGCATAAGATCTAATAAACTAAATAATGTAACTTTTTTCAAAATTTTCAGAAAATTTTAGTTTCAGGCTTATCTGGGTTATGTGCACAGACGTGCTGAAAATATTGCTTATTTTGTTTGAATATAGCTCTAGGCTAACTCACTCTAACGTTCTGATTGCTTAGTTGTTTATTAGTTCTATAACTTTCGATCAACATAAATACTTTAGTATGATATTATTTATATATTCGCCAGAATTTTTAACATTTTCATAGCTTCGTGAAAAATGACGTATCTTTGTTACCGATCCATTCACGTTACTTTTACAATAAAATTGTATAAACTACCTGTGAATAAGCAAATCCTGGCAAGCTAGGTACGATGATCTCGAACACGAAATTGTACCCAGGTCTTTCAGTTGTCAAAAGAGGTATAGCTTCATAGAACTCCCGTATTGAACCTGGCCATCCATGAAGAAGTAGTAATGGTACAACCTGAAATGCAGAAGTTTGTGTGTTATTAAGCATCCGCGCCGCAGTTGCAGAGCGATCTAATACTTTCTCAAATAACATTTGATCTTAGTTTAGAGTAGGTATAATTTTGGTAAGTTTCATCTAAATCCAGTCAGCAACTAGGATTAATTGATTGTGATGCAAGTAGAATATCCGTGATCAACGAACAAAAGAATTTCTAGTCAAGTTAGCTTGTCTAGCAGGTTTTTCTTTCTGTTGCAAATATTATTTGATTCTTTGATCAATGGTCCATAAAAATTGCTTAAATAATCATGATTACGAGGTTCCTTACGTACCTTAACATTATCCTTTACTTTTGGCTTGACGTGAATAAAATGTATATCCAGACCCTGGATATTGGTTTTGAAATGTTCAAACTGATTTAGGAATCTCGCTCGTGCTCGATAGTTGTATTTGAAAAGCCAATGAGAAAAGAACTGAGCAAATCCTTCAGAATTAACTCCGTAAGTCCAAGCTGTATCTTCAAAACTCTTTTTTTTGGTGAGGACTCGACGGTATTCATCAAAGAATCTTGTTAACTCTTCTATCATCTTAAAGAAAGTGATGTACAGTCAATGGAATAATAGTAATACTTGGTATCCACTAAAGCGGAGATGTATTCTTTTACATCCGAGCTGACTGGAGGGGGCGTCTTTTATATGAAAACACAAGTCCTTTCCATCAATCTCCGCTTTGGTGTTTACCCGGTAAAATTCAGATAAGCTCAAAAAATTAAAATCAGTAAATTCCAAGCTACTAGAAAGTATATTTCAAAAATTACTTACCGCATCAGAAAATATTATCCTATAAGGCCGCACAGACTTGTCTTGTACATCTCTAGTGGCATTTGGTCCCCACCACGAGTTCAAATCAAATTCCGGCAAATCTGGTACATGAGTTATCTCTGTGTACACTCTATAAGATCCTAATGCTACCACTACTGCTACTATTGATAAACTTATTGTTAGGATCTGGAAAAAAAAGCAAAAGTGGACTGTATATATCCATTTTTCACAATGTCAACATCACGTTAAAACAGTCCAACGCCTCGATTACCCAAAATATAATGACTCAAAGTATCTGCGGGCACGGAAGTGCCCCCGCCAAGTCGAGGAAAAGATTTAAAAAAGGCATCCTTTTCCCGAAGCCATTCGGGGCGTTTTCGACTTTGTAACTTCGTTGTGGAAAGAACTAGAAGCCTAAATTTTCAGTAAGTAAGAGGGCATTACATAGCTACCTAGATATATTTCCAAATTACATTAATTTTAACCGGTCGTTTTATGAAGAGAGGGCTTGTAGAGTTAGGGCATGTAGGCATGTAGGCTTGGTTCTACATGAGAACTTTTTGACAGTGCGACTGGTCTTGGCAACATTTTATATGAAAATGTTTTTGGTGGGATAAATGTTACTGTACTAAAAGTAGGCAAAATTCAAAGAATACCCAGAAATGATGGATTGAAACATGTAATCTGACACAGAAAATATATTTTTACAAGCTTTTATTTAACTTGCAATGTATGTATGTATGTTTGTTCGGCTGGAATCTTGCAAAAAGTCAAATTTCACCCACTTCCAGTGGTCGGATTGACTTGATATTTGGTATACGTAAGTATATTGGAAGACAATGCAAGTATAATCAACAAAAACAGTCACCAAAAAAAGCTTGTATAAAAAAATTAATTTTTAACAAAAACTTGGAATACGTAAGCTATTGCTTATTGTATTCCAAATTATGAAACAATGATTTCATATTTTGGAAAGATTAAATTGTTGTATCAAATACTCTGATAATATAATTTAACAGTGTACAGTTATATCAAAACCCGGTCCAGAATTATTGCATGTACGGTATATTTTAAACGTACTTACACTAAAATAAGAGCTAGTTTGTTTAGTACTCTTAGTATTTACTTGAACATCTTTTTCCTTTCCACTTTTAGCCTTTTCTTTTTTTCCCATATTTAATTCACTATTAATAACACTTTCTTTTATGACGACTATAAATGTACTAAAATCAATCAAAAGTCCACTATCTAATCGCGCCTGATGAATTATCATGTTTGTATCAATGATTAAATAATAAATTATCTGGTTACACAATTTACATTCCGTTGATATGTAGGTAAAAGCTACTTAAAATGAAATTAATATCAAATATGTTGCACCATTTTCTTTTTAATTAGAAAATTCTATTTTAAACTTCGTAGCGAGACAAATAAGTCTTATCATAAGCTATTAAAGACAAACATTTCATCAAAGTCGATTCCGTCATTTGTGACTCGAACAAACACATACAAAAATTCCATAAGTAATACCAAGTCGGCTCGTCTAAGATTTTTTGTTTTAACTTGGACTTTTATAGCAATTAAAATCTTTTGTTATTTTTTAGCCACCACTCAAACGATAGCCATATCGTAATATTTTTTTAAATCTTCTATGTGGGTATATTCAAACACTTCTGCTATATTATTTTAATAAAAGAGATAAGGAGACCGCATAACGATGAGAATAGAGTTCAATTTGATAGACTTTTCTCAATGAATTATTTGATATTTTACAAGCAACTTGCGTCTAAAAAGTTTCAAAATCAAAACTGAATTTTGTAGTAACATCGTAAGTTTACAAGACATTCATTCTTGGCTTAGATAGTATGGTCGTCTCAAGGAAACAGTTTCTAGGTCGTCCGTGGCATGCAGCGAGCTCAAAGGAAGCACCACACTTCACTTACATGTAATAACAGAATGCTTTCACTGCTCTATCTTCAAAAAGGAAAATATGACCTTATTTTCTTTGCTTGCGGTTTAATCTAAAAGGATTGGTTATGGCTTCTTAATTCTTAAAGCTAGTTGCATTAAAAATAACCTTTTACAAATCCGCAAAAGTATGCTGTAAAAGTAGACGACAAACATAAATTGAGATGCTACAAATACAAATTGTAATTTTCAAGTTATTTTGTTTGCGACTTCGTAACATGAGACGTATACTGTAATAGTATAAAGTAAAACGAGAATGAAGTTTGATGCCCCGACTGTTAGTAGGTATTGCGAAACTTGGGAGTCCGGACATTCTAGCGATGGGCGATTGTTCCAAAAAAGTAATTGAAAGAATCGACAATTGTAAAACTGTACATTTGATTGTCGATTCATTCGTTGTAACGAAACAAAAGTTTTAATAAAATTAAATTTTTAATACAAGCTTCTTTTTGAGTGACGGTACTTTTTGTTGACTGTACTTGCGACAAAGTACTTATCAAGGCGAATCAAACGAGCCCAAACTCGATGGGGTTATGTGGTTTTATTACGGAGTTCCTATGGCCACCTTCCAGCTCCATCATCAGATCAGCTCCACGTCATCATAATATTGCATTGTCACGCGATTTGCATATTCGTGCAAAATTTCAGCTCAATCGGAAACCGGAAAGTGGGTCAAATTTAACTTGCAAAATTCCATTACAGACAACGGGACGGGTGAAACTAAATATAGGTATCGAATCGAGAACCAGAATATAAAGGAGGACTATATTGCGGAAACAGGAGAAGTGGGTTTAATTTAAAAGGAGCTGGTTAAGCTTACCGACGTCGTCGCTTCACTTGCGTAAATATCAAATTTGATATTCAGAATGGTTGAAGATTCAGAATAGCCGCAGAATATTGATGAGGGACGTTTTTGTCGCATACTATCTGCTACCATAGTGCGGCAGATGTTATTTTGCAAGATTTGGTAAGTTTATTTACATACGGTATAACCAGGTACATTTTCCATACTGTGAAGTGGATTTTGGAAATATGGAAAGCCAATGCTATGACTAATCAGCGAGCGAAGTTTTATTGGTAGTGACTCAATATTCAAATCTTCTATTCCACCTTGTTCGGAGATTGATCAATTTGCAGCAATGGTCGATTCATCAGCCTATAATGTCCCACTGCTGAGCACGAACTATTTTCCCAAATGAGGGTGAAAGGGAATGGGTAATACTCCACCACGCGTGCCCACTGCGGATCGTTGGAGGTAGGCTAGTGGTCAACCTACTGTTGGAATTTTTCAAGCCGCCTAGGAGGCATCCTACTAGCTTAACGACTATCACAATTAAGTGATAACCTGGACCAACGGCTTTACGTGCCTTCCAAAGCACGGAAACGCTCGATTTTGAAGTACCACTAGGTGGTGTTGTAGCATTCTAGAATGAATCGTAATCAAATTATAGAGATAAGAATCGTTTGTAAGAAAACCCATTTTCGTCTATCTCTTCACCAGCATGTCAACAAAGAGAATCAATTGATAATTGAACACAAATCTGTTACAATTCGTGGAGACGCGCGGGTAAATCTTCATCCATTATCAGGATTACCAGCGCGGTATCTGTGTGCGTTAGGCTGAACACACGTTAGTGGAGCGATGGAGGTATATGTTGCTTGTAAAAAAAAACAGGTTGTCGATGCTGACCAACTTGCAATAGCTGACTGGCTGAGAAGACATAACTTATACATCACTTGACATGAGAAAATAATGTTGAAGACTGAGGGCTTGTCTCAGGGCCGCCTTAAACCATGCCGGAGCCCTTGGGCATAAGAATTAGGGGCCCCATTGGAATGTAAAAAAGTGAATAACAACAAAAAAGCTATGACTTTATATTTTTAGTGTGGGAAATTAGTACAAATCAATTATATGCTGTCAATTAGATATGCTGCTGGTTTGAATTGGTAACGGTTACAAAAATGGTTTCTTTCAGGATTTCTGTTCTGCAAAATCTTATATAATTTCTCAAAATCTAGGCAATCCCTAGGCACGGGCCCGTGCGCTTTTATGTTAAAGACGGAACTGGCTTTTCTGGTAAAAATATGAAAACTACTAGATGAGTCACGACAAATTACACAGGTCGCTCAAAGCGCTATAGTATTTTCCTAAGCCTAAGTTAAACTGAAATCTGCAATCACCAAGTTATGTGATGATGTGGCCGAGTTTGATAAGTACACAAAGCCTAGAAGGGAGTTACTGGCGGATGGAAGAAGGGATCTTTGTTGTCACATTTAAACACATGAAAAGGTAACAAATTAATAAACGGAAAGACATATACGTAAATAAGCCTTTTTTTATTTAGACTCTATCCCACTAATCGTCTTTGCATCCGTCAGCATCCAAAAACGCTGTCGCTTTAATAACGTGCACCATATTAAAGCAGACGTCGGCATTATGTAGATTAGATGTCTGCTTGTCTTGTCGAATGGAATGCGAACGAACGATTTCTTTTCCAATCTTTCGTTTTGATTCGTTTTGATATGCGACAACTTTATTCCTTGCTCGCTGTGAATGATAAAAATACGGTCGTGTTTTAAAATAATTTGCGGACGAATAATGCTGGTAATCTTACTTATAGTCGATCTCTGACTTGCATTCTGTTATCAAAATTATCCATTGTGTAGGATGCTATTTTGTCAATATCTTTGGCCCAATGCATTCCGGTTATACAGATTTTATGGTTTTTCCTTTACAGAAACCAATTATATCATCTCGTAGAGCAGCCCTAATGGGGAAGTAGGTATTTCCACCCTACAGAAGATCACAGCCAAATAGGTAAGGTGTTGTATTCCTGAATAGCGACTTCAGACCTCCATGAGGAGACGTTGTACTGGCAGAAAGCTCTTTGTCCCTTCCGCTGCCAACACGGTGATGATTCCCATGGTAATACAAGCGCATCTATAGGCTACAGTAACCACTTATCATCAGGCGGGTGATTAGTTTGTTATCTTAGTAGTATTAAAATATATCTTTGTACCTAATTTACCTTCAAGTGAATCTTCAGATACATTTAGTATACACTTCTAATCTCCAACTTCATAACCAGCAAAAAGTACCATAATCAAACCACAATATCAGTAAAAAGATAACATTTCCCGGGCCGTTGTGACTCGTACAATAAACCGTTTTGCAAGTTATTTTTAACGGCTATACGTCATGTGCCGTGCCGTGCCCGCGCTACGTCGCGTCGGACGAGATAAGCGCCCGAACGTCCCGCAGAGTAACTTGGGGCTAACCTGGCAGTTATTTTGTTTGGCAACTCGTTTGTTTGGTTTTGTTTTCGTGTTGAAATCCGCAGTTTATTTAGTTTCGAGACTTCTATAATGATGATTATAGTTTTTAGGAGTCGGTGGAATGAAATACTGATGAAGGTATTGAAGATGCAGTGTAACTGCATTGAGAGTCGCAGAATTATTATGTGCAGCTGCCTAAGTTACAGCGCAACATTTGCAGTCGGACTATAACCAACCTTAGAAATAAAATCGTAGTAAGGTTTTTTTTTTCTCTATTTATATTTTATATTTTCATAATATATATTAGTTTATCTTATATAAGTAATGTAAGTATTAGGTTTTTGAACTTTAAGTAGTTCAACGTATGTAGTATGTAGGTTTTGATATACTGCACCACCTATTTTAAATCTATCCTATTGCCCTAGGTTGTCTGGAAGAAATCGCTTTAGCGATAAGGCCGCCTGAATTGTTCGCACTTTTGTTTTTATTTGTTATTTTTGTACTCTGTTTTTATAAACGTGTAAACAATAAAGAATGTGTGTATCTGGGGGCACGGAAGTGCCCCCCGCCAAGACAGCCAAGCGAAGCGAAAGGGCACTGCCTACCTTTTCTCGAAGCGCTTCGTCGTTTTTTTGAACCCTCATAACTTGGGTTTGGATTATACCAGATAAACAAAATTCTCAGGCCATGATGTCAATAGTAAACTTATTAAACATATTAAGTTTCAATAACATAGCTCGTATACTTTAGATTTTATTGATATCTAAAAAACCCCGATTTCGTCACTGACTCACTGATGATCATCAAAACTCATAGGGTACTTCCTGAAGTCCTAGAAAGCTGAAATTTGGTATGTAAGCTTGTATTAGTACACAAACAACAAAAAAATTATAAAACTTGGAAATTTCAAACAAAAAAAAAACATAAGCAACTTACAAAAATAAGTGAAATCCCACCAAAAACATTTTCATGTAAAATGTTGCCGCCAAGACATATAGCTCATACTGTCAAAAAGTTATTAGATCTCATGTAGAGCCAAGCTTATAACTCTACATGCACTTACTCTACAAGCCCTAACTTCACAAACTACACACCGTAGTCAAAATATGTGGCTTGGCCGTTTCAATACTACGAGAACTATTGAATAACAAAAAAGTGAACAGTGAATAAATTTTTCACTTTCTCCCATGTGACGGTAGCGAAACGGCCAAGCTACATATTTTGACTACGGTGTGTAGATTTTGTGAAGTTAGGGCTTGTAGAGTAAGTGCATGTAGAGTTATAAGCTTGGCTCTACATGAGATCTAATAACTTTTTGACAGTATGAGCTATATGTCTTGGCGGCAACATTTTACATGAAAATGTTTTTGGTGGGATTATTATGTGCAGCTGCCTAAGTTACAGCGCAACATTTGCAGTCGGACTATAACCAACCTTAGAAATAAAATCGTAGTAAGGTTTTTTTTTCTCTATTTATATTTTATCATATATATTTTATATTTTCATAATATATATTAGTTTATCTTATATAAGTAATGTAAGTATTAGGTTTTTGAACTTTAAGTAGTTTACGTATGTAGTATGTAGGTTTTGATATACTGCACCACCTATTTTAAATCTATCCTATTGCCCTAGGTTGTCTGGAAGAAATCGCTTTAGCGATAAGGCCGCCTAAATTGTTCGCACTTTTGTTTTTATTTGTTATTTTTGTACTCTGTTTTTATAAACGTGTAAACAATAAAGAATGTGTGTATTGTATTGTATTGTAGGTAACTGTGTATATGTCAACACTATTATAGCACCACAACCTTATTTAAGTCCATTAATAAACCGGCAATACATCACACATTAATTGTCATCTACAGTCGGGAACATATTGCTCTGCGGCTTGAAATAATTATGTTCAGAATTCAACCAGAGGCAATAGTACCGCGACCCACGAGTGTGCACATGTGATCAATGCGATGTGCCATTTATTTCATGATGTTTATTATTTTGTATTGACAAATTGCTCAAAGGTTATGAATTGGCAAAGTAATCCGTTTATAAACGGGTGGTCGCTTATTGTCTTCTTTTGAGAGGACGTTACTACTAGGCAGTTATTTTTATACTAGTTTCATCCATCGGTTTCACTCGTATTCCCAAGGGATCTAGTGATTTCCCAAAAGTATCATATATGTTATTCCAGATTATAATCTACCCCTGTGCCAAATTCCATCACGAATCATGATTCACGATTGGTTGCGCCGTTGAGGCGACAAGAGGGGACAAACAAACTGACTATCACATTATATTAGTAGGATAGAATTGGATGGGATTTAAATCAAAATCAAAATCAAAAAGAAGGCTCTTTTAAAAGAAGGCTCTGAGCTGAGGTATTCTCACAGCAAACAAAGAAAAGTGTGCTTTATTGTAAGCTTTCTTCAATGTAGGAAGGTATATCGATTAATAAATTCCATTCTTTAAAAATCTATTGTATAGCCGGCAAACCCCGCAAACCGGCAGTGTCCAAAATCTTTAATTGAAATACTCCTTTCGTAACTGTTTAATAAAATGGTCTGCCAAATTTCACACGTCGCATAATATTTGCAATATTGGAAATCTATCAAAACAAGGAGTGAACGCCTCCATCGGATCGAAACTCGGTGTTATGAAAATGTCTGCGTGTGACGTACAAATTGTCCTCTATTCAGTTGCGAAATTACTGGCGGTGACGCGCGGCCCAACTAATTTCACTGAATATTTCACACCAAATATATTTTGAATTATTCATGAAATGTAATTATGATGTATGTTGGAGTAAGTTGTAAATTCCCTTTTCTGATTATTAGTTAAAATCCAGAAAGGAGTAACAGATTTTTATTAGTTTTTTTATAAGATTTTATTTAACTTGACTTTTATTAAATTTATGTATGTATGTTTGTTCGGGTGGAATCTTGCAAGTCGAATTTCACCCACTTCCAGTGGTCGGATTGACTTGATATTTGGTATACATGAGTATATTGGAAGACAAATCAAGTACAGTCACCAAAAATTACAGTCATCAAAAAAAGCTTGTATTAAAAATGAAATTTTTAACAAAACCTCATTTATTTACATGTCGTGTTAGGTATCAATGCTTTATTTATTTAGAGTTAAGCGGAAGGAGTTTTATGTTTAATTCGTGTATTTTAACGTGCGGATTTTCATGACATTTGGCTGTCTAGAACAGCAATTTATTATTGTTTTAAGTACAATAAATAGGTTTAATATCAAAGTTATGTTTATAATTTATGTCACCCCTAAAGTACAATTTTACTGTATAACAGACACTATGAAATACCCAAGCTCAGAGATACAGTCCTCCAGTCCTAAAAAAGAGTGCATTGATGACAGAAAAGTTAATTGGAGGGCGCATCGGGAATCGCTAATGACGTCATCAATTCTCTTTCAAAGCCTTTCCCACCTCTCACTCCAACGAGACAGGACACGACGAGTGCTGTTTAAAAAATTGGATCGATTTTTCTCATGAATGTGTCTCGATTTTTTCACTTCAAATAAAATTATATAATCTTGTGACGGCATTGTCATGTGGCTGCAATGATTTTATAATAATAGTATAAGTAAATAAGTTCATTGTTAAAAAAATCATTTTAAATACACTTTTTTTGATTGACTGTACTTGCATTGTCATCCAATACACTAATGTATACCACATATCAAGTCAATCAGACCACTGGAAGTGGGTAAAATTCGACTTGCAAGATTCCACCCGAACAAACATACATACATACATAGCAAGTTAAATAAAAGCTTGTAAAAAACCAGCCAAGTGCGAGTCGGACTCGCGCACGGAGGTTCTGTACAAAAACAAAGTGCTTTAATATGGTAGCGCTGACAATGACATATACTTATGAACATTAGATTTTGTTACAGACTTAGGATCAGGGTCCCGTTGGGCAACCTTTAGGTAACCCTAATAAAGAGCCAAAATACTGTGTGTGAAGAATGGCTGAGCTTATCTGGGGGCACGGAAGTGCCCCCCGCCAAGACAGCCAAGCGAAGCGAAAGGGCACTACCTACCTTTTCTCGAAGCGCTTCGTCGTTTTTTTGAACCGTCATAACTTGGGTTTGGATTATATCAGATATACAAAATTCTCAGGACATGAAGTCAATAGTGAACTTATTAAACATATTATGTTTCAATAACATAGCTCTAATAGTTTAGATTTTATTGATAACTAAAAAACCCCGATTTCGTCACTGACTCACTGATGATCATCAAAACTCATAGGGTACTTCCTGAAGTCCTAGAAAGCTGAAATTTGGTATGTAAGCTTGTATTAGTACACAAACAACAAAAAAATTATAAAACTTGGAAATTTCAAACAAAAAAAAAATCATAAGCAACTTACAAAAAGAAGTGAAATCCCACCAAAAACATTTTTATGTAAAATGTTGCCGCCAAGACATATGGCTCATACTGTTAAAAAGTTATCAGATCTCATGTAGAGCCAAGCTTATAACTCTACATGCACTTACTCTATAAGCCCTAACTTCATAAACTCTACACACCGTAGTCAAAATATGTGGCTTGGCCGTTTTTACATTTTACATTTTTACATACAAATGTTTTTGGTGGGATTACCATTATTAAAATGCAGCTGCACTTGCACTTTCTTTTTGAGTGCTGACATATCACATTTGAGTTTGTTGTCAAACACAGGCCTATTGCCTATTTTACATGGTGAAATAAAGATTTGAAAGTGTTTCTATAACGAGCATGACATTGCGCATTGGTGCTGATTCTGATGTTTATAACTAAACTAATTTAGTCTCACTATGTCTTCTTCTATCAAAGAACATAAGAAAAGGATGTAAGAAATTTAGTCCTGTCAAATTAGTCAAATGGTTGTTTTCATTATAAATTTAGTCGCCATCTATCGCGGCTACGTCTAATTACCCGAAAATGGAGACGGCAAAGACTAATTTGAAAGCTTTAAATATGTTCTATCCTTTTTCAATAATGTTTGTAAGAAAGAGATGTGATGTGACTAAACTTAGTTTAGTGCGAATTACAACAGAATCAGCACCATTAATGACAGGAAAAATCCCTTTAGAGTAGTAATACCGAGTAATCCAGTTCTGCAACTAGTAAGTGCTTTTGCACTGATTAATAACAGTACCGATCAGTCACTGCATCTAAATTTTTAGTGTGTCCTTGAATTAGCCAATCAGACTGCATTATCGGTAGGGACTTGGCGGAATAGATTTCTAACACAATGAACGTCATTGTTAATTGTTCGATGGAGTGGCATCGGTGTTCCATTGCTTGTTTTAAAGCAAACCACAAACGGTACAATATTATAAGCCCGTATTTTCTGCGGTTTATATTCCCAGATACTTGATGTCTAGTTACCCCTCGGGAAAATAATTTTATGGAAACAATTTTGATATAATTCATTGATAAATTAAGACAAGCGTCGACTTTCCTTTTGCGTGACGTTTCAGCAAAATGTATAGCACCCTTGAGGATGTTTTGGTACAAAATATAATTTGTACAAAAAGTTGACCTCAGGGAATACAGGTCGTATTTCATTTTGTTGGTAAAACTCCGAAAATTTCTGTGTATTTATATTAGGTATCTATATTTTTTTACCAGTTATCTGATCTTATCCCTTGAGTCAGTAAACTAAGTAATTATAAGAACAGACAAAGGAAAAATTCCGACTAGTTATAACATTCTAGCATTTAAGAGGACTCAATTCGTCATACTTTTCATACAAAACCTCTGTACTTATTATGGCGTTGTTAAACATTTTTGGTTAGATGTTTTGAACAAATTAGTATCTTGTGCACTATATCTAGCCTTGTATCTAGGCGTAATTTAAAAAAAGTTTGAAACAAATTCAGTCAAAGCCTCCGAAAAACAGCGTTTTTGCCTGAACTTTGGCCATATCTAATGTATCTATAAATTGTAAAAGTAAAGAAAACATTTAGATACCAGGCTTGCAAATGTATTGGAGATTCTAAATAACTTACTTTTTTTTCACAAACTTGTAAGATTTTTTCACAAGAAGTATACTGCTGGAACAAGTTTTATGAATGTGAAATCATGAATGACGACCTAGCGAAGCGGCCGCGAGTGATCAGCGGAATTTACCGACTGATAACCGACGGCTCTGATGCTATCTCTCTTTTTTCGCAGTCAAACATTACGTTGGATGAAACAACAAGCTTTTAGACTATGCTCGCGTTGAAGTTGCGCCGGCCACAGAGGGCCGCCTTAACATACAGCCCAGAAGGAACTTGTGGAATGTACTACACTTTATGACAAATAAATGAATTTGAATTTGAACTGCTGGTTCCTATGATATGTCAAGAGATATTATGATATATCTATATCATAATATCTGATATATCTATATCATAATATCTCTTGACATCCATCTGGATCATCTTCCATTACGCTACATCCAGCCATTATGACGTGAAGAATCCTTTACTATGTGATATTACTAGGACTAGCTTACCATACTTTTGCTTTTTGTTAAAAGCAGGCAGACGTCCATCTGATGGCAATGGTGTGGAGATCACCAAAGTAGATTTGGCCAACATTTACAAACCTATAAGTCTGCCAACTACAACTGACTTTCAAGTGCAACTGGCTGAACACACCAGTTTTCAACATGTGAATTCCATTACGGAAAGTTCAAGCTCATAAAGGGATTCAAACCCATGACCTTCTGCTTCAAAACTATCATACGACTAAACTTTTTGCACCAAGGACTTTGCTGGTTTACGAAGTCTTGGTTCTCCGTTCTTGTCTGCCACAATCATTAAGCTAACAGGTCAGTATTCTGTACTCCATAAAAATACACAGCAAAACCTTTACATAATGAAACAATATCAGCATCAATACTAGCGGAACTAAAAGCAGCAGAAACCTGGTCGCGTGTTGCCGCTGAAACGCAACTCCCAGAACATGTTGCAGTTAATTAACACAATTGTGAGTCATTCACATGCTGTATAATATTTTGGAAATAGAATTTTTACTTTATGCCTGAACTTTACAGCATCAGAAACTATTGTGAATTTCATGGAATTGGCTCCCGTTATTAGTGATTTTGTTATATTTATGGGACAGGCTAATATTGAACGAGTAAATTAAACTATCCATGACTCATCCGGTCCCTCGAATGGTCGATAGAATTAATATAGAATTCTAGATAGTGCGGCCCAAATTCTGCGAAGTTCATTAACATTTCCTTACTCGGTAGCCTGGTTTGAGTCATTGGAAGCTACTAAATGTTACTGCTGAGTTTGAGTCATTGGAAGCTACTGTAGCGGTTCAAGATCATGAATTACAACAATCTATGATGCTTAGTTTTCTGCTGTGTTTATTTTACAAGCTTTTTCACAAGGATCTTTGGAGATATATGCCCTAGACTTCCGTAAGAATCCTGTTCCAATTGAAGCACTTTACATCCTTTTGAAATCCTCTTTTCAAGAATGCAGAAACTGCACGTCCTGCACGTGACGAAACCGTCACGATTAAACGCCTCAAAGCTTCAAATACTATCACAGTTTCTTCGTCTATCCGTCATACATCTAGGCACTTTCAGCGATACGCAATCGTGTTACCAAGTTAGTTTGTTTGTTACAATTAAGTTATTGTCGTGTTCCGCCGAGTCGTAGTCGCGGTTACAAACTTACCTACAAGTTTGTCGCCTCTTTGAAATAAGTTTCTCCTTGTATCTGTCCATCCGTATTATGTCGCTTGTATATTATATGTATAATATTGCGTTTGCTCTCGAACGGTGAATTAACAAAATTTCTTAAATTCATAATAGATTAGGTAGGTAATATTCAATTAAATTACGAATACAGAATTTATTATAAGAAATATGGCATGCATCCGATTGTTTCATGGCTTTATGTAGGGATCCTAATAATAATAGTGCTTCCAATACATAACTTATGTTGGTAATATTTTGGTACTTCTAATATAATATTATTCCTTCACGTGATGCTTTACCGATATTTGAGTAGGTAAATCAGGCAACCAAACTGCTGTGATCAAAATTCGGTAACATCGTAATATTTCGTTTCGAAAACCCGTAGACAAATATCACGTCATAACTTCAACTGATTAATACTAGGGATTGGGAGCGTTCGTTAAAATTAATGATATTCAACAACTTCGCTCGTCTTCGTTCAAACTTGGTAATTTATTGGCAAACAAAGCCGAAACTTAATAATTTCGCCGAATAAGAAGATAATGTTACATTTTGTAACCATTTTCTTTTATCTTTTGAATTGTGTTGTAAAAAGATAGGTACCTATTTTAAGATTGTAGGTGTCTATGCTACATGTTTGTTTATTGAGCCTGTACTGATTTTATCTGATGTGAAGGTAAGAATTACTCCTTTGTGAGTCCTACAACAAGTATTACTTACAAGTGGTTAATTAAAAATAAACACCCAAGTGCAATAGTTCGTTCATCATCATCACGGAAATCGAGTCTCGAAGATTTTTCCCCTTTTTTTCGAAAATGTAATTTTTTGTTGCGATGTAACTTTACGGATTTTTTCCTTAAATTGTGCTACATGGCATTGCTTCGTGCCAAATTTCATATTCTAGGTCAACAGGAAGTACCTTAGATTTTGATTCCCTTGCGATCGTCAAGATCTGCGGCAATAAATTATTAAAAGAAACAAAAAACCCGACTGCGTAAAACATAAATTAACTGAAAAGAGAAAAACAAGCTCTTAAATCTATAGAATTTTGAATATAACTTGAATTTTATAAGGTACTAGCTTTATAGCCCGCGACTTCGTCCGCGTAGATTATTTCTTTTTTCTAGATATGAATCATTGTAACAATATAGAGCTTTGTTCATGGATATTGTCCGCCACTACGTGTGATATTGACAAAAGTTCAGGTAGATTAAGAGCTCATATGCGAGGATGCCACATAAAACTGAAACAGTCCTGCCGCAAATCAACTCTAGCAAATTTCAGAGTTTTTCCCTGTGACTACAAACCTTAATTAGGATTTATCTTTTAAATTCAAACGGAAGGAGATTTGGGATCAATGGTATACGCGGCAAGAAGACTGTTTCTCCTCTGGCAGAACCAGTAAATATTTTGGCCTCAATAACATTGCGGCGGAGAGCTGTTACTTGTAGTCTAGTTCCACAGCACAATTTTGGAGGCCTTATCTCTCTTTCCCTCATGTCTGAGGATCGTGGTCAACATCGGGTTTGCTTCTAGAGCTAATGATCTGCCTCCACTGGTTTCTGTAAAACTTGGAGGACGATGAGTCTTTTACTTGATCGGACCATCTTGTTGGTGAACGACCACGTAGTCGTTTTCCTTCCGTGTTCCCAACTATGATCAGATTTCCAAACTTTCATCGCCTTTGCGCACCATGTGGCCAAAATACGAAAAAATACGTTGGTGGCTTATGGTGGACAATCGTGTTTTAATTTGGAGCTGCGATAGGATTGATGCATTGTTGCGTTTAGCGGTCCAAGGTATTTCCAACATCCGTCTCCAGTACCACATCTCGAATGCATCAATCCTTTTTCTTTCTCGGGCCAGTATAGTCCACGCTTCCACTCTATACATGAAAATGAGGAATACCAATGCTCGTATTAACCGGATCTTTGTTTTAATACCGATTCCTCTCTTTTTCCTGATGTTGTTTAGGCGAGTCATTTCAATACGCCAATACCATAAGCCGAAATAATAAATTTTGAAATTTTCACTCCAAAAATTAAAGAACTTCATATACTAAATTTAATCCCCCTTTTCACTCGATATTCTAAATAAAGCTTAATACATAAGCTTAAATAATAAATTTAGTGTACTTCCATACACAAATTCATCCCCCTTTTTACCCTTTCAGGATCGGAATTATCAAAAACGTTGAGGCACATATAAATTAATTTTCAATCGTCAACATAAACACAAAATTTGAAGGTCCTAACTTCGAAACTGATGGACTTTCATATAAACTTGCATCCCCTATTTTACTCCCTTAAGGATGGAATATCCAAAAATCCTTAGTGGTTGCCTACACTGTGTAATAATATATTAAGTGACGTTTACTTCGAAACTGAATGACTTAGATACATCCCATACCTTTTCACCCTGTGGGTGGAATTATTACAAACGCTGAGATAACTATATATATTAATTTTCAATCGTCAGCCTAAACACAGAATTTGAAGATCCTAACTTCAAAACTGACGGACTTGCATACAAACTTTCATCCCCTATTTTACCCTCTTAGGGGAGGAATTTCCAAAAATCCTTCCTTAGTGGATGCCTCCACTATATAAGGTATATTTGTGCAAAATTTCAAATCTCTAGATCCAGCGGTTTAGGCTGTGCGTTGATATATCAACAATCAGTTTATCATTTTATATATTAAGATTATTATTAAGATTACCGTCTTAGGGGTGGAATTACCAAAAATCCTTCCTTAGTCGATGCCTACACCATATAATAATACATTTAGTGAAGTTTCCTTTGAAATTGAAGGACTTGCATACACAACTTCATCCCCCTTTTCCTCCCTTCGATGGTGGAATTATCACAAACGCTGAGATAACTATACATTAATTTTCAACCGACAGCCTAAACACAAAATTTGACGATCCTAACTTCAAAACTGACGAACTTGCATACAAACTTTCATCCCTTATTTTACCCTCTTAGGGGTGGAATTTCCAAAAATCCTTCCTTAGTGGATGCCTACACCATATAATAATACATTTAGTGAAGTTTACTTTGAAATTGAAGGACTTGCATACACAACTTCATCCCCCTTTTCCTCCCTTCGGTGGTGGAATTATCACAAACGCTGAGATAACTATATATTAATTTTCAATCGTCAGCCTAAGCATAAAATTTGAAGATCCTAACTTCAAAACTGACGAATTTGCATACAAACTTTCATCCCTTATTTTACCCCCTTAGTGGTGGAATTTCCAAAGATCCTTCCTTAGTGGATGCCTACACCGTATAATAATACATTTAGTGAAGTTTACTTTGAAATTGAAGGACTTGCATACCCAACTTCATCTCCCTTTTCCTCCCTTCGGTGGTGGAATTATCACAAACGCTGAGATAAACTACACATTAATTTTCAATCGTCAGCCTAAACACAAAATTTGAAGATCCTAACTTCAAAACTGACGGACTTGCATACAAACTGTCATCCCCTATTTTAGCCACTTAGGGGTGGAATTTCCAAAAATCCTTCCTTAGTGGATGCCTCCACTGTATAAGGTATCTTTGTGCAAAATTTCAAATCTCTAGGTCCAGCGGTTTGGGCTGTGGGCTGATATATCAACAATCAGTTTATCATTTTATATATTAAGATTGCAATCGGGGACAACCAATAACCTAAGTATGTATTTTTTTGTATTATTTGTTTATCCCCGACTGCAATAAATGAATGAAGATCATGCAGTCATAGGTAAACATCTTTTCTAGGCTCTGTGTGCTTACCAGCTTCGGCCACATCATCAAACACAAACGTTCCTATAATTGAATACCTTTTCTCAAAATCAAGCACCCACAAACCATTGCAACATACTTCAATAAACTTGAGCCTTATAGAAGGGTTTGTATTGAAAACATTAAGAGGAAAGGATGGCTGCATGAAATTTGAAAAATAGGTATTTAACAAATCTATTGCTGTCGCAAGGATAGCTCAAAGTTTATAGCAGCACTTCAAAAAAATTGGAATAATTGGACAAGTATGGAAGCCGATGCAGGAACTCCGGATCAGTTGTGGGATCGAGCTAAGGATCTAATAGAAAACGCTGCTGAAGAATCTCAACCACCTAGAGAGATACATAAAAGACAACAATGGATGAGTGACAATACTCTGGCTCTTGTAGAGGAAAGAAGAAAAATGAAGACCTTGGGAGTGGATGTGAGGACCC
This sequence comes from Polyploca ridens, assembly GCA_951394255.1. Taxonomy (NCBI): domain Eukaryota; kingdom Metazoa; phylum Arthropoda; class Insecta; order Lepidoptera; family Drepanidae; genus Polyploca; species Polyploca ridens. Next base: position 3,245,426 of record OX596267.1, read on the forward strand.
TGAATGAAAAGTCTGCTCGAATTCAGGAAGCATGTAGGCGTGACCGAAACGCTCAACTTCGGAAAATATGCTCTGAAGTTGAAGCCCACGCAGACAAACATGAAAGTAAAGACCTCCATCAAAAAATTAAATCCATTACAAAGACTCTTACATCCAAAACATGGGCTATTGAGAACTCTCGTGGCGAAACAGTGACAGAAATTGATGATATTTCCGAGACGTGGAAGGAATACTGCCAGAAACTTTTTGAAGATCCACATTCGCAGTGTTTTCATTCAACAGAGCCTAAAGTCGAGGACATGGAGCCAAACATTCTTAAGGATGAAGTAAGAGCTGCAATAAGGAAACTAAAGAATGGTAAAGCCATAGGAAAGGACGCTATCCCAATCGAAACCATTAAAGCCTCTGGAGATTATGGCGTCCAGATCTTCCAAACCATATGTAACAAAATATGGCAAACGGCTACATGGCCTAAAGAATGGACCCACACCATTTTTGTCCCGCTCCACAAAAAAGGATCCACGAAGAACTGCAGTAATTACCGTCTCATTGCCCTTATACCTCATGCAAGCAAAATTTTACTGCACATACTCAATGAGCGTCTCAAATCTTACCTATCCAAGAAGATTGCACCCGAACAAGCAGGGTTCGTAAAAGGTAAAGGTACCCGTGAGCAAATCTTGACGGTCCGTCAGATAATCGAAAAAGCTCGAGAGTTCAACAAGCCGGCTTATATTTGCTTTGTTGATTTTTCAAAGGCATTCGACTCGGTTAAATGGCCAATACTCTGGAAGACTTTATTGGAAATGGGTACGCCAAGCCATCTTGTACACATGCTTAGGCGTCTCTATGAAGATGGAACAGCATCAGTCAGAACAGACGACGTACTATCGAGCTACTTCCACCCCAGCGCTGGAGTCCGTCAGGGATGCATTATTTCTCCACTTCTGTTCAACATCTACACAGAAATAATAATGAGAATAGCTCTAGAGGATTGGACAGACGGCATTACCATTGGAGGTCTAAAAATATCAAATTTAAGATACGCAGATGACACCACCTTATTTGCATCTAGTAGTCTCCACATGGAGGAACTTCTCCACAAGATGGAAAGTGTTAGCCTTGAGTTTGGCCTTAAGATCAACCGCAGTAAGACCAAAATGATGATTGTCGACCGCGCCAACAATAATTCGCCAGAAGTCACTGTTATTGCGAACTGTGATGTGGTCCAATCATATATATATCTGGGAGCTTTGGTATCGAACAATGGTGGATGCGTGGATGAAATCAAGAGGCGTATGGCTATATCTAGGTCATCTATGGATAAGCTTAGGAGAATATGGAGGAACCGAAACATAACCAAAGCCACTAAGACCAGGCTCGTCAGAGCACTTGTGTTCCCCATATTCCTGTACGCCGCGGAGACGTGGACTCTAAGGGAAAGTGAGAAGAAGAAAATAGACGCTCTCGAAATGTGGTGCTGGAGAAGAATGCTGGGTATATCTTGGACAGAATTCCGTACAAATAAGTCCATACTCCAGGAGCTCGGTATTAAACAGCGTCTATCCTCCGTAGTGCAGTCTCGCATCCTTACTTTCTTTGGTCACGTGTCGCGGCGCGGAGATATTTCCATAGAGCGATTGGTAGTGCAGGGTAAAGTAGAAGGCACCAGAGCACGTGGAAGATCACCCATGCGATGGACCGACCAAATTAAGGCAGCAATAGGCGGTCCCATCAACGACTGCACCGGAAGGGCAGCGGTTAGGGACGAATGGCGGCGTGTTGTGAAGCGCGCCACAAATCACACATCGTGACGACCACGACCACTCTGTCAAGAGTGACACGCATGAGAAGAAGATTGCTGTCGCGCTGTTGTTGGGATATAAATGTATGAGGGACGATAGAGACAACTGCAGCTTGGATCGATTATACCTATTTAAAATGGACGAAATCGTTATTTCGTAATCCCCCGTTTCCTCCTCCAATACTGGACCGTTTATTTTTATTTCTTCAAGAATATAATAAGAAGGGCTTTGGCTATGTGTGTCGGTTTTCATTTTATTTTTTATATTTGTCAAATTTGTTTGCTGGACGTCTGATAAGGGCAGTAAAAATTGTCAGTTTTTGTAAATTTAGAAGGCTCCTAATTCTTATAATAATTAATTTATGGAGAAAAACACAAACGAGAGACATACAGTGGTACCTACAGATTGCATGGCAAAATAATCATAGCTCTAGTGTCATTATCCAGAGAGGAAACTGAGGATTACGTTTGTATGGAACAAACGCCACCAGCGTTTCCTCTTAAAGTGCTCATTTGTTGCGTATTTATAGTGCTGGTCTGAGTTAAATCACCCAACTTGGTGAGTAACGGCCCAACTTACAACAGTTAAACGATCGTTTCCCCTGCTGTACTGTTTATATTGATAATAACGCACTTTGTTCGTATATAATCGCTTTATCATATAGATGAGTGCAAAATCATGTATGCTTCTGGGGGATGTGTAGTTGAAATGAAAGTTTGTTATGTGAAAGGTTCTCAAAAGATACTTAAGGGATGTGTTTAGGTCCAAAGCTTTTAATGTTATTTGGAGTTGCATTAAATCTCTAAAATGCAATATCGTCATAGTATGGAACTGCACTTTTTTTAATCTTCGGCAACATTTACATAATTTCAATTCGGAAGAGTTTACACTTAAATAATCCTTATTATTTAAGTGTAAACTTTTTGTTTTTGTTTTTTTATTAACGTTTAAAAATTAAATCTCTGTTAGGTACCTTGATTGATTTTGGCACACGAACAAGGAACCAAACGCCATGCTTAGCGTTGCTTCTGCCTTCTTTTCCGAAGAATAACTATGGAGTATGGAAGAGCGCGTGCAATATTATTTATTTCAAAAATAGCCTTGTGTCTGATTGGCCTCAAACTCACCAAAATAAGGGATGATGTCGCCGAAGGCACATAAAGCCTGGAATTGAACTGGCACTTAATCATGATGAGACTGTGTTCCACAAGCTAGAAATAATAAATTAAATTATTAAAAGAAACAAAAAACCCGACTGCGTAAAACATAAATTAACTGAAAAGAGAAAAACAAGCTATCTATAGAATTTTGAATATAACTTGAATTTTATAAGGTATTGCAATCGGGGACAACCAATAACCTAAGTATGTATTTTTTTGTAATATTTGTTTATCCCCGACTGCAATACCTTATAAAATTCAAGTTATATTCAAAATTCTATAGATAGCTTGTTTTTCTCTTTTCAGTTAATTTATGTTTTACGCAGTCGGGTTTTTTGTTTCTTTTAATAATTTAATTTATTTCAGACTTTTTAGTTTTATACAGAAAGAGTTGTATGTATTAGTAAGTAAATGAGCGGTACGGTAAAGGAACGCTAACAACCATCGCAAGTCTCAGTACCTACCTACTGTCCTTGCATGAAACGTGGTTTGTTGCAGTTTACGTGAAAACGGTAGCACAAAAGTATTACAATATATACATATATGGAATGGTCTATTTACTAGCTTTCATTTGATACCCATATTGTTATAATAACGAAACTTTTATTTTTAATACCCCCCCTATTTTTTTATTCTTAGGCGCCATATAAAAATAATATACCCTATGACACTCCCCCAGTCAAGACGAATCTAAGGACACCTCATATGCTTAAATCCATCAAGCCGTTTAGGCTGCAGGGCGGCACAAAGAAATAGACATACATACATACATACATACACTCGAAAAACATAACCCTCCTTCCGGGTCAGTCGGGTAAAAACAAAATTTACTTCAGCATAAGCTAATAATATTTTCATATGACACCTTTACGGCTTCCTCCTTGTTATATACGTCAGTCAACTTCAGCAGTCACGTCACGACTGACGTCACTCCACCTGGGGTTATTCGGATCACGCGTGCACTCGCGGGAATCGAATCAGCGACCCAAGTGGAGTTTATTCACAATTGCGACGGAACAGCGCGTGATAAATCCAATTTGTTGCTTAAATCCGTACATGCGTGTTCTTTGTGGGGTTTTTGGAGTTTGTAGTTAGTATTTTTGATTGAGACCTGTGTATGTCTCGGATGCATGATATAGGGTGACTGGTAATTAGCAAACGATACTTTGGGAAAGTTGTTTGTTATCATGAGTACAATCATGTGTCTAAGTATCGTACGATATCTGGGGGCACGGGAGTGCCCCCCGCCAAAACAGCCAAGCGAAGCGAAAGGGCACTACCTACCTTTTCTCGAAGCGCTTCGTCGTTTTTTTGAACCCTCATAACTTGGGTTTGGTAATCCAAACCCAAGTTATGAGGGTTCAAAACCAGAGAGAGATTATACCAGATAAACAAAATTCTCGGAACATGATGTCAATAGTGAACTTATTAAGTATATTAAGTTTCAATAACATAGCTCTTATACTTTAGATTTTATTGATATCTAAAAAACCCCGATTTCGTCACTGACTCACTGATGATCATCAAAACTCATAGGGTACTTCCTGAAGTCCTAGAAAGCTGAAATTTGGTATGTAAGCTTGTATTAGTACACAAACAACAAAAAAATTATAAAACTTGGAAATTTCAAACAAAAACATTTTCATGTAAAATGTTGCCGCCAAGACATATGGCTCGTACTGTCAAAAAGTTATCAGATCTCATGTAGAGCCAAGCTTATAACTCTACATGCACTTACTCTACAAGCCCTAACTTCACAAACTCTACACACCGTAGTCAAAATTTGTGGCTTGGCCGTTTACTCTGGGGCCCGTGGAAAATTCTTTTAATGGGGCCCTATCAGTAAAAATCGTCATGTACTCAGTTCAATTTTAATAAACTTCGAGATTTTCAGCATACTCAATTACACGTTGTATGTCCCACTAATGTTCATAGGCCTCCTCTCTTAAGCGAGAGGGAATGGTCTGTAGTCCCCACGCTAGCCGAATGCGTATTGGAGACTTCACATCCATAGAAAATAATATCTCAATGCATTAATCATCTATTTGCTAGCTTTTCGGTGAAGGAACAACATAGTTAGGAAACCTGCATACATTTACAATGAAATAAAAATAACAATTTAATTTCAATAAGATATTTATTTAAAAACATATTATTATATTATTTTTGGATTTTAAGCAGAACTTATAAAAATATACTTTTCATATAAAATAAAATACTCAACTATAATGTAAAAAAATATTTTTGAGCTCGCGGCCTCTTGGGCCGGGGCCCTCTTGGGTCGGAGGCCCGTGGCATTTTACCAGCCCTGCCACCCTATTGTTACGCCACTGCTTAAATTAGTCCTAAATTACCTAAATTTGACACAGCACAACTATTTTACAAGCTTTTATTTAACTTGCAATGTATGTATGTATGGAGGTGCAAGGTGGATGACACCTCCATTTAAAAGGGAAGATCTTCCGCCAGGCTGGGTCATCGTGCCTGGGGACCGCGGTCCAACTGTACATGTCGGACAGTTGTATATATGCAGATTCTCGAGAAAACTTCTTAAGCGCGATGCAGGATGTAGGATAATGTGGCGCCACGCCATCTATCTTTCAGTGTGTGAACTATCTTAGTGTTACTGATAGATGGCTCATAGATGTCGCTACATATGTTTGTTCGCTCGGGTGGAATCTTGCAAGTCGAATTTCACCCACTACCAGTGGTCGGATTGACTTGATATTTGGTGTACATTAGTATATTGGAAGACAACGCAAGTGCAGTACACAAAAAGTACAGTCACCAAAAAAAGCTTGTATTAAAAATGAAATTTTTAACAAAAACATATTTCTATTTTATCTGGTTTTCATAGTACAAGCTCTGTTTAGTTTGGGATATAACCGGGTGTGAAGAATTTCCCTGGATATTTATTTATTATCATACAACAGCGATAGGCATGTGTGGCGATAATTGATTACACACAAATTGTTCCCACGGTCCATACGCGGTCACAGGAATATCGCACCGCGCTAGCTTCCACACCACGCTTTACCCGCGTTCCTAGAATAAAAACTAGCCTAGCCATGTACCTTCCCATACCATAGGCTATCTGCATGCCAAATTCATCGTGATTGGTTTAGCGGTTCTGGCGTGAAAGCATAACAAACAAACTCACATTTGCTTTTAAAACATTAGTTACAGGGCCAGTATGGGATTGACATTTCAAATCGAAATATCACGTGATTTTTAACAATCTCTTATGTCAATCCCATACAAAAGTTGATCGTTTACTAACATTGACGATTTTCGATAACCATCATGTCTAGGGGGGCTGTATTATGAATCTTGCGGATTATATATTTTTAGCTATGCAATAGCTAGCAATTCTTTGAGACTATATTTTGTGCGCTACAAATAATATCAGATGCATGTTATCTCTACGTGCCTGCAGATTAGGTACACTATAAAGGCCGGTGGAGTCCCATCGCGGCGGCGCGGCGCGGTATCGTGCGCTCTCCCTCGAGAAATTATACTAAGAGCCGCTGTGCACGTAATACAAGCCTTCTTATTATATTGTAGCCTTGTCTTGAGATGTTTATCTAACTCAAATTAGTATGTTTATACAGCTTTTATACTAAGGTTTAAAAAAGATAGGAATTTTCGTGGGGGGGGGGGGGCAGTAGGTTCTTCCACCTTACAAAAAATCGCAGCTAAATAACATTATTTTAATTAAGTGTGCCTCCATGAGGAGTCGTTCTGCTGACGGCGTTCGGGGACCAAATGATACTGAGCTTTGTCCATTTTGTAGGTACAGCGACTCCCCTTCTAGCTGTGGAGTTTTTTAGGAATATAAGTTGCCTTTTACTCCCTGCCAGCAATTCTGTGCAAGCTTCTACCATGAAGGATGAACAAAATTTTCATAATTATTAATTATTAGTATTTCTAAATTCACAATAACATCAGTGAGTTAGTTATGCGAGGTCTGCGCACTCTGATTTGAAACACAGGCTTATAATCCTTGGATCGAACCGCCCAAATATCTACTCACTATCAACGATATTATACGTTGCTCACAATGTATTCAGTTGCTGCGGGTGCGTAAATACAGTATAGTGTACAAATTGAACGATTTAACGAATATTTATATATAAAATTCTACTTTACGTGTGTATGTCACTTAACTCCTCCTAAACGGCTGGACCGATTTGAATGATTTTTTTGTATGCGTTTGGGTGGCGCCCTAGATGGTTTAGATTCACAAATGAGCCTGGCAGATGGCGCTGCAGTCGGTATCTAGGTTAGATTATCAGTCTGTAACGATCATAGGGACCTATATTTAATTGCTACTTTTTTCTGTTGAGTTGCGAAATCCTCTTAGGATACCCGACCGCCCCAGGGGAGCGGCCAGTTTATCCTCGTACCAGCCAAAACTAAACGCGATGGCTCTCCCGCATACTAGAGCCCCCTCCACGCGCGGCGCTGAGATAACCCATCCCAGGGGAAGTGTGTACCTCTCCCCCTCACCTCACAGTCGTTGTGGACGCGATGCATCGTGTCCACAACGACCCAACCTCGACGAGGCCGCTTCTGGGCTCAGCATCGCCGACACGACTGCTGGGCAGAAGATTTTGTCCGATCCGACCAGGATCCACCGCTCGGGTTCTCTCTTCGTGTGCCACGCGGGACACTGCGCAATGCGGAATCCTGGTCGCTCCTACCGCAATGGAAGCAGGCCACACACACCGGACACACCGTAGTCAAAATATGTGGTTTGGCCGTTTCACTACTATAAGAACTGTTGTATAACAAAAAAGTAATGAACAGTAAATACATTTTTTACATTACTCCAAGTGACGGTAGCGAAACGGCCCAGCCACATATTTTGACGAAGGTGTAGAGTTTGTGAAGTTAGGGCTTGTACAGTAAGTGCATGTAGAGTTATAAGCTTGGCTCTACATGAGATTTAATAACTTTTTGACAGTGTCTTGGCAACATTTTACATAAAAATGTTTTTGGTGGGATTATATATTACAGATTTGCAGCCACAGTTTAGGCCATAACGTTAGAGTGAGACTTCGATATTACGCATCTTCTAGTGATGATACAAATTGCTAGGCCTGGGAGCATGACCTAGATTCATACCGAAATACTATATGTCGAGCGAAATACTAGCACAACCCAGTATATTAACTATGAAATTACGAATACATTATAAGAAGCAGTACCTAGGTTTCTATAGGCTTTAAACTACGCTATGAATAAGATTACACGTGTCGGTTGGTGAACAAAGGAATTTCACCTTAATCTGGGGGCACGGGAGTGCCCCCCGCCAAGACAGCCAAGCGAAGCGTAAGGGCACTACCTACCTTTTCTCGAAGCGCTTCGTCGTTTTTTTGAACCTTCATAACTTGGGTTTGGATTTTACCAGATAAACAAAATTCTCAGGATATGATGTCAATAGTGAACTTATTAAAAATATTATGTTTCAGTAACATAGCTCTTATACTTTAGATTTTATTGATACCTAAAAAACCCCGATTTCGTCACTGACTCACTGATGATCATCAAAACTCATAGGGTACTTCCTGAAGTCCTAGAAAGCTGAAATTTGGTATGTAAGCTTGTATTAGTACACAAATAACAAAAAAATTATAAAACTTGGAAATTTAAAACAAAAAAAAACATAAGCAACTTACAAAAAGAAGTGAAATCCCACCAAAAACATTTTCATGTAAAATGTTGCCGCCAAGACATGGCTCGTACTGTCAAAAAGTTATCAGATCTCATGTAGAGTCAAGCTTATAACTCTACATGCACTTACTCTACAAGCCCCAACTTCACAAACTCTACACCTTAGTCAAAATATGTGGCTTGGCCGTTTCGCTACCGTCACATGGGAGTAAGGTGAAAAATGTATTCACTGTTAATTACTTTTTTGTTATTCAATAGTTCTTGTAGTATTGAAACGGCCAAGCCACATGTTTTGACTACGGTGTGTAGAGTTTGTGAAGTTGGGGCTTGTAGAGTAAGTGCATGTAGAGTTATAAGCTTGACTCTACATGAAATCATTGTGTGGGATTACTTTTGTCAGGCGCAGATCCAGTATTTAAATGGGCCTATTTTCTCATAGGTATCACTGCAATTGATAAAGCTATTCCTGAAGTAGGCACAGAATAATAAATCCCACCAAAAACATTTTTATGTAAAATGTTGCCGCCAAGACATATAGCTTGCACTGTCAAAAAGTTATCAGATCTCATGTAGAGCCAAGCTTATAACTCTACTTGCCCTTACTCTACAAGCCCTAACTTCACAAACTCTACACCTTAGTCAAAATATGTGGCTTGGCCGTTTCGCTACTGTCACATGGGAGTAAGGTGAAAAATGTATTCACTGTTACTTTTTTGTTATAGAATAGTTCTTGTAGTAGTGAAACGGCCAAGCCACATATTTTGACTACGGTGTGTAGAGTTTGTGAAGTTAGGGCTTGTAGAGTAAGGGCAAGTAGAGTTATAAGCTTGGCTCTACATGAGATCTGATAACTTTTTGACAGTGCAAGCTATATGTCTTGGCGGCAACATTTTACATAAAAATGTTTTTGGTGGGATTTCACTTCTTTTTGTAAGTTAATATTGTTTTTTTTTTTTTTATTTCCAAGTTTTATAATTTTTTTGTTGATTGTGTACTAATACAAGCTTACATACCAAATTTCAGCTTTCTAGGACTTCCGGAAGTACCCTATGAGTTTTGATGATCATCAGTGAGTCAGTGACGAAATCGGGGTTTTTTAGGTATTAATAAAATCTAAAGTATAAGAGCTATGTTATTGAAATTTAATATGTTTAATAAGTTCACTATTGACATCATATCCTGAGAATTTTGTTTATCTGGTATAATCCAAACCCAAGTTGAGGGTTCAAAAAAACGACGAAGCGCTTCGAGAAAAGGTAGGTAGTGCCCTTGCGCTTCGCTTGGCTGTCTTGGCGGGGGGGCACTCCCGTGCCCCCAGATAGTAGGTGCCTACATAAGTAGTTCGTAATTATTATCAAAGTTGTCATATTTTACAGATGATCCATTAGTTTAGCGAGCTATTATACACAACAGTTGCATCATAAAATAGAACCTAACTAGAAATGAATTTACATACACGTTTTCTAATTTATATTTCCTATGAATTTCCACTATTTCTGAAATGGAATTAAATTGGTATTACCAAAATTTTCCCTGAAACTAAACATTGGCACAGACATTGGTATCGATATTTATCCAACAACGATCATACTTAGCAAGTGCAGTCGTTAGTTTGAATTTTGTTTTTAGGGTTCCGAACTATAGATTTAATTCGAGAAGAAAAATATTTTTATCTTTATCTCCGAAGTTCGCAATATACAAAGTTTCTAACTAGCTCAATGTTTTCGAAATCATCAAAATTTCTTTTACAATCAAACTTAGTTATTCGATCCGGTATTTTTCTGCAGTTATGACCCAAACCAAGAAAGTCTAAGGAAGGTCGGAACCCTCGGTGCGCGAGTCAGGCTCAGACTCTTGACCGGGTAGCAAACAGGCTTACGGCCCGCCTGATGGTAAGCGATAACCGTAGCCTATAGACGCATCAGGATTATCACTCGCGCTTTGCCAACCCTGCAAAAATTACTTCACACTCTTCTTGAAGAACCCCATTACTGTTCTCCCTTGGCACCACGGTGGAAAGCTCATGCCACAACCTGAGCATCCACGTTAGAAAGCTCCTTTGAAACTGTACAATGTGCGAAGATCATAGATCTCGAGAGATGGGTCATGAAGCTTGGATTTAGCTTAACCCTGATGTCCCACGAAACTCCCCACTTAATATCACAACTACACGTAAACGCCAATAGTTAGAGAATTTTTACTTACACAGCCCAAGAACTCACTTGTTCGTAAGCGCGTACTACACTACAGTGCATTCTTCAATGTTTTCTTTGTAAATACGCACTACCGCCACAACTTGTACCGTGCTACCGCGCTCTCGGATCTACACACACATGCGTGTATAGAGATAGATGGACGAATCGCATGACACGATTTTCATTGAATGTCCGAATTCGAAGCGCAGTTAGCCTTACGCTCCTGTAGAACTAAACAGCTTGCGCTTTATATTCTTTGTTCAAGTTGTACCTTGGTAATGACCTAGCTAAAATCAATTAAGGTATTTTTGAGATTTATACTTTAAATAAGTGAAAAATTTTATACTCGAAAGTGATAAGTGACATAATGATTCTTGTAGTTCACATGTAGGCGTTGATTTTTCAAACGATCAATGAACAATACGGCATTTAAATACTAAATATCGTCCGCTCGCGAACTTACCTCGAATAGATTACGATTGAAGCGATTTTTGCGGTGTATGCAGTGAACGCTGCATATAACTGTCTCGCGTGCCGCGTTAGACAACCTCTCTATGGCAAAGATGGACTCCCCATCGATGGCGAGCTTGAAAAAAAAGCTTGGCACCTTCAAAATATGGCAGACAATGGCACCAACAGTCCAATCTATAAGGTTGCATCCACAAAACAGTCTGGTATAAAGCGCCGAGTCAACTCAGTTAGGTCACGAACCAATTTTCAATATCGCAAAACGTGACTGCGCGTGTCGCTTATTCAATTTCCAAGAGTTTGCTTGCTATCGCGATAGTATTTTTAAAGTGTTTGTGTTTCGTTGGAAGTCGATGGGAAGTTTGATAGGAGTTATCTTCGCGCCTTTAAATTGAGAGTCATATGTAAAGCTAATTGATACCTAACGTTTATTGCAATAAAATCAGTTCTGCTCGGGTGTACTGCATGCAAGGATCATTCAAAACTGACCACACTTTAATATAGTAATTGGAATCAGGGTTGATTTCAGGGTTGTCAACAGAACTTGGCACCCATTTAGATCTCAAGTCTTTTGTCGGTGAAGTCGACAACTACACCATAATTATCATAATAGTGAACTTGGCTCTCATTTTCACATTTATGTTTTTGGTGAGATATCATTACTTTTTACCCGACTGACCCGGAAGGAGGGTTATGTTTTTCGAGTGTATGTATGTATGTATGTATGTCTATTTCTTTGTGCCGCTCTGCAGCCTAAACGGCTTGATGGATTTAAGCATATGAGGTGTCGTTAGATTTGTCTTGACTGGGGGAGTGTCATAGGGTATATTATTTTTATATGGCGCCTAAGAATAAGAAAATAGGGGGGGTATTAAAAATAAAAGTTTCGTTATTATAACAATATGGGTATCAAATGAAAGCTTGTAAATAGACCATTCCATATATGTATATATTGTAATACTTTTATGCTACCATTTTGACGTAAACTGCAAAAAAACCACGTTTAATGCAAGGACAGTAGGTACTGAGCTGTTACGTAAATCACAGAGTTACGATGGTTGTTAGCGTTCCTTTAGCGTACCGCTCATTTACTTATTAATACATACAACTCTTTCTGTATAAAACTAAAAAGTCTGAAATAAATTAAATTATTAAAAGAAACAAAAAACCCGACTGCGTAAAACATAAACTAACTGAAAAGAGAAAAACAAGGTCTTTATTTTTATTTTTAGAACATCTTCACAGTTACGACATATTATTACATACTCTACTATTCCAGTGCCTACCCTTCAACACCATCATCAGACCCTGAAAACCGTATAGGGTCAAAGTTCATCCTATAACAATTCCAACAAGTCCAAACACGGCTAGGAAACGTTGCTCCGTTATGGAGTTCAGTGCCTACCCTCCTACTCCATCATCAGATCCTGAAAAGTATATATGGCCAAAGTTAATCTCACGACAATGCCAACAACCCCAAACACAGCTAGGATACGATGCTCCACTATGTAGTTGCAATGCTTACCCCCCTACTCCATCATCAAACCCTGAAAACCATATATGGTCAAAATGCATCTCAAGACGATTCCAACAAATCCAAACACGGCTAACATACGTTATTCCGTTATCGACTTCCAGTGCCTACCTTCCTTCCGGATCCATCATCAGATCAGCTCGATGGTACCATATTATTGTATTGTCATCGGTACTTGATAATTGTGCAAAGTTTCAATTTAATTTGACGTTTTGAAGTCGGTCGATGAAAATTACGTTTGATTGAAGATTCCACCATTACATACATACATAGATAGATGATATATTTATTTATACAAACATAGGTGAAGGTAACAAATGCTTGTTAAAAAAATAACGATATACATAAAGACACAGAAAATTGTTTATCATATCAGTGAGAATCTATATCTACGTTCTACCAGAGTTATATTATTCGTCATCTATACATATAAAATGCTTTGTCCTGAATGACTGACTGACAATCAACGCACAGCCTAAACCGCTGATCGTAGAGACCTGAAACTTGGAGGGTATGTTTTTTGTATGACGTAGGCATCCGATAAGAAAGGATTTTTCGAAATTCTACCCCTAAGGGGGTGATAAATGGGGGCAAAGTTTGTATGGGACAACGTGATTCCTTGGTCCGATCTACTTTAAATTTTGCATAAACATTCCTTAACAGAATTGATGGAAGACGTGTTTCGTATTTTATTGAAACTCATCGCCTAACGGGGTTAAAAAGGGGTAGAAAGTTATTTTAGGGGTGATTTGCATCGAAGTTGATATCAATACTCCTTAGTACTTTTGATTTAAATTACATTTTATCTTGACTTGATCTTGACACACGTTTGAAAACTTAATCCGAATTCACAGATTACAGAATAAGGCAGATGGGGCGCCCGGAACACGGGAGTGAGGCCAAAAAAGCAAATACAAATTGTAAAACACATACCTGGCCCCTATTTCACCAGACGGACAGGTGCGACAATTGTCATGAAAATATGGCAATTGCCGATATGTCACGATAATTACTGTTTCATAAACCTCTACCATATGTCAACATAATCCGACGGTATGTCGGCTGATGACAGGCGTTATGTATTGAAAAATTACAATTCTCACGTCTCGCCGTTCGTAGGGCTAACTAATGCCCGGTTTCTATGAACAAAAACGAATCGTTTTGCTTACCAATAGTAGGTTTTTTTATTGCCAAACTGGGCATATAGATCATTTCGTAGGCTAATTTTACCTGTGATAGCTACTTCCATATGGGATGGTTGCTATGCAAAGCTTTGAGGTCTTTGCTTCACTATTAGTAAAGATATAAGAGTCTTAATTTTAACCGATAACGGTCCATAAATTATAGAAATTGGCCATAAGATCACCAATTTCCACACATACTTATATACTTTTTGCTGCTACATAGTTGTTTTATTGTTTTTATTTTATTTTTAACGGGCTATTCTGTACCATATTTTTAATTTGAATTAAATTACACTATTAAATAAATACATAAATAATAACATGGCACTTACTACAAGCAATTCAAATTAAATATATTAAATTATCATATTTATCATGGATAACCAAAAAGATAAATTAATAAAAAAGATTCGCTAGGTAATCTGATTTTCTTTAAATGTTCGTTCTTTATAGTTTGAGAACTCATTGAAACTATTATCGCCACCACTACCTACCTATTTACTGCTTTCGCAAAGAGCCAATTTGAAATGATCACAACAAAAACACGACAAAACGAGGAAGCCGACACAGCTCTTGCCCCATGTCAATTATTTCCGACAAATCTACAAATATGTAGAGTTCTAAAAAATTTACATTGTTTCATAACATAAAAAGTTGCCTGTCATGCCTGTCATTATAAAACTACAATTGTAGATAAATCTAAACATTATATCAAACAATAAATGTTTATGAAACGATTTTTTAGACAACTTTTCGCATTTCCTTAGTAATCTAATGCGAATTTGTAGAATTGTCACCTAGAACCTGTCACCTGTAAATTGTCACATATCACCTGTCACCTATCAGCTTGGTGAAATAGGGGCCTGGTATTCGCTTTTGAATTTGTATTTGCTTTGTTTAAAAAACTTTATTTAACGAAAAACACTTTCGTTTAAATAAACTTTGTGATTTTTTTGGCCTCACTCCCGTGTTTCGCATGCTCTATCTGCCTTTTGTTCTGTAATCTGAGCCGATTTTATTCAAAAAACTTGGTGCAATGCAATACTCTTTAAAATTGGAATGTCAAATATAAAAGAATATTAAATCGGTTTACAATTCGAAACTTAAATTCTTTTTTATTCTTGCATATTTTAATGAAAAACTTACCTTATGCCTTGATTTTCCTTGGAAATCTCTTAGATAGCACTTAGCAAATATTTGCGATTGCTGTATAATTTATTTGGATGTTCATTTTCACTATTTAATTAGAATATTTTGTGAGTAGTTAATTTAATTTCTTTTTCATATGTTGTTATAATAATATATAAGATTCTTTGAGTTTTATTTCTTAGTGTATAATATTGGTTTTTAGTTTTAATAGTAAAAATATCCGTGTTTGATTTTTCGGGGTGATTTGCATCGAAGTTTGTAGCAATACTCCTTAGTGCTTTTGCACCAAGCTTTTATGTGAGTTCAATTTTTTTTTAAATAAAATCGGATGGAACTTTTAAAAAAAAATTCTGTCTGTTCCGGTTCATAGCTGATGTTATAAGGAGTAACCTTGGGAGTAACTTAGATACTTTTAGTTTTGATAAATGATATGATGAAACCGTACGCGGGTGAAACCGCGGGGGTCTGCTAGTTTGTGATAAAAAAACAGGCATGGGCAACCTCTAGAACACATAACTTTGTCAAAATATTAGCTTTATGCACTTCTCCATATAAACTTTAACTATGCCAAATCTCACAGTCCTACGTGCGCGCAATAGGCTAAAAAAGGAGCGAAAGATTTTGCTTCACGTATTAATATAATAATGTTTGTTGTGGCTTGTTTTGAAGCAAATGAAGCGTGTCCGCATTAACGCATCCATCCTCACTCAACTGTGGCGTCCTTCAGATAGCGCGGGAATATATTATACCTTCATATTTTTAGCAAGGACGCTATGAATAGGTATTTTATAATCCTATATATACCTATTGATGGGGATAAAAATCTGTATTTATCTAATACTTCTATTGGAAAATATTCAGAAAGGGAATTTTGACAGTGTAACGCAATGAGGAGTTTTCATAAGATACCCTCTTTGGTCCAAATACTTGTCAAACTGTTGATAATTCGAACCAATTTGAACCTTATCAAACCTTAAGTACACAATGTGACAGGTATTTTGACCATAGAGTTATCATAGGAAATCTCCTCATTCGGCAGAAGTTCGGCAGCGTTTTTTTTTTCTTCAGTGGCGTCACACGGCTTGTGTTTTTTGCCAATTTCAAGTAATATTATAAGTTCTAGTCATAATGAATCACTTTCACATAGTCCTCAGTCAGTCACCGTCCATAATAGTAATGTTTTAGTACAATGGTGTTCATTGTCCTAACACTTTTCACGGACTTCTTGAGACAACTTGAAAAGCCACGATACACATAATTCATTTCATTTCACTTCACTGGTGCACATGTATTGATCTTTATTGGATAAAATACCACCGATAATATGCAATAAAACTCATAATACACTTTTATGAAAATAAAAATGAAAAAGCAACGTCACTCTGCAAGTTCCCGCCAAAAAGTCTCGGCAGACTTTTTTTTATTTTTTATTTTGTTGGCGTCACACGGCTTGTGTATTTTGCCATTTTCCAGTTTTATTATAAGTTCTAGTCACAATAAATCACGTTCACATAGTCCTCAGTCAGTCACCGTCCATAAAAGTCATGTTTTAGTACAATGGTGGTTGTACTAAAACTTTTCACGGACTTCTTGAGACAACTTGAAAAGGCACGATACACATGATTCATTTCATTTCACTTCACTAGTGCACATGGATTGATCTTTATTGGATAAAATACCACCGATAATATGCAATAAAACTCAAAATACACGAATTTATGAAAATAAAAATGAATACGCTATGTCACTCTGCAAGTTCCCACCAAAAAGTCCCTCGGCAGACTTTAATGAGACGTTTTCTTTCCATAGAGTTTTATAGAGTTGATTAAAAATACCTGTCAAATCGTGTACTTAAGGTTCAAATTAGTTCGAATTATCAACAGTTTGACAGGTATTTTCAACCAAACTATAAAACCCAATGGAAAGAAAACGTCTCATTACCAGACATCGAACCACAGACATATAATATTTATAAGAATCGAACAATTAACCCAAAGAAGCGCAATGACATTAATAGTGAATTAAATATGGGAAAAAAAGAAAAGGCTAAAAGTGGAAAGGAAAAGTTACGTTAAGTGTACTAATTTACTAAACGGCCACTATTTTACTAAAACATAACTTTTATAGTGCCGATTCTATTGTAAAACGCACTGCCTAAACTAATTTTAATCACATCTAATATCTTTCTTTACAAGCATTATTGAAAGAGGATTGAATATATTTAAAGCTGTCAAATTAGTCGTTGCCGTTTTCATTTGCGGGTGTATAGACGTATCACGTAATCACTGAGAAGTGTTATTTTTTTTTCTTCAATGGCGTCACACGGCTTGTGTATTTTGCCAATTTCAAGTAATATTATAAGTTCTAATCACAATGAATCACTTTCACATAGTCCTTAGTCAGTCACCGTCCATAATAGTCATGTTTTAGTACAATGGTGGTCATTTTACTAACACTTTTCACGGACTTCTTGAGACAACTTGAAAAGCCACGATACACATAATTCATTTCATTTCACTTCACTGGTGCACATGTATTGATCTTTATTGGATAAAATACCACCGATAATATGCAATAAAACTCATAATACACGAATTTATGACAATAAAAATGAAAAAGCAACGTCACTCTGCAAGTTCCCGCCAAAAAGTCAGAAGTGTTCTTATGATACCTCTATGCTCAAATTACCTGTCAAACTGTTGATAATTCGAACCAAATTGAACCTTATGTACATAATTTGACAGATATTTTGAGCAGCATAAGAAAACTCCTCATTTTGATGGCGACTAAATTTATGTAGAAAACAAGCAATTGGAATACTTTGACCGGAAAAAAAAATATCTTACATCCTTTTCTTATGTTCTTTGCAGTTTAGCTGTAAAGAACAGTATCAGCATCAGTGAACTATTTGAAAGTGATCTTATAATGTAACTCGACACTGGCAAAATATATCCTAACTAGCTTTATAGCCCGCGACTTCGTCCGCGTAGATTATTTCTTTTTTCTAGATATGAATCATTGTAACAATATAGAGCTTTGTTCATGGCTATTGTCCGCCACTACGTGTGATATTGACAAAAGTTCAGGTAGATTAAGAGCTCATATGCAAGGATGCCACATAAAACTGAAACAGTCCTGCCGCAAATCAACTCTAGCAAATTTCAGAGTTTTTCCCTGTGACTACAAACCTTAATTAGGAACTGTTATCTTTTAAATTCAAACGGAAGGTGATAAGGGAACAATGGTATACGCGGCAAGAAGACTGTTTCTCCTCTGGCAGAACCAGTAAATATTTTGGCCTCAATAACATTGCCGGGGAGAGCTGTTACTTGTAGTCTAGTTCCACAGCACAATTTTGGAGGCCTTATCTCTCTTTCCCTCATGTCTGAGGATCGTGGTCAACATCGGGTTTGCTTCTAGAGCGAATGATCTGCCTCCACTGGTTTCTGTAAAACTTGGAGGACGATGAGTCTTTAACTCGATCGGACCATCTTATTGGTGAACGACCACGTAGTCGTTTTCCTTCCGTGTTCCCAACTATGATTAGATTTCCAAACTTTCATCGCCTTTGCCATGTGGCCGAAATACGAAAAAATACGTTGGTAGCATATGGTGGACAATCGTGTTTTAATTTGGAGCTGCGATAGGATTGATGCATTGTTGCGTTTAGCGGTCCAAAGTATTTCCAACATCCATCTCCAGGACCACATTTCGAATGCATCAATACTTTTTCTTTCTCGGGCCAGTATAGTCCACGCTTCCACTCCATACATGAAAATGAGGAATACCAATGCTCGTATTAACCGGATCTTTGTTTTAATACCGCATTCTCTCTTTTTCCTGATGTTGTTTAGGCGAGTCATTAATTCAGAGACATAAGCCGAAATAATAAATTTAGAAATGTTCACTCCGAAAATAAAGAACTTCATATACTAAATTGAATCCTCCTTTTCACTCCTTAAGGGTTCAAATTCCAACAACACCGATATTCGTTGCGTTAGTTTATAACCATAAGCTTAAATAATAAATTTAGTGTACTTCCATACACAAATTCATCCCCCTTTTTACCCTTTCGGGATCGGAATTATCAAAAACGTTGAGGTACATATAAATTAATTTTCAATCGTCAACTTAAACACAAAATTTGAAGGTCCTAACTTTGAAACTGATGGACTTTCATATAAACTTGCATCCCCTATTTTACCCCCTTAAGGATGGAATATCCAAAAATCCTTAGTGGTTGCCTACACTGTGATGTTTACATATTAAGTGACGTTTACTTTGAAACTGAATGACTTACATACCTCCCATACCTTTTCATCCTGTCGGGGGTGGAATTGTCAAAAAAGCTGAAACATGTATAAATTAATTTTCAATCGTTAGCCTAAATACAAAATTTGAAGATCCTAACTTCAAAACTGACGGACTTGCATACAAACTTTCATCCCTTATTTTACCCTGTTAGGTGTGGAATTTCCAAAAATTCTTCCATAGTGGATGCCTACACCGTATAATACATTAGTGAAGTTTAATTTTAAATTGAAGGACTTGCATACCCAACTTCATCCCCCTTTTCCTCCCTTCGGTGGTGGAATCAATGATATTATAATAAAAAGAGGTAGATATCGCATTAACGCACGAAAATTGTTGCAGACAAATTCAGACAATTGTCGTAATTTTGCTTAGCGGCTACATATAGCTATCTCTTTCTGTACCATACGTTCCGTATTATCTATCGCATTCACCTAATTCAACAATAACTGAACGCCGCTTAGTATGAGGTTAGCATATCTCTAGTATAATATCATTGGGTGGAATTATCACAAACGCTGAGATAACTACACATTAATTTTCAATCGTCAGTCTAAACACAAAATTTGAAAATCCTAACTTCAAAACTGACGGACTTGCATACAAACTGTCATCCCCTATTTTACCCTCTTAGGGGTGGAATTTCCAAAAATCCTTCCTTAGTGGATGCCTCCACTATATAAGGTCTCTTTGTGCAAAATTTCAAATCTCTAGGTCCAGCGGTTTGGGCTGTGGGCTGATATATCAACAATCAGTTTATCATTTTATATATTAAGATAATAAGGATCGATCAAAACTAGAAAAAAATGGGACAAGTGCGAATTGAAGTCGCGTGGAGAGGGTTCCGTACAAACTTAACATTATAATTGAATAACATGTTCTGTGATACATTCCAACTGCAAATGTAAGTTTGTACGCACATTATTGACAGATCTACCTGTTATATATAAGTAAATAACTAGACACTGTATTTTTTCTAAATATTGGGCCCAATAGTTTAGGAGATAAGGTGGGTGGGGGAATTGTCAATTTTCATCTAGTTTCTTAACTAACTTTTAAAATATTTATTTTAAAATTAGTAAAAATCTGAGACATTAACAAGAAGCCTTTTTATAAAATTTTCTAATTTGCACCCAAAAGTGACCCGCATATACCAAATTTATTTATTTACGACACACGTCCGTGTTTGGGTCACAGAAAATTGGTCCAGTAGATACGAAACAAATCAGCTGTGACCATAGAACAATTAACCCAAAGACGCACAATGGCCCTGATTCTGCCTTCCGAAGCACGGAAACGCTCGATTTGAAATACCACTAGGCAGTCACCCATCCAGGTACCGACCACGACAGGCGTAGCTTAACTTTGCCGATATCGATTAAGAACGGCTAATCATGCTACACCACGAGCGCTTCAGACACACGGTTACGCCTAAATACACGCAAAATAAGACGGCAAAGATTAATTTGACAACTTAAAATATGTTCTATCCTTTTTCAATAATGTTCGTAAGAAAGAGATGACATGTGACTAAAATTAGTTTAGTGCGATTTACAACAGAATCGGCAGACGCTCATTTTGCTTGACGTGACAGACGGGCAGACAGGCAGACACACGAGTGATCCAGGTAAACGTGCGTACGATAAGGAATAGGATATGGAATGAAGAAGGATATACATGGAATTTAGAAAGAGGTTCGAATATGGCTGTTCCAGTGAGAATTTGAAAGGTGCACAAAGCTAATATTTAGATATACTTAATCTTGCATTTTAAATACATTATTTTCATAAAAAAAAACGTTACATACACTACAATGCGAAACATTCCATACACTACCAGGCGTTTGACACTTATTAATATTATATGTCTGTGGGTTGACATACCACACACACTATACTTCTCTTCTTCTTCTTAATTTTAAGTTTGGCAACCAAATCTGTTTTATTTCTGCCAGTGTCGAGTTATATTATAATTTCCAGTAACAAGTCACTTTCACATATAGTTCTCAGTCAGTCACCGTCCATAAAAATCATATTTTACTACAATGGTGTTCATTGTACTAAAACTCTTCACGGACTTTTTGAGACACCTTGAAAAGTCACGATACACATAATTCATTTCATTTCACTTCACTGGTGCACATGGATTGATCTTTATTGTATAAAATACCACTGAAAACATGCAATAAAACTCAAAATACACGAGTTTATGAAAATAAAAATAAAAACGCAAAGTAGCTCTGCAACTTCCCGCCAAAAAATCCATCTTATCTTCTTTCTTTTGTAGTTTTCAACCAAATTCTTTTTGTGACTTATTTTTGCCAGTGTCAAGTTATATTATTAGTTCATTTCTGATAAAAAAATATAATCGCATTTCGACTCATGCAAAGGCGACCTCAACTCATGAATCTCTAAATAATAATCACAGTAAACTTTGCGTTAACATGTGATGGTACACCCATAAATGAGGAGTCTAGTTTCAAATCCCGCTAAAATGTTTTTCATAAAATTTTGGGAATTTGAAAACAACCGCTTATATAGCATAGCTTTGGCCTTAGACAAAAAAAAATTACGAAATATTATTGTCATCTGGCAATACTAAGAGTGCTTGCTTTTCATCTATAAATAAAGGATTATTTGAATTAAAAACGGAAAGTATTTTCATTTTTGGGTACTTTGTTACGAACATTAGGTTTTAATGGAATTTGAAACGGACATGTACCTATTTTAGCGAGATTTTTATGAGCAAATTGAAATGAAATGAAAAAAAATGAAATGAATTGTATAACCGGAATACCGAGCTGTCATTGGTCAATTCACTTTTAGAGGGTTTTGAAAGAAACGGACGTCGTTTTAGCGGAGTTTGCAACACAAAACGAATTTTAAGTCCTAGTTTAGTAGTCTTTTAGCGTATTTTGATCGGAAATGATTGAACAGTATGATAAGAAAATTGCAGTAGCGTAATTTTGAGATATAAACAGAAAGTTGCAGGAGCGTTTTAGCGAGTTTTGAAACTAGACGCCTCAAATATAAACAGTTTCAAAGTATAGTTAGTAAGATATATTCGGATGAAGATTGCCAGCCGGCCAGCGGTCATCCTTACTGTCATTGCCAAGTTGACTTTACCAAGCTACGGTCGATGGGATCAATGGGCCGATTTAAATGGCGAATGGGGATTTCTGATAACTGTACCGACAGTCATGATGAATAGGAATTTCTCCTTTTTTACATGTGATTTTCATAATGATTCTCCATCCAAGGCAAGTATTCGTAGGTCTGTGTTCAAAACATAGTATTATCGTCGTAGATTATCGTTCACAAGTAGGTGCTTAGGTAGGACTACTACACCGTGGGCTGGCTAATTTTACTTCACACATCAGTTATTTATTGGGTAAGCAATATTTAAAACTATTATATCTATACCATATTGAGATATTAAACATGACTGTGTGAAACGCCTTATTGTTATCTGTGGTGTATTGGCCGTGTGTGGCTTTTTATTTTTATATTATACCAGGAACTAAGAAACTATTTTGATATCTATTCACGGTCGAAACAGGTATTGTTTTCCTATGTCACTTGAGAGAAAATTAACAAGTATAATTTTATCGATATACATATTGTTAAAAATAAAGTAGGCTACTTTAATAAACAACACGGCTGGCAACCCTATCCGGAGCTTACGCACGCTGCCACATCATACCGTGGCGCCAGTCATCAAAACTTGAAATGTAGCGCGTACGCGTCTGCATAAAAAAATGCAAGTTATTTTTCAAAGTTACAAATGTGTTAGTGTACCTATATAGAAACTATAATTATTCCTCAATCCAAGAATGTGTGCGTGATTTGTGATTCCAGTTCTGTGACGGTTCCTGGATAATTGGTGAGTTTTTTTAGGCACTTATGTAGGTACATAGCCACACTGTTTACAATGATTCAAATATCGAAGCGAAATATCGAAGCAAAATATTTCTGCCGGGATTATTTAGTTACGATATCAATGCAACTTAATACCCATTCTTTACGTATTTGTTGGTTTTTTCGGTAAGTTTGGCTCAATATCAGTAGTAGGTATAATCAAAACTTTGCGTACAAATTTGCTTATATGTAGAAAACTAAACAAGTTAGAAGTCCAAAACCCATTTAAGGTTTATTTTTTTGTGTCCAAAGTCGTAATCTAGCGTTTATTTAATTTCCAGCACTATTATTTAACGTCTTCATTTTTGATAAATTATTACGTAGAATTGACCGGTAAGGTGCGCGGCGCGTAGCGGAGCGGTACGACCGCCTGCTATTTCTATAGGTGTTATAAAATCCTACCGAAGCACGATATCAAATCTGAAGAAAAGAGAGAGTATGAGAAGTTGGTACTGGTATTTCATTATTTTTATTAGGTAGGGTGATTATGCCAGTTCACGACCACTTAGTGGACTTACAATCTTTATTGGTAGTAACACTATTCTTAGAACGTATGTAGTTTTAGTTCACGATTTATTCTATGGTAAAGTAAGGCTACGTCCCACAGACAGGCGGCTTGCTTGACGCCTAGCCTAGAGCCTAGCGAGTCACCTAGCGAGTAGCTTAGTTAAACGAACGTTCTAGAATGTTTGCGATCGGCCGCACTGTGCGCTTGGCGCCTAGCTAGTCGCTTAGCGTGAAGGTAGGTATCGTAGTAAACAAAGTGTTGGTTTTTTGCATTGAAATATAAAAGTCGTTTTTTGTCACTAGGCGCGAGGCATTTTAGAAGAAATAAAAATTAAGAAATAAAGAAGTACTTTAAAAAAAATCTCCGCTTCAGAAATATTTTCAATGGAATAAGTCGTGCTCTTTCGCTGACTTCAAATAATAGTCAGTTTAGAGTTATTTCAGTTATTTTTAGAGTGTAAAGAGTTGGTGTCTTTGCGAAGAAAGACTGACGACGTGCCATATATTTGTGGGTGTAGTAAACATATATATTTACAGCTCAAACCGTGAGGCTTACTATGTAAGTATAGTGTAAGACGAGGCGAGGTAATGTGCGCGATGTCTCACTCAAGATACCAGTAGTGCAATTCTGTTCTTTTTTGACAGCTGACGACGACGACGTCCGTCGTCGCGGTCTATTCTCTATACATTCGTAGTGCGGTGCTACATTTTTCAATTGGTCAATTAATTAATGTTTAATTTTAGGAAGCTCCTATTAAGGTCGTATTATGTATCCATTATAAAAAAAAACCTGTCACTTTGTGGATCACTTTCATTTATGATAGTTTCTGTGTAATGTTATGATATTTGAAGTAAGTATGTTTTATTACAAATTATTTATTATAAATCCAAGACTGTTCTTTGTCGAAATCAGTCAAAAACAAAGGCCCAGTTCAGCAGAGGACATCTCGTGACAGAATATGATGATGATACTAATTTTATAGTGGTTACAGAGTTGGTATACATATTTCAGATATCTGCAGCTCGGATAAGTCATATTATGGGCATCCTTAAATCAGCCAATGATGAAGATATCTTGGAAAAACGTCGTCAAGCTCAACAGTTGAGACTTTTGGCGAGTAATTCTTTAACTATTCTTGTTGAAATAAACATTGATTAAATTGTGCACAGCACTACAAAGTCAATGCATTTTTATTTACTGGAAATGCTAAAATTCTTCCAAATTCTATATAGAAGTCTTTGATATCTGGCTTATTTTTATTATTCCTTATAAAAAAATACCTCGTCAATTTAGTAGTATGTACTTACATACGAGTATGTTATTAAACATTATTCGTGAAAAAATGTTAATTGTTTCAATATTTTCAAAATATGGGCGCTATATCTAGCTTTCTTTTTGTGAAGTTTAAGTCGTAATATTAAGATAAAGTTAAACCAATGAATAGCCTTCATATTAAACCTTTAAAATTGGTATATTCAGTACATTAAAGTTTTACTAAAATATGAAATAAAATTAGCCTTTATCTAGTTTCCATATCATAAGTTTGCTTAGCTTGGGATTACGACTCAGATCATTAAAATAAATGAAATCCACTCGCAGAGCGCAGTTGATGTTTACAATACACCTTCCAGCCCATTTTAATTCTTTTGACCTATTCAAGTATTCAATTGTTTCGACATGCAATAGTCCGGGAGGTACTGATGCATTTTAGGTAGTATTAATATGCCGATCGATGGCCATCTTTTTCAATAGATCTTGAATGAATAATATGTGAACCACGCATCAGCGATGCACCCGCGGTGGGTTTAGGATTGGAAGGTTACGGCAGGGGTAAACTTTTTTTTTTACAAATTCATGCGAGCAGCTGACGCGTGTTCCCCCCTCCACCATGCAGCAGACGATTTTTTTCAGCTCAGTATTATGTCAAATACTTATGAAACAAGTTTGAGCCGGCGTACTATGTCTTTTTTTTTACTGGGAGTGTCTGATGACGGATGTAGAAGACTTGAGCACTTACTTGAGCAGACGGTCGGTTCACTTATTAGTCATATAAGATCAACTATACATTTCAACGTCAGCCGGCTTACTATGACTTTTGTGTTTGCAACGCTACCTCCCGGACTAACCGTCACAACGGAGTCGTCGTCGGTTGCTGTCAAAAACGTTTCAGAATACCAAAGCAGTACAATAGTGCAATTCTGTTCTTTTTTGACAGCTGACGACGACGACGTCCGTCGTCGCGGTCTATTCTCTATACATTCGTAGTGCGGTGCTACATTTTTCAATTGGTCAATTAATTAATGTTTAATTTTAGGAAGCTCCTATTAAGGTCGTATTATGTATCCATTATAAAAAAAACCTGTCACTTTGTGGATCACTTTCATTTATGATAGTTTCTGTGTAATGTTATGATATTTGAAGTAAGTATGTTTTATTACAAATTATTTATTATAAATCCAAGACTGTTCTTTGTCGAAATCAGTCAAAAACAAAGGCCCAGTTCAGCAGAGGACATCTCGTGACAGAATATGATGATGATACTAATTTTATAGTGGTTACAGAGTTGGTATACATATTTCAGATATCTGCAGCTCAGATAAGTCATATTATGGGCATCCTTAAATCAGCTAATGATGAAGATATCTTGGAAAAACGTCGTCAAGCTCAACAGTTGAGACTTTTGGCGAGTAATTCTTAAACTATTCTTGTTGAAATAAACATTGATTAAATTGTGCACAGCACTACAAAGTCAATGCATTTTTATTTACTGGAAATGCTAAAATTCTTCCAAATTCTATATAGAAGTCTTTGATATCTGGCTTATTTTTATTATTCCTTATAAAAAAAATACCTCGTCAATTTAGTAGTATGTACTTACATACGAGTATGTTATTAAACATTATTCGTGAAAAAATGTTAATTGTTTCAATATTTTCAAAATATGGGCGCTATATCTAGCTTTCTTTTTGTGAAGTTTAAGTCGTAATATTAAGATAAAGTTAAACCAATGAATAGCCTTCATATTAAACCTTTAAAATTGGTATATTCAGTACATTAAAGTTTTACTAAAATATGAAATAAAATTAGCCTTTATCTAGTTTCCATATCATAAGTTTGCTTAGCTTGGGATTACGACTCAGATCATTAAAATAAATGAAATCCACTCGCAGAGCGCAGTTGATGTTTACAATACACCTTCCAGCCCATTTTAATTCTTTTGACCTATTCAAGTATTCAATTGTTTCGACATGCAATAGTCCGGGAGGTACTGATGCATTTTAGGTAGTATTAATACGCCGATCGATGGCCATCTTTTTCAATAGATCTTGAATGACTAATATGTGAACCACGCATCAGCGATGCACCCGCGGTGGGTTAAGGATTGGAAGGTTACGGCAGGGGTAAAAATTTTTTTTTACAAATTCATGCGAGCAGCTGACGCGTATTCCCCCCTCCACCATGCAGCAGACGATTTTTTTCAGCTCAGTATTATGTCAAATACTTATGAAACAAGTTTGAGCCGGCGTACTATGTCTTTTTTTTTACTGGGAGTGGCTGATGACGGATGTAGAAGACTTGAGCACTTACTTGAGCAGACGGTCGGTTCACTTATTAGTCATATAAGATCAACTATACATTTCAACGTCAGCCGGCTTACTATGACTTTTGTGTTTGCAACGCTACCTCCCGGACTAACCGTCACAACGGAGTCGTCGTCGGTTGCTGTCAAAAACGTTTCAGAATACCAAAGCAGATATAGCGCCGCATGAGCTACCATCCCATAGAGTACTAGACACTCCAGATTATTTTTAACAGGTTAATTTTTAGGGTTCCCTAGCCAAATGGCAAAAAACGGAACCCTTATAGATGTCTGTCTGTCGGTCTGTCTGTCTGTCGGTCTGTCTGTCTGTCGGTCTGTCTGTCCGTCCGTCCGTATGTCACAGCCACTTTTTCCGAATCTATAAGAACTATACTGTTCAAACTTGGTAAGTAAATGTATTCTGTAAACCGCATTAAGATTTTCACACAAACATAGAAAAAAAACAGTACATTTTGGGGGCTCCCCATACTTAGAACTGAAACTCAAAATTTTTTTTTCATCAAACATACCTTTGTGGTATCTATGGATAGGTCTTCAAAAATTGTATTGAAGTTCCTAATATAATTTTTTTCTAAACACAATAGTTTGCGCGAGAGACACTTCCAAAGTGGTAAAATGTGTGTATTTTAGAAGTTACAAAACTAAGAAAAATATATGATGTACATTACCATGGAAACTTCCACCGAAAATTGGTTTGAACGAGATCTAGTAAGTAGTTTTTTTTAATACTTCATAAATCGTAAACCGCAATTTAGGTACCTTTTATTCAATATTTTTGGCGTTTTTTTTTCATAGCAAAGTTGAGTTAGTTTATATTACACGGAACCTTCCGTGTGCGAGTCCGACTCGCACTTGGCCGGTTTTTATCATACTAGCATAGCCCGGCGCGACGTTCGCGTGGTGCCCTACCCTAGCCTACTGAAAAATAGTGTACGTCCTATTTTCAGATCTACTGAATATACACACAAAATTTCATAAGGATCGGTCAAGCCGTTTCAGATGAGTTTTGTTACAAACACTGGGCCACGAGAATTTTATATATTAGATGATGAAAAGATGTTTTTCGACTACATCTTCCTTGCATTTCATCGTATGCTTGATTCTAAGTGAAAGCCATTTATTCAGTTGAGTTCCTAGGGAGTGTACTTAAACAAGGTCGAAGCGAGGTTAAATCGTTCAAGGTCGAAGCCATCGAACAATTAACGAAGTCTCCCGCATTTTTAAATCACAAATGAGTTTCTCATGCTGATTCGCTTTTACATAGAGATCAACTAAATTTATTTGACCAAAGTTATTTGAAATGCCTCTACATAAGTTATTTTAGCGTTATCATGCCCATTAGTACGTACAAAGTTACGATATTCGTGCTAAAATACAGATGTTTCAACTCAATTATCATTTAATGGTCTTGTAAATACTATTAGTACTGAGTCTGGGTTAACATTAAATAACTGTAAGACCGTTAACTGATACTTGGGGAACTGGCTAGTTAGTTTATTCTTAATGAAAAGTCTTATCGACTTTCACTAGGCAGCTACCGTAGCATAAAAGGGGTCTAAAGAGAATTTGAGAGAAGAAATTCAACATTTGAGCTGCTCCGAAATTTGAACTGGAGAACGCAATATGCCCTGCCTGACAAATGAAATTAGATGTAAGGGATTCATGAATATTTTAAACAATAATATTTAAAAACTGTTAATTTTTTTCTCTGTCATGTGATTACTCTGTGAGCACCGACGGCCGAGCCACATTCAGGAAGAACGGCGCGCTTATCTCAAAACTGACAACAAATTCATGGCGCATTTTACATGACGAAAATATTAAATGTTTACATGGAGCACGCCCACTGAAATGTTATAACATTTATTTCACGTATTTCATGGTCTGTCTTAAACATTTCTGCTGTGGTTTGAACATACCTTCCTACCATATAGGTATGTATATGTAACTACTCTCGACCGCATGCATCCTGGTGGTTAGTCCGCCTGATTATCCCGTGTAACAACTCGATCATGCAGATTCCATCTGTATTTTGTGGTTACTACACTTAATTATTTTGAATTCTGTCTAAATTAGTTTTTAATCAATGCTAGTACGTTCTAGCCTAAAAAATATTATAATATATTTTTATTTCTGATTTTGTTTTGATTTTAACTACCTATACGTGCCCCAAAGAGTGACATAGACAACAGTTTACAAGTAAAATGGCTGTGACATACAAGTGGATAGACGGACATGACGGCTTTCTTGTTTGACTGCAAAATAACTATGTTAACGACATAGTAAAATCTATCTTCATTCAAAAACTTACTTCAACCATAATAAATAATAAAGAGAATATGAATTCATATTTAACCGGAGGTAAATGGCCTTAGCAAAATGAACGTACATTTAATTTTAAACTGGAGGCAAAATTATTCAGTTCTTTTATTTGAGTAGAGGTTTATTCTGCTGTGTTTATTAAATTAAACGCTGAAACTTTCAAACTGAACTGAACTGCTTGGTAATGTTATGCTAATTATAATCGTCGGTCTGTTAGATAGGTATATGCAATTTGATAGCAGCTGCCTCTCGTATCAGTACTTATTTAATAAAGGCCAATTAAATATTTCACCACAGATCTTAGCTAACATCATATTATAATAAAAATATTTAAAATAAATTTAAACTTACTACCACTTTCCTCATGAACGTAATAGCAAGGGAAGCTACATAATGTATAAAAAAGAGATAATTAAAAGATTTATTACTATTAAATATTTTATATAAGAAGCAAGAATGATATTATTAATTTAACTACCTACATAATTAGAATTCTTAAATGTGACCATAGCTATATTTATTTAATAAGCCTGATTTATCTACACTATCCCAATTATTTATCAATTTGAATTGAATCATATTTTAAGTTGTAAAAAATTAGAAAACTATTTAAATTGTTAAGCAAGTTAATATTCGTAGGTAGTTCCTAAAAGTCAAGGTTTCTAACTATTCGGTATAATAAAGAAAGCTTGGTGAAGATATAGACAATAAAACTAGTAAAGGAAATATTCTTGTATTATTATCAAATCAAATAAAACACAACATTTAGAAATTAGGACATATTATTTTAGATAATATGAAACATTCAAATTCAAATTCAAAATCTGGTTCCGCCATATCCGAACTCTTTTTCAAAATTTCATATATGTTGGCGGTCAATCCTTTTTCCTTCCCTATCCTTTCTCCTTATCGCACGCACGCCTACCTGCATATGCGCGTTGCCCTTGACGCGCCCGCTAGCCGCGCCATAGGACTGGCTGCAGATAGCGCTGAACGCTGATGAAGAAATAACACAATGACATTCAAGAAGAAAAATTGGAAGAGAAAAGTCGCAGTCGCTATCAAAAGAAAATAAAATAAAGAAAATTACGAAATACCTGGAAATACTAATAAAGAATTCTACGCTGATCGCAAGGACCCGCAACATACATCAGAAAGGTAGGCGTGCACAATACCTTACCTTTTTTCCTCTATCCGATTCGCCGACATATTTTCCATCCTAGATTACAGTCCAAATTCGCAGTTTCACCATTTTTGGTCCGTCTACCCGGATTCTCATTTTTCATATCCTTAGGGATCATCCATATATAGGTTTAGATTCGTCTAAATACCTAGCCCCGCTGTTCGTTCTAGATTCGTCTAGATACACCCGCTGTTTGTTATAGATTATTCTAGATACACCCGCTGTTCGTTCTAGATTCGTCTAGATACTCTCATATTTTTTCAGTCTAGATTTTCTAGCAACTTCCTAGTTTCTTCTCAACCGCACCTTATTGAGGTTACCTACCTATTTTGTCGTAAATATAATACTTACATAAAACCGCTTACTTCAATTTAGGATACCTAACCTACATAAAACTGCTATTTTCTATTAGTAGAAATATAATATTCCATCTCGTTTCGTTTATTTCATAATTTTGTGTTCAACTACTCCGTCAATATGCCTAAGAAAGGGGACACGGAGAGTTCAGTTTCTAAAACAAATACCGAATTAATTTTATTAGAAACTAAACGAGATACCCTTTTCGAGTATGTTCAAATAGTCTATGATAGTTCAAAAACAATCGACAATAGTGAGGAATGTATGGAAAATTTCCTGAGTTCTGTCGAAACTATCGATGACATTCGCTTGGAATTTAGGGAGTTAGTAAGTGAATACAATCGCACTCTACTCAAATGTGATCCTACTAGTAAACCTAACTTTAAATCTTTAAACTCGTTTGAGGATTTATACTGTCGTATCAAGCGTGTACTAAAGCGTGTCGAACCCAAACCTTCGAGTGTGGACTCTGATCATGATCAGAAGGATCAGAAGGGGTCAACTGATCGTTTAGGTTTAAAATGTAAGAAGCCATCCTTACCGCCGATCGAAATTATGACATTCGATGGGGACATTCGAAATTGGCCTTTATTTTACTCAAGCTTTAAGTCTATGATACACGACAATCCATTGCTGACGGACGCTGAGAGGTTGTACTATTTAGTAGGGAAGCTCTCAAGTAAGGCCAAAGCAGTGTTCGCTGGTATCGCGCCATGTGCCGAAAATTATGACGCAATATTAAAATGTGTCATTGATAGGTATCAAGATACGCGTACTCTCGCATCTACTTACTTAGATCAGATGTATAATCTAAAGTTGAGCGGTCCCGCTTCTTCATCTAAGTTTCAAATATTTATGGATCAATTTGCCACCGCAGCGAGCGCACTTAAAAACCTGAAGCTTGATAATTTGTCCGACTTCATGATGTTGCATATCGCTTTGAAGAAGTTAGATGAGGAAACGATCCGAGCATTTGAATCACAGTATCGCGAAGAGAAGATGCCTACTTTCGTTCAGCTGACAGATTTTATTAGAGGACAGTTTAGGATTTACCAAAGTATGAAACCGACCACGAGTACGAGTACTATTAGTTCTTCACGAAATACGAATAAGCCGCGAACTCATGTACCAAATCCGCAATCTTATTTAGCTGTTTCCGCTTCTCAGAAAAAATGTATGTGTGATAATATCGTACATGATCATTTTTACAAGTGTCCTAAGTTCATGGACTCTACTCCATCCGCACGGTTCAAATGTATTAAAGAACATAACGCATGCATTAATTGTTTAAGTTTAAAACATAGATCCCGCGATTGTAATTCAAATTTTAAATGCCGCAGTTGCAATCAAAAACATCATTCTTTACTGCATTTTAATAATGACAATAACCAGATCGCATCGCAAACCAACACTAGTGGAATGATTGTTGCGTCTGGAATCGAACCCGCATCGAGCGCACAGTCTGCTAGTGCTGCTCTACCGCGAGTTCCGCCGTCGCCCGTCACATGCGACACGAACGTATCATCTTTGCATACATCTATTGCTGCGTCAATTCCGGTATCCGTGAGTAGTGATGGTCACAACGCACAATGTATGCAACTAACAACGATATTGCTGTCAACCGCGCAAGTTGTTATTTATGATCAAATGGGACAGGCACACTTAGTAAAATGTTTATTAGACTCGGGATCTCAGAGCAATTTCATAACACACGAATGTTGCGTGCGTTTAGGTTTGAATTATAATAAAAATATGCAAATAATAGTGCGTGGTTTCGGTGGTTCTGAAAAACCTATTAGAGGTTCCACTGATTTTAAAATATTTTCGCGTTTTTCTTATAACGTTAATTTTAACGTATCGGCACATGTTGTCGACCGCATCACGGATAACCTGCCGTCGGTTCCCGTGGACGAGTCAGCGTTCGCGCACATGACTTCACTCCCGCTCGCGGACAATACGTTCGCTACGCCCGCTGAAGTGCACGTACTTCTTGGTGCATCATTGTTTCCGCACTTGTTGCTACCGGGTAAGGTACATAGCAAGGTGAATGGAATACCGCCCGCTATCAAAACCGTCTTAGGTTATATTATTATGGGTTCTGCTCCCGTATTATTACCGAATAATATTAAAATGACATCGGCATGTTGTGCTGTCGTCCAACATTCATTGGACCACCTTCTCAAGAAGTTTTGGGAACTCGAGGAGGTTACCGCTCCGCCCGCACACAGTCAAGATGATATTGAGTGTGAGAATCATTTTCGCGTTACCACTACACGTGATTCTAGTGGTAGGTATACTGTTGCTTTGCCGTTTAGTGACGATGTCTACAAGTTAGGAGATTCATACTCTACCGCACATAGACGCTTTCTGTGCGTAGAACGCAAGTTGGAGTCGTCAAATACATTGCGCGCCGCATATAGCGATATCATTCGTGAATATCTCGATAAAGGTTATATTAGTGAAATAGGACCTTTTAATAATATCGCTCGCGATTCCACCGCATCCTATTTCGTCCCGCATCACTGCGTGCAACGTGAAGATAGGACGACTACCAAAGTACGTATGGTTTTAGACGCCAGTTGTAAGACTAGCACAGGGTTGTCTCTAAATGAGGTGTTACATACAGGCCCTAATATACAGGGTGATTTGTATGCCATACTTTTGAACTTTCGCCTTTTTAATATAGCGATTTCTGCCGACTGTCGTCAGATGTTTTTGCAGATTGGTATGCAGGAATCAGATCGCAGGTTTCAACGAATTCTTTTTAGATTTCACCCGCAAGATCCTATATCGGTCTTTCAATTTAATAGAGTTTGCTTTGGCATGAAGTCGAGTGTTTTTCATGCCGTTCGTGTCGTTCATCAGCTCATCGCCGATGAAAGGCATAAGTTTCCCACAGCTGCTGCGATTGCATCCAGTTCGACGTATATGGATGATGTATGCTTCAGCATAATGGCGGATGACTCATCGCAGAATGATGAAGCCGTCGCTGTAGCTGCCTGTATCGAGCTGATTGACATGTTTAAGTGTGGTCAATTTGACCTGGTGAAGTGGACTAGTAACTCGGTCGCTGTTCTGCGCAACATTCCCGCATCACATCGAGCTTCTTTAGATCTTGAGATTGACAGAGGCGCTGCACCGCAAAAAATATTAGGTATGCATTGGGATAGGGCTGGTGATGTCTATAAATTTAGGGTTGTCACACCTGAGTCAGGATGCAGTAAACGAATTATTTTATCAGTCGTCGCACGCTTATGGGATAATTTGGGTTTAGTGGCTCCCGTTATATTATATGCCAAGTTACTTATTCAAGAGCTTTGGTTATTGAAATGTGATTGGGATGACACGCCTCCTCAAAGTATCGTGAAACTTTGGTTACAATTTTGCAATGAATTGCCTTCGCTCAACGACATACGCATACCGCGACATCTAGGGGTTGTTCAGGGTTGCGTAGCTAATCTTATAGGTTTTGCTGATGCAAGTGAACGCGCTTACGGTTGTGTAATATACCTTCAGGTCATCGTTGGGGATACTAGAACGGTTAGGCTAGTATGCTCTAAGTCCAAAGTTGCGCCGCTTAAAACTATTACTATCGCTAGGTTAGAGCTGTGTGCTGTTCTTCTTCTATCAAAGTTGATGCGTAAGGTACTTGATAATTTTGAACCGCGGTATAAAATCACTAATATATTTGCTTTTACTGACTCTAAAGTCGTCTTATGTTGGATAAACTCTTCGCCGCACCGTTGGCAAACGTTCGTTGCTAATCGCATTGCCAAGGTTGTTGATAATATTCCTGTCGGTAGTTTTCATCACGTAGCAGGAATTGAAAACCCTGCTGACTGCCTATCGCGTAGCCTCTCTCCAGCGATGCTCATCAATCATCCGCTATGGTTTTCAGGCCCACCGTGGGTTTCTAAAGATCCAGCAGAGTGGCCTATCGCAGAGTTTGATCTTGGCGATAACAATGAAATGCCAGATCTAAAGCCGCTTGTACATACTGTAACTACAACCGCAATTGAATCGCCAATTTATACACTCGCTCAACGTATATCTTCATGGTCGAAGCTTTTACGTATTGTTGTATTCGTTTTTAGATATTTAAAATTTTTACCCCGCAACCATATCGTGACTTGTTCCGATTTAGATTTTGCAGAAAAAGAAGTCATAAAGGCTTTGCAATATATTCACTTTAGTCGCGATATACATAACTTAAACAATAATAAAAATTGTTCACCCGCTATGCAAAGGTTAAAACCGTTTTTGGATAAAGACGGTATTATTCGCGTCGGTGGACGGCTATCGAATGCTGATTTAGATTTTTCTCAAAGACATCCGCGTGTTCTACCGAGACACGATCACGTGGTTGATATAATTATCGATTATTATCATAGGAAGCATTTACATGCCGGACCCGAACTGCTGATGTCCTTACTCAGGCATCGTTATTGGATACTCTCCGCGCGGCGAGTTATTCGCCACCGCATACACAAGTGTAATACTTGCTTTAGAGCAAAACCGCAGCCATCTTTTCCTATGATGGCGGATCTGCCTGCTTACCGAGTGAACCAGGTTATCAAACCGTTTTCACATACAGGCTGTGATTACGCAGGACCTCTACAATACACGCCAGTTCGTGGTAGAGGAGTTAAAAGCCGCAAGGCATGGCTTTGTATTTTTACTTGCCTTACAACACGCTGTATACATATTGAAATAGCCACGGAGTTGAGTACTGTCAATTTTCTCGCTGCACTCAAACGCTTTCTTTCCCGCCGCGGTCCGGTTCAGTGTCTCTACACTGACAACGGCACAAATTACGTAGGTTGTCGATCATACTTGCGAGATCTTTACAAGTTTCTAGATGAGTATCGACCGCGTCTCGAGCTTGAGCTTTCTGAAAGCCGCATAGATTTCAAGCAAATACCGCCTGCCAGTCCTCACTGGGGTGGATGCTGGGAGTCTTATGGTTAAGGTAGTTAAGTCTCATTTATTTAAAGTCATAGGACAACAGATACTCTCTTACGAAGAGCTTTCGACAGTGCTTATTCAAGTTGAGGCACTTCTTAATTCGCGTCCACTCACTGCTTTGAGTAGCGATCCCGCAGAGCCGTCTGCTCTTACGCCGGCTCATTTTCTACATACCGCACCTCTTTTTTCGCTACCCGCCTCTCACATAGAGTCAGGTAACTTGCTAGAGAGACATTCGCTATTAGATAGATTAGTCCAGTCATTCTGGCGGCGATGGAGAGTCGAGTATTTGCATAAATTGCAAGCTCGTGCCAAGTGGACCATCCCATCCACTCCGATTCAGCTAGGATCAGTGGTGGTTATTATTGTAGACAACGCGCCGCCTCTTTCATGGCCTCTCGGTGTAGTTGAAGCTATCCACCCCTCGAAGGATGGTACGACGCGTGTAGTCACCGTTAGGACGAGTAAAGGGAGCTTTGTACGCCCAGTGGTGCGATTGTGTCCATTGCCAAGCCAATGATTGACTAGTGTTTAATACTTATACCTGCTCAACTTATCTTAATTTAAAAATTATATTTCTAAATAGGTTCAGTATCCGCATTTTCATTAATATTTCTAAATTTTTAAAGGTAACCCTTTAAGGCCGGGGGGAAATGGTTCCGCCATATCCGAACTCTTTTTCAAAATTTCATATATGTTGGCGGTCAATCCTTTTTCCTTCCCTATCCTTTCTCCTTATCGCACGCACGCCTACCTGCATATGCGCGTTGCCCTCGACGCGCCCGCTAGCCGCGCCATAGGACTGGCTGCAGATAGCGCTGAACGCTGATGAAGAAATAACACAATGACATTCAAGAAGAAAAATTGGAAGAGAAAAGTCGCAGTCGCTATCAAAAGAAAATAAAATAAAGAAAATTACGAAATACCTGGAAATACTAATAAAGAATTCTACGCTGATCGCAAGGACCCGCAACATACATCAGAAAGGTAGGCGTGCACAATACCTTACCTTTTTTCCTCTATCCGATTCGCCGACATATTTTCCATCCTAGATTACAGTCCAAATTCGCAGTTTCACCAAAATCATTTATTCAAATAGACCTTCGCAGGTACTTATGAAAAGTCTGACTCTAATACTCTAATACCGGTTCGGAAGGTTGCATTTGCTGAGAAGAGCCGGCAATAAACTCAGCAATTACTCTTTTCAAAACAAGCTTAGATTCATTACATAATATTCACATTCTAATCGCACTGACAACAATTGCATCATTGGAAATTATACAGTAATTACTTGAAATTAAAATAAATAAATTAAACAATAATTATAAGATAATGGAAAGATTACATCACCTGTTTATTCTCTTAATTCTCGAACGACAATGCCGACTACATTCTTTAGAACCGTCAGTCTCATACCTTTATTGGCGGGACTTTTTGACGGCCATAGTGGCCATTCACAACCTTAGCCAATCACATAATTATTTTGAAATTTGACCAATCACAAAGCATTATCGTAAAAATGTACAGTGTCTTTGGTAGTCAATATTATTCCTTATTACTAAGTTTTACTTAATAAATAAATAATTTAATATATTAATTATCCTGATCCATAATAACTAAATTATAATTGTATTACTAGATTATACAATAAATCAATGTGTTTTCAAACAATTCTTAGTGAATTTACTAGTATACATTATGGATTGTTATAAAAATAAACCATAGCCGATCCACTTCCGTTTAGTTAATAATTATTACATATGATATATTACACAATAAAATATTTAAGGTAATCAAAATTATCATACTATTTATATCTAATTCCATAACCAAAATTATATTTTAAAATAACATTTATTCTTAACGGAAGCGGAAATGCATATTCATCGATGGTACAAACCAATGTTGCCATGATCGGGACCCACATACAGCACAATCATATTTATCATAGACTAAAAATACAACATTTATGGTTACCGATTAGCCTAATCAAAAACCAACCGTGTAAACTCCCTCACAATTTATATTAAATCTATCACGGCCATACTGACAATTGCTTCGCTCTCGAAGCAATCTTTATATTCAGAGCTGTTACAAACAGAATATCAGCATATTATATGTGCTATACATAACAATAGAACATAGTCGAAATGAAAAAATAACTAAAAATATAATGAATAAAATTTATAATATATATATATAAATAAAAATATCATAAAAAATAATATAAAAAATAATATTAAATAAATAATTAAATATCCTGGGACATTCCTCACACATGGTCATCTGATTCCTAAATAAGCAAGAGCTTGTATCATGGAAACCAGATAACTGATAAAATACATATAGTACTTCTTGTTTGTAAATACATACTTAATATACATAAATCTTATATATAACTATATCGGGCATTGTGATAGGTCCCACCACGTGCTGCCTCGTGGTGTCTAGACATTTTCACCAGCCGATTATGTCGCAGCATTTTTTTTTTAATATATTTTTTTTTCTTTTTTTTTTTTATGCTACCAATTGCCTAGGCCTACTGACCCCATTCACCCGCTGCCGGCGAGAAAAGTCAGTACCAAACAATCAGTCGACCAGCGACATACAATTACCAATTGCCTAGACATACTAACCCCATTCACCCGCTGTCCGGTGAGAAAAGTCAGTATCAAACAATCAGTCGACCAGCTACATATAATTACCAATTGCCTAGACATACTACCCCATTCACCCGCTGCCCGGTGAGAAAAGTCAGTATCAAACAATCGGTCGACCAGCAATTTTTTTTTTTCATTTTCATATTATTCTTTTTTTTTTTATGACGCCTGATGTAAATAAAAATATATGATATATATTCCTATATATATAAAATATAATATATATAAAAATAATGTAAATTAATATTTTCCATAATACATAATCATTTCATATAGACGATAATTTTTTTTTTTTTTAAGCAATAATATCATTTCTTACATTTCTTAATACCTCTTAGAGCAAAGCTATCGCTCAGGAGAAAGGACACAATTTCCGTCCAAAGGGTCCCTTACAACTGGCATTTAATTTCTCGTAACGACGATGGTCTCGACTAACATAATATACTAAATGACCTACCTACTAAAAAAACATAGATATTAATATGACGCGAAGTTTGCCATCAAACAGATTTTTAAATCTTTCAGCAGCATGAATAAGATGACGTTCGCTAATTCTCGATCAGCTTTAACAATGATCGAGGGCCCCAAAGCACCACCATCAAGTACATCGTCAACTGGGTTGTACAGTACACACGGAATATTACTTAACAGTTTTTTTTTTGTTTTTGCTAGTTTCATTAATCAAATCAATCAAAAAGTCAAATTCAGTTTAGTCTTTAGTAAGGCACTTATGAACGTTAAATTGGTACATACAGTTGAATTTACTACTGGTTCGGAATACACTTAAACTGAGCAGACTCTGGCAAGAATAGATTGTTGGACCCAAAATAATTCGCTCGGCCAATCTGACGTTATATTGCAAATTAAATTGCAGTGAATAAAGAAGTGAGTAAATTGAAGTTACCGTAGAAACATATCGCTCTACTTGATTGTTACTCTTAAGGTTCCCCATGGCAATCTAATGATGCTGAATTATATAATTCTCTAAATACTAAAGACTGAACTTTATTTGAACCAAAATGTGTACCACAGTCGGTAAACAAAGAAGGGGACTGTATGACCAACGAAAGGGAACATAATAAAATTTTCAGGTATGACTGGTACTAATTCCTCAAAATATAGTTGAGATTACTTTACTAGCATAAATCGGTAACTATTTCAATGTCAGTGTACTGTATATCATTTTTAACTATCAAGAGATTTACAACAAAAATATTAAGTTCGAGACCGCTACGTTATCGATTTAAACAGGGACGGTGATCAGTCCAATTACTTCTAGAATACAACCACCTATTCCACTTAATTTAAGTGTTTATGGCAAGATGTTATCGTTAAGACGCTTTGCAATAGATTCTATAATTCAAGATTCTATAATAAAATTATTTATTGAAACATGTTTTTTTTTTCTTCTGTATTAATTACCGCTGTACTAGTAGAAAGTAGTTGCCACATGAAAAGCAATTCCTGACTTTTGCATCTACATTATTACGATGGTAAAATTTGAAATGTTTTTGATTTATTTATGAACCAACTGCGTCGTTACCAGAAACGCTCCGCTACTAAATACCCTTTTTCTTTTTAGGAAAAAATTAATTGTGAAATAAGCTCGATCTTCATGTTGCCGATAAAAGATGCTATTCTGACATTAATATACATAATACTACCAGAATAATTCTATTAAATGATTAGGTGGGCGAAATGGCCATACCTTCCCAACGCATTGTACACCACACTACATTTTTCCAAGTGTTGTTAAAAACTTATGATATATAATATAAATTATATATATATATATATGTTATGTTATGAGATGGCGCTGCAATAAATATTATAACTGTCATAGCTGTTTTTTTTATAGTGTGTTATAAGATTATATAAATATACTTAAATATAAAAGTTGCTGTATATAAATGTACATTACTGTACTTATAATATACTGTACATTTAATGATTATCCGTAATTACAAATTAATCCCTACAAAGTACTACCCTACTAGTAAAATTATCTAAAAAAAATCACCATCTTCATCGAAACTCGATGGAAAATACCTCAATGTTCTTGCATCAGCTCTCGGCACCGTTTTCATTAGGCGCTGGATCAAACACAGGCAGCACCACATCGTCATCAGATCGGCGGTTGATAGAGGCGGCAGCATCATGAATTGCGTTGAGTAGACTCTCTCCGAAGAAGCCGCAACCATTCTGAAACTTATACAGGAAATGTATTAGAAAAGCACAGGCGATCCCACTTCTGATAATAGCAAGGGAAGCTACTTAATGTATAAAAAAGAGATAATTAAAAGATTTATTACTATTAAATATTTTATATAAGAAGCAAGAATGATATTATTAATTTAACTACCTACATAATTAGAATTCTTAAATGTGACCATAGCTATATTTATTTAATAAGCCTGATTTATCTACACTATCCCAATTATTTATCAATTTGAATTGAATCATATTTTAAGTTGTAAAAAATTAGAAAACTATTTAAATTGTTAAGCAAGTTAATATTCGTAGGTAGTTCCTAAAAGTCAAGGTTTCTAACTATTCGGTATAATAAAGAAAGCTTGGTGAAGATATAGACAATAAAACTAGTAAAGGAAATATTCTTGTATTATTATCAAATCAAATAAAACACAACATTTAGAAATTAGGACATATTATTTTAGATAATATGAAACATTCAAATTCAAATTCAAAATCATTTATTCAAATAGACCTTCGCAGGTACTTATGAAAAGTCTGACTCTAATACTCTAATACCGGTTCGGAAGGTTGCATTTGCTGAGAAGAGCCGGCAATAAACTCAGCAATTACTCTTTACATAATATTCACATTCTAATCGCACTGACAACAATTGCATCATTGGAAATTATACAGTAATTACTTGAAATTAAAATAAATAAATTAAACAATAATTATAAGATAATGGAAAGATTACATCACCTGTTTATTCTCTTAATTCTCGAACGACAATGCCGACTACATTCTTTAGAACCGTCAGTCTCATACCTTTATTGGCGGGACTTTTTGACGGCCATAGTGGCCATTCACAACCTTAGCCAATCACATAATTATTTTGAAATTTGACCAATCACAAAGCATTATCGTAAAAATGTACAGTGTCTTTGGTAGTCAATATTATTCCTTATTACTAAGTTTTACTTAATAAATAAATAATTTAATATATTA
Organism: Polyploca ridens; assembly: GCA_951394255.1. Lineage (NCBI taxonomy): Eukaryota > Metazoa > Arthropoda > Insecta > Lepidoptera > Drepanidae > Polyploca > Polyploca ridens. The sequence continues at coordinate 3,287,619 of OX596267.1, forward strand.
ATTATCCTGATCCATAATAACTAAATTATAATTGTATTACTAGATTATACAATAAATCAATGTGTTTTCAAACAATTCTTAGTGAATTTACTAGTATACATTATGGATTGTTATAAAAATAAACCATAGCCGATCCACTTCCGTTTAGTTAATAATTATTACATATGATATATTACACAATAAAATATTTAAGGTAATCAAAATTATCATACTATTTATATCTAATTCCATAACCAAAATTATATTTTAAAATAACATTTATTCTGCATATTCATCGATGGTACAAACCAATGTTGCCATGATCGGGACCCACATACAGCACAATCATATTTATCATAGACTAAAAATACAACATTTATGGTTACCGATTAGCCTAATCAAAAACCAACCGTGTAAACTCCCTCACAATTTATATTAAATCTATCAAACGCGTAGAGGTATTAAATTGAAATTCATATCAAATACTCAGCTAAACAAACAAAATAATATTAGTTCTAATATTAGTTTGTTTTAGTTATTATTATTAGTATTAACTTTATTAGGCTTAAATAAATACTCAGCCCCCCTAGACAAGATGGTTGTCGACAATCGTCATCGTTAGTAGACGATCAACCTTTGTATGGGATTGACATAAGAGATTGTTAAAAATCACGTGATATTTCGATTTGAAATGTCAATCCCATACAAAGGTTGATCGTTTACTAACGATGACAATTGTCCACAACCATCTTGTCTAGGCACCCAGGTGATACCTTTTACTTGTTTACGTACAGGTTTGTACGGAACCCTCGGTACGCGAGTCCGACTCGCACTTGGCCGGTTTTTTTCTCCATGAAATAGCTGATCTATCAAATCATGTAAATATCAGGTTAGAGAATTGAATACGAGCTAGTCGTTGATGTTTCCTTACGAAACAAAACACTACAATCAAAACAGAAATGAAAACCGTTCGTTCGAAGATAGGAGACACTAAATTTCGTTCAGTACATTAGCTTCCAATAATATATCTTGCGCAGTGAGTGAGCCTTGCCCTTTTGTCCGCGCCTTCCACGTGAATGGAACTCATGACTCGATAATCTATTATTTTGTATCGCAGATTGTGAAATATGAAGTTCAGTTTTGATATGAGAATATTTATAGGCAAAAATTTAACAAATAATCCTTTGGTAGGTGTTATTGTGTCTTTATTTATTTGAAAAGGCAACAACGGAGGGTACAAATACTACTAATGAATAAGTTTTTGTTAAAATTTTCATTTTTGATACAGGCTTTTTATGGTGACTGTACTTATTGTTGTATGTACTTGCATTATCATCCAATATACTAATGTATACCAAATATCAGCTCAATCGGACACTGGGAAGTGGGTCTTTAACTTCCAAGATTCGATTACAGACACCGACAGGTCAAACTAAATAAACACTTGTAAAAAGGCATACATTACCAAAATAGGCAAAAGACTTACAATTTCAAAGACATGAAATAATACTGTGTAGATATATCTGAAAGGTTCAGAGTAATTCCTCTTGAACACCTGACTTGTTCTCACAGATGATATAGCTGGACCACCCACCTAGTTACCAAGTCTCAGAAATTCTATGCGAATAATATTCGAGATTAAATCTGATCATTTCAGAATCAAATGACGCAAAATTATTTTGTCCTTACTGTAGCTTTGATTTTGATTGCGGGTTTGATAAGGTGGTTTTGGTTAAAATTTAGATAAGTTAGCTGGCTTATTATCCACCTTGCTTACGGCAATTTAGCGGGAAATTTTGACCCTTGATCTTGTTCACCGTATACGCTAAAAAAAAGTAATTTAAAAAAAAAATCTACTTCAGAATACACTAAAAAGTATGAAATAACTCTGATCTGACACTGATTTGAAGACAGCGAAATATTTTGAATGGAATACGTCGTGCTCTTCTTTATTTACAACAAATATGTACAAAATACAATCTATATATAGAAAATTTCCTCAAGCCTGCCGCTGCTTCCGATTAACGGCAGGGTTCCCAGAAGGCTGGCAGCGTTTCCTCTTTGGATAGCCAAGCTGACGCGTTGGCGGAAAAAGCTCCCCGCCCGCTGGTCTCCGGAGGTCTCGATCAATTTTGATGACAAGGTGCGAGCAAAACGGCGAGCTTCGGACCCCCACGGTCCCATGGTCCCATTCTGAAGTCGATTTAATTTTTTTGAAATTACTTTTTTATATCGTCATTTTTAGTTTTTCTTAAATACACTAGAGAATGTGACCAAGGTTTTGAGGTGTTTTTCCTTTGACTCCACACCCGTAGCTCGTATCAATAAGCCAGGCTGTCACACATATTCGTACATATCTTGAAAACTATTGAACCGATTTCGATAAAAAAAGAATGGTTTCAATCCGATTAATATCTTCGGAGATATGCGTGGACAAACATACATACAAACATACATACATACATACAAACACCTATGAAATTTTGTATATTTGTTTGGAAGCCCTAATAGATTATCATATGTGAATATATTGCAGTTCCAATAATATTACATACATACGTGTCGAATTGATAATCTCCTTTTTTTAAGTCGATTAATAACCGGCTTTTTAAATCAAACTGCAGCAAACGTTTGCCTTTCACGGATATTTTATGGCTTATGACCATCGAGGAAAAATCCGTTTAGAGAAGATACCGAGCAATCCAATCCCGCAACTAGTCGGTGATTTTGCACTGGTATTTTACAGTAAGGACCAATCTTCGTGTGTTATTGACTTGGCCAATCAGAGCGCTTGTCGACAGTGGGATATTGGCGGAATAGACTTCAAGCAAAATGAACGTCAGTGCGCTTTGTTCAATTATTACATTGTCAAATTCACTGTATGGTAAAATGGTCCTACCAATTTGAGTGAAGTTTCTTAATCTGGGGGCACGGAAGTGCCCCCCGCCAAGACAGCCAAGCGAAGCGAAAGGGCACTACCTACCTTTTCTCGAAGCGCTTCGTCGATTTTTTGAACCCTCATAACTTGGGTTTGGATTATACCAGATAAACAAAATTCTCAGGATATGATGTCAATAGTGAACTTATTAAACATATTAAGTTTCAATAACATAGCTCTTATACTTTAGATTTTATTGATATCTAAAAAACCCCGATTTCGTCACTGACTCACTGATGATCATCAAAACTCATAGGGTACTTCCTGAAGTCCTAGAAAGCTGAAATTTGGTATGTAAGCTTGTATTAGTACACATACAACAAAAAAATTATAAAACTTGGAAATTTCAAAAAAAAAAAACATGAGCAACTTACAAAAAGAAGTGAAATCCCACCAAAAACATTTTCATGTAAAATGTTGCCAAGACCTATGGCTCCCACTGTCAAAAAGTTATCGGATCTCATGTAGAGCCAAGCTTATAACTCTACATGCACTGACTCTATAAGCCCTAACTTCACAAACTCTACACACCATAGTCAAAATATGTGGCTTGGCCGTTTCACTACTACAAGAACTATTGAATAACAAAAAAGTTATGATCAGTGAATACATTTGTCACCTTCCTCCCATGTGACGTTAGCGAAACGGCCAAGCCACATATTTTGACTATGGTGTGTAGAGTTTGTGAAGTTAGGGCTTATAGAGTCAGTGCATGTAGAGTTATGAGATCCGATAACTTTTTGACAGTGGGAGCCATATGTCTTGGCAACATTTTACATGAAAATGTTTTTGGTGGGATAGTGTTTAACCAGTTAAAAGTGCTCTTCTGAGGTAATAATCGTGTATGAAGAACGGTATCGCATGCAACAGCGTGCAATATTCACAATTGTAATAATTAATCGTATATAATTTCGAAGTATCATTATGACTCGGCTTTGCGTTTCAGTTTTAATGAACCGTGAGTTATTATGGCGTCGGCGTAATTAATTGTGCCTGCTACCGCTTCCAACGCGTCCGCCATTTTGTTGTGCTCGCTTTAAAGTGTTTTGTTAAACTAATTTGATACAATTACTCATATTATATTGTTAAGGTAAGGCTATGATAATTTTCTTGTTTAGACTAGCCAAAACTAATATTTATTTGAATTGAACGCCGCGAAAATGTTTACTGATCATCTGAATTGCAAACGGGCTTTTGGCCGTTTATTTTCCCCAAATTGTAAGCAAATAATAATATGGCATTTACCTAGGTTATGGTGGTTATGATAATATTTTATGTAGCTTTATTGTTTTGAAAGAAGAGTGAAGAATGAGCTGTCCCTCGCGGATTCTCCCGCAACCTCGGGATAAAAAGTGGCCTACGTCCTTCTCCATGCCATGACATAGATAGGCTATCTGCAGGCCTTTCATCCGCGATCAGTTCAGAAGTTAAGAGTGCGTATAAAGCAAAATAACAATCTTGGAATTGAAATTTACCCAATTAAATAGTATTTAAATGAAAAAATATTTTTATATGGGTATGTTCATTATATACGCGAGGGTTCTACCTGAGCAAAAACATAATGGAATGAAATTTCCTCGATAGAAAAAAATCACAAAGCTACCTCTAATAATAATGAATTTTCGGTTTTATTCGTTCATGGTGTATCTAATTAAGACAAAAATTCGATAAATAATATCACAAACATATGACCTAGGGCTGCTACTAACGATTTTTTAAAATATTCTATACTTTACGAGTTATTTAAATAAAAAGCCCATAGTTCATTTTTGTTCCGCGAAACATGCTATCTCCATCTCATCTCCACGCGAAGATTAGACATAAGTTTGTTTCATCTGACATTGCCATATTTTTCTGGCTTGGTACGCACTCTTAAGTCGTAAAGAAGCGTTGATTAGGGAGCGTGATAAACCCAATTTTTTGACATAATAAGATCTTTACTTTAAAATTTCTCAAAAAACAGCGCGTTAATTTTACAAAAATGTAATTATGTAGTTACTGTAGTAGTAAATGTAGTTAATGTATACTACATACTAGCTACTAGCTACATATTACAGAAACCGAATTTGTTGCTAATATCAATATGGCATGTATTATTGAAAATGTATACTACATACTAGCTACTAGCTACATATTACAGAAACCGAATTTGTTGCTAATATCAATATGGCATGTATTATTGAAAATGAACGGAAATGGACCATTCCTACAATTACATAGCATATGTCTTAATTAATTAGAAAATAATATTGAGATTCAATTAACATACAAAACATTGTATATTATGACGTAGGTAGGTATATGCAACAAAAGAGACACACAGCTCATTATATTCAACAACTAATCACTACAAAGTATAAAATGAAGTCGCTTTCCGCGCTTCAGTGTCTGTTTATGCGCTAACTCCTAAACCACGCAACGGATTTTGATGCGGTTTTCACTATCAGTTAGATATTTTTCAAGGGAGATTTATATATGTACGTTAATAAATGAAAGTTATGTATACAGAACATATAAAAAAGTCAATGATTCGTAAACACATAGAAACAGTTTTCGCGATACCGCGACCGGGCGGGCCGAGGCGGGCGCGGACACGCAAATCGCTCGACACCACACGACATTGCACCTGTGCGAAGCCGGGGCGGGTCGTAGTATTTAATAAAAACTTCGAAAATTAAGATTATGATTTTTATATTTTCTTTTACTTTTCAGGTGGTCAGTGCCTGCTGCCGTTAATCTAAAGGTGAAATCAGGTAAGTGGCTTTGTATATCCCGAATCAAACTGGCGTACCTGCTGAATCAAGGCTTCTAATGTGAAAACCGGCCGAGTGCGTGTCACACTCGCCTACGGAGGCAATAATAACTAATTTCTATCTCGACTGTATAATTTTGCTATGTCACTGGTAGTAGGAGCAAGAGACGCTATGCCTATACATTTTCATTTTAGGGTTGCGAACAAAAAAAAATGTTTGTTAAAAATTTAATTTTTAATACACGCTTTTTTGTTGACTGTACCTACTTGCATTGTCTTCCAATATATACTAATGTACACCAAATATCAAGTAAATCCGACCAGTGGAAGTGAGTGAAATTCGACTTGCAAGATTCCACCCGAACGAACAAACTTACATAGATCTGGGGGCACGGGAGTGCCCCCCGCCAAGACAGCCAAGCGAAGCGAAAGGGCACTACCTACCTTTTCTCGAAGCGCTTCGTCGTTTTTTTGAACCCTCATAACTTGGGTTTGGATTATACCAGATAAACAAAATTCTCGGAACATGATGTCAATAGTGAACTTATTAAGTATATTAAGTTTCAATAACATAGCTCTTATACTTTAGATTTTATTGATATCTAAAAAACCCCGATTTCGTCACTGACTCACTGATGATCATCAAAACTCATAGGGTACTTCCTGAAGTCCTAGAAAGCTGAAATTTGGTATGTAAGCTTGTATTAGTACACAAACAACAAAAAAATTATAAAACTTGGAAATTTCAAACAAAAAAAAAAAAGAAGTGAAATCCCACCAAAAACATTTTCATGTAAAATGTTGCCGCCAAGACATATGGCTCGTACTGACAAAAAGTTATCAGATCTCATGTAGAGCCAAGCTTATAACTACATGCACTTACTCTATAAGCCCTAACTTCACAACCTCTACACACCGTAGTCAAAATTTGTGGCTTGGCCGTTTCAATACTACAAGAACTATTGAATAACAAAAAAAGCAATGAACAGTGAACACATTTTTCACCTTACTCCCATGTGACGGTAGCGAAACGGCCAAGCCACAAATTTTGACTACGGTGTGTAGAGGTTGTGAAGTTAGGGCTTATAGAGTAAGTGCATGTAGTTATAAGCTTGGCTCTACATGAGATCTGATAACTTTTTGTCAGTACGAGCCATATGTCTTGGCGGCAACATTTTACATGAAAATGTTTTTGGTGGGATACGTACATACATAGCAAGTTAAAGAAAAGCTTGTAAATACCGTTCAAAAGCGAGTCAGGCTCACTCAATTAGGGTTCCGGCCATACTAAAAAAAAAGCAGTCAGGGGTCCTTATTTTTTTTTTTACATTTCCTTAAAATAATACTTTTCTTTTTGTTTTTTCTAGGCTGCTTTTTATCTATACATATAAAAAGTTAGTCTCGCTGAAACTCGAGAACGGCTGGACAGATTTAGATAATTTTGGTTTTAAAGTCCAGGTTAAATGGTTAGAAGTAGGGAGGGAAGATAACCACGCAAACGAAGTCGCGCCGGGCATCTAGTATTCAAAACTTTCGAAAATAATCTGTACGCGAATAACCCCTATATATAAATTACTATAATCTAAGCATAAATTCAAATGATTTTAAATGTTGTGTAGTAGGTATATAGCGGCGTGTGTTTCCAGCCGGTGCTGTCGTGGCCAGATTGTTGGTTTAATTAACCGCCGATGTTATCTTATGATGCATTGATTATATACAATTATGGACCGAAATGTTGCATCACATATTTATAGTAACTATAAATCTACACTACGTATATTGAGAGTTATCATTTAAAGTACATTCTTTTAATTAATAAAAAACGTTACACATACTACATTGCGAAACATTACATACACCGCCATGCGTTTGACATACATACCACACATGCACCACACATACTCTTTTGTTTATCTTCTTCTTATTCGTAGTTTTGTAGTATGACAAACAAATTCTTTTTGGACTTATATTTGCCAGTGTCAAGTTACATTATTCAATTGTGTTACAAAATTATAGTTAAATTTCGACTCATGGGCGACCTCTAGTTATTTGTAAAACTTATCGAATAACAACTCACCGACGAAGTTATCGCAGTACACAGGTGTAATCTGTGCAAATATCCTTGAACTAAATGTATTCATAGTCAGTTTGGTTCTAAGTTGTATTATCGTGAACACTTTGTGTAGTGAAGCCTCTTTAGTACGCAAGTTATCCGATAGATGACACTTTCATTGATTTGTTGTATGTATTTCGTTTTCCTTTATTAAGTCGATGCCCAAAAAAAAGTAATTTAAAAAAATTTAATCGTCTTCAAAATACACTAAAAGGGATAAAATAACTCTAATCTGACACTGATTTGAAGTCAGCGAAATATTTTCAATGGAATACGTCGTGCTATTTCGCTGACTTCAAATCAGTGTCAGATTAGAGTTATTAATCGACTTCAAAAAAAAAGGAGATTATCAATTCGACACGTATGTATGTAATATTATTGGAACTACAAAATATTCACATATGATAATCTATTAGGGCTTCCAAACAAATATACAAAATTTCATAGGTGTATGTATGTATGTATGTTTGTCCACGCATATCTCCGAAGATATTAATCGGCTTATAACCATTCTTTTTTATTGGGTTACATTTACTTCAACTTCGGGAACAGTGCAAGTTTCATCGAAATCGAATCATTTTTAGTTTTTCTTAAATGCACTACTAGTATTTGACCAAGGTTTTGAATATTTTTCCTTTGACACCACCCCTGTAGCTCGGATCAATAAGCTAGGCCGTCACACATCTTTGTCCATATCTTGAAAACTACTGAATAATTTTTAGTTTTTCTTAAATACACTAGAATTTGACCAAGGTTTTGAGATGTTTTTCCTTTGACACCACCCCTGTAGCTCGGATCAATAAGCTAGGCCGTCACACATTTTTGTCCATATCTTGAAAACTACTGAACCGATTTTGATGAAACATGCACTGTTCCCTAAGTTGAAGTAAATGTAAACAAATAAAAAAAGAATGGTTACAATCCGATTAATATCTTCGGAGATATGCGTGTACAAACATACATACATACAAACACCTATGAAATTTTGTATATTTGTTTGGAAGCCCTAATAGATCATCATATGTGAATATATTGCAGTTCCTATAATATTACATACATACATGTCGAATTGATAATCTCCTTTTTTTTTAATCTGACACTGATTTGAAGTCAGCGAAAGAGCACCACGTATTCCATTGACAATATTTCGCTAACTTCAAATCAGTGTCAGATTTGAGTTCTTTCATACTTTTTAGTGTATTCTGAAGTCGATTTAATTTTTTTAAGTCACTTTTTTATTGTATCATACATACAAACATACATACATACAAACACCTATGAAATTTTGTATTTTTGTTTGGAAGCCCTAATAGATTATATTGCAGTTCCAATATTATCTTAATATATAAAATGATAAACTGATTGTTGATATATCAGCCCACAGCCCAAACCGCTGGACCTAGAGATTTGAAATTTTGCACAAAGATACCTTATACAGTGGAGGCATCCACTAAGGAAGGATTTTTGGAAATTCCACCCCTAAGAGGGTGAAATAGGGGATGACAGTTTGTATGCAAGTCCGTCAGTTTTGAAGTTAGGATCTTCAAATTTTGTGTTTAGGCTGACGATTGAAAATTAATGTGTAGTTATCTCAGCGTTTGTGATAACTCCACCACCGAAGGGAGGAAAAGGGGGATGAAGTTGGGTATGCAAGTCCTTCAATTTCAAAGTAAACTTCACTAAATGTATTATTATACGGTGTAGGCATCCACTAAGGAAGGATTTTTGGAAATTCCACCCCTAAGGTGGTAAAATAAGGGATGAAAGTTTGTATGCAAGTTCGTCAGTTTTGAAGTTAGGATCTTCAAATTTTGTGTTTAGGCTGACGATTGAAAATTAATATAAAGTTATCTCAGCGTTTGTGATAATTCCACCACCGAAGGACGGAAAAGGGGGATGAAGTTGTGTATGCAAGTCCTTCAATTTCAAAGTAAACTTCACTAAATGTATTATTATACGGCGTAGGCATCCACTAAGGAAGGATTTTTGGTAATTCCACCCCTAACAGGGTAAAATAGGGGATGACAGTTTGTATGCAAGTCCGTCAGTTTTGAAGTTAGGATCTTCAAATTCTGTGTTTAGGCTGACGATTGAAAATTAATATATAGTTATCTCAGCGTTTGTAATAATTCCACCACGGAAGGACGGAAAAGGGGGATGAAGTTGTGTATGCAAGTCCTTCAATTTCAAAGTAAACTTCACTAAATGTATTATTATACGGCGTAGGCATCCACTAAGGAAGGATTTTTGGTAATTCCACCCCTAACAGGGTAAAATAAGGGATGAAAGTTTGTATGCAAGTTCGTCAGTTTTGAAGTTAGGATATTCAAATTTTGTGTTTAGGCTGACGATTGAAAATTAATGTATAGTTGTCTCAGCTTTTGTGATAATTCCACCATCGAAGGGAGGAAAAGGGGGATGAAGTTGTGTATGCAAGTCCTTCAATTTCAAAGTATACTTCACTAAATGTATTATTATACGGTGTAGGCATCCACTATGGAAGGATTTTTGGAAATTCCACCCCTAAGAGGGTAAAATAGGGGATGACAGTTTGTATGCAAGTCCGTCAGTTTTGAAGTTAGGATCTTCAAATTTTATGTTTAGGCTGACGATTGAAAATTAATATATAGTTATCACAGCGTTTGTGATAATTCCACCACCGAAGGGAGGAAAAGGGGGATGAAGTTGTGTATGCAAGTCCTTCAATTTCAAAGTAAACTTCACCAAATGTATTATTATACGGTGTAAGCATCCACTAAGGAAGGATTTTTGGAAACTCCACCCCTAACAGGGAAAAATAAGGGATGAAAGTTTGTATGCAAGTCCATCAGTTTTGAAATTAGGATCTTTAAATTTTGTGTTTAGGCTGACGGTTGAAAATTAATATATAGTTATCTCAGCGTTTGTGATTATTCCACCACCGAAGGGAAGAAAAGGGGGATGAAGTTGTGTATGCAAGTCCTTCAATTTCAAAGTAAACTTCACTAAATTTGATATTATACAGTGTAGGTATTCATTAAGGAAGGATTTTTAGAAATTCCACTCCTAGGGGGGTAAAATAGGGGATGAAAGTTTGTATGAAAGTTCGTCAGTTTTGAAGTTAGGATCTTCAAATTTAGTATTTAGGCTAACGATTGAAAATTAATTTATACATGTTTCAGCTTTTTTGACAATTCCACCCCCGATAGGGTGAAAAGGTATGGGATGTATGTAAGTCATTCAGTTTCAAAGTAAACGTCACTTAATATATTATTACACAGTGTAGGTAACCACTAAGGATTTTTGGATATTCCATCCTTAAGGGGGTAAAATAAAGGGATGCAAGTTTATATGAAAGTCCATCAGTTTCGAAGTTAGGACCTTCAAATTTTGTGTTTAGGTTGATGATTGAAAATTAATTTATATGTGCCTCAACGTTTTTGATAATTCCGATCCCGAAAGGGTAAAAAGGGGGATGAATTTGTGTATGGAAGTACACTAAATTTATTATTTAAGCTTATGGTTATAAACTAACGTAACGAATATCGGTGTTGTTGGAATTTGAACCCTTAAGGAGTGAAAAGGGGGATTAAATTTAGTATATGAAGTTCTTTATTTTCGGAGTGAAAATTTCAAAATTTATTATTTCGGCTTATGGTATTGGCGTATTGAAATGACTCGCCGAAACAACATCAGGAAAAAGAGAGGAATCGGTGTCAAAACAAAGATCCGGTTAATACGAGCATTGGTATTCCTCATTTTCATGTATGGAGTGGAAGCGTGGACTATACTGGCCCGAGAAAGAAAAAGGATTGATGCATTCGAGATGTGGTGCTGGAGACGGATGTTGGAAATACCTTGGACCGCTAAACGCAATAATGCATCAATCCTATCGCAGATCCAAATTAAAACACGATTGTCCACCATATGCCACCAACGTATTTTTTCGTATTGCAGCCACATGGTGCGCAAAGGCGATGAAAGTTTGGAAATCTGATCATAGTTGGGAACAAGTAAAAGACTCATCGTCCTCCAAGTTTTACAGAAACCAGTGGAGGCAGATCATTCGCTCTAGAAGCAAACCCGATGTTGACCACGATCCTCAGACATGAGGGAAAGAAAGATAAGGCCTCCAAAATTGTGCTGTGGAACTAGACTACAAGTAACAGCTCTCCGCCGCAATGTTATTGAGGCCAAAATATTTACTGGTTCTGCCAGAGGAGAAACAGTCTTTTTGCCGCGTATACCATTGATCCCAAATCACCTTCCGTTAGAATTTAAAAGATAACAGTTCCTAATTAAGGTTTGTAGTCACAGGGAAGAACTCTGAAATTTGCTAGAGTTGATTTGCGGCAGGACTGTTTCAGTTTTATGTGGCATCCTCGCATATGAGCTCTTAATCTACCTGAACTTTTGTCAATATCACACGTAGTGGCGGACAATAGCTATGAACAAAGCTCTATATTGTTACAATGATTCATATCTAGAAAAAAGAAATAATCTACGCGGACGAAGTCGCGGGCTATAAAGCTAGTTACATACATACGTGTCGAATTGATAATCTCCTTTTTTTGAAGTCGATTAAAAACATATAAGTAAGAATACGTTAAGATTAAGTTAGGATTTCGGCTTTTATAATTCACTAGTATATGCCCGCAGCTTCGCCTGTGTGTTAGTTTATTTATATCTCTGACTTGTTTCACAATAACGATTACTGTGGAGCTCCCTTTTATCATAGCTGTGACTGTACTTTTTGTTGACTGTACTTTCATTGTCATCCAATCTATACATATAAAATGCTTTGTCCTGAATGACTGACTGATGGATCAACGCACAGCCTAAACCGCTGATCGTAGAGACCTGAAACTTGGAGGGTGTGTTCTTTGTATGACGTAGGCATCCGATATGAAAGGATTTTCCGAAATTCTACCCCTAAGGGGATGAAAAACGGGTGCAAAGTTTGTATGGGACAACGTGATTCGTTGGTCCAATCTACTTCAAATTTTGCATAAACATATTATTCTTTAACAGAATTGATGGAAGACGTGTTTCATATTCTTTTCTACACACCGTAGTCAAAATATGTGGCTTGGCCGTTTCGCTACTACAAGAACTATTATATACTACAGAAAAGTAATTAACATCCACCTCACGCCCATGTGACGGTAGCGAAACGGCCAGGCCACATATTTTGACTACGGTGTGTAGAGTTTGTGATGTTAGGGCTTGTAGAGTAAGTGCATGTAGAGTTATAAGCTTGGCTCTACATGAGTTCTAATAACTTTTTGACAGTGCGAGCCATATTGTCTCGTCTTGGCAAGATTTTACATGGAAATATTTTTGGTGGGATTCATTTTATGCACAGAGAAAACTCCGGCAAGAAACTGAGCAAGGCATTTTTTGTGTGGATATAAAAGTATAATTGATAAAACTTTTCCGTATTTTCTTTGGTTTAAAAGTCAGTATAAATATAATTAAATAGTCTGTGTTTATTGTTAATTTTACAGAAATAAAATACCGTGAGTTTTGGTATAACATTTAATAAGTTACAATACTTATTTACATGATTGAATCGGCATGTAACAAGCGAGATAGGAATGCAAACATTATGCTAATCATTTTGGTAATATTAAGTGGGACCCGCACCGTGACACAATACATATGGTAAATATACAGAAAGCTGTTATTTTATCTGTTATTTTGCAAACATTCCAAATAGCTGAAGAAATAGTATTACAAAACTATACATCCTTACATTTAAACTAAAAATATGTTTGTAGACCATCTGCCACAGATTAAGTGCCTCTGCTTTGATTTTGATGGTGTTTTCACAGCTACCTAAGGGGTTCCTTTAGGAAAAGTTTAGGTTAGGTATGTCAGTTTTGTTACAGTTGAAAGGAAGCTGCGCAAATACAGCCACGGACAAAATATCAGATTGCGTAAACAGATGCTGGGAGGAAGATTTATCTTTTTCTTCTTTTTTGCCTTCGAGACAAGGATGGTACGGCCGTCGACTTGGCGGGGACACCTCCATACCATAGTCCAGGGTTTCCCAAACTGTGCGTCGCTACGCCCTGGGGCGCCGCGCCGAGGTATTATCCCAGGGGCGGCGTCTTGAACTAAATAGTTTGGCTGTCTGTGTCGATGCGACCGAGTCGAGTGAGCGCCATGCGCATTGTGATGCGGCGGGAGAGGGCGGCCAGAGCTTTTTCTTTTTCAAAAATGTTGATGCTATTTGGAGTTTTCCTGACAAATTGTTATTAGGCTTGAACTACAATTAATAGGTAAATGTATGGCAAGAGGGCCAGGGCGTCGCAAAAATATGGCAACTTCCCAAGGGCTTACTCTATAAGCCCTAACTTCTTTCCTTAAATGCCGAATTGGCTCCTGACCGATTTCCTGATAAGTTTGATCGGATGGTTTACATGCCACGCACGATCATGACATTGTCATGATGCCAGCATCCTTATAATACTATCAACAGAGGAAATGCATGCAAGGATGACTGAATAATAAACTGTGAATCAGTTATAACTTTGTACCTAAATGAATTTTCCTTGTAAGCTTGTTCCGTACGCTCTCGTGTACATAGTTACGTACCTACGCTTTGATTAATAACTCCCCTCTTTTTGCGTAGGGGCATAAAAACAACAAGTGTGATTGAAACTTATAGTAGGTATATAACAAAAACATGAACATTGCAAGATAGTGAAACTACAGTGTATAAGTTCATTTGAACACAAGGTATTTTTAAAGAAAACTAACCTACTAAGCATCAATAAGCTCAGAGTCACCCAGCGAGCTATAGAACGAGCTATGCTCGGAATTTCTCTACGAGACAGGGTCCGAAACGAAGACATTCGTAGGAGAACAAAAATTACCGATATAGCTCGTAGAGTTAGCAAGCTGAAGTGGCAATGGGCAGGCCACATCGCTCGAAGAACCGATAACCGATGGGGAAGGAAGGTTCTCGAGTTCCGACCACGTACTGGAAAGCGCCGTGCGGGCGACTTCCCACTTCCCACCAGGTGGACCGACGAATTGGTCAGGTCGCTGGGCTCCGCTGGATGCAAGCGGCCCAAAACCGTTCCAAGTGGAAGTTAATGGGAGAGGCCTATGTTCAGCAGTGGACATCCTTAGGCTGATATGATGATAATGATGACGATTCCTACTAAGTCCGAACCTAACTACGGCTATCTGAAAGTTTAGTACTTCAATTTGAGGATTTTAAATAAGCCCATGAAGGGTCTACCTCCTAGTTTAGTAGTGCCAGTAGTGTAAAACTATTTCTGTACAGTAAAAGTGTTATTATTTTATTATTTTTTAGGGTTCCGTACCCAAAGGGTGCCAAACGGGACCCTGTTCATAAGACTCCACTGTCCGTCCTTCCGTCCGTCCAAGTAGACAGTTGAAATTTACACAGAATCAGAATGTGTATTTCTATTGCCGCTATAACACTGAATAATTAAAAGTACAAAGCTATAACAACAAATAATAAAAATTTAATAAATCTGGGGGCACGGAAGTGCCCCCCGCCAAGACAGCCAAGCGAAGCGAAAGGGCACTACCTTTAACGGCCAAGCCACATATTTTGACTAAGGTGTAGAGTTTGTGAAGTTAGGGCTTGTAGAGTAAGTGCATATAGAGTTATAAGCTTGGCTCTACATGAGATCTGATAAATTTTTGTCTTGGCGGCAACATTTTACATAAAAATGTTTTTGGTGGGATATAACATACAAGAAACGATTGTTTACCTACTTGATTGTTACCAATTTTATACAATCTATCACGCTTTGTTTTTTAATTCACCTTAATAATCTATATTCCTTAAACATATTATAATAAAATTTTATGTAGGTACTTGATCTGAGGAGACGGTAGTGCTCCCCGCCAAGACGAGCCAAGCGAACTGCAAGGGCACTACCTACCTTTTCTCGAAGCGCTTCGTCGTTTTTTGACCCCTCATAACATGGATTTGGATTATACCAGATAAACAAAATTCTCGAGATAATAATAATTTAATAAGGCTATACAAGATTAATGCACACAAGAGAGTCATGTATGTATTTGTTGCAACCAAAGCCACATATTTTTACTAAGGTGTAGAGTTTGTGAAGTTAGGGCCTGTAGAGTTAGGGCGTGTAGTTATAAGCTTGGCTCTACATGTGATCTGATACCTTTTGACAGTGCGAGCCATATGGTCTTGGTAACATCAAAATGTTTTTGGTGGGATACTTACTTACTTTAACACCAATTTTAAGTCCTCAAAACTACATTACATTTATTAGCCTTTTGAGAAAATGTATCCCATAGATCATGCGTCGTAAAGTAACGTCTAAGAATCAGTTTATACGTTTATCCCACCAAAAACATTTTTATGTAAAATGTTGCCGCCAAGACATATAGCTCGTACTGTCAAAAAGTTATTAGATCTCATGTAAATCCAAGCTTATAACTCTACATGCACTTACTCTACAAGCCCTAACTTCGCAAACTCTACACACCGTAGTCAAAATATGTATCCCTTTCGCTTCGCTTGGCTGTCTTGGCGGGGGGCACTTCCGTGCCCCCAGATTAGACGGAATAAATTGATACTTATTATGCCCGTATTTATATGAGCTAAATACAGGTTGATGTTTTATTTACATCTTTGATAGTTCGATAATACCCGATGTCAAATTAGTGGTGGTTAAAAATTTCAATTTTAATACAAGCCTTTTTGAATGACTGTACTTTTGTTGATTGTACAATTGCATTGTCATCCAATACACTAATGTACACCAAATATCAAGTCAATCCGACCACTGGAAGTGGGTGAAAATCGACTCGCAAGATTCCACCCGAACAAACATACATACATACATACATTGCAAGTCTATATACATATAGAAAATTTCCTCAAGCCTGCCGCTGCTTCCAATTAACGGCAGGGTTCCCAGAAGGCTGGAAGCGTTTCCTCTTTGGATAGCCACGCTGACGCGCAAGTTAAATAAAAACTTGTAAAATTAAAAGAATTGGTAGCTCATGGTTATGTGCGCAGTCCTAATAACCGAACGCGGAAACATACATGGTCGAGTAGGTACTGAAATTCAAAGGCATTATAAGGTCGTCAATCCACACTAGACCCGTATGCTAGACTATGATCAGAATCACCTCGTTGCTAGGGAAGGCCCCTACCGTGTAAATGTGTATCTATTTCTATAATGGCATATTTTTTGAATGAGTAGTTGAAGCTGGAACTTCTACATCTTTTATATATATAATTCTTCTGCACGTGTGTATGTCACTGAATTCCTCGTACGGCTGGACCGATTTGAATGAACTTTTTTGTATGCGTTTGGGTGGCACCCTGGATAGTTTAGATTCACAAATCAGCCCGGCAGATGGTGCTGCAGTCGATAATAAAACCTAGATACCGGTCATTCAAATCGGTCCAGACGTTTAGGAGGAGTTCAGTGACGTACACACGTACAATATAATTTTATATATAAAGATACAATAACAACACCATAATTATTATTTATATAAACAATATGTTTATATGTTGTTAATAGCATTCGCGTGCAAGGTAAAAGAGTCATGGTTTACGTCATCTCATATTTATAGGCATTGGGTAGTAGGTACCTATTTTGTCGAGTACAACAAAAACAAAGCTTTTATTTTTAGATTTAATTGAAGAAATATATACCCACAGTAAACGGTTTATAGATGATATTATAACGATGAACACTGGAGCCAATCGATTTGAAGCGCATCAAAACCTTTAGGAATCTGCTACATCCCCATATATACGGCCCACTGCGTCAGCGCCGTATAGACCTCTTAAACCGCTCGCGATAAACGTTACCTAACCAGTTAAATTATATTCACTGCGAGCACAGCACGTGAGAAGTCTCCCATTGAAATTGATAGAATCGTTTTTGCCATAGCAGTGTTGCGTTAAACTTTGTGTTATTTAGCCGTGTGCATAATGTGGAAGGTCGTCGTTGCCGCAGCCTTCGCCGGCATAGCGTCCGCGGCGCCGTCTCACTCCGATCTACACTTCGCTCCGATCAATGAATTCTCACTGCGTTTACTGGATAACACTTACGCTTTTCAAGACACTTTTGGAAATAAAAACGTTGCAATATCGCCACTATCGATATGGAGCATACTTTCTTTACTGGCTGAAGGCTCGGCTGGGACTACCTTCCTTGAACTGATGAGAGAACTGAGACTTCCAAATGACCTCAGAGCGACACAAGCACTACATCGAGCCGCTAACAGTATACTGAGGAACAATAATCAAGATCAAGATGTTATTTTAAAAGGACAGTCTGCTATGTTCTCTGATTGCACGCTACAGATTCACCCAGACTTTTGCCAATCGGCTTTAACTTACGACACTGACATTTATTCTGTCGATCCTAACAATAGTACAAAGTTAGCCAGCGACATAAACTATTACATATGTTTAGCTACGGATGGCAAAATACTCAATGCAGTTAGGCCAGAGTTAGTTGAGAATCTAAGAATGATTTTAGTAGATGCATTGTACTTCAAGGCGAGTTGGACTCATCCATTTGATCCTACGCAAACAAAAGAAGAAACATTCTACAATTACCAAGGTAAAACAATAGGATCGGTTAACATGATGTACCATAAAGCGCCGCATAATATCGGAGATTTAGATGAAATAGAAGCCCAAGTGTTGGAAATGACATACGGAAAGAACGAGCAGTTTTCGATGTTGATACTGCTGCCATACGACGGAACGCCGATAAAGAAACTGTTGAATAATTTAGCAAACAAGCCACTGGACTGGATGACACAGTTTCAAACCGACGAAAGCCTACCAAAAATAGATTGCTTCATACCACGGTTCAAGCTATCCACGCAGACAGATCTGAAACCACCGCTCCAGTATTCAGGAATCCAGACAATATTTGATATCGAGAAAGCCGAGTTGCCAGGTGTATCTGATAGTCCTTTATATGTGTCGACAGCTGTACAGAATGTTAATATAGAGGTTACTGAAGAAGGAACAGTGGCGGCATCATCGACAGTGGTTGGTTTGGAGGACAGAATATTGGCCCAAAGATTTGAAGCCAATAAGGAGTTTGTATTCTTGATTACGGAGAGGAATTCCAATGTCATATTATTCGCAGGCGTATACGCGGAACCTATGCTAGTGTGATAGTTCCCACATGAACTATTGTGTTTCATTTGACGTATATTTTTTGTGTTCCTTAATTACATTGTGTTGTCCAAAGTTAATTTATCGTCTGTATTTTTGTGACCTTGTCCCTCAGATATTTGCGAGTTAAGAATGGTAAATGCACCGCCAGATCTGAAACCAGTTTATTGATATAAATGAGACTATTAGGTTATTAAAGAAAGAGAATTGGTCGACTTACGTTCAATATTAAAAAAAATATATAATACTGTCTTGATTTGACTGGTTATGTTAATGCGTTAAGATCAATAGCCTGCTTACACTAGTGGTTCTGCAGTGGTCTTTATCAATTAATTTTTAAGTAACAATACCAAATCTCACACTCCTCCATACGCGCAATATGCTTAAAAAGGGTACAAAGTTTTATTTTTCACGTAATTTTCAACAAAATTAATAACCGTCGGGGCAACGACACAAGCCGCTTCGGTAGATAAGTCGTGACTAGTTTCCAAAGGATGTTTATCAAAATATTTTAATTTGCCTTGAAAACGCTTATAATTTAAATGTTTTAATTGTTGAGGCGAGTGAGACCACAGGCTATACTTATCTTGCTAAAACCATTGCAAATATGATTTATGAAGATTTTTAAACCCCGCTTGTTTCTATTTTGTGATTAAAAATTTTTTTTTATACGCCATGATAAACAAACGTAAAAGTCAAACTTGAAATTAATTTATAATTTCAACTTTTTAAACGAGCATTTACAGACTAAAATAGTACAACTAAATCAAACAGCTACCTACCTACCCCGATTTCGTCACTGACTCACTGATGATCATCAAAACTCATAGGGTACTTCCTGAAGTCCTAGAAAGCTGAAATTTGGTATGTAAGCTTGTATTAGTACACAAACAACAAAAAAAATATAAAACTTGGAAATTTCAATAAAAAAAAACATAAGCAACTTACAAAAAGAAGTGAAATCGCTTTTGGTGGGATCAATTGTTTTCAAACATATTTTTACTTGTTGCTCCCCGTGGGAACCTACGTTCCCGGGATTAAAGGTAGCCTATTCTCCATACCTTAAGCTAACTTCGCGAGTCGTGAAAGTGTAACAAACGGATAGACAGGCTACTTTCGCATTTATGAATGAGTGTAAACAAGATAAAGCGCCATCTATTTAAATTACTCAGAATTACTTTACCTTGTAACATGGCACTACTCGCAGCAAATATGAAAGTTCCTTGATTTACCGACAGATGTAGATAAAATAGAGATTTACCTGAATGTTAAGAGAAACCATAACCTAAGTATTTAGGAACCCCTAATCATACTATTAAGTTCAAGGACGTCCACAGCTTAACATAAGCTGGCACCTAATGGTAATTGATGACCCGATAGTAGTTGGTAACTGATGGCACTTGGACATTATCAATAATAAGCGATTGTCAATATGTTGCCGACCTTTACAAAGGCAAGAATGCAAGTACTACCTTCCAGGTTGTGGGTGGTAGCCAGTCAGGTGGGTACTACAAAGTACCCTACCACCGAGCTAGGGTTTCCTCACGATATTTTCCTTCACCGGAAGCTCAAAATCATTGTACAATCGAACAAACCGCTAATAATTGGTTTTGGATCAAATCAACTCTGACCTGCAGGGCTATTTTAAAACGCTCGGATTCGAAATCGG
Source organism: Polyploca ridens (assembly GCA_951394255.1). Taxonomy (NCBI): domain Eukaryota; kingdom Metazoa; phylum Arthropoda; class Insecta; order Lepidoptera; family Drepanidae; genus Polyploca; species Polyploca ridens. Next base: position 3,308,225 of record OX596267.1, read on the forward strand.
AAACGGATTCAAAAACGACCGAGGCGATTTTCCGCAATTGCTATTTTAATTTCCGAATCCGAATATTTTTGATGTTTCTTTAGGGAAATATCAATTCGATTCATCGAAAAGATTTCGGAAATTTAAATAGCAATTGCTTAAATGTACCTCGAAAATTGTTGAATCCGTTTCCGATATCGAATCCGACGTTTTATAATAGCCCTGCAGATCGTTGGTCCAAGGTTGGTCCTTAGGTTGTCCGTCTATTTATGAACAACCAAATTACCTTAAAAACTACTTATTTATAATAAGTTATTTTTAACACGCTTTTATTAGCTTCACCTGTATGTATGTATGTATGTAAAGGAATCTTCGAACGTAATTTTCATCGACTTCCAGACGTCAGATTAAACTGAAATTTTGCACACTTATCAAGTACCGATGACAATACAATAATTTGGTACCATCGAGCTGATCTGATGATGGATCCGGAAGGTAGGCACTGGAACTCCATAACGGAGCAACGTTTCCTAGCCGTGTTTGGGCTTGTTGGAATTGTCATGAGATGAACTTTGACCATGTATGGTTTTCAGGGTCTGATGATGTTGGTGGAGTCAAAGGGTAGGCACTGAAGCTAAATACTTATTATAAATGTGAAAGAAAGTGAGATTGGGTGAAAATATGGTATAAGTAACAGAATAAAATGGTATGAATAATTTATGGTAACTAAAAAAAAATTACAGTTTAAAAAAAACTAAAAAAACACGCTTTAAAAAGCCCTGCACTAAAAAGTGTTAAATAATTATAAAATTGAACCTAAGTATATTCTCTGTTTATCCCGTAAGGTCCTAAATGTAAGCAATTTTTTTTGTAATTAAGTTTAATATTTGAATGAAAAGCGTGGGGCGCTTTTCCTTGAAACTCAATAGAATTTCTAAGCATTATCATTATCATGAAGAAATATCGTAAATTACGAAATGAAAAGCGCCACACGCTTTTCATTCAAATATTGAACTTAATTACAAAAATTGCTTACATTTAGGCCCTTACGGGATAGACAGAGAACATACTTAGGTTCAGTTTTATAATTATTTAACACTTTTTAGTGCAGGGCTTTTTAAAGCGTGTTTTTTTAGTTTTTTTTAAACTGTATTTTTTTTTCATATACACTCGCTCGGTCGGTTGTCGTTAAACAGGTTCGAAAGCTAACCGTACAAAATGTAATTCATACTTGCGAACCAAAGTTGCTGCACTTATTTAGTACGCAATAAATTAAATAAAACTCCGATTAAAACCTGCTAAGTGCTAGTCGGGCCAGTCGGGCCTCGCTCTTTGAGGGTTCCGTTGGCATTCTCAATGAAATACTTCGTGCTCTTTCGCTGACTTCAAATCAGTGTCAGATTAGAGTTATTTCATTCTTTTTTGTGTATTTGGAAGTACATTATTTTTTTTTTAAAAACAGCCTATAAGAGAACACAAACTAGTATGCAATTAAGTTGAATATGATAATAAAAGGGGGGGGGGGGGCACGGCAGTGCCACCGCCAAGTCGAGCGCGAAGCAAACACTGCCGTACCATCCTTTACTGGAACCATTTCGCCGCATTTTCAAGCCCCTATTTGAGAACCTCTGAATAAGACCAGAACGCAGAAATTTTTGTCATCCAGTGAGCTATAATCACATAGTTAAAATCCATAATTTCAAGTCTGTAGGTTATTTAGTTCCGAAGTTAAGCGAAAGCAAAGTTTCGCATTTATGACACTCACTCACTCATGATCATCAAAATAAAACTAGTACTTCCCATAAACTCAGAGAGCTAAAATTTGGTACAGAGTTAGGGTTTAATGGCCACATAAAGGGAAAACTATAAAAACTAGGATAATCGAAGATCTGGAGTACCTGGTGACCCTGATTAGAAAACACAAGAGCCCACTGCAATACCTTATAAAATTCAAGTTATATTCAAAATTCTATAGATTTAAGAGCTTGTTTTTCTCTTTTCAGTTAATTTATGTTTTACGCAGTCGGGTTTTTTGTTTCTTTTAATAATTTAATTTATTTCAGACTTTTTAGTTTTATACAGAAAGAGTTGTAGGTATGTATTAGTAAGTAAATGAGCGGTACGGTAAAGGAACGCTAACAACCATCGCAAATCTGTGATTTACGTATGGTAACGGCTCAGTACCTACTGTCCTTGCATTAAACGTGGTTTTTTGCAGTTTACGTCAAAATGGTAGCATAAAAGTATTACAATATATACATATATGGAATGGTCTATTTACAAGCTTTCATTTGATACCCATATTGTTATAATAACTAAACTTTTATTTTTAATACCCCCCTATTTTTTATTCTTAGGCGCTATATAAAAATAATATACCCTATGACACTCCTCCAGTCAAGACGAATCTAACGACACCTCATATGCTTAAATCCATCAAGCCGTTTAGGCTGCAGAGCGGCACAAAGAAATAGACATACATACATACACTCGAAAAACATAACCCTCCTTCCGGGTCAGTCGGGTAAAAACTAGCCAAGTCTCGATGGAGCTGCTTGTTTATCTCTAAAAAGTAATGAAATCTAGACAAAGTCGTGCCGTAAAACACATGAAAATATTAAAATGGGCACAGCTAGGTACAGTAGGCCACATGAACCCTGCAACAGTGATTCATGTACCTACCGTCCAGCCGAGCCGCGAACATAGCCAGGATACTGTTGGTACTGGCCCGCACTCTGCAGAGCAACGACGTGCATTTTTTGCGCATTGTGGCATAAAAACAGTCGCGAAGTTGTCTGTTCGCGCCTCCAAAAACATACCTGATGCACTGCAGAAACGGGGCAGCCGAAATGTTTTATTATACTGAACGCGCAGGGCGTTGTACGACCTTTGAGTATAATTTACCCACAGACTAACAAGTAAAGACAACAAAGAGAGCAACTAAGGACCCTTAAAAATACTTGAAATGAGATTCAGTGTTGGTTGACCGTTTTTATACTCGCAATCCTGTTATAGAAATCGTGACACTTGTTTTTTCTGTTCCGTGCTTGTAACGGATTTATCATATGTTAATCCTGGGTTTTACCACGGCATTAAAGGTGATTCTGAGGAAGTGAATACATGCGCATTCAAAATTAATGACTAGTTTAAGTTCCGCGGTTTACCCGCGCTGCTGATATAATTTCCCCGAGACAAAAGTAGACTATGCGGTGACAAACAGACTCACTTTTGCATTTATAATATTCGTAACATAAAATATTCTGAAACTTTTATGTTTAATTATACAGAACATAGTTTGGAACGGTGTGGTACTAATATAATTGGTACGGCGTGTAAATAGCCAAATACCTTGAACCCGACTGCATATGAGGTATCTATCAGTTAATAAAAAATAGCACTCATTCACCTGTAGGACTATGTGTAGAGGTTCAGCATGCTATGTATATATATTTTATATCCCTTCAATTCAATTCAATTCTTATTCATGGCTTTTGCGGAATTCTCGATCCATTTCCGACGAAGGGAAAAAATAAAGTCAATCAAAATTGACGGGAGTAGTTTTTTCTTCACATTCGTTCTATTTTTATAAACGACTCCGTGGCCAGCACGCCTTGCAGGCATAATCCCACAGATAAATGAGTACGAGGTTACTAATGATAGACACCTCATACACATTTTATACATAAAATAATCGTCATATAATTTTATCCTTATGTGCTTAACCATACTCCCCGCCTTGGAAGTTCGCAGAAGTTTCAAAACAAATATAAATTACGAGCATAATCATTATAACATAGCATGCAGATTATATTAAAACTAACAGAATGCCAAAGCTTCATGGCTAAGTCTTAAACAACTCAAATTATAGTTAAATATAAATAATACAGAAAAATTATTGAGTAGGAACAGGATATAATTTTACAATAGGACGCTTAAAAATCCCGAATCCGGTTTTCACAGTCGCCACTCGAATAATTCCGTCCGACCCGGGATGAATCTCAGTAATTACACCTAAAGGCCAATTCAAGGGAGGAGAATCCTCCTGTCCCACAATAACAACAGTTCCGACATTAATAGTATGGCCAGTGGTGGTCCATTTCTGTCTGATCTGTAAAGTGTGAAGATATTCTGAACGCCACTTCTTCCAATAAGATTGCACCATACTGTCTAATAACTGTTTCCGCTGGGTAACATTAATACGCGTGTCAGTTAACGGTGGCGCAGATAAGTACTGCAATGGTGATGACATTAAAAAATGAGCAGGAGTTATCACTTCAGGATCGGGATCCGAAGACACAACAGTGAGTGGGCGTGAGTTCATAATGCACTCTATCTGCACCAGTACGGTTTGTAGTTCCTCGTAAGTGAGAAGCTGAGTTCCGATTACTCGATAAAGGTGAGTCTTTAGACTTTTAATATTCGACTCCCACATACCACCGAAATGCGGCGAATGAGGTGGGATCATTTTCCAATCAATACGACGCTTCGTAAGTTCTCGCTTTGAAGTTGGATGAAATTCCGATCCAATTAAAAAGGTATAAAGATCATCTAACTGTGTCTTTGCACTGACGAAATTGGTGCCATTGTCTGAATATAGAAACGACACAGGTCCACGCCGTGAAATAAAACGACTAAAAGCCGCAAGAAAGGCGTTAGAAGTTAGATCCGAGAACTTTCGTATAACGCTTTCAGGGGGAGTATCATCCCAATCTATGTTTCCTAAACGTAATTCTTTAATAAGCAACTTGGCGTACAAAATGACAGGGGCCATCAAACCAAGGACATCAAACAAACGAGCAACCACAGAGAGTATATTCCGCTTCGTACATTTCTCTTGGACGTAAGCAGTCGTAAAGAAGAAATTGTCATCGGCTGGTTCCCACGAAAGGCCTAACACCTTCGAGATATGGCTAAAACCCTCATTCAAATCCACTGCACTGCGGTGAGAGTCCGGAAGGTTATCTAGGACCACACGAGAATTGCTTGTCCATTTGACCAAGTCAAAAGCACCAGCCTTGAACAGCGAGATTAATTCTCGAGAAAGACGCACGGCACTGCCCTCATCCGCAATGGAATATACTAAATCATCCATGTACAATCTAGACTCTGCCACCTTAGCAGCTTCCGGGTAATGGGATCTCATGTCATCAGCCAGCTGACGAACAGTTCGTATTGCTAAGTATGGGCTCGATTTGAGACCAAAGGGGACCCGATTAAATTGAAAGGTTCGTACGACTTCGTTCTCCGAGAAACGAAACAAAATCCTAATATATTTACGGTGTTCATACGGAACCAAAATCTGTAAGTACATTTGTTTGATATCAGCAGTCATAGCGACTGGAAAAAGACGGAAATTAAGCAAAAGCAGAAATAAATCGGCTTGCAAATTAGGGCCAATATGAAGGACGTCATTAAGTGACAACCCTGTATGCGTTCTCGCACTAGCATCGAGCACGATCCGAGGCATGGGCTTACCCGGATGAGTGACAGCGTGATGCGGGATGTAATATCCTTCCTCCGTCACCTCGGATTCCGCAACCTCAGACAAGTAGCCCTTTTCAATATATTCACCGATAACACTGTTATATTTATCTCGTAAATCTGGTGACTGTTTAAATCCCCGCTCCAAAGCCATAAATCGTCTTTGGGCAGCAGTGCGAGAATTACCCAATTCCTTCGGGTTCTTGCAGAATGGTAAAGCAACCGAGTACCTACCACCCTCCCCCCGGGTGACCGACGAAATAAACAAATTTTCACATTCCGTCTCTTCAGGACTCAAAAACTTCATGTTAGGTAATTCCTCTAATTGCCAAAACCTTTGCACCATATCATTGAGCGAAAGTGCGCAGAATGACGTAGAAGAATTTTCATGAGCTTTACTTGGGAAATCCCCCATCAGCACGAAACCGAATGCGGTCAGCAAAGCAGGAGGCGCACTGGTACCAGATACAATTCTATTTCCTAAATAAATATATGGAAACAGCTGAGCACCCAGAACAACATCCACCGACCCGGGAACGTTCCATGTCAGATCAGCGAGGGGAATCTCTTTCAAATAACCCATATCACCCATGTCCACATAATAAGCAGGCAGCTGATCGGTGATACAGTCAATCACCAATGCATGTATAGTGTATTTATTATTCGTATAAACACGGGACTCAATATCCAAATAAACGTATCCTAAAATCGGCCGAGACGCTAAACCAATTCCTTTGACAATAGAGTTACTCAGTGGAATTATTGGTAAATTAAGCGATTTACAACAGTCCAATGTTATCAAATTATTTTGCGATCCGTTGTCTATTAAACAGCGGATAATTCTTTTATTATTGCTATTTTTAATTTTAGCATAAACTTGAGCTGTCGATAGTAAAATCGTAGAGTTTGGTCTTACTTCCGCACTTAAAGACAATGAAGGGGTACCTGGGGTGCCCAAAATAGGAGGGGTCCCCATAATAGATGGGGTACCCGATGGGGTATTCAAAACACACGGGTTCGACCCTACGCCGGGTGCGGAAAGAGGCGACGCTGCCGGCAGCGAGGCGACGGACGGCACCGACGACGATAAAAAAGGCAAAGAACCTTCAGCGGTAGGTACTCGAGACGTATGAGCGTAAGTATTTTTTCGAACATTATTATTCCTGGTGTCGAAATGTAAGAGCGTATGATGACGTTTACTGCATAATTCACAAGTAACTCTCGCCCCACATGACGTTACGGTATGCGACTCACTTAGACAACTTACGCAACCCTGTTTCGATTTAATAAAATCAAATCGTGCTTGGGGTGAACTCAAACCTTTAAATTGTGAACAAGCATTAATTGAATGATCACTTTTACTGCAAAAAATACACGACTTTCCTGACGTGTAAGTGCCATTTTCATTACTCGCGACAAACGACTTGAAAGTATTCGGACGGGCTGCTGCGGTCGCGACAGACGATGGCGCTTTATTAACACCACCGCTCGAAGACCGTGACGAGTATGACACATTAGACCGTTCTAAGATTTTAACTTGATCTTGCACGAAAGAAATTAATTCGTTGTAAGAAGGAATGTCTTTATGACGCACAGATAATTCGAACGCTTGAACAGTTTGAACATCGATTTTCCTTAGCGCACAATGTAAAAGTATGAAATCTGTCACATCACTAATATTCAGTTGTTTTAATGCCGACACAGACGCTGAATATTTCTCAATAAAATAGTCAAGACTGGCAGCCGTATTTGAACAACTTTTCGCATCGAGGATATTGTTAAGATAAAGTGTACTTAATGCACGCACATCTTGGTATTTCTTCACCAAGCTATCCCAAATAATATTATATGTTTCACCTGAGGGTACAATCCCCGCAGTAGCCTTAAGCGCGCCGTGGGTCAATTTACCTACTAAATACTGCACGCGCTGCGAGTCAGACAGCTGTTTGTTATTGTGAATGTTGGACTTGAAAGATTCGTAAAATTTAGGCCAATTTTCCGTTTTGCCGTCGAAGCTCGGCAATTCAATCGGAGGCAACTTAATGTTGCATTTAGGATTATGATCGCCGGAACCATTCGATGACGACGGTAAAATCGATTGCGACGACTGAATAATATTATTTCGGACGCGCTTTACAATAAAGTACAAATCTTCAAAAGCTGTCAAAGACTGATAGTCAGGTAAAAATCTTGAATCTAACGTAAGCTTGCGGTCGTTTATGCCATCAATTATAGACTCAAATTGTTTCCGCATTTCATCGATTATTTCAGACTGAGCCATGAAAGTTTCATTATTCCGGGACGCAAAATTAGATACATTATTTGCAAATCTATAAAGATCATTCATCCGCGAAAAAAGACGTTCTTTTTTAGCTATTAATAAGATAAGCTGTTTATCAGATAGTTCAATGACGGAATCAACCGAATCATCACTTGATTTCGACATTTTTTAACATAAATTACGCTATTCCAATGCGAAAATAAATTATAAAAATTACGCTATTTCAATGCGAAATAAATTAAGAAAAATTACGCTATTTCAATGCGAAAATAAATTTAAATAAATCACACGCTATTTCAATGCGGCAATAACTTAAAAGAAATCACGCTATTACAATGCGAGAATCAATTTTAAGTAAAATAATTTTATTCCGTAAAATTTTGTATCAATTACAAAATGGCGGAGTATGGCGGTATGTACGTAGCACCTTCGCGAATTTTACCAATTAATACGTATTATTCTGCGAACATCCAAATTATGTGCTTATTACCACAATACTTAAAAATTCCTGCTGGAGCATGGAATCCGCTCTGAAGGACCATAAAAAATGGTACGGCGTGTAAATAGCCAAATACCTTGAACCCGACTGCATATGAGGTATCTATCAGTTAATAAAAAATAGCACTCATTCACCTGTAGGACTATGTGTAGAGGTTCAGCATGCTATGTATATATATTTTATATCCCTTCAATTCAATTCAATTCTTATTCATGGCTTTTGCGGAATTCTCGATCCATTTCCGACGAAGGGAAAAAATAAAGTCAATCAAAATTGACGGGAGTAGTTTTTTCTTCACATTCGTTCTATTTTTATAAACGACTCCGTGGCCAGCACGCCTTGCAGGCATAATCCCACAGATAAATGAGTACGAGGTTACTAATGATAGACACCTCATACACATTTTATACATAAAATAATCGTCATATAATTTTATCCTTATGTGCTTAACCAATAATAAAGCGGAAGAGTTTTTTACCCGACTGACCCGGAAGGAGGACCCGAGTGTATGTATGTATGTCTATTTCTTTGTGCCGCTCTGCAGCCTAAACGGCTTGATGGATTTAAGTATATGAGGTGTCGTTAGATTCGTCTTGACTGGGGAGTGTCATAGGGTATATTATTTTTATATAGCGTCCAAGAATAAAAAAATAGGGTGGGGTATTAAAAATAAAAGTTTCGTTATTATAACAATATGGGTATCAAATGAAAGCTTGTAAATAGACCATTCCATATACGTATATATTGTAATACTTTTGTGCTGCCATTTTGACGTAAACTGCAAAAAAACACGTTTAATGCAAGGACAGTAGGTACTGAGCCGATACCATACGTAAATCACAGATTTGCGATGGTTGTTAGCGTTCCTTTACCGTATCGGTCATTTACTTACTAATACATCTGGGGGCACGGAAGTGCCCCCCGCCAAGACAGCCAAGCGAAGCGAAAGGGCACTACCTACCTTTTCTCGAAGCGTTTCGTCGTTTTTTTGAACCCTCATAACTTGGGTTTGGATTATACCAGATAAACAAAATTCTCAGGACATGATGTCAATAGCAAACTTATTGAACATATTAAGTTTCAATAACAAAGCTCTTATACTTTAGATTTTATTGATATCTAAAAAACCCCGATTTCGTCACTGACTCACTGATGATCATCAAAACTCATAGGGTACTTCCTGAAGTCCCAGAAAGCTGAAATTTGGTATGTAAGCTTGTATTAGTACACAAACAACAAAAAAATTATAAAACTTGGAAATTTCAATCAAAAAAAAAAACATAACCAACTTACAAAAAGAAGTGAAATCCCACCAAAAACATTTTTATGTAAAATGTGGCCGCCAAGACATATTGCTCGTACTGTCAAAAAGTTATCAGATCTCATGTAGAGCCAAGCTTATAACTCCACATGCACTTACTCTACAAGCCCTAACTTCACAAACTCTATACACCGTAGTCAAAATATGTGGCTTGGCCGTTTCACTACTACAAGAACTATTGAATAACAAAAAAGTAATGAACAGTGAATACATTTTTCACCTTACTCCCATGTGACGGTAGCGAAACGGCCAAGCCACATATTTTGACTACGGTGTGTAGAGTTTGTGAAGTTAGGGCTTGTAGAGTAAGTGCATGTGGAGTTATAAGCTTGGCTCTACATGAGATCTGATAACTTTTTGACAGTACGAGCAATATGTCTTGGCGGCCACATTTTACATAAAAATGTTTTTGGTGGGATACTTACTTACTCTTTCTGTATAAAACTAAAAAGTCTGAAATAAATTAAATTATTAAAAGAAACAAAAAACCCGACTGCGTAAAACATAAATTAACTGAAAAGAGAAAAACAAGCTCTTCAATCTATAGAATTTTGAATATAACTTGAATTTTATAAGGTATTGCAGTCGGGGATAAACAAATATTACAAAAAATACATAAGTACTTAGTTTATTGGTTGTCCCCGATTGCAATACCTTATAAAATTCAAGTTATATTCAAAATTCTATAGATTTAAGAGCTTGTTTTTCTCTTTTCAGTTAATTTATGTTTTACGCAGTCGGGTTTTTTGTTTCTTTTAATAATTTAATTTATTATTTGTTTGAACGGATTAGACCGTTGGACCGTTGGACCACTGGAATTACTAGTCGGATTCGAGAAATTCGTTCACTAGTAACTATTTAGTAATCTGTGCTAATAGGAAGCTACATTATCGCCGAGTATTAGAGGCTTTTTATCACGGGAACGCTGTTGAAACCGCGCGAGTCAGTTGGTAGAACAATAATAATCAAGCTACAGTGCGGCCGCCGAGAGAATGCAATTCTGACACCTGTTAATATTATGCTACTCTCGGAAATGGCTAATCTTATTGCGACGGGACTTTCATTTTTCTTAAGCATAGCTTAGTGAAAGTCCCATCATAATCAGATTAGCCATTCTTCATTCAATGCTCTCGGAGGCCGCACTTTAGTACGGTTCAAAAACCGGCCAAGTGCGAGTCGGACTCGCACACGGAGGGTTCCTTGTAATATTAACTAACTCTGCTATGAAAAAAAACGCCAAAAATATTGAATGAAAGGTAAATTGCGGTTTATGATTTATGACGTATTAAAAAAAACCGGCCAAGTGCGAGTCGGACTCGCACACGGAGGGTTCCGTGTAATATTAATTAACTCTGCTATGAAAAAAAAACGCCAAAAATATTGAATGAAAGGTACATTGCGGTTTACGATTTATGTATGACGTATTAAAAAAAACTACTTACTAGATCTCGTTCAAACCAATTTTCGGTGGAAGTTTACATCATATATTTTTTTTAGTTTTATCATTCTCTTATTTTAGAAGTTACAGAGGGGGGGAACACACATTTTACTACTTTGGAAGTGTCTCTCGCACAAACTATTCAGTTTAGAAAAAAAAATATCAGGAACCTCATTATCATTTTTGAAGACATATCCATAGTTAGCGCACACGTATGGGTTTGATGAAAAAAAAAAATGAGTTTCAGTTCTAAATATGGGGAACCCCCAAAATTTATTGTTTTTTTTTATTTTTGTGTGAAAATCTTAATTCGGTTCACAGAATACATTTACTTACCAAATTTCAACAGTATAGTTCTTATAGATTCGGAAAAAAGTGGCTGTGACATACGGACGGACAGACAGACAGACAGACAGACATGACGAATCTATAAGGGTTCCGTTTTTTGCCATTTGGCTACGGAACCCAAAAAAATGCTGAGCTTACACAAACTATACATTAAAACCATCATCATTTATTTAATATCATAAGGAAATTAGCATACTGTACCTACATTATGTGATTCATTAAAAACACGAAAAATTCGCTCTTGTTTTTTTACTGTGGTTTTACATATTGTTAAGCAGTTAGGCTTCACACACACGCAGCAACTTTGATTTCCTTCATAAGTTGCCCAAAGCCCTAACAGCATTCTGTATTTTATTTGTCAAGCAGTAAATTCTAGGCTAAGAATACACACACACGCGCACACACATACTTACAATAGTTTCTAATAACTACCTAGCAGATTATTATTTTGTTTATACGCTGAATAAGGTGCAGCACAGACGACAGACCGCACCGCGCCACACTTTATAGTATGTGGAAATATAACCTATACAATTCTAAGCAGTAACGCACACGACGCGCAAAGTCCCTTTGTTTCAGACAGACTTTTTGTGTGCCGCAGATTCCTTCGCACAAAAAGTGTGTCATCCACAGATTACAGAATAAGACAGATGGAACGCGCGGAACACGGGAGTGAGGCCAAAAAAGTAAATACAAATCCCACCAAAAACATATTTATGTAAAATTTTGCCGCCAAGACATATAGCTCGTACTGTCAAAAAGTTATCAAATCTCATGTAGAGCCAAGCTTATAACTCTACATGCACTTACTCTACAAGCCCTAACTTCACAAACTCTACACACACACTGTAGTCAAAATATGAGCTTGGCCGTTTCTTCGGTATTTACCATAATTAGAGCATTAGTTTATTGCTCTTAATTACCGCAATTAAGAGGAAGAGGATAAACCATAGTAGCAATTTAATCCACGACGGAACGGATGGTATGTTTAGGATGAGATGTTGTTTGTATGTCCCAATAACGAATGTTCCCATTTATCTCTAAAACGGTTTCGACAAATTTTAGATACGGTTTTTTATAAAGGTTTGTGATTCATCGACGATGGTTCTTAGATTAGTGTTATGGTGGCCAACCAAAAGGCACTGCAATAAACATTTTTCTTCTTGCTTCAGTGTATGTTCTGATTCCGGTGCTGAGGGTCTGATGATAGCAGAAGTACATCGTCATAAACTACATACTATGTGGAGGCACGTAGTTAGTAATACATGTTTAAGCTCTTATGTTTTTCATAAAAAATATAATAAAGATTACATACGTCGTGGGTTTTTTCTGTAGTTTTGTGATTACTTGTTGTCTATCAAAATTGAATCAAATTGATTTGTGAAGCTATTTTGGCCAACATGGTATTAATCCTTAACGTAACCTTATTAACATGTAAGTTATAAGCTTACTAGCTAAGCAATAGCTATAAAATTAACTCAATAAATTACTCAGAAGAAATCACAGATTAAAAAAAAACGCCAAAAATAATTGCAACGCCACATTACTATAGAACCCAACCAGACCGTAGTATGAATTTTAATTATTTATTGGAGTGGTAGCAAATCAGCGAGTATGATGATTTTCTTTTCTCAACAAATTCAGATGATGTAGTTCATCAGATCAGAAATACTGGTGCCGATTCTGTTGTAAATCGCACTAAACTAATTTTAGTCACATCTCATCTCTTTCTTACAAACAGGATTAAAAAGGATAGAACATATTTTAAGTTGTCAAATTAATCTTTGCCGTCTATTTTGCGTGTATTTAGGCGTAACCGCGATAGATGGCGACTAAAATTATATTGAAAACAAGCATTGGACTAATTTGACAGGACTAAATTTCTTACATCCTTTTCTTATGTTCTTTGTTAGAAAGAGACATAGTGACATTAAAATTAGTTTAGTTGTCAACAACAGAATCAGGGCCACTGACGTTTAATATTAGTTTAGATATGTATAAAGGATACCATCTTTAGAAGTTAGAATAGCCTTGACATTCAATTTAAAATAACGATTAATCGAAACATGTAAACAAACTAACTCTTTATTGTCCACACACACACACACACACACACACACACACACACACACACAGCACAAAACATCACGGATACCGGTTCCATACAGGTCCCAGACGTGCTTCTAAAGCCATTACAATACAGTAACTTATTATGAATGAATTAAATCTTATCCACCTTGCAAAAGAAATCAGTTTTGCGTGCGCACTCATTATATGCGAGCGCGTATAAATTAGTCACATTCTGGTTTCGCATAGTAATTGTTTAGTACATTGCGAGACACGGTCGAGGGCACAATGAATTCCGTGGTGCTAGTGTTGTTTTTTATCGGTGCGTGTTATTGTGATGTAAATTTTAGTGATCGTCCACGGAATTTTAGCATTGAGTTGCTATATCACACGCAGCTACAAACCGGGGGCCATGTTGTCATTTCGCCCTTTGGAATATGGACTTTAATGACGGGAGTAGCCATCGGCACTACGGGCAACAGCTACGCTCAGCTGAGCAGAGCGTTCATCCTTCCTAAGAGCAGAGATTCCCTCATTAAAGGCTACAAAGACTTAACGAAAGTGGTGCTCGAACCGGCCACGTCGGGAGTGTCTCTAACCAGCAAAAACTTCGTGTTCCTAGACGACGATTTCAACGTATATCCAGAATTTAAGAATACGATTCAACAAGATTTCGGCGCGTCGGTAAAAGTTTTGGATTTCGACGATCCTAATTCAGCGCGCATCGCCAACACGTACATAGAGAATTCTGGCGGGAGAGTGTCTAACGTGTTGCGATCCGATGACTTTAAGGAGTCGAGAATGATACTGAGTAATGTGATATCTTTCAAAGGCCTGTGGTCATTGCCGTTCAATAAATCCGACACGGTCGTTGAACCGTTCTACAATGAACAAAAGGAGGTGGTCGGCAGCGTGAATATGATGTTCCAAAAAGGTGAATTTCCGTTATCAAACATACAGAGTATTAATGCATTGGCTTTGGAACTGCCTTATGGTAGTGACGGGAAATACTCCATGCTTTTAATCCTTCCATACCCTAACGTCCGGGTAAATGACATGTACATGCACTTTGCGACAGTCACATTCAAAGACATCTTTGCGAAACTCCAGGAAGATGTTGATGCCTTCGGTCTTGAAGAAGTCGATGTAAAGATACCGAGGTTCCATATTAGTACAAATGTTGTATTGAACAAGCCTTTGAACGATATGGGGGTGTATGATATATTTCAACCAGACGTGGCGAGTTTTGAAAAGGTTACAAAAGAGGACATATTTGTATCAGCTATTATACACAAAGCCGATATAGAGGTGACGGAGTCAGGGACGGTCGCGTCAGCGTCGACGTCAGCAACGTTCTCTGACAGAATATCGACGCCTTCCTTCCACGCCAACAGACCGTTTGTCTACTTCGTTATGGAGAAGTCTACTACTACTGTCATATTTGCCGGCATTTATGCTAAGCCTACTGTATATTAGTTACGGTTAACGTTATTTTACTGTTAGATATTTATGTGATGCCCACTATTTAATATGTTGTTGCGATATTTCAAAGTATTTGATGTGTTTAGGTTTAGAACATTAATTACATATCCTCATTTTTATGAAAATTGTTTTATTTGTGTCACAATTAGTAACATACATTTAACGGTTAAACTGAGTAAAATGTTTCATTTGTGATATAAACAAGTACGTAATTATATTGTTCTAAAGCAAAGCCATAAAGCACGCTTAAAATTAATAAAACTCGCACGCTTAAAATGTGTGTGTAATTCAAAAAATATTATGTTCCATTTATTCTTATTAAAGTTTTCATCCTATCCTATCCTTCCTAATTATTCTACGTTTCCTTATTTTGTAATCGTATATTAGTTAGGATTCCAAATAGTTTTGTCTCTGTGATGTTAAATATTGCCTTTATAAAAGTACAAGGCGTTTACAAAGATTAATCTTAACACTTTTTTAGGGTTCCGTGCCCAAAGGATGCCAATCGGGCCCTTTTCATAAGACTCCGCTGTCCGTCCGTCTGTCTGTCTGACAGCGGGCTGTATTTCATAAACCGTAATAGGTAGACAGATGAAATTTTCACAGAATGTGTCTTTATATTGCCGCTATAACAATAAATGAAGCTATGAAGCGCTCGTGGTGTAGCATGATTAGCCGTTCTTAATCGATCGGCAAAGTTAAGCTACGCCTGTCGTGGTCGGTACCTGGATGGGTGACTGCCTAGTGGTATTTCAAATCGAGCGTTTCCGTGCTTCGGAAGGCACGTAAAGCCGTTGGTCCCGGTTATCACTTAAGTGTGATAGTCGTTAAGCTAGTTGGATGCCTCCTAGGCGGCTTGAAAAATTCCAACAGTAGGTTGACCACTAGCCTACCTCCATCGATCCGCAGTGGGCACGCGTGGGGAGTCTTGCCCATTCCCTTTCACCCTCATTTGTGAAAGGAGGCCTGTGCTCAGTAGTGGGACATTGTAGGCTGATGATGATGATGATTACAATAAATAATATAAATAAAATTAGAAATTAAACATACAAGAAACTATAGTTTACCTACTTGATTGTTACCAATTTTATACATTTTATCACGATTTGTTCTTGCTGGTTTTCAATTCTTCTATCAGCCTTAAATTATCGCTTAAATATTACGCTAGTATATAGTCGTATCTAAATTTAACTTATCAACATCAATAAACAAATAACTACGTCTCCACCATCATAAATAGTCACTCAAATAAAATGTCCATAATACAATTAAGGGATTCCTAATTACATGGCAACAATACCTTGTTGTTGCCATGTAATTAGGAATCCCACCAAAAACATTATTATGTAAAATGTTGCCAAGACATAAGGCTTGCACTGTCAAAAAGTTATCAGATCTCATGTAGAGCCAAGCAACTCTACACGCCCTAACTCTACAATCCCTAACTTTACAACCTCTACTCCTCCTTAGCAACCGTAGTCAAATAAAAAGACGTGTGGCACTCGGAGACTGCCGCGGTAAAGCTATTGCATAGCTGTTTTTATCAACTTATGCAATTATAATTATTTATGCAGTATTTTTTCCTTTGTTTTTTTTCTTTGATATTACTTCAAGTTACACTTTTTGAGCGTGGTGACCGATAAGAAAACAATTTTTTTTCTTTTATTAAATAAATGAGAAGTTAATATATGCAATAGACAACCAATGCCACCTAGAGGCGAGTTGCTGAACTAAAGAGACAAGCGTGATATTTCAAAAAGTCATTAAAAGTTCTGCTATTCATTGATAGATGGCAAAACTAAAAAGTATAGGCTCTAATGAACCACTTCGGATCCATTATTTTGGCAACTCGGCTGTCTGGTGCTAGCGAAATTGTCCTCATCGGAGATATCAACCAACTACCCTATATTGACAGAGACAATCTGTTCAATATTCAGTACAACAGACCAAACCTGGTAGCCAACATCAGCCAGGAGTTGTTATGCACGCATCGGAACCCAATGGATGTAGCGTATGCCCTAAATGAGATATACTCAGGTATATACTCCTCAAAACACCACGTACACTCCCTGAAGCTGAAGAGGTACACAGACGCGCAAATACCTAGCACCCTCCCAAACACCTTATTCCTGGTTCACACCCAGGAAGAAAAGGCATCCCTTACCAACCAGGGATACGGGGCTGCCACGGGCTCACGCGTCCTTACCATACATGAAGCTCAGGGATCTACGTACGAGTCGGTAATCATTCTCCAAACAAGACCAAAAAGGTTGCAAATCCACGAGAGTGTACCGCATGCGGTCGTAGCAGTGTCGCGTCACACTGTCAGCTGTGTATATTACACAGACTAGCTTCTGCCAGCGGCTTCGCCCGCGTGGCCTACCGGAAACAAAAAGATACACAGAAAATTCAACCCCCGTTTCGACCTTTTAGGGGTGAAATTTCGAATAACCCTTTCTTATTGGATATCTACACTTCACAAAGAACACACCCTCCAAATTTCATGTCTCTAAGACCAGCGGTTTGGCTTTGCTTTGATATATCAGTCAGTCAGTTGCCATACACAACTTCATCCCGCTTTTTATTCCTTCGAGGGTGGAATTATCAATAACGCTGAGACACGTATAAATTAATTTTCAATCTTCAGCCTAAAACAAAAATTTGAAGATCCTAACTTTGAAACTGACGGACTTTCATACAAACTTTCATCCCCTATTTTACCCCCTTAGGGGTGGAATTTTTAAAAACCCTTTCTTAGTGGATACCTACTTTTCACAAAGAATACACCCTCCAAATTTCATGCCTCTAGGATCAGCGGTTTAGGCTGTGCGTTGATATATCAGTCAGTCAGTCAGTCAGGACTTTGAATTTTATATATATAGATGACAGTGATGACGTCATAGGTTGGTTCGCAAAACGGGCGAAGGCAGCAACAACCGACCAAATCCTCTCTCAAAACCTAAAAATGGCCATGAAAAATAGAGACAATAATGACGTAGAAGCTCAAATACGCGCGGGGATTTCCTCCGGGGCAAACAAGCAAGCAAACTAGGCTGTAAAATGCAAACTGTAGAAAATATAAGTAACAAGTTTAATATTATATTATAAATCAAAATAATAACAATAGTAATATGTAGTGTAAATAGGTATAAATTAACACAGTATATATATAGTATGTATAAAAGTAATGAATATAAATGTATTAGAATAATTTATTTATTGCGCGGACCAAGATGTCCATATTGTGAAAACGTTAATGAAAAAAAAAATTGTAAAACTTAATCTAAAAAGAGTACGGACCACGTGTCTGTAGTAAGTAGTTTAAATCAATAAAAAAAAAAAAAACTAAAAAGTATCACCGCTGTGCCGGTCGGAGTGGGGGGTGTCAGGTTTTTTCGTTACGGAATTTCTGGATTCGGTCTCCACGCTCAAGGCCCGCGATAGAAGCTATGCAATAGCTTAAAAATATTCTAGGTATTCATACAATTTTAATATGCTACTTGTAGAGTCAAAATGCATCCTAATACGATTCCAACAAGCCCAAACACGGCTAGGATACGTTGCTACCCTATGGAGTTCCAGTGCCTACCCTCCTACTCAATCATCAGACCCTGAAAACCATACATGGTCAAAGTTCATCTCACGACAATTCCAACAACCCCAAACACGGCTAGGATACGATGCTCCACTATGGAGTTCCAGTGCTTACCCTCCTACTCCATCATCAGACCCTGAAAACCATATATGGTCAAAATGCATCTCAAAACGATTCTAACAAGTCCACACACGGCTAACATACGTTAATCCGTTATCGAGTTCCGTTGCCTACCTTCCTTCCGGATCCATCATCAGATTAGCTCGATGATACCAAATTATTTTATTGTCATCGGTATTTGATAAGTGTGCGACGTTTTGAAGTCGGTGTAAATTATGTCTGAAGATTCCATTACATACATTGAGGTGAAGCTTATAAAAACTGCGAAATGTTCTTCAAGTAAAAGTCCTATAATTTTTCACAGTTTTTACGTTATAAGTATTTGTGAACGTTTTTCGTTAGGCAATACTTAAGAAGCTTCTAAAATTATTAGTGGTTATGTTTAGTATCAACCGAAGGGCGGACGTTATTGTGCGGTGACATCGAGGAAATATCCCTATCCATGTGCGGTGAGGTACCTATAGCACAGATTCATGATTCATAGTGGTAGCAATGGATGTATTACGATATGAGTTAGTGTCTATTCTAGGGTAGAAATGGGGTATAATTGATGGTGTAGCCATTAAAATTTCATGAAAAGTCGTTAGAAAAGGGGTTTTATATTCAAAATAACGCAATTCAACTAAAGCTGGACAGTTCGTGTATTACTTTTTTATAGGAGTAAGAGATCTAGAATGTTGAGTTTAACCTACTTCTAAGTATCGTATCGATTAGAAACTGTACAAGTGTATGTAGTTTAGATGAAATTACAATACTTTGGTACCATCAAGCTGATCTGATGATGGAACCATGAGGTAGGCACCGGAAGTCCATAGCGGAACAACATATCTTAGTCGTGCTTGGGCTTATTGGAATCGCTTTTAGATGCACTTTGGTTGTATATTATTTTCAGGGTCTGATGATGATGGAGTTAAATTTTATGAAAAGTCGTTAATAAAGGGGCTTTATAATTAAAATTCGTTATTTAAATACAGGTGGACAGTTCGTGTATAACTTTATAGGAGATTTATAATAGCTCACTGTGGAGCCCCGAGAGTCGGGAGGCTCTAAACAATGTGACTTTACTAGTCGCGCTTCACTTTGTGAGGTGCGACGTCGAAGCCCATTTGGACCACGGAGATCGGTGCGGTCGGTTTAACACGTGCATCACGGCTCCGAAGGTTCGAATTTACCTCAGTTCGATGTCGGGGCTCGGAATAGTCTGTAGACGACTTCCGTTCCTGGCGGGGTGTTGTGCTCGGTAGAGCAGCGTCGTGCTGCGATCTGTTGAGACTCAGCCCTACGCCAGGTGATTCGTCCGAGGACGATGATACCCTCATCTATAATAACACTACAAAACGATAGTTTACTTACTTGCAACAATGTTGTGGGTTTGTAGGTATTGTTGTTGTCGTGTTATTGTGCTACCTACACTTGTGTGTGTAGGTTTTTTTTTCATTTTAATCAATACTCGAACACGGTATTCGATACTGTCGTTTTGTCGTCTCGTTGTGCAACTTTTTAATATACCTAATTTTTTAATACACGAACCGTTCACATTTACTTGAGATGGCGTATATTAATTTAAAAATTTCCTCGTAGTCGGAGCCGAGGGAATAAGTAAAATTTGAGGGGGGGGCGGGGGAGGGGTTGGTGTTTCCAACTTCAATCAACAAAATAAATAAACCTTTATGTGAAGCTATTTGGCGTTTTATTATATTATTAAACCTTTTTTTTTTTTTAGATACAACAATAAAAATCAAAAACTATTACTTACCCTACTCACCACTGACCATTGATCTATTATTGATCAAAACCTTATTTTAAGGCAATGAGGGTAATGAGGTAGTCTTCTTATGATATTATCTCTACGGTCAAAATACCTGTCAAATCGTGTACGTGTACCTACTTAAGGGTAAACATCAGTTACGAGGCGGGAAATTTGAATTATCAAATTAAATTATTATAATTATTATTAAATTTGTTCGAATTATCAACAGTTTGACAGGTGTATTTTGACCATAGAGGTAGGTATCATAAGAAAACTCCTCATTATTATGATGTAAAATTTCCACATATAAGTTTTTTTGCCCCACAGATTAATGAATATTAGACACAAGGTACAAAACCTACTCATTTCTTCTTCTTAGTTAAGTAAGTATGTAGTTTAAATTTGGCAACCAAATTCTAATTAGGTCTTATTTTTGCCAGTATCGAGTTATACGATTTTCACCATAGACATTGTCAGTCAAGTTGCTTATTATTTATTAGATGCATTCATTTAGGCGTATAACTGTAAGATTTTTGTAATTAATTGCCTTGTCATTGTGTATTATATTCTGTAGTGTGTGCTTATTAAATTTAGATTTCGTAGTCTCATAGTTATTTTTGGTTTAGTAAAATCAGTGTAAAACCTACTTATATTGGGTAAGTGTCAAACCATCATCAATTTCATCAATAATCTGCTTATTCATCTATTTAGAATCACATATTTAAAATAAAAAGTTGCTGTTGGATTGATTTGTTTTCATTATTATTATAGGTAATTTATTATAAACTGTTGGATCTTGAATTATCATTAGCGGGCTTTAATGAGTAATCGGTTACTTTACTGTTACACACTTTATTTTGGTAAAACAATGAGATACAAATTGAATACATAAAATATACTAGGAGCAAAGCACTGCACATTCACTGAGGTTAGAAAAAGTAATGTCACCGGCACAGACCGGAAACAGTGTTTTATTCGGGGTTCGCACTAGGACGTCTTCACTTCCTGTTAGCTAGTGTGGGGCTCGTGCCATTCCAACACTCCTCCTCACGAGTACTGCACTCACGATAGTCCAAGCCATCCTCGTAACATCAGGTGTCTCGGTGAGGGATACCTTTAGTCAGGATGTCAGCCTCCATTTCTTGGGTTGGTTTGTAGTGGACACTGACTATCCCTTGTTGCACGCATTCCTTAATGAAATGCTGTTTAATTTCGATGTGTTTGGACTTCCCACTGATGACTGGGTTGTGGGAAAGTGTCTGGGCAGCCTGATTGTCACTGTAAATAACAACATTTTTAGTATTAATGCCTAGATCACTAAACAACATTTTTAAATGTATAGCCTCCTTAGCGGCTTCAGTTAGTGCTATATATTCAGCTTCTGCTGTTGATAGGGCCACACATCTTTGTTTCTTGGATTCCCAACTGATGCAACCGTTTGCATACTTGAAACAATAGCCAGAATATGACCTTCTGTCTATTCTGCAACCAGCCCAGTCTGCATCAGCCATTCCATACATTTCTTGATTTGACTTGGTGTAACAAATACCAATATTCATTGTGCCTTTTAAGTACCTTAAAATGCGTTTTGCACACTTGAAATGTTCTTCATTATAAGCATTATTGAACTGTGACAGGTAGCTCACTGAATAAGCTATATCTGGGCGGCTTGCTACTGACAGATACATCAATGTCCCAATTAAATTTTGGTATGGGATATTCTTGTCACATTGTTCAGATTTTTCAAGCTTTAAGTATGGTTCAATTGGTGTACTCACTGGTTTGCAGTTTTCCATATTAAATTTTTGTAATGCCTTTTGAATATATCTTTGCTGAGTTATTTTTAATTTATTATTTTCATAATTTATTTCAAGGCCAAGTATATATTTTAATTTTCCAATATCTTTCATTTCAAAACATTTATTTAGTTGCTTCTTTAATTTATTTAAAAAGTTTTCATTTGAATAAGCTATGACTAGGTCATCCACATATACAGCAAGTATCATTTTATCCATGCCTTGTGTCATTGTATAAATACATGGATCAGCTGTTGATGCTTTGAAATTCATTTTCTTGAGTTCATGGTCTAATCTGTAGAACCATTGACGACCAGCTTGCTTCAAACCATATAGGGCCTTTTTTAATAAGCAAACTTTTTCACCATTTATCATATTTATATCTTGTAGCATACTTCTGGCTTTGTTAAATAACTCTAAGTTTTCATTTTCACTTTCATCTAGCATTATCTTTGTGATATATTCTTCTAGATTTTCAGGCTTTTTCATTATGATTTTTTCATTTAAGTCTCCATTTAAATAAGCAGTAGTAACATCCATTTGGTGAAGTTTTAAATCATGTTCAACCGCATATGCTAATAATGCTCTGATTGAACTTGGTTTTCCTACTGGAGCATATGTTTCATTGTAATCGATTCCAGGTCTCTGGGTGAATCCACGAGCCACCAATCGTGCCTTTTTGGTTACCTTGTCATCTGAGCCCAATTTTTCTTTCAATATTATTTTATAGTCCACTATATTTTTTGAGTTCTCCTCCTTTCTTTGTATTTTCCATGTACCATTTTTTATATGTGCTTTTATTTCAGCTTTTATTGCCTCTTGCCATTCATCACTGTGAACATCGCTGTCTTCTACTTCTTCACATAAATAAGAGCATTCATCTGTACCTTTTAAATCATAATCCTTGGACCATACAGGAGGTTTTATTGTTCTAACTGGACGGCTACTTGTGCTTGCCTCCATTTGCTCAATGTTGCATTTATTTGGCTCTTCTTGATGATGTATAATTATATTTTGTGGATTTGTTGTTCCAGGTGTGACAACATCACCGTCATCATCATATTCACTAAATGAGTGCATACTATCATCATCACTTTTCTCAGTTTGCTGAGAAGTATAAGGCTGAAAAGAAGGATGCTGAAAAGATATGTTATTAGTAGTTATCTTCTTTTGTAGTGATTTGTTTTTATTTTTATTAACATTTTGTTTTTCTGTTTCAGGTTGCTTGGTGGGCAGGTTCAGGTAATCTGTTACATTGTCTTTTTGATAATACATTTTTTCATCAAGAACTTTTACATCACGGCGCACAATAACAGTATTTTTCTTTGGTAAGTATATTCTATATGCTTTACTATACTTTGCATAACCAACAAACACACCTTCACTTGCTTTTGGTGAAAATTTACTGTGCTTTTTCTGTTTGTTGAGTGTGTATACTTTTGATCCAAATATGTGTAAATGTTTTACAGATGGTGTGCGGCCAACCCATCTCATGTATGGTGTCTCTCCATTTAAGGCCTTTGCGGGACATCTATTCACAATATAATTTGTAGTGGCTATGGCTTCAGCCCACAATATTTCAGGAACTTTTGATTCAATCATCATACATCTGGCTTTTTCAACTAAAGTTCGGTTTTTCCTTTCTGCAAGGCCATTTTGTTGTGCTGTGTATATAACAGCCAATCTCCTTTGAATGCCATTTTCTTTTAAATATTGATCAAAATCTTTATTGCAGTATTCTGTACCATTATCTGACTGTATGTACTTTATTTTCTTTTCAGTAAGCCGTTCAACTTCCTTTTTAAATTCCTGAAATTTTTCCAATGTTTCAGATTTATTTTGTAAAAAATATACATAGCAATATCGGCTGAAATCATCAATAAAGGTTAGGATGTATCTTGAGCCACCAATGGTTGCCTGCGGCATGGGTCCACACAAATCAGTATGTATAACCTCCAAGACTTGTTTTGTTTTTATTCCTTGATTTTTAGGAAAAGGCAATCGTGACATTTTTCCTTGAATGCAGCTTTCACAATTGTCTAAAACATCATTTTTATTCAAGTCTAAACCTGACACTAGGTTGTTTGATGACAATATTTTGATGTCTTTTTCATTCAAATGAGCTAGTTTTTTATGCCATTTCATTATATTATTTATTGAAACATTATTTGCCTGCTCTTTTTGCATGCCTTGAAATTTTGTCAGATAGATGCCATCCTTTTCATCTGCTGTCATTATGGTTTTTCCATATTCATCTTTAATATAGGCTTTATTTTTTGTGAATAAAACAGTATGGTCTCTCTCAGTTATGCGAGCAACTGACAACAAATTTGTTGATAACTCTGGTACATAAAGAGTATTATTTAATTTTATTTCAGTATTACTGTGATATAAAGTAACTGTTCCTGTACCTTTTATTTGGGCACTGTGATCCGATGCCAATTTCAGCTTTCCTTGTCCTGGTTCAATGTGCTGGAATTTTTCAGAAGATCCAGTCATGTGCGATGTGCACCCACTGTCCAGACACCATACGTTATCTGCAGTAGCATGAACCATGTTAGCTGATTGCTCTGAAATGAAGAAATTTCTGTATGAACTATTCTTTTTATCATTAAAAGAACTTGAACTTTGGTTCTTGTTCCGAGACCAGCACTTGGACGCTTGATGTCCTATTTTATTACACACTGTGCACTTTTGCTTCTTTTTAGAATAATATGCGCTTTCAGTTGGTGCATTATTTTTAGTATCTCGTGTTCTTGCTTGGCTTTCTTCTATGATTTTTATTTTAAGCTCTTCCGGTGAAGGTAATTTATCCCGTGTTTCAATGGCTATCCTGAAATTTTCATATGACATTGGTAGGCTGTAGAGAATGATGATGCTAAGCAACTCATTGTTTACATTCACCTCCATATTTTGTAGCCTGTCGACACAGTCGAAAATGGCTGACATGTGATCCAGAATATCATCTCCATCGGACATTTTCTTTAGGATCAATTGTTTTAACAATGCCGCCTTTCTGGCGGGACCTTCACTCTGATATATTGTTTTTAATTTTTTCCATATTTCGGATGCTGATGTGCAACATTTTACTTGCCGTAATTCCGTAGGCGATATCAAAAGGAAGAGCTCCGAGCGCGCAAGCATGTCCTTTTCTTTATCCGGACTTGTTTCATGTATCGTTGCCCATAATCCATTTTTAACTAAAACAGCCTGGGCTTGTATGACCCATGTGTCGTAATTATGGCGGCTGAGCAATTCGATACGATATTGTGAAGTAACCGAGGTCATAGTGATAACCACGCTCTGCTACCAATTGTTGGATCTTGAATTATCATTAGCGGGCTTTAATGAGTAATCGGTTACTTTACTGTTACACACTTTATTTTGGTAAAACAATGAGATACAAATTGAATACATAAAATATACTAGGAGCAAAGCACTGCACATTCACTGAGGTTAGAAAAAGTAATGTCACCGGCACAGACCGGAAACAGTGTTTTATTCGGGGTTCGCACTAGGACGTCTTCACTTCCTGTTAGCTAGTGTGGGGCTCGTGCCATTCCAACATAAACCCATTAGTGCTCATTGTAATTTCTCATAAAAAAACGTCTTCCCTTATCATCTTTAACACCCAAACTTCATAGTTGTAAACAAGGGCAGTTGCTCATTACTGAAATATTTACAGGCTCAACCAATCACCGACCGTGACATCCCATCTCCTACGTCAGATCCTGGCTCCTGAGGGCCTACTATGAAAAACGATACACGATAGTCCGGTCATCGTTGTCAATCAATTAGCCAATAGAATTGCATAAAATTTACTACTCGCCAGTTTTGCTGCAAATCTATTGGTTAATATCTGACAACGATGATAACTGACAACGACCCTCCCTAGATGCCCTCTGGCAATAGAACCACAGCAATTGTAATAAATAAAAAAATTAATATATCTATTTGTTATGACAAATGATTTTCATTACTGACGAAGCGACTTTACAGCTGATAATGCACACCATATCTCTCAACAGTTTCTTAAACATTCATAAAACCAAATAAATACCTGTATATACGTACTGATCCAATAATAGGTATTATTTGAAATGAATCACAGTCCTTTAAACACCTTTAAACGAGCAATTTAGATGACAATACTAATATAAAATGAAAATTATAATAGCTACCTACTCTATATAAAACAATAAGGTGGCAATAATGCTGATAGCATGAGGCGGGAAATTTGATTTTTTTCAAGTTTTCCTTGTTTTTTAGGGTTCCGTAGCCAAATGGCAAAAAACGGAACCCTTATGGATTTGTTATGTCTGTCTGTCAGTCATGCAAACATCCACCGAAAATTGATTTGAACGAGATCTAGTAAGTAGTTTTTTTAATACGTCGTAAATCGTAAACCGCAATTTACCATTCATTCAATCAACTCAAATATATATATATAATGTTACTTGCTGCTACGGAACCCTTCATGGGCGAGTCCGACCCGCACTTGGCCGCTTTTTTACCTTCGTGGAACAATATGGATAGATATTTCAGTGGTTGTTGACCGAAGAAATTCATTTGGCTTCAGTTCATCATCAAAAAAACAAATTTCCCGCCACTGTACTAACATATGTATTATATTATACCTTAAACAAAAAAGTAACAATTCCACATTATGCCAAATGAGCTAAGTTTATATTTTTATGAGACCATCCATTTTTAGATGACACTACAACAAAATAATACAATCAAAAGAGAAAAGTATACGTATGAAAAGGCTGTATAGTTGAAAACCCTTGCCTATCTTTTTATAGATGAAATAAATCGAATAAACCAACTAGCCACCTAGGTACTAAAAAATTACATTGTTTGTTAATTTTTTTCTTGACCATGGATACTAAGTCCTTCAGTCGCATACATTTTATTAATTATATCACTTTAAATTAGTCCACACATTCACTTTCACATAGTCCACATGATCAGTCACCGTCAAGTCATGTTTTAGTAAAATGGTAGTAATTGTACTAAAACTTGTCACGGACTTTTTGAGACAACTTGTAAAGTCACGATACACATATTCATTTCATTTCACTTCATTGGTGCACATAGATTGATCTTTATTGGATAAAATACCACCGATAATATGCAATAAAACTCAAAATACACGAATTTATGAAAATAAAAATGAAACTGCTACGTCACTCTGCAAGTTCCCGCCAAAAAGTCCCTAAAAAATTACAATAATTACAGTGTTTACCGATTTAAAGCGCTCTACCCTACCAAGTATATGGGAAACTAATTAAAACATTAGGTTTAACCTACCTACATCCAAATATTTCTAGTACAGTCATATTTTGAATGATTATAATATGTACCTACCTACCTATTTCTTTTTCATTGTTTTTACTCCTTTGGTCATGTCCAATTTATGTATATTAATAGCAATTATTATTTATCAGCTAGGTACCTGTGTTTTAGGTTACGCCTGCATGTGCTAAAAATCATTGCATTTTTTACCCGGTTTGTTTGGTTTGTTTTGTATCCTAAGTATGTATTTTATTTTTTAATCCTAAAATGTTGTGATCCTTCTATGTACTATGTGTTTGTTTATTCGGTTGTGCGCGAAACCTAGTAATAATAAAAATAATAACAAAAGATTACTCGTGTAAACTTTAGTTTTAAACTGTTATAAGTAGCTATTTGAAATTTACAAAGAATACGTGTTAAAATAAGGCCTCTAAAGTGTCAAAAATTTTTTTTTTTTAAAATAAGTCACAATTCAAAGCGTGTTCCCCCATACAAGAAAACTCGAAAAGAACATAAACCACGTATTTTCATCTCGCTCCATCTTAATTACCTACGGTAATACCGATACAGAAACGTGAAACTTGATCTGATTATAGTGTGTCTATAATCTACTAATTACTGCATGCTTAATTTTTGATATCTTTTGCTGTAATACACAACTCAGCATTAAAATCTGTGAGTGAACAATAAATCACCCTTATAAAAAAAGAATTATCAAAATCGGACTACTCTGTAAAAAGTTATGCGTGATCATACATATAAAAAAATATATATATACGCGTCGACTTGTACACCACCTCCGTTTTTTCGTCGGTTAAAAATATAGTAAAACGACAAACAATAAAAATAGTTGAATATGAAAAATTAAAAACGGTCACAGTCGTTGTGTACCTAATGAAATGATAATTTTTTGCGCCATTATTTTTACCGATTTTTTGTAGTCGTACTAGTAACCACAAAATTGTGTAGTTTTCAATCAATTAAAAACGTATTAATCTACTTAGGCCGAAAATTGGTTTGAATGAGATCTAGTAAGTATTTTTTTTTTATTTTTATTTTTGGTTACGACTGAATTAAGTAATTTCATTTTATAAACCTCGTGTCATTTCTTTTTACCAATTTCTATGTACCTAGGTACGATTTCATAATAATATTCTAAAAAATTCTTCACACACGGCTATCTAATCCCAAACTAAGCAGCGGTTGTACAATGGAAACCAGATAGCTGATAATAAGTACTTAAATCCTTCCTAACGTCATAAACGCAAAATGAGTTTGTTCTTTTGTTCTCGAATTTACAATGAAACAATCGATAATGATGAAATTTGACACGCAGGTAGAAAAACATTGGCTACTCTTTATGCAGGGAATGCCACCGCTTAAATACTCAATAGATAACAAACACCTATATGAATAAATTATTTTGTAAGGAATTTTCGCCGCATCAAGTGGCAACACAAAGAGTGAGAGTTGTCTCTGTTGATCAGCTGTTAAATTAGAAAATTTTCATTATAGCAAATCTAATCGAGATAAAAAAAATATCTAACAAATCAAGTACCTGACTATGTCATGGTCATGATGATCAAGTAGTTTACACGGAGGAAGGCTTCATAGGCACCAGGTAAGTATAGTGTGCATTATATTTTTATACTACTGTTCTTTTACGTGCAAAAATTGCAGTTTGTGTCAAACTATTCGCAAGAAGTGATATTATATCGGATTTGGGTGTTTACTAGCTTTATATTGTTACACGTTTTAACGGTAATATACCCTATGTCACTTCCACAAAGAAATAGACATACAATGGCATACCCTCCTTCTGGTGAGTAGGTTAGTTTTACCCGACATTTTTTGTCAATACAGCCATTTATTGACTTACTAGGGATAAGCATTATTGTAAACTAATACGAGTAATCTGTCTGTGTCGTCTATAAATGTTTTTTTTTCATAATGAACACATCTAGCATCATTTTAATACACAACCTGGCCACATTTTCCTATTTGTACTACCTTTGTTTGAAATTCAATTCAGTAAGGTTTTACAGGCCATTTAGAGCTTTCAAAGAATGAAAAATATAGGAAATCAATCAAACTTAATCATTTAATGTCATTAACTCATTCAGAGATAATCGTAAACTCACCTATATTAATGATACTAACTGTCTTTCAAGGGATCGCATGTTTTTTCAGGATAAAAGATATCATATGTGGTAATTCAGAATACAATCTATCTGTGTGCAAAATTTTATTCAAATTCATTCAGTAGTTTTTGCATGAAAGAGTAATCAATATTTTCACAAATCGTACTTACTTATTCATACAAATTTTTATTGCATTTATAATATTAGTATCAGTGAATTAGTAGTATTTATATGCTTTTATTTAACTTGCAATGTATGTATGTTTGTTCGGGTGGAATCTTGCAAGTTGAATTTCAAACACTTCCAGTGGTCGGATTGACATGATATTTGGTATACATTAGTGTATTGGATGACAATGCAAGTACAGTCAACAAAAAGTACAGTCACTCAAAAAGGCTTGTATTAAAAATGAAATTTTTAACAAATAACTTATTATGTATCAAAAAATAAATAATTGAAAACTAAACCAAACTTGTGCATATACTATTTATTATTCTCATTATGACATGATTTCAAACATACTTACTCGCTTTAATAAAATATAATGAATAAAAAAAGTAATTTAAAATATTTGATATTTTACAGCGGCTTGCAGAAATATGCATTGTGTGTGATGGATGATGATATGATAGTGTTACAAAAAAATGTGTAATTTAAATAATAATATTACTTAGTTACATAACATTACTTTAACCCGTCGGTGTTCATTATACAACAATTGATATTTTTTGAACCGGCAGCGAGCCAAGGTATTAAAGTAATGTTGTTCAATAAGTATATATTAACAGTATTGTGTTTGCTCATACATGGTATAGTATATGCATACAATAGACATTGATACCTACCTATATGAAAGATGTATTGTTTGTTTGTTGCAGGTACTGTACTGTACACACGGCACGGCACGCCACACGCGGGGCACACGCAACACCAACCGACCACCACCTGCAACAAACACCGCGAGTGCGAGCCACGCGCCGCCGCCGCACGCGCCGCGCGACGCCGCCCGCCCATACCAGCCTATCTATCTACCTATGTACCGTACCTACCTAGCAAGCAAGCAAGCAAGCACCCCGCACCGAGACCACCGCCCACCGCCCACCGCCCCTTCTCATATTGTGTGCACACCACACCGCGCGCGCGATACCACGTGACGACACACATACCACACCACACCACGCCACAATACGTATGTATGTATGTATGTATGTATGTATGCATGCCACGTCGACACCACATCATGTTGAACCCGAAATCGGTCCCGGGACCCCTCCCGGGCTCTGACTTCGACTCCGACTCCGACTCCGCCCGAGCCCGAGCTCGAGCTCCGTATTCATCTTTTTCTCATCTATTTACTTAGGGTTACATTCATGTAAAATAATAATTCAACTAAAACCACAACCAATTACACTACACTACATACCGATACTTGTACAATAAATTTGCATCGCAACATAACCCTTCCGCTACCGACACAGCAATTCCTCTTCAAACCCCTTTTCAAGAAGGGTTTGAAGAGCGTGTACTTACCTAACAAGAAACTAAAACTAAAGTGACATTAAGAGATTAGGTACCTATATACCTACCTACTATGAGTTTCTTTTATATAGATATCAAAGTGTATAAAATCATTGTAAAGTTTGCAGCGGTAGGTAGGTAGGTTTGTTTTTTAATAGTTTTAGTTTATCTCTTTCCACATTCATTCAGTTTTCATTGCCCACTAGGTACCTACAGGTAGGTTTTCACATTTGTCCAAATAAATTTGAGCTTTTCATTATTTATTGAACCTTTATTTTGTTACTAAGTAGAATCTAGTCTATCTAATGATGAATTTATTATTTTTATAGTAGTTGGGTAACATTTAATTTTCTTCTTCCTTCTTAAAATCCTTATTCTCTATTTAAAGTACCTATTAAATTGCAAAATGGTGCGATTCTGAACAAATTTTAATCACATCACATCTCTTTCTTACAAACATTACCTACCTATTGACAAATGATATAAAAGCTGTCAAATTAGTCTTTGCCGTTTTCAATATAGGTACGTAGGTAGGTACCTAACCAATTTTGATGTCGACAAGATTTATGTTGAAAACAAGCAATTGGACAATTTTTTTTTTTTTTTTTTATATTTCTTACATCCTTTTCTTATGTTCTTTGTTAGAAAGAGATATAGTGAGTGAGACTAAATTGGTTTTAGTTGTAAACAACATAACCAGCACCAATGTGGTACCTATACAATTATGCACCTTCAACAGTGAAAAATGTGTCATGAGAAACAAATAAAATTAGATATTGTGGCACTCATTATTTTAAATATTTATTTCATGTACTTATACCTAGTTCCTATAGTTTTAGATTTGGGGTTTTAGTTCATTTAATATACAAAAGTATAGTGGTACTTTTTTCCGATTTATTTAATTATTTGCACACTATAGGGTATTTTACACTACAGTGTGAAAAATAAATGGTAAAACACTATTCAGTGTATAAGACATCAAAAAATACACCGAAACGTCATATAAGTTGTACATTTTAAGTTTGTAATGATATTTTTTTTACAAGTTAAACCACTAAGAGTAGGTCAGTTGACGCTGTAAAATTGTGACGTCACCTGCTTGTATTTCATACAAACCTCCATATAAACTATCGTTTTTGACATTTAATTAAAAGTTGCTGATTTGAACTGTCGTCAAATACCCTATTGTCTATGGGACACATTTGGGATACCATATGTATCAATCAATTTTACAGTCTGTGGTGCAAACATAAGTAGGTAGGTGTGACTTTTTGATTTAAATTGCCTGCTATTTCAAATTGAATAAATTTTTGTGTAGGTAATGATTTGCCAGTTATGACTAATAATATTGTGTTTTATACGAACGTGGCACAGACTAGTAATAATATTCTATCAACAGTGACTAACTAACCTAAACTAACCTGGATCTTATATTATTTATCGTTTATATTGTGTAGGTAGGTTAAATAAAATAATTATGTATGCAAGTAAGTAACTCACTGTTATAGTTTTTTGGTGACCACAATAATATTAGGATGGTACTTACACTTTTATACTTTTTTCTACCTGCAGTAGGTGTGACTCAATGAATTTTTTTGTACAGCCATTTGGTAAGTACCTACCTAATAAGTGTACCTTTTGTTTTTGGAACAATACGTGTTGTAAAAGTAAATATTAAGATGTTTTCATAGTTATTTGCTCGGTACAGTTTAGAAATATTGGTACACTATTTTTAGTCTCTCTCTCGTTTTAATTTTTAATTTTGTGTTTACACTAATAATCATTGTCAATGAAAGTAGCGCCAATTATAGAGAAAATTACCGAAAACCGCCTCAGATGGTATGGACATGTAAAACGACGCAGCGAAGACCATGTAGTACAGATTGCTTTGAAAATACCGGAACAGAAGAGAGGTAGAGGCCGCCCGCCATCGACCTGGTGGTCTTATATCTTTTTTGTTTTTTTTTTTTTTTTTTTTTTTTTTTATTTTTTTTTTTATTATTATTATTCTATTATTATACATATGTAAGTATAGTATATAGACATATTATGTGTAAAATTTTCATTTTACAATATTTTTGTACTCGACTTTGGCACATTTTGACCTTTTCACTTGGTCGACGGAGTTTTTTTTTTTTTTTTTTTTTTTTTTTTTTTTTTTCCCCCCACTTTGTCGTTTTTCGTTGATTGTGACGATACAAATTGAAATGGCGCTACGCCAAGCGCCGTGAGCGGCATATTCCTCTCACAAACATTATAAAAGTCGATGTGAGGGGCGACGTTCGAAGTAGTATTGTGTTTTGTGCGCGGCAGAGCTCTCGTGTATACGGCGGTGATGATAATAATAACATTATTAACGCCATACGCACGCGGGTCGCACACAAAACAGTTTTCGTACTTCTAGCGTCGTTGTGTTTTGTAATTCGGTAAACGAAATACATATTGTGCTTTGCGCCTTAAGGCTTGAAAGCCCAATATTTGTCTCGTTTACCGAACTTAGGAGGAAAGATTCATATGTGCATCCTTCCGCGCTACTTTTATACTTGTACACTGCGACATTGTGATATTTATTAATATTTATATATATGTATGTGTGTATTTTTTGACTTTGAACCCACCACACCACCACAGCAGATCGGCCGCGACGACGTGAATATACGACAATGTATATGTGTGAATGTTATTGTTAATAATAATAATAATAATGTTCTCAATCGCATTCTAGTTCTTCACGGTATCAAGGAACCGTCAGTCGCTGCGGTAACTGGGTGTATTCAAAGCTAAAAGATACAGTATATACTCGATAAAAATTATTAATAATCGTCATCAACAGCCATCAAAGTGTTTTAAGTTTAAAAAATATGTGCTCTAGTGTTGTGCGTACGTGTGTTTCCTCCTATGATCCATAGATATAGACACGTACGTCTGTGCCGATCAACGGAGTTCGCCCGCTGCGAGTCTTGTGCTACCGACAGAGAAGATCGACCGAGAAGGTACGACAAACTGCGAGGAGAAGAAGAATAAAACATCTCGTATAATGAACGTACCGACAAATTGCGGCTCGCCCTCGAGGCATGCTCTTGTAACGCGTTGGGGACCCTCAACAATCCGGGCTCTTGAACGAACCAGCACCACGACTGTGTAAACGATATTACTATCATGTATAGTGAAACTACCAGTCTCGGTACTTAAGAACGTTCGACATGTGCGACAACATTTGTTTCGCTACATCGTTTTCGTCGTTCGTTGGAAAATCCCCAGCGGGGTGATTTTAACGAATGTCCAAACTACACATATCCACGACACGACCCCGTGTCCGCGTATCGCGTGACCGCGGGGACGTATGTCGTCTCTCTCGCACGTTCGCAAGAGTGAGCGAGAGAGAGAGTTATCATACACGTGAATATAATTCATTTTATATTTGCCAAGATAGCTCCCTGGTTGATCCTGCCAGTAGTTATATGCTTGTCTCAAAGATTAAGCCATGCATGTCTCAGTGCAAGCCGTATTAAGGCGATACCGCGAATGGCTCAATATATCAGTTTTGGTTCCTTAGATCTTACTCAGTTACTTGGATAACTGTGGTAATTCTAGAGCTAATACATGCAATCAGAACTCTGACCAGTGATGGGATGAGTGCTTTTATTAGATCAAAACCAATCGACGGAGGGCCTCGCGTCCGAAGTCGTTAATTTTGATGAATCTGGATAACTTTTGCCGATCGCATGGTCCAGTACCGGCGACGCATCTTTCAAATGTCTGCCTTATCAACTTTCGATGGTAGTTTCTGCGACTACCATGGTTGTCACGGGTAACGGGGAATCAGGGTTCGATTCCGGAGAGGGAGCCTGAGAAACGGCTACCACATCCAAGGAAGGCAGCAGGCGCGCAAATTACCCACTCCCGGCACGGGGAGGTAGTGACGAAAAATAACGATACGGGACTCTTACGAGGCCTCGTAATCGGAATGAGTACACTTTAAATATTTTAACGAGGAACAATTGGAGGGCAAGTCTGGTGCCAGCAGCCGCGGTAACTCCAGCTCCAATAGCGTATACTAAAATTGTTGCGGTTAAAAAGCTCGTAGTTGCATTTGTGCGCCGCGCTGTCGGTGCACCGCATCCGCGGTGATACTGACACGTTTGCGGAGCATATCGTCGGTGAGCCGGCGGTAACACGCCGGTTCAATATCAAAATCCTATCGCGGTGCTCTTCAGTGAGTGTCGAGGTGGGCCGACAATTTTACTTTGAACAAATTAGAGTGCTCAAAGCGGGCTCAAAATGCTGCTTGAATATTTCGTGCATGGAATAATAGAATATGATCTCGGTTCTATTTTGTTGGTTTTCAGAACTCCGAGGTAATGATTAATAGGGATAACTGGGGGCATTCGTATTGCGACGTTAGAGGTGAAATTCTTGGATCGTCGCAAGACGAACATCAGCGAAAGCATTTGCCAAAGGTGTTTTCATCAATCAAGAACGAAAGTTAGAGGTTCGAAGGCGATTAGATACCGCCCTAGTTCTAACCGTAAATATGTCATCTAGCGATCCGCCGACGTTACTACAATGGCTCGGCGGGCAGCTTCCGGGAAACCAAAGATTTTGGACTCCGGGGGGAGTATGGTTGCAAAGCTGAAACTTAAAGGAATTGACGGAAGGGCACCACCAGGAGTGGAGCCTGCGGCTTAATTTGACTCAACACGGGAAATCTCACCAGGCCCGGACACCGGAAGGATTGACAGATTAACAGCTCTTTCTTGATTCGGTGGGTGGTGGTGCATGGCCGTTCTTAGTTGGTGGAGCGATTTGTCTGGTTAATTCCGGTAACGAACGAGACTCTAGCCTGCTAAATAGGCGTCGTCATTTAGGTGTGCGTGGCTCTGTCACGCAACTCACTGGCGACGTATTAAAATTCTTCTTAGAGGGACCGGCGGCTTCGAGCCGCACGAGATTGAGCAATAACAGGTCTGTGATGCCCTTAGATGTCCTGGGCCGCACGCGCGCTACACTGAAGGAATCAGCATGTTCTCCCTGGCCTAGAGGCCCGGGCAACCCGCTGAAACTCCTTCGTGCTGGGGATTGGGGTTTGCAATTATCCCCCATAAACGAGGAATTCCTAGTAAGCGCGAGTCATAAGCTCGCGTTGATTACGTCCCTGCCCTTTGTACACACCGCCCGTCGCTACTACCGATTGAATGATTTAGTGAGGTCTTCGGACCGACACGCGGTGGCTTCACGGCCGTCGGCGTTGCTGGGAAGTTGACCAAACTTGATCATTTAGAGGAAGTAAAAGTCGTAACAAGGTTTCCGTAGGGGAACCTGCGGAAGGATCATTAACGTTTCTGCCGTGTCGAGTTCATGCTCGCGTGCAAGATGATAATAATCCATAGATATACATACATACACACTTGTATCTATCTCTATACACATATAACAAAATTTTTCATCTCCGCAAGGAGAACGAACCCGTGTAACACTCTGCGTAGACCGGTCGAAATCCGCACCACGAGTAGAGTACGCTCGTTCGTAAATTTTGTTATAGCAAAACATGCGGTTTAGAATTCTATGTACACACACCTAGTGTGTGTAGGTACATACTTTCTAAGATAAAAAACAAAATCTATTTAAATCACATTACACAAACACGATCAAACCATTACCCTGGACGGTGGATCACTTGGCTCGCGGGTCGATGAAGAACGCAGTTAACTGCGCGTCATAGTGTGAACTGCAGGACACATTTGAACATCGACATTTCGAACGCACATTGCGGTCCGTGGAGACACATCCAGGACCACTCCTGTCTGAGGGCCGGCTGTATAAAAACAAAAGCCACACTGCGCCATATAACTATGGCGCATATGACGGTATCCCAACTGCTGATGACTGTGTGTTTTACACACACACACTCACTACGGTCGGGTCCGTTTAAAAATACGAACGGTACGTATACGACAATAATTTTTGTATGATACGTGACGATCGCCGCGAATGATAACGCGCGACACTTCGGATCACATCGAAAGGTGTAGCTGGACGTGAGCGTGTTGCCTTTCGTATGCGGTGGGTCTGAACGCAATCGCCAATGCAAAAGTTTACATTGTCATATGCACCAAGTACCAAGTAAAAACTTGTAGGCGGACTCGACGTCCGAAGAGGCGCATCGACGCCGTCGCCGCATCGACCTCCAATTTTATTGGTGGGTAGTAGCGGTTGCGTCGTCGTAGCGCTGACGGATATCGCGTCTGCCTCGTATTTTTATCGTTGGCCTCAGATCAGGGAGGATTACCCGCCGAATTTAAGCATATTAGTAAGCGGAGGAAAAGAAACTAACTAGGATTTCCTTAGTAGCGGCGAGCGAACAGGAATATAGCCCAGCACTGAATCCCGACGTTGTAACGATGTCGGGAGATGTGGTGTTCGGGAGGTTCCGCTTTCTCGTCGTCGTGACTCCTGTCCAAGTTCGTCTTGAACGGGGCCGTTTTCCCGTAGAGGGTGCCAGGCCCGTAGCGACGGAGGACGGCGGCGA